>OY745778.1:0-1246429 GCA_963556305.1 Platismatia glauca
ACCCTAACCCTAACCCTAACCCTAACCCTAACCCTAACCCTAACCCTAACCCTAACCCTAACCCTAACCCTAACCCTAACCCTAACCCTAACCCTAACCCTAACCCTAACCCTAACCCTAACCCTAACCCTAACCCTAACCCTAACCCTAACCCTAACCCTAGTTGTTAACGGTCAGATCTAAATTGAATGGGTTTGAGGCTGCTCGTAAAGCTGCTGTCAGATAAAGGGATCCCCAGTACTTAATGGTAGACTTGCTTCGAGGCGCCGTATACTCTCGAAACAAGTAATCGTTAGACACATAAGGAATGTGTACCTGCTTGCATAGATAAGAAAGCGCTGGGCGTACATAAACAAGGAAGCGAAGCAAGGCAAGGCTGAATTGTGCAGGAAGGTACCGGCTGATACCTTTGCTATCTTCGGTAATGGAAACACTCTTGTTGTATGGTTGATAGAGTAGAACTCGATGCAAAACCCAGTAGATATGCCGCCCCATATCCTGCCCATTACGGATGGTAAGCGACCCTAGCTCAGGTGAACGTGGAGGTTGACCACCCCAGATATAGGCTGCCACGTATGTTGCATGGATGGCGTCTGTTACTTGTGTAAGGAAGTACATGATCCTTCTCCGTTGCCAACTACCTCCACTGGTATAGAATGGGCCATTGGGAGTTGCATCCTTGCAGAGGTTCTGAAGATGAGCAATGAAAGTATCCATGAGTGCTATACCATTCTTCTCAAGGCTAGTAACAACTGAGTATCCACGTGTTCTATTTGCCAGATTATCTGTGCTGTTGGCAAGATCGTGCACATCAAGCATCCCATGTAGTAGCCTATTCAGTTGTGTAATAGCATCATGCAGACACTTCTGGGCAAATGCTTGGAATTGCGGGATTGTAAGAGTCAATCCGTTTTTACTGAGACGAAGTGTGTTCATCTGATCTGACCAGTAGATCCTTGACACGCCTCCTTGCTGTCTGGCAACTCGAGAACCCTTATAAAAGAGGTTGGCAAGCTCTGAAAACGGGTAGTGAGAGGAGTAGAACAAGTAGCGAGCATGCATGATCTTGAACATTTCATAACACTCCAAGTAATTGTCGTTCTCTTTGTCTATTGAAGCTTGTATTGGGTCAGACAGATTAGTGTCTGTCTGGTTCCAATCCACATCAAGTGTGTTCTCTTCTTCATCCTCATCCATAAACTTCTCCAGCTCCTCTGCATCGGTGTCCGCCAGAGTTGAGCGTTCATCAACACTGGATCCATCTGACTCTGAATTGTCGCTAGCCTCTTCTGATCTCTCCTGTACCCTTGAGAGAGAGTCTTGTTCAACACCAACCGGCTCCAAGGTTTGAGGGAGGTGAAAATGAAGGAACAAGAGCCGACTTGTATAGATGAGCATGGAGAGGTTTGTGGTGTAGTCTTTAGCACGGAAGAAGCTACCCGTGTTGGTGATAGCCAAGACACCAGCAAAATAGACAATAGGATATCGTTGCATACTCCGTTCACGTCTGTGTGGAGCAATGAGGGTAAGTGAGAGTTGATGTAGATGATGGGCGATCTGTTTCTCTGAGTGCTCAAGGTCCATAGTCCGCTCATACTCCATTGTGCGAGTGGGCTCAGCCGAGAGCAGACTGATACGTGTTTGTATAACTTTGATAAGCTTATTGGTGCTATTGCTGACATCGGTAGGGAAATGGCAGCCCCAGTATTGTTGCTGAGAAGCCTTTTCAAGGCGGTACAAGCGGATTACAAAGACAAGCAAGCGGACCCACGTCTGAACATATCGCTTTTGCGTGCTGATGTTACGAAGAAGCTGAAATGGGCGACTAGAAAGTGTTTCTGACTTCATACCCCAGTTACGAAGAAGTACAAGGGTCTGATGATCGGTGCTCTTGGCGGTTCGAGTAGCGCTTTGATGTAGCAAAGAAAAGAGTTCCATGACGGTACGACAGATCTGCTCTGTATTGAGAGTACTGAGAGCCGGCCGGATGAGCTTGTTTGGCGACTTCTGCCGTACTGGCTTCTGCATATCTGGGGGGTAAGGAAATAGACCCTCACTGGCCGTGGGAAGCTGGCTACTAGCACGAATCCAGAGACGGTCATGACCGTGAAACATCTCTTGCCAACCAGTACGCCGGATCCACTGGTCAATCAAAGTAGTCATACTCTCTTCGCTGTCTTTGACGGAGTCTTGCTGACTGAGACTGGACCAATGCAGAGCCGCAACTTCCGTAGACGGTGTGGTAGAATCTTGTTTAGGAATGGAATTGTCTTCCTCGAATGTCTGTGCAGGTGGTTTTGGCCATCGTGAGAGAGCTACCTGTTTCCCTAAACTCTGCTTGTCGACAATACTATCTGTTCCCGGCCAATATACTAGATCTTTCTCCTTCATCACCATTGGCAGTGAGGATGTGCTGGCTGGATCGAGCTGAACAAAGACGTATCCCTTGGATTCGACTCGCGAACTACCAAACAGATACTGCATGGGTCCAGTACGGACTGGCTTGATGGCAGATTTTCGCAACTTCCATCCATGTTCCTCTCTCAGATGCTTGTTGCACAAGGTGTATGCTTTGGTACGGTAGTCGCAGGGAGGCGCGTTGAAGGAAGACAGATGAAGGCATGCATATCCAAAGAATGGGAGACCTTTCTCAGGCATATAGGTCAGGTCTTGTTCAGGTCGATCAAAAGCTGCCATGGAGTTAACCAAGTCATGTTGAGACAGTAACTCGTCGGTTCCACCCTTAACAGTATGGCCCGTCTCTTGTTTCAACCCTTTGTGAGCGCTCCTCAGATGAGGTCCAATGCATTTGTTGGTAAGGAAGCAGCCATGCTCAGTGCAGAAAAGAAGACGAAGTAAAGGATGATAACGAAGGAAGGAGAAGATTGTGTCGGTGAGAGTAGAGGTGTGAGAAGCCGCAAGACTGGTGTTTTGAGGGACATCGAGGTAGTCCTGCTTTGTGAGAGGATCGTACTGGATGAAAGTAAGAGGAGCAGCATCAGCTTTGGTAGGAACCTGTGTGGAGGCTTGAGCGCTTGACTGAGGGCTGAGCATGTTGACACTGGTCTGTGCAGTTGAGGAGGATGTTGAGCAAGTAGATTGCAGATAGTAACGATCAAGAACTGGGTGGTAATCGTAATGGAAAAAGGTCTCAAAGGGCCGTGTCCATACTTGAACAGAGTCGTGCAGGTAGTTCTTGATAGCAGCCATGAGTGTAGAGATTGGGAAGGACTCAAAGAGTATCTGGATGACAAGGAATTTCGAAAGAACGCGTGTGAAGTGAGGTGAAGTTGCGTCAGTAAAAACGCGTCAGGAATGTGAGTGGATTATGGTTTAGATCCCGAACGGGAAGACCATGTGTTATAGTCTAATGCAACTCAAATCTTAATCCCCACCGCGATCCCTCGTCTCGCCTTGTATCAAGAATCTGAATTGGCCATATTGTCGGGCTCGTCGATAACCCCAAGAAAGTATACTATGACATCTAGATCGTGGCATTGGTTGGGTGTTGACTGCTAAGACTAGATGCATCTGCCCTGCTCTGCCCGCCCTACATGGAAATCTGAGAGCGAACTTTTTTCATAATGTGTCGTATCAAGAATCTGAATCAGCCAAATTGTCGGGCCCGTTGATAACCCCAAGAAAGTATACTATGACTTCCAGATCGTGGCATTGGTTGGGTGTTGACTGCTGAGAGTAGATCCACCTGCTCTGCTCTGCCCCTGAGCGAATTTTTTTTCGTAAAGTGTTGTATCAAGAATCTGAATCGGCCAAATTGTCGGGCCCGTTGATAACCCCAAGAAAGTATACTATGACTTCCAGATCGTGGCACTGGTTGGTTGCCAAATGCTGAGACTAGATGCACCTGCTGCCTGCTTTGCCCTATATGGAAATCCCTGAGCGAACTTTTTTCGTAACGTGTCGTATCAAGAATCTGATTCGGCCATATTGTCGGGCTCGTCGAGTTACCCACTAAAGATTACTATGACATCTAGATCGTGGCATTGGTCGGGTGTTAACTGCTTAGACTAGATCCATCTGCCCTGCTCTGCCTGCCCCTGAGCGAACTTTTTTCGTAACGTGTCGTATCAAGAATCTGAATTGGCCATCTTGTCGGGCTCGTCGAGTTCCCCAAGAAAGAGTACTATGACTTCTAGATCGTGGCATTGGTTGGGTGCCAAATACTGAGGCTCGATGCACCTGCTGCCTGTTGCCCTACAAAGACTGTCCAATATCAAATGCCGAGACTCGATGTCGAACGCCAAGCAATGCCAAGACTCGATATCGATGCCAAGACTCGATATCGAACGCCGAGCATTTGGACTAAATGCAATCCCCCAAAGTGCAGTCCCCATCTGGACTGAGTGGGAGTGTTGGAATCAGCAAATATGAGGCCAGCACTAGCCGCCAAGCGTTTGTTTATCAGTAGCGTCGGCCTACTTAATTCTCAGTTGGTCTTCACACTTTGTAATCCTTAAGCATCACCATAGATTTCAATGAACTTCTACATCCACTCTGAGACCACTGTTGCACTCATTATCCAATACTTCTCTTCGACCTGCTTCTCATCAACCTGCTTCACATCGACCTGCTTGACCTGCATCTCATCAGTCTGCCTCTCATCGGTCTAGCCTGCTCTCACCGCTCAGGTTCCCATCTCATCGACCTGCTTCTCATCGACCTGCTTCTCGTCGACCTGCTTGACCTGCATCTCATCAGTCTGCTTCTCATCGGTCTAGCCTGCTCTCACTGCTCAGGTTCCCATCTCGTCGGCCTGCTTCTCTTTGACTTGCTTCTCATTGACCTGCTGATTATCGGCCTGCTTCCCATTAGACTTGCCTGGTTCTCATTGCCTTGGTTCCCACCTCATTGGTCTGCTTCTCATCGGCCCGTTTCCCATCGGCCCACTTCTCATCGGCCCCCTCTATATCAACCTAACGTTAAGTCAAAACACATAATAGGTGGAAGTGAGGCCGGTCTCCATTGCCCTTTGCATTATGACACTAAGCCAACCCAGTTGATGGGTGAAAGTGCGGCCGGATTCCATTTGGCTTCCGCTTGTGACACTAAGCCAAAACCGGTAATAGGTGAAAGTGCGGCCGGATTCCATTAGGCTCCGGATGGCGACGCCAAGCCCTAATGGGTTGGTGTGGAAGTGCGGACTCGTTCCGAGGTGGGGGGGAAAAGTGCGGCCGCATTCCCTCATGCTCAATCTGACAGGGTTGACGGCAGATGTGACTTGAGGATTATCAAAACTGATAACGGTCGCCATGCTGATGGTGATGAAGAGACAGAGATTTCAAGGGAAGAGTTTCGGGAGAAAATGGAGGGAAAGTTCAAGACACGCGTCAATGTATGCTTGGGATAGCAGCGCGACGCGTTGTACGATAAACTGCCGATACTAAAAAAAGTTCATCGGGGGTGAAATGGATCCGCTCATGACCTTGTGGGGGGTGAAAGTGGCATACACTCCGCATATGCCGGCTCTCACCCCGGCCCAACTTTTTTCACCCCGGTCGAGCTGTAACCCAATACTCGCGAGGCCCCTTTCCTTTCTGTTTTCCTTAGCTATTAGTACAATTAGCAACCAATACAGTATCTTAGCATCTACGGTCACCATACATCGCTTGGATTAGGCTCAGGTCAGGCGCAGTTGCAAAGCAAATCTATGCGCATTGTCAGGGCAACCCTTTAGGCGGGGCGATATCCGAATGCTTGGCGTCCAGCACTTTCTACGTCGACCTCCGTACTCCGTACTGCGGAGGTGTTCTGCCTCGAAACAACTTGGGGGCGGCAGGCAGGCACTTCCTGGGCGGATCTGATGGAATGGCAGTGGCAAGCCGGCAGGAGAAGGCAATTCATGAATGAGGACAATGCAATGAGGGCAATGAGGGCGATGCGACGTAGGATTGCGAAATCTCGCGACCCGAAATATTTTTATTTTGCTTCGATCAGAAATTCTCCGCCTTGCCGCCAGAAACAGAAACACATCTCTGCCAGCTTGCCATTACTGTTCCGCCAGAGCAATCTCAGCTCCGCCGCCTCCCTCCCCGCCCTCGCTGCCAGATATCCTCCTTGAGGCCAGAACTCCGCCTCTTGGGCAAACGCTTGCCCTCAAATCCTCCGCCCTCAGACACCGGCCTCCGGTTTCTCTATTTGCTTCATGATCTCAATTCATGGGCCTGAACTTGCAAAAACCGATATCGCATATCGTCGGAGGACCTTTGTATGTACAATACGATGTGGCAATTCATAGGATTAATGCCCTTCAAGCGAAGACATTAAGTATTTTACGACCAAAGCGCAGTGCTCAGAATAGTCGGGTACGCTGAGACATTTAATCGTATCGCGACCCGCGACGCTCGCACGTGAAAGAAATCGTGGCGCCAAGGTCAAGGAACTCATGCGCGCAAAGATTCAGCGATCCCCACTCTTCTTATGGGTGCCTAAGATTCATTTCTTGGTTTACACATCAGCCACTCCCCAGGCAACGGTCAACTTCTTGTCTCTGACGGTGCCTCACGCATCAAAGGTACGACCCTGAACAAGCCCGCTCGATCCCCCGGGTACAGCCAAGCCAATCTCTTTGCTGAGACCGTAGATCATCACATCCAACAGTTGTCTAGGTCCTGCCTTCGCTTCTCCACCCAGATGTGGCGGCACTGCAACACACAGGTCTCTCAGAGAGCTTGCGCTAACGATGATATCCCTCCAAGTCAAGGTATCCTCCCCGCCCTGCTTCATGTCGATCTCGACAACGCAAGAGCCGTAGAACCCTTTATGAACGAACCAATCCGGGACTTTGTGGCCAACCTTTACTGAGCGACCGAAAGCAAGGGGCTCGTCTAGAGCGTGGCTAGTAGACATGTGGTTGATAGCTTGAGAGCAAACGGTGAATGTCGTCGGTACGAGTTGGGTTTCACCCGGAGGGTTTTGCTCATAGCATCCGTTCCTGGTTGCTTTTTCGGTCGATGCGTTTAGTGCTGAGAGAATGAAGAGAGGGTTGACCATGATTGATGATGGAAACTTTGAAGCGCGGAAAGGATGATTCGAAATCAAGAGTGACGCTGAGACTGTTCGAAGCTTTTAAAGTCGCCTTTGTGCTTTTATGCGCTTATCCGTTCCTTAGTTACAGTTAACGCGTATGCCGAATCTTTAATGTGGGTCTGCTTGTCGCAAGTCAATCCTTCCTATGTTGGTGCATACCGCCGTATTCAGGACTTGTACTTAACTTGGAGCTTCTTTGTTGATCCTCCGCGATTTACTTCTAGTCAAATGGTCGCAATTCTATCATATATTCCTGCTTGATGTTACGACTGTGGCAGATCTACGATCAAGATGAGCTTGAGTCGGAGGTCCCCGAGATGGACCTGGGAGATTTGGAAGAATTGAGAAAGACATTGGGACTACATTGCGTGACATGATATGTTTTGGATAAGAAAAGGCTTGCAGAGCCATTATACAAGTTTCGGAAACGGTAACCCTACAGGGAACGATAGTCTCTCAAATGACGAAGAGCAACTTGGTACATCGAAAAAAGAAGACGTCTTGATTGCAATTTCTTTTGGACATCTTTACTGGCCATCTCATTTGGAGAATACCCTTCCAAGTTCCCATAAGTCGATCCATGTCTTCTCGAAGCAACGATCGCGTTGAGCGTCTGTATGACTTTACATCCGCAGCTACAGCTGTTCTTGGGGTCCTTGGGCAATGCAAATGATCCGGCCCGGAACAGAGATCTGGACAGATCGAGAAGGTTGACCACACTACTTCAAGCGGACTGAGATTGTTCGATTCTGAATAGAAACTCTTATGCCGTCTCGTAGACCACTCTCTTGTCCTTCTGCGATCCCTCCTCTCTTTCTAGATCTACCTCGCCCATTCCTGAGCTTGGCTCACATTCGCTCGTTTGCCGTCTATTGAGCCCAACTCTCTTTTGGACGGCGACAAACCTTTCAAAGTACCCTGATAGGCTTGCCCCACTTCCCAAGTCACAGATAGTCCCGATCGTTCCATCAGGCCTTGTCACAATCACTGCGCCCTTGGAAATTGGGATACCATATCTTTCATGCGCTAGCCCATCAACATCATAGAAAGCGTCCCCAAAGCTCGGGGCTCCTAGGCGCTCGTCTGGTGAGCCAGCTTCGTTACTGCCGGCAATGATGGTTACGCCTTGGAAGATATCTACCGGGTATTGTAAAAAGCTTGTTGAGTCATCTAGGTGCTCTCGGAAGTTCTTGTATGAGGCTCGGGTGTGACCTAGGTCCCCACAGAAAAGTATGATCATGAACCTGCCACAATTCTTTGTGAGTGAATGTAGACGGACAGGAACGCGGAGCCCTGGTCGTTGCACAAGAACATCAGGAGCACGTTCTCCAGGCCGGACCCCGTAAGTTACTGTGGTCGTTGGGGCGACGACAGTGATGTCGTCTATGAGATAAGTAATCCCAAGTCCAGTGTTCAAGGACGCGTTCTTTCTATACGCTTCCGTAAGGAGTGTGTGAGCGTCCGTGTCGGAAATATCCTTCAGTTCTTCTGGAATCTCGCCTCCTGTCAACACTGATATTATCTTGTCTTGTTCAATAATTCGCTGTGCAATAGGCCTACGCTCAGCAGCATAGGTATCAAGAACCTCCTCTGAGAGCCAGCCGTTGATGCGTCCTGCTAGCTTCCATGAAAGGTTAACAGCATCGTGCAAACCGACATTCATACCCTGAGCGGCACCCGAAGAATGCGTATGCGTGGCATCACCAGCAATGAAAATTCGCTCGTGCCTTCTATACTCGGCTGCGAGGCGTTGACCGACAGAATATACAGTCCACCAGTCCACAGTCTTGAACTCGAGCGTGAAAGGCTGCAACGCTTTCTGAGCTTCACGAATCACATCCTCCCGAGATATCTTTGCACCGACCGCCTCCCAAAGCGTTTTTGGCAGAGCGAAGCCCACGCGTGTTACTCCATGATCAAGACAGGCCCAAAGAATGGATCCATGGCTTTGAGATTCGATCCCACAAATACCCTTACGGGCTTCGGGCATGTCCGTCTCGACAATGCCATCAATGCGGATCCAGTGGCGATTGCTTTCCTCACCTTCGAAAGGGATGCCGGCAAGCTCTCGTACGCTAGAGCGTCCACCGTCGGCGCCGAGTATGTACTTGCTTCTTAATTGGATCGTACCCTTGTCTTTGGTCTCCACAACCGATTTGACTGCGTATTCCTCGTCTCTACCTCCAACTGTCAAGCCAACCAATCTGGCTCCATAATGGATACTTCTCCCACTGTATCCTTTATATCCGTCACAAATCACATCTTCCGTATACCTCTGGCGACAAAGTAGCAAGTAATCGAAAAATGTATCATTAATGTTCGAGGACGCTGCGGTAAGACTTTTAACCCGCTGTCCATTCTTATAAGAGACCTGCCCGCGCACAACGAATCCCATCTGCCCTAGGGCATCCGCCAGATCTAGCTGATCGAGCATCTCTAGCGTACGTGGTGCTATCATCGCGGCACGACCGTAGGCTGTCTGCTTGGTCCGCTCGTGTTGTTCCACAACATATGTGGATATGCCGCCATAGCGAGCGAGACAGTAGGCTGTTAAGAGACCGACGGGTCCGCCGCCGCAGATGAGGACGTCAATGTCGTCCTCGGGTTTCTCTCGCATTCTAGCCAAAAGGAAGGGATTACTAGGAGAATATCTTGACTTTGGAAATAACTCGGACACTTTGAATGCTTAGGCCTGGGACTTTCAATCGTCCCATACAGGTACCTAGTTCCGGCTAAAAATTCCTAGTACTGAGCGGCATACATTTAGCTTCGGGCTGGGGGACCTCAATATCGATTTTCCACCTCAAACTTGGACCTTAATAAATGTGGCAGGAAGAGAGAAAGACTTGATTGCTGCACAATCCATTGAAAGTATCACGCTGAGAGGAAGAGTTCGGGATGTGCAACATAAAATGGGCGGGGTTTGGCCCCACCCCACACGTATTCCGCCTAGTACAACAGAGGAAGGAAGATTGATGAGCGAATCGCGAATACTGTTGTAGCGCTGACCGAAATGACGACATCGTGCAGTGAGTAGAGAAAGATCTGCAATGCTAAGTTTTGCGCGACTCCCGGATGTGCGGCAAAACTGAAAGTCGAAAGGGTTGTCCAGGGACCTATTACATGTCCCATTCTGGACGACCACCACTGAGTGTTGACTCGACCGATGTTGCGGAAGTATGTCTGCATGAAGTGAAAATTCCACTTGATTACAATCTATTCTGCAGTCGCGATCACCTCGTCAAGATCTCATTGAGTGTGGTGCTATGGCAAGCCCAAAATCAGCGCCCAGTAGACTTCGATGCAGCAAGAATAAGCGGCAACGAGCAAAAGATGCGAGATCAACGGACACAATTGTCAAACCAGCTACGCACACATACATTCAAGTACAGCAAGACACAAGACTGTACGGGTCGAGCTTTCTAGTAATCACTCTCTCGCAACGTTTCAAAAAAGCCCGGTGCTCTAGCTTTCCATCCAAGTGACCTGGCATTGACGGCTTCGACCATGGTGTTTCCGGCAATGTACCTATGCCGGACAGAGTCAGCCGAATTTTTGCGCACATGGTTACTCCGATCATTTCACTCACCCAGCTACCTTCCCAGCCTCTTCATACGTTACCTGCTTGGGAATTGGCGACGGAATCTTTCCCATCCGAAACAACAACTCTCCATAGGCCTCGGCAACGGCTTTCGCCTCCGGCGCTTCATTCACTGCGAGATAGAAGCTGCGGTAAACATCTTCAGGCTTGTAAGTGTCCCACGTATCCAGCGTTCTTTGAAAGACCAGCATCATGAGATCAACGACATCATCGACATGCACTAAGCGGATGATGGAAGTACCGGGGCCAACGTAGGGCGAGAAGCCGAGATCCTGGATGTTCTCTAGATTCCAGAGCACCCACACCCCCGGGGCCTTTGCTGAGGCCGCGCCGGCTGCCAAGCCAATATGGTTACTGCTTGTACCATAAATACCGCCAGGGCAGACGAAGAAAGCGTTCACTGTGCCTTTGGTAGCCGCTGCGAGGATGAGCTCGTCACAGGCGCCGTTGGGTGTGTAAGATGCGTCAATCTTGCGGACATGGTCTGGATTGCTGTCGTTGAAAGGGCGTTCTTGCGCTATGTAACTGCCGAACTTGCTGTGATCCACGAAGTTTCCGGACCCGCTGAGATGGAGCAAGATGGGCTTTCTTGAAGCCCTGGTCGCTTGGATGCCTTTGAGGATGGCCTCTGTGACCGGCACGTTGAAGGACGCTGCGCAGTTGATGACGATGCTGTAAGTAGCAGAGAGCTCTTCAATTTTGCCGTACTCCTCAAAGGTGCCGTGGATGATATTGACGCTGCCTAGTGCGGCGAGTGCAGTGTCTAGAGCCGTGGAGCGAAGGTATGCTGTGATTGGGATGTCAGGGTACGTTTTGCGGAAGACATTCAAGAACGCCCCTTCAACATGGTTAGCTTCGAACCCATTGCGGAGAAACCAGGCTGAAGGTCATACCGCCGACTTGTCCCGAAGCTCCAAGGAATAGAACGGATGCCATTTGGTAGTATTTGCAAGATGTTTGGAGAGTTAGATCTTTCTCTTGCTTCTGTCCAGTGCGGACTCGGTAGCCCTTTTATAATGGCCGGCGATTTCACGAGCCTGCGAGAGACATGATTTCTAATCTAAACACATTCAATCTCAGGGTCAATCTTGACTGGAGAGGAATTTTCTAGTGTCAGTCTTCTCAATGCAAATATGTCGCTGACAAAGTGTGCTTTAATTTCTAGTCCTATTTGAGAAGTTGTTCCCTTACCATATTGAGCGAATGCGATCTCACCATCGTACAGGGCTGTTGCAACAGTTCGATGCTTTGTCATACTCAGCAGGATACCCCGAACAGTGATACATTTGAGAGGAAGCTTCATTCATGAAAGTGTGAATTTCGTTGACTGGCCGTGGGTACCACGATACAGACAAATCTGAAGGCGTAGCAATCCAAATATGTGAGGATAGTGGGAGGATATCTTCCTCTGGAAGAGAAGGATCGTAGACTGTGCCCGACATGTTTCGATGGAAATGAAGTATGGATCGTGATTATTTCAGGGAGTGGGGTGTTAGCGGTATTGGCGAATGAGAGTTCGAATTTTAGTAGAAGTGCGCTGTCACTCCAGAGTCCAGACCGAGTGGGTTAATGTCATTGCTGTGGGCAATATCTTTTTGCTCTACCAAAGGCTTAGAGTAGTGTTCTTGACACGCGCCGCGCAGGAAACTAATCGGTTCGCACAGACCACTTAGCTGATTAAGCACGCATAGCGAGAATTGTTCGTGCATGTTGTATAGTAATCTCCCTTCCAGTCTTCCCGTTTTGGCATCTGTTCATAGGAATGGTCTGCCCAGATCAATGACCAACTTCACGCACACAGACTAGACAAGCCATACTAATCCAGTCCTGACGATGCAATCTCGGAAGAAATGCAGACTTGGCTGCAGTCCAGTGAAAATTTACGTCTCGAGAGCTTAGAACACATGTTTACAAATCCACGCATCTACCTGTAGTTTGAGCAGTTGTCATATTCCAAGGCTCAAGTTCAATCGCCGGTTCTAGAAAGTTATCTTGTGAAATCTGGGAGCACTAGTACGGCATTGCGCCTGGTCAAAGTATAAGCAGCGTCTCCGTGCTCTCATTCCTTTCTTCGCATGTTGAACTGCGTGACAAATCGCTTTTGTTTCTGAAATATCGCAGCGATGACTCCGTATTGTTTTCGTTTATTTTCATTAATGCTCATTTACGCTTCGAGCACAAGCGGCTATACACCATCCACTGCCGACTGTAAGAACTTTACAATTCCCGTGAGCGTCACGTCCGACAACTACCCCTGGATAGCACCTAGATGGACAGATAAT
This sequence comes from Platismatia glauca, assembly GCA_963556305.1. Lineage (NCBI taxonomy): Eukaryota > Fungi > Ascomycota > Lecanoromycetes > Lecanorales > Parmeliaceae > Platismatia > Platismatia glauca. The sequence goes on from OY745778.1 coordinate 12,931, forward strand.
TTTGGCTTCGTCGACTTTCTTTCCACGGCTTCAAGCCGAGCGGATGCTGGGTTTCCATCCCCACTCGGCGATGCTGTCAGCCGGAACGGGAGTTACAGAATCGGCGCCACGCTTTGTACACCTAAGCAACTCAATGGAAATACAAATACCGTCCTTCTGGCAACACATGGACTCCTTTGGGACCGAAGGCATGGTGGTCCGAACGCAAGCTGCTACGAAGTGTCACTGACTCACAATAGCTATTGGAATTCACCGTACAAGCCTGACCAGTACAATCTCGTACAGTACGCAACTCGAAAGAATATTCCGTCTTTTTTTACGATCGCCTAGGTGTCGGTGCCTCATCTAAGAACGTGATACCTTCTTGTGGGCGCTAACATCTGTGACCTACTAAGTACTTTCCAAGGATATCCGGCTTCATGAATCAGCTCAATATTCAGACCTCGATCCTCTCCTCTTTGGTTTCCTTCGTTCGCTCAGGGCGCTATACACTGTTGTCCAGCGCTCCAAAATCAATCGTGCTAGTCGGACACTCCTACGGTTCTTTCTTAAGCAACAGTCTTGTCGCTGCCGAACCCACCGCTGTTGATGGTGTCATCACGACAGGCTATAACCTTAAAGGCATCGATCAACAGGTCGAACTGCAAAGCTTTGCACCGCGCGTCGCCAATCTACAGAATCCCAGATTTGCAGCATACGATGCAGGGTACGTTACGACTGGCTATCTGTTTAGCCACATCAACACCTTCTTCAAAGCACCCGATTATGAGCACGATGTCGCTGTATTTGCCGAATCCACAAAGCAGCCCTTCGCCATTGCTGAATTAGTAAGCGTATCCTTTCCTTTGTTGAAAGTCAACGCTACGGCGTTTAAAGGGCCAGCGCTAGTGATCTCGGGGGAGTATGATTTTGCTATTTGCGATGGTTACTGTCCTAACGAGCTTGAGCCGTCGTTTGAACCCCTGTTCCAAGGAGCCAAGGATTTCGAGACGTATGTTCAGCTGTTAGCGGGACACGGAAACAACTTTACAATTAACGCGACGGGATTCTATAGAATATCTTTGAGTATCTTACGAGAAATGGGTTGTGAGGCTGCTGAATGGCACAAGGAGGGGTTGAAAATGTTTTCCTATAGCTAACCCAAAGCCAGAGTGCCACATTGTCATTGTTCATTTATCCATTAGGAACTGGAGCCGATGCCAAGACAGCCTGCGTCAGCTTTTAGGCCCATGTACTCTAAGGTATGTTGGCATTTGTAAGCTGCCTGCAGCCCTATCACGATTAACGCCATACATCGACCCTGTTGCACGTGTTGGGTAAAAAGTGCATTGTTGGGAATTATGGGAGGATGAAGGATTGATTCTTTATGGAAAGTGTGAAGGCTACTTGGATAGCCCTGTTTGCCACCTCATTTGCCACTGTGCGGAGTAGCTACAACACAGTGCTGCAGCAATTCCAACATGCATTCAATGGTCTCATGTGCAGTAAAAGTGCTTGATTTCCGATGCATGCCGCTATGGAGTGCAGAGTATATCTGATATCGACCCTGTGAAGCCCATGCCAAGGTTACCAGTCACCGACATTGAGTGGGGTAATTATGACACACGGCGACGGACCAACAGTGTAGAGATGCTGGTCTCCCCTTCGATTCCAACAGCAGTTCGTTCTGATTAGAGTAAGGTAAGGTAATGTTGTATAGGCTGATTCAATCCAGCCGACGTCGGATGCTAGAGAGATTGGGGATACTAGGACATTCTGATCGTTGGACGTCGTCTCCCCTCGTCATAGCTTCCGAATTGTACAACAACAGATCCGACACAATCTGTAACCCTCAGGCTTCAGGTGCTGAAAAGCATGAAACTCAGAGGCTCACTCGTCTTTCTTGAGCAAGCACGTCTTGGCGAAGATTCCCGACGGAATCTCGATGCCATCTATCATCCACACCCATCCGGATGTGGGGGCTTGCGCTCCTACGCAGGAATGCCTGAGTTTCGCTCTTTCTGCATATCTTCATAGGCGGAGATAACGAACGATCCATGCGCCGAACGATTGGTAAGTCGCGGACTTTGGGTAAAGACCATACTAATCCCCGCGCTCGAAGACATAAAGTCTGCAGAACCCCTCTTATTCTTCGACATTTCGACGTCGGACTCCATCCTTCTTTTCCTCCTTTCACCCTCTCTACTCGCTCAGCACGTGAATCCTTTGCGTAAAAACAATGACGAGACCTCATGTCCTCTTCGTCCTTAGCTCCGTTGATAGAATTGGTGACACTGATGAGAAGTGTGGGTGGTATCTAGTGAGCAGCCGTTCCTGACCCTTAAAGGTACGGTGACCTAATAGATGTTAAGCCAGAGTTCGCCCATCCCTACCACGTCTTGTCCCCATACGCAGACCTCACCGTAGCTTCTCCAATTGGAGGCAAAGCGCCGATAGACCAAAACTCGATTACCTGGTTCAAGGATGATCCAATATGCACGTCATTCCTCAGAGAACAAGAACATCTCTGGACCAATACCGAGAAGCTGTCCAACCTCGTCGGGAAGGCCAAGAGCTTTGATGTTATCTTTTTCGTCGGTGGACATGGTCGTGCGTTTTCCTTCAACAGTTATTGCTTCATCCAAGCTTGCTGAAGTTACTCAGCAATGTTCGATCTCGCCACCCTTCCTGCCAGTCACGATCTTGTCCGCGAACTGTACAACTCCAAGCGCATGATCACAGCCGTATGTCATGGCCCAGCCGCCATTGCAAAAGTCAAGCTCGATGATGGATCCTTCCTGATTGCGAACTCGGCAGTGACTGGTTTTGCAAATGCCGAAGAGGTGGCTCTGTTCCCGAACTACGCCATGCCATTCTCGTTGCAGAATACTCTTGACGAAAATAGCAACGGGGGTTTTCAGAAGGCAGAGAAGGACTTGGAGCCGTGGGTTGTAGTCGCACAAGATGGGAGGTTGATGACTGGTCAGAATCCGGCGAGCTCGCAAAAATTGGCCGAGGCTATTTTGGAAAGATTGAATGTTCACTGAGTAGTTGATCAGTCGATTGATTGACACATTCCCGCTCCTAGGCTCGTTTTCACTTCCTCGAGGAGTGGTGGAAAGCCGTTCGCCTGGCTGGACTTGCCTAGCTTGTATGTCTTGTAACGCGGCTTAAAAGAAATGTTGTACTACCCTACGTTTGATGATGATGACTTTAGCATGAAGGAATGACCTGTGCTATCAGTGTCACAGCGAACGCAAAGCTACAATTTCTTTTACTTGCATTCGCCCAGGCCAGATCTTCTTGATCATCAATTCCAAACCGTTAGAGGAGTAATAGTTCTGGAGTGGAAGTCTAAACGCACTGTACTCCAACTTTTCCGGTGCCAGTCTCTGTCCGCATAGGCAAAGATAAATGGCGCGGTTGCCGTGCTTCTTTGCCTTGGCAGCCTGCATGCAGTCATTTCATCGTCACCAGCGACCCGTTCGTGGGCTTTCGGGCCTGCACATCAAGCACTCGGATCTCCAGTCGAATAAACAGGCCGGCTACGGCTTCCAGCACTTCATATGATCAGAACATCGTCCGCTCCCTGTGGAGATAGCAGGCAGGTGAATAATGATCAGCGGCCCCCTGTTCAATCCTGCGTTCTGAAAGCCAGAACGAAGTGTCGATAAACTCAATTTGAGAGGACTTGATCAATTTCTGGTATGTTTATTCAGCATTCCAGCCTATCGCGTTACTTGGATCTCGGCTAGTGTGATCTTTTTTGCTGCTTCACTGGTATTGAGCATCTGCTGCGAAGAAGAGCCTAGGCAAGGAAGAGGGCGTCGCGTCCAGGGTGGTCGGTCGAATGAACATAACAGAGGTAGCTTTGAGTTCGACAACCAAGCAAATTGAATGTTCCTACTCAATCGTGAGGTCATCGGGTAGGCTGTCCGCTTAACCTTCCCTCCGGCTCCGTTTGAGGCTAGCCCCCCAATTACACAACCGCTTGTGTCGCTCATCAAACCAGTCTGGCGAGCTCAGTTGGACTCTGCGGACTCTTTCGCCATATGTTTGAAGACCGGTTGATCTTTGATTGTGTCTTAGAATGGGAGTCGTGGTACATACATCACATTCGATCCAGCTCAGTTTGTCCATATCCGGCAGATGCTATGAAAGAACGCTCAGAAGTCGAGATTGCAGCACGGAGAATGATCTCTGTCGACACCCCCCGGTAGAGCGGTGATAGCCGAAGGGCTGTTGGGTCTCGGACGCTTTCTACCGATGACTTGTGGATACAGCGCTCTCCGATCGACTGAATGATACATATGTTTCTACGTTGCTAGTAAGTAACTCTGTCACCGTCAAAAAGGCCAGTAAAGCTGCAGGCATAGAGATATGTTCCCCATGTAGCTTAGGATAGTCATTTGACTTGCTTTGAAAGGTAAACTCTTTCCTTCCAATGGCAGCAAAGTTTACCGTAGGAAGCCTGGTTGAAGACTAAAATCCAGACATTAGCCACATCATTAGTCGCCGAGGCTGCTCTGGCTTTGATCGAGGAAGTTGCATTCCGAATTCCCATTCAAGGCACAAAGCTTTTGCAGATGGAGACTAGGATCTCATCAGACATCTCGGTCAATTGCAACGATCTACTAATCGACATACCCTCAGAGTCGTTGTAGTGGAGGTGGGTTGGTACGGTTTGGATGCAAAGGTGTTGGAGAAGAGGGACCAATGGTATATAGGACAAGACTTTGCATCAGTGCGCAGGATTCGCGAGGTTGTCTTCCCCTAGATTTGCGGCTATTCGTTGATAATGTATAGAATAGAGAATTTGCCATCAGAAGATCCCAAATTCAACAAAAGAACAAGCACGCACACGGGATACAAGGCTCCATGTACCCCATTCGAAAGCAATTTGTTGCGTAGCAATCAGAAGAGCGCTTCGAGTCAACGCCAAGACTAAAACCGAGAGTAGAAATATTCGTGGTTCGTACTCATGAACGCTTCTCCGGGACGCTTACAGTGACGAGGAAGCTCAAATACCGGAATCATCCTGGTCATTACCTGGACCGAAGTCCCCATGGTTCTCGGCAATCCAAGTGTCCCATGTGTTGCATGTATCCTCTGTGGCTGCCAAGCTGCCGATGGTGGGCAAAATATCACTCTGACGCTCAAGTATCTGCAAGGCGAGTCCAGAGGACGCGTGCCAGGCTATCAACGATACTTAGCTTGAGATCAAATGCCGCTGAAGCGGATGAATAGAATTGAAGACAATGACGGAGGGTCTGAGTGCAAGCACAGGGTAAAGAAAGAGAATCTTACCGATATGGCAATGTAGGAGCCACACTCCTGGGTTGTCGGGTCTGAAGGCAATGGCCAAATACCCTTTGATAGGCAAAAGCGCTACATCCCTTCTGGGGGGATTGTTAAAATTGAAGGTGCTGATGCTGGTATTGACATCGTAAGGAGCTTGACTCTGAGCAAGAATGGCAAAGTCGTGGCCATGAAGATGGATCGGATGGTTATTTTGGGCATTGGTCTTGGCCGGGAATCCGGAGAGGTTTTGGGCGGTAAGGACGAGATAGACATAACCCTGCGTATAGTTTTCCGGAATAACAGCGTAAAATGGATCAAAGGTGGTATTGTCGAGATTCAAGATCGTCGGATTTGAGAAATTGAGCCTATTGATTGATTCAGTGTCTGTTTCCAGACCTCCTTGCGCGCTGCAATTTTTATTCACGGGAGTGTTACTCACCAAAGAGGGGTGTCAGTCAGATCCCATCGCTTATAACCATGCGTTTCATTGTTATCAATGAAGGCTTCGAAGGTGTCATCAAGCACATTGTTCACTGCATGATTGTCAACGGCCCAGGGTACCACTGGCACGAGACTCTCTAGAGGTGGATCGGAGCAAGTCAGATTGATGTTTGCCTGCGTTGAGGTTGGGAGAGCATCGCTCTCTGGATCATATCGAATGATGCCTGTCTGGTTATCATAAGTGGATATGTTTCCACAGCCATTTGCAACTATAGTACGAATCCAGTAGTTGCCGTCTGCTTGAACCGGGGCGGACGGATCTGCTTCCACAATAACAGAGTATCTCTGACCTAGGAATGGTCAGACAATGCCTGAAAATAGGTGTAACGACTCACCTATGTTGACATGGATCGACTCGTTCTGGAAAGGGTGAATAGGCACGAGATCATTATCGATGATCTGAAGTAGATGATTATCGATACTGAAAATGAGTCCCGACTCCGTGGACGAATTGATCAATCTAAGAAGGTATCGTTTTCCCTTTTGGAAAATCTTGCTAAATATTGGCTTGCGATCCTGTGCTGGAACGCACAGAGCCGGGTCGTCCGATGGTAAACAAGTGTAATTTCCTTTCAAAGGGTCAGCAGTCCGTCTCTCATGAAGCTATTTCATACCTACCGGTGCCATTGAGCAGTACTGACTGCATCTGGGGATCCCTTCCTCTTGCACCACCCGTCACATTACTACCAAGTTCGACTTGAAAGTCCTGGAAGGCACTTCGATGGCTCCAGTCAGTTATCAGCATAGGGTCCCATGCTTCGTCCCAGTTGGCACTGCTGGGACCATGAATAAGCAAAGGACCGGCAACACCGTCCGGATATTGGAGCGAGTAATGACTGTGGTACCAAGTATTTCCGTACTGAGTCGCTTTGAAGTTATATGTGAAAGTCTGATTAGTAGCAATGGGACACTGCGTGACACCGTTGACTCCGTCAGCTGGGTTGGTATTGAGCTGGCGAATGCCGTGCCAATGAATCGTGGTTCCATTATCTGGTAGGTAGTTGGTGACATGAACAGTCTATGAGACTTCCACGTCAGTACATCTCCAAAGACCGAAACAGGTCAAAAGATCGATGTTTGGAGCACCGAATTCAGTTCAAGTTTGTCATTCCGCTAACGACCACTTACAATGTCGTCACCCCAGCAAGCCTCGAGTAATGGACCAGGATAAGTATTGTTCAAGACTTTGCCTTCAGGCTTAAGAAAGCCGTCCGGAGAGATCGTCTGGTTTGTCACGTTGAGCCAAAATTCTCGTTTGATACCTGGCGGCCAGAACTTCTCATAATCGGTGTTGATGCTTGTTTGCAATACGTCAGTGGAAACTCACTAGGCCATACACTGCAGTCAGACTCACTCGTATTGATTGAAAAGTGGCTGGGCAGATCCAGTGTCGCGAAGCCAGCAATCACGGCTGCTATTTGTATTGCAATTCTCCCATCCGACAAGAGAAGGGTACTCGCACTTGAAGTCACTGGTTGCCATATGTGGATACCCATGAATTTCAATGTCGCTTAAAGGTAATGGCTTCTGCAGACCATATCGTTCCCAGGAGGGACTGAAAGACAATAGGCGCAGAAGACTTTCCGAACATCTTTGGATGAAACCCATGATGCCTTTGGTGACGTCGAGGTTGGAAAAACTGTGACGACTGGATTGGGAGCCCTTTAGACCTCCAACTCTAGAATAGCCGTGGCCAATGTCAGAACGGCTTTGGAATATCACTGTCAGTCAACTTAAGACGAGTCTTCTACAGTGATGTTCAGCGATTCAGGGCAGTCACAAGTCCTTCAGGCTGCGGGCTTTTGAGCGGTACTATTGCACTGGAACGCGGTGCCTTATCAGCTTCCGAGAAGAAAAAAGGAGAAGGATTCTAGGAATCCAAGACGCCGGAAAATTTGGGATTGTGGTGATGTGAGTGTCCGTGGGGTCAAGACGTAAGCAAGAGATGAAAAATAAAATGATATATCAGTAAGCGAGGACGATTATATACGAGTGGCGAGGTGAGCCCGTAGTATGACTAATTGATCGGGATACGAGAAGCGAGGGGCGCATCAGTGTTCAGCTTTAGAGATATGCCAAGGCAAACCCTGGACTTCAACTCGGGTCTATGGATGCGATCCTATGAGTCGTGCATCCTTTCAACGGTCGACCAATCATGTGACACTGTAAGGCTGGTCGATCCCGGCCAAGAGTCAGCTTACATACTCTCGTGGATGGCTCAAGCCTTGCGTCCCGTCTCATTGGACTCAAGTGGTGAGTGGACGAATTGCCTGCCACGATGACCGCTCGTGCATCTGCATACCGGTGCACCCGCGATAGACAAAAGGCGGGCGAAGAGCTGAGCTCAGCTGGTGAGCATTCGCATGTATGCACGATTTGAGGTTATACACTCCAGACGAGTGATATCGATCAGGCATGCGAAAGGGCTTATCCCAGCATGTCATATATGTCATATACAGGGTAAAGGATGTAAAGGATATGCACGCACAGCCTTGGCAAGCCAAAACCTAGCTGATGACTAATCGCTGCGCATATTCCGGTTCCGATTAGTCGAATGCAAAGTACTCCCTAGGGCTAGGGCTTGGCTCGACGAAGAGGGGGCCATCCAACGATTTGACCATTTGTATGTGGTAAATCGCGCGGGAGGGGATCCGTCTGACTGCATGTACATTGACCAAGGCGAACGTCTCTTCGACCACCGGGGACGAGGGCTAACCTCATACTCTGACCGTATCGACTTGACCGCTTGCTGATATCCGTCTGACTGCATGTGCTCTGCGCTACCCGCATTTATCAGCTGTGGGCGCCACCACGGTGAAGGAATTTTCACTCCTTCTTGGCTTTTCGGTCAATGCGAATCTCACGATCTCACGATCTCATCAGGCTGTCGACCGGGCGGGTCCTTGGAGTACGCGGGCCATGATCAGAGGACATGCTGCGCAAAGTCGACGCTGACTTGCTGAGATTGTCAGTCGCAGCTCCTGCAAAAGTTATTGTTACCAAATGATATTGTCGCAAGCTTTGGAGGGCTGAATGGTCATCATCATCACGTGGGCTGGAGAAATAGGCGCCCAGCTTGAATTCGTCACTCAACGCCACATACCACAGGAGAGGCTACTTGAGCTTTGACACAAAATACGGCAAGTGGCTTTGGAGCCAGGCTACTTCGCTTGATACCCACAGCTCGGCCTTGTTATTGGCGCTTCTGCGGGCCACCATGGCCGGTTTACGGTACTCGTACCGAGCTTAGAGTGGCTCGGCGCCCTTTTTGGTTCAGGGCTGCTTGGGGCGCTTGGGCTAGAATGGATGAGAAACTGCAAGGCCTCCGAGGCACCCGGCACCGGCACACTTTCCGAAGCGGCTGCCAAACCCACCCTAGGTTGTCCCGTTTTGGTCTCAGCTACAAGATGGTGAGAGACCGGATCATTCATTAACAGTAGTTAAGTTTTCATTATTCTATCTTCATCTTGTTGAATACATACGCGTTCCTGGAAACTCCTATTGTAGGCGCCCCGTGACAAACCCCCCATCCAACAAGAAGAGACAATAAAACACGATATTCCGTATGTATATACCACCGCTAGGGTATACTGCTTGATTAAGCCGGAAGTCCCGTAGCCAAGGCAACTGCAACAGCTTCGATCTATTATTCGAGCGTATATTAGCCAAAGTGCTCACCCAACGTGGCAGATATTCTCATCGTGATGGGGGAAGAAAAGAATGGAACAAGCCTCGCACGTACCTTTGGTGGGAACATGATAGAAAAATGATTTCCTGCCACAACGTGACATTGCACTTGCGCCCCGGTAAGCTTGTCCCATCCGCTTGGTCCGAATGATGTTCTCTTCCCCGTCAACCACTGCTTGGCCTTCTCCATATCTGCATTAGCATCACCTCCGGAAGCGCCTGCCATCCATTCCTCCCCTCCAGTGTCTTCTCGCCCTTCAAGCACGCCATCGTGAGCCCAAATCACCGTTACCTTGCCCGGACTCCGATCCGAAGGTATAGGCTTGGCCGTGAAATTCTCGAGAGCCCTTACACTGCCAAGGAAATGCAGTCGAGTACGCTCGGTAATCGGACCGCTGGATGCCGAAAGCCCATCGAAGATGCCAGCCTTTTCAAGCAAGTTGAGCGTCGGTGATGGTAATGGTGGGAGCGTTCCAGGGCAAGGGCTGTCTATCATGATCAAATTCGTGATAGTCTCTCCTTGCGCGATCAGCTGGCGCGATGCTTCATAGGCGAGTATGCCGCCTAGCGACCAGCCACCCAGCATGTACGGTCCCTGCGGTTGGAGAGCGCGGATCTCTTCGATGAATATGGATGCAACCTCTTCGAAAGAAATTGTGTAGTCTTTGGGTGAGTTATGGAACGGAGAATCGAGGCCGTAGACTGCGACGCCTGATGGCAGGGTGGGAAGACTGATGTAGGAAAATAGGGAGCCCGCACCGTCCGGGAGAAGGAAGAGGGCAGAGCGGTTTGGAGTAGGGCGGCCTTGGAGGAGTACTGATTTGCTTCTCAAGGACTGCTTGGGTGGTCCCATGTTCATTCCTGGAAATTCCGAGGGCGTACTGAGCGACTTTTGCGGCATTGATGGGACTCCAAGAGCTTTCTGGACGTCAGCGAGGGTAGGGTTCTCGTGGAAGAACGTCGCGGCCAAAGACATTCTCATTTCTGTTTTGAAAGCGTCCAGTATTGAGATGGTGAGAAGTGAATCAACACCGAGGTCGGCGAATGGGGTCGACGGCTGTATCTCTGTTACGTCGATGCCGACTTCGCGAGCAATGATAGACATAAGTATAGCTACGACGTCGGGTTCTGCTGGAGTAGTAGCCACAGTGTTGACACCTCCATGAGACGTAGCAGAGGATCCAGGAGTGTGGGAGGCAGAGGACATCTCGCTGTCATCATCATCAGCGACGCTTTGTGGTGGTGCAACCTTGTCCGAAAAGAAGTCTCTGAGCTGCGCGACAGTGGGATAAGTGATGAAAAGCGAGCTTGGCAAATCGAGTCCTGTCTCTGACCGCAGTCTACCCAAGATGGATATTGTGAGGAGCGAGTCGACGCCAAAGTCACTTATCTTGCCGTCATCGGTGAGATCGTTGACCTCGATGCCAACCTCAGACGCTATCGTCTCGAGGATTTTCGAGAAACCCGCCCGGGAATCTCTTGTGACAGGGGCAATGGCAGGTTTTGTCACGACCACCGAGCTTTGTACTGTTCGAGTAGATTGGACGAGCTGTGGTGGAGGGGCTTCTTCCTGGCCCGTGGAGAGAAGACTTTTCAGAATGTTACGCTTCATCTTTTGAAACTTGATACCCTTGCAGACTACGACAATTTGTTCCCCATCGAAGATGTAGACGTCGCCAGCCATGACTCCCCGAGTGCCAACTGGCTGCATCCGGACGTAGCCACGATAAACCTTCTCGTCGGAGAGTGGGGCGGCAATGCGGAAGCTCTGCCAACCATGGGAGATAAAGACGGTATCTGCGGGAGTCTTTGTGCTAGCATTGAGCACAAAACCGGCCAAGTGAGCCACGGTATCAATCCAGTATGGACTGTATATGAACTTCCCATTTCCGGCAGTAGGCTGAAACCTAATGTTCGCTGCAGTCTCATTCAGCTCGCAGTCCATGAAGAGTTCGTCGATGTTATGGTACTCCTTGCTGTAGGTCACCACGGTCTGGAACTGCCTATAGATCATCTCCTTCAAGAGTCTATGCACGCTTGCTGGGTTGACAGGTTGAAATAGCTGGTCTATCCTTGACTGAACAAGGTAAGCGTTCATCTGCCATTCGTCCATCCATTGCTGGCCATCGCCGTACATCACGGTACAGTTAGCATGCTCTTGAGTTCCATTCGCATCTTGTGAGCTGATCTGGACCTTTACTATTTGTTCGCCAGGCTTCCGAGAAGCAGATACTTTCAAGACTTGAGAAGTCTCCTTGCCAACAATAAGAGGCCGGAAGACTTCCATGGCGGATAGATCCATAGCAGGAACAGGGCTAGATGGTGCCATCCGTGAGGCGATGTACCAAGCTGCTGTGAAAGCCACGTCAGCGTACACTGAACTCGGACAAAGCCCAATGTTATTGACGAGATGGCCTCGCACTGCAGTGTTCAGATCCGGTTCTGCAAGGCGAGATGAGAACGCTACAGAAGCACTGTCCTGGGTAAATATCTCGCTTTCCACTTGTTGTAAACATGTTGTAGAAAAGGCTCGCTGTGGCGATGTTGGTGCTGACTTCACGACTGTTGTGTCACCTTTTGTCAAGGACCAATCTCCTTCATGCTGAATCCAGTAGTTCTTCAGGTCAAAAGCATAGGTAGGTAGCTCCAAAAGTCTGAGAGCGCCCCGGAAGTCTCTGTGATACTCAGGCCACATGATCTTCGCCCCACTGTTGTAAGCATTGGAGATGCTTTTCACAACGGTCGACCAACAGTCTTCGTCCCGTCTCAATGATGGAAGAGCCTTGGTGGGACTCATCCCAAGGGTGGAGCGCACCATACTGTGACATAGTGGATGGGGACCGACTTCGACCCACAAAGCCTCGTCACCAGCAATGCCATCGGACCTGAGAGAATACAAGGCTTCCTGAAATCTGACAGGCTGCCTTGCCTGTCGAGATAAGTAGTCGGCTGTTATGACACCTGCATCTTTGACCAGCGATCCAAGAAGTGTCGAAGCGATAGGAACGTTAGGCTTATGGAACTCGACATTCAACGCAATGGCACGGATATCGTCGAGGATTGGATCCATTTGGACGGAGTGGAAAGCAAAAGGGAGCTCAAGCAAAGTCTTCTTCACCCCTGTCTCGTCCAGCCTCTCAGCTAACGAGCTGATGTCTTTGCGCATTCCGCTGACAACCGTGTTGGCTGGGCCATTGAAACAGGCAACCTCGCATGACGTCAATTTGCTGCCGGAAATGATCTGCTGGATGGGTTCAGCGCCGGACTGTATAGCTAGCATTGCATGGCTGTTCGCAATGCACTTTTTCTCCATCATCTCTGCGCGTTTACCAACGAGATAAAGGGTGTCGCTGACCGAGAGCACACCGGCAACACAGAGAGCGGCATACTCGCCCAGACTATGGCCGATGACAGCACTAGGCGCAATGCCCCATGATTGCCAGAGTGTCGCAAGTGCCACAGCAATCGAGACCAAGGCCAACTGAGACTCACTAGGACTAGGCACCATCTCATCCGAAGAGGAGCTTGTTACTAACCATTTGAACGATGGTAGTGATTGTCTTATACAGATGCGGTCGAAGTCCAGAATACTCTGGCGGAAGGATGCGTTGGTCTCGAATAGTCGCCGCCCCATGCCGAGATATTGCGCACCTTGGCCGGTGAAGGCGAAGATGGTGGAGGAGGATCCAGTGATCGCAGTTGGATCCGAAGAACTGGAGAGGTCTTTCTTCATTGACGAGATAAGCTGATCCATATTCTCGACCGCATATGCTTTGCGGAATGCGTCATGATGTATTCGCCGAGCGGTAGTAGTGTAAGACACGTCTTGTAGTCGGGTCTTTGGGTTGGACTCGAGATAGCTCAATAGACGTTCCTTGTTCTGAATGAAGGACTTTGCTGTCTTTGCTGAGACCGCCACGACGTATGCTGTACGAGGATCTTGGCCTTCTGTGAATGTTTCTGGGGGATCTTCTAGCACCAAACTTGTGTTGCCGCCCTAATTAGACATGATTAGCTTTTTTGCTACCAACTTGGGATCATGAGACTATGCTTGCCGTGGCATTGAAGTTGTTCAAGAGAACTCGCCTCTTTCCGTCTCCTCTGGCATGAGCTTTGAATGGAGTCAACGCAAGGTCGATGCGAACGTTGACCTCATCCAACGGTGGGAATTTCCGGTTGATGCGACCCTTGATACCAACGTGCGGAGGTATCGCATTTTTTCGCATCATCATCAGGATCTTGATCAGTGAATTAGAACCAGCGGCCTGATTTTATTCGTCAGCATACGATTCTTAATAGAGAGGTCAAAAGGAAGCTCTACCGCTTCAGCGTGACCAAAGTTCGCCTTTACTGCACCAATGTGCAAAGGCTTGTCTTGCGCTCGGTCTGAAAGCACTTTCGTGACCGAAGCAAATTCAGTAGCATCTCCAGCTTGCGTGCCTGTCCCATGCATTTCTACATAGTCAATCTCGTCCGCCTCGACATCGGCTTCCCGCAGGACCTGTCGTATGAGCTTTTGCTGGGTACCAGCGTGGGGATGCGTGATCGAAATCGCGTGAGCTGAATGGTTTGTAGCAGCTGATTTGATCACAGCGTGAATGTTATCCCCCTCAGCGATGGCATCTTCTAGCCGCTTGAGGACGAAGCTGCCAACGCCATCTCCTCGGCAGTATCCGTCAGCTTCGTCATCGAAGGTTTTACATGAGCCCGTGGGTGATAGGAAGCTCCCTCGGCTCAATCCAGAAAACATATCGACCCCGGTCAAGATATTCGTTCCACCGGCGACTGCAGTATCACACTCATGGTTGCGTAGTGATGACATTGCCATCTGTATAGAGAGTGCACTGGAAGAGCAAGCACCGTCAACAGAATAGGATGGACCTTCCCACTTGAAATGGTAATTGAGCCGTCCAGGGCCGAACGCTCGCATTCCACCGGTGACAAAGTACATCTCGATGTTTTGTGAAGCGTTTGCTTCGCGATAGTCATCTAGGGTCTGACCAAAAAAGGTGCCAATTCGGTCGCTGGCGGTTGAAGGGGTGCCGTTCGGGGTGTACCCTGACATTTCAAGGGCCTCATAGGTTGTTAGAAGCAATAAACGCTGACCTGGGTCGGTCTGGGCTGCTTCTCTCGGAGACATGTTGAAGAGTCTAGCATCAAAGAAACCGGGGCGGTCCAAGAAACAACCGTAAGGCGTTATAGTCGTGTTCTTGATTTTCCCAGACGGATCGCAATGAGTATCGACGTCGAATCGATCCTTAGGTATCTATCGAATGTGAATAATTGATCGCATTTGTAGCATATTGTGCTTACCTCTTTGTGAAGATCCTTGCCCTTCTCGAGATTTGCCCAGATTTCCTCGAGCGTCTCCCCTCCTGGTAAGCGACCTGCCATACCGACAACAGCAATGTCGCCCGCAGCGTTCCGGCTCCGAGATGCTTCTAATGGTTGGATTTCGAAGCTGTCAACTACTCTGACCCCTGCGTTTGACATTTCACGCCGAAGACTGTTAGCAGCTCGCACAGGACCAGCACTTATAAGCACAGCATCCTGACTTCTAACATTGGAGGTAATTGCGTGCGTCACGGTCGACCATCTGAGGGGTTCGCGAAGGACGTCCCACACGATCTGTTGTAGAGCTTCACGGAGGCCGCGACCCGAGATTTGATCCCCAGTACTGGTGGAGATGATGGCGACATCCTTTCTGAGACGATAGCCATCACCAATCACCAATGGTCCAATTATCTTGTCAGTGTCTGGGTCACCTAAATGAGGCGCATGGAACGCTGCACTGATAGGTAAACTGATTTTGCGTGTATTTCTGAGGGTTTCAGAAAAGGAAAAAAGGGAGGCCAGTGTGGAAGGCGGTCCACTGATTGTCGCGGTTGAGTCGGACTCTGCACTAATATAGGCTCTTTTGCTCGTGGGTATGGCCTAACGATACATTAGGCTACTGCAGAATGACGCACGAATAGAACGCAGACAATACGTACGTATACGTGGTGAAACCGATGAAGGACTTCCCTCTGCTCTTGAAGAGGTATGCCTGGCACAACAGTCGCCCAGCTTCCATGACAGTCTTCGATCTGCGCTGAGCGGCGAGTCGCTTCCAAACCTAAGCGTAGCGAGATGCAAACAATCTCTGGTGCCAGCTCCAGCAGCTGAGTAGTAGAGCTCGCAAACGCCAGTGCGGCGGCTGGCAGCATACCAGTGCACAGCCCCACAAGATACGTCGTTGAAAAGGAAGTTGTGTCGAAGACATCTTCATGACTATTCTCTCGACTACACAGAAACAAAGGTATCAGCTATGGTCTTCAACTTTCATGTCAAAACACTCACGACAACAACAAACCCAACTGTGCTATGCAGAGAAGGACGGTGGATACCGCCTCATTAGGCTCATCACTCTGCGAGTATGTCTCTGCCAAGGCCAAAATAGAATCGAAAGAGGGAAACTTTGAACGATCAGAAACCTCAGAATGGGCAATCTCCTGTCGAATGGCGGAGTATGTTCTTTGGAGGAAGACTCGAAGGGTCACTGAGCGTGCCGACTCGCGGCATAGCAGCTTGATGAGATGACATGGGTCAACAGTCTGGTCCCCGAAGAGGACCACCTTACTTGTCGTGGTCATTGCGGAGAAGGCTGAAGAAAGTAGAGATAGTATGTGATCATCCCAAGGACTGTTTCGGTCATTCTCCAGACTTTATAACATTGGAAGGACTGGAACTAATATGCGGACAAATGCTGACATCATTCAGGTTCTTGGCCACGCCACCAACCTACTCACTTGCATCGTTGATACAAGGGACATCTGAGAAGAGTGTTTCGCCCGTCAAAGCGCAGCCCATCAACGCCATTTCCGCGAGTAGGCTGGGATCCATCCCGAGGCCAGTCGCAAAATAGCCCTCACACTCCTTTGAGATTCCCCAATCTCAGTGCAAGGATACGATGCTGAGTGAGATTTAGTATAAACTTCCGGGCTCACGTAGGCATGCGAAATTGTTCTATCTGACGAGTGGCTGACTGAGAGAAGTGAAGTTGGCACTATCGGTTCTGCCGGTATCAGACGCAGGAGTACGTGAGTCAAGCATGCAGCGGTCCACGAGAGTTCCCACATGCTAATGTTCAAGATTACGAATCCGGTGTCAAAATGACTCCTCGTGCTTGCCTCGGAATCAGACGTGCCAAGCTGGGCCCGCCAAGCCCATCCGCGTCAGCGCCCACCTGACATTGCAGCGGATTGGGGCCACTTTTGAGCACATATTCTTGGTTATAGATAACCTTTTAGTTTGTTTCATTCCACGTGTAATTGCGTATTTAGATCTGGGGATAGAGACGGGTTTCGAGTTCCATAAGCAATCAGTTGACCCTCCTACTGCACATTCTGGAAAGCAACAGATTCGAGGATTCTGCTCATCCGAAACTGCTTCAAGCTCTTGAGAAGGCAACTTTCTCCGAACGATCTCAAGGAAGCCGATACTGTGTGGAACAATACGCAAAAATACAGCTTGAGTAGTGGTTAATTGTCAGTACGGCGGCAAAGCAGATGGTCTTGGCGATCATACTTCTGATGTCCTGAGGTGACCTCGCGCAAGCTTAGGTCGAGAAGTACCTGGTGCCTGGATTGTCTAGGAGGAAAGTGATGTAGGATGACGGCGAGGCGGTCCAGCAAAGCGTGGAGGAAGACGCCGTTGTGAGGATGCCCCTAACGGATTGGGTTAGCTCTGTGCGCAGGCGCGATCTTACAGGAACTCGCTTCTACCCGAGGTGATTGGTAGAGAAGGGCGGTGAACATGTCGCCGATTGGAAAACATGCCGAGGGAATTGTGTGGGAAATGAGAGGTTCACTACTGAGGCCACGTCATTGCAGAGCATGTTGTTGAGAGGGATCACGGCAGGATTGTCTCGATATTGCCAGGCGTCTCGTATGCAACCGAATGTAGGGACTTGGGAGACAGCGATAGCCGTCAGAGTTACATTGGCAGGCCGAGTGCTTCGAGTGTTGGTCCCGCCTTCTGTTGAGATGATGACGTCTCATCTGAACATTTCATTGATCCAAACGGGCCGGAGGATCATCCGCTGACCAGCAAGACAGCAAATCGGAGAGAAGAGCTTGATCTCCACTGGAGGATGTATGTATTGGGATGTATTGGGGATGTATTTGGGGGCAATGGAGGGCAGTAGGGCAGACAGGATCACGAAGGAATCGGCCCTGCATTTGGTGGCTGACCAAGTCTTATCATCGATCGCACCGGAGTCCGCGATAGAAGTAATTGTATGAATCAGATGAATCAGATGAATCAGCCATCATTCACAGCAACCGACGAGAGACGAATGAAAAATTCTGTTGTCATCTGGACTTGTCGCCTCGTTGATGAGGAAAGCGAAGATTCTTTGGTCATAGGTAATAGGTAATAGGTAATGGGTAAGAGGGAAGAGGTGAGAGGGAAGAGGTGAGAGGTAAGAATGTTTCCAGCGTTGCGCATCAGCCTTATCTTTGCCGTGCGGGACCTACCTACACGCGCCGTCGGATACTATTTTAGGGGCCATCACACAGGCTGTGGGCAACTGGTCGGTCGAGCTCATCACAAATCGTCAACTTGGTATTCCTTCACGTCTCTCCTTTCTCATTTCACACACCCAACACATCTCCAACCTCATGCCTCTTGCCCCTTGCCTCTCATCTCGACTTCGGGTTCGAAACTTATTTCTGACTCGGGGATGCGCCGCAGTCGTGGAAACACGCGAAAATCCTTGGGGCTGTGACACATTCTCTAATCATATTGCTCTGCATCCATACCGCCATTAGCTCAGGCTTCCTCATTTCCAGCCTCTCCTTCCGGGTCCTCCTACGCAGAACTCAGCCGCCAGCCAATGAGGTTCCAGTGTGTCCTGACTCTCTTCGCCATCCAAGGTGATGATGACGGGGATGCACATGTCGCGCGATATCTGCATAATCATAATCCGGGTCAGAGTCCGCGATGAGAGGTGCATTCGCGTATGTATTGTTTACCCGCAAGTATTATTCTTATTCAGCCACCGACTCATATTCGTTTGTTGATCGGTACTGGACCGTGATCAATACGGTGACCATGGCTGGACCCTGCAGATTTGTGGCGCTTACGGGCCTTTAAAGTACCCAAGGTACCTTGTAACCGTGGGGGCGTGCTAATCCCCAGAGGCTTTAGCGAAAGATGAATAACCAATCCAAGCGGTCACTCGGCACCTTCCCGGGGCACCAAGGGTACGTAGGAGGGAATTCTATTGGCGCGATTATGTGAGATCAACGAGTTTTTCCTATCCGAAGCCGTCTGACTCGACCAGCTTCCAAATCCAAATCCACATCCACATCCACATCCCGCACTGGCACTCGCTCTCCCACTGCTACCCCTGCCATGGCCAACATCTGCCTCAACTCTACCGACTACTTCGACACAGGCCTCTGTGCGCCTTCTCGTGTTGCATGGGCTTGCCTAGCGCTCCGGCTCAAAAGGGTGAATGCAGGGGACCTCATTTCCATCCCTTCCCATGCATGTCAGGTCAGCTGGTTTCACGACCGAAGATTTGCAAGTTGCAATATCATATCGGTTGACGCCAAGGCGAAATCAATACGCACATCGTCTAGCGTTAATGCATGTAAGCTGGCCTTCCAGCATCATGACTGTTGTGTTTCATTTCACCGCAATCCTTCGCCTTCCCTGGAGTGACCGGCATGGGACGGAGGTCGACAAGAATGCAACCTGCTATTCATGCATGTAAGCTGACCTACCCATTTTTTTTGAGCTGGCTTTTTTCACTTCGCCTTCTGCCATTCCCTCTAGTAGACCCTATTCCTCCTACAAAATTACCAAAACATCTAATGTTTCCTCTCTACTACTGACTTCCACCTCTTCTGCCTCCGCTTATTGCTTTCTCCACTTGACAACAAAATGTTCGGTCTCTTGAAGAGCGGTATCTTCACCATCTTGTGGCTACCTTTGGTCGCTATCGGGCTTTATGCATTCGGTTTATCATTCCACCGTCTTTTCTTAAGCCCTCTGGCCAAGTTCCCTGGTCCTAAGCTTGCCGCCTTGACTCGCAAATATGAATCCTACTATGAAGCGGTCCAGAACTATGAATACGTCTGGAAAATTAAGCAGATGCACCAGAAATACGGTGAGCTTCTTCAGGCTTTTGAGCCGATGTTCTATCTCAGACTTTCTCGATGGAACTTGATAGTGACAAAAGAACTCACTTCTTGTACCCAGGTCCTATCGTTCGCATCAGTCCGCACGAAATTCATGTGGACGATATCGAGTTCTTTGATCGTCTAAACAGCTTTCAAGGGAAATGGAACAAAGACCCCTACACTGCCCATCAGTTTGCCAATCCTGGATCTCTGGTCGGAACGCTTGACCATGATATCCATCGAAAGCGGCGAGCGGCTGTGCTACCCTTCTTTTCAAAACAGAAGATCTACGCTTTGGAACCTGTCATAACGTCCATGGTCGACAAATTATGCGAGAAGATGGAAGACTACCAAAAAAGCGGGGAGGTTATGCCACTCCGTAACGCGCTTCATTGTTTCGCGGTCGATGTTGTTGGCGAGTACTGTTTTGCTGAGAGCGGAGGACTTCTAGATAGACCCAAGTTTGCTCTGAATAATATGCAAGAGCACTTGCAAGGGCTTAAAGCTGGATTAAGAGCAAGATACCTGCCCTCATGGTATATGCCTGCAGTCCGAGGAGCCCCTGAGTGGGTCCGACAAAGCGTTGATCCCGCTGCGAAACACTTTGAGGTCTGGCATCGCGTAAGTCTGACTATCCCGAAGATGTTGAGAATTGTGGAAAGGATCCTTCCAAGCTCCGACATCTCACTTCACCTATGAAAAAGCTCTTATATTTGGTCTATGCTGACCGTGCTCTTAGGATGTTGATGGTCCAGTCCGGCGGATGGAGGTAAGGAAGAATGACGAGTTCTTCGAGAAAGCGGGCCACCGAACCATCTTCCATGAGCTCATCAACAGCCCTCATCTACCCCCACCAGAAAAAGAGACCGTCCGTGTGATTCAAGAAGCCGGTGCCCTGGTTGGTGCCGGAGGCGAAAGCACAACACAAGTCCTTCTCACCATGGCATATTGTTTGATAGCGAACCCAGAGAAACTTGCCAGGCTACGGGACGAGCTTCGCCCTCTTATGCCGAGTGCAAAGTCCCCAGTACCTCCTCTACGGCAACTAGAGCAGCTTCCCTATCTGGTACGTTGTTCTCGCTACTGTGGAGTGTGTGCTTCGACAGCAGTCTGACCTGATCAATTTTCACTAGATTGGTTGCGTCAAGGAGGCTCTAAGGTATGTCTACAATTGACGATTCAAATCTCACCGACCGAGCTGATAGGCAGCCCAGACTTCGTACCGGTAAAATTGCTCGACATCAACGCCTTCCCCGCGACCGACCCCTCTACTACAAAGACTGGGAAATACCAGCAGGAGTAAGAATCCCCTAGCCCAGATTCAACCCAGCCAATAAAGCCAGAACCTCTCCCTCCTTGAGAGTTCTCCCTGAAACGTCTTAGACCATTTCTGACAATTCCCAGACCATCGTCAGCATGACCCCCATATATCACCAAATCGACCCAGACGTGTTTCCCAACCCACACGCATTCCTCCCAGAGCGCTGGATCGACCTCGAGGAGCAACAACGCGTTCGTATGGAGCGCCACTTCGTGCCCTATTCCAAAGGCACCCGTCAATGCGCTGGTTTAAAGTCAGTTGATCCTTCTACTAGCCCCAAAAGTCCTCCACATCGAACCTGCCCGCGTCTCCTCCCCCAGTCAATTCCTCTTCTCGTTCCCCCCAGAACCACCCACTCATCCCTCAACCCTCAAAAACTCTCTAACACCCTCTCCCCACCCACAGTCTCGCGAACGCAGAACTCTATATGTGTGTTCCTGCCCTTATCACCCGCTTCGACTTCGAGCTCTTCGAAACCGACGAGTGGGACGTCGACATGGCCGTCGACTCGCATCACCATGCCCCACGCGTGGATACTCAAAGCGTGCGCGTCTTCGCGAAGTCGTCGACATTCTAGAGGACCTCAGATATTACTCGCCGCACCGGATGATAGGATTGGCCTATGAGAGGAGCGACGAGGGCATACGATGACTGCCCATAAAATGTTCTAAAAGTGTCGGCGTAGACAGATCTACCAGACTGGGTTATTTTCTTAGGCAAATATATCCTTACGGCCTTTTTATGTATTTTGGTGACAAAGCTTTCAGCCCTAGTCTTATGATGCAGTAATTGTTTCGGTACTTCATTGCGTCTTCCAGCAGTGTCTGCATTAGAATTTAGGATCTTGTAGTACTATAGAGTCTCAGCTATCGGTCGCAGCTAGAAATTTCATGCCAGAAAGAATTTGCAAAAATTGCGAGTCAAGCTGAGCAATTGGTGACAAATTGTGCTCGAAAATCATTTGTAATCAATACAACAAAGTCGTAACTTAATACTTGACCGTCCGCGTACTCTACATTTTCCACCGCTACTAGCTACTTTCTATGATTATTCAACAACCACTTATCTCCTATGATAAAATGCGTCTTATCATCTGCAAAGCATTTATCATCTGCAAAGCATTTATCAACTGCTGAAGCTCGCTCGTTCCAGCACATGACAGTAATGCAGCGTTTGAGGGACGCAGGAAAGAGACAGCTGGGGCTGTCATGGAGGGTCACGAAAATGAGGGGTGGCAGATGAGCAGCGAGGTGGGAAGGACCTGGAGGCGGGCAGTAGAACACGTACGGGAACAGCGCGATCAGGAACGCCGGATTAAAGACTCGGATTGGAATAATCAACGGAATAAGCGGAGAGCAGCTGATGTGGGGCGGCAAACACCGGAAGGCAGAGAGAAACGGTACTCGTCGCTGATAGTGAACGTGACGAAGCCCGAGGTGGCAGACGACCTGATCAAAAAATAGCTAGTAGAGTCATTGAGAAATGAGTGCAACGGTGGTCTCACTGTGTATACAACGTAGAGAAGGACTTGATATACTGATGGAATGCTTAAGAATGTAGAGCATCTAATAATGTGAAGCCGACCGATGTGACGCCGGCCAATGCCAAACATCGAGTAGGCTTTTACAACACACGGCTATGGACTAACAGTGTAGTCCCATCTTGGCTGATTCCAACAAGAGTCCAGCAAGATGAAGAGAACAGAGAGCTACGACCAAGCGACCTCATCGATTCAATGCTTCAGATAGCAGAAGCATAGCGACATGGCCGCATCGTGCAGGAGCGAGATCCGTTGCGCAGAGTGCACTTAGGCACACCGCACACGGACCCGTAGGAAAGTCGCATCCACAGCTCCAAAGTCATGCGCGTCCTACCGCCAGAACGGATACACAGCGTATAACAGGGACTGTCCAAGTAAAGTCAAGGGAAGACGGCGCGCCGAACAGAGCAAAGCCAACAAATCGCCACTGTATGCTACCGACAGGACCCGGTGGCTAAGATCGCGGGAAACCCCGGCAACGTAGCAGAGTCCATGCTGGAGGCATCTAGGAAGAGAAGAAAGGCTCAAATTGACCTGCCTCTCCAATGTTATCGAGATTCTAAGCAGTCAAGAAGGGAGCTCGGCCTCGCAAACACGTCTGAGAGGCCGAGAAAGACGCAAGGTAATGGAGAAGAGGGACCTAGAGCCGAAGATCCTCACCGCGATAGGTACCCTAGGGGAGACAACACCAGCTGACAAGTTTAGGGTTACTAAAAATCTTGTGGCGACAGCCTCGGCCGCTGCGATTGTCTCCGAACAGGATCATGTTGCGGAACACCAACCTGACGCGACAGTGTAGGACTCCTAGCCGGAGATCAATGTTAGAAGACCTAGCCCTTAGTATTAGTGTTACTGGTAGCTATACGCGCGTCTGTCCAAACCATGGAGGACGAACGCGGGCTACTATATTGGTCATGTTTGTCTGCGTTAAGGAACCTTTTCTGCGCCGTCGTCTAATCGTACGTGCCAGCCAGGTTCAAGACCTTCACTTCCTGCGTCTTGCGTACTACAGATGTGAATTAATTGTACAACATTACGCCACATTCGATACCTGTCATATTTGGACACGCATGATTGTGTAGGATGAGGAATGGTTGATTGAGTGACAGGATGCGGGGTAAGAATTCGCAACATTGCGCAACAAAGTCGCAGCTGAGTTGGTACAATTGTGACGGCCGTTCTGTGTGATAGGATATGGCAATATTGTTGAGGCGACATAGCTGAATAGCTGATGCTCACCCATCAACTGTAGTTAGACGCCAAAGATATCGATGGGCAGTAAGGTAAGGTAAGGTAGGTACCTTAGAAGGGAGAAGGGAGTAGCGCGTTTTAAAATACGAGTATCACGCCCAGTCCAACTCGTTTAGGCTTACCTCCGTACTTTAGTGCAGATCCGCATTGCAGTGCGGGGTCCCCGGCTTTCGCTTTTTCCTTCGAATTGTGGCCCCACCACTCGCTTCGCTCATAGTTGAGTGGGAATCGCTGCTGCTACTCCTACTACCATCACCCTCACGAGACATCAAGACTATCCATCATATACATTCATATCCACGAACACGAACATCCGGCGCAATAAGATGAGTGCAATCGAAGAGAGCTCCGATGGTCCCATAGAGGTGATCCAAGTTCTCATTGTCTTGCATCCCGCCTTTGGAGCCCAGGAGCTCTGCGGTCCTCTTGAAGTTCTCACCAACGCCCTTCACAAACTCAAAGACTCAGGTAGGTTGTCATGTGATCATTGCTATCACTTCAACGACTGGTCCACCCTTTGGTCTACGAGCTCTCGTCAAGGCTCTCCCACTGATGCAACCTACCCATAGGCACCAAGGCTTTTGAATGCACCATTGCTGCCGGCTCGCCGGGGGTCACATCATCCTCAGGCCTTACCGTCAAGGCTGACATCAACTTCGAAGATGCTCACGAGGATCTAAAGGAGTACGATGTCTTGATCGTCCCAGGCGGTGTGGGCGTGGATGATGTGCTCAAGCAGGAGACCGAACCGATCAAGCTGATTCAAGACTTCGCCAAGCTCCAACAGACTGATCCCAGTAAAGAGCGTACCCTCATGTCCATCGGCACCGGCTCTCTCATCCTCGCCCACGCTGGCCTGTTGCAAGGACTTGCTGCCACCACTCACCCGGACTACTATACCAAGATGGAGATCATCTGCAAAGAAGCTGCCAGACGTGGGGATCTTGAGCAAACGGACGTCATGGAAGAGAACTACGTGGTCAACAATGCACGCTTCGACCTTGGTGAGAAACTCGAGGAGAATCCGTTTGTGCTTAGCACGAGGCCCGATGGTAGGAGGAAGTCCATCGCGCGCAAGGGCAGCAATGCTTGGAAGGAGTCCGTCAAGCGCCGAGAGTCTAACGCTCGAAGAGCGTCGCTGAGGCTAGGGGGACTGCGTGTCATTACGAGTGGGGGTGTAAGTGGACCACCATCCTAGTCGAACGCTTAGTCTTCCGCCACAAGACCTTCTCAGCGAGGAGTATCATTTACTCTTTTCCCCAGACTCGGTTTTGAGGGCAAAGCTCTTTGCTCTCAATGATGAATGCTGACTCGGAATCATGCAGGTGACGAGTGGCTTGGATGCGAGCTTATATCTTGTGGCGGCTATGGTTTCCCACGACTCGGCTCAAGAGGTATCAAGGTTGTTACAGTATAGCTGGAATAAGGGTATTACCGTCGACGGTATCGACGTCTAGTGCCTCGTAGTAGTCGGTGGTTCCCACAGGACTATTCACGACATTTGCATACTTCCGCCAGAGAATGAACCTTTATTCTGGCTGAAGCTAAGATTTTTAGCGTGTAATCTCAAATGTCAAGGATCTACGGCAGCCTGTATTGTTCATCACACCACTGGATATTGATCCGCACCAAGGACACCAAAGACACCAAGGCATGTAATACTGTAAGATCTGAAGGGCTCCAAGTGTAGCGCGTACTCTTCCATGTAGCTGAGAAGCCGAAATGATATGAATTGGCCCATTTTTGGTGGCGCAACGGCCAACCAAAATGAAAGACTGGCACCACCTAACGTGACCTGGTTGCAGCCCACTCCCCCTCCCCCTCTGATCGCCAGGAATACATGTCGGTGACAGAAGCTTCAAAGTCATCAATGTGGTTGTATCATCATGGCTTTGCGCCTTCGCTCATCACGGCAGCAAAAGCGGAAAGCATC
This sequence comes from Platismatia glauca, assembly GCA_963556305.1. NCBI lineage: Eukaryota > Fungi > Ascomycota > Lecanoromycetes > Lecanorales > Parmeliaceae > Platismatia > Platismatia glauca. The sequence continues at coordinate 38,613 of OY745778.1, forward strand.
CAGTTCACACGACAAGCCATTCATCACTATGAGTCTATGACAGATTTCGCTTGAACGCCATACCGGGCTCTTCCGACTGCCAGAACCAAGACTCAAGAGTCTCCCCAAGAGTCTTCCTGACTACAACAGTCGCTGTTGATATCTGAGAACGCCGTCAGAGTATGGGATTCTACCTTTCAGCTCCATTGGACTTCAGGACACAGGACTCTTTTCTCGGCTTCCTATAATGGCTCATCGAAGCTACCGGGCTCCGTACTCCAAAATTATCCCAACAGGACCCGGTCACTGGGTCTTGAACAGAGGCGAATAGCAGTTTGTGAAAAGATGGAGATTCCGCGATCGCATTTCCGCTACTTGATGCTCACCCGTCCTACTATCTTAACCAAAGCATCGAGATCAGAACATGTTTCTACTCTCTATACCAGACAGTATCACTCTATCTCCATCTCCCATTTCCAGCATTGTCACAAGCCATCTTGGATCGGAGACCCGGACCGCTGTCTTCTCGATGTAGCTCCTGCTGTCAAAGCCATCAAATGAACAAGCTTCCGCGACATCCACAAGATGACAGCCGAACCAACATCACTCTGGATCGCGCAACATGCCCTCTTAAACGATAGTCACGTACGAGGTCACTTTTCGGTCGGGCAAAGCATAAGTCTCAAAGCTGCCGACTTGGGCTTCGGTTTTTTATCCGTGCCTCAGTATGCCTCCAGAATCCCGCAATGTGGCAATGCCGCTTCCACCGGTGCCTACGATTTCATGGCGTTGGCCCTTGCCCATCTACCAAAGGTTAAGGCGTATGCGGTCTCGACTCTTACGCTTCAATGGACTGCGTCATAGCTTCGGATTCATGCTGAATGGGTCAAATACTACGTTGCTCTTCACCTCTTCATATCTCCTCCTCAATCATAGCTTCTAAGCTTGTGTTGTTGCAATACACCTGTTCCAAGATGAAGACTATCTGCATCCTGCTGGCTTTGGCCGCCACCCTCGCTCCAGCACTCGCTCAATCCACAAGCTCCTCGTCCGTTGCTTCTCAATCCACAACCTCCTCGTCCGTTGCTTCTCAATCCACTACTCCAGTCCATGTGCAGACAGTCGGCAACTATGTTTATCAAGGCTGCTATAACGATACAATGGCAACTTCCAATAATCGCACGCTTGCCGGGAGTTCGTATTCCAGCGGCTCGGCCATGACGGTGGAGTCATGCGGTAGTTACTGCGCCAATTTGGGCTATGCATGGATGGGCATTGAATACAGTTCAGAGTGGTAAGCAAGCTTGCTTAATTATGGAAGGGAGGGACTTGCTGATGTTTTTGTTTCCGTAGCTACTGTGGAACAGCTCTCACTACCGGTGCTGGTCCACAGCCATTGACTGGTTGCAACATGGTATGTTCGGGCAACAGCTTGGAATACTGTGGAGGGAGCTGGCGGCTGGATATATATCTGCAGCCCGTATCGCTGTCGTCTTCCAGTGCATCGACCATATCTTCTGTCACTTCGACTGCGCCAAGCTCTGCCTCCTCTGCTTCCTCGACCTCTGCGATATCGTCATCATTCTCATCGTCCATAGCAGGCTTTACTTCCGGCTCCAGCAGCAGTCCAACAAGCTCTAGCAGTGGTGGACTTACAGCCAGCTCCTTATCCTCCTCCAGCTTCTCATTCTCCTCGGCCTCTCCGATATCTTCCTCAACCTCAGTGTCCGTAGCAAGCTTTACTCCAAGCTCAAGCAGCATTCCATCAACTTCTAGCAATGGTGGACTTATAGCCAGCTCCTCGTCGTCCTCCGCCTCTCCAATATTGTCTTCCGCCACTGCAGTATCGTCATCACTCTCATCATCCATAGCAAGCTCCATTCCCAGCTCCAGTAGCAGACCATCAAGCTCTAGCACTGGTGGACTTACAGCCAGCTCCTCGCTCTCCTCCGCCACCGTGATACCGTCACCACTCTCGTCATCCATAGCGAGCTCCACTCTCAGCTCCACCAGCAGTCCATCAACTTCCACCGGTCTGAGCGGTAGTCCATCGGCGATCGCCTCCTCATCCTCCTCCAGCATCGGCAGCAGCGCTACTTCTGTCGCGTCAAGTCGTAGCTCGGCAATTACAATCCCCTCATCCTCACCCTCCAGCAGCAACATGCTATCTTTCTCAGCTTCGACATCTGCTCCAAGCAGCAGTACCAGTTCGTATGCTCCGTCTTTGACCAGTAGTTCCAGTCGTTCGTCAAGCTTGTTATCTTCTTCAAGCAGTAGCTTTATCTCTACAACAAACTCAATAAGTTTGCCAAGCACGAAGTCCGCATCCTCTACATTTCAAGCCAGCGGGTCCAGTGCCCCCTCATCGAGTTCCAGCATACCAACCACCAGGCCTTCGTCCACACTATCTAGCAGTAGCGCAACTTCTCTCACATCAGGTTTCGGCGCCGCGGCAACCAGCTCTTCATCATCTCTATCCATAAAAACCAGCTTATCAAGCTTAGCATCAAGTTCCGCTCCTGCTTCACCTTCTAGTTCGCATTTCTCGAACCCTAGCTCTATATCCAGCGGTTCATCAATGCTTAGCAGTAGTGTTTCAGCAACAACCTCGTCGTCACGTTCCTCCACACCTGCAAGCAGCAGCAGCTCCCCCAGCAGTAGTTCCCCAACACTCTCGTCCACGAGCTTCCGCTCCTCCATTCCCACCTTGCTATCGACTTTCAGCTCCACCTCCAGCTCTAGTAGGAGCTCCTCAGGCAGTCCTTCATCGCCAACCTCGTCCTCGAGTTCCAGCTCTAGCGCCTCGAATGCAGGCGCTAGCACTACCCAGGTCCCTAGCTCCAGCACAATCACGTCAAGCTCCAGCTCACTCCCCACATCGACCATTATTTCAACTTTTGTCTCATCATCCATCTCGAGCTCCAGTGTGTCTTCAACAAAAAGCTCTCCGAGCAGTGCCTCAAGCAGCTCATTAGCCGATATACGCCAGGTCAATCAGAACTTTGTCATACAGGCCACCACTCCATCACCAAGTGCTACGTCCCCTGACCCCAGGGGCGATACCACGTCTGCATCAAGTGTTGCCCTGACGTCCGTCCAAGCCAACGCAAAACTCGTCGCCGGAAGCTCCATTTCCACAAAGACCACGCCTTCTTCAATAAAAGCTACCACCACAAGCTCCAAGCCCAAGACGTCAACAAAGCCTACCACCTCTAGCACCAGCATCACCACATCAAAGACGCCTACAACCACTAGCGTGAAAGGTAGTTCCAAGACTAGCGCATCAAAACCGGCTACCAGCTCCATGAGCGAGGTTTGCACCAAGCTCGCAGCACAGAGCGCATACTACGTGGCCAAAATAGCACAGCTCGAAGCGCAAAACATTAATATTCCTTCGTACCTAGCCGGCTATGCCGCCGCCTCCTATGATGCGGAAGTGGCGATGGGATGCCCGGTTCCAGCGATGGCTCCAAAAACCGCGAGCAAACAATCCAGAGCTGCATCTACCACCAGCCGAGAAGCAGCCACGGCGGCGGCTAACGCCAAGTTCGCCGTCAAGAAGCACACCACGACTTCCCCACCAGCATCACCCAAGCATACTTCCAAGCATACTTCCACGACCGCATCGTCAAAGACCACCAGCACTAAGAAGATCTCGTCCACACACACCACCGCTCCTAAGGTCTGGGCAAACTTCAAGGCCGGCAACGCAGAGGTTACTGCATAGGGGTTGAAATAGGAATCGAATCGTGAAAACAAATTGCAAAGCAAACCAATTTCTTACTGCTCGGATTCCAACGTCATGTGCAACAGTAATAAGGGTTTCAGTGTGACTTATGATTAATTCTCTAATTAACAAATCGAGATCCCATCCTTCACCTCATTTCATAGACCTATATCCAAAGCACACGAACTCAAAAGACCGACCGTGAATGCTACCCATCTACCCTGGACTTGCGTGCCCAATGCTCTTTCTCATCAATAAGTATTCAATTGCCTCACAAGACCCTAATCATACATTCTCGGTAAAAACTCACGTAAGCACGTTCGCTCGCAAAGACCGTAATCCTTGGGAATGGAGGTGAGAAACGTGTAGGAGTGGTGATGAGAAATACCATCAACACAACACCCAACTTACGACCGCCACGGAAGCGGAGACCAGGCTCTAGAAGCGAGAAGTATATTTCTATCTACGCGTCCGATGTAAAAGGTCAAGCATGTCGCCATTGTTCTCCATTGCAGGCATCCGAGCGCGGAAAAGATGGCGGCGACGAGAGCGAACTGGGACGACCACGACGACTGAGGTCTAGATACTGACACTCGCTGTCTTTAATCATTGATACATTAAGCATACGCTTTCCCTTCAATCTACATCCCATCCTTGAAAGCCCCTCCGCCAGCCGCAGCACCAGCGCGCGTCGCTTCCTCGAACCCATGAACTTTCAACAATGCCCCCAGCCCTACTGTATCATCGTAAAACCTTGTGCTAGCCTACGATTGCGGAAATACAGATTTATGTTGAATGTTTCCCTCGAAGCCAGGCCGAATCCGGTTACCAAGAACAGTGACCATTCTGACCTCGCCTCGACCATCACAAGAAATCCTTCACCGCATTCGCCACTCCCTCCACGTCCTCAAAACAATGCCAATGCCCAACCCCCTCCAGCACCTCCACTTTCGCATTCCCCATCCGCGCCTCCATCCCCCGCGCCCACTCCACGCTCGATATCCCATCCTCATCCCCCGCCACGATCAACGTCGGCGCCGCCACCTTCTCAATCGCCAGCGCCGTCCCCCCGGTCCCCGCGAGCGCCACGCACCCCTTGGCGTACCCCTCCGGATCCTGCGAGAGCAAAGACGCCCGCACCGCGCCCAGCGCCAGCGGCCTCGACGCCTTCGTTTTCGCCGACGTGGCCGCGTTGGCGACGGCCTCCGCGACGCCGGACGCTTGCATGCCTCTGTCTCGCACCGCGGCGGCACGCTTGTGCGCTGCTTCGCTCGCGGCGGCGGGGAGGGGGGAGGGTCCCGGACCGATGAGGATGAGCTTTTGGACGAGTGCAGGGTGCGTGAGGGCGAAGTTCAGGGCTATCAGGCCGCCCATTGAGTGCGAGACTAGAGTGGCGGATTTGATGTTGAATTTGGGGCTTGCGAAGATGCCTGTTAGATCGTCGACTAAGCTGTCCATGGTCACGGGTGAAGATGCTTTGGTGGGCGTGAGGCCGTGACCTTCGAGGTCGTAGAGGATGTGTCTGTGAGTGGTGTCGTTCGTCGCGTCGATGAGGGGCCGGTAGAACTCCATGGTACCGCCGAGGCCGTGAATGTAGACGATGAGGTCCGTGCCGCTGCCGATTTCTACAATGTTTATCAACTTTTCGCTGATCTTTGTAAGACCGGCGCCGCCACAGCTGATGTTGTAATTATGCGTTGGGATGCTGGAGACTTGAACGATGGTTTCCATTGTCTTGCTGGGTACGCTGGCGTCAGCGATACGATTGGTGAGTTTGCCAAGGCCGGTGACGGTTACTTCAACTACGTCGCCGGGTTTGAGAAACGTTGGGGGATCTTGGCCGAAGCCCACCCCAGCTGGCGTTCCCGTCGCTAACACATCCCCAGCTTGTAAGGTAATACCTTCGGAGAGAGTTTTTACCAGGTTCGCGACGGAGAAGATGAGATCCTCGGTTGTGCCATCTTGGCGTTTTTCTCCGTTCACATGGGTTTGAATTCTCAGGACTTTGGGCAACTGGCCCGCAGGTACTGCTACAGGTCCCATCGGACAAAACGTATCAGCCGATTTGCCAAGATAAAACTGCTTGTGATCTCGTTGCTTCTCTCGGGCCGTCACATCGTTGATGATTGTATATCCCCAGACGTGATCCATTGCATTCTTTTCGTCAATTGCATACCCTGGCTTGCCGATAATGACACCTATTTCGCCCTCATAGTCAAGAGTCTGAGTGAACTCCGGATGTGGGCAGATGTCCTGTCCCGAAGACACTATACTGGTAGACCTTTTTGTGAAGATGACGGGATGGGATGGCTGATCAATTTTGTCGCTTGCATCATAACCACTCTTGTTAAACTCTTGGGCATGTGCAGCATAGTTTTTGCCAACGCAAAGGATGTCTCGACCGCTGATGGGCGGCAGCAACTTCACCGAATCTAGAGCAACAGCTTCGCCTGCAGGGACCACATCGTTCTCTAGCTCAATGACCTGGTACAGATTGCTGACTGGCGCACCTGATGCCATGACCATTGGATGTATTGTACCCTCCTCGAGATTAAGGTGGCCAATCCTGGCCCGATCCTGGCTGTCCTTGTAGGCAACAAAATTGGTCATTGGCGCAATCGCCGGAGGCAATACATCAGGTCCTAGGCCTGTCTTCTGAAATTCTTTGTACGATGCTTTGTGAATTCTGCCGTTGATCATAATTACGTTCAGCTTGTCGTGCTCCTGAAGGACGGCAATATCTTTTAATGGATTGCCGTCAACCAGAATGACATCAGCAAAATAGCCAGGCCTAATCTTGCCCAGGTCGTCTTCCCGCATGAAAAGTTTTGCCACGCCAGCTGTGGCCGCAATGATAGACTCCATGGGTGTGAAATCTAGGAGCTTGACAAAATGCTCCAAGTCGCGTGCGTAAGTGCCGTGAGGTGTCCACGCGAAGCCATAATCACCGCCACTGTGGATGTTTAGCTAATCCTCCACGACCCGAGTGTGTAAGGATGACTTACGGCAGTACCGTGATGCCCCTTTCATGCATCTCCTTGAGACCCCTGATGGCGGTCTGCAACTCTTTCATATAGCCGACCTGCTCCGCCTTCTCAAAGGAGTAGCCGAACGGAGCAGCCTCATATACCGTAGCCCATAACCAATTGATTCCCGGCGCCACCACATGCTTGTCTTTGTTCTTTTCCAGCATCTCCATACCCTCGTCATCTATGTAGCTAGCGTGATATATAACGTCCACTCCATGCTTTACGCACTGCTTGATAGAGTCTCGAGCACGGGCGTGGGAACATAGTCTGAGGCCTAGACGATGGGCTTCGTCCACACAGGCGGCAGTTTCTGCGTCGCTGTAGTATGAATCCTGGGCGGAGCGTGATTCTGTAATCTAAGGTCCATGTAAGTGTCGAACAGTATGCGCGACTACGGCAAGGTCCGAGATATACTGACCTCTTCGCCAGACATGCTAAGCTTGACTTGATCTACTCCAATGTCCTTATGGTGTCTGATTACTTCCCTCATCTCAAGCGGTCCATCAGCGAAGGTGGTAATTCCAGCAGCGAGTTCACCGTTCCGAACAGCCATTTCTTTTCCGTTCGCTAGATACCTGGGCCCTGGAATATCCCCCGCGTTGATATAGTCGCGGATAACGCAGTCTAATCGATCCTTAGCTGATGCTGCGCCGAAGCACATCGTGTATCCAGAATCGAGATAACATTGCGCAGATCGGGCTGTCATGAGCGTATGTTCTTCTACGCCGACATCGCCAAGCTTGTCTAAAGCGCCGTTGTTCCACGTAAAGTGCGTATGCGCGTCTCCCAATCCAGACATCAGTGTACGCCCACGACCGTTGATGACCCGCACCTTTGAGTCTTTTCGGAGATCTTCCATCTTTGGGACTTTGCCAACATACACAATTCGTTCCCCTTCAATGTAGACGTCTCCTTTGTAGGGATCTGCTCCGGTTGAGTCAAGGATATTCACGTCGAGGAAAAGCACTTTGGAGTCAGGACGGGTGCCTTCAATATGATACGTCTTTGGCTTAAGCTTTGGGTCGAAAGAAAGGTCGTCTTGAGGATTGAGCTTCCTCCCCGAGGAGCGATGACCGCTGATGCCATTTCTGGTACCCATATCGCCGTTGGCGAGTATTCCCGGCGCCATCTTGCTGATTTAGAGAGACTCCAAGCTGGAGAAACAGAATTGCTAGTTGAAGAGCGGAAGAAACCAAAGATCTGACAAAAATTTGACTAGGATGCGAGGCGCCTTCGACTGAAAAATGTTCCTCTTCGTCTTGGCGCTTTTTCGTTCCGGAGCCCATTGCGCTCATCGCTACAACCCCGCACATCACGGAAAGCTTCAGGGATCAGAGAAGTCAGTAGCATGGCCTATACGGGACTCTGAGGGGTTGTCAATCAACCGATATCGCGGTTGGGTTTCACGCTCAACATCGGCATATCTCCGCTCCCGGCTTTTCCGGGGAGAGTCCGCCAAGAATCCGGGGTACCAGAAATCCATTTCGGATGTTGTGAAAAGGGAAAAGGGAAAAGGCCATCCATACGTGCTACGAGTCTCTTATCCTCGAGATGCTCAGGTCATTCCAATTCCCCATCAGCCACCCCGCTCAATTCGAACCCTTGGCTTTCCAGATAAGGAATGGCCCAAGGGCTACCGCGAACAGACTACGAACAGTTTTTCAGGAGCGACAAAGCCGCCAAGGCCGATGAAGTCGTCCATGTCAAAGAGATCGACTATCCACTTTGCTCCAAAGACATTGGAAGGGGAGACTTGCCCTTTATACCTGCAGAGGCAGTCAGGTCGAGAGACGGAAAGAAAGGCTCAAAGCTATGTGTGTCCGCCGTGGGTCATGTTGGGACTGCAACTAACTGTGACTCCCTAAGGGATTGTGATAGATGACGTTGTTTATGACTGCTCGGACTTCACCAAAATTCATCCTGGAGGCGACAATATCATCCAAAGCTTCGGCGGCCAAGATTGTTCGTGGCAGTTCTGGCGAATACACAGCTGCAGGCACCTGAAAGAATCTGGCACGGCGCTAAGAGTGGGCAAGACCAAAGGCGTCGGAAATCGCTTCGAGGAGCCACGGAGACATATAGGACTGCGAGGTCTGAAAGAGACCGAGTGGTAAGAGAAGATTTTGTGATCTGACCAGCGATACTTTTGTACATGTGTATTTGAAAGTACAACAATTGGATCACTGCGCGTCACCAAGATATTCAGACATGTGGAGCGCTCATTTGTTCACGTTATTATCAACACCGCGTACACCTGTGCATCTCAATCTTAACCTCATCCTCAAGCGTGTTCAGAATGGCCATGCGCGTCGACCTTATCGGTCTCAAGATGGACCGCAACATGCTGTGTGAAGTATTTCGATGGATCGGCGACAAAATAGGCCACGACTGTCGCGATCACGCCAAACGGAATCGTAACCAAGAAAGCAATGCGGAATGCATATGCCCAAGCCTCTCGTGAAGCAGCCAAGCCAGCAGCAGCTATTGCTGGGGTCACACCTTTGACAGACAACGGCTTGCCCGCCGCCAAAGCTGCGGAAAACGCAGATAGCTTGGCTTGCGGTAGACCGAGCGGTAGCACTGCTTTAGCGATATAGCCAGGCAGTTTCTCGGCTGATTTCTCGTTGATGATGATATTCAAGGCGGTACTTCCGATGGCGCCGCCAAGGAAACGAAAAGTTCCAATTGAGCCTTGCGCAATACCCAAATCCTTCTGAGGAATATGAAGACTAGCCGTGACGTAGCACGCGACTGTGACCCAGGCAAAAGGTACAGTTGCAAAGAAATGGAAGGCCAGTGTCATGGCGGTCGTCTTGGGCGTGTCGAGCGCTGAGAGGCCGAGGAAGAGCATTTGCATGGCAACGGCGATCATCAACTGTATGTGGACGTGTTTGAGCTTGTGCACGAGCGCTCCCATCACGACACCACCACTGCAGCTTGATCAGCAGGGACGTCGATTACAGCGATAGATAGATCCTTACAAGACATTGCCAGCACCTGCTGCCATCTGGAGCTCGCCAAGCTTGATTTTGTTTGTGGAGTACACGTGCAAAAGTTGTTGAGGGATCAGACTCGTCATGGCATAATAGCAAAATCCAGTGACGAAAATGCACCTGCAATCAAATGAGCGATTGGTGTAAACTGTGGCAATGGAACAACTTACACGATCAGAGAGGTAAATTCTCGACCCTTCTTGAACATGTAGAATGGGAACAAGGGACGCTTGGCCATCCCACTGAACTCCCAGATGAAGCAGCCAAAAAAAGCGACGCCACCTAGCACGATAGGGACTACAACGCCAGCTGAGTGCCATATGCGCGTGTTCCCGCCTTGGTAAAGCCCAATTAGGAGTACCGTGAGACCAGCGGTGTAAAGTAGTATGCCAACATAGTCGAGCTCTTTTAGCAACTGTCCTCGCGAGATATGCGCAACAGCATGAGGACGAGGCGGTGGGAAGTAGAACATAGCAGTCCCGATTAGAGAAATCACAGCCGTAATGCCTCCAATGATGAATATCCAGCGCCAGGTCGCATTCTGTGCCAGTGCGTGGCCAGCTAGTGACCCGAAGATTGACATAGGTACGAGGTTGAACTCAGTCCAGGCAAGGCCGACCGACCGATATCGATTTGGCAAGATCTCAGACAATCCTGGGTATAGCACTAGAGCAGCGCCGGTACCGAAGCCGCCAACTGCCATCGCGGCGATGAGTTGGTTCAAGTGGTTTGCAGTCGCTCCGATGATCTTTTGAGGTCAGTGGCCTGAACCATCACGTTCAAGGAGGTGGATGTGAACGTACGTAGGAAATAACGAGAATTGACTGTCCAAAAAGGAGAACATATCTTCGGCCAAAAATGTCCGAAATTCTTCCAGCTATCGCGAAGGCGATCGTTCCCCCTAACGTCCAGCCGGAGGACATCCAGGCGGAATTGGTCGTCGTCCCTTGTACATCCATGGCAATCACTGAGATGATTGGAAAAACACCAAGGATAGAGAAAGCCAACGCAGGCTGGAAGGTGAATCCAAGGAAGAACACCGCTGCCCAGGTCTTCCCAGGCAGCTTCTGCTTATAGTCATCTTCGAGAGCAGCGCGGTGAGGGTCATCTTCAAGGGTGGTGATTTCGACTGCACCTGGATCCGCGGGCGAGGAGTCGTGAGGAAGCTCTTCGACGTGATCTGAGATAATCTCTTTCGACATGATGAGGCATAGGCAGTATAGCAAATTGGAGCGCTAAAGATCTGTTGATGTTCGAAGAGAGCCATTCACGCTGCTTTCATACCGAACTCCAGATCAATGGTCTAAGGGACGCTAGACGGGCTGTTCCCCAGATTCCTATTCTCGCTTCCTCACGGGTTCAAATTCCAGCCAAATTGGGGCGACGGAGAGATGCCGTAGACGTCACATGACCACATCGTGGTAGAAAGCCCCCCGCAAAATTGGAATCCCAGCTAAAGTACAGCCAGTCTAAATATTCAGCGTCGCGCGAACTTTGTAGTCGGTACTACAAATCAATGCACATCGAATTTCTTTCCTGTCAAGAAAGTTTTCTTTGCTAGAGCGACGAGACGGAGTCGTGTAGAAGCGAGACTATGAATTTTCTGATATACAAGATACCCATGATGAGTAAGACGAGCAACAGCGAAAATATGGCAAACGAAATCGGCGAGTTGCAATGACACAGGAGACGGAAGGCGTCGACAGCAAGGTCTAAGCGGACTCTCCGTGAAGCAGGGAGGAGAGTCGGCGCGAGGCTAAAATTTTTAGGCTGGCTGTCCTTTAAGTGGGACCCCTGGAAGGAACCTCGATTACGTAGGACCAACGACTTTTATAAAATATTGGACTTGCAATATTCACATCAAGTCCGTGTGCTCACCTCCAAAGCGGGCTACTTCACCGAACAGTCGTTGATTCCATTACGTCGCCATCATGCCCAGAGTCCATGCTGGAGGCGACTTTCTGGCCCCAGCTTATATGGTAGCTCCTCACCTCAAGACCTTGATGGAAAGATGCTAATGGACAGAACAGCTGGGAAAGATAGCTTTGGAGGAAGCGGTGGGAAAAACGGACCCTCTGATGGATGCTTGGCTGATGCTCGTGTGGTAAGATCCATATGCCAGAGACCGTAGACCAATGCAAAAAGCTTGCCCTTCCCGGGCAGGGTGATGCCTTTGCAGAGCAGATGCTAGACATACATGGCGAAAGGCTCGAGATTATGACACAGTATAACGTCGAGATGTTTGTTCTGTCGCTCGCCAGTCCTGGACCCCAAGGCCAGCATGATAAGGAGAAGGCAGAGGTTAGTATTCCTTCTACCGAGCCACCTAAAAGTCCAGTGACCGACCGAGTTGGTACCTGCAGAGCCTGGCTCGCCGAGCCAATGACTACATGGCAAAAGAAGTTTCTAAAAACCCAAAGCGGTTTGCAGGTTTTTGCGTTCTCTCAATGCACGATCCAGATCAGGCTGCCCAAGAGCTACGTCGTTCGATCATCGAGCTTGGCTTAAAGGGTGCCATCATCAACGATTTCCAGTCAGCTGGACCTGATGGTGAAACAATGCTCATGTATGACCAGCCAGAGTACGATCCTTTTTGGGCCGCTGTACAGGTCTGGCACAACTGCCATGCATTCGCGAAAAGCATACATAGACTGACACGCGGGCGAAACAGGAGCTAGATACTGTTGTGTATATCCATCCTCGTCTGGCGGTAGGTTCTCTTGGTATCTGCCAGATGAGAGGCACTGACAGTAGCATCAGTCGCCACATCTTCAGAAAGAGCTCTGGGATCCTCGTTGGTGGCTCAGCATAGCCTCATTACAATTTGGGCAAGACGTACAGCGCCATGTACTCGGAATGTGTGCTAATGGTGTCTTTGACCGCTTTCCTGGTGTCAAGATCGTCATTGGACATCTTGGAGAGATGACTCCTGGCCACCTTTGGCGCATCGATCACTGGATGATCAGACACTATAGACATAAGGGGTTGCCGATGAAGCACCCCTTTCGCTATTACTTCCAAAAGAACATCTGGCTGACAACATCTGGTCACTTCTCGACGCCTGATCTGTTGAATGCCATCACTGCTGTGGGGGCCGATCGAATCATGTTTTCCATTGATCATCCGGTGATTATACCTCACGAGTCAAGACCTGCGCAGTCAAGTAGGCTGATGACCCAATCCAGTTCGAGGATATCGAAGAAGCAGCTATTTGGTGGGACTGCCTACAAGTGAACCCAATGGACAAAGTTAACATGGTACGCAACCTTCCCCCATTGCGTCTATCCGATATGTCCGAGGTCGAATTGTAATATTCTTCAAGGGCCGTAACAATGCAATCAAATTGCTGAAGCTTGATATGCCTTTAATGGGATCCGAAGCTGTAATGGATGGCCTGACGCGACAACTGTAACTCGGTCATAGCTAGGACAGCCTATGAGTCGCGAGTCTAGATCAGATTGGCACAGTCGTATGCGACTCGCCCGGGATAGAAAGGGGGCGTAGCTTAATCAAAATTTTCGACGAGAGCCCATCGAACATTTGTCTCTGCTGTGTCCAAGAAAGCTGGCTCTCCTTTGTTCCTTGATATATAGTCTCCTTTTTCGAACTTATGTCGGTAATCTGCCCCTGTTTAGGCTCGCAGGCACTGACGTCTCCCATCACCCTTTCTCACAGCGTTTCCTCTCCTCGGTAAATCCAACGCCCGTATCTGTGTATACCCATCTCTTTGAAGGATTCATAGCCCGAAAGAGTGTATGACGGCGTTCTAGAGCCCACACCTTTGATTCTCCATGGGCCACAGATCACGGCACGTGCCATGGACCAATTAGCAGCGAGCGCATGTGTGCAAAATCAGAGACGGGAGCCAGTGCAAAGACCACTCTCGCGACTATAGCAAATTTCGTGATGCAGCGATGGTCTGATCTCGCAAACCTGGCGCTGCAAGTTCAGTGTACTGTGAGTAGAATTGTGCCGTCCGATGTACCTCCCTAGGTAGTAGTCGTGTGCCGCTAAGCCCCGAGATTGTTGTCAAAGATGTTGTATCATGCAGAAGAGGATCTGTTGGGTCCGCGATACATGCCAATCATACGAGGAAGGCCTCAGGAAGGCACTTTCGGAGAGCTTGGAGAGTAGATACTGTTATATTGACGAGACCTTGTTCGTCAAAAGAAAGAAGAGAAAAGTTTGGTGACAGAAAAGAAATTGGTCTTGGCGAGATTATTTGCCGCTAGACCCAGACCAGTTGGCGTGTTTCCCCGCACCCCCGCACCCCCGCACCCCGCAATATGTACCTATGTTGCCTTTTACGGAGTATTAGTTGTTCCGGCTCTAAGTAAAGTAGGTACTTTCTACTTCGACTTTCCGACCTGCATCTTCTTCTGGGCCGCCATGCAGGTGCGCTACTCAATGCCGTCATCATACCCAAACAATTATCATGGCTCCTTCACCTCAATCTCCTGGCAATGCCCGTGGCGACGGCACCGGATCGAAGAGCAAAGCCAAAGAGGTCCGCAAATATGGTTTCGCCTGCGCCAATTGCAGGAAACGGAAGGCCAAATGTGACGGTGGGATTCCTAGCTGCGATAGATGTATCTCCAACGGCGAGACATGTTACTTCAACAAGTGCGGGCCCCTTGTCGCTCCGGCATCCAACACTGACCTGGCGATCTAATAGAGCACCTTCCGTAACCTATTCTCTGGCTCTGCAAGCCCACGTCGATACCTGCGAATCGCTACTAAAACGCCTACACATTGCAAATGACCAGGAGCGGTCCTGTTTGTTGGAAGAATACTTCAACGGTAGTGGAGAGAGGAATGATAACGGGAAGAGGAAAAGAGTTAGCATTACAGAGGAACGACAGGATGGAAGCGTCACGACGGAATATCCCTCGTCGGAGAATGAACTCACCGAGATACTGAATGAAACTTCCGTGGACGAGGACGGCCGCATATGCTTCTACGGAACGACCAGTTCTTTCCACCTGCAACTCGACAAAGTTCTGGGGCCACAAGCCGGCGAGCGACCACATACGGTAGGTATGCTTGGAGACCAGTTATCTAACGCCAAGATGCTGAACCATGAGCTCATAAGCCGTTGCATTTCATGCGAATTTACCATTATTCGGGATATCGGTAATCGGAAAGACGTGCTGATGTGAGCATCTATGTAGGCGCCAGTGCTCTCGAACGACGTTGCACCGTGGGAGCGCACATTTCAGTGGCAAAACAGTCTCAACTTGGGTACGTGTCTTGATAGCTTTCCTTTGCATTGGCTTGGTAAGACGGTATCCGGGGATCAGAAAGGCTGCATGCCATGCATTCGTATCCAGCTTGAGAGATTTACTGACCTCACAATGCCGTTAGATACGCCCAGTCCAACCCTCAGCACTAGCGCCCAGACCGACATCGGGTTGTACTTGAATTCAGACGTTGACTCTCAGCTGTGCAACGAGCTATTGGAAACCTACTGGTGCTGGCCACATCACTTACACCTAGTATTGTGCCGGAAGATTTTCATGCGGGATTTGACCAGCTCAGGGCCTTACGTGACCCCTTTCCTTCTCAACGCCGTGCTCGCACAAGCCGCACGCTACTCCGATCGCCCTGAAGCTTCCAAACTGGGTCAAACCTTTGCTCAACGGACTTTGGACACACTAGCAGCAGAGGTGGATAAAGGGAGCTCTGTTCCCACTATTCAGGGTCTCTTGATATTTTCTGCGCGTGAATGCGCTTGTGGTCGGACGTCGCAAGGCTGGCTTTATTCAGGAATGGCCTTCCGCATGATGCGAGACATGGGAATTCATATACCACCAAGAAAGCTTAGTCATTTGGGAGGTCATTTCTCCGCAGCAGAGCTTGCGTTGAGGCAGCAGGTCTTCTGGAGCTGCTATACTTGGGATAAAACCATGAGTCTGTGTCTAGGACGCGCCCCGGCAATGCACGATATCATGCCACCGCCAACCAAAGATATCTTACTAGACGGTGAAGAAGCAGAGAATGAGGCTTGGCGGCCCAGGTTCGCAACAGTGTCGGCCTTAGAAGTAGGTGTGACGCAAAAAGCGAGGTCGAACAGTCGATTTGTCGCCTACTGTCAGCTATGCGTGATCATTGATGAGGTGCTAGCGACCCTTTACAGCAAGCCACACTCTGCGCAGAACCATCTACAAGACTTTCTTGACAGGTCGATCGAGAAACTCGAAAGCTGGGTGCGGGGGCTATCACTGAATCTTTACGTGCGAGAAGATTCGCGATCTGTGTCATGTCCACCTTTGCATATACTTTTGCTGAATCTCTTGTATCATGCTACCATCATACTACTATGTCGCCCTTACCGTTCGAAACAGCCACGCGCTCGAAGAATGGCAACGACGGCCGCAGAAATGATTGATCGGCTGTTCATGCTCCATATTCGCCGCTTCGGCTTCCGAGTCATTACATATCTCGAAAGTTATACTATGTTCGTGGCTAGTACCATCAACATTCTAGACTTGAAAGAGGGCATAGACGAAGAAGGAGCAGGTTCTCGGCTTGCTCTGAGCCTAGAGATCCTTCGAAACGCCACGAGTACTCCGTCTAATGCCAGATGCGTCGATATCATCGAGCAGCTGCTCCGTAAAGAGGAAAAGCCAAAAGATGACGGTCACCTCGTTGCTTCTCCTGAGCAGCCATCAGCCTCTAATGCAGAATATACTCCGGAGCAACATCAGAGCAGACGCCGTTCGAGTGCCCACAGCACAGCGCAGCAACGAGCACTGGTTCCACAATTTGGATTCGACACTGAAGCGCCTGGCCCTCCGCAAAGTGTTGACGAGTATGCTTACATGAACATGGGCGGGGAATTCCCGCAACTGTACGACCAACCCAATTTCACATCCTCAACAAACCCTTTTTTGTCATCCGATCCCCAAGTAGAAACCCCTATGCGGTGGCTAGCAGACAATGTGGGGACAAATCCTCGGCCGGAACTGTGGATGATGATGGACATGGACTTTGCAAAGGACTGCAACAATGCGTCTTTCCAAGACCGCCGATGACACAGGATGAACATCTATTCGGGATGCGCATCTTCCGACTCAGATCATGATGCACCCTCAGTATCATGTATGACGTCCAACTGGGGACCCTGTATTCAAGATCATCCGGAGCAGCGGCAACTCCCCGGTCAAATCTATGGTGTGCAAAAAGCACACCCCCCAATTTTACTTTATAACAAAGCATAGTATATATGAATAACAACACCTCGATCATCGCGATTCTCATACCGTTGGAACTTGGCGAATTGATGGTATAGTTATGTAGTTATACGAGAGACACATTCTCAAGAATGGGTTTAAGAAAGTTTCGAGTCTCAGCTTCTACGTCTCAATTTTCGTTCGTCCTTCATAAGTATCTCGATCAATACGTAATCAAAATCTAGAATTCCGGCGGCATCAGAGTCACAACAATCGAAATGTGACTTGTCCCATGTATTATTGCTTGGTGTAAATTTCTTTGTAGGAAGTGGAAAATGTTTAGGTGGGGGCGTGCAACAAGGTCCAGTGCCAAGGATTCCGATGCACGTATGCCCCGTTTTTGATCCCTTTCCAACGTGATATTTCGGAAGATCCTGCGCACCAAACCAACCTCCAAAATGCCTGTCTATCACATTGGTACGTGTACATGGAGCGGAGGTTAACATAGCTGACAAAACCCAGTCCTGTTCAAGCTCAAGCCCGGAGTGTCCAAAGAGCAACTCGACAACTTCGCCTCTACGGCAAGATCCATGGTTGGCGAAATACCTGGTACATGCTGCTTCTACGACCACCATCGAGAGGCTCGCTGATGTGAATAGGTCTTCTGGATTTTCAGGTGGGGCCGGGGCTTGCAATGACCGCCCATCGGGCCAAGGGCTACGACATGGGTCTGCTTGCTACCTTGGAAAAGGTCGAAGACGTCACGTCCTACGGGTTGCATCCTGCCCACCAAGAGTATGAAGCCCCCTCTCTCGCTCCAGCAGTCCATCTCACAATCGCAGAACGCACCGACTGAGGGAAGAGTTATGCAATGATACTCTGGCATTTGATTTCGAATTCTCAGAATAGTCACCCATGTTGTTCATACATGAACTACCCCATAGCTCACTTGGATCAAATCTTTCTCATCTCGGCCCATACGAAGCTACTAGGTCGCCAAGTGTCTGTGTGGTACCTACATTACCTGGGAAAACAATGTACGGGACGTCAGGCCACTTCGGACTTCTAGTCGGCTCACTTCGCCATAGTGGTACACTAGTCACTGCTTGGCCGACCACCCTTGCTTTCTTCATGCCTAGTGCTTCTGTCGCAATGTCGCTGCTTGTGATGCCGCCCTACGTTGACGGTATTAACGTGCTGACATCTCGAGCGAGGAACCTCATACCTTGACTATGACGTATTTAGGTCTGACAGAGATAGCTTTGACAATTCCCACCAACACACTCGTAATAATACTTCCTAACTGCAAACTTTCCCTCCCGTCATCGTTCGTGATCAATG
This sequence comes from Platismatia glauca, assembly GCA_963556305.1. Classification (NCBI taxonomy): domain Eukaryota; kingdom Fungi; phylum Ascomycota; class Lecanoromycetes; order Lecanorales; family Parmeliaceae; genus Platismatia; species Platismatia glauca. The sequence continues at coordinate 56,854 of OY745778.1, forward strand.
TTCTGCTCGTACTGACCACTGCATCCATCCCCTTCTCTAAGATCTGATCGACTGTTCGCGCAGTCCGATTGATCAAATCCCTTTGATCTTGGTTCGAATCATGTTGACCGAGCAATTGAGCGACATCGAGCTCGAGATGTACGATGTGAGAGATACAATGTTGGAGTAAATATTCTCGTTGGGCTGTTGTACGGGAGATGTAAGAACCAATCACGGTGAGCCCGCCAGGTGCGTTATCTATACCCGGCCTCATGGGTCCAAATAATTCTTCTGGTGAGACTGGAGAAACTTTCGCTATCCCTAGGCGTTTCGAGACGAAGCTTGCACCCGTCCTGTGCAGCAACCGGACCTCGGGTGCCAAATGTATCGCTGCCACAAATACATCCATATCGGATGAAGCGAAAGTGTTCGGAACGATGATAGGTGGTCTCTCGTCTTCAGAATTTTTGATCGCCCTTAAGCGGGCAGCTACCTTCTCTGCCGCTTTCTCCTCGCGCAAGTCTTCCACACTGATACTTATCACCTCCGGCACATCCTTCCACTCGTACTTCTCCGCAATCCACTCCCTAAGATTGCTCGACTTGAATCCAAAGCCCTTGTCGGCAGCTGATGGCGTATCGCCAACGGGGACGAGCGTGATGCCGTCGTGGGCATCGAGAGCGTAGTGAACATCATTGAATGATACGCGACCTCCTTCGAAGAAGGACGGAGCGAGCACCCATGCATCGAAGGGTCCGAATACATCTGATGTGAGGTTGTTTTCGAGGGGGAAGTGGCCGCGGAGGGTAGAGTCTGAGCGAAGCACTATCTCGATTTCCGTATTCGTGTCTTTTGCGGCTGATTGGATGTTTTCGAGGAGAGTGGTGAGAAGTTGTTTGGCCTGAAAACCCCCGAAATTCAGAACCACATGCTTCATTGAATATGTAATCACATGTTCTAGAATCAAGACCGGCTTACCTCGTTATGATGATAAGCACGAGTGTTGGTCAAGATGAAGAAACCAGACTCCTTTGTCCTGAACTGGTCTACTAGAATCTCTTTTTCAAAGGTCGTAAGAACATTGATATCGTGCACTGTCTGTGTCCCAGTAGGGTCATCATCAAGCACTACCAAAGTTCCTCGCTGTTCGAGGGAAGGTTTGGGGAGGTCGCCAGTGGCCGGCTGAGGCAGCGATGCCTCTGCATCTTTGTAGAGAATACTAGGATATCTGGTCGGATCTGGCATGATTGTGAGTAGCTTAATGGCTCAGGGTACGAAACGTGTACTTGAAGGCTTTCCATATCTACTTTGACTCGTTCGAACGATCGCGATACGTCAGCCCCTCTTACAGTCCAAGCGGGTCCTCGATATGACGGTAACTCTCCGCGGAATGCCTCCCCTCATGCAATTTTTTTACAGTTAAATATCTTCAACAGAGGAAAAAAGTATCAGTCTTCTAGAAATGGCTGAGTCGAAAGGAGGAAAATACCCTACCGATGTTGGCCGACTGAAGTCTCTGTATTCTTCGCCGCCACCCTCTGGCTTAAACACAGCGCTCCGCAACGACCTCGAAGCCTTCGCTGCTTCGACTAAATCCAGTTTCGCCGTGAGTATTTCCCCAAACATCATCTCCACCTGGCTTACGAATTCTCAATGCCCAGCAAGATAACGTGGGGAACATCTACATAAGCCGTCCAGGGAGCGACCCATCATTGTCCGGAATAGCATTAACATTCCCTCTGGACTCGTTGGCCTCCCCGCACGACTCCTTCTCCGGCGCTCTACACACATTCATCAAGCTGCTACGGGCCCACACAAAGTGTGAAGTCTCTCTACTAGGCTGGTCGTCGCCAGGGCAAAGTAGAGTCGGTCAGGATGTGTGGGAAGAAGAGGTGTCCATAGATGCGGCATACGAAGAATTTCCCGCCCTGAGGACTTTTAATGGACGAGATGATGTCTCCGTGTTCGGCTACTCCGCGTTGCTAGAGATCACCGACATGGAAGGCGCTGCGTTGGAGGTTCGAGGAAATCTGTTGCTTGCTGAGAAAGCTCGCTCATACGTGCCCGCTAATGGGACGGTTGGGGGCGAGGGACCAACGTCGTCGAGATGTCCTGTAGTGAGTATATGTGGTGAAGGGGCGACTGAGGTTGGAGAAAGGGTGGCGATGGAGTACAGCGAGTATGTTGCGAAGCTGTTTGAAAACTTTGATTGAAAAGTCTTGATACTCTAGAAGCTGAACCGTACACCCACTACTGTTTTGTCATCCCCAAATCCCACAAACCCTTCGCTCCCACAGCATCGTGCATCAACAAAAACCCCAGAGCCCCTCGAGCCCCTCGAGCCCCTCCCCGCAGTGATTTTCAGCGGGGTTGTTTAGCGGCTCCAGGCTAGATCAAATCAGTCTTAGTACTCTAAGCCCGGCGCGCGTCCTTTCCTCCGACTTTTCACTGTCATTATTTTCATACTATCTATCAACATGCGGCTCCGCCATGCTCGGCGAGATGCCGTATATACGGCCATGGCCTTCTTGTGGAGGGAGCTGGAGCCCGAGATATACGGCAAGCACCTGCGAGCTCTCACTCTCACCCTCACTTTCAACGAACCATTTGCTAGGGATCAACATCCGCAATGACTTCCTCCATCACTTCACATGGTAGTCTGAAAGCTCACCATGGCCACATCTACTACGAGCAAGAAGGCAACAAATCCGGTCCTTCGGTCTTGTTCATCCATGGCTTAGGAGGCACCACCAACACCTACCAGCCGCTCGTCTCGTCTCTACAAGAATTCAACCTCGTCCGCTTCGATTGGGCCGGTCATGGCAGGAGTACGCTACCGCAGAAGACGAGTATCGACTCTTACGTAGAAGATGCCGAAGGTGCAGACAAGCGGGGAAACCAACCACCCTGACATATGTAAACGCTGACACACGGCAGCCATGATCAACCACTTCTCCCTCAACAAAATCACGGTGGTTGGACACTCCCTCGGCTGCCTCGTCGCCCTTACTCTAGCCGCCAAACAGCCCTCACTCATCTCGAAACTTGTCCTCTATGGCCCCATAAAAGCGCCCCCGCAAGCAGGAAGAGACGGTGCTAAAGCTCGCGCGGAGAGTGTCCGCAAAGGCGGCATGGCAGCCGTAGCAGATACAGTTGTCGGAAACGCTTTCGCCGTCCAGACACTGAAAGAGCGTCCGGAGATCGTGGCGTTTGGAAGGGAGTTACTGAGTCGGCAGAATGCGGAGGGGTATGCACTGGCGTGTCTGAGTTTGGCGGAGAGTCAGGATCCGGAGTGGAGTGCCATCAAGGCGAAGACAACTATTGTAAGCGGGAATGAGGATAAGGTCTCGACTCCTGCACTTTGCAAAGCCATCGCGGAAGAGTTGGGGCACACAAAGGTGGACCTGGTTACATTCGAGGGAGTGGGACATTGGCATACGCTGGAGAATGCGAGGGAGAGCGCGGCAGTGTTAAGGAAGGTTGTCTCTTCGTAGATAGACGGCTCCGGCATAGGGAAATGCCAGAACCCCCCTGTGGGATTCTACTGCTGTTTTACGAGAGTAGAGACTCTGATCCCAGGTCTTGTGTGCTATACTTCTTCATGCTCATCTATGGTGGCTGCAGAATTTTTTCAACCGCTGTCGTCAGCATTTGAGAGCCCCAACTCTTCAAGGGTATCCCGATGGTAGCGATGGGCTGAGGTATAGAACGCAAGACCAAGAGCTTGGGACAGTTAGGTCGAGAGTGATCCATATGGATAAGGTATGTATCTTGCTGATTCTATTTCATTGGCCAAGTACTACGCCTAAACTCCACTTATGAAAGGGACTGCATCCGCAGGCCCGTCCCCATTAACCGATTCTTTCGACACGACGCCGTTAGCTCGATAGTCAGCATCTTTCTTCCCAGTAGCATGACCATCGACGACACCCTCCCCACCAGCGCCAGTATGTGGCTTATCTCCGTCAGCAAGTTCATTCATCTGCGCCGGCGGCGCAATGGAGAAGTCCTCGCCCTTGAAGGGAGCAAGTCCAGCCGTCACTCGCATACCCGCTGAACAAGCACTCCAATCTAGACCGTCGCCTCCAATGGCTTTCGCAGTCGTCAAATGATTCCAGGCTTGATCGATGATGGGAGTGGGCGTGGAAGTCTCCGCTCCAAGCCGCCGGATAAACGCTGCGTCTTTCATTCCTCCATCGAGCTTGAAGCCGGTTTTTCCGGAGAAGGTACCGTCGCGGATCTTCTTGCCATAATTGACCCATGCCGCTGCGGGGAACCATTGCTCTGTTTTGCGTCAGTAGGAGCTGGTATACAGCTGACCGAGGGAAACGCACGGATAAAGTCGTAGAAGATGCCAGCGTCGAAACCAGTCTTCTCGGCTAATGTGAAACTTTCACTCAGCAGCTCTATTGTGCCAAGGATGCAGTTGTTCCCCAGGATTTTCATTAGGGCTCCTTTCGATGAGTCATCTCCACAGTCCAAGATGGCTTTTCCTATCGTTGGGACCAGATATGACTTCACTGCCTCTCTCGCCGAAGCATCTCCAGATACAACAACGAGGAGTCCAGCCGATTTTGCAGCTGCAGGTGGGCCGAAGACAGGACACGAGAGGAAATGCGCCCCTTTACTCGAAGCTTCTGATTGCAATGCCGTCGAAGTCGTGGGGAAAAGGGTCGAATGATCAACAAAAATAGACCCTCTCACGTTCGCTGCTTGGAAAAACTGCCGGTAGATTGAGAAGGCCACTTCGTCATTGGCGAGGCAGGTGTGTACGATATCGCAATGATCCGCGACTTCTTCTAAGGAGCAAACGATCTCACAATGTGCTTCTTGAGTCAGATACTCGATCTTGCTTCTCGTTCGATTCCAGATCCTAAGACGTGGAAGGGCGTTCTGCTGTAGGTAGGTGGCGAGGTTGGATGCCATTTGAGATCCCATGTTTCCAAGGCCTACAAATCCGAAAGTCCTGGATCTTGAGTCTGGCGCCATGGTTCCAAAACAAGATAGAGGCAGGGGGAAAAGGGTCTTGAGGAGCGAATCGAACTTGTCAAGGCTTTGGGATTTGATGAGTTCGCTCTCTAATGACTGATTTTCGTAGCAATGCTGATATACGACCAAGAAACGAGGGCGCGACTTTCAAGACAGTGACAGAAAGAAATGATAGAAGTCGAACCACACATCTGGACCTTGCAAGTTATCGGTACGGCCCGTTTGTAACGGCATCTCTCCGCCAAGTTCGCCCAATAATGCTACCTTCTTCACCTCTTTCATTGGTTCCGTGTGACTTTTAAGACTTCAGCCTTTTCATGGAACCCCGCAGCTAGCATCGCTTCTCCCCCGCAAACGATACATGCGGAGTCGGAGTCTTACCGCCATGTCCTCCAAGACTCTTCCCGATGCGAGTGGCAATACGAGACAATATAATGCACCCTACCGGCATTGCCTTAGCGATACTGACCTGACGGGAGTCGTGCTGCTCACCGTCGACTGCGACTTCGACTTCGACCCTGCATTAGCCTCTGCCAGACGCTCATTGTCTTCCGTCCAAGATGCCCATCCCAAACGGTTTACCAACTCCAGGCGATCCACTTGGGAAGCCAATACCCGCTGATGTCTCAATCAACAACCATCACCCAAACGACGCTGCCAAGATCCTTTTCCAAAATGTGCAAATACTGGATTCGACAGGCCGAGAACCCTACCTCGGCGATGTCCTCATCGAAGGCACAACCATCAAAGAAGTGGGCAAAGTCACCTCCAGCCCGGATGCCGACACCACAATCATCGATGGGGAGGGGCGGAAAACCTTAATGTCCGGCCTCTGCGACTCACATACCCACTTATCATGGAACAATTCGCCGACCCTAGACGGCCTGACGAACCTCCCAATCGAAGAACACGTCCTCCACACAGCCAACTCCGCCAAAATGTACCTCGACTGCGGCTACACGATGTGTTTCGGCGCGGCGGCCGCCCAACCCCGTCTCGACATTGTGACCAAAGCCGCGATCAAATCCGGCATGATACCCGGCCCGCGCATGCTCGCAAATGGCCAAGAGATCTCCACGACGGGCGGCGCCATCGTCCCATCCGTGACACGCTACGCGGACGGGGTGGACGAAATGCGCAAGGCGGTGCGGTATTTCTGCTCCCTGGGCGTCGACAACATCAAACTCAGCATGACGGGCGACGAAATCCACGAGACGATGCGGAGCGAGGAGACCTACTTTACCCTCGATGAGACCAAAGCCGCAGTCGACGAAGCGCACATGCGAGGGAAGCGCGTCTGCGCGCACGCACGGAGCAACGATTCCGTCAAGCTCTGCGTCAAAGCCGGCGTGGACGTCATCTACCACGCGAGCTTCGCCGACGCCGAAGCGATCGACATGCTCGAGGCGATCAAGGACCGCGTCTACATCTCGCCCGCGATCAACTTCCCCTACACGAGCTGCACGGGCGAAGCGACGCCGTACGGCCTGACGCCCGAGATGGCCGTGAAGAAGGGCTTGAAGCGGGAAGTGGAGACGGCTGCCAGGGCGATGCGGGCGATGCACGAGCGGGGCATCCGCATCCTGCCCGGCGGGGACTATGGCTTCGCGTGGGCGCCGCACGGGACCTACGCACGGGACCTGGCGCACTTCGTCAACATGTTCGGCTACACGCCCATGGAGAGCGTCATCGCGGCGACGGCGCTCGGGGGCGAGATCATGGGCCATCCAGACGTGCTGGGCAAAGTGCTCCCGGGGTACTACGCCGACGTGATCCTCGTGGACGGGAACCCGCTGGCGGACATTTCCATCTTCCAAGACACGAAGAACATCCACGCCATCGTCATCAACGGGCATGTACACAAGAACAGCGACAAGGCCGCGTTCATCCCGAGAGGGTCGGATCACCTGCCCATGCGTGTGGTGCCGGAGGGGGAGTCGGTGATCCCGGTCCGGGCAAAGGGCAAGCCGAAAGGGGCGGAGTCGCCTGCCGCGACGAATGGTACGAGTACGGCGACGAACGGGAAGGTCGAGGGGCAGAGCAGCGTTGGGTTCTTCAAGGACGGAGTGGCTGAGGACCGGGAGCCGCAACAGGGTCAGAACGGGGAGAAGAGCGGGGTGAGCGCCGAGGTTGTAAAGGGTCTGTAAGGGTAGATCCAAGCAGAGCAGCAGACTTACCTGCTCTTTCTCAACGAGGCTTGTAAAGTACGTAGAGATGGATCTTTTGGAGGAGTCAAAGGGGGAATGGACGGCGCATCATGTTGTATTTAAAGCATTGGTCGCGAATATCATTTGCAGAAACATATCTCAACCGACCGCGACAAGGACCGCGGGTGGAAGACCACTAGCTGTTTACTCTATCGGGCAATTTCTGGAGACCTGGCACTTATTTTCCGAATTGACTACTGATCCGGCACAAGTCGTGTTTCACGCCCCTTGGGCTTTAGTCTGCGCAGTCGAAATGGCTATCCAGGTCAGCAGGCACCGAAGCGCCAAGGCGATTGCCAAAATCTGCAGCAAATGCTTCTTTGCGCTGATGAACCCTTGTCTGAATCACTTCTATTAGGAAGATATTTCCCTCCATGGTTGCTGACTTTAATGTAGCCAAAGCTCTACGATTGAATGCATATATTCAAAACCTACTGTTGGGTCAAACTTCACAACGGCGAGGACAGGACGGACGTCCCCCCCATAAATGATGTGCATGCATCCGCCTCGAGGAGAAACACACATAAATAATTCGCCCTACTCGACTACTCAGCTCCTCTCCGTCGCGACAACATCCAAGCGCTGACCGACAGGATTAGCAAGCCAAAACTCATCCAACTCCATGCTCGCATCCTCAACGTCGCGCGCAAATTCGAGGTCAAATCGATGGAAAAGCGCAGCAAGTACCACTCTCAACTCCATGTAAGCGAGCCAGACGCCGATGCACTTCCTCGGTCCGTCCGCGCCAAAGGGGATGTACAGCCTGCGCATCTCGGGCGTCTCGTCGAGCCAACGCTCGGGGCGAAACTCGTCGGGGTCGGGGAAGACGGCCGGGTCGCGGTGGCAGCTGTAGGCTTGGGCGGAGACGATTGAACCTCCTGGCAGGTTCCGACCGTTGACGTTGGCGCCTTCCGGCGGAACGTACCTGGGCGTCGAGCCCGGCACCGCCGTGTCGATGCGCAGGCCTTCCTTGATGACGCAATTGAAGTATCTCAGACCCTCCACTTTCGAATGCGGCGGAACCCCATCGCGTGGGAGGGAGACCAACGCCTCGTCCAGCTCTTTGCGGAGATTGGCTAGGATCTTCGGGCTCTTCATGACGCGCCACACGATCCATGTCAGTGATGAAGAGGTAGTGTGAGAGCCGGCGAGGATGAAGCCCGCGGCTTCGGTGTTCAAGGCGTCGACCGATAGCGGCCGTCCCTCGTCATCCCGCGCGTCGAGCATCTTCTGCAGCAGGTCCTTGCGGCGTTTCTTCTCCGGGTTATCCACATATTCTTGGACCAATTTCGCACCCCTCCCCATTGCACGCACGCTGCAAGCCTCCGCATCGCGAACGAACTTTAAGGGAGCCCAGGCAGCATACTTGTTCAGCCAACCAAAATGCCATCGAACGGGCTCAATCTGCAACGACCCGTACAAATCCTTGATGTATGCATTGCTGGCACCATCTCGAAGCATGTTGAATGTGGAACCGAACGAGAGGTCGCAAATTATATCCAAGGACAGGTAATGCCACCAGTCATAGAGATTGCTGATCCTCTCTGTCTTGCCTTCATCTGCCATGAGATCCATGCACGTTTTGACTTGCCTGGCAATCACTGGCTCGTACTCGGCAATCGTTGACATGGAGAAGAGATGCGAAAGCTCGCGTCGCCGTCTCGCATGCTGTTTTCGATCGGACATCGTGAAGAGCTCTGGCACTCCGCGTAGCTGATAGGTGTAGAATTCGGTCTTAATGTAGGTTGAATTGACGCCATATATTGGGACGATTGCCAGTGGATCGCAAGTTGAGACTTCGTTGGGCGCAATGCGGACCCAGGGACCATGTTTCAGATGCAGCTCATGGATTGTTTTCGCGCGAACACCTTTTACAGTCTTCCAGACGAGCCACCACTTGGTGTAGACGGCACACCATGGCCCTGGAATTTCTTTCAGAGGGGAGAGAAACCAAGGGTACAATGCCCAGTAGACGATGTAAAGCAGCAGTCCGAAGCCGAGAAGATGGATAGACCCTAAATCGGTAAGCAGAGCCATACTGGTCAGATACAAATAGAAAGGGCTACTCTCTGATGAGGGTCTGCTCTGAGATATGCAAATTCGAAAGAATCCCTCGGCCGCAATTATAAGCCCATCTATGAGCGAAACCCCCTCCCATTATTCCAAATAGGGTAACAGTATAATTATCTAAGATCCGGAACGGTGGCAAGCCTTAGCCTCACTTATATAAGACCTCCTAGCACTTTAGGTCTTCAGGTTCGCAACGCGTCCCATCGCCCACTATGGACCCCTGGCCATGCAGGTAGGTATAGATTGGCGATGGCTAGAGTGGGGATGAAGTCTTTGAAAGCGTTGCCTCGAGAATGCTCTGAACACGTTTGTCATTGTCGTCGTCGTTGGTCAATTTGGCTCTTGTATCACCTCGTGGACGTGGGTTAGTAAGTCACACCCTGCCCGGAAACTACCCGGAAAGCGCACCTGGGGCCGTCATTTGGGGCAGGGTGTGACTTACTACCCCACGAGGTGATGCTGTTGTAACGCGGGGAAGATTAGCGCCAGTCCCAAAAAAGGTTCCAATCGGCGAGATACCGCTCCGTTTGCTACATACCATTTGTTCCTTCAATACGTCTGCCCCCGCCTCCGCTTCCGCATATGTATTAAAACCCTACAAGCTCGAGCCTATTGAAGCCTCTTAACTCGGCCCACTCCCGCGACGTCTTGCTCGCTTGCGAAATACGCTTTCCGATCAGTTGCCAGGTCTGGGGCATCACGCGTTTAGCTTCCACCATGTCTCCAAAGATTCGTGCATGGCAAGGGGAACGGGCTGTATGCGGCGAAGTCCCGTTCCCAATCTCCAAAGAGCTGGGGGATGGCCTGCCAGACCGATCATCTTTGAAAGTTTAGATGCTGGTCTAGCTTTCTATTTTTCCTGCATGGTGAGGATGGTTTTATAACAAGCTCAGATCTGCTGCAAGACATCCTTCGCTTGCGTCCCCGAATTTGATTTGTCCTTTCCCATATATATTTTCCGAGGGACTCTATTACCTCCTTGTTTTTGTTCGCAATCGTGTTCCAAACAGCCTAGCCATGTCGAGCGAGAAATCACGACAGGTTACGCACGATGAGATCGCGTTCTCTCCCTCTGGCAATATCGGTGAAGAAAGGCTCGATTCGCATATCCGTGATGACCATAACGACCCTCACCGAGCGGCTTTGGAGGATATAGACCCAAATCAAACAGTTTCCAAGTCCACATGGGCAGCTGTCTTCTTCCTTGGTTTCACCTTTCAGCCATCACTGTCTTTCACAATCTTAATGGTCTTTCCCATCCTAGTGCCGATTGCGATTGAGCTCCAGGGCAATACACACAATGTCAATTGGATGGCTTCAGGATGGTCTCTCGCAGGTTCCATTGCGTTTGCAATTGCGGGCCAAACGAGTGATTACTTCGGGCGCCGGTATATCCTCTTGTTCGGCCAGGCACTCTTGGTTCTAGGTCACATCGTCGGATGCACTGCGAATAGCGTCAACCAGGGCATTGCGGCTATGGTGATCTTAGGATTTGGGACCGGCACAACTTTCGTGATGTAAGCAGTGTCTCTGCCACTTGGCTACCTTATACGAAACCACGTGTAAGCCTGGGGCAAAGGAGTCGCCCTTGATATTGCCATGATAGCGGGATGCTCATGCGTGAACACAATGCTGACTTATCGTACTCCAAAGGTACCCCGGCATCTCCGAGCTACTGCCCAACAAGTATCGATCAATTGGTCTTGCTTGGACTGAGCTCAATCTCTTACCGTTCAGCACTTTTGGTCCACTTTTCGCCAGGTTACTTTTGACCAATGTGACCTGGCGATGGGTTTTCTATCTCGGAATTATAACAGGAGTCATCTCGTTCGTCGGAACAGCAATTTTCTATATCCCTCCTACAAAGCCTCTGGCTGACCGAACGCGAGTGGAGGTCTTGAGAGAGCTTGATTACATCGGCATCTTCCTTTACACAGCAGGTCTGACACTCTTTCTGCTCGGTCTGGGCTGGGGCGGGGTCAGCTATCCATGGAGATCCGCTGCAGTACTGGTCCCATTGATCCTCGGTGCCTTGTTGTTCATTTCCGTCTTCATCTACGACTTCAGCGGTCACGCGAAACGGCCTCTATTCCCCAAGCGCCTTCTCGGGAATGTACGAGAATACACCATCCTATTGGTTCTTATTTTCGTGACCGGCTTCGTCTACTTCTCCTTGACAGACTTGATCCCAGAGCAGATTGGCTACATGTTTACAAGCAAATCCTTGACGGCAGGGCTCTACAACATCCCCGGCGGCTTCGGTGGCGCCGGTGGTGGTGTCATCCTCGGTGCTCTGATCGCTCGGCTCAAACATGTGCAATGGCAGCTCTTCGTTGGGATTGCCTGCCAGACGCTATTCACCGCCCTTTTCGCTCTCATCACACCGGACACCATTCCCATGGCGCTGGTGTTTCAATGTCTAGCCAACCTGCCATTCGCTTGGATCACTCTAGCCTGCTACGTGACGGCGAGTCTGCACGTCCCCCAGCGCGATCTCGGTCTAGCTTTGGGTCTGATTGGAACGTTCCGCTTCCTGGGCGGCGCCATCGGCACAACAGTCTTCACCACAATCTTGAACAACAAATCCGCCGTCTCCATCCCACGACGCGTCGGCGCAGCGCTCGCACCCCTCAACTACCCCACTTCTCAATACGACGCTCTCGTTACCGCAATAGGAGCCGGTACCACGAGTAGTCTAACCAATACGCCCGCAACCGTCATCGCGGCCGCGTCGCGTGCCATTCAATGGGGTTACAGCGACGCTTTCAGAATCACGTGGCTGGCCTCGATACCGTTCGGTGTCATTGCGTGCATACTAGCCACCTTCGTGCGGGACCCTTCGCCATACTTCACGAAGCACACATCAGTGACGCTAGAGAAGGAGCGACTGGGTGGGAGGACGACGGACGCCGATGTGGGGAAAAGAGATCTGGAGGGCAATAGTCTTTGAACGGGGGAAAACCGGTTGGCGCATGGGCGTTTTGTAATTCAAGGGTACAAAAAAGGCACTGCATAAAAAAGCTCGAATCATACAGTGTTAATCCACATGCTACGCTCACGACGACCACAATTCCTGTACTGCTAGTAGATACACGACTCACAGACTTGTTCCTCAGGGTTCGAGGGTTCGATCTTGATGCCATCGCAAGGAATTGATACTAAAAGGTGGATGAAGTTGAATGGAGATGAGGTGCGAGATGATGAGGTCTTAGACGAGGACCAGGTAAATGATGCGAGGGATGGCCATGGCACGGAAAGAAAATTTGAGCAAGAGAGGATCAATTTACGCGTCAAGCGGTGTAAAGATTTGCATGTGGATGACTGGTTCGGCCTAGTACGGAAAGTTATGTAGCAACTAGTAAGTGGCTCGTTCATGCGTCATATTCATCTCAGACATAAAGAAAATTGATGCAGGGGTATGCAGAGTTATACAAAATAGAGTGCAGGAAAGCTTGTATTCTCTTGCTTCTCCTTCTTTCCTTCTATCGAGACAGGTTTCTAGTAAATGAGTGTATATGATGCGCATACAAGACGGGTGCCGAGCAGAAAACACAACCCCCTTGTCACCGACCGCACGCACCGGAATAACACTGTGACCGACCCAGCCTAGTCTTCCAACGGGCTGACCAGGCCGGTCTTGATGTCGTAGATGAAACCGTAGGAGCGGTCCGCCAGCTCCTTCCGCACCAACGAAGAACCCTTGATGACCGCGAGATCATCGCGGACGCTCTGCTTGAGACTAGAACCGTTTGTAAGTCCAGGGAGGAAAAGCCCGCGATGGGAGCGTTTGCTTACTCTTTGATCGTGCCGAACTTCATCGCGTCCACGCTCTTGTCGTTTGGCTGTCGGCTCCGAAGAGTCTCCCGGACTTGATCGTCCGTGAAGGCGAGAGAGCCACAGTCTGAGAGGCTCATCGTCAGAGGATTCAATGCGCGCAGCGCTTAGACGCACCTGTATGATGGATGACCATGAGATCAGAGAAGCCGATGAAGTGGTCGAGAGCGAGTATATCGTTGAGCGCAGGCGCGGCGTGACCGCACATGTTCCTCATGATGACAGCATCTGATGGCAATCAATACCTGACGGTCCCCCAACTTTTGCGGTCTCGCCATGTCAGGGAGGACTCACCGGCTGGCTGCAGTCCCAAGAATTTTTCCGGGATACAGCGCGGGTCTGCACAGGTGACTGCGGGGCTATTAGCAGGTAGCAGGAGGGTGGAGACGGTCGGGCAAACGGACGGATGAGCATGTGTGGTGGTGTCAGTCCGACAGAGGGGATCTCGGAGAAGAAGGGTAGAGGAGAGGCGTTGGCGGCATATTGTCTTCAGGAAGTTATTAGCAGGTATTTGGGGGAAGAGACGAGTGTGGTGGAGGAGTACTTGTTGCGCTCGAGCAAGTCTTTGACCGTGGGATCGGTAGACATCTTGTGTGTTGCAAAAGTGTAGAGAGGTTTCAAGGAACTAGAGGGCTTGTGGAGATGAATTGAGAATTTAGAGGACAATGGTGAACGAAGCACGAGATGTGGGAGCGGACAAGGTCGAGGCTTATATATGATAGTACAGACGACAGCCTAACGCCGATATTGACGGCGGGAACTGGCATTACAAAGCAAGCATTCAGCTCGGCGCGTCCTCATGCCCCATGCTGAACGCTCTGGTACATTTGATGTGGAATCGTGCAGCCGTGGACCCAAGCCTCCCATGCTGAAGGATCCTTGGATACGGAGTACCCCCTACACTGCCCAGCTCCAAGAAGAGCCCGTTTTGCATTGCAGATAACGCCAAAAGCCAACGAGTCGTAGTATCCTATATGTTTGATGACAAAAGGGGTACGGCGAGGTAGGCTCACACAGGACGATGCTGAGGCGGGTTCTGATGCTAGTCCTGAAATGGAAACCGGTACCCTGGCGGTCGATCATCTTAGTGTGCAGTGCCAAGCTTCGAGGCTTCTCAGTCAGCAGTCAACAGGAACCTCGAACATCCTTTCGACTTCTTCCCACTTTTCCACCGTCGTCCTTTCATTACATTTCAATCAATTTGTATGGGACCCACCTTCGCTTCCAGCCGATGTCTCTGCTGGATTGGTCAGCGGAATGGCTGTGGCATGACATTCCGTGTGCGGCTGGACTCTACGCGTATCCCGAGTGGGTGTATACTGCAGGATTTGCAGTCGTGTCCTGATGCTCCGAAGAACTGGCTCTCCTTCGCGACATTTCCACTCGCGGTATCTTGAATTCAGTTTCTGGTAGACAAGTAGAGTGATGGAACAATCGTCCCGCTCCGACTCTTACGAGTTCATCGTTTCTTTTTCACATGCGGGTGTTCCTCCAGGCAATGATACCCGCCGGCTCATACGAAGACAAGCAATGAGTAGAGCTGCCGCCGCTCGGAGACAAAGACGATGCTGGGGCCAGAAAAATCGTCTGCAGTATCCCTTCGTGTCTGTCCCACGGCCTGATCTCGAGGAGCAAGCGGAAGTAGAGGACGAGGTAGCTACATCAGGCGCAGTCCGAGCGGATTCAGATTCGCAACAACGAGACTTAATGCCCGTGAGGAGGGCAAGAATGGCGGTCCCAGCCAGCGTTCCCAGCTCCGGATACGAATCCATGAGGATAGACTACGGCTTCGACCTCTTAGACATATCAGCTTTGACTACATTCCATAGCGGTAGGATTACCGCTCAGCTCCTTGCCAAGGAGCCCTTTCGTTTGGTGCATATTCTACGGTGTCGCCAGTGGTCATACTTGTCATTCTTGCCAACTCGATACGGACACAGCGCCTGTTTGGATGATGCTACTCGTTGTGTTGCTGCAAGGGTTCGACAATGGATGCGCTACCCTTCAGATCCACCAGATGATCGCGTTCTCTCGCTTTATTCAAAGAGTCTGACTAGCCTCCAGAGTGCGCTGGATGACCCCGTTCTTTGCCTACTGCCCGAGGTCTTGTGTGCGATCGCCATATTGGCGATATATGAGGTAAATTGGGTCCCCTTCACATTAATCTTGCGACCGCTAATTGGCGAAGCTCTTGGATAGCGCAGATGACCAGGCCTGGGTACGACATGTAGCAGGTGCAAGCGCGTTGATGAAGCTCCGAGGACCACAGCGTTACCAAACAGACTTTGAGAAAGCCCTCTTTCTGGCTCAAGCTGGCCCTATTGTGAGGAACCCCCGCAGATAATCGAGGGAAAAATTGATGGCTGTTAACAGTTGACCTAGTACACGGAAGCTATGTTGAACGATGAAAGATGCTTTCTCGAACAACACGTGTGGCAGAACGTCTTCAGGTCTGTCATAGTCGAGACGGGCACGATCTCAGATTCAAGTGGGATTGTCGTCTCGCTGTGGACAACCATCTGCCCCATCCCAGGCCTGTTCAAAGATGTCCAGAATGCTGTCTGCAACTTCACTGGCACTGATATGGGCACCATCGGAAGTCTCTTTGCTCGTGCACGCAAAATACGGACCTCGCTCTTGCAATGGCGCCGACAATTTGAGGAGCTTTTTTTGTCTCATATTTCACATGAGCAGTCGGGGAACGGCAAGCAGTACGAGACCCTCGGGATCTACATGGCCAGTCTGATCATCATCAATCGCCTGAGCGTGTCTCTTAACGTTCGAGCTGGGAAAGACTTGGAAGATGAAACACAAGATCTAGCCAGCGGAGTTGTGGAACTTGAGCGGAGGGCTAATGCTGCAAATCCTCGAGCGAGCGTTTTCATTGCGTTCAAGGTTATCGTGGCACAAGCCACTTTGGATACAAGGAATGAATGGCAACAAGCCATAAGATCTTCGGTCGAAAACTCCGCAAGTGCAAGTTTATTCATCAGTAGCCAGGTGTTCGAACACTGGGTCGAGCTTAAAGGCCGCAAAAGTACGAGCTTGCGCGTGGCCGATATTTAAAGGAGATACCCGTATTCGAGTATTCGCGGATTGCATTGAAGTCAAGCTTGATAGAACGACGATGCAGATGGAAAGTATCTTCGATCAGACGTTGCCGGAAGTTAGAGGCTAGGGGTTGTCAAAAACCCACGGGGATCCAATGTATTTTGGAGCAGCAAAAATGACAAACGATTCAATACACCGTTCACATGTGTAAAAACGTTTGACAACGACCCGTATTCTCATGTACACCAACTAGATCCGGACCTACATCCTTCAGGTCATAAGATGACCGCACACTCCTGGGAATCTCTGCACCCACACACTTTCGCCTACAGTATACCTTGAGAAGAGCAGGGCAAGAACGTGCCGGGCAAACGTAGCAACGAGCTACGCGGGTCGCAATCCGCGGGCGTCTCGAAGCAGAAAGCTGGAAAAAGATCTAGCCCAAGGTCTTCCCGTCTTAGAACCCAAGGGACAAGGGTCAAAGACAAGATGGATGCAAGGTGACGAGGTTTTTATTGAAGGACACAACTTCTCGAGTAGGAGGAGGTTTCGGAGAGGCAGAGATGACTTGGAGCATCGGAGGAAAGAGAGCTCTCGGAAGGCAGTTGGAAATGGACGCTGAACGGCCAAGCCAGGCCATTTCAAGCTTACCTATCTCCACGAATATCTGCAGAGAATATCTGCAGAGTGCTATATCAGGAGGGGCTGCATCCAGCGGCAAGTAGGCTACACGGTTGAAGATGATTATGATTAGGGATCTAATATGTATGATTACGATATCAAAGATGATCTCGAAGCAGGGTCCGGGTTGAAGACGCTTACTGGTACTGGAGTGGGCCGGATTGATGAATGACTCTTCTCCGCAGGGCAAGTGGATTCCTTTTTTCCTTTTTTCCTTTGACTTTTTCTTTCTTTTTCTTCTTCTCTTTGTATTTCACAGATTGGTCGACAGTGTGCTGCACTGCTGCGCGCAGAGTGTTAGCGGAGAGGGATGGAATGCCGAGAATGCCAAGGGTAATGCCCGCGGCTAATGTACCGTGTACCGTACCACCGTACCGTACCAATAGTCAATTTTAGCGCCATCTCGATTCCAGCATATCCCACGCGACCCGACCTCTACCAGCAACCCCTCATCTGCTCCCAGCCCACCTCCTTCTGCACGATCAGTAACCGAGTCACACAGACAAAACCCTTCTCTACCACCGGTATTCCTACCATATCCTCTTCCACGACCCAGCATAGCGGCCCTGCGCAGCAATTGGCTCCTCAGATTTGATCTGGCAGGCTGGAATTGCGAAATGCGAAGAACGGGGATTGGAATGGCGCGCTCGGCCTCGTCGTGCCTGCCTCGTGAGCATCCAATTCGCATTCATCGCGGGTAAACCACTGCCTCGGGCTCTTGTAGTATGTCATACTGTCCCTTAGCAAGTTGCGGAACGCAAGATGATAGGTGATGGGAAATCCAAAGTCCAGGATAGCAGCATGTACACGTTGTCAATCCTCTCCTTCTGGCTCGCTACCGCCAGACTGTTCCCCTAGACCGAGGAATGTATGGTGGGGCTCAGCAGGTCTACAATGACTTTTAAACCCTGGCTCCAACGTTCAGGATCTTCAGTGTTGTCTCCTACCATTGAAGCAAAATGTCAATCGGAGTAGCCATCATTGGAGCTGGAATCTTTGCACGACAAGGTCTGCGCTCCCTTCCTTGACATCATGATTGCAGGGACTAAATGAGTGCCTTCCACGCAGAGCACCTCCCAGCAGTCCAAGCAACCCCTCGCCTCTCCCTCAAAGCCATCTACTCTCGTTCCAAAGCGTCCGCCGACAAACTTGCCAAATGCGCGGCGGAGCCCGTCAAGACATACTATGACTCGCCCACCACATCCAGCCACACCCTTGACCATCTCCTCGCCCGCGAAGACATCGATGCCGTGATCATAGCCTTGCCGATTTGTGTCCAGCCAGCCGTGATCAAAGAAGCAATCGAGGCCGGAAAGCACGTGTTGAGCGAGAAGCCAATCGCCAAGGACATAGAAACAGCTGCCCATCTGATACGGTGGTATAAGCATCAAAAACGAGACGAGAGATGGAGTGTGGGCGAGAACTTCCGATTCTTCGAGCCCATTACGTTCGCAGCCGAACAGATCAAGAAACTCGGAGGAGAGGTGGTCACATTCAGCGTCGACGTTCATGCGTTCATCGATGAAAATGATGAATACTATCAGACGGCATGGTATGCTTTCCTACGCCTCCCTTGGAGTCGCCTTACCCTGGTCGCGCTCACTGTGGTTTCGTTGCTAGGCGCCAGAAGCCTGACTATCAAGGTGGCTTCCTCCTCGATGGTGGCATCCACTTCGTCGCAGCCCTTCGATGTCTTCTAGAAGCTGCGGGCCAGTCGATCTCGACCGCAAGAGCTTCCACATCCCTCATCAAAGAGGATCTGGCTCCACTCGACACGCTCAACGCCAATCTGACCACGGTCAACAAGCGCAACGGCACGTTCAGCCTCTCGTTTGGATCCAGATTTCGGCGTGAGTGTCAGCTCCGCGTGGTGACGACCACGGGCGCTGTGGCAGTGAGTCCAAGTCAGGTCATGGTCTCGACCACCAACGAGAAGGCGATCCACGACAAGACGTACAGATTCCCACCCGGTAGTGGGGTCCGCAAAGAGGTGGCCGCGTTCGCCGAAAGCATCCACACGAAAGAGCCGGATCCGAGAGGGTCCCCTGAGCAGGCTTACCTCGACTTGAAGCTGTTGCAGGGAATGCTAGAGTCTGGCGAGGAAGAAGGTGCGGCGAAGAGGATCTAGACCGTCGGCATCACGTTCCCGGTCCGATGTTGCGAGAGTTGAAGACCAGATGAAGATTGCAATCGGTTTCATGTCATGTATACGACTTGGCGTCTATCCACCACAGAATACTACTTGATGGCTCTTTTCCACTTGCCCGTCGTATTACTACCATCTGTCTCCATTCTCTCTCGGCCTCCCGCACGATTCTCCTAATCCTCTTCACCTGGTGCTTCTTCTCCCTCATCGACTCACCCCCTCCCCCCTTATCCCCATAATCCCTCTCACACCCGCCCACACTCGCCCCCACCCCGCAACAAGGTTCAATCCCACCCCCCCGACCCACCACCCAGACCACTTCCTCACCAACACCCAGCACCGTCATAACCCCCACTCAGCCAGCGACACTCCCACCCCCGACGCCACCACAACCGCGCCTCCGTCCGTACGCACGGCGCACACCGCCGTGTACATAATCAACCCCCCCCTCTGAGCCAACGCCCCCGTGCGACCCATCTCGGCACCGCGCCGGACCCCCCCTCCGCACAGCACCCGGCACCGGCACCGCCGTCGCCGCACACAATCCTCACCGAGCCACCTCCCCCCCGGCATCCGTCCGCATACCTCCGCAGCGCACCACCCCTCCCGACCGCCCTCGCGCACTCTCGTCCGCCAGCGCGCGCCAGCTTCCCTCCCCACGCGCCCACGACGCCCGCGAACGCAGATACCCCGAGACGGAAACGAAACATCCGGCCGCGCGCGCCGTCGTCGCCGGTAAGAGGAGATGGGGAGGTGCGGGCTTCGCGGCTCTGGCTGGTGGGGTTACGGACCGGGGAGGGAGAAGGGGTCTGTATTTACACGAGCTTGGGTACGTCTGGCCGGAAGCACGCACGCACGCAAGCGAGCAGGCAAGCGACCGACATTCCCCCGTCGACGGCACAGACGCCACCCTCTCCCCGCCCTCTCGATCTCAGCGCAACAACAAAGACGACCGAGTGACACGACGAACCCATCACACCAACCGACCCCTCGATTGCGGTCAGCGGGGTACGCTGCACATGTATACGAAGACGGCATACGGGCGACGGATCAAGGGTTGAGAACGGGGAGAGGGAAAGCGGGGAAACAGGGAGGGAGACGAGTCTTGATTAGGCGGGGGATGGGAGGTTGGGGGGTCCCAGAGGGAAGGAGATTGGGGGAGGGATTGGAGAGGGAGGGGGTAGGGAGAGAGAACGGGACGATGGTGACGGTGATGGGGAGAGTGAGAGCGGACATGGAAGACAGGGAGTGGGGTTTGGATGGGGATGTGGATGGGGAAGAGGAGGGCGGTGGGAGGATTGAAGGGAGAGAGGAGACGAGGAGAGGGGGGGGAGAGATCGTGAGGATGGGTAGGGACGAGCAGGGTGGGAAACGAGTTTGCCGGATCGGGGAACGGGCATGAGCATGGAGTTTCCCCGGGCATGAGCATGTAGTTTCCCAGAGCAATGAGCGCATGCAATAACCATTATCCGCTGTTTCGCTCACGGAAAAAAAAACGCCTCTACGCATGGGTAAATCGTGAGTCCCGCTCGCTGTACAGGGTAAAGTGACCCAAAAAACAAAACAAAAAAAGACCACATGAGGCACCGTATCAGTGAAGTTGCTTCACCTCCGCGGGGTCGCTGGGCGGTGTGAAGAAGTCCGTCTTCTGGCGTTCCAGGTCCGTCGGCGGTGGCGGCATGTTGATGGTCTCTGGCTTGCTTGCGGGCGGGCCGCCGTCCGTCAATGGGCCGCTGCCGGATATCGGTTGGTCGTGCGACGATGCCGCGCCGAGATCGGTAGCTGGAGCGGGCTGTATGCTTGTCGGTCGGCTTTTGGGGGTGATGTGGCCGTTGGAGACAGGATGGCTGCCCACGACTTGACCGTTGGGAACGGGCCCGCCCTGTGGTGCAGTCTGTCCGTTCGAGGTGGCGGGCCTACTGGGGAGCGTGGTGGTTTCCGTCCGCTGGCTCTGGAAGTTGCTCGACTGCGTAGCGACACGAGTGGCGAGGCCGTGCAAGACCGCGACCCGCTCCTTGCGCTGTTTCCCGTTCAGGAACCCCACGCTCAGGGCTGTCATTTCACCATCCTCGCCACTGTCGCCGGCATCGATCCACCGGATGGGTGATGCAACGAGGAAGTTCTCGGCATCCCCGCTCGGTCCTATGCTCATGTGTTTTTTGATTTTCGGGTCGAAATTTGGCAAGTCGCCAAACTCAAAGTCCAGGGTACCTCCGTACTTTCGTGGTATATCTTCGACATCGACGAAGCTGGAGAGGGTTGGTAATACTTCGTGTTGGGCGAGGATGAATATCTTGGAGGTGGTGATGGGGTCGAACCATTTCTTGATCCAGCCCCAGACGATGGGGAAGAATGAAGGTGCGCCAATGATCTTGGACGCTCACATTAGCATTTCTGCAGCAGGATGAAGGCGCAATTGAGGGCTCACGAATATCCTGTCCAAGATTTCCGGGTAGTGAGCGGTAGCCAGCGTGCTCGCCTCCTGCATGTGGCTTCGGAGGTTCCAAAATTGCTTCAGCCCAACCCTGGAGATATCAACGATATTGTTGGACTGATCGACGGGTGTTTCGGGATTCGCTCTTCCAGGCACGGATGAGCAGAGAGGCATAACAAAACGGGTGAGGTTCTCGTAGAGAGCAAAGAGCCGAAGCTTGGGCGACTTGATCTCGGATTTGGAGGACGCGGAAGCATACGCGGTGATCTTCTTGTTGTCCAGCTTGCCGATCTCATACACATATAACGGTATCCCCCTCTTATCCCTTCGACCAGTCCATTGAGGGTACTGTGACGGTCAGCGTCGCTCGAGACTCTCCGGGGCATGTTTCGCACTTACGAACTGCCTCATGGCCCGATACTCATTTATATCGATGTGCTCGTAGAGTGCGTCGAGCTCGCAGTCCCTCCGCCATATTTCCGTGTCCTTGAATTGCGCGTAGGCTTCTTGAGGGATGAACTTCCGCGCTCTTAGGAATCGGCTTGCGATGCATTAGCGGAGTAGCCCGAAGAGCCTTGGGGGCAGGCACGTCTTACATGAGGGTGGCATCGTCGTGACTGGCTTTCCCATCTGCCGTGCGAGGCGTGTAAAAGCCATCTTTGGCACACAGCTTTTTAAATTCATCGAAGGCGGATTTCTCGTCCGGGGTGAGATGACCAAGATGACCTTTCAACCTCGTTTCGGCGTTGGCAGATTCTGGGGGAGGAGGGCCGACGGGGGCACCCTGGTTCTTGGCTCCGTTCATCATGTGTATTGTACTTGTGTTAAGAATGTGAAGGACGACTGGCAGTCTTTATTCTTTGTAATGGCCGAGCAAGGCAGTGTTTATGTATCTTTAGCGGACAGAGAAAGAGAGCCGCGGGGCGTGTCGGAAGAGACGAGTGAGTTACCTCCGGGACGCTTACCTAAGGTAAGTACCTACCTATAGCTCAGCTCTGACTCGAACACGGTAACACCGACTGCCCGTACGTACTCGTATTGAAAAACAACGTGACGATCATTCATCAATCTATCTTGTACTCGGGACCTTCAAAGCCGTTGTATCTATCATTCACAATACTCTCAAGAAAGTACTTTACCTGTATTTGGTATCGAATACAACGCCCGTCTTCCGTCTTCCGTCTTCCGTCTTCGGGCATGCTTGACTCGCTATCAAGGGGTTACTGTAAGGGGCCTGGCCTGGGCTGACTCAGCATTCAGGATCTACGCTCACAGGCTGAAACTTCGGAGCGGATCCTTTATCAAGCCGGTTATCGATTCGAGACCTCTTGGCGTCTTGGCATCTTGGCAAGATCTAAGGGTCCACGATCCTCGCTTAGTAGAATGTGCCACATTTGATTAGCGTCTTGGGCCAATATGCCGGCTCTACCGCTTGCTCTTACCTCCGTCTTTCATTCCTACTTTACTTTCCATTAACCACCCACCTACCATCACAATCGAACACTCATAAATCGAATCTAATACTATATATATAGAACCTTCCGCTCAGTCCCTAGCGAGCTTACAATGGCTGTACCAATCCTCCCTGGCCGTAAGTCCTTAGCATAGCAATGATGTTCACTGCTAAATACTTGTCAGTCCTACAAACTCTTGCGTACCCGGCAGCTTTAACGGCGTGCGGGCTTATTGGGAACGCCTATATCCTCGGAGGTCAAATCAAAGACGTGAAAGATGATCTCGGAGGTCAAATCCACGACATGAAAGGAGATATGAAAGACATGAAGGATGATATTAGAGATCTCATACGTCGTCAGACAGAGCGAGAGGCTCACGTTATGGCTCAGTGCAGAAGCTAGTCATGGACTGCGGCAACTGCGGCAAGAACAAATGAGAGGTTGATAAGCTGGGGGTTGTTGCTTTTTCCATTGCTTTGCTCTGATAAGCGTATACCCTATGGTGCAAGCACTCTGTGCCACCTATTGCTCTAGATGAGAATTCGGTCAAGAGATCATGTGGATTTGAGACCGTAGAAATAGATGCCGAAAAGACCTCGTGAAGCGGCGTCAAGGCTATCACAAAACGGATGCCTTCTCATCTGCACACCAAATGTCCACGTCTTCTCAGCGCGCAATGGGATCACGCAAGCAAAGCAGCAGGGAGTCAACTTCCGTCATGTTTGGCATCATTCTACTGCCCGACTGAGGTTCCGGGTACTAAGACCGATCACGCCGAAGATGAGCAGAGCGGGCGAGAATGGGTCCGCTCGTCGGTAACGTGCGGTAGCAATGCGCAATGTTGAAAACGGCGCACGTTCATCACCGCGTCTCTCGACGAAGATGAGCGTGATAGGGAGTGACGGATTCTCCCTTTCCTCTTCTTCCGGCCCAAGCCGGCGCTGAAAAGACACTACTGTTCAGGTTAAACTCCTCTTTCAGTGCGGAGTCGTCGCGGAAACTATTGGGCGTGAAACACGGGACAGATGAAAGGACAACATTGTGAGACACTGACATTCCCGCCTCTGGATCCGCGGGCATCGAAGGCAGTAGTGTCTGGTTGAGATCGCTCATTTCCATTCTTCGATCTACAATACTTATAGACTATGGAAGGCTTCCGCAGCTGCACTGATAATCATAGTTGGGACTGGGGCCCCCTATATATCTCCTCGACTTCGCGGCAACCCGCGAGCAAGTACCCGAGGGACACTTGTCCTTGCACACTTGTTGTTCGATAAACTTGATGCCATTGCTCTTTTGGCAAGTATTCCAGAAGGCGACTATAGAGGACAGAGAGTCTAGCTCTGAAGTGATGTCTGCCACGGACGCAAATGGCGCGTTCCGCGGTGCGTCGTTGGGGTTCACACAGGGACAGCCCTTGGGAAACCATTACCGGCAAATGTCGATGCTCCCGGCGGTAGCGCTTAGCTCGGGGACAAGAGTCTGGGGCATAGAAGTCTTCGTCAAGCACTTGACTGCCGCTGATAGAATCTCACCTAGACGTGCTTCAAATAGTCGTTCATCCTCCCTGCGCGTCGCGAAAAAGGGTGCAAAATCCCGGAGACTTCTTACACTCCTAGAGCTGCCCAAAGCAAATAGCCATGGCCTTACTTCGCGATCAAAGGCCCCGTCAAGGCTACAGTCGGTTCTGATATAACATTGACATTTGTGGAAGTTCGTGCGACCGTTAGTGAATAGGAGTTCCTATTTCATTATTCAACGATATATTTATCTTCGTGCAAAGGGCACTAGATCTAGCCTAACCAAGAAGCGGAGAACGGTTCAGCTTTTGCCAGCACTGCACCTCCATTGAATCTTTTTTTCTAAACGGAGAAAGCCTCTTTACATCAGCATCAAAGAGCTGTTGGGATTAGCTCAGTCTAGATGTTTGAGCTGGAGATATCTTACGTCTGATCTGTATGTAGAGCAGTACTGAACAATAGTACTCCTCTGTCCATAGGTCTCATTTCATAATTAAGTTGAGGGTCTCTAACTTTGCCACAAGAAATGACAAGCCATCAACAGCATCATACACCTCACCAACTTCAAGTATAGAATCAGCCGTTGTGGCTTTCACTAACAGATAACTATCAAAGCCACCTCCCGCAACCATCCCACGAGGGACTGCGGCTTTAAACGCGACCTCGGTGAACGGCAGCAAGTATCACATAATTAGTTACAGCTACGGTGTTCTCAGAGAAGATTAAGTCCGAACGATAATGCTAGTAAAACAATGAACCCCTATAGGTTCAGGTGAATTAGCGTTGAAGATACGAAAGACAGCAAAGGATCCCAGGTCACCAACATGTATATGTATATACTTACATTTGCAATCATTGACCAAGTCCCCTCAGCGGCGCTTTTCTGAGACGATGCAACCGGCTGACTCGTGGTCGTAGTCTGACCCGCGTTTGAAGACCGACCCGTGGTTGAAGTCGGAGCAGACGTTATTGCAGACGACGTGGATGTCGCAGCAGCCGCTCCGGTCGTTTGGGACGGTATGTCCGTCGTACCAGCTTTCGCGATCGCTTGAGACGATAATGACGTACTATCAGGCGTCCCGGTTGTAGGAAACAACACGGCTTTCCCAGTTATGAGAGACGATGCGGCCACACTGACGTTAGTGAGCGGTAGGAGGCCGGATATGAAGGATGCTACGCTCGAGGGAAACGGCGAGTCCGATACATAGGTTGAAGTTGGATCGCCATTTCCGTCGTCACCGTAAACAAAGCAAGCCTTCGCAGGCGTCTCTTTTGCGGGCGTGGTCCCTTCCTTTGGAGTGCAACTGGTCAACCATTCAAATCGCACAGAGACTCCGACCAAGCATGTAAGAAGAAGGCAGACGGGTTTGGCCATTGTGACGCGCATGATGGAAGGAAAAATGGCCGGCTTACAACACTGCAATACTCCAGCACATTGCCTGCAGCGAGATTAAGATACGGACAGGAGTCGGGACCGGCACCATTCACGCCCGCGGCGTCACAGCACTGCAGACATATCTCCGCGTTACATAGGCAGCCGCTTTGACAGAGGCAGTCCACGTAGGCATCGGTGTCAGCGTCTATGTTGTAACTCGTGCCGGGAGCGCATTGAGAATCGCAGGCTTCGGCTGCGGTGCAAGCGTTTGCGCAAGTCGCGTTCTGCGTTAGTCCTTGCGCCGACGTGGAGGCCGAGAGGATGGAGAATAAGAGGAGGAGTGTGGAGGTGTTGGTGAAATGCATGATGGAAGTGTAAGGGGTATTTAGATGGAAGAAAAGGTCAGGTGGAAGTGACATAAACACTAGAAGGAATATACAATTGTTATGTACTTCACAGCAGCTAAACATAGATATGGGGGCCTACTCGAGATGAAATTACGTCGGCGTACATCTCACCACCCTCTAGCCTCTTGAGATTTGGCCCCCATCACACTGCAGCCACTCGGTTCCCGAAACACCTCATTTTACCATTCCGCATACCACAGCACCTTGAGCAGCTCGAAATCAGTAAGGCGTAATCCTATTCTCCCAAAATGGAATGTCTAAATAAATCCCGCATATTCCTGTGCAATCGATATTATAAATGCCCCGGATTCGATGATTGGCCCACTTTTCCTCAGGTCTCCATCTGTCGCGCGCTTCGGCGCTATCAGTGAGATTTCCAGACACGAAGGATCCCTGAGCTACCGGGGGAGCTGAACGGGTTGTCGGTACAGCATAGATACCAGTCACACCGGTATCAGAGTTGGCATACGTTGAAGCTGAGAGACGCGCCGGAGCTACAGGCGTGCTCGTCCAGCTTTATGTTCCATCCAAGTATGGATGGCTGATCATATTGGTGTCACTGCGTATACGAGGCGGTACTTGCACGCCGTTCACACCAGGCCAAGATGTAGCCCAAGTCGCTAGGAACCCCACATTCTGAGCGTCTAGAAGTACTCCCGCAAAAGGTTGATCAAGGTGTGCAGCTGGTAGGTTGCCAAAAGCCGGGGCGCCGAGTGCTTGGTTGAGATGGCTTGCTGGGACGATTCCTTGTCCGACGATCATTTCCTCCACCGAAGAGCTGTAGAGAACATGTGCTGAGTCAGTTCGCAAAGAAAGCCACCTGGTGTCAAGACGTGACAATCTTGAAGTGTGAAGCCTCTCTGCAAACACTTTAGTCTCGGCGACGTGCACTCAGTAAGTCGTGCATCTCCTCGATGTTTCATCCCTTGCACTTGCTCATGCCGGTCCTTACATACAGGAAACAGGCATGATTGTCATCGATCATATCGTCTCGTTGTTTTGGCACGAGATCTGAGGATGTGGATGTTCGCCATGGATAAGGTCTCTGGCGAGGGTACCGTTATTTGGATATCCTGCTAATGTGTTTAGTAGGTTGATCTGATGTATTTGGATTGCTACTGGAATCGTCAAGAATACTGTGAGCCACTTGGGCTGCACTAGTGAAAAGGAGAAAAGAGTGTAGTCGCGCGCGTTGATTCTCTAGTAAATGTGGAATATAGATTGGTAAATGCGCAAAACCTTTGAACGCAGAATTGTAATTGAAATGCTTAAACGATGGACCCTTCATTGCTTCAACGACATAACCCTGTGGGAAAATAGAGGACTCCACCCAACAGAGCATGAAAGGTTTCAAGGACCGCCCGAGTGTTCCTCACTTCTTCCCCCATGCCCGTTTTCAATCTTCCACTGACATTCCACTGACAAAATCAGTCATTCTTCTTTCTTTTTGCCATATTAGGAAGCGTCCCGTACACCCTGTTTGGCTTGATAGCGGTACCGGGCGCATCCTTCTCGTCCACATTGCCGAATACAAGTTCCAAGTGCTCGCCATCGCCCTCGTCATCACGAACAGCCAAGACACGGACAGGAAGTTTGAAAATGTCAAGTTCCATGATACCAGCGCAGGTGTTTTTCAGGAGTGTGGTGGGGTTGGAGTTCATGGCTAGTGCTGTCACTTCACCAATGGAATCCCAGCAAGTAGAGGAAATGCCTGAACAGTCAGTGATTGAACTTCAATACCAGGAGGTGAAACGGAGGCTTTACCAGAAACTCCGGCATACACAACGTGACTCAGAGCGATGATGCTATATACAAGCAGAAAGGCGATGGCAACTTTTGGCGATGCACCACGGATGTTGTACGCATAACCATTCATCGTGGAGTCCACACGGAGTTTGACCCAATCTTTACTTTCTTCTGGATCAACAATGAATACGTCTCCCTTACCGGAGAACCAGTAGCTCCCGTCCATTTGGTCTGGCCCGTCAGGTTCCACAACCGTTCTCATATTTCCTTGAAGCCTACCATTGGCGCCAATGCTTGCAAGACCGTTGGCTAGAAGCGCAGTTAAGGCATTTTTGGCAAGCAGGGTTTGACTTGTAGAATCCAAGTCCCTGACAGACATCGCCGTAGACATAAGAGCGTCGATGACTGTTGTGTTCAAGGCCGGTACAAAAGGATTCAGATAGTCTGCCCAGGCCTCGGTGACAATGATTGGCTTTCCAGGAAAGAAAGGTCGCAGATAATTGACAACACTATCAGCAGCTATAGTCTCGGCAGCGCCACCTGCGTTTTCTTTAGTAGGGTCGCCTGGAGGCCCGTTCGGATTGCTCGTGTCATCGACTTGTTGGACAACGGATAGGTCAATAATACTTGTTGTAAAGGTCGTACCTCCGTCGAATGACGAGGTGTTTATGATGGAAGAGCCCCAGCCGGCGCCCAGGTTGCAGACTAGAATCTCTTGCGTTAAGTTTGCGATTGATCGAGGAAGTAAGATGACAGCCCCGATTGCAGAGCCATTAAACGGATCCTGCGGTAATTCCACCCATTTAAGCCGATTTGTTTCGATGGAGCCAGGGGTATCAAGAACATCATGCTTTGAAATGCCAGGGTACACGAATGAGTAGATGCCTAGGATTGATTCATTGGATTCAGATTGATACAGTGCCGGATTTGCCTGTATCCCCCAAGGAACTGGAAATGCAATCGCGCTATCATCATGTGGACCTTGGATGAAATCGCTTGCACATGAACTCTTAACGTAGGGCTGATAGTAACCATTGCTGATTGTATGTGCCGCGTCCTGTCGTCCCAAGACATTGCCGTGTCCGCTTGTCGAGACATTAGATAACGCAGCGGTCCACAGCTCTCCTGTTTCAGTCAGAACATCTGCAACGACGGTTTGCTGTATAGTCGCGAAGACAGGGTATGGGTCGTAACCCTCTGGTTCGTCATATCCTATGGTCATCGAAAGACGGCGCTCCGAACTACGGCCTGTCACTTCTAACCATTCAGGAGAAGCAGAGCCTCTGGCCAAAGCGTAGTATTCGGGGTCCAGACCATTGAAAGCATCATAGATATAATCCTGGATCGCTTCCCAACCATGCGAAGGACACGCATAAGTGTTAACATCTGAGATACTTGCGTTCAGGCATTGCTCCGGCACGTCAGAAGATTGAGTGCTAGGAGACAATCAGCATTGGAATCGCATTGGTTGAGAGAAATGCACAGGTTTACCAACCGGTTTGGCCAAACGCTATCAGAAGTTACGTTGATCCAGATGTTGGTGCTTCCAGCTGGCCAGTAATCCAACCTAGGGACAAGAAGAATGGCGCTCGACGGTCCGGCGACAGCGGCAAGAAAGACTGATGCAGTGAGCACGACCAACAAACGTAGTCTGCGTTTGAAAGGGACCTTTTTGGAGCACACGGTGCCCCAGAATTCCATCGACCAGAGGTAACTAGCTTGTGCGACTTGAAGACCTGAAAATAGCGCTCCAAATGGTATACCATCCCCTAGCAGCAACTCGTATCTCACGCACGAGAAAATAACAGCTGATAGCGAGGCCTCAATGGCTATTTCGTGCACTTTGGCTCCAAATTGATAGTAAGCCTGGTTGTAGACGGAATATCCCACAAAGTAGGTGTTCCAGTTGAGCACAATCTCCCATAACGCCACGCTTACTGGGAAGATATGGATCAGAGCCCGCAACAGAGCTGTTGTCCGACTCCTGCGGATGGCAACCTTGGTCTGCTCTGTATATCCCTTCCCCATGGTGTGGTAACGCAGAAAACCGAAGAAAGAGAATACGACGTTGAGACCTAGAGCTCGACATAGTGTCTTGACACTTTCCTGTAGTAGCTTCCTGGGGTGTTTCATGACTTGAGAGTGAAACATTACCATAGTCGCTAGTGAAGAGAAGAGAGTGATCTGAAAGGTTCTCAGCAACTTGGGGCTACAAGCAAGAACATGATCCAGACCCACGTACCAACTAGATATATACAAGCAGCGGGTCTTTGGGTGGGACTTCGAAATTATTCGCCCTGTGATGGAGACCAGATGCGCAACTTGCTCTGAAAGAAGGGGTAGTCCTAAGGTATGAGACGGCTGTCCCTCGAGTCTTATAGATAATGAGGCAGAGTTGGACGCTCTCTGACTCTCAGCCTTCCCCTACAAAATCCATGAATCAGGATGTTCGATAATATTAGGTGCATGTGTAATGGATGTGTGTACAACAGTAGGCTGGGAGATAGGCTTTGCGGCTGCGCAGTGAAGCATAGGCTCCGGCTGATCGGGTTTTTAAGCACGTGTACGGAATGGTAGAGTATTCCGTAGAGCATTGTCAATCGAAGGCGGCATCCGTCCATGTCCGTGTCTTGCATGAGAAGAAAATTATGTAGGTCGCTACCAATCCCAAGAAAAGGCAGTGATCGTCGGTTGTACTAGTTGAGCTGTAAGCGGGAGCAGCTTCTGAAACAGAGTCTAGCAAACCAGTGGACGTGCATTTTCGGTACAGATCAGTAGAGACACAGCAAGACTTGTGATGATTGGATGGCAATCTGATACGTGCGGCTGAGGCGTTGATTTGCGACGTGCGGGTAGCTTGCATGTTGCAGCGTTTGGGCTGAGTATTCGATCAGTTCGCAAGGACGAGAAAACAATACAAGGCATTTTTTTCATGCAGGTGGAGACTTAGCAAGAGACGACGAGAGATGCTCAGCCTCAACGGATTTTCTGTCATGGACAACGCGTCTATCAATTTTGTGGCGGAGAGATAACGCTCGCGGTGGGGGGCGCCAGACAAGCACCCCACCATTTGTGTCGACCAACGGGATGAATGCAAGTATTGCTCGGTCTAACCATAATTGTCGAATAAGCATTCTTAAGAATTCCAAGGCCGATCAAGTATTCATTGTTAAAATTCAGAATCCCTTCCCTTGTCTCTGTACTATAAATCGTTTTGACAGAATATATCTACCAGCAAAAATGGCTAGCTCAATATCGATAGAAACCTTCGATGTACATGACTTTTGCGTTGAGACTTAGAGAGCGGGGACTTGTACAAAAATGCTTTGCTTCTGTCAGAATCCGAATTAGTCTTACAAGGCAAGAAGCCAGACAAGGAGACCGGTCAGCAGAAAGCCTA
Organism: Platismatia glauca; assembly: GCA_963556305.1. Taxonomy (NCBI): domain Eukaryota; kingdom Fungi; phylum Ascomycota; class Lecanoromycetes; order Lecanorales; family Parmeliaceae; genus Platismatia; species Platismatia glauca. The sequence goes on from OY745778.1 coordinate 88,147, forward strand.
TCTAGGCAATCTATGTATCCTTCTCCAGATGGTGTACCCCGAACACCCAGCTCCTCCACGACTCTCAGTCTCACCGTGCAGCGCTCCTGAATCAACTGTTTTCCGACCTTACGGTTTTACTGATCCTCGCAAATATGTTGATCTAAGGGGCGCGGCGAGACTCCGCCCTTGTTCATTCAGGAAGCAGGTGAAGTAGAATCAGGATATTCAGGGTAAAAAGCCTGAAGTACAGACGGTTGCTGATACAGGTAAGTAACTAGTGGACAGCGATTCTTTCACTTCGCCGGTCGGACAAATAAGGCTCGGGAGCAGCTGATTCAAGGGACCCACTACGGGTAAGGAATCACTTCAAACAAAGACATTGCCTGCAAAGATGCATACTTCCAAGTAACGCTGTATGTGGCGTCTTGTCGCGAAATTTGGAGACTTGTCCTTGTAATAGGACCTTAGGCTCCGACAAGTAGATCGATATGAATAATACCCAGTTCAGAGAAAGACAGGGAGAAGCGGAGTTCTCAAAGATCTTATCGACACTCTCGTAGAAGAGTCGTGGAAGAAAGTCGCTGATAGCGAGGATTGCTGTCGTGTCCCTAGATAAGCATACAAGGGGGCTGCAGTAAAGAGTCGATTGAAATTTTGATTGGTTGCTACTGTTGTCAAGCCACATGAAGCCATACTACCATTCAAGTGCTTACTCCCGATCAGTCAATATAATCTTTACCGGTCGCCGGTGACAAAAACTCCGCGCCCACCTTCAGTGACCATCTCAACTTGACTACAATCAAACGCCTCAAATATTGCACATTGCACACTTCAACCTAGTGATTCTTAGGTGCCGTTTACGCTGCGTATTTCATCTTTACTGCAGTCTGACGGCTTTTTTATTGTATCTTGATGTTGTAGCATCCCCCAATCCTTTAGGCGGGGCGGATACGGGCCGTACTTTTGGGCCTCGAATCCGATTGAAGATTCAAATTTGCTGCAGTCAGACGGATCTCATTGTACATGTGTATATTCTGCTACTATCTATAGTCAGTAGGGTTGACCGAACCCTTATCAGTGTGCCCTTCAATGGTGTGAAGTCCTGCGGCACCGCACTTAGCTCTAATCGTGTATCCAATGATGCCTCAAATCAAGACCGCTTCGATGGGCATGGCCGACCATTGGTGTACCCTAAATCACACACCGAGCATGGCTTGGACCTGGAGGCGTGTTGGCTAGCACTGTATGCAACTCACCGGTCAGTGCTCTCTGAGGGTCACGTTAAATTCGGCCGCTTCCAATACAATGCAGAAGATGGAAAGTCATTTGTCGCAAGAAGCGAATGGTGGCCAATGCAAATCTAAACCGCCTGTTCCGTACAGCACAGCCTCATCGCCTGCATCCTTGTGCATTTGAATTCATCAAATGATCTCCTTGCCGCGAAGAATGGCCGCTTCTCCGCAAGAGCCTTAATCTTGCCCCCGCACTCAGCTCGCCCGCTGGCGAGCTGAGTGGGCCTGTGCCGTGGTTGAAAGCAACCCGCGCCTCACCCACCTCATCCCTTCAAAGTTTGAAATGTTTGCCTTGGAAGTAACATCGTTGACTCCAGCCTTGGAGATGATATGACATGGGAACCGAGACAGATATCTGGGCTATTGAGATGGCGAAAATGTTATCCAAGTGCGGAGATTATTGGAACTGACATGAGCGCTGCTTCATCAAACTTTCCTGGTACAGTACCAACGCGCATTCCGAGGTTACGTTACCTATGACTTTGCGCTCTCGAGGCTATCAACTCATGAGGAAGGCGTCTCAACAATTGACAAGAGAAAGTAGGTGACTCGGTGACTCGTCAGGGCCTACTGGTACAAGTAGGGCTAGGGTTGGGCTGCCGCCAAAACTTAAGTAGTTACCGACCGAGCCGACCTCGCCGCCTTCCATCTTCATTCCGCCATCTCTCTACAGTAAAGTATTTCCCAAGCATGGCGTCCTTCTCTCCCACCGCCGCCCGTGCCAAATTTCCCGCCCTCCAACAATCCCACCAAGTCTACTTTGACAATGCTGGAGGCAGTCAAGCTCTGGGTACAGTGGCGTCATCGTACGATTGATCCGTCTCCGCTGTACGACTTGACCAATGCCATGACATCCGAGCCACCGCTCGGCTTGCTTGGATGAACTGATGTCCGTATGCAGGGTGAAAGACTACCTCGAAGAAACCAACGTCCAGCTCGGCGCGAGCTATGATGTTGGGAAGCAAAGCACTGAGAGCTATGGGAGAGGACTGGAGGCCGCAGCGGGGTTTATGGGTGCTGCGAGCGATGAAATAGGTACCGTAGATGCCAAACAGGTCAATCGCTTCCAATCGCTAACAATACATCTACATTGCAGTGATCGGCCCCTCAACAACTCAGCTCTTCGCCAACCTCTCTCTCATCCTCAATCTCCCCGCCGGCTCAGAACTCATCATTTCCTCGCTCGACCACGAAGCCAACGTCTCCCCGTGGGTACGCCTCGCAAAGCTGCACAACTACATGATCAAATGGTGGCCAGCTGTCCCTACCTCTCCGACTCACACTTCCCCCTCTCCGATGCTCACCCCCGAGAACTTGAAACCGCTTTTATCGGAGAAGACTGCGCTAGTGACGTGCACACATGCGAGCAACGTGCTGGGGACGATTCACGACGTGAAGGGGATTGCGGAGATGGTGCACACGATTCCTGGGGCGAAGCTGTGTGTGGACGGGGTGGCGTTGGCGCCGCATAGGGAGGTCGATGTCAAAGCTCTGGGCGTGGATTTCTACTCTTTCTCGTGGTACAAAGTCCGTATCACACCCTGCACGGCTCTCGAGCTTCTTTCAAGAGTCTTAGTGCTGACTACATCTAGGTCTACGGCCCGCACATTGCGATACTCTACGCCTCCCGGTCCGCCCAAGAGACTCTTGGCTCTTTAGGCCACTACTTCCACACCGGTACCAATCTCGAGACCAAGCTTGGTCTTGCGTCCGCTAGCTATGAGCTTGTGGCCGCGCTTCCTTCCGTCGTCTCCTATTTCGGCCCCGACAAATTGGCAACATGGAAAGCAATTGCTGCACACGAGGAGAAGCTGCAAGATGTGCTCCTGTCTTATCTGCGAAAGAAGGAGGCTATCACAATACACGGTGAAAGTTCCGCTGACCAGGATTTGAGGATATCGGTCGTCAGCTTCACGGTCAAGGGGAAGAGCTCGAAGGAAATCGTGGAGGGGATTGAGAGCAGGAGCAATTTTGGATGTAGGTGGGGGCACTTTTATAGTAAGAGGATGGTGGATGAACTGTTGGGGTTGGGATGCTGTGACGGGGTTGTACGAGTCAGTATGTTGCATTACAACACCAGTAAGTTTCCTTAGCGAATGGATATGCGAAGCAGGCGAAAGCTAACGCTAGAGATAGTGGAAGAAGTGGAGAGGTATGTCGAGGTGTTGGACGCGGTGCTGTCGGAGCAATCGGACGCAACTTGAGCGAGGCTTGCATTGCGAAAAGCTCAATGCCTTGGATCCGTCCTTCCAGAATCACTGCAAATTATGATATCTATATCTGTCCCTGTCCCCAATACCTGAATCCTGTTCTCTCCATGATCAAGCGCCTCAAACGATGCTCCCACGACCAAAGCTTCACTCCCCAAAGCTCCCCTCATGCCCAGACCGCGTGGTACAGCCCGCGGCTACTGCTCACACTCTCACAATCTAACCGTTCCTCACACTATACATCCTCGTGGATCGGCCTTTCCATTTCTCCCAACAGCAAGACATGGCCCAATCGGACCCCCAAGGTGCTCAACACGCCCTTCTCGCTCCCAGGTCCGAAACTTCCATACCTCTTCATCCCGTCGCCCTTGATCCCGACGACCGCAAACACGGGCCCCCCATGACGCGTTCTCCGTAGCCCCATCGCAGCTTCGACCATCCAAGAAAGCGGTTTCTTTTTGCCACCAATCAACAACGTCCATCACCACGGGATGTCTCAGCTGCCTCTGCACCAGACGACCTCATCAGCATCGAGCCTTCTGCCTCCTTTCCCTCCATCCCCACACCACGACGCCCAACCAGTTCCCGCGAACCCCGACCCCCCCTATCACCCCATACAGCCACAATATCGAGCACCTTGCCCAGCGGCCAGCCCGCCGTAAAGTCCCTTTCCGCAAGGCAGCGACGGGCCCATCTCTCACCATCCGATCCAGACCCGGGGAGTCCCCAAAGTGCGATATGGGCGCTCTGCTTCCATGCTCTCTGGACACATCTAGATATCTAGGTGTTTTTTTTTTTTTTTTTGGTTGGTGAAATAGTAGGACGGGAGCAAGATGATGGGAATGGGTACGTGTGGAAGGAGGGGAGATGGAGGTAGCAGTAGCGGCCGGGTGGGGTGAGATGATAAATGTCGCGATATAAAGAATAGGTTGGGCGGAGCTGGGGAGTCTGAGGTTGGGATGTTTGAGATTCAAGCGGGGAAGATATTACCTCGTGGTCACCCGCGTGGATTTGGGGACCGGTTAGATGTTAGGATGATAACGCTCCTGTCGCAGGTGTCGCGTTAGGCATAGCCAGTGCAAGATCATGATGAAGATGCGGGTTCGATATTGTATCTACCAAGAAGAAAAGTATAAATAGCGCGTATGAGAGCAGTGGTGTGAAGCTCGAGAATGCTCCGAATGGGTTACCGACGCGGGAAGGCGATACATTTCACCGTACACATGACGTTGATCTTTCCCAGACCAGGCTCCTTCGTCCCTGGTTTGGATTACGCCCAGATCTCCTCGCTCTCCCTCGCGCCACCCCGCCGACGCATACCATCAGTCGAATCGCAATGCGAATATCGCTCCCACCAATCCAATCCACTCCGACCAATCCCCCACTACGCGCTGAATTGCGCCCACCCACGCAGAGCTGTACAGCAGAAGCTCGCGCCCCCAGGCCCGGGGCCCTCCAGTCGACTTCAGACGGACCAGCTAGAGATTCTCTCTCTCCGGCAACTCCAGACCAAGCCTCAGGACACGACGAGGCAAGGGTGAAGCCTGTCTAGAGTATGGCCAAGTCTGAGTCGGTGATATGAGTTTTCAGACCGCGCACCGGAAGTTCACCGGGCCTGGATCCAGTAGTCGGTATTGAATGAGTAGGAGTATGAATGCTGCGGGTCAATTCATTGTCCGGTGATGACCTGACCACTGTTCGACCCCACTCGCAGTTACACGTTCAAGAAATCAAAACAGCGAGATTGACGTCGGCCGGATTTCAGGGTGCCGAGTTTCACGATAGCTGTCGCGTTTGACCACTGGGTAATTGATAGGAGGCAGCGGCCAACGGGCATCTTGAACTTTGTGAAGGTCTCGCGGGACGATGGGATTTCTACAATGAGTTCGAGATCCACGTCCTATCGGTAGACACTTCGCTTTGCGGCGTTTCGCTAAGATTCTATCGTGCATTCCGACGTGCGAGGCTGTGGGACGGAGACGGCGATTGCGGAGTTCTAGGGCGAGGTTGATGCCTGAGGATTCGCTGTAGGCTTGGTGATGAAGTCATGTATGGGAGTAGTGGCAGGTCCGAAAATAAGTACTGGGATGGCGAGATCCAGGACTTCGTTGGTGGGTTACGTAGTGTCTGATGATGTTGATGCTGATTTCGGTTGAGGGTTCTGCTCTTATGGATCAAGATCTGCTGAGTGCTGATAGCGCAGCGGAGGAAAGTCGTCAATATGGAGCAAACGAGGAAAGAGCAAAAACTTGGGTGACTATCACTCAAAGCTTCAAGACTTCCTTGAAAACTTCCACAATTTGATCCAGATGATGATCCCTAGCTTTCTCAAACGGAGTTTCCTCGTCCTCATCTGGAATTTCCGCGTCAGCGCCACTCTCCAGCAGAAACCTTACAACCGCGTCGCGATTCCTCTCTGCAGCCAGTGCGAGCGGAGTGTTCCCTTTCTTGTCTTGCGCATTGATCTCTGCTTTGTTCTTGAGCAAGAGTTTTGCAACCACCTTGTGGCCTTGGACTGCAGCTAGAGAGAGCGCAGTCATTCCCTTATTGTCTGCGTGTTTCACACTGGCACCTTTGTCGAGAAGCATCCTGACGCACTTGGTATGGCCAGCGTCAGCTGCTCGCAGTAGCGGTGTCTGGCCAAACTTATCCGGGATGTCAAGTTCAATCCCAGGCTGTTTGAGGAGCAGATCGATCGACTCTTCACTACCTTCAGCTGCGGCCCACGAGAGTGCGGTCTTATTCTCATCTTTAGGTACGTTCGGATCCGCCCCAGAATCGAGGAGTATCTTCGCTGCAGAAAGACGGTTGCGTTGAACGGCCTGATACAATGGTGTTTCTCCGAAACGACTCTGGCCATTGATCTCGATATCCTTCCTTTCGAGGAACATTCCTAGAATCTCATCTCCCGCTGTAGACGCCATCCACAACGGTGTTTGATTATAGGTAGTGTCACATTTGTTCGGGTTGACGTCTGCCCTGTCAAGGAGGAGCTTTATAACCTTCTGGTGCCTTCCAAAGATGGTTTGCAATAGAGGCGTAAAACCATCATCTGATACCGCGTCTGGGTCTACGCCTTTCTGCTGTAGTAAGAGCTCCACGACTTGGTGGTGGCCGTTGTTGGCAGCTTTGAAGAGAGCTGTTTGCCCAGTGTAGTCTTTTTTGTTTGGATCTACAGTAGGCTGTCTAAGTAGCAGCTTGACCACAGACGAGTGTCCGCCCTCCGCTGCGAAGTGCAATGGCAATCTGTCACCGATAGTACCCTTCAGAGGATTAGCTCCCCTCTCAAGTAGAATCTCGACGATCCTTAGTCGGCCGTTTTCCGCAGCTCGGACCATCGGCGGCCATCCGACATTATCCTCCGCTTCAACATCAATTCCCTTATCCAACAGAAGCTCCACTTCTTCGACGTCACCCTTTCGAATAGAATAGAAAAGCAGGTTTCTGAACTTCTTGTCGATCTCAGCTTTGATGTCGTCCTCGTCGGCTTGACCGTGTTCCGGCGAAGCTGGCTTCATACGAGCCGCCAGCTCTCGTAAGAATTCAAGGTCGGGAACGTTTTGGTATCTTTGAGTTGCATCGTGCAGTAAGGTATCAACAGACTGCTTCATCTGAGACTGAATCGAGGAGTTCAATAGATCATGCAGGCGCTGTACGAAATGCGCAATATCATTGATAAGGTTCTTCATACTCTGCTTATCGACAGCAGCCCACCAGAGTTTCTTCGGGTAAGTGTTTTTGGCTTGGATGACCTTCGCTGCTGCCGTAGATGATTTCTCGCCTTGGCCGAACAGCCTCTTGAAGCGGCTCGTCGATGGTTTCTCATCATCCGGAACGGCGGCCCCTTTCGTAAGTGGTGGAGCTCTTTCCAATAGCACGAGGCCATATTTCTCCTTCAGCAACCTGGTATCATTGGTGAGGTTTTCTAAATGCTGCAACGTATCCGCAACGAGCTTCCAATCCAAAAGCATGTCCGCTTTGGACGGATCCTGTAGATTGACCATCTCCGCCCATTGCTCAAGTCTAAATTGCTCCCAGTCAAGCATTGAGCGAAAAATGTCTGAATCTCGCCCCAGGTTGCCGGCTGTCGAGAGCAGGACGAAGCCTTTGACGCATCCATCGAAGATTTGAAAAGAGAAGCCAATGATGCTCACGAGTGTTGATGCCGCTCCTACAGCCTCAAGTCCGGTCGCCATCTTTGAAGAGTGAAGATGTGAGTTGTGAATAATGTCGCCAGAAGATGGGATTATGAGCTCAGGGGGAAATTGGCTAACAGGAGCAGAGCTAGGCCAAATTTGGGCCGAACAAGCGAGATCTTTTGGCCCCCAACCATCGGATACCTTACATATCTAGTACTCGTACACCTTTATAGTCGCCATACTTCTGTGCAAGACCAATGCATCTATGTACTAGGTATGATAACCCATCTCTTGACCTGAAGAGCGAGTCGCAACGCCATATTCTGCAGTACATGAGCTATTGATGAAACATGGACATGATCGATGAGATTGTCTTTAAATGTTGGTTCGCAAATCTCGGGGCAGCGACATTGGTGTGCCAACAACAGCTCGGATGGGCACGAGGGGGAGCGATGATACCGATGGTAGTGCCTCTCGTTGCTCCGGCTCACACCTCGCAAAATCCTACCCAGAATCTCCTCCTCCCTATCCTCTTACTTGACTGTCATATCACCTTATTTATCCGTCGAATTAGATCCGCAGCATCATCGGTGCTTGCGACGACATGTCGAATCACCGTATTATGGTCTTCGGTCGCGACCAAGATCTTGGACTTGTAGAGGATCTAGCCTGGTAAGGAGACAAGATGAATACGAATTAGATGGTCTTGTAGGCTCAATGAGATGACTTTTGAGAGAGAAATCTTGGCGTTCTCCGAATGAATCTCCGCACAAATCTGCCCCTCGGCTCTTCCATCTAAGATTGCCACTGAGCTTCCCTCTATCACATGAAATGCTTTCAAATTCCTTTCGATGATTGGTTTTAGGAAACGTGAATTTAGGACATGCGGGTCAGAATGGTTCCGGGAATTAAGAGGAAGAGGATAAGAAAGGTTCTGCTGGCCAAGAGGGGGAAAGGAATTTTGTATCTGTAGAAAGAGTTCCAGGTTCATCGATTGGTCTCACAGGGAACACTTGCGCCAATGGCCCTTGAATGGATGTGAGGAAACGATGACTGACGAAGCACGGTGGACGGAGGAGGGTACTCGGTATGATCGTACGTTGAAGCGCGGCCGAGAGTTCTCGACAAAGGGGCTATCGGGCTGCGGCATTTTTGTACAGGAAAGCCCAGAGCAAGGCGGCAGCAGCGAGGGAGAAGGGGAAGACAATGAAAGCTGGATGTTTCTCACGATGTAGAGTACTCGTACGCTAGTACTCCGTAGCAAGCAGAGTCTCTCCCAGTGATAAGTGCAAAGGGCTGGCTTACGTAAGTAAGTCCCCTAAGCCCTCAACGGGTTAAAGTATACCAATAACACAACGCGGATGGGGCTGGAAGCCTAGCGCACGGGAGCTAAGATGCTTAAAGTAAGGTATTTAGCCTGGCTTGGCTGGACACGGGACTGTTCCTGGGGGAGCAAGAACCCTCCCCGGAATCTCTACATTACTCCCAGCAAACAGCCTCGACGAGAGCCAGTACTCATGGAATGTCCTCTGCTCTGGACCTGATGGCTGGGGCTTTGATTAACAGCGCCACTCATTCTACGAGCAATTCGACGTAACTGCACATAGCTTACGGCGACCTTTGATCACGCAGCGAGCTACACTTATCATTCCCCGAGATACATCAGCTACCCAGTACGCAATGTCCACAGTGACGGGGAACGCGCTCCAGACCTCATATCCGTAAGTCAAATCCGCCCCCGTCTTCGCCGCAGCGAACTGCCCTAATAACAAGACAACACACAAAGGCCCATCCTCCCAAAAGCATTCAACGCAAATCAGCCTCCCACCATTCGCCTCTTCCCTCTCAGCAACTACACCTTCGGCACCAAAGAACACCAGCCAGAAGAAGATCCTTCGGTGCTAGCCCGCCTGAAGAGATTGGAAGAGCACTACGTCAATCATGGCATGCGCCGAACCTGCGAGGGCATCCTGGTCTGCCATGAGCACAACCACCCACACATTCTGATGCTGCAGATTGCGAACGCGTTTTTCAAACTGTATCCGAACCCTCATCCCACCTCCACTGCCTTCCGACCCTGTAGCATGAGCTGACGCGTGCGAAATGGCCAGGCCAGGCGACTACCTCCACGCCGATGAAGATGAAATTGAAGGCTTCAAATCGCGTCTCAACGAACGCTTGGCGCCGTCCGGGACCCAGTTCTCAGGTGAAGGCGTGAATGATGAATGGCAGATTGCGGATACGCTTGCGCAGTGGTGGAGGCCCAATTTCGAGACGTTCATGTATCCATTCTTGCCGCCGCATGTGACGAGGCCGAGAGAGTGCAAGAAGCTGTTTTTCATTCAGTTGCCGAAGAGCAGTGCGTCTTTATCCGCTCTCATTATACGGGGATGCGAGAGTTAATCGTGTCGTGCAATACAGAAGTCCTCAGTGTCCCTAAAAACATGAAACTCCTCGCCGTGCCGCTCTTCGAACTCTACGACAATACCGCCCGCTACGGTCCTCAGCTCTCAGCTATCCCACATTTATTGTCGCGATACAATTTCGAGTTTGTAGACGAGGATGGGAATGTGGTTGCGCAGACTCCAGGTGGTGATCCGGGAATCCCGAGTGTCAAGGTCTTGGCAAATGATCAGAAGTTTGAGCAGATGATGAATGGAGACACCAACGAGGAGAATGGATTTAATGGATATGGAGAAGGTGATCAGGACGTCTCTCCTGCGGTTCCTGCGCATGAGGAGTGAGACTAATGGTCTTCGGTCACGTGAAGAGGCTTGGGCAATCCACCGCCCGGTCAATCCGTGAGCAGGATTTTCTATGTTTAGAACCATCACGTGACATTCCACTGATGAGCACTGGAGTCTTCGGAAGAAGTACGGCTGGCTGAAGGGGGGAAGAAGGCTGGTCAAATCATGAGCGTCTGAGCATTGGCGTGGATTGGATGTTGCAGCATCAAAGATGCCCATGGAAGCGATTCATTCGGAGAGAGCAGATACTGCTCTCATATAAATGTATGTAGCACCAAGTCAAATTAGAAGGTGATTACAATAGACGAAGCCCTGCATAGACCTTAGACTTCCAGTCCGTGAATAGGTACACTATGATCCAAATTTCCCCACACCTTCCTCTCCCAACCATCCATCTGCCTCAACCCCCACTAATCCCGCCCACCCCCAAACCAATACCCCCCTCCCAACCATGATCCTAATCGGCCTCACCGGCTCCCTCGCCACCGGCAAATCCACCGTCTCCGCCATCCTCCACTCCCCCCCGCACTCCCTCCCCGTAATCGACGCCGACCTCCTCGCCCACCGCGCCCTCCTCCCCGGCACGATCGGCTACACGCGCGTCCTCACCCACTTCGGCCCCTCGACCCCGGACCTCCTGCGCCCCCTCTCCCCCACCGCCCCCCTCGGCACGGGCGCGAACGCCGAGCGCGAAATCAACCGCGCGGCGCTCGGGCGGCGGGTTTTCGGCGACAGCGAGGACAAGCGGCGGGATCGCGAGGTGCTGAACGGGATCGTGCACCCGCTCGTCCGGGTGGCGATGGCGCGGGAGATATTGGGGTATTTCGTACAGGGGTGGTGGGGCGTTGTGCTGGATATACCGCTGCTCTACGAGTCCGGGCTGGACGTGTTCGTGTCTGTTGTGGTGATGGTCGCGGTGTCGTCGCCCGCTGTGCAGATGGCTCGGCTGCGCGAGCGGGACAAGACGCTGAGTGGGCCGGAAGCGGAGGATAGGGTTGGTAGTCAGATGGGGGTTGAGGAGAAAGTGGCGCGGACGAGGGCGAGGGGGGGACGGAGGGGGAAGGTTGTTTTGAATGATGGGGATAGGGGGGATTTGGGAAGGGAGGTGGGGAGGGTGATTGGGGAGGTGAAGGGGGAGGGGGGAGGGAGGGCGTGGGGGTGGTGGTTGTTGGGGAGTCCGGTTGGGGTGGTGGGGGTGAGTGGGAGGGAGGTTTGGTTGGCGTGGAGGGCGAGGAGGAGGTGGGAGGAGGAGAGGAGGAAGGAGAAGATGAGGTTGTAGGCGAGAGATGAGGGATTGTGGGGGAAAGAAATGAATACTGCGTCTTTCGAAAACTGAGAAGAGACTTGCCACTCCTGAAAAAACGTCTTCTCCCGCTACCTCTCGCGATGCATGCGATGATTAGGAGAAGGAAACCCTTTGCAGAAAAGAGATCTTCCGATTCTATCCGCAATTCCTGGCTCCGTTCTCGCTTCTCTCACAAGTTACCATCCTGCACATGCACACCTTGACGAGGAATCTTCGACATCCACCGCCGCGGCACTCAATTGCCCTGGCCTATATACTCATATACCCATACTCGAACAAGCCCTTTCTCATCGGCTCCCAGCCCCATTCTCCTCTTTCCGCGATCAGACCCCCCTCTTACCCACAACACCCATCTCCTTGACTAAACAAACCCCAAACCCCAAACGACCTCCCCATCGTCCATAGGACACCACGTCAGGACGCCACAAGCCGTACATGCGATCCGTTGATCCACCTTTCGCTGAGACCGAGAGAAGTGCCGACTAGGTGACTAACTGGGCTTTTTGATGTGTGTTGTTAGTGCCATTTATCTGTCGCTTCTGGGGTCTATGTCTCGTTCTAGATGACTTATGAAAAGCCAAAACAGAGAGAAAAATATCTGCCAGCGAGCCCGGTTCGAAGACGAGACGAGAAAGAGAGATTGACATTGTGAACGGCATGAGGCAGGACGAGCTGATTCGACTACTACATCTCTAAGTAGTCCATACTCGCATACCGCAACAACTTCGTCATCATCACATTTTCAAGAGATAGCGTCGACAAGGCACACATCACACAGGCCCCAGTCCGCTTTCCACTGTCATAGCCATCCAAACGTCCAGTCGATGGAGATTATTCCGCATACGCGAACATACTCCTTAATCAAGAAAACCGAAACTGCACCCCAGGACTCTGCGAACAAAATTTCACACACAGACGCACGTGATCAAAGCCAGCCGACTCGCTCACATGCCATCGCCCGTCCCAGGAAAAACATGTACATGAACGAATGAACAAACAGAGGAACAAGCAATTGAACAAAACGAGCACGCCAAATGATTTTTTAGAGCAGATCAGGCGGAAGGGTGGTACAGAAGGGGAAACGGAGACAAAACGGGAAAATACACAAGGAGAAAAGCGACCGCGGAGTCCTCAGCGACGATGGTGCGCAAAAGAGGGCGGTGAAGGTGTTAGAATGCAGGGAGGAAAGGCGCTACCGGCACAGTATCACCGTCGGTATCACCGTGCTGCTCAATTACCAAATACCCTAGCAAATCGTTTTCGACGACGTTGGCGATTTTGGGTGTCAAGGCTACCTGTTTCCAATGTAAATGTAGATAATAACATGACTATTGCTTGAAAGCTGTGCGGATCCATGCACCCGTCCGTCCACTCGACCACATACAGTGCAATACGTGCAATACCTACTTAGACATCAGTGGAATGGCACGGACCGAGTCCACCTGCCTGCATACCTGTCGGGCATTGGATTAAGTAGGGTAGAGCAGAGTCGAATCGAGTAGAGTAGAGTCGATTCTTAGTTTAAGATATACCTACGCTCATCATGTTCGAGCTAGGAGAAAGATGAACATCACGACGAACAGAAACGACTATAAAACTCCAAGTCGAGAATTCAGCAATGGCGGCGGCGGCAATTCGCAACAATGAAGCCGCAATGAACACACGCATGCATGCAAGAGCTGAACCTCTCTTGTTGCTGTTGCCGAATCTGCAAATCACCGCAACTGTCTCTGGAACTCCTGCAACGCCGCCGAGGAGAGGTATAACGGGTATTTCAGCTCCCCAGCTTTCGCTACCGCGTTCATCTACACACACAATAATCATCAGCTCGTTCCCCCAAGTCTGTGAAAAACAGCGAATGCAACGGCAAAGGCCAAAAGAAGTCACTCACAAGCCTCTCCCTAATGCCCTCGACCCCCTCCACACTCTTCAAACCCCATCCTCCTTTCCTCATCTCCCGGAAACGGTTTTGAAAAACCCTACTCGCGCCCGCCGCATTACTCACGATGTCATACATCAACTCCGCATCGATCCCCAGTACTTCACAAAAGGCCATCGCCTCAGACATAACCGCGACATGGACCCCAACCAACAGATCCTCAACATCACTCACACAGATCCCACCCTCCGCGCCAGCACCCTCGTCGCCCACCGCCGCCCTCCCAGCCCGCTCCACCACAAGCTCCGGCCTCCCGAGCAAATACAACCTCACGACCACACAATCGTCCTCGCCCCCCCACCCCGCCCCAATAGCGCTCGAATACAACTGCTCCGCGACCCCCACCAACGGCAACGGAACCCTCTCCTCCCTCGCCGTCGCCATCACAATCCCCACATCCTTCGCGATGATCCCGACCGCACTGTACCGCGCCCTCCCCTCCACCCCCGCCTCAAACATAAACGGGACCCGGTGCCCAAGCATCCAACTCGCCCCCGCGCCCGCACACACCTCCTCAAACACCCGCTTCGTATCCAACCCCGCCGCGGCCGCCAGCCCCATCGCCTCGCACGCCACGGCGATATGCACGCCCGCGAAAACCTGATGGACCAGCTTCGCCTTGCTGCCCGCGCCCAGCCCCCCGGGCACATGGTACAGTTTCCGCCCGTCGCTCAAGCACGCCAGGATCGACTGGACGTGCGGCGCGAACACCGCCCCGTCCGCCCCCGCCGCGAACACCGACAACGTCCCCCCCGCCGCCCGCCCCGCGCCCCCGGACACGGGGCAATCGACCAGCCCGACGTCCGCCCTCCCCCGCGCCCCCAGCCTCCCCCCCAACCCCACCACATACGCCGGCGCGACCGTCGAGCAAAGCACGAGCGTCGCGTTCGCCTTCAGCGCGTCCGCGGCCCCGGTCGCGGGGTCAAACAGCAGGGCCGTGACCTGCGCCTGGTTCGCGACCATGACGAGCACGACGTCCGCGCCGGGGGCCGCGTCGCGGGGCGAGTTGGCCGAGGCGCCGCCTTCGGCGACGAGGCGGAGCATGGAGGGGGGGTGGATGTCGTAGCCGGTGACGGGGTAGCCGGCGCGCAGGAGGTGGGAGGCCATGCCGTAGCCCATGGCGCCGAGGCCTATGAAGAGGATGGTGGGGGCGGGGTTGGACATGGTGGGAAGCGGGTGTGGGGAGGAGCAGGAGGGACGTGTGGAGTTGGATTTTAGATTGACGTCGGAAGCATTGGACAGGTCGTATGGATGGAGATTGAAGGTTGGAGACGAGATATTTCAGACTTGGCCGGTTCACATTTTACCCAGCAAGCTTCCCCACCTCTGACGTCGACGATCTTCCCTCGCGACGCAAGTGGGACATGGGGGATCTTGCGTCCCCGCTGTATTTACACAGCCTCTTCGCCCGTCAGCAATCACATGCCGCGACTACATATAGGCGGCACGGTCACAGCCTGTTCGAGTGTTCAATTCGAGGAAGAGATGAGATTGCAGGCTAACCCAGTCTGGCGTAGGGTCTGGTACGACCGCGTAAGCTACAGTCTTCTGAAGGTCCCTCGGGCCCACAGTTTATGAAAGCCAAGAGGTGCCTATATCTGATGCTACACGATGCTGTGGATTCCGACCAACGCTCTACCCGCGGGACAGCACGATTGCCATCTGCACCTCCGATACAAGTACCTCCAAGTCCAACGAACATGCTGTTCTGCACTGCGCAAGGATTATGACCGCTAGAGCTTCGACTCCGTGTCCAAGAACTCACTCAAATCGGTCACGGGTTTGCGCCCCGCCGTCAGCTGGCGCCCGGCTTTGAATTCGCGCACGTTCTCGATGAGCGTGGCCTTCTTGACAGGTGGCGCCTCGGGCAACTCCTCCACCCCATCCACCCCGTCCACTGCCTGTTTGACCTCAATGCCTAGGCTGGGCAGAATTGTCCCCAGCAGTTGCTGCCCTTGCACCAAGACCTCGTTTGCCTCCTCTTCGGCCATCTCAACGTCTTCGTCGAGGTATCTGGACACGGCGTCGATGATGCCGGCTTGGTCTCCACCTGGAACATCCACGCCGTCAAAACGTTTAGTGAGCTTTTCTTGATCGGCATCAATTCCCATAGCGGTCAAGTATTTCCCGAGTGTACTCATAACCTTCTCCTTTTGTTCAGCGGCCGACATACTGCCAGCGACCGCCTTAGGCGATGATTGCGCGATCATGTGTATTGAAAGCTTGGCACGAGATGGAGAGGTAGGCTGGATGTAATGGTTAAAAAAGTCAATGAGGTCGGACTTGGCCAGTGGCTTGAGGTGCGAGACGTCGTGTTCCCTTGACAAAAAGTCGAGATATTCGTTGCTGATGTGACTCCAGAACCGCGAGCTCTCCTGGTCAAGATTCTTAAGCTTCTCTAACCGCTTCGCGATAAGACTGCTCTTATGGCTCTCGAAATCTTCCTCCGACATTGCTTGTAGCGACTTCCCAAAATGCGCCAGAAACGCATTGATCCTCTCCTCAAGATATTCTGTTGGTCTTTCAGACTGAATGATCACTCTGTAGCCCATCGTCGTTGATTGCATTTTGACGCCCGTAAAGACAATATAACCAAGCTGTTCCTTCGTCCGCAGCTGATCAAAGCCTGCCTCTTCGGTCATCTGCCCTAAAAGTAAAAGCTTCGCCCTCAAGACCCTGTCAACCACGTTCCCAACAAAGATATAATACTCGATACAGTGATTGACATTTGCGGGATCACCTAGCTTCCGCTGGAACGTATAGTCACTCCCTGGCTCAAGTATCAAATTCCTGGCCATCTGCCATTGCGTCACGGGTAAGGCTCGCGGTTTAAGCGTAGATTCGACCAGATCTGTTATTCGAAGAGCATCTTCCTTGTAGATGTTTCCGTGACAGAGTAATTCAAGATGCACCTGGCGAAGGAGTTGGGGATAGAAACTGGAAATGTCCTCAGGGGTGAGATGGGCAGCCTCGGCTAGGTATTGTTCATTGATCCATGCTTTATCAGAACCAAGCCACGTAGTGAATTCGCCGACTTGGTGATAGGGCTGCTGAAAATCCCAGTTGCGATACCCTCTTAACAGTCGCTCCTTGACGACCTTGAATCTATCCGGCTTTACTTCCAGGTCACGCATGGTCACTAGGACCTTCTCCAACAGCACGGATATCTTGTCATTGTACCCACCTACGTCGATCCCGATACCAACAGTGTAGTCTCCGAGCTCATACTCAAGACCGGCGATCTCAGCGTCGTATGAGTACTCACCAAGTGCATCTTTGACTAGCTGGCAGAACATCCTCGTCTTGACAGAACTAGATGGAAGCGCTGCAGCCAGTGGGTTCCGTAGAGTAACGAACACGTTTGCTCTTGGCACCCAGAATCTATCATCCTTTTTCCACCAGGTGCTGACAAGCTCGTCGTTACGAATCAGTTTCGGAGCCTTCGCGATCTCTGCGATCTCCCTTTTCTCAACCGTCAGCTTTGATGGTATAAATTCGTTCTTGTGAGGCAGGTGTAGGTCTGGTATTCGGTTGTTTGATGTAACCTCTGCTGCTTTCTTGACCGCACCGGCAAAGTCGGGACTGATTTTTTCGACTTTGTACTCTGTTCCGTACCACCTCTCTTTCATTGGCCAATCACCAGGGTATTTTTGGCTGACGATAGTGAGTCTGTAATTGTCTGCTCTAAGATATCCCAGGGCTTTGCTTATGGCGTCCCCGTCAAACTTCCGTATCAGGTCTGTGGCACTGAGAAGCCACTCTCGAGGCAGAGGCTTTTGCATTGTACTACACATTGTTCTGACGAAATTGCTTGCAGAGCTCTTCTCCTGAAATTT
Source organism: Platismatia glauca (assembly GCA_963556305.1). Classification (NCBI taxonomy): domain Eukaryota; kingdom Fungi; phylum Ascomycota; class Lecanoromycetes; order Lecanorales; family Parmeliaceae; genus Platismatia; species Platismatia glauca. Next base: position 105,598 of record OY745778.1, read on the forward strand.
GAAGTCAACCTCTGACATGCCCTTGACCTCGTCGACGATCCATTTCTGAGGTGGGCTCTCCTTGATCAGGGATATATACTGAAATACGACTTCTACAATTTCGCGATAGACATTCAGACCTTCCTCGGTCAATTTGATCGAGATTTGGAAAAGTGCGGACCCAGGGCAAACAGACGAGGGCCCGGCTGAGAGGCCATTGGCCCATCCCTTGGCCTTGGTGTACGCAAGGATACTACCAGGACCTTCGTGCCCAATCAAATGACTGATGTAGCGGCTTGGCTGGGATTCGTACAAGTTCTCCTCGTCTTGGTATGGAAAGCAGATGTCCAGTGTTCGCTGGTCCATGACGGGCTTCGCGAAGATTTGTGTCATCAATTCATTTTTTGTTAACGGCTGCAGTCCATCCCACCGCTTTTGTGGCAGATCCTTGTTGTGGACGCCGTCGAACAACTCTCCAACCCATGTCTCCAACTTATCCAAAGACTCCTTTCCCAGCACCACCAGCTTCATCCGGTTCGCCGAGTAATGCTCGTCATGGAATCGTATGAACTCCTTTCGTACATCTACGCCTCTCTTCCTAGGCTCATCTCTGAGCGTTTCCAGATTGCCTGTAGAGAAGTGGTGATAGGGATGCTTCTTGCTTGAGAGGCTCTTGCTCAGCTGCGATAAGCGCCAATTATCGCTTTGTAGGTTTTTCTTGTTCTCTGAATCAACTGCCTTGAGTTCGCGGTCGAGAGTAGAGGAGAGGAAAAGGGGTGATATGAAGAACTGGGCGAATCGATCAAGGGCCCCATAAAGTGGCGATGACGAGGCGCCGTTGGTGACCTTCTCGGGGTCGTTTTCTGTGGATGCGGCTACTTCGAAGTAGTAATTTGTCTCCGTCGCTGCGGTATAGGCATTGGAGTATCCGGAATGGGCTGAGAGGTACTCATTGTAGTCGTTCTCTTTGGGATACTGGGGACGATTAGCAATACTGCAAGACTAGCCTATCGAACTTACCTTTTTCGTGCCCATGAATAGGAGATGCTCCACGGCATGGGCCATGCCTGGCATGTCGTCTGCATCGCTAAAGCTTCCCACGTTGACGTTAACCGCAGCGCCAGCTTTGTCTGTATCTGGGTCATGAACGAGAAGAGCTTCGAGCTTGTTCGACAGTCGTATGACACGGTAGGATCTATCGTCGAGCGCTGGAGCTTCGAGTTTATCTGTGACGCGTTCTATGGGAGCCATACTGGCAAAGGTACGTGTGAGGAATGTCCGGATGGGAAGTCGAGGAGCGAGCGCCGTCACAGTGAGCGTGGGGCAGCGAGAACAGGCTGGACCATGCAGTCGAGAGGTGGCGAGTATGACAGAACGAGCGTAAAGAAACGGTCTCACGTGAGACATGTAGTCACAAGGGAGGAGAGTAGGCAGGAGCAGAGACAAGGTCCTCCATTTAGCGTATTTCCAATCGTTTAGATTTCTTGGCACGGATGAGTGTCGAGCCGCCCTCCCAACGCGAATGTCTAAGTGTCACGAATCCATCCAGATGATATAAATCAGAAGCGACATAATCAGCCTTCTATACACATTGCTTTTACTTGTTATGGAGAGTCACACGTTCGCCGTGGAAGTGAGGCCCGACATTCAGTGCCAAGGCCTCTAAACCTCAACGATTTTGAATACCTTACGCTAGTACCTGTGCCGTTTGTGATTCGTCGTCGCTGGATCATAGGGCTGAGCTAGGCATTTCTCCGAAACATCGATCAATCAATCAATCAATCAATCAATCAATCAATCAAACATTCTTATGAGGCGCTACATATAACATGCACCGATGTATGCAGCTTATCTTGATGACGAAATACTCGGAGGTCGTCCATTTGCCTGTATACGGACACTATCTCACAGGTCTGGAAGCATGCTTCTGAAAGAAAGTAATGCTTCGGTGCGCGTAGCAATGTGCTATTCACACTATTGCTACCGTGCAGCCCGAACAGATGCGGACCGCAAAACCTTTTTGGCTCCAAACAGGCTCTCAAGTCGTCTTGAAATTATAGGGACTACCCATTCACGTGTACTCATGACGTGTGCATAACATCCAGACATGAAACGAATAAGAGATCGTGGAACTTCCGCAATGTGATCGCGACTTCGTATGTACTAATACCTTCTCGTCCACCCACCCAACGAGCCCTTCCCAGCCTCCGAGCCTCCCTCTATCTCCTCTCGAGAAATAGATCCATCCAAAACCGTATCTCCACGCCCTTACTCGCTCAAACCCAGCGGGTTCTGAGCATCCTGCTTTCCCCCGGTAGTAGAGCGCGCGGTGTCTCCCACGCCACCGGTCGTGTCTTTGGCCACGTTGCCGACGCCCTTCGTCGTGTCGCTTAAAGTCCCTGTCGTGCCCTTGACTGTGTCGCCGAGGACGTTACCGAGGCCGCCGACTGTGGGTAGGTGCGTTGTCAGAAACGAGATTATGTTACATTGCCGAATGAGGCAGAAGGGAAATTGCGATTTTACACTTCAGGTGTCTGTTGTGATATTGAAAGATAGTAGCACTAGTCTGTGGGGGTACAGGATAAAAGGAAGCAAACAGGACGACATAGTGATCAAGAGTCAAGTCCGGAAGGACGAAAGCTGGGGGGAAGATGCAGAATGCTTACCAGCATTACCGGCCGTGTTCGTGGCACCTCCTACGCCTTTTCCCACCATGTCAGCTGTGCCGCCGAGGACGCCTTGCAAAAATTGTTAGCATGGCTCGAGCTGCAATGAATGGGAAATCGAAGCCTCACCTCCTACTTTGTCCATTTCGACTGAGGGTTATTGGTGATTGCTAGCATGCAAGTCAGCAAAGTCTTACTCCATAAAGCATTAGTCGGCGTTAGAACTAGCCTTGCTTAAATAGTTTTAAGATGTATTGTTGATAGGCTTGTATATGTGTACGACGTTGAATGTTCAGTTGTATTTGGAAGCAAATGGACATGACGACGAAAGAGGAGGGGTTGGCGGGGTCAACATCACGTGAGCGCTACCTTATGCGCGATGACATGCATTCCTTTGCACGTCATTCATGAACAGACGTCATTGTCATGCACCCAGCATTTCGATATCCAATGGCAAATGGAAAGACTCTCGTGGACCCTCCCGAATCCTCCCTCAAGGATTGCATCTCGCCTCCCCAGAAAGTCCACACAGGAATTTTGGGCGGTGAAAATTTGCATGAAGAGGCATCTCCGCCCATCGACTTTCGACACCGAGCGCGGCTGATCCTAACAGGAAGTCCGAGTCAACCTTGCGAGTCACATGAGTCAGAGCTAATATCGCATACGATCCGTTAGCCCGTTGGGCAGTATAAGAACCTACTTCAGTTCGTACGCAAGATCGCAGTAGCAATTGGTACTTCGGTTCGGGGGTAGCCTTATTACATGCACGCGGCACGTCCATTGACTATTTCACCGATCTTCCTGCTGATTAAAAGACAATCTTAAAGGTAAGGTATTTAAATACAGAGATAAATGCCATGCATCTTTCCGCTAGTCGTGATAGATAGACACTCTCGACAAGCATCTTTGCATTTTTTCTGAAATCGATAAATGCATGGTATTTCTCTTCGAATACTCACATGTTGTGATTGCCCTGACCTAATGCCTTTCTAGGTTCATGGTCCCCACACCGGCATGAGGACCATATCCCGATCCGGTCATACATTCCCAGTCGACGATCTAGATACTGACCGTTAGCATGTGGGCCGCTATCATAGTCGGTTACTATCGACAGCTACTATCTTACTTCGCCGTACACTTTGTGATTGTCTCCGGACCTTAGGCGTCGGGAAAGGCTCTAGCCACCACATCCCGTCTTCAGCTGTTGAAGGCAGAGATGCTCCGGCCGGGTCAAGAGGCGATATGTCGAGGCACGAGAAGAGTTGACTGGATTTGTGGCTGGTTCGTTCTAGGACTCCGAAGAGCTTCTTGAGATGGAAGGACGAGCCAGGTGTAAGAAGAAGTTGTCGAGAATGCAGAGTGGGATTGAAGAGAGAACGGACTTCTGAAGGGAAGACAAGACTTTAGTGATACGGACAAGGAAGCTCGGCAAACGCTGGGACGTCAGATGCCCGAGACAGGCCACAGGTTAAGAATCAGAGGTCGAAAGGTTTATTGGTTGAATGAAGAAATTCATCATCACAGGATTATTCAACGCCCAGCAGCATGATCCCGATACCTTACGCCAGTCTCGAGCTACTCATCATACAGCCTACTCCTATTCCCAACGCCCCTAGATACCAGTTGCACCTAAGCACCGCTCCTATAAACCTGACTACCTCCATTCCGAATCTGCACCGTCTCCCTCCTCTGCAGCACCACCAGCGCCCTATTAAGCGCTTGCTCGCTCCATCCCCTACCCTCGACCAGCTCCCTCTTTAAAGTCGCCAAACTCGTACTCCATCCCACGGGCAGCCTCCGCCTCAGCTCTTCTTCGACTTTGCCAGCCTCCTCCATCACCTCTCTGCTCCCTTGCCCCTCGCCTTGCTTCACGGCATCCATTGTCGAAGCCAAGAAAAGGCGAATGGCCTCGTCTACGTGGGATTCGGTTGCGATGGGGGAGAGGGAGATTTTGGCGAGGGACTCGGTAATCCGGATGATGGCTTCAAGTTGACGAACCGTGATGGGGATGCTGGAACGGGCGTTGGCACTGATTTCCGCAGAGTGCACTTGTCGGCGGATGGACACGAAGTGGGAAGAGAGCTTTTCGCCGGCTTCGGGGGAGAGGCGGGGGGCGCAGCGTCTGTATGCTGGTTCAGCAAGGACCAAAGAAAACGAACACCTGTGAGTGGATCAGAGAACTTACGATTTGCAATAGCTGATATACCGCTTCATCTTCTCAACCGAGATCTCGGCTTCTGCTTGCTCTTCCATTCCTCGTCCGCCCATCTGGATGCCCATCACATGTCGCGCTATCCGCTCATCCCGTCCCTTCTCATGCTCATCGCGCACGATGAAGATCATGTCGAAACGAGATAAGATGGTGGTTTGGAAATCGATGTTTTCACCCGGCGTCTTTAGATCGTCGTATCGCCCGAAGATCGGATTAGCGGCTGCAAGTACTGATGTTCTCGCATTCAAAATGGTCGTGATACCAGCTTTAGCGATAGAGATGGTCTGCTGTTCCATAGCTTCGTGGATGGCTACACGATCTTCATCGCGCATCTTATCGAACTCGTCAATGCAGACCACGCCACCGTCAGCAAGCACCATAGCTCCTCCTTCAAGATAGAACTCGCGGGTATTGGTATCTCGTTGCACCGACGCTGTCAGCCCAGCTGCTGAGGATCCTTTGCCAGATGTGTAGATGGCGATCGGTGCGACTTTCTCGACGAATTTTAGAAGTTGAGATTTTGCTGTTCCGGGATCACCAAGTAGCAGAACGTTGATGTCACCTCTAAGCTTCATACCATCTGGCAGAATCTTCTTGGATCCACCCAGCAGTAAGCATGCGATAGCTTTCTTGATGTCCTTGTTGCCGTAGATTGAAGGTGCGATACACTCAGCAAATCTTTCGTAGAGGTCCGGCCGCCTGCTCATCTCGAGGAACTCTTGCTCTTCCTCTTCAGAGAATATGGCGTTACCTTTGGCTGTGTGGTCGACATCTGTGGTGATGCCGACCGCTCGCAGGTACGGCGTTCGGATGGCAACAGCAGAATTCCCTGATCCTTTTGATTCCTTGTTCTGGTAGATCGAGAAGACACCCATCAGTGTGCATCTAGATCCCGGGACCACACGATTTGTCAGGTATCGATCTGCAGAAATCTTAATGTGTCTTGGAAGCTCTCCGACAGGCACTTGATCCGGCGCTTCTTGTAGCTTCAGTATTTGCTGGTCGATAAATTGACATTTCTCATGTACCACGAAGTAAGGATCTAGAGGGCATTTGTCCGTCGGATCTCCAGGTGCCCTCTTGCTGGAGCACACTCGCGGAAGAGTGATGCCTGATATTCCACCGCTTACAGGCAACGTTTCCGAATGCTGGCAATTTCGGCATTGTATGTGTAGTGCTGTGGCTTTAGAGGACAGTGTGGATGCACCAATGACGATTCCAGGTATGCGGACGAGGTGGGATATGTTTGTCGCATTGAGATCGCGGATGGAGATCTGGGAAACGGAGGAGTGTAGAAGAAGCTGGTGCTCGGGTATGGAAAGGTCACTGGCTTTTTGCGAAGGGAAGACGATGCGCCGGGTGCATTCTTTAAGGGCTGCTTCGAACTACGAGTCATCAGCAACTTCTAAACCATTCTTGACGCCAGGGAGCGTACTAATGGTATGATGTCTGCTGGCTGTGTGGTGAGCTTATGGGCGAGTTCTTCGTTGTAGGAAATGAGGTGGGCTATATCGACATCGCAGTAGTATAATTTTATCAGGACATTCTCGCGAATCTGATCTCTAGATTGCAATATCAGTAGCTGGTCAGTGAGCCGTGCACATTGCCATACCTGTAGATGAATGCATTGTCGAGTCGAAACTCTAGGATGAACTCGCGTAGATTGGCTTGCGTTTGGCTTCTGGAATCTTCGCTTGCGTCTGGATCTGGTGCGAGGACACTGAGTGAGTAGACTGATTGTCGATCCATTCTCGACTACTGTCTGACGTCTGGTAGAGGTAATGAGTGGGAGAAGGCAGATGGTTACCAAAAACATGGAGCAGTGGGATGTCGCGCGCAGGAGAGGAACGCGACTTTTACGACGCGTAAAGTGGTTGCTTCCCCGAGGATCTGCCGAACTGAAGGTCACGTGCTTGCATTGACGCGAGATCTTCTCGTCTTTCCAACGGAAACATCTTGCCTACCACGTACTAGACTATAAATCAGCGGACTTGCTACGAGAGTAGTGCTGCCGCGGTCAAACCGAAAGATCCAGAAGCCCCTGGAGGCTCGCGTATGAAGCTGATCACAAGGTCAAGCAACCCGGGAATAGCCTGCTGTGCTGCGAATGGGGCAGATGCGTGACATTGTGGAGTCGCTGGATGGGAAGAAGCTGACTGAAGCTGGAAAAGGGTCACGTATATGCTGTCATGGTAGGATAATCCAAGTGGAACCTTCAATCAGCCAATGTTCTTTGATGCTTCAAAAATGAGATGCGCTGAGGTTTCATCAGGAGCTTCTTCAATACTTTCTTGATGTAGGTATCCAGTCCTCACGTTCCTATAATGGCGCCCAAAATCAGCAAGACTTTCTATTGGTACCCAGTGAGATTGCGCGCAAGTTGCCGAGCACTCTACGGCGTGTCGCTAAAAACATTGATCTCATCGCGATTATGCGCCATGCGATGATGCTGCGAGCGACATGCCCCATCCATGCTCATCCTTGCATTTGTTCCGACTTACATTCGCACTGCCGTCAATGTGTCCAGTCAAAATGAGGAAGTCCAAAGTCTCCCCAGCGCTTCTATTATGCCATATGACTTCCATCTCAGCATTGTCACTCCCAGTCTCATCCCGAACGGGGTCTATAGATAATAGTACACCTAAAGTGGTTCCATTGAGCAAGTAAGCATTACTCCCTCCGAATCCCGAGCTTGAATAATTTGACCTTGCGTCAGCAATTCCACCAACCTCATCGCCCCATTTCCTCCTTTCGGCTTTTCCGCGCGCCTAGAATTCAACTCAAGCATACAGCTTAAACCCCTAGAAGTCTATGTCTGCGTCATTGAACTAATGTCATTTCTCTGCAACTTGCCGTGGTCCTCCATCGTATCCCTAGGAATCGAAATGTCCGGGGAAGCAGCTTCTACGGCACTTATTCTCACCCCATTTCCCCCCTTTGGCGACAGCAGACTGCAGGTGCGGTATGCTGTTCTAGGATTGTATGCAGCAGGCGTGGCAATAGCGCAGGGCAATCAGTTTTACGCTCTCGATGCAGTGTTTTTTATGGGGGAGCTAGAGGTCGGGTGGTTGGATATTGGACGGAAAGGTAGCTTGATGCACGAAGGGTTGAGCAGTCATTTACTACCTTCGAAGCTACGCTATGCAAATGACACGACAACAGTGACGGCGAATTCAGCAAGAATAGTCGACCCGGACGACAGGAAATTCGACCTTACCTTCTCATGGGACGGTGCACGCATCAAAGCCCAGGACATCTTCAGCGTATTCTTGGACAGTCTTGCCATTGCGGCGGAGCACAATAACACGGACCTCGGCGCCTACATCCCCGCAGCCCGCAGCACGAGTGGCGACACGGTGCTGAGTACCTGGACGGAAGGCAAGGAAGAAAATGCGCATATGACATGGGCGCGGCTGAAGAGGGCGTTGATTATGATTTGGGATATGCTGATTATTGGATTGAAGGGGCAGAAACCGAGGTTTGAGGGGTTGAAGTTTGGGTTGGAGTATGAGGGGAAGCAGATTGGGGCCGGTAGGATGTTGAGGTTTGATGACGGTAGCCGCAATGGAAGGAATTGAGCTTGTTGGAGTATTTGATCACTATTGAATGCTGTCGGGATTCGAATGCATCTAACGTCAACTAGCCCGGAGTGGCTGAGCCACCTAGCAGGACTGGATCAGACATCAAGTACTCATTGGAAAACTATATATAGAGCGACCCCTGGCAGAAGTCATGGATATCATGGCAAACCAGCATGGCATCAGATCGACGATCGTGTTTTACACTGTTTTCACGGACTTTATTCTCACTGATGTTCCATACAGAGACGTGCGAGACACCCATCAAGCAATTGGGCCTGAGTTAGAAGAACGCAAAGAACGAAATGAGAGCAACCGTCCAGAAAAGAAAGCAGCTAGGAGGTCAAGGAGAATCTGCTCTATTTTCGGTTTGCGGTCGGTCGGTTGACGATAACGACGTGGTTTAGATTAATTTTGCTAGGTATTCGAGCTGCGAGAAATAGCGGAAGCATGGAGTGAACTGTTCAACGAGCGACTCCTTAAGAGGGTAAATAAGCTAGTCATTTAAATCTGCTCTATTGCGGTCAAGTTTTTCTATGCACTCGACGTGTGGATTTGGCTGAATAATCCAAATAGGACGCCAGCTTAAGAGAAGCCATGCTACGAGAAATCGAAAATATGGTCAACAAACTAAACAAAATGGCGCAAAGCTATTACGAAAATGAAGAGCCACACAGAGACGCTCACGACCATGAGTTAAGATGGCCGCTTCGAGGATCAAATGGAGGTAGATAGAGGGAAACAGAGAGATTGACAATACTTTATTACGCTGAGTGAGGGTGATAGATGGCGCTGCAATGTCAGCGGTTTCGAAGCGCATGAGCTACTTCGATAGGATGCCTGAGAACCGGCCAGCACTTTGGACTTCCCGATTCAACGCTTTGTGAAGCTTCGCTGAAATTAGGAGATTCGTCCTCCCAATGCCGTCCAATCATCTGCACCCCTACGCGAAGCAAAGGCTAGATGTTCTTTGGTCTATCATTTGCTGAGCTTGGCTCAATGACATGATTAAAGTATCCAAAGAACAGAAGAACGAAAACCAAGTGACACAACCTACCGAAAATCCACAGTACTTCGCTGAGTAATACAATGTACTCATAGTGTCATGCATCCTTTTGCCATGTTTGCCCACCATCCTTGTGTTGTACATCGTCAATCCTCATAATCCTCATTGTCAGTTCTCACCTGCTTCTCACAGACCTTTCCCATCTCTCCGACCACTCTCTCCAATTCCGCATAAGAGCTTCAGGGTCGCAACGAGGTTGATCGACTTTTTCGCTGGCTACTGGTTCATCGGTCTCGATGATAGTGTTGTCGTTCAGACTCGCCAACCTTTTCCATCTCTCCGACCACTCTCTCCAGTTCTGCATGAGAGTTTCAGGATCGCAACGGTGTCGCTCGGCTCTGTCGCTGCCTACTGAGTTATCAGTCTCGATGATCGTGTCGTCATTCAGGCTCACTTGAGTCTCGTTCCTACGGCGAGAACGGTTTCTCCTTGCAATATTGCCGGCGCGGAGGACGGTGTCTGCAACATCACCAGTAGCTGCGGTATATTGATTTGAAGAAACGGACGCCAAAGTCGTGCTTGTACTCGTGATACCCCGGGAGTGTTTGACGGCTCTCGCACTACGAGCCTTGCGCGCATTTTCGAAATAGAGATGAGCTGACTTTTTTGAATGTGCTCTAGTACCTAGCTCTCGGACGAATCCAGATTTGGACAGCCGAAGATTAGTTCCCACAACATCTGCGGTCTGTGGTTCAGATTCATTAGCAGCCTCTCGGCCAATTCTTCCACTCTGTTCCGAAATGCTGGATGAAGAGTCGGTCTGATGATGGCAACTCCGGACAGCTCCTTTCTTTATAGCAAAGCCATCACACTCCGCACAAACAACATGGAGGCCAGAGACCTCAACGTAAGTTTCCGAGTCGCGCTGCGACGGCGAGGCGATCTGTGGTGCAACACTCGCTGAGTAATCCGAACGAGAGATGAGAGAAAACCGTTGGCCCTTTCGGTCGGTAACGACGGCCAGAAAGCGCGACGGGTGGAATAGGTTTATAGCTTTACGGGTTAAAGTGAGCAATTTTCTTGTGATACGAGTGTGGTCGCGAGAGTGGCCAGTAATGCAAGACATTTTAGACGCCTAGCCTGCGCTGAGCAAACTGTACGTGGCTGGATGCTAGATGAGGAGGCGGAGGGAGGGAAAGGCGCATATACGATATATACTAGCCAAGGTTTTCGAGTGGTCAAGGGGTTGCTTTCGGACGTTTTGGAGAAGGTATCAGTGTTGGTCTCTTGTTCTTCAGTCTTCACGGATTGGTAAACAGATGATACCGATATTAGCACGAAGGAGAAGAGCGCTGCATATTTATTTGACGGCGGGATCAAAGCCATTAGTACTCTCTGTTAGTGCAGCATGACTAGGGCGACGACAATTACTTTGTTCCACTTGCTTTGTCTCTTTTCTTGTTGTCTACCTGTCTCACAGTCCAGGGCAGCGATTTACAATTCCTTTGTCCTGGCTCCTTTGTTGAACAAATACTCGTGGATGAACATGAACACCATCGTTAGGAATAAACTTGTATGGAGCGGCATCTATACGTATCTCTTTGCGGGCAAGATGGGCGGCTTGCTGGAGAGCAGTTGATATTACTGCGTCTCGGGAGTCTCATTAATCAAAGGAGCAAAGGCAATAAGAAGACACAGAGCTGGAAATTCACAGTTTGAAACTTTGTCTTAAACCTGAGACACATCGATAGGAGATAACCAGTCCGTTTAGGCTTCGACAAAGCCTGCTTACGATTTTCCTACTGGAAGAAATGTCTCACCGCCATGAATTGTTTCAGCCGTCTTGTATTGTTTGCAAGACGCCTGTCAGTAATTGGTTTGTGGGTATAGGTATTGTGTCTTCAGCCTTCGGACCCTCATGAGGATAGGAAAGTCTTAATATTCCGATGGCTGAGGCCAGCAAAAGAGAGTCTGGATACAAGATTCGCGAGACGTTGTAATTAGATCAGTGAAAATAGTGGTCTTATGTTGCATGCTTCTGCTTAGAATGTACCTCCGTACTCTCTCAATTCTTTGAATCAGTCCACTTTATGCTGTCAAAGAGCTTCTCGCTAGCCTTTACATCTCGTTCAACCTCTCGGAAATCTCCACTACTTTCTCTGCCCTGTTTCCAGGCGCTCTCTCTCTTCAGTCTCCAACCTATATTGTAGCGCTCTCGCCGCAGCTGGTTCCAACCAGCGCCACTGCGCGGACAATGGCAACAGAAACAATTTTCTCGGAGCCCGCTCCACCGCACCAGGCACTTTGGCGCAATCCTTGCGATCACGTGGTGCTTCAATTTTTCCTTTACCGGGCATTCTCCTCGAACGAGGTCGCGGAACGGTCGCGATTTCCAGTTTTGAAGAAACGCAGATGATGGCTTTTGTGGTGGGTCGCTCCAAAGTCCATGGATGCACCGTCTGTGAGTGTATCAGTAACAGTGCGGCTGCAAGAGATGTGGCAACTCGCATTGAAGCACCTGATCCAGTGTTTGCCAGTTGAATCGCGACCATCATGACGCAATGCCACTCTACCATACTTGATGTAGATGTCTGTCTGGAGCCAAAATGAGTTTAGAGGCTTCAAAAACTGTTTGACGTAACAAGGGACATACTAGTAGTACCCGTAAGTCATCGTCAGGGACGGAGCCATACGCCACGGCAAAGCGGTTTTCGCCATTTGGGCGCTCGACAACACGCACGGTGCCATTAGACGTCTGGCTTTCTCCCCATAGGATGAGTTGGTGAAAGCTTTCCATGGTACGATGAAGCCAGAAGTCATGTTGTAAATCTATCTGAAGCCAGGGACTCGGACCTGGTTTTGGAAGAGGAGAACGCGCTTTTACCTGCCTTGGGAATCGAGATGGGTGAAGTGTTTGCCCGGGTGCCATGTTCGACTTGATCATCTGTGGAGGTTGGGAAGCGAGGAATGGCTGATGTAGGAGAACAAATTAGGCGACAGAGAAGAAGGATAAATGGAAGTCCTAAAGTATGGAGCCGGTGTTGTCAGCGTAGTATTGACAAGCGTTTCGCGGTGTTGTTTGGGAGAATCGTGCAAGAGTGACGCCGAGAGACGAATGCATCTACCACACAAGTGTTGATACTCTCGCAGAGTTCGCCAGGCCTACCGAGCTTAATCAGTAGATGAACACATAGAAGGACCCACAGAGACATGAGACTATCTGGCTGCCTGTGGCGTCAAAGTTGGGAGACCAAAGACTGCGCGAAACGTCTACTAGTTGAAAGTCGAGTGGACTGGGCATGCATGTCATAGGTTTCACTGTTTCAGGTGGTGAAGAAGGCGCTAGGATAGGAAGCTCGAAAGGTTAGTTTTTAAAAAGATACTGCATCAAACTGATTACTGCTTACACCATAGGAATGTAGATTTCGCAGGAATGTAAATTTCGCGAGAATATGGACGTGGAACTGGTCGCTTGGCAAGAGTCACAAGGAGGACTTCTATCATTGGCCCCGAAAACCGAAAACCCCAAGTAAAATCCATGCCTCATCAAGAGATATTCATAGTCTCTGAGACAATACATACCGCGCTTTCCGCTCGAAGCCTCTCAGCCTTTCTTCCTACATCCCATCCTTAGGATATTTCCTCTGTTCTCAAAAGATAGATTGGCTACTTGGGTTGGCGAACCTATCGATATCAAAGAAATTCTGTCCAAACAAGACCTAGCAACAAAGGCGGCAAACCTCATGACACGGACACAAAATATGAAAGAGTTCACCAGAACCAAAGCCTGACACGAAACATGCGGCTTCGCATCGATGTATTTCGTACCCAGATAAATCACAGCGAAGAATATCAGAGCATGCAAAAGGCAGAAGCCTACCCCCAAGGGCCACAAACTGGAGCCAAATCCTAGCGTTGCGATCAGTCAAGGCATGATGTTTGCTTTTCCTTTCTTTTGCGACCATCGGCAAAAGGATGATGATCTTGGAGAAGCATCAGCACTGGACTTAGAAGGTGACTGTCTCTCTCGATCGGCGCTCGGCTGCGCTCCAGCGCTGGCCGAGCTATGTTACTCTAGATGTGGGCCACATGATCGTCGTCATCAGTCTAGCTGCTGCTAAACACGGCGGCGAGATCACCGAAGAGCCGAATTATCACCGTTGACGAACATGGAGAGACAAGAGACCGCTCGAATCTGATGCTTGAGAGCGAATAGGTGGCCAGAGAGCAGGCACTTGGTGCTTTGCTCACCTCTGCGAGTCTGTGCCTGAATGCAGTGTATCGGGTGGGTTTCAGCAATTGGGATGACTTCAAGTAGCAGGATCACGCACACAGGTACGATGAAACCCTGCCGGACCGTTAATTCAAAGCTCAGAAGATGGGTGACATGGACCCTGCTTAGACGAATCCAAATGGAAGACAGTGAAGCTCACACGTCCATCCCTATCTAATTACTATAGAGCAACTCGACTAGCGTATGGCCCCTTTTTCAATCCTGATTTGTGCGCTTATACGTCAATCACTTGCCCCTATAGCTACTATACAACACACGCCACTCCAGAATCATGCTGTCATTAGCGCTGGATAAGTGAACATGCTCTTCAGACTTGATGGCTTTGGCATCAACACGGCCCAATCACGATTCTGCACTATCACTTGGCCTGTGGCGTCTGCAGGGGCTAAGCATTTGAAATGAGACAAACAAGTCAAAGAAGTCAACACTCAAATAATCTTCCGTGAAGCGTGCTGTGTCAGAGCCACATTAACACAAGTAGTCTTAAAATTTGCGTGGCGACATCATGCGTGAAGATTGATGAAAGTGTGTGAAGGCTGTGAACTACAGAACTCATTAGCAGCAGCAAAGTCACTGCACCTTTCTAGGCTTTTGATTGGAGAAAAGATGCAAGGACTTAAAGCTGGAAGAGGGGTAGAGAGGCATGTTAGACAACTCCGCACTTTGCATATCCCCCTAGAGGTGGCAAAAAGACGCTATGTGGTCCCAAATGGGATCACAAGTGTCGTGAACAAAGACTCCGCATGTCACGGAATGTTCTCATGACCATGTCCTTTGACACACATGTCCAGCTAAGGACTAGCGTCTCTATTAGCGTCTTGATGTGTGTATATATTACCCTCCATCTTTGCCAGATAACGTTCATCTTTCCTAACCTCCACCTCCACGTGAAAACTCCCTAGGGTTGAGTCCGCAGGGGACAAAATGTAAGATCCAGTGTACTCAGAGACAAGACTGCCAAGCTGACTGAGACTTGAGCTATATATAAAAATACACCGCCTCCAATTTGGACACCATTCCAGACAGCTCTGCCGCATCTAGGATGCTCTACCAACCAGTGCTCGCAAGACCGGCTCAGCAAGTGCCGTCGAGGAGGACATGGGTGGCATGAGTGCTGATGAGAGCGAGGATGACCCGGTTGGCGCAGGGTCTTGGTAGAGAAGGTGTCGAGCCCGACCCTCCAGCAGTATGCCTTCCTGGGGTGTCGAGACCGGTCCCACAGCAATATGACTCGGTTAGTGGAGGACCTCGATAGATGCCTTCCAATTGCCACAGCTTTGGCGATATATATATACGAGCGGCGATGGATAGAGTACGGACATCAGCCAACATTGGAGGTCTTCAGCTGGCCAACAACAAGGACCAGTGCTGGGCACCTTTTCGAACCAACCTCGAGCGTGGGCCTACCGATGATTGGAGCGCCGATACCTCGGATACCAACCTCGAGCGTGGGCCTACCGATGATTGGAGCGCCGATACCTCGGATACCGACCTAGGGTGTGGACCAGACGATGATAGGAGCACCATCACCTCAGATATCGACCTAGAGTATGGACCTACCGGTGATTGGAGCACCGATACTTCAGAAATCGACCTAGAGCTCGGATCTTTCAATGATTCTGACGTGCCCGCTCTGGATTGGTGAGCTTTTGGCAGAGGGCCAAGGAGAAGGAGAAGGAAGCAACCGACTCACACAACGCCGACTCCGCCCAAACAATAAATATCAAACGAGCCGAGACTGTCCCAAAGCCAGCAAAGAAATCGTCAAACAACCATTTCCAACGTCGGCAGAACTCAGGCGCCAGGGACGGGACCCGTCAAGCAGAAGCAGGAGCTGTTTGGGGGACTGTTGGCTTGAAGCAGATCGCTCGGGAATGCTAAGAGCAGGAGAGGGGTAAAGCGGAAACTCGAGGTTTCAGCGTCTGCGGGGGTAGGGAGCAGTGTAGGGATGGAATGGACAATGGTTTCCGCCTCTCGTCGGCTAGGTTGCTGAAGCTGATTGATGAGAGTCGTTGTATCAGCGGGCTCGATCTGCGAGCGCGAACACCACCCTGAACTTGAGGTATCATATATCGAGCGATCGGAACATAAATACAAGAACCAATACTTATCCTAATACAATATATCCTTTTCTGTGAAATTAACTTAGAAGTCCACCTGCTGATATTCTTGCTGCCAAATCTCACTTTCCTAGCAATTGCATTTGTTCTGACGAGCTCGGACAATAAGATATGTATTGAGAAATGAGTGCAACTCCAGTCTCACCGTGCATTAAGAAGTTCTTTGATTTCTATGGAATGCTTAGGAGTACAAAACTGTGAAGCCGATCGATTTCGAGTCGGCCGATGCCAAGCCTCAGCGGTAAACATTGAGCAGGGGTTTTACAACACTCTGCCATCGACTAATAACGCTGGCCTCATCTAGGCTGATTCCGACAACATGTTACTCTAATGGTTGGCTACAACATACTCGTCCATTGTCGTGGAACCTCTGGCACTCCAAAGACCGTCTATGGGAAAAGAGCCCCAGCAGCGTTGCTATTCATGCGGTGCCATTTCACCCGTCTGCAAACCCAGTTTAAGCCATCGATTGTGTCTACATGCAATAGCGACTACAAACTCCCTCGCTGCAAACAACAAAAGAAACATCCTGTCTTCGCCATCCTTCATTGTCCTCGAAGGCCTCAAGTCCCCAGAGCCAGCTACGCACCGCCTCACCTCCAGTGCCATATTAAAATACTATTTATTCCTCCATATGGAGACCCATGGTTCCCCAATCTCCTTACCGGACCCCCCATACTTCGCCTCACATTGCTCTTGCTAGGGATGCATGACTACCTAGGCTCCCGCTCTAGAAGCGCTGCTCTTCATTCCTCGAGTTCCTCAGCTCAAAAAGCTCCCCTCCATCCCCGCATCCTTGAACATCGATACTTTTCCCTTATTCTGCTCATCAAGCATCAATATTGCTCAAGTAACTTCAAAAATCCCTCCTTCAGACGCAGCAGACGCAGCTCGTCTAATTCTCCCCTCCCTAGGAGATTGCAGACAATGTAGCGATCAAATCCGCCATGGTCTTCGAACTCAAGTAATTCGAAATCGCTTGAAGTGTCATCGCCTTCGTCGTTGTCAGCTTGGTTTCCCTGGCAGCCGTTATTATTCGTATCGCCCTCAACTTCGCGATCCATGTTATCTCTCGTTTCGTGGACTCCTACTTCGACTCTCATTGAGGTTGGGTGTTCAGCTTTGACTGGTTCCTCGTCTTTGCGAGCTTCTACCCAGTCTCCGTTGCTGGGGTTATAGACTCTTCGAGGCGCGCCGGTGTCAACGGATCCACCCGCCTCGAGGGAGCTTTTGGTCAACAGCGTGTGATCTTGATTATTCCTTCTACTTATTCTCTCATCCGTTCTCCATCCTTCGTGTCCATCTCCTTCAGGTTCTTCATCTTGTTCATCTCCACTGCCATTACTTCTATTGTCCTTATTGGCAGCAATGGCCGTAGTCTCCGGCGTGCCACCTGTGTCTTCCTTAGCTTTTTCGTTCTGTCTATCCTCGGCTTCGCCATCACTTAGCGAAGTGACACTAGAGTAAGCGTCCCTAGAGTCACTTCTGCCTGCTTCTTTTTCGCTGCCGTCGCTGAGTACGCTGCTTTCCAGTGACGAGCACGCTTTGTATTCTTTGGATCGATTGTGTTTAAAGAAGATCTGCGTGACGTGCGAGATACTAGATTTGCAAAAAGATTGGAGGCTGGAAGAAGCTTTGGCTGTTGCCGGTAGCACATATTCTCCAGACGTAGATGAAGACCCAGACAACGGCCGCAAATCCGCCGCCCTGCCTCCATTAGCAGGGCTGAGCATTCTTGTTCTCGTGTTATCGTCATTCGACTTCGAGTAACGAGTGTTCCTTACAAGACACAATCTGTCCTGAGGCTGCGGCACAGATGAGAGCGCATCAGGTGAGTTCAGCTCGTCTCTTTTGTCTTCAAAGATGTCCGGCATGCTCTTTTCCGGTGTGGAACTATCCTCGGTCGCAATGAACGACTTCTTCAAGGAAGATTGAGGGACATTTGACTCAACGACATCAGGCTGCGTACTATTGGCAATGGTGACCTTGCGCGTCGTCGACAGCCCATCGTTCTTGACATTCGTAGTCTGTACTGCATCCTTTTCTAGTCGGACTTCCTCTGGTTTCTCATTCGACTGCACATGATGGTCTTCAAGCAGCCTCAGAGCAGCTGTCTCACACTTCGTGGTCTTGGCGACGGCAGCAATTGCTTCAGCCGTAGGTAGTAGATGACCATTCGCTAGCGGTGATTCCCCATGCTCTTTCTCCGTCCGCAGCGTATCGATAACCCAGTCAGCAATCTTGCCTTGATGTATCTGGAGCTGCTCAAGGGATAAGCCACGACACCAGACCACAAGAGCAATCTGCTCCCACATTTTCAACTCTTTCTTTATTGCGGCTTTGTCAGCACGGTAATGAGCTTTTCTCTCCGCCTTCTTCTCCACTCTCGCTGCTTGCAGAAGTTCGGCCTTTCGCAATGGAATGTCTTGTGGCTTAACTGTGGATGGGATTGAATCGGTTTTCTTCATCTGCTCTGAATGGTTAACGGGTCGAGTTGATGGGATCACCTGCGAATCCGCAATGGGTCCAATCGATCCGATGTCTTCATTGACCTGCTCTAGTCCTCCTATGTTCTGCTTTGATAGATTGTCATCTAATCGCGTCGTCCCCAAGTGTTCAGAATGTTCAACCGCATCCGCACGCTGCAGAGTGTCGAAGCTTACCACCTGCTCAGAACTTCTTTTCGCGGGCTTTTCGAGATTTTGTACCTTCACTTCAGCCGACGCCTCTGCCTCATCATCAACAGCATCTTTCAGGTCGTAGCCGATCCTTGCAATTCTCTTCATGAATTTCTCCGCGATGTTGCACCCAAATTGAAGGAGTCTTTGCGTCCAACCCAGAGGAGGTGATGGCGTAGAGTCACCTTGAGGATGGGTCTTGAAAGATTCGTCCGTCTTTGAATTTCCCGTGTCACTTAGGTATGTCTCCATAGAGGTCGAGGACATCTGGTTTCGTCCTAATGCTCCCCAAGAGCTGTGGTGGACATTTTCAGTTGTTGCAGGCACAATACGCTCCATCTCATCAAGTCTTTGGTCGGCTGAATGGGTAGAAGCGTCGCCTCTCATGCCGCTCAAGCTTTGCTTATTAGTCGTGGCAACTTCGGCTTTTATATATTCTTCGTCGCTGTCTCTGTCAATATCGCTTTCAGAATCGCTAGCACTCGAACATGAGGAAGTAGAATCCATGTCTGATTCAGTACCTTCCCAATCAGGAGCTGTCACTTCCTCGATTTGGTCGATAATGTGATTGACCGTACTCAAAGCGACCCAAGGGTCGCCTGCCGAAAGGTCCAAATTCCTCATGACTAAAGATCGGCGTGTTAATTCGGCTTCGTGCTTTGGTAAGGTTCCAAGGGTAGTAGTTTCATCAGAACCACCAGTCATTTTTGCAATCTCTACTTCCATCAGTTGAGCGTACACAGCACGATAGCTTGCAGTTTCAGCAGGCGAGCTCTCTTCGTATCCTGCATCTGTACAAGGCTTGCCTTCTTGTATATCGTACTTATACCGTAAAGGTACCCAATCACGCATCAACCATAGTGGATACTGAGCGCATCCAACTTCACGTGGCACGCTTGCGACTCCGTCCCAGTCAATCAAGCCGGTCAGAGTACCGTCATCAGCTACCAGAATATTTTGAACATCCAAATCAGGATGGGTGAGGACGAATTGTCGGTCATGATCCTGAGAATCCGGAAAAGCCCACTCGATGAACAAACGGAGAGACATGTCAGTCCCGCGCTCATATGCATCAGCCCTGAAAGCAGGGTCAGATCGATCCAGGTTGGACAAGAAATACGCTTTCGGGCAGATGAAAGGGCCACGTTCGCAGATGACTCCATCGTAATCGCTCTGATGAGCGCCGGCCTGACTACACTCAGATGCGTTCGTAGTGCTGGGCTTGGCTGCCTCCATACTGCATTCGTTGGGGCTGTTGCCGTCTTTTTTATCGCAGTCTTGCTGGTCGATCTGACATGCCCTGGACTTGTTGAATATAGCTAGTCCGTCTACTACCTTCGCACCACCAAGACCAATCGGAGTTCCACCGGAGTCGAAAACAAGAGAACCACCGGTATTGAGGGTGAACTTATTTAGCTGCGCCATAGCTCCAGCCAGACTCTGGAGAGATTTGATACGGAAATGCTCAAGACGAGCCTTCGGCACCTCGCTATTGAACCACAGATGATATAATGGTCTGCCGCCCAGTCCCTTCATTAAGATAAAAGGAGCTAAAAGAACGTTGTCAGGAGACGTTTCAAATGCGTAGACGGTTGGGATTGGTATGCTTGTCTCTCATTCAAGCATCTGCATGGTCCGCGCCTCGAATGCTAAGGCAGCAGCAGCAACGGAGTCGAAGTGGTTGCCTTTAGCGGATACTTTGAGCATCCACTTTACTCCGTCTGCAAATTCGATGGGAAAGACGATGTGGAACGATCCACAAAGAGGAGGATAAATGACCCTGCAGCCGATCGAACATGGCCCAGGCGAATTCTGAGTAAAGTTGTTCCCTGTAGAGTGATGGCCGTAGTGGCGAACATTTGATGCGAAGTCAGGAATGCTGTCGAGATTCATCGCTCGCAGCACCTTGCCGAACCTCTCCATATCCTCTTTGTGCAGACCAAGCATGCGGATCCGGTTATCGTCGTGATCGGGACTCGCCATTTTTGAAGTCGTTGTATCGGGTGTTTTAGTAGTCATGCCGATCACGATGTCACCGCACGGTTCCGAGCTTCTCTAAGCTATCAGCAGTGAAGAACGCTTTGGGCACCACAGATTTGACTCACCTATGAATATCCATGAAAGACTTTGAGCGCGCTTATTGTGTCTTCATTTGAAGAATGAGACGTGCACGAAGTGGTGTACCTTGGTATCCGAGATGCTTGTTGGGGCAGATGTTGGGTAGTACTAGGAGCTTGAAAAAAGCCTTTCACAGCGCGGTTGGGTGTGCAAATGCAGCTATCCGACTGTTTGTCTCCGCTATCTCACACATAAAGGTCTCTAAAGACTCCCCCACGCGATGCCTCAGTGTCAACTTGCTTCGTTGTTTCGGCGAGCAGGTTATGTCGCTGGATGGGCTCGGAATGACAAGGACCAATAAGGGTTTAAGGCCAAGAGGTTAGCGCCTTTTGTGTTGAGAAGATAGTGTGCTGGGGGAGAGCCTAGAGCTGAGTGGACGGAAGAACGGTGACACCGTGTTTCGGGGCTCAACTCCAACCGTTTCGAACTGACCAATATGCTAGGTAGAAATATAAACATAGCTTAGCGTGTCTTCTATGGCCTTTGCTGCTGCTATGACACACACCAAGATATTCTTACCTTCGACCTTTCAATCTGCACTGTCAACCTTTCAAGAGTCTTCTTCCCACAAGCCTCCTTTCTCGTTTAACGTGCTCCATCATTCCGTTGGCGGGCCCATAGTGTTGTTCGATACGGATTCCACAACCCTATCTGTCGCTACTACCTTCTCTCGAAAGCGCATCAAAGTCGGCGACTCCTGCGTCTCACCATCGAATTCCATTACTGACATGCATCAGTTCGAAACGTCGGAAGGACGCAGCACAAGACCGTTAGTCATGCCATTAATCAGCTATCATGAGCTTTCAGTTGAAATGCTTGAATTGTCTCAGACCAGTCACACCAGAGTACGCAAGACTTTCGCTACTGCCGAGGTGCCCTTGCCAACAAAAATCAGGCAAAGACTGCCTGTATGGGGGTACACAGTCCTCACCACTGGTACGGTCAAAATAACACTGTGGTACATGTCTAAACGAGACACTGCTGACCGCAGCTAGTCCCGAATGTCACAGGAACCCAGTGCCACGGTGTGTGGAGCTGGGGCATGTATTTAATTGTCCGCGTCATCCAGAGGCATACTGCATTGACAAAGAGGGTGAAACATGTGTCTTATGTGAAGAAGCTGAAAGAAGGTTCGAGAGAGCTCAACTGAAGGCAAAACGAATGGTCAGAGAGACAGAGGTAGCGGCGACTCTCGCTGCTAAGGCAGATTCTCTGACGGCTGGGAAGGTCCGGTGGGATGACAGGCTTCCTACCTTTAATAAGCTTGCCAAAACAGCGGCCAACAAAGCCCAGCAGGCTTCGAAGACGGCCGATACTCAAGAGACGGGAATCACAAAAGTGGGCAAGGCCTGGAAGGGAGCCAAGGGAGGAAAGAAGGTAAAAATCCAGCAGACGAAAGAGATGAGAGCAAACGAGACTCCGAAGGCTGAATTAGACAACGCACACACCAATCCCAGGCTCCGATTTCAACGAGGGCGATGAAGCATGACGGTCAGTGGGTAGGCCTCTGTTCCTAGTCTAGGAATTATCTTTGCTTAGTTGAACCAAAAAACGCTGACTGTTCCTACACTAGCTACCAGACAGATATAAAAAAATCCCAGGGAGGTACCTTCAAGACGTCTCTATCGCTCCTTTGGATAATCTTCTTGCGCAGATCAACAGAGGGAAGCTTGTCGCGTTGGACATCTCTCAGACACAACTCTCACTGGCAGCACACCTCTCGCCTTTCGATCATGTCAACATGTTAGTACGCTAGAATTTACTGTCAGGGAATAGCGAGCAGTGGGCATGAGTGTTGCTTGTCAAGCAAGTCTGTAAGTGGTACGGGGTGGACCGGCAAAGGTCAGCAGTTGATGAAAAGAAGGAGCTGTCCTGTCCATGTACGATCAAAAGATCACCAGCACGGCGGTTGTCCTTAACAGCGCTTGCCATCTTCAACCGACAAACAGAATCTGAACGGTTGAGATTGATCACGCTTCACGCGTCCGTAGCAAGTTGGTACAGCCCCTTAAAGAAGGCACTCAACCCCGCCTGCACATTGACGGAGCGCAAAGGATCATTAGAGGTTTTTCGTTCTTGGCTGGCGCGTCTGATAGAAGCTACGGTACATAAAGCTTTCGAAAAGAAGAGTAACAGTCGACGCGGTGGTTGATGAAGTTGGTTGATTGATCTCATTACGTCATCCTACATGAAGTCAGTGCCTACTACATACTGGGCCCACGAAGCGGAGTCCATAACGTCCATAACCTAAGGTATCTACCAGTCCGACAAATCAAACCGCTCCAGATACTTGATGCTATTCAAAGCGGTATGAGCGTTCCACTGCCTTCGCGTTATATCGCATGGGAAGGCGTGCTCTACATCCCCGGGCTGCCCCTGTGACATCCTTATCCTGGTCTTTGACCTCGTACCCTAGAAAATACTTGTCACCCGTCCTCATCAAGGGCTTCATATTGCCCAATTAGGCCCGTTCTTCTCATGAAATCCGCCGCCATGGACACATAGCGTGGTTCTGTCAGCGATTACTCGTGTGTAATTAACCCGCCGGATGATTGGACCGTCCCAGCATCTAGGCCAGCAGCCCTAGATAGGTCATCAGATGCCTTGACAGGCCAGTCGATGTGCCCCAGCGCTAGGAAGAATTCCTTTGCCTACGTTGCATAAAGTTGGAGAGGAGCTATCTGATGTTGATGACCCATACATACGGAGCTTCTACAGGACAAGTGTACTCTCGCTATTCGCATCTGATGAACCGGCGGCTATGAGATGAGACCGACTAACCAACAGTCCCACTAATGCGAACAATCTCGTAACGCATGTGTTATCCAATCCATCCATTTCGCCACAGTGAACCCGGAAGTTTTTGTGTTTCTACAGAAGTGTTCGTGGCAAGTAGCATAGATACTTGTCCTACCGTTATGTGGCCCTTCATTCGATTTAGACCTTTCAGAGCCGTAGCCATTGTTTTGTCCTACTGTCAGCCGCCCGTACCTAATCGTGGCAGGCCCACTTGCGATCGTTTTGGAGCGGAACGATCGCAAGTGAGCCTGCCACGATTATGGCGACAACACTTATGCCGTACAGGTATACAAGTCTACTAGCGCTAGGTAAGTGAACATGCTATTTAATCCTGCTAGCTCTGGGGTTAACACAGCCCAATCACACGCTTGCAACTTCACTTGGCCTGTGGCGTCTGCGGGGGCTATGCATTCAAGTTGAGACAAATGATAACAACGTGTGAAGCGTGCTGTATCGGTGCCACTTTGAGACCAATCACCTCCAAGTTTGCTTGTCAACACCTTGTGTGAAAATCCAATATGAATGTGTGAACCCTGTGAACCACAGCAGTCTGTTTGGTTCGCCCAATTACCTGCAGCCCCGCTTTTTTTTGGAAAGTGTTCTTCACGCTCAGTGTGACTCTTCTAAATTTGGCATTCCAGTAGGAAAAGACCTTGATTGCTTCTCTCTTTTGATTGGGAGAACATGCAAGGATGTAAGGCTATAAGAGGGGTGAAGACGTGTGAAGAACGACTCCACATGTTGCATAGCCGCCTAGAGGTGGCGAAAAGACGTTGCGTGACAATCTTACGTGTCACGAACTCTGCATGTGACAGAATGTTCTCATGACCCTGTCCTTCGACACACATGTCCCATTTGAGAACTAGCGCCTCTATTAGTGTCTTGATGTGTAGTATATATTCCCGTCCATTGTCGCCAGAAAGTTTCTTCTTTACTACTCTACACCTCCAAGTTCAACGTCTCCTAAGGTTGAATGACTAGGAGACAGAAAGTAAGATCCAGTGTACTGAGCTATGAACTTGCCATGCTGACCGAGACTCCAGATATATATATATAAATGAACCACCTCTGACGTCAACACCGTTCCCAGCACCTCTCCGTAGCATCCGTAATGCTCATCCACCATCTCCTCACAAACAAGCACAGCGAGTGCCATGCATGGGGAGGAGGCGGTTGACAAGAACGATGACGAGAGCGAGGAGGAATTGACTGGCAGTGGACCTCAATAACGGAGGTGTCGATACTGGTTCGATTGGTGATGGCAGGATGTTGTCCAATGGCATCGCTCAGGGGAATGGTATCTCGTACCAGATGAGCAATCCGTACGGGGCATCAGCCAACGGTTCCAATACGAACATCGGCGGTCTTCTTTTAGCCGACGACGACAACCAACCTCAAAACGGCTCATGGCCAGTCCAGACGTCCTGACCGAGCAGCCAGGCATCAGCTGGGACATCAAACACGTCTGTAAACCAGACTCCCGCCAGGACTCCAACGACTCGTCAGTCGTCACCAGGGATCACCAACACGTCGTTGAACCAGACTCCAGCCAGGACTTCATCTGGGATGGATGTCAGTGCTGGGTACTTCTTCCAGAGCCTAGCAACAATGGAAAGGTGAGTGTCCATCTGTCAATCCTCACTCATTTATACAATGCTGACTTCCATCAGGTCGACTTCACCGAGGTCGCCAAGGAATGCAACATTGTCAGCAAGGGCGCTGTGCGTAAGTCTCCACAGAGGCAAACTCCCTCCTCTTGCACCAACCTCGACCTTGGATCGATGCCAGTGGTGGATACTTCTTCCAGACCAATCTCGACCTCGAATCGATGCCGATGCTGGGTACTTTCATCGGACCAACCTCGATCTGGATACTTCTTCCAGGCCAACCTCGACCTTGGATCTTTCAACGACGCTAAACATCCTACCCTATCCAGACCGGCGATTTCAGATGAGAGAGAAAGAGTGGGAGCATGACCATGAGCAAGATAGAGAAGAGACCGGAGAAGTTGACCAACACTGGCGACATGTACTTGGTACGGATCAGCAAGCAGGGAGGAGCTGGCTACTTGGCATTAGTATTTAGCTAGCGGTTCCTGCTCAGAGAAACAGTCAATCTATCTCATACCCACTTTTGTACATTCATAGATTTTTCACATCGATACTTGTCCAATACGGATGCCGCATAGAAGGCTCATCGTAATTACTATCCTGACAGCACCCTTAGAAATGCAATTGCGAAGCGGAACTTTGGACTTGAGCGCTAACCCCCGAGGACATTGGGGACAAGTATGTCCGGGCTATGTATCAATGCCTAATCGCAGCTCTTGTGAGTACATCTAGGATCATCGCACGCAAAGCTCGCTTATTCACTGACTTGGAGCCCTTATTGGGACGGCAGTAGGATGGACCCAGAGAGGCTTGTGTGGGGAAGCCGAGAATCGATATGAGTAAGAGGGATCGAAGGAAAGAGACTTCTGAGAGGCTCACGCTGTGATAGCTCTCGTTGCTAGGGCAGATACTCAGGCGGCCGATGAGGGAGAGCGTTACGGATCAAATAAGTATTCGTGGATTGAGGTGAACCAGCAAAGATCTGCAGGTTGGAGGGAGACGTAGCTCTCCGATTATGTACGTTAGCTTGTCTGCGCAATTAATACTCACAATTCCTTCTCGTCGTATTTCAAAAGCGGCATCAAGCAATCACAGTTTCAATTCCACGATGCATTCTGACAAGCTGGCCGCATCTCAAAGCATGAAGGGTAGGACTCGTCTTCTCATTCCGGCTGAGTCACGCTTGAGAAAAGTTGAAGCAACGTTCGGAATGGAATATGGAGAACATGATTCTTGATGCATATTGTAGCAGCAGAAGGAGTTGAAAACCTCCCTCTCCAAAGCTGAAATATCCATGACCTTAATCCTTCGAGATCGAAATCCCTGCAACCCTGAAAATTCCGGTGAGTCCAGCATCGCATGACAGCTACAGGTAATAGAAGCACAGAAATCCACACTGCCCGAATGTCCACCTCAGTCCCTCTTCCCTTGACGCTCCCTACCCTCCCCAACGATCCTCTCCCTCGTCCTACACTCTGAGTCCCAACCCTCCAGTCCCTGAGGCTGGCACACACCCTCGTAAAAGCTCACCGCACCTCCAATGCGAAATCACCACCGCCTCCTTCTCCTCCGACATCAGCATCATCCGCAGCCATCAATACTGCTCCAGCAACTTCAAGAACCCCTCCTGCATCCGCAGCAAGCGCAGCTCGTCCAGCGTATCCATACCTAGAAGGTTGAATATATTCCAGCTCCGAAACTCGCCATCATCTCTGAATCCCGAGTCTTCATGTTCGGAACCGCTTTCCTCGCTCCAAGACTCACTGTCGTCGTCGTCTTCCGCTCCGATTTCGGTGTCCTTTGCACGCTTCGCGTCAAGGCCATCTTCGCAGTCGTCGGTGGGCTTCACGTGAAAAGCTTTCTCCTCATCAGTTGCTCCCGTTTTTCGGTCGGTCGTGGCTGGTATTGTTTTTAAGCCACCTGAGCCTTGCCACCTCTCGCCGTGTTGGTCAAAGACCTTTCGCGTCAAGCAGGGCTTATGAGTGCCTTCTGTTTTGTCCAAGCCGCCCTGGAACGTAGGATCATTGTGAGAACTCGTCTTTTTGGCTTGATTCGTTCCGAGTCTCTCCGATAGATAAATGTCGCCTTTTCTAGGGCGTTCACCATCAGAAGCAGAAACAGCCGCCATTCCAAACACATCATCTTCGTCTTGCTTGTCCTTTGAATGCTCGCCGACCTCCACTTCATCGCCACTCAGCGACGTAGCGCTAGACTGGCAGGGTTCGCCAGTGCCACTTCTATCGCTTTCTCCGTCATTCACACTGCCGTCAGGTGTTATGCATTCTTTTTCATCTTCGGGATTTTTGCGACTGGAGAATATCTTTTTCAAACACGAGGTCCCAAAAGAGCAAAGGATGCTGAGGCCGCTGGAAACTTTTTCCAGTGGTGACTGGTCTTCTGGTGTGGATTGAGGCCGCGATGGTGGCGATGATGGAGTCGATTTCACTTTCGCGGAGGCCCCAACAGCTTCATTATCGAGAAATGCGGTCTTCTGCCCAGGAACTGACTTGCCAGCCGACTCATTCCCGCTGGGTGGTATACTTGATTGGCATACTAAGACAAGGGCGTTGGGAAGGGCTGTGTGAGTGGACAATTCCGATGAAGGAGGGTCGTCGGTTCCCGACCCCGGCAAGATGTCGCCCACCAACTTATTCTTCGCCTTACGAACGCCCTTTTGCTTCAAAGTACCAGAATCTTGAGCGAGACCCAAGTCGATTCGAGGCTGTGGCGTAACAGGGGCAGCGGACGAACCTACCTCGTGGTATATTTCTTCGACGGTGGGTATGGAATTATTGGAGTTTGGACAAACTGGCTTCTCCATGGAATCCTTGTGGACTTTTGACTTGAGTCGCCTAGATCCTGTGACATCGGCAACGGTGGCCCCAGATGCCCCTATTTGCACATCAACCTTGGCCTCTGCAATCTTAAGCAAGTCTCCTAGCTGAATTTCTTCAGACTCCTCTGATAACTGCACGGCACCTTGCTCTGCTAATTCAGCGGTGTGGTCTACCACCGAATCCTCTCCTTGCTTCTTCTCCTTCTGCAGCGTATCAACTACCCAGCGAGCGATCTTGAGCTCATTCATTCGGAGTTGCTCGAGAGATACACCATGACTGGAAACCATAAAAGCGATGTGCTCCCAGACTTGTAGTTCGTCCTTCATGGCGCCTTTTCCAGCAAGATAACTAACTTTTCTTCTTTTCTTCTCTGCTTTGATGAGCTCGGCTTTCCGTGCTGGTATGTCTTGCAACTTGATTGCGGGCTGGATCAATTCGACCTTATCGATTTGATCTGGTTCAGTCGTGTCTTGATAACCTGATAGGTTATCTCCAAGCTCTCCAGTGGCATGATGCGAAGGGAATTCCGGAAGCTCTGGCGTTACAATGCCTTGAGTTGAATGGATGTCCTGATACCGCCCCGTCTCGGTAGCCTTCAGAACCCTAGCCCGCTTCACTTGCTGATGGCCAAAACAGTCTACCGTTTGCTTCAGCTCTCGCTCCTTGAGATGCTCGGTATTGTAAAAATGATGTGATTCAGCTTCAGCTAATATCTCTGCCACTTCATCGACGGCATCTTCCAGGACGTAGCCGATTTTGGCGATTCTTCTCAGACCTTTCCCAGCCGCATTGCAACCGAAGCAGAGTAGTCTCCGGCCCCAGCCATGAGGAGCTAGGTTCGAGGCAAAATTGGACGATTGCTGCATCTCTGGTGTTTCAGCTTTTCCTGTGCACGCATTTGAGGAGGTCTGAGACTCATGGTCCTGCATTGGTACTCTGGGCGCGCAGTCTATGACCTTCGCCATTGTGTCAGGCAAAACACGCCTGGACACCGCAGCTTCTCCGTCAGCTCGGTTCTCAGATGTATCGGCTGCTGCACGACTTAAGGTATCGTTAGGTGTCATAGTGCCTTCAGTCTCTGGATTCTCTTCGCAACCGAGACTGTCAGTGTCGCTATTGGTGTCAAGACTATTGTCCACAGCATTTTCGCTCGAACACGAAGACCGAGACTCCATGTCTAGATCCAAGTCTTCCCATTCAGGCTCGGTGACTTGTTCAATTTGGTGAAGAATGTGGCACATGATGTTGGTAATGGGGTAAGGGCTGCTTGCTGCAAGACTCAGATCTCTCATTACCAAAGATCGGCGTGTCAACTGCGCTTCTTGTTTTGGCAGGGTTCCAAAGGTGGTTACTCGATCGGGACCACCAGTTTGGCGCTCGATTTCCTTCTCCATGAAATGAGCGTACAGCGCGCGATAGCTTGCAAGCTCGGCAGGTGAACTCTCTTCATAGCCGGCGTCTTCATCCGTCCTCCCTTCTTGGATGTCATAGAGATAGTTGTAGGGTACCCAGTCGCGCATCAGCCAGAGAGGATACTGAGCGCATCCAACCTCTCGTGGCACGGACGCAACTCCGTCCCAATCGATCAAACCACGCAATGTACCATCCTCCCCCACCAGAACGTTCTGGACGTCCAAGTCTGGGTGAGTGAGAACGAAGCGTCCAGCACGATGATTGGAGTCGGAGAAAGCCAAATCGATGAACATGCGGAGAGCTTTGTAACATCCATGAGTATGTTCATCACCTTTACAAACCGTATCACATCGATCGAGGTCGAACAAGAAGGCTGATTTTGGGCATTCGAACGGACCTTTCTCGCAGATGATGTCTTCCTCGTCCTCCTCGTCCTCACCGTTGTCGTAATTCTGACTCTTCTTTTTGCCACAGACGTCCGTTCTATTTTCCTTGTTCTCGATTTCGTCGTTCTCGGACGTGTCATCATGACCGTCGTGATGGTGATGGTGATCAGCGGTATCTTGGTCGGCCTCCGATCCATTCTCGAATCCTGTCCCCCGGTTGCAAATACCAATCGTATCCACAACCTTCGCACCACGCAGACCGACGGGCTTTCCAGTAGTATCAAATTCTAGCGCACCACCTCGGGTGAGAGTGAAATGATTAAGCTGAGCCATAGCTTCGGCAAGGCTTTGGAGAGCCTTGACCCGAAGATGCTCAAGACGAGCTTTGGGAATTTCATCATCAAACCATCCCCGATATAGTGGCTGACCGTCGATGCGTTCCATGAGGATGAACGGGGAGTTCAGGTCATTGCATGAAGATGCATCGAAAGCGTAGATTTTTGGAACTGGTATAGTTGTTTCCCTCTTGAGTAGTTGCATAGTTCGTGCTTCAGAGATCAGCGCTGCGGCAGCCACGGAGTCAAAACGATGGCCGTTAGCTGATACTTTAAGCATCCATTTGAGGCCATCGTCAAATTGAAGAGTGAAAACGATGTTGAAGGATCCACAAAGGGGAAGATTTACGATTCGACAAGGAATCGAGGCAGAAGCGCAGGAAGTCCCGGAGGAGACGATGCCTGTATTATGAGGGCCGGACTGCCGAACATTCGAGGCTAAGAGTGGAATGGCTTCAAGGTTCATGGTCCGTAGTACACCA
Source organism: Platismatia glauca (assembly GCA_963556305.1). Taxonomy (NCBI): domain Eukaryota; kingdom Fungi; phylum Ascomycota; class Lecanoromycetes; order Lecanorales; family Parmeliaceae; genus Platismatia; species Platismatia glauca. The sequence continues at coordinate 136,111 of OY745778.1, forward strand.
CCGAACCTATGCATCTGCGATTCGCTGAGGCCGAGTTTCTGGATCTGGTCCGATTTTTTTATGGTATGGCCGACGGAGTTGGAGATGGTACCGCTCATTTTGGGAGAATTAATACTAGCTGGGGCTGGACATGGTTGATAGTCAGTAGCCGCTATGATCTCTGAAGTTGAAGGACTGACCTAGAAAGCTTCGAACAAAACTTCTGGAGGTTTCCGTACATGCAAAGAGCCAAACAGAAGATACATGAGTACAAAGAGAGAATGGAAGGTCGGAGAAGCTTGGCGGGGGCAGCTACGTGCAGCTATCCTTTGTTTGGTCGGAATGTTCTCCAAACTCCTCAACACCGCAGATACGGGCAGCGGCTAGTCACGACCCAAGGAGGTTAGTACAGAGACAATGTGGGGATCACCTAAGGTCAGAATGAGGTAGACGAGTTGATTCAGTATACGAATGAGGGGTCGGCTGTGGTGGGGTAGAAAGATAGTGTGCAGCCGGGGTAGGAGTCTGTATAAGTAAGGGAGCTTGTGTGGTGTATTCCGGTGTCGAAGTTCGAGTGTGTCGAGCTGACCAAGCGCTAATTAGATATACAAATATGACCGGTGTGTCAAGCTGATTAAGTATAAACAAGATCTGCAAGACACTAGCTCGAAAACCCAACTTCGACGGGTCTTTCGTACCCTCTTCTGCTATCAAAACGCATCAAATATCCTACACTTCGATTTGCTACTTACCGCATCCACCTTTCAGAGCAAGAACTCCATCCTCAACTCCTGTCTCCCGAGCACATCAGATAAATCCCTGGGACTACTCAAAGCATCTTTCGGAACAGGCCTCCGTGATCCTGTCTCGACTCAAGGCTTTTCACCGAAAGCGCGTCAAGGTCTTTCCCACGTGGACAATATCATCGAGCTTCAATGCTGATGACCTGTAGCTCAAGAAACCTTGCTTGAAATACAACATTCATCGAAAGTCTAGAAGTGCTAAGGTATAACACGCTTTTCATGCTTATTTCGATACGGGCTGACGCGTATCATTCTAGGAAAAGGATATGGGAGGTAATCATCACTGGTAGGACGAAGTACACGAACTCAAGGCTCAATACTACCTAACTGTTCCCAGTTGGTGTGGCAGCATCAATATCCAACGATGCGTGGAGATTGGGCACTTGTACCAGTGTCGGACCCATCCGGAACATTACTCAAGAAAGCCAGGGAAATGTATAGAGTGCAGAAAGGAGTGGGAGAGGAACGAGAGAGCGCAGCGGGAACAAGACCGCGCAAGGAAAATGGAAAAGAAGGCGAGGGACACCGGCAACGCCAATGTCGCCCAAACAAGGGATAGTGAGTTGAGGAAGACTGTCACCAAGCCACGAGGACATCGTCAAACCCAGGCCCCAAGAGCCAGTACAGTCCAGAAGCCGGGATGGTGGCCAATGAAGCCTAGGCAGCAACTCTCGGGGGCACAGTTGGCTCCAGAGGCAGAGCAGACTGCCGTGGATAACCAAGAGCAGGAGAAGGGTAAAAGCAAGACGCAAGATCCCACCCTGTTCAAGGCCAAGAAGAAGTGGAAAGACTGAGGGATAACCCTTTCGAAGATTAGAATGGTATGCTGACTCACTTTACCTCGACTCATCAAGGATTGACGGGTAGCAATACCAGGTGCATGGTCGACAGATTACGGCGGAATGACAGAACAGCAAGTTTGTTTCAAGTGCTTACTACCAAAGCTGTGTGCTTTCGAGCGTGTTTGAGGATGGGTGCGACATAATTTTCGTGCCTGAGCACCGCAAATGTCAACATCACGTATTGTCTCTTTCCCAATCCTTTGAACACGTTGGTGGACCGGGACAAGTCTTTTCTCGAAGAGGTGGATGTCAGTACTCTCATATAAGGCCACTCTGAATGGAGACGAATTGAATTGATCGAGCGAGCGATGTTTGAAGCACACGGAGCACCCACATTGGGTAAAGTAGTTAACACCTTCGACTATTGTGAATACACGACTAGTGCGCTCACCTTTGCTATCTTCTTTGCGCTTCTAAGATCTAATCAATCCAGATTTAGCGAGTTCTAAGCATCCCTTGCAAGTTGACGATAGGTCCTGACAAACCTCATTCAAACCGAGCGCTCACAGAGCACAAAGGATCAACATTACGTCGTCATCTAAGACGGCAGAGTTGATTGAAGAGATGGTCTGTGTACATGGTAGCGTCGCATTCAATGCGTGTAGTATCTAGGTAAAGGAGCGAGAGGACTGAGGTTCAAATTAGCTCGAACTACCACCGGCCGTGCCGTCATCAAATGTACGAGTCACGTGACCGTAATCTTCGCTTGCACCAATTTTCACGTCTTGGCGCTTGTATTCCGCTTCGCTGAATTTTTGACGACCCTCTTTGGCGAAGGCATGTATTGAATATGTGGGAATGACAAAAGCTACCTCACAAGACTTTTCTCAGTGTAAGAACGGGCTAGAGGCAATGTCTATGCCTCAAACGGCTGGCCAAGTTGCCTTGATCTTGTGCACATGTAATTGCGGAGTGGGTAATGACTTATTCACACTCGGATCATCTAATAATAAGTACAACAGACTTGAAAACTCCCTGACCCATACTTGCCGAAACAGAGCTTCCAAAGTCCAACTCTCTCTCCAATTCCTCTTCTCAAATTACCACGCCTAAAGGAGTCTTGAGACATCCTGCCCACGGCTCCCAATTGCCCTGCTAATGCGCGGCCTTATCTGATACGCTTGCCCCATCTTTATTACCTCCGCTTCCCTTCCCAAGACATTCTAGTACAGCCACTAAGCTGGAGACGCCCTTCCGACGAAGCCCTCGCAATTTACGAATCCTGATTCAGCAGCCCGAAAAAGCCGTCTTGAAGTCGCTGCATGCGTCGCTCATCAAGACCATCCTTCGCAAGGGCGATGCAAACATCCAAGAGAAAGAAAGCCCCGGTATCCTCTTCCATGGGCCTATCCACCTTTGGACAAAGAGCAGCTTGCGGGACTTCAGCCGGCTCTTCCTCGTCGGTGATCATCTCTGTAGTATCCGTCGCAAGACGTTCGCTCTTCGCTGATGGCGAGTGAGTCGATGACTGTGGCATGGAAGCTCGGTCCATAGGTCTCGCGTTGTTATCTCCATCATCCTGATGTCCCGTTTCACCAGCATATACGCTCCGGTCTCGGCCATCGGCACTACTTCGGTCTCCATCTTCATGGCCTTCCTCATATCCAGAGTCATTTCCTAAATCACCGTTTCCATCATACCCATCGCCTGCATGGTGTTCCGCTTTTCCATGCGGATGGTCACGTGTATAATCTAAGCTCGTCTCTGAGAAATCTGGGCTCTGCAGCGTCTGAATGACCCAATGCGCAATAGCAACTTGTTCTTCCACCGTCAAGCGGAGTTTTTTATCCTGGATCATTTGAGTGAAGTTGCCACAGACGGATCGCTTATCGGCTCGTGTGAGCTCTCTGGATACTCCTGAGACTTGTTGGTTTCGCGAGGCTTTCTCTTCGGCGCCTTCGGGGGTGTCGGAGAACATGTTCTCCTTGCAGTGTAGATTATGTGTCAGTTGCATGAGCTTCGTCTGCGACACTTTCAAAACATCAATCGCTCCAATTCGCACCGCCTCGACCTTGGATTCGGTTCCGGCCTTAGCTTCATCGTCGTCCTCACAATGCAAGCAGTGAGCCAGTCGCCGCAACCTCTTCTCAGTCCAGCTGCAGAAGGTTCGGGCAGCTCCAGTAGGCCTAGAAATAGGTGGTAAGGCTGCACTGATGGTAGGTTCATTCTTTCGAGGCTTCTTGTAGAGTTGTTGTGCTCCTCGCTGCAGCTTCTTCTTGAACCATCCACACACTCGAGCCGCTCTAGGCTCACAAGTTTCCTCCGCACACTCCACAGTGCCCAGTGCGTGAGCTCCAGCTTCAGGTTCTGTCAGGTTTTTCTCAGCTGGGGCGGTTCCTCCAGGGTCGATGGGATCCTGCTCAATCTCGCCATTTGAGTTGGCAGCCAGTGAAACACCCATCAACTTTTCTATCTCAGCCATCAATTCGTCTACTGATGGATGCTCATTGATGACTGCCCTCTCTTTGGATGGAACATCGTGAACGCACGGCTCTTCCTCCGCATTCTCACCACCGTCTATTTCGCTCGCATAGGTGTCTTCATCCTGTTTGCTACCTTCGTCGATATCACCTTGCTCTTCGGAATCTGCGGTCGATGACTCTTCCTGGTAGTCCGCAGCCGTGAGCTCGTCAATCTCATCGAACAAGTGCACCATCAATCTCTTCATCTCAGATGGTGCCTTTAGCGCAACGTGCAGGGTGCTAGTGACTAGAGATCTTCGCGTCATGTCGGCCGCTTCCTTACGTGACTTTCGAACTCGGGCGGCATGCCGACGGCTCTTCGACGAATTTACCCGGTCCTCTTTCGTGAGATAAGACTCCATGTACTGTGCGTACATTGCGCGATAGCAGGTGAGCTCCGCTGGCGAATCGGCAGCAAAGCCTTCCTTAGGCTCGCCAGCTTCCACGTCGTAAGCATAATTGGCCGCGTCGTAATCTCGCGTTAGGAATTTTGGGAGTGATTGAGGTCCGATGCAATGGGGTACAGCAGCGATCCCGTCCCAGTCAATGATACCAGCAAGAGATCCATCGTCATTGACGAGGATGTTCTGGCAGTCAAGATCGGGATGAGCCAGGACAAAAGGTTTCTCCACATTGCTCATGTCCATGAGGCTCCATTCGACAAAAAGGCGCAGAAGCTTGTAAGCACCTTGTTCGATTATACCGCGCTCGCATTTCCCCTCGCGAGCGTCAAGCAGAGACAGTAAGTAAGATTGTGGATCACTGAACGGTCCAGTCTGGCAGAACGCCATTGTATTGTCACAAGTCGCCGATCGCATATTCGCATACTGTGTCTCGAGGTCGACAGTATTCGAACTGCCGATACCTACAACATCGCCTTTGGTATCGAACAGAAGCGAGCCGCCCTGGCTGAAAGTCAGGGTATTGAGTTGCGCCATCGCTTCAGCAATTCCATGCAGGCATCTGATGCGGATTTGCTCCCGCTTGGCCAGAGACACGCCCTGAGCAAACCACACATCTTGCAACGGCTTCCCATGAACCAGCTCCATGAGTATGAACGGGCACCCTAGCTCATTCTCGAGCGAGGCGTCAAAGGCAAAGACTTCTGGAACTGGAATAGCAGTTGCACGTCTAATCAGACGCATTGTGAACGCCTCAGAGGTCAACGCTTCACTCGCAGGTGTATTCCAACACTGTCGGTGCCCATTTGCCGGGACTTTGAGGACCCAAAGCGTTCCATCGGCGAACAACACCTTGAAGACGGCATTGAAGGAACCGCAAGTAATGTGAGATAGGAGTCTGCAACCGACCGGTTGAGGCGTAGTCGGATCATCGATGATACCCGTGGAGAGATGACCCGAATAACGAACTGCAGATGCAAAAGCCGGAATCTGGTCTCGCTTCAAGGTCCGCAGTACAGTCGCAAATCTAGCCTTATCGAAAGCGTCTTGATCGGAGGCATCCATGTTTGCGCTGGAAGACTTTCCGAGGCTGAAACGGAGACGTCTGAGCAGTATTCGTAGTGTGAACAAAATAGGAGCGATGCTGACGCTATGTACGGTGTGAGAGGGCCTCTATGTAGGTAATGCTAAGCCGCGCTAGGCTGGCTGTGTTGATGGAATCAGGGCTGGAGCCATGACACCTCCATGCATGCTGTCCTGTCTCTCCGCTGTCTATACCATTGATGAAATCGGTGTGTTATCTATTACTTCATCAACACCACTCTCATATTCGAACACGGCCAGAGCACAACTTTCGAACACGGTCAGTGCCGACCTCTACGCACTCGACGTCGCAGATAGGGGCACGTTTCGAAAGCTTCTCGACAATCGATTCTATAAATCTTTTTGACTATATTTCCAATGTCTGGGAAGGTCTTGGGCAGCATTTCACAAGCTGAAGAATACGACGCTTGACACGATGTTGAGATACCGGAGCAGTCGAGGAGGAAGTTTCGTTACCTAGTGTGTCCATGAATCTTTTTGGTGGTAGAAAATCCAGCGCGTCGAAATGCGCTCGCGTCCGAACGAGTAGTGAGAAGCGATGCCAGGTCTCCGAAGAATCTTGCTCTCACTACTGTCCAGATAGTGATTGCAATCACGATCCCGCCATTACTTACGGTCGCTGAGATGGTTTCGGCCATCTGGGGCTCCACTGTGCATGCGAAGATTCATGGAGGTCAAATCCTGCCATAAGTGCCCACGACTTGTCTCAATTTCTCAAGAAGCGCATGTCAACCATATTCTGAATATCCCAGTTCAAAACTCGAATCGCACCCACATCCACTGACATCGATCTACCTCTTCCTCTCCAACAACTTCATCCCCAATAATAGGTCTCCCCTCTGTATCAAACTCTCTCACATCCTCTACTTCACTCTCGGTCTCTCAGAATCTGCCTCTTAGAGCTAGGTATTAGCTCCCCGCACCGATCCATGTTCGCTTTGTGCCCGTGAGCGCGATCGGTTGAGGCGACAGGTCCTATCGTTTGTAAAGCTAGAGGTCTAATTCTATAGGCACGTGGTGGGGCTCTTCTCTTGTCTGGTCTTCCTGTTCCTAATGCTATTCTCCGCATGTGACTCGACATGATTCGACGACCCTGCAGATCAGACTGATGGATCCGCCGAACTTTAGTTGCAAATATATCTGTACTCTTTATGCACATTGATGAGTGCAGTGCATCGCTCGCCGCTGCTGTCTTTCGATTCTCTGCAAGATACGAGTGATGATCCCAATCATTGGCAATCCTAAGGAATGGAATCATCCAACTCAGAGGGGCTGCAATCTCCCAATCAGAAACCCTGCTTCTCAAAAGCAGCAGCAATTTGCCGTAGCTCTGAATACTCTGATCGCGGGCTGTTGTTTATGGTTCCATGTGGAAGCTGCGCAGGGTTTGTGAAGTCATAGGACCTGTCGTTAGATATCCCATTCGAGCCAAGAGAATCCATGGGGGTGGTGGGGGTGTCGGACTTCACCGCAGACGATCTAAACGCACTAGATCCTGGTGCGGATCCGTCTGCCGACGGGGAAGATTGAGAAATGCGAGTATTCCAGTCTGCGAGCTCAGCGTCTGCGATATCGCTTTCCTCGTCAGAGCTATACATGAGCTGGGCATTCGGCACGTATAAGGAGCCGATAGGGTGGCTCAGAGAGCTGAGATCTGCAGAATCAAATTTTGGCACGTGGAAACCACCAGGCTCATTCCAACGATGTAAATGTGTAAAACCACCTGCATCGGTCCTTTGATCGTCCATATTAGCATCACCCATTTCCTTTCTGACCTTGTCCTCTTCAGAGTAAATGACACTCGTGCTACCATCTGCGCGAGAGGGGCTTGTGGTAGGGAGATTTTCCGGAGGATCTTCCAAGGATCCAATGGAGAATATAGATCTTGGGTATCGCTCAAATTGAAGCCTAGACTCTGATTGAGGCTTACAGTACTGATCCGTGAATTGATAGAAGTAATTAGCGTCCCGAAATTCCTGGCGTTGCCCAACATGCAGGAACATGCCGCTCCTCATGAGCTGGTTGCCAAGCTCAGCAGCGTCATCTCGGGTATCGACATCTTTGAAATTCTGAAGCAGCCAGGTGACTAACTTGGAGCCGACGAAAGAAAGCCTCGGAAACGATCTCCCACGCAACATGCGAACCCCTTTCTCGGATTGTAATATTTCGGCAAGGGAGGCAATAGAGAGACTACTGCGAGTCATTCCATGCTGTTTGTGAGGATCTGAAAGCCGGTCAAGGGAAGTAGATTTTCCTTGGCTAGACTCAACGGAAATGGCCTTAGTATCCATCGGAACGCCCTGTTTATGAGCTAGCGTACTCCCTGGCTCCTGACTTTCGCCCCAATACCTCAAACGTACTCGCCGAAACTGCGCCGGGCTGTCATCAAACTTCTCGTCATCAATCCACTGTCGCTTCCGCGGACGCGGCACTGGCAGCTGCTTATCTGGTGCAACTCCCTTGGGGTCAGTTGTAACTTTGGGTGTCGGTTCGGACGATATCGCCTCCATGACTCGTTGATACCACATTTTGCACCTGGGACTACGAGAGTAAGCAATTTGACATGCAGTGCGGGTCGTTGAGATTACCATTGCACCTGTGAGTCAAGCAGCTCTTCGGTTTTAAAGGTGACTAGCTTGCATCCAGGACAAGAGCTGAGACCATGGGATCCGCCGTCGAAGACCATACTCATGTCAATCCGCTGACCGGGCAGAAAGCACCGATTGAAAGCAAGAGACTGCTCGAGGTCCCTTTCTAAGGAATTGGCCCGAAGTGCATACTCTCGCTGCTTTATCTTTCGATGGCCAGGTAGTTGTCGGAAGCGAATTTCGAGAACGGCTTCGAATGCCTTGAAAATTTGATTAGACTCTTTGCTGTAGAGGCCCACTGGTGTTTCTCAACTTACTTCCCAGGTATCTAGAAACTCGAGATGGACGGGAGTCACCCGACCCAACGCATCTTCAAGAGTTGCTGGCTCTTGTGTCCAGCATCGCTCGAGCTGAGCTGGAATACTAGTCTGTAGGGATATCACAGCTTTGTAGGTCAAGAAGTTGACTTTCCTGCGCACCATTCGATTTGTCAGTCATTGTACATCTCAGAGCTAGGTCCACATTTGACGTTTACCATATCCTCTGCATAAAAGAGAGAATGTCGGCTCCGAAATTCTTGAAGTAATTACTAACGAGAGGCGCCAGTAGTCAGTCTATATGATGACCCTAATCCTACATACAAGTCAAACCTTGAGCCCCACTCTTTGGTCTCGGATGCAGCGGCCTTGATCAAAGCGTTGTTTTCTTCTAAGAGGCTTTTGACCTCAGCCAAATTGTAGACTTGCGTGGCTGTACGGGACTGCTCGGACTGCTTCAGACGTGCTTGCAGACTTTCGTCCTTCAACTTAGTCAGGGTACTATTGACATTAGTACGTGACTCCAAGCAAAGACATAGCTCGAGGGTACAAACACGCCAGTCGTCGTTAGCAGCAAATTGATAGAGAAGCAATGCGCATTGATCTCTGCTCTGAATTTGGCGAGACGTTCTTTCTCACAGACCTGCCATCGTATTTTGAGGGTTGCATCTCTGATGAAGCTACCTGAACCTCCAGATTGAAGACTCTTCTCAAACCTCTTCATCTGCTCCTGGAACTTCGTGACACAGTCCCGACATTGCTCTGCACACTTATTGGCGGTAGCGCTCAGGGCGTTCAATTCAACTACAGGGTCGCAGGATCGAAACAACACTTCCACTTCGAGCAACGCATGATCGAGGCTCCATAATTCGCGGATAACAGCTTGATACTCTACCGACGAGCCGCGGCTGTTATCAAGACATTTGACGAGGTCTTTGATGAGAAGTGAGAGCGAGATGATGTCGCCGACGGAGCCGAATGTGATTGGCATCTTTCATGAGAAGCCGTTGGAGCAAGTTCGATGTTGTAAAGAACTAGCTTGTACAAAGCTGCAAGGCTGCAAGGCAGCTGCGCGGATGGTGGGCTCATGCAGGCTGCATGCAAGACTGCGCCACGAAAACATCAGCCCTAAGGCGCCCAGAGTGATTTTCGACTCCCCGATAGTAGTGACCATCAAAGCACGATGGCGAAGAGGCCGCATCGCCGTTAAAGCATCAAGGACAGTGTCTGGATGCTATGGACATAACCATACACCTATGGATGAATGATGAATGTGCGACGACGTATGGGTTGGTACCAAACCATTCGCAAAAATACCTAGCCAGTAAGTACCTGTTTCGCGAAAGTCACTATTCGCAAGCTTGTAATACATATTACAAGATCCCGCAACCCTGTTCTAGCTCCAAATTCCAAGCAGGTAAAGTTCCGTCACCTCCGAATTAGAAACCAATACGTCCTCACGAGCCGTGTGGTAAAATATATGATACGCGCCGAGAGGGTTCTCCCGCGAATTTCGTTTCACTTTTGACAACGATCTATGATGCGAATCCCTAAGTCACAATTGGTACAAGTACATAGTGTACATTGCAAGACGCCCTATCATTTTGGGACATCGCAGAGAGTTTGTAAATTGGAATCAGGTTGAATTCCCATATGGGTTTCAGCGCGAGCCTCTGCGCCAATATGAATAGCTGTTTGGTCGTACTCTACGGGAAAAACCGAGACGTCAACAAAGCTGAAGATGGGTTCCCCACTTTGTCCTGCGGCTTTCTACTACTTGTCGTTCTTTTCATTAACATAAGTTTCGACTTACTACATACAAAATCATAGACAGCACTGGTAGCAGCCCCCACCGTGCTCCCTGTAAGGACATTGAAGCTTCTTCTGGAAGTGCATGGAATGAACTTTGAAAATCTCCGATGTGCCCCGGATTGGCCCATGTCAGGCGCAGATCCAGAATCTTATCAGAGGTCTTAGCGCAGGAGGCTCAGCGTCCAGGGCTTTGCGTAGAGACCACCGTAATTATGCTTCCAAGCCATTCCGTACCGTGCTATTGGGTTGTCCGTGCATCGTCTTATCTCCGTTGGTCTGTACAGTCCTTATTGATTGATCGTGCATCGTTTTATCTTCTTTGTCTGCCATAGGTTGCAAGGGGTAGTTCGCGTCTGCGACAGCTTTCTCCGGCCGGGGGAAAATCTTCGCGTAAGATGATGAAGAAGAGTTGTTGGCTTCGATATCGATATACGGGTTGGTCACGTCCGCACGGCTTACATCTGACTTTCGGGTGGAGCGCACCGAACCCAGTGACAGCGCACTGCGCACGCTGTTGACCGCTGACTGCACGGAGAAGCCGTTGAAGAGGTAACTCAGAGTAGGAAGGCAAGCTGCAATGAGCGCAAGACCGGACTCTAAGGTACTCCAGTACATGATTAAAGTTATGCTCTCTATTGCCCTAAGTCAGCGGAGGGTCTATCGACCAGTGTTTCGGATGGGCGGACCATCGAAATCTACAGGGATCTCCTCAATTGCCGCCTTCTGCGTCTGAAGGTAGAGGACGAGTCGGGCGATGGATGCGGCGAGCGATCTATATCAATTTAGCGAGATGTAAGTCCAATTGCCAAAGTCATGACTGACGCAGCGCCCAGCATCATGATACCTGTAACGGCGATCTTCTTCATGGGTGTCATGCGGAGACTCCAAATCTAACGACTTGTTAGATCATGGATTCGGTAAAAAAGGCGGTACCTACCATTGGAATCGGAAGAGTGATGAGGACTACATCAATAATAAAGTCTGAGGCCGCAAGTCCTTCCAAGCTGGTATACCCTATGACTAAACAATGCGCCTGTTGACTTGCAGCCGTACCCCAGTTGTCTGAGATGTGGTATCCGCAGGGAAAGATGATGATGAGTATGAAGGTGATTACCCATAAGAAGATCACTACGGCAGTGACTCTTGTGACTATGTCGAAGGTAGTGCGTTTGTTCACAACGAATATTCGGCGATAGAACGCGATGATGCTGAGCTTCACAAAGCCATAGCAGAACATCGTTATGAGCTGGATGGCAAATTCGAGCTGCAGGTATCTCAGCCACTTGTCTATATAACAATTCTTCTTTTGCGCACCTTCCCCACAAGTGCTGAGATTGGAAGAACGTAATTGAGTATCTCATCTTGCGTCGTCAGATCAGCTGGATATGGAGGCGTCGGATATCCAAAGGCGTGCGTCGCGGCTCCTGAATCCTGAAGTTATTGTGTGCTCTCGGTCCGTAGGGATTGAGCGCCTACCTATAATGAAACATATCCCGACTCCGATGAAGGTAATCTAAATCGAACAGTGTTGTTAGGCAAAATTAACGGCTCGAAACGAAGTCTTGAACGTACAAGACCACCTAGAATGAGCCAGTCGTCAATTCCGATTCGAGCCTTTTGCAGGTTTCGAGTCGCAAAGCGTAGACCAACAACAAGGGCGCAGGCCGCTGGCAGCGCGATGCCCATCGCCCAGACTTCGCCCGGGCTCGCATACGAGAACGTGTAGACCTGATCGTTTCCGTTCTGAGCTGCCATGTTGGAAATCGAGAAAGTTCACGCTGCTAGATGAGTTCTGAGGGACCAGAAATGGTCAATGGAAGCTGGACTCTGCGCGAACGGAGGGGACGATAAAAAGCAATTGGCGACGACCAAGCACGACTGCGACATGATAAAGCAGCATGGAAGCGGTCCCCAACCCTTTTGATGTGGAGATGAGGTTTCAGGAATGGCGTTGGCCCCCCCGGAGGCCGCAAGGGTTTGCCCTGTGCCGCCGGCACATGGTTACATCCACAAGGGTACCTCACTCTCAAATTTCGACATTCGTGGGTTGTTGGATGGCATATGGAGCCGCTTTGCGTCATAATTGGCGGGGCAGGGTAGGAAAGCAGGACTATTTGCTAGGAAATACGCGGGAGAAAAAGCGGTCGTGGGGGTGGTTGGGACTTGGGACGAAATAGGTCTGGAGGTAAGCACTACTGCTCTAAGCACGCCAGCCATTTCCGCCAAAATATTGTACACTACTGTCACATAGTACTAGCAGTGACAGGAACACTCGTCTGCATATTGGGGGCGTGATAAGTGATAAGAGAAAGTGAGGGACGAACAAATCAGACGAGTCAAATCTTCGGATACATGTCCTCTATCAATTCTTAGTTCCCACGCCCTTCCACCATCCCGCTAACGTCCCCTAGCTCCGCTCTAAGGCACCTGGAGCATGTCGGCGCGGGGCCAGTCGGACCGCGCCCATACGGTACAACCCTTCCGGCCTTGATTCTTACCGAGTGTCAAATTACTCACGAGTCACGACCCTTTCTAGTGTTGGGTTAGGAAGCGAACAATGAAAACAGTGAACTCGCGATACTTCCACAGCAACAACATTGAGGACAAAACCTCCTATGACGGATCGGTAGCGCTTGATCGTCTCCATAAGTATTACTGCAAGACCATCCTCTTCAATGCAATGATCAGAGACATATGCAGCAAAGTATGTTTGGGTGATCTTCGGCTGTCCAACATTATTGAAAAACGTCTCGAGTAGTCAATGATAACTTACCTGTAACCATAATACCGCGAGAATGCCTACTTAGGATAGTATCTTACCATGGTAGTTCCTACTATGACGCCACCGACAACAACGATAACGCTGAACGCGGAGTAATACCTAACAGGGAAGGTACCAAATTACTCAAACACCCCTGCGTCACAATTCATACACTAAAATGGAAGCGACTCCTTATGCGCTACGAATCTTCTCAAGCTCTCGGCTGCCTACTTTAAACGAAGGATCCTGCGCCAGCGCGCGATGAACTTCATCGACCGGGCTCGATCTTGCGGATTCTCGCTGAATGTGCGTCCGAAGTCCTAATATCGCCACCCGAAAACACCATAGGGAGATGTGCACGGAAGCACTGACTCCTGAGGATGGCCAATGACAAATGTAAGACATTGCGCTGCCTTTCAAAAAGTGTACCTCCTTGCCTCGGAGGGAGCAAGCACACCACTACGTCTCACGGATATGGTTTGTGATTGGGTGAAGTCTCATGATTCGGACATCATCGTGCGGTCACACTAATCCACTCGTTGCTCGATCCACCGGTTCGATGCCTCGTCTACTCTCCAATGCGTTCGCTCAAGTCGTCTGTGCTAGGTACATGCTTTGCAGACCTCTTGCTAAGCGCTTCAGTCTTCGTTCTCCTTTTCCTTTGAGCTCGTCCGCAATGTCTCCTAATATACCTAGGTAGATGACACTCTCTGCTTGACTCAGTATCAGTTCTTATCTTAATTTGCTATTTGCGATATCCGCAATGCAGATGGCTTGGGTATCGAAAAATTGATTACTAAGCAATTGCATCCGTTGAGGTGCTGGCAACCTCGTTGTGTCTATCAGAATGGGAACCCTCGCTATTGAAGCGCCTAAGATCTCACCAGATCCTTCTAAATGTGAAAAGGACTCTGTATTCAGACCCTTTGGTGCGGAAAGCACGACTCAAGACGAAGTCGATCGATATGTTGTCGACTTTGACGGCCCCGATGACCCAGAAGACCCCCTGAATTGGTCAAAGACCCGAAAATGGTGCCTTGTGGGACTGATATCTGCAATGACTCTGGTCACGTACGCGTCGTTGTTGACAGCCTTATCTTGATCAGAACTCATACAAAGTCAGGAACCTTGCAACTCTCATGTGCGCACCCGCAGCCCCACTGATATTACGGGAATTCTCTTCCGACAATCAACTCTATCAGACACTTCTCGTGTCCATCTGGGAGCTCGGGGAAGCATTCGGGCCCCTGTTCATCGCGCCCTTGTCCGAAATATACGGCAGAGCACCGGTCTACAACGCAATCAACATCCTTTTCTGCATTTTCTCAATCGCTGGAGCCGTTAGTACTAACATACACATGTTTATTGGATTCCGATTTTTGAACGGCATCACTGTGGGGTCTACCGTTCTCAACCCTAGCATAGTTGGAGATCTTTTCGTGACCGAGAAACGAGGCAATGCCTTGGCCATTGAGGGAATAGCTCCACTAATCGGGCCAGTCCTGGGTCCCGTAATTGGAGGCTATGTATCTCAGGCGATTGGTTGGCGCTGGTTGTTCTGGTTGGCCGCGATGTTCGCCGGCGTCACTGAAATCGGATTCCTTGCCGTCTTCCGCGAGACGTACAAGGTGCGGATCTTGGAGAGGAAAGCTGCTAGACTGCGGAAGACAACCGGTAACGATTCTTACAAATCCGTTCACCATGTCTCACACGCAGTGATGGGCTTTCTGTCCGTCTCTCTCATGCGGCCGGCACGCATGCTTGTTTTGTCTCCGGTCATTTTCCTGCTAGGGCTTTATGTAGCCCTCGTTTACGCCTACACGTACGTGCTTTTGACGACAATGACCGAAGTCTTCGAGACGAAGTACGGCTTCTCGACCGGCTCCGCTAGTCTCACATTCCTGGGATTAGGTACACCTCCCATCTTTCAATCCGACCTTTACGTAATGGCCCGCTAACGGACGCACAGGTGTTGGTCTCACAGCAGGGGTGCTCCTCTGCCAAGCAACCCTCGACCGCTACGTCTCTCGGATGGAAACCCGCGGCGACATGAAACCCGAACAGCGCCTACCGCCCATGATCATCGGCGGCCTCGTCATCCCCGTCGCCCTCCTCTGGTACGGCTGGACGGTCCAGGCCCACGTCCAGTGGATCGCCCCCATCATCGCGACAGCAATCCTCGGCTTCGGCGTCGCCGCCACCATCCTCCCGTCCTTCAGCTATCTCGTCGATGCCTTCGGCGTGCACTCCGCGTCCGCGATGGCTGCGACCATCAGCCTTCGGTGCGTGGCCGGCGCGGCGTTTCCGCTGGTGGCGCCGCGGCTGTATGACGAGCTGGACGTGGGGTGGGGCACATCGGTGCTGGCGTTCATGGCGCTGGTTTTCCTGCCCGTGCCGCTTTTGTTGATGAGGTTTGGGGAGCGGATACGGAAGAATTCGAGGCTGTTGGTTACGTATTGAGGAGAATGTGGGGGAGGGAGGCTGGATGTCTGGGTGGCAGCCCTTTGAGCTCACGGATAGCATCCTTGAAAGCCTACAACTTAATCATCGTAGCATGTGAATGTGATTTATCAAAGAGCAGGGAGAAGTAAACCCCATTTTGAAACGTTGCAGTGCAGACCAGCACCATATCAACACGCGGAATTTTATCCATTCTTCAAGCAACATTCTCCACGTTAGATCAACCCTACTCATTCCCACATCACTAAATTCCACCCGCAACCTTTCCCCCCAAAAAGAGAGTCCACGAAATCTTCCGAACCCGTCAAAGAAAAATACCCCTCCCCCCACTCCCCCCTCCCTTCCTCAAAACAAACAGCATTCATAACCCCTCATACCTTCCCCACTCAACCTCCTCCCCGAACCCCAGCCCCTTCACGTAATACTATCTGCCGGCGGCGCCGGCACGGAGAAGCCATCTCTCGCAACAGGCGCGTGGGTGCCGTAATCGAACTAGCATCGATCAGATCAGTATGCGGTTTATGAAACCATCCATCCGTCCGTATAAATGTATACATCATATGCGATCAAGAGACGAAATAGACAGGGCAGTACGGTACCTCTGCAACGGCATCTATACAAGAGGAGAGCGTCAGTCAAGTACCGTAGTCGCTGAGCCGAGCAACAAGAACGGGTCAGGGGGCGGGAGGGAGCGATATACCAGCTTCAGGCACCGGCGCCGCGAGGGCGAAAGTGGCCGCGAGGACGACGCCTAGGAGGGAGAGGAAATGCATAGCGGCGGCGACGGAGCGGCGGCGATTGCGGACAGCGGTTGGACTGCGGAGCTGATGGCGTGTCGATTGTGGGAATTCTTCTACTGATTGATCGATGTATTTATTGATGTACTTATCCACACGTGCGCACGTACGTATAAGCACAAAACAAACAAAAAGCAGACCCCGATCCCTAATAAAGAACCCCCCGACCACCCAGCCCACCCGGCGGAAAACTCGCCTTACCGACTCAAGACCAGACCAGACGAGACCACACAAACGACGCACGCCCCTAGTGCCCCGCTCACTCACGACCCACCGTCCCAATTCCCACAGGTCCGAAAACAGATTACGACATAGGTAGAGTACCGACGTAGCGCACATCCGACCCTAGCGCCCCTCTCCATCCCTACCTAAGGTATGTACCTACCGACGCCCTCATCTTATCTCTGCGCGACCCGGCCCACCCAGAACGAACGAAACGAATCACAAACCAATGACCGAACGCCATCTAGCGACCAGGTACCTAGGTCCGATGCATCTATCTACATAAGCCGGGCAGCGCCTAGCGTGACGTGGCTTGCAGGACGCTAAAACAAGGCGCTCGAATCGGCGGATAGGGGTCTTGCTTTCGGGGGGTTTCGGTCGCTGCGGGGGATGGGGATGGGTGATGGATGGGGAGGGCATGTTGTTGGAGGGTGGGATGGAGGATTGGGATGGAGGATGGAGGATGGAGGATGATGCTGGGATTGTACTTTATGGGGGCATGGGTTTGGGCTAGTGGGTGGATTGTGAGGTTGGTAGGGCTGGGGGGAGTCGGGGGAAATTGGGGAGTGATGGGTTGGCAGGGGGATGGGAGGGGGAGTTGGGTGGTGATGGGTTGGGGGCTTCTGTGGTGAGAGTATGGGGATGAGGGATGAGGGATTCATGGTAGTGTCGTGAATATACAGTAGATTGCTCTGGTTCTATACTCACGGTTGGGAAGCATCAAATGATGGTCTGTACAAAGGAGCCGTTGCCAGAACTCCACTCCGAGTCCCCGGCTTCCTCGTCCTCGAAAACGCCAGCCGTCATACTCCACCTCCACCATCCTCTCAGGTAAAAGCACTGGCATTCTCCCCCTTGTCAAACTCCCCAAAAATAGCCCGAATATGCTCATTATACGGCGAACCCTCGGGACAATACCGATACCGGTACAGCGTATCGATGTGCTGACCGGAGTTGATATCGCGCCAGCACGCCGTCCGCTCATTGGCCCAATCCTCGAGCGCGTCCCAGCTCCGGCATTGCCGCGGTTGGTCGAAGCCGACGGCGCCGGGGTGGTCGTAGCTGGTGTAGAGCGGGGTGTCGTCGGCGGCGCAGAGGATGTCTTGGCGTAGGGAGTTGAGGCAGTGGAGGGAGTGGGAGACGGGGGAGGTGAGGGGGACGCCGTCGCGGAGCTGGAGCATCGTTCTTCTGATGCGTTTCTACAGATGGTAAGGTCAGGGCTGAACGGAAACTTCGCTCATTTTTGACCGCGAAATGATCAAGGCGCGGGGATCGGTGTGGTACTGACCACGCAGTGCAGATCGTGGAACCCGTTCAAGAAGTAGATGCCTTTGGTGTCATCCCACGGGAAGTTCTGCGATCGCGGTAGACCCTTCGACGCCGCATAATCGTGATCGAGGGCTACAGTCCCGTGATAGTACTCGATTGCATCCCATGCTGCATTGCTCACGGTCTCGTCCTCGTCGAAATAGACACCGCCGCGCTCAAAAGTCGTTGGAACATTACGGGTCAGCCCAGCTGATGTCCTGGTTAGCTGATTTCTCCTTGGTGTATGTGTAGACGGTCATTGATACCGAATTTACTCTTGCCACTATGGCTCAGCTCCGTCGAAAAGGGATTTTGCAGATTCCGAGTGCCGAAGAAGAGATTCAAACATAGGGAACCGATCAATGCGAGAATGACCGGTATGACGTATCCCGGCCGTCGTTGCGAGGTACGGCGATGAAGAGGAAAGGTCGGCTCGTCGTCAAGAAGCTCATCGTCACTCAACAGATGGTAGTCTTCAGAACTGTTCTTCATGGCTGAATTGGAACAAAGAAGTCTGTAGGTGGTCTAACGTTGCGAGATCATGAGAAACATCAAAGTCTATTGACTTGAAGACAGAATGTTGACCATACACTGGAAGGGCGGCACTAGTGTAGGAAAGGATGGGCGCAAAGTGAAAGAAAAGGCCTAACGCATACCTTCCATCCTCTCTTCACACAGCCTGCCTCATCGGGGATCTTAGTAGTCCAGTACCCTAACTCATGCAATAGGACATCATGCATCTACGCTACCGTGGCATCCGCCAATGCGCAAGACTGGATCTGTCCATTCTCGACCGCCTCGCGATTCCGTAGATCAATTCACGTGAAACTAACGTAGCTCCACAAAGGCAGCAGCGAATCACCACAAGGGTTTGTTCAAGTCTACGCACGTGGGTATATCACCAAGAGGAGCATTCTCCGAGACAGGGCGGTATGTGCTCGAGCTGCATTCGCACTGCCTGTGGTTGGGCGGGGACTATGGTGTTGCTGCCGGTAGACAGGACCCATCACCCATGGAATAGCGGAAGCTCACTGTCGACCAATCGCACCTTGATGAATGGGGACGGTGATACCGAGGCATGCAATCCTGCTTGTGACGTTGGAGGAACAGTGCATGAAGCATGCTTACTTAGTTTAGGCTTGACGTCAGCTTCCATTGCAAATGCTTTCCTAGCGGCCGCTTAAGCACGCTAAAACATACAAGCGACGAAGCGAGCAAGCTACTGCATCACTTTCATCTCCCGCACTCAAGGATCTACCCTAGCTGTATGGCCTAGTGCCACCTATCTACCACTTCGAGCGGGCTCAATCGAGGCCAGAAATCCAGATGAAATCAGATAACGCACGATCCATAGTTCATGTCGGGACATTGAGTAGCGTTAGATTGAACTACTTCGGGCACCCCTGTTGGGCAATAGTCCGAACCATCACAAGCCGCCTGTGAAGCCCTACCCCACAAACTCATTGACCTTGTAGCTCGGATGCACCGGCAGAACCTTCCCCCCGTTCGACAGCTCCTGCACCCATTTGATCCCGCAGCTCCACCAACAGTGCCTGTCCGGCGCCATCCACTCCTTCTCCAAATCCTCCCGATCCACCGTTCCCAGAATCACGTCGAAAATTTCGGGAAAGCCCTCGCCCATGCCGTGGCTGATGAAGTACGTCAGGTTGGTGCCGCAGCGTCCGCAGAACGTGCGCGTGATGGCCTCGGACGATTGGTAGAATTTCAAATGGTACCCGTCTTTGTGTGGCCCGGGCTTGAAAAGCTCGGCGGCTGGGATCCACGGCGACGAGTCAGAGGAAATGGCGGCACTGTCGCCGGATTTGACAGTGTTGGCTGCGGAGACGGGCTGGAGCTGGCAGGACATCATGCTCGTGGGCACGCAGATCCAGGTTGGGAGTATGGAGCCTGTGGCTCGACGGCAGTCGTTGCAGTGGTCTGTGGCGACCATGGGGAAGGGGACTTGGCCGTCAGAGAAGGGGTTGAGTGGACGTTCGGGGCGGGCGGGGACTTGGACTTTGTAACGGATGGCGCGACAATTACAACCGCCGTGGAGGACGAGAGGGTGATCTGGCAACATTGTTGAAGGGGTCAGTTGTTGACCTTCCTTGCGATAGGAGAGGTGGATTATGTATAATCAATTTATTCAATGTTTGAGGCGATGGCTGCCTTGGCAACAATAAGAAGACTGTAATATGAGACTGAAATCCGGTGAGAAGGTATACCATATCTACTGCGTATTGTCGCGGAATCTACCTATGTGTTCTCGGATGAAATGTACACCTGATACTTGTCTCGATACGAGAACTTTTAGATAACGATAAATAACAACCGAATACGTATCGGCGATCTTTGTATGTAATGAAATTGAACGCTAGTTAGCTTTGCAGGACGAGTCTATCCGATAACCGCCGAGATGTAACAAATTGCTTTCTCCGCACCATTATCGCGATCTCCGCACCATTATTGCAACTACCACTCCCTACCCCATATGATCTATTACAAACCGCCTAGATTCAGTCTACAGGGCAGTATTCCTCTCATGGAACCGCTTTACACACTCTCCTTTGCAACATACTGGGGGTTTACGCGTAGGAGCGGCCTCTAAATTTAGTATATGTATGTGGGAAAAAAAACCGCTAAGCATTCTCATCGATTTTGAAATTCGCTCATGCTCCCGGCTCCTTTTGCCTCTGAATCACAGCGACTGACCATTTACGACTCTTAATCGAAGTGACGAGTTGTGATCATGCTGGAACCTGATTTCGCCTCCTTCTCGATTCTCTCTCGCTAACATCTTCGTGACATTTCTACATGAAAATGTCCGGTAAGATGCCCCACGTCCTCAAAGCCGCAAAGGAAGCAGATTTTGGGGAGACGAAACCCCTACGGTCTGATTTAGTCGAAAATCTTGTTACCATTTGTGAAAAGGAAAGAGAGCTTTTGCAATCATGTCTCGAAGACATGAGAAAACTGCTCGAGGAGCGATTACTGGAACACAATCTTAAATGCATAGTTACGGGCCGCGTCAAAGCAGTAGACTCGTTACGCAAGAGACTCTACGAGAAGACTGCGAATAGGAATCCGGAACGCCAGAACCTGCTGATTCGTCGGTTTCTTCCTCCAATCAAGGAGTTCCAGACCCAGAAGATCATACAATTAGTCTTCGCTACCTCATGATCAATGCAGTGGACGGAGATCTGTGTATACGTGATTGGGCCGTCCTGGCACCAGGGTCTACCAACAAATAGAGGCCTGAACAGGCATATTCTCGTACCCCAGCGCTAGGAAAAACTCCCATATCTATTGCGACATGACCTGGAGTGTCGATAGCAAGCTAAGTCTAAATACAGGCGCGGGCGGGTGGGACAAATGTCTGCAGTTGCTCTGAGAGAGATAGAATCGACTGACGAGTCAAATGCATGTGGAAAGGAGGTCTATATAGGCCGTGAATAGACACCTGTCTTCCTGCTATGAATAACTGAAACCCGGAATGCGATACTCGTATGCGACCGACTAACCCCCAGTCCCGCTGTGGCGAACCAACCTCTTTCAGAAAGTACGAAACTTCCAGACTTTTCCTGATCCTGACTACCCTTGGACCTTTTGGGGCCTCATGAAGTGGGACTTTGACATCTTCGGCCTGCGGATCGCGTTTTATTTTCCTGAGCAGCGCCACGAAGTCCTGGAGATGTTCGATAATGAGGAGACGGCAATATTCGAGCGGAAAGCCCTGGAATCGATGAAAGACGGAGATGTTGTGTACGATTGCGTCAATAAAAGGGATGGAAATGATGCGAAAAAATTTCGGTCTCCTCGGGGGAGTGCAGATGCCAATGGTGCCGCGACGGACCACAAATCAGCCGTCGAGAGGCGCTTCCGCGGGTACACAGAGGAGATTCGATACGTTTCATTCAAGTCAGAGCGGCATGAACTCCCGAAGCCTTTTCGTGACCTATGGGTTGAGATCCAAGTACGCTCCGTCATTATGGATGCCTACACCAACATCAGCCACGGTCTTGAATACAAAGCTCTGACTGGAGTCCTTTCCGAGGAATAAATTTAAGTTCTGGAATCAATCAACGGTCTGGCTCAGACTGGAGAGGTTCTTCTACAACACCTGCAGCATGTACACCAGCAGCGTCCACAATCGGATCTCAAACTTCTAGACTCCAAACAGATCATTGAGAAAGTTGCTCGTTACATGGATTTGGAAAGTTCCATCTATCCTTTGTCCGAGAATTTGTACTACCAGAGAATTCTCCAGCACTTTTTATCACTAATTGGCTACAAATTCAATGCTCCCAATAGTCCGACTAGTCCGTCTCAGAGCTCGGACTAGTTTGGACTGAAGCTATTTACACAGTTCACAGTCCGTCCAAATCTTGGACCGTCCAAGTAGATCTGGACTAGTCCATGGACTAGTCTGGAGCCTCCACAGCGTTTTCCTCCAAAGTACCAATAACTGCATGTAAATCTGCCTCCGTAAAGGTACCTAGTCGAAACAATGACCTTATACACTCTAATAATTCTATGATCTCACTCTTAAGGCTGGCTCTCTCTGCTGAAATTGTATGCTTGACCAAAGAAAAAACGCGTTCCGACTTTGCAGATAGCAGGTATGGAAAAATATCGATGGCGATGTAATTTTAATCTGGCGGACCTGACCATGCGAGAAAAAAAATGCTCCGCTGCTACCAAAAACACGCCCATAGAACATGCCAAATCAAAAATCTTGGACTTACAGTCGGACTAGTCCGTCTAAATATTTGGACTCGTCTATGTATAGTCCGTCCAGACAGTAGACTAGTCCCCCTGGACTAGTCCATGGACTAGTCCGACTGATAGTCCAGGAATTGGGGGCGGACTATTGGGAGCCTTGGCTACAATCAACCAGGTAAGCTAAAGAAACTTCTTGAGTTCTACAAGATAAAAGAGGAATACCCCTCAAAGTTTCTGGAGTTTTCTGCAAGCTTTCCTGGTAGAGGATCCCTTGAAGCGTGGATATTCCACAAGATCCTCCAAAATATCACAGAACCTCGAATCGATTTGTTGTTTGCGCAGTCGGATTGGTGTCGTTATTTCAAACAATTTGATCGCTACATGTACGCAATTCAATCTAGGGTCTGCCAAAGTGATACGCTCGACTGTCCTGATCAAGAGCCAACAGAGGCTTCGTTTGACGGACTTGCGACGCTGTTTTTTCTCTTCATCTGGAGCTCTCGTTCGAGTGAACCATTGGACGGATCGAAGCTGCTCAAGGCGGTCTCGAGAATCATTGATGTACCGGAAAATAAGGTGCCTTTCTTGGTCACCCTCTTTTTTGGTGTTCTAATCGAAAGATTTGATCTTGATGGAAATCACAAGAGTTCTTATCATGACGTCTCGTCTGTTTCCCCACTACTTGTACGTTTGGCTAAAAGGCCGAGAAGTCTTGAAAGAGGATTGCAAGTATTCCTAGATCTTTCAGAGAGAATTATCGAAGCCACGGGCAAGTCTTCCGAAGGCACGGAACGGTCTGACGTAGAGAATAGCATGTCCGAATTTATGTTGGAGAATTTGGGGTTCCCCGATTTAGTGGAAATCGCCCATGGAAATCCTCACAATCTTTTCTTGGATTTCATGGCGGAGTACATGTTACTGCGCGGACTTGACCAATTGCGACAAGACGAAGAAGCAGAACTCCAACCATGGATGGAATATCAGCCAGCGAAGTGGAGACACTTGTCAGCACCGCACAGTCCTAGGCTCTGGGCTCAACAAACGGACGATGACATAACTTTCCTGTCCGTGGATTTCCGAAGATCCAGGAAGATTACTACCGTTTAGAAATGCCCAAGATATCAGATCATCTTCAGCCGTCGATAGACATCATCGCCGTTAAATCATTCGACAACTTTGATCAATTTCGCATGGAGGATTGGATCAGGGAAAACTTTTCCTTCGATTACGTTGCAACAGTATCGTTTCGTATAGACAGAGGCCTCTTCGGTTGGCCACTAAACCTTCAGCTACGACTATGCGTCAAAAAGTCGCGTTTCAGATTGCCCAACAGAGACACGACCTTACGAGAATTGGGCCCAGTCTGGATGGAGAATTCATTATCCGATACCAAAAACATGCAGGCCATTGCATGTGATTTGTTCGTACGCTCCAACCCAAGATCAGATTTCATTCAACTCAGGATTCCGAACGTCTACAGCTCCTCCATCGTAGACCCAGCAAGCACAGGTGAATGGATGCAGAAATTGCTTCCTTCTTCGACACAATGGCTCATCTTCGAAGACAAAGGAGAAGATGACGAAAGTGCTATCGACCAAAGTGACGGTTTAGCCAATCTTCGCGAAGTGCCACTTGAGGTACTAATATACGTGACAAGAGGAGAAGAAGAAGGAGGAGGAGAACGAGGAGAAGGACGAGGAGGACGAGGACGAGGAGGAGAAGGACGAGGAGAAGCAGGAGGAGGAGAAGGAGGAGGAGAAGAGGAGGAGGAGGAGGAGGAGGAGGAGAAGACGCAGCAGCGAAGTCTCCTTACAATAAGTATCTCCTGAGGTTTAGGCTACGCCGCCCAGGTACATTCGTCGATCCGGACGCAAACACGGTTTAAAATCCCATATCAGATTCATTATGGATTGATAATAATTGAACATGTGCTTCTAGGACGTAAGAGAAAGATCACCGAGCTAGCCAGCTACCTCCACGAGTATTCAACCGTCCCGAGTCCGACAGCATCCAATGTCTTAGGCCGGACGGACGTGATAGGAGCAATACAGTCAAGGAAAACCACTTTCCTACACAATCACAATTAGCAACTACTTATGCATCCCTCCAACTTCTGCCGGCCCACTATAGTCTTTCCTTTTTGCCCCCATCTTCATCCTTTCACAACCTTCTTCTCCTTCTTCCCCTTCCCATCAATTACCTCCCCCAATCAGTTTCATAAACTCCGCACTATTCCTCTCCAAAACCCGAAAATACCCATTCCCCTCGAATCCCCTCCTCCCCAGATCCAAACACCTCGCCTTCTCCACCCCGATCTGCTTCAAAAACCGGATCATACAATGATCATACGGCGCGTGATAACTCACCTCCCCCATCACCAGCACTACGGGGACTTTCGCCGAATTGGCCATTTTGGGGGCCGGTTCTTTCAGGAGCGTGTAGGACGTGTAGACGTGCTTTTTGTCGGGGGGAGAGGCGGGATGTGCACGGTCTTTAGGTCTGAGGGGAAGGAGACGGAAAAGGAGTAGCGGAGGGGAAGACGAGTAAGTAACACCGGCTAATTCAGAAACCAAATAAATCCAGTGAGGCGGCAAAAGCAGTCGAGTTAGGAGCCACGGAGCTCGACATGGTCATGAACCACGTCCTCCTGAGACAGGGGCGCTATTCCGATGTGTACGCTGATATAGTCGCCGTGCGGACTGTGGCGACTCGTTCGGTGATCGTTCTGAAACTGATTTTGGATAAGATTGCCGAAGCAGCGGGGGCGGGGTTATAAGCCAACCCTACACTCGTGCCTCGCTCCGGGGGCCAATCATATCGCAAGCTCATTACCCCCCCTCCCTGAGAGACGGGCCGGGGGCCATGGTCTCCGTGGTTCAGACGAGAGACTCTGAGGGATGTGACGGAAAACCCTTCTCCCGGACGCAACTCGTCACGCACCTTCTGTAGAGCGGTCTCCGGCGTCGAATTTGAGGCTGCAGCACGTTCAAGCTGCCAGACTAATAGGGGACCTGGGATCGAAGAAATACATGGTAAAACGCCCAGCCACGCGGGTGATAGAAGAGTCTGCATAGAGTATGCCAAGCATTTTACCAGGTTTGATAATTGATATAACTCTACTAACACCTTCTTCGCTGGTTTTATCTGCCGTAAGAGTCATTATTCTTGCCAATTTCTTGATGTTATTGATGTTATAAAGAGCGTTCCTGTCCCTTTTATTCTAAGTTATTCATGATTTATAGCAGATGCATTGCTATCGGGGTGTGCAGATTCCGTGCCAGCTTGATAGTAAGTTAATCCGTGAATTATTTACCAAATGATTTGCCATCAAGCCACTATCACATTCTTTTCCGTTGGACATGCTACCGTCAGCCTCAGCCTCAGACTACCTTGATCACGCAGGTCATCGAAGATGGGTTAGGTCGGGGCGGGAAGACGGTAATTCAAGCCTCCCTTGCGCGATTGGTCAGATAAGGCAGGAGACGTACCAAAAGAAGCAACAGATATGCAGGTCAGACGCCCAAACAGACCCCACGGCCGGAGATTGCCGCTATTCGAAGCTATTTCAATAGAAACTGACTCTCAAACGAGTGCACGAGGGGCCATCCAGGCCAGATCCAGGCAAATTTCCGACGGCGATCTACAGGGGAGCTATGGTTCTGGCTTTGGCGACGCTGTTTAAGAATTCCTGGGACTGAAAGAACAGTCATTATCCAGTATTTCCTTGATTTTTCGCATCATCCTCGACATGACCAATAAATTGACTCCAGCAGCAGTCGCCCCTTCTATTCCACACCCTACTGTACAACATGCTGTCAATAGAGATGCGTCTCAGCATGGCTGGCTTGGATCACTCCTTTCGATCGCAAACAAGGCACTCGCACCGCAACTTGCGCTAGCATCACCAAGACCTACAGCTCCTCCCCATCCTCTCATCATCTCCCGCATCCTCTTGAGCCGACAATCTCCGCAGACGTGTGGCTATATTGATGCGAACATCTGTGTGTTCCTGTACCCTTGTCTGGAGAAAATGCCACTCTGACTGACAGAAGCCTCACCTGCGACGTGCGCCGCCGGCTCCACATGCGCGTCAAATGCCGTCAATTCAGTCCATTACTGTTGTGAAGATGTCCAGGACTGTACCATACCGACCGCTTGCCTCGACTCTACAGCCGTGTCTATAAGTTGCAGTTCGAATTGCCAGTCTGACGCGCTCACTCTGAAATGGTAGTCTTGCCGCTGTCTGCTATTAGCAAGAAATTGCTGACCATGGCTCAGTACCTTCACTGATTTTCCCTTCTGCTATACGAGATTCTGGAACGAGACTCCTCCGCTGTCTGGATTCGGCTGCGCACTCTTACCCTTTACGCAGACTGTCTACACAACTTATGAATTAGAAGAGGACGATGTTACAGGAACTTCAAGTGTTGCTGCAAGTGCTGCTGCAAGTGCTGCTGCAAGTGCTACTAATGGCGGGACCATTACCAGCAGCAGCTCATCAGATGCTACATCTCTCAGCCTTAGTCCTGCATCTCAAAGCTCTTCCAGTGCGAGCAGCAACACTGCGGAAGTCATCGCTACAGACAGCTCTGCAGAGCCTCCAAGCACTGCAGGCCTCCCCAGCTCGTCGACGACCAAATCAGTGTTTGCTTCACCATCTGGGGCATTAAATCCAACGGCTCAGAGCAACGCGGCCTCACTCAGTCATGGCGCAATAGTAGGCATAGCAGTTGGCGGCTTCATCGCTCTGATCCTCCTCTTGGCACTTGGGGGTCTCATCTACAAGAAGTGTTTCAAGCCGGACCCTCCGCCCTCACCTGAGCACATTGAACTCGACCCACGGAAGCCGCAAATTGTTAGTGATGGCCACATGATATACGGCTTGGAGGACATTAGGCCAGGAGACTCGGCATCACAATATCATTTCCGCTCGGACAGTTCGACCGTTGTTTCTCCATTAGCTGCAGATCAAGGCTTGGTCCTTGGCGAACAACGCCATCGCACTCCGTCTCCAGCCCATCTACCACCTCCGCCGAGCACAAGTTCGTGGGAACCATCAATACCGCCGCCTCGACGTTGAAGCTATTCAAGACGGCTTAACCAAAAGAGCCGAAGACCGGCAGGCAGTTGCCCCAGAAATTGTTCATCCTCATGGGTCTTTCGTGATTATGGGAGTTCCGAGATGTGTCGGAGGTGTTTCGTCCAATGCTGTGCCTCGTTGGTAAAATCCTCCATACTCGTTGAGCCAACTGTGCCTAAATCTTTCAAGGCTCGAGCGATGTCTTCAATGATCTGAATGCTGCTCTTTTGGATTAATGTTTTATTGCCCGATGTGCCTAATATAAAATCGAGTTCAATGCGCCTCGCTCGGACAAATGATCTGAGAAGTCTAGCTTTAGCAATGGCAGTAGGGTCTTGAGATGACTGAGCCCATTTCATTGCTTCATGCGCATGATGCTCGGCGTTCGATTGGAAGATCTTTCGCTCCTCTTTTCGGTACGCTTTGTTGTGCGTCAGTGTAACATTTATCTGTGCTAATTTATCATAGATGTAGGCGTGATGGCCGGAATGTTGACGTGATGGCTGCTTCCTCAGAGAGTCCAAAGCTTCTGTATATTTTGTTTGACTTGTAAGAAGGTCTCTAGTAGACCGTTGCTCATGGGGTCGAAAGAAAAGTTGATCGGCTTGTCGTAGAAGCTCTACTGTTCCAAATCTGTGTGTTAGCGAAGGCGTGAAGACATGCTGCTTGTCTAATAGAGCTCACATATCCTATCCTCGTTGAGGTCTACTTGAATATTTGTAGCGAAGTCGTGGAAGGGTTCGATCAACCCAGGATCTGATGCTGGTTCATTGTTGCGTTCACGCTCGGATCGAAGTGGAGAGAGAGGCCGATTTTGCGACTCTGAGCTTGATTCAGGTGTCCCTTCAATAAGCAGCGGACTCCCTCGTCGGCTTGTGCGAGAGCTGCTTGTTCGCAAAGGAAGCGACAGTGCCGAAGAAATCGACGGAGAGACGCCTATACCAGAACCGTGCGTCAGCTTGCAGTCTCACGCGTGTGCACAGATGACATACCCCTATTACTTTCTCTAATACCAATCCAGTCCTTCAGTATGATACGTATGATGTGGCAGATATCCTTGTATCCTTCATCTTCGCGGCTGGAAAACTTGATCATGGAAGAATGGTCGCCATGTATAAGGTATTCTTTCTCGTCACGATCACCGAGGACCGCAGAATCTTTCGCGACGATCTGCGCTTTGCTCAGCCCAAGGTATGGTACATACAGTACCTTGCATGAAAGCCTTACTTTTCCAATCTTCGGGTACTCCAACTCTTCTAACAGTGTGAAAAGGGCAAAGTCTCTGAGTATGTAACTGAATGGTTTTTGTAGCCTCTCCAAGACTTCATCTCCCCGTTCCAGAGATTCTATCAATACTCCCGAATGGTCCTTCTGTATGAATTTGGCCAGGTTTGAAGCAATTGAGGCCCACTTGGCTTTGTCGGCACCGCGGTGAGGGGTACCGGCGAAAAGGACACCTTTTGTGGATCTTTTGATGGCGGCGAGAGTCATGTCCCCGTCTTTCTGTATGTTTTGGTAATCCGATTGGGATAAAGCCTTCAGAAGAATCGTATGGATTAGTGGCGATTTTAGTTAGATATGGGACAGCGAAGGGTTACGCACATCTTTGACGATAAGGCCTCCAAGGCTGTGAGCGATGAATATGAGGGGTCTTTCTGTCTGATGATTCTCAAACCTGACCCGCGAAAGATTGTTGAGTAGCTTCTTGCTATGATCATTGATATTGCCGGTGCCAACCGGCCCGAAGAAATGGAAGACATCTGCGTCGTAGCCCCACTGAGTATACCTTGTCACTTTCTGTCTGCATTGCGTCTTGGTGAGCGCTTACTGTCAGGATTCTTGCCCTTGGGTGATCTTTGGGAAGCAATTGCTGTGGCCAGAAGATCCCATCTTTTGTCCATGTGCCATGCCGAGAGCCTCGTAGACCATGCACAAAGACGATGCTACAAAAATCAGCGCAGTCCTCACAATACATGGATAGATGGTCCTCACTCAACGACAATGTTGTCCTCTTTTTCTTCGCACGTGGGCCATAGCACTTGCTAACATGTGTGAGCTTGGGCCAGATGGCTTAAATACACCCAGTTGCTTACCATTCCCAGACCATTTTTGCTGTCACTCGGTGACTTCTTTCGGCCAAACATCTTTTTGCCGCACGGCCGTTACCAGCCTGACCTGCTTTGAGATCAGTGAGTTGAGGGTTTGAGTAAAAACACACAATTGAGTTTTGGGAACAAATTTTGGAAGAGACCGAAGCGATAGATAAGTGACAGGTTCCTCTTTTCTACAGTCTATGAGAGCCGCAATGGTGAGATTGCTAAGCCAAATAGGCGCCTAGCCCCCACCAGGATATCTGTAGGAAGCTGCGCCCTACATTTAGGCAGTAAGTTGCACAAGGCTGAGGATCAAGGAAAGTAGAATTGTTCTTGACCACTTCTTTCGTGCATGTGGCTGAATTTCTCCGCGTCTAATCCTGCTCTCGCAGAAACTATCGGGCCTTAAGTTCCTCAATTCGAGTTGCAATAAACCCTTCCTGATGATTAACCATGCAAGTAAGCAAATAGCTCGGATTGGGTACCTGTAACGATGGAGTCGGCTCACCTCACATCGTAATCTTCATTTCAAGTGACGTTCTTGGGCCACTTCATAATGCCTTGAGCAGGAGTAGGGACAACGCAATCGTGGCAAACCGGCCTGAGATTAAAGCGCGGTAAGGTCCTTCACAGCAGTGCTTGGGAGAGATCACGAGAATGAC
This sequence comes from Platismatia glauca, assembly GCA_963556305.1. Classification (NCBI taxonomy): domain Eukaryota; kingdom Fungi; phylum Ascomycota; class Lecanoromycetes; order Lecanorales; family Parmeliaceae; genus Platismatia; species Platismatia glauca. The sequence continues at coordinate 166,524 of OY745778.1, forward strand.
TGGGCTTCGAGAATCTTAGTAAGCACACCAAAAATCGACATTCGTAAATTACCCCACTAATGAGGCCTCTATGGATGATAAGAATCAAGATAACCATGCACCTGATATTACATACGAAGGATTGTCCGATATTGAGCTGGAAGCCTCTGAGGTCAGCGATCAAGCGATGGGTTAGGCTGATATAGGAGAATAACCGTGGTGGCAACGTATTTCAGGTGTTAATCAGGCTGCGCTCTCCGTACTGTAGCTATGTGTTCTCAAAAGCACTCAATTGACTGTTTCATGGCCTATTCGAATGCCTATCTGGATGTCACGTAACCACTAACCTTGCGAATAAATCGCTACATTACATGGCCAGAATAATGGAAACTGCTCTGGAGAAAGGGATACCGGGGAACCCTCGCGGTAGCCCTACCATTTTTGACGGATAATTTCTACGCGCTAATGAGATTCTCAAAGCCCAGTCATGACCGTCCCTATCAAAACTTTAGGTGCGTTGTCTTTGCATTTGATTTTATGCTTTGCCCTCGCAATACAAAATGAATCGTAAGCGTACAAATCATCCAGTTTATCGTCGCAATTTTCGTAGTGTTGGAATTTTGAGACTCCGTCAACAATTGGAGAAGACACGAACGGTCGTTGCTCGGTTGCGCGATATCGGCCTATGTTGGCCCGAGAACTAAGGATTGACTCCTAGGATTGAACCCTAGGATTGACATGCTGACCCCTAGGATTAACCCCTAGGACAGACCCCTAGGACAGACCCCTAGGGTAAGATATTGAGAATTATGGGAGGATGATTGAGAATTATCTAGCTAAGTGCTGAGGAGCGGATTGAATAGGCCTGAGTGTGCTAGGAGTCCGCTAGTACCGTTGTGTTGACCAGTCCACCAATAGGGCTGCAGCACCAATTTCCAACATAAGATTCCCTGGGTGAGGCCCCTCCCGTAGGGTGAGACCTAACCCCTACGAGACCCCTAGGCAAGCGAGTGCACTGGAGGGGGCCCCCCAAAGGGAGGGAGGCTCCGATTCTCGAGCGATAAAAATCTCTCCATTTCGCTCCGAAATGGCGACCTACCAGTAAGTGTAAGATGAACCTTGCTTCTAGGCGTCATTTATGACCCACACTCTTCCAAACATGCCCAACAACACCAACTCCATCCAGATCGATGCCGCAATGCCTGCCCTCGAAGAGCTGAGCGACAAAAATGTTATGAACAGCGAAACCGAAGGCCTGTCTGATGATAGTCCAGACGCGACAGCTTCTACTGAGCGCCCTACTGACGATGACCCCTCCATGACTTCAGACTCGGAAGAAGATGCGGGTGAATGGCAAGATGAGAAATGTCTACAACCTATCGAGAGAAGGCATGGAGTTTCCCCGCGGTGCAATGCGTGCAAACATCTTTTCTCAAACTCACCCGTTTGGTATCGTGGGAGTTGGGAAAAGCAGTAGTGTGGCGGAAAATCCAGGTGCTGGGCTGAGATTCCTTCGAAACTCGCAAGTCGTAGAACCGTCGGCTCGAACTGGCTGTGCTTTTTGTAAATTAGTGTTCGCGAGAATACGGAGGGAAAGATGGAAGTTCATACCTGCGGAGGCCGTGAAGAAGAAACTTGAGTTACGCATGCATGCTGGTTCTGCATCGCGCTCTTGGATAATCATTGCAATGCCGCCGTTGTCAGTGCATGTTGACTGTTTTGTTTCAAAGGCTAGTGACATCCTTGGCATGGTAAAAATGTAAGTTGTTTTCGAGACTCTAACCTATGTGTACGATCCTAGGACTCAAGCTAGCAGACTAGCCATAATTCTGGTGATGTCCGACGGTCGGTTACTAAGGTATTGCATCAACGACTAGGCTTGTACTTTTCTTATTTTCTCCGTATCTGGGTTGCATCAATGCCGTCATGTAATTATACGTCAGGTCTGGCTGGAGAAAGAGCTTTGTTCTCTGACCGCTTCACAATCAATTGGCTCGCTGAGACTAGGTTCGTTATTGATCAATCGTGCCTGTCGACGTCGTTGAGCTATCAACCGTTGTCTCGCTCCAATCACATCTCCACGAGTGTTCGATGCCTCTGCCAAATATATCTTCTCCGTAGTTGTACGGTGTTTGAGCTTGTTCTCTGTATCTTCCCTCAATTGAGACGTCAACGGCTCGTCTATTGAGAGGCGAGCCCATTCGGGCTCGTAGGTGCTGTTCAAAGGAAGGCTTCGAGGCGATTTCTCTGCCGTATCTGGCGTTTCAGCCACAGGATATCTTTCCGGTTTAAAGTTGACACGCAATCGGAACATAATAATCGCTCTCAACCAGGAAAGCTAAACCCGAGTCCCCTTCTCGACGAGAACTGCCTCGCGTTTGGTTTTGTAGATTCTTGTTTGTAATTTAATGGCTTAATGATTTAGATAGAGGTTTCGAGCGCAGACAAGGAGAGCATCAAACGACTCTCCTTCCCCAATGAGTGTGTTGATGCTTGTCGATTTTTCACTCCAAGGTTAACTTTTTCTATTTGAAATATCTTGTAAGTGTAAAAATAGACTTGTGTCTCAGAATAGCAAGAATGAGAAGGACTAGAATAAATGGAATCTCCTCCACTCCAACTCTTCTGATTCTCGCTCCAAGGTCTTGTATTCGTTGACTGCAAGCACGATTGGTCTAGAAATACATTTATAGCGCAATATTGCATGGTGTACAAGACTCAAGGACCAATTAGAATCCCAGTTCACACCTCCTCCTTAAACCGCGCCGACTGCATCATCTCCGGCCCCTGCCCCCCGCCGTTCCCCCTACCTTCTCTTCCCACCCCCACTCGCTCTTTACCACCATCCATCCCGTCAGAATTTGGTGTATACTCAACACTCGACAACCTCTCTGCCTGCATGCCGCGGCCCAAAGATACTAAGAACGAGGCAATACTATATCGTATAGACGTGAAAATACCGATTGGAGAAGGCAGACGTCTAATAAGAGGTCCCAAGGGAGGCAGACATGCTGCTAGGAGGCCAATGCAAACCTCCGCCGTAGTCCAGAAATTGGGTGCGGAGCGATAGCGGCTGGTGCCGCTTTCTGAGGGGTGGAAATAAACTGTATTGAGTTAGTATTAACGCATGATCATGTCCCTTTAAGCTATGTAGTCAATGATCGTACCACTGAACGTCTTCGCGACGAAGCCCAGCCTGATGATACCGAAAACCAAGGATCTATTGAAGCTTGTAGTCAGTACAATGTACGGGGAAGAACCCAGAAGGGATAAGAGACTCACAGCGTGCCCATCAGAAAAATCCCACAAACACCAACCTTCTCCCTCCGATTCATTTGCATCGCCCGAATACACGGATACGGCAACGTAAGCACCGCAACATCACCCAGCACATCCGTAATAGCGAACCACAGCGCCAACCATTCCTGTGGCGCGCACGGATGGCCATGATGGGAGTCCGCGCCGCACGTGAACGCCTCCATGAACATGAAGATGAGACCCCACAGAGTGATAGCGACAATGAGAATGTTGTTGAACAAGCGGAACATGTCGTGATGGTAGAAGATGCGGCGGTAAAAGAAGAGGACGCTGAGTTTGATGCAGCTGTATGTGAATTTCTCGATTACTAACGTCGCCCAGTCGAGCTGTGGCGATCATTGAGTTAGCTGGATTCTTCATGATTATAAGGACAGAAACAAGAACACAAGCCTTGACGACATACTTTGCCTTGATTTGCGATACGCCAGTCAACAGTCGTGTCAACATCTCTGCCAATCTCTCCGATGAAGGCCCCTTTGCATTGAAAAGAGAACCGTCAGCACGGCTTTGCCGAACACGCAAGCTCGGGCTAGGGAACAGAAGTCCTGAGGTGCTCACCAGCGATCTCAAGACCACATTGCGCGACCACCAAAAGGCACGAAAAAGCAATCAGCCAGTCATCGATCCCTATGAATGTACGCTTAAGTCGCAGGCGCACGAAGAATCTCAAGCATACCGCTACCAGTCCAAGGAGCGGAAACACGATAGCGGTAGCGACGAGACTGGCGACTCCGTACATGATGAGGTTCAGTATGGATGTGGTACAAAAGATATGCGTGATGAAGTATCAGAGACTTGAAAGTTTCCGAGTTTCCGCAGAGTCATGTTCGAGCAGTCACCTCTTATACTGCCGGCTCCTCGTAGATATGTCTTAGCCAAGGAGTCATCCCTGGCATCAAGACTGTGAAAGCAGACACAAGGAAAGTTTTTTTTAGACATCCAGACTTTTGATCGCATGAATACTTCCAATCTGCAGAGTCATGGTCTTACAGTGAGCGTGGCGGACTTTGACTTGCAAACTGGACGGCCAGCAGCGCTTTGAGTTCGTTGACCCTAGGGATCTAGAGGAGCTCGCCTACTTACCACCCTGATGGATGGTCAAATGCGGAAGCACACGTGGATGACTACGCCTCTATGCTTGCTACCACGTGCGGCTCTCTATTTGCCGAAAATTATGGCCGTCCGTCAGACACCTTGATTTGGCAGAGCTAGGACTGATTCAGCACAGTTCATGGTTAGGTAAAGCGGATAATTCGAAGTTCCAACCACTTATCTTGGTGTTTTGAATTCACAGGCTGTCGACTAATGCATGATGAATCAGCAACATGCAGCCACCTCAGCACCGGCACGGCGGCACCAGTCTCAGCACTCAAAAATCATGCAACACGCTTAATAAGGAACGAGCTTGCTTCGCTTCTGTTCGGTATTCCCAAGTATATTATCGTAGACATAAATCCATGATTGTGGGGTCATAGCTTTTTTTTATCCTCCGAGGCAGGGACTCGTATCGGGACTGACCAATCATTGCGACAGCCATCAAACACAAATGCTCGCCAGCACACCCTGGAGCCGCAAGCCATTGATCTGAAGCATGATCACTATTAGCTTGTCAGACTGCTGGCAACGCCACTGTACAGGTCCGATTTCCCAGATGCCCGGCTTGAGGCTTGGTCCAAATATATCCAAATGTTACCAGGTCTGTCCCGGAAGAACAAGCTGTTGGACGGGTTGAATTACATTCAATGCCTACCGTAAGCTTCGCGTACTTCGAGCTTGCGACATGAACGAACAGAAGCTGCTCATTCGTCCAGCTTCTAAGATTGGACTTAGCTTCACGCACTTTCAAGCACCTCGCCCCTTTTATGTCTGAATAATCCCCCCAGAGAATACTCACAACCCTCCACTTCTCCACCGACAATGTCGCCTGGTCTTGGTCGAAAGTCTTCGGATGAATCATCATGAGGCCGCACAGACTGTACATCGCGTCGAAGGGGGCTTGCGTAGTATGATAGTTGTTGCCAATTCTTAAATTGTCCTAGCTGTAGGAGATCTAGAGAAGACTGTCCCGGATGCTCGCTCGTACTCGAGGTATCATCTTCCACAAAAAGGGATTAAAGCCGAAGATGTCAATGCCGAGGTCAGAAATATTCGACTGGTAGAGTGATGGAACAGTCCTGGAGCACATGAATCCTCTCGAGAGTAGCAAGTCGGTATTTTTTGTCGTAGATACTGAGAGCTGCCGTCAGGGACACTAACACGAGATCTTTCCATTGTGGTGAAGGTTGATTCCACCTGAAAACGATCTTGCGGCTCGCGCCTTCGAGCACTTCTTCGTAAATCTGCCGACAAATTTCGAAATGCATTTACCGTGAAAATAACCTAGTATTCCTCTGGAGACGTCGATCTGCATAGACTCTCCATAACTTTGCTAGATCTCTTCCCTCACATCAGTGCCAGTCTACTGTATCAAGAGTTGAAGCCTTATACCCGACATACCCACTACAGAAATCAAATAAACTTCCGAGGCAACTATTTCCGTTACCCAAATATCCCAATACTCCTCGATATCTAGCGCTTCTGTAGCAGTTCGGTCAAATTCTTTTCGAAGATTGTTTCAATCATGAACCTTTCCCGGAAGTTGACTTTCCTAAATAAAGATCACATTTTGGATCTTGCACAGCTGTCCCAGTCATTAGCTTATATAATAGATGATCGCTTGGAAGGCCTAGATATTATAAAGTGATTCGCTCAAGACACAGCAGGCTGTCCGAAAGATCCAACCTCTTCCTTTCTGGTGGTTTCAGGCTTTGGTCGTTCTTTACTATTGTAATTCTACTAGGCGAGACACCAAAAAAGATGTCAGTGCTGGGAAATGTCTCAGACCCTCTAGGTAGTAAAATCGATCCTCTAGGGCAAAAGAGTCAGCGAGCTGTTGAAGATAACACTCAAGTAAGCCAACCGCGTCATCCCGACTCTTCGCAGATGAAAGCTGTCTCCTTTGTGACATCAATACCTGCTTCTCTCGTGAATTCCGGCCACCATTTCGGCATTTTAAAGACTGGATTGGTGACACACGGAGCGAAGGCTTTCTTTGGCAGACCATGATATCAGGAACAAGAAGCATTGCATGTGTGATGGTCGCTGCAGAGCCAACAGCTGGCACAAGGCCAAGGACTGGCCTGAGTCGATCGCCGAAGCTAAGGTTTGCCAGACGTGCATCCGATAGAGTAGGCAAAATAGATGTGAAACTCACGTTCCGTCTCGCTGCTTGCTTGGCATGCCCGGCAAAAGTGTCGGGGATAAGGCCCCATTGGAGGTGCTCCCATACATAGGCGATCTTCCAATTATTGGCGCAGAGAAGAAGCGAGGTCATGACATCTTCGTTCATCTGATCAACCGGAAAGCGTCCAATCTGTTCAGCTGCTGACCGCCGAAAAACGAATCCAGTTCCGGTACAAAAGGTACTGTCAGAATTATCGTGCTCTAGTATAAAGACATCGAAAATGAGATCGGCGCCTTGGCATAATGGGTCCCCATCTAGAATGTTGTAGAAGTATTGAGGCGAAATTGCCATGGCGAAAGAAGGATCGTTGAGCAGATGCGGAAGTAGAGCGCGAAAAAGATTTGGCATCGGAATCATATTCGCATCAAGGACGGCGAGGTACTCGGATGGCCCTGTTTTCAGACCTTCCACGAAGGCCAAGCCGTGGTTGAGGTTGGCGGCTTTGGAGTGTGTTTTAACCCCAACTCCGCGAGCGCTGTAATAAAGATTGCTGTAATTATTCCTAAGAGCTTCGATCCGGGACAAGAGCTCTGCCGAGTTGCCATCATCAAGAAGAACAACACGGTACCTTTCTCTTGGATCATCCAGCCTGCACGCTGCTTGGACGGTGTCCAGAATAACATCGATAGCTTCTCCGCAGCAGGGGATCAGGACGTCCACAGATGGGACATCGTCGCCGGCTAAGCGAAATGAGGGCCTTATGCTTCGCTTCTTCACACATGATGCAGCTCCCATATATGCAAGGTATCTTGGAACTAGATTCTCTGCTAGTATCACGGTCACCAGCACGGTTGTGCGTGATTTGGCTTACATGTGAGGCTCAGCTCCAAGCCCAAAAAGGCCCAGGCGATTATAAGATCCAAAGTGGACAGACCAAAGCGTCCGTCCAGAGTGCATTTCACACGATACGCAAAGTACACGGGGTTGACCAAGAGACAAACTCTCCCCCAGTACGCTCGCCTGCGCAAAGCCTGAAGCTGATGCTCCGCCCGAGCTTTCTGATGAGGATCGTCCAGTCGTTCGACTGTGGCATGCATGGACTTGGCAGCGCTTTGCATTGTGTCAATTGCTGTAGACAGTATTGGGGTCGCTCGCGAGGTTTTTTGCAACTGTAGATGGCAGTAGAAAGCTCGGATCTCCTTCGCGCATTTAGCAAGCTGCAAGAACCTTGAGGGGCAAAGAAGATCCCGAAGATTAAGTGGGCATAAGCATGGGTACGGTAGATCGGACTCGCTCTACGTGTCGACCGGAGACATGCGCGGAGACATGCAGATGAACGGACGGCTATCATCGGTTTTAGTAGTCTGAATGATGTGATTCCTATGAAGACGCACAGAAAGTGGATGCGATTCCCGTGAAGACGCACAGAAAGTGGATCCGACCCCACGCCAGTGCAAATATTTTCATCAGAGAGCGGTAAAGATCGTAGACCTGACGAGTGTGTGCATCGCAAGTGTCAATTGGTGCCATAATCGTCCATCTGATATGCAGCCTCTGGACCTCCTCGGGCCGAGGCTGCTGAGGATGGAGGCTGGTATACTCCGAGCTGTGCCACATGATAGATATAGAAAGTTAATCGGCCGAATGGTCGAGGGCGAACATCAATTGACTTGGCAACTCCGTAGGCCGAATTCTATCAAAATAGGAAGGTGATGCAACTGTGATGCTCTATCGTGTCCCGTCATTTTATTTTGAGTTTTTTCTTTTGATGATACACTGATCGAGGAACTCCGTACAGGTTGCATTCTCATTCCTGAGGACAAGCGGATACCCAGACTGTTACATCGGCGATACTCCAATGTCAAGAAAGGGATGAACTTCGCATAAAGTGATGACCTCAACGGTGACTGTGGTGTGATCCCCTCATCCTGTTCAAATTGACCGGTTCGAGCTACCTCTTCGTCTACGAAAGTTAGAGTCCCCCGCCTGCTATCTGAGTATCTCCACCAAAGTCGCAGGAGTCACTTCTCTTGAGTCCATCGAGCTGTACGCTGTTAGTGCTTGACCACATAACCATGGACCAAGCTCCAATGTCAACATCAGAAACTATAGGGCCATCAACGGCAGATATGATCCACGAGCTGATCGGGGACCAGAAAAACACTCACAAAACTCGGAGTCTAGCTGAACCAGAGTTAGACCGCCTGCAAATGTCCTGGGAAGCCGATGTCGAAGATGCCTATCCAGTCATACTCCCAGTACACTTCTTCTTCATGAAGGAATTTCTAAATCCACACAAGAGGGTCTACATTACTTCGCTAGCTGACACAGAGACCGCAGTCGCAGCTATCTAGACAACGCTCGGATTATGGTCATGCATGCGTTCCATAGCCGTCGAATATGACCAGAAAACACGGTTGCTGGTAGTGTTGCGGGCAACTGAGCGATACTTTGACCAAGCAATTTCAACCCATCCGGATGTTGAAAACGAGCAAGCTCTTACGGAGACGTCAATGTCCGGTAACCATGCGGCCTCAGAACTCCCTCGAGGTCTCATGCTTAGAGTCGTCGTGGCAAGAATCAAGAGCACGAAGACTGTTGGTTTGGTCGTTCTGATCAATCATGCGATATTTGACGCCATTTCAATCAACGCCTGGGGAACGGATCTTGAATATTTGATTCGGGGGGGTAGTATTCCTGAGAGGACACCCCACAAGGCATTTGCAGAAATGTACTACCTTCACCAAACATCTCTAGTGGCCAAACTGGCAATCGATTACCATGTGAGACGCCTACGTGGTATAGGGTCAATGCGTCATGCTATTTGGCCCCCATCCCAGTTGTTCCACAACGTATCTGCTCGCGCTGGGGTACCAAATAACGAAGGCAGAATTGAGGCTGTCGAGGGAGGGGGGTACAACAACGCGCAAATCATTAGGTATAGACGGTGCCCCAATCTTGCGGCGATTGGGAGAAAACCATCGACCCTTACCATTGCTGCAATCGCGAGCCTCAACGCTTTCCTTACAGGAGGTTCTCAGGCAATCTTTGCTATACTGCTGGCAGGCAGGGAGTGGCCTTTTACGAATGACTCAGTTGCCCGACTACTTCCGAATTCAATGAGCGTTGCAGGACCAACATTGTCATCCACGGTCGTTGTCGTCGATGTGAATGATGCGGAGCAAGTTTCGCAATTTCTCGCCCGCCTCGAAGTGGAGCTACGCCTCTCGGGGCGCTATCAACACCTGCCGATGGATTTCTCCGCACATTTAGGGGAAGAAGACCGAGCGGTGTTCCGCGATGCGCATCGACAATTCGTGAATTACCTCCCTAACAGGACAGGGAAGGAAAGCGCATTTGGTGACTCGCCATTGAGACTTATCTTGGATAGAGACTATAAAGTGGATAGATCAAACAACGGCTTCACGTGGGAATGTGGTCTCAGAGACGCTGAGACGCTGAGTATCAGAGCAATGTTCAATCCTGACATTTTCTCCGAACAGCAAGTGGAAAGATTCACAGAATCGGTACTCGATGTTGTAGAGTTTCTAAGCGACGCGACAAACCTTGGGAAGGAGGTTCGTGAAATGCGATCGGTTCTGTCGAAGAGATTCTTTGGTTCGTGCTCGCGATTTATGATTCTTTGATAGTAACACAGTCGAAATGACCACCTGTTGGAATTGATGCACCACTCAGCCGTATTATGCTTGGCATGTAGAGTACTATGTACTTTACCTTAGCCCACTCTCTTTTCTTCAGTCAATCAACCAATTCATCGTAGCCATAGCTTGGGGTCCAATGCCCCTGTGAAGCCCAAAAGATGCCCTGGACTTATCGCAGTTCACACGCTTCCATGGTGACCGTGGTACGGAGTAGTACTCATTTCTAGAGCCCCCAACGAGCCACCTTCTGAAAGTACCTTAGGGTTAGGGCTGCTGCTACAGTCTAGAACAACGCGAGCCGACAAAACACGGATGCCCTTTCGGCTTGGCAAAGAGCTCAGACTTGGCTTTTTCCTGGTGTCTGAAGTGCAGATTTAACCAGCAATCATCATCATGCGATTAAGCTGATGGAGACGAGCTCTCGTAGAAGAGTCTCCATGCCGTCCATCCCTTACTCGTCATGTCCTCTTCGAACCCGAGGCGGTCAATCGACACCCCAGGATCACCGATTGCAAGCCCATCATCGACACCTCAGTACCCTTTCTTTCAGAGCGACTCACCACAGAGGCCAAGCTCAAGCGGACGGTACGGGCATAGCCGGGGTCGAGGCTCAACCGCGAGCTCTATTACATCAATCGGTGGAGTCTTGGACACGGCGACACAGAGTCGAGATTCGATAGCAGAGGCAAGCAACAATGGTTCGTGCAACTTCTGAGCGGTCTCTCTTGGGATACACGCTCATCTATGCTCTTTGAAGCCATTGCGACCCTCCTACAGCCACCCATTGTTCGCACCGGTCTTCCACCGCACGCCTCAGGTCCCAGCGTACCGAAGCTCCCTTCGGCCAAAGACATCCCTCCAGTCACTTTAACGAACATCCCCCACGTCGAATCATCGTCGTTTCTACCCTATCTCAAGCAAGCGGGCTCCTTATATGATGCATTCCAACGGGCAAAGGACAGCGAAGTTACTGGGACGTCGCACGCCAGAAGTTCTCGGGCTTCCTCAAAAAGCGAGCAGCTGTCAGGCTTTTTGAGTCCCGGCCACCAAAGTCGGCAAGCAAGTATATCTAGCGCACAGAAACCAGGTGATATACTCGCAGCACTTGGATCACTACCAGAAAGGCCGCAGCCTAAGAGAAAGAGCAGCGGGGGTATTTCTCGGCGAGGACCGCTTCCTGTGGCGCCATTATCCACCGTCCCCCAGGTCTACTTCGACCCAGACTTTCATCTAGAAAATCCTCGGACTTTCGATATAGTTAGCGAAAGATCAGAAATCGTACGTCCTCAGCCAGGGGCGAATGGAGCCTCGCCGACACCAGGGACAGGCGGGAGAAAGGCACTAGCGTCTAATGCCATTTTGCAAGAGAAGCTCTCATGGTATATGGATACGGTGGAAGTTCATCTGATCTCATCCATCTCTACGGCTTCTACTTCCTTCTTTGCCGCCCTTGGCTCACTACGGGATCTGCACATGGAAGCATCAGCTTCTGTAGCCAAAATACAGGCGCTGAGAGCAGACCTCGCGAGATTGGACAAAAGTATGGCCGTTGGAGGTCTTCAAGTCGTTGCCATGCGAAGGCGTCGCGAAAATGTTCGAAAGCTGGGCGACGCTGTCCAACAACTGCGTGATATTGTGGATGCCGTAGCTCGATGTGAGGACCAAGTGGACCAAGGCGCGGTTGAAGAAGCTTTGCGGGGATTGGCCAGTGTGGAGAGGCTGATAGCAGGAGAGCAACTGGAGCCTACAAATTTAGACTCAAATGATGCTACACCTCGCGGAGGCAACCTAATTGATCTCCGTGGTGTCAAGGCCCTGGACGGCGCCAGTGCCGAGATCAGCTCTTTGAGGCAAAGGATAGGCAGAAGTTTTGAAGCAAGGTTTCTGGAAGCTCTGTTGTCTGACCTGCGGAAGCACGTCGACACCGTGCCTTCAAACGCTACTTTTCAAAGATGGGACAAGGCTTCGCAGAGATCTCGAGGCACCCACGCTAGAACACCATCCGTATATCCAGCCTATCTGCAAGTTGAAGAGTCGCTCCGCGCAGTTCTCCGGACTAATCTTGATGGGTTAGCCCAATCAGACTCTGTGAAACCTGCAACAGCCGCTTACCGGGAGGCCGTTTGGAAAGAGGTCAAGACTTTGATTCGACGACATTTGCCGAGTTCTAGTGATGAAGACAACGAGTCAACAATGTCAGCATCTACGCAGGGTGGCAGACATCTAACACAACAAGAGAAGTCCAGCCTCTTAGCTAGGAACCTTCGCGCGCTTGAGCCTGAGGATGCCGAGGATATGCTCAAGAGGATATACTCAAACGTTGGTGAGGCTTTGCGCAGACTGGGGACTCAGGTAAAGGTCGTATTGGATATCACGAGTAGCTTTAGTAGCACCCCGGCGACAAAGCCTCCAAGGTCTCCTATGAGTCCCCCAGTCGCGAATTGGAATAGCTATATTGGCGTCACTCCAACCAGTTCAGCGACTCTTGGGGCAACCCAACAGGAAGACATCCAGCAGACACTGGACATGTCGAACCTCTTAGGCCAAGCGGTGGACATTGCCCAGGTCCAAATCACAAAGATTCTCAAGGTCCGGTCAGAGCAGAGCACACGTCTCCCATTACCGCAATTCCTTAAATACTTCCATCTTAATAGGCTCTTCGCGGATGAGTGCGAGGCGGTGTCCGGACGAGGAGGCATGGCCCTCAAGACCGTCGTTAATGCCCATATCATCGACTATGTTCACCACGCGGCGGACGCAGAGAGACAACACCTTGTAGCAGGCATGGATGGTGACCGATGGGACGCGAAAGATTTTGATGACTCTAATGCGCATCTATTGTGTCAGATCATAGAAGCTGGCACTAAAGAGATCGAGCCATGGGTCAAAGCTTCAATGATATGGAGCGATGAACCAACTGCTGTAAATGGCAAACAAGAGATCAATGGAGCTGTGAGAGATGGCTCAACTCAGAAAGACAAGACACGCCCAGCCATCATCGATGAGCAAAGATTTCTTCTTCCCGATTCAGCACTCATCGTCATGAACGGCATCGGCCAGTTTGAGCAGCTAATGACTGGCATACCGAGCATGACACAGGAGCTCACGTCATCACTCCTCGAATACCTCAAGCTTTTCAACTCACGATCCTCGCAGCTCATCCTCGGAGCCGGCGCAACCAGAAGTGCGGGCTTGAAGAACATTACGACAAAGCATCTGGCCCTTGCATCTCAGGCTCTGAGCTTCGTCACGGCACTGACGCCTTACGTCCGAGAGTTTGTTCGAAGACACTCACCCGGTGCTGGAAGTTTGATGGTGGAATTCGACAAGGTCAAGCGACTGTACCAAGAGCATCAAGCCGGCATCAACGACAAGCTGGTAGACATCATGAGCGGACGGGCTACTACGCTTGTCAATGTCATGAAGAAGATCAATTGGGACTCGTCATCATCAGGCCAGACTGTCAGCCCATACATTGAAACTCTGGTAAAGGACACGGCGACGCTACACAAAGTGCTCAGCAAGCACCTGCCAGATACGACAGTGCAGATGATCATGGATCCAGTTTTCACCAGCTACCGCGAGCAATGGGGAAAGGCGTTCCATGACGTGGACGTCAAAACGGTAGCTGGGAAAGAACGGTACGCACGGACAATTCCCCATGTCCAGTCTGAGACTACTAATGCCAATTGAACGCCTAGGATGCTTCGTGACACCGAGTTCTTCAAGTCGCGAATCTCAAAGATCGATGGCGCGGGCGATATCGGAGATTATCTTGTCAACATCGTGACTGCCAAAGCTGTCGCCGAACAGCCGAAACCGCCCAAGGAGCCTCCTGCCGCAAGCGATGAGACGGCGGAGAAGCAGCAAGAAGCTGGTGCTGAGGAGAAGACATGAGCTGCTGCGCTTGTTCTTCAGATCCACCTTGCACCCTCAAACGGGCTGTACTTTGGCATATGCCTCCCGTTACTACACCACTTCTTTTCTTTGATTGTATTTTGCTCACGAGATTTGTTCTGCTACCGCTGAACCTGACACGCATAGCACGGCGTTTAGACGGGTTAGGAAAGCTCTACGCTTCCGGGTGTAGGTGTCTGAAATGTACTACTACGTATGGATAGGACGGCTATCGGGGTCCGTCTGGTATCTACCTACATACTCATAGAGATCTTCCTTGATGCTGATTCCAATCATCAACACGCGTGTTCAGCTGCAACCTTCTTGGCCGCTGATGCCACCTGCTGCCATTGATGGCTGTCTTCAATAGCTCGTCCAAGTGTCCCCAATCGAGCATTATTCTACCGACTGAGCCTTCACTTCTTCCTCCCATAAATCTTCCCCAAGAAAGCTTCGAACACGCTCCTCTTCAAGCCTTCGCTCTCATCCACCTCCTCGATCAACTTCCGAATCTTCCCCACAACATCCTGCTCGTAATCCAAATACACCTGTTCCAAATTCAACTCCTCAAACAGCTCTTTAACCCGCTTCTCCTTTCCCGCATCCTTACGCCCGTAGCATTCATCCAGCACCTTTCTCTGCTCCGGGCTCGCCTTCTTCAACGCCTGGTTGATAATCCACGAGCACTTGTTGTCCTGGATGTCTGTGCCGATCTTCCCAATCGCCTCCGGCGAGCCATATGCGTCGAGGTAGTCGTCCTGGACCTGGAAGTATTCGCCGAGGGGGATGAGTATGTCTTCGCAGGATTTGAGATTGGCGGGGGTGGCGAGCTCGAGGTAGTGGAGGGAGAGGGCGACGGGGAGGTAGAAGGAGTAGTAAGCCGTCTTGTAGATGACAATGAAGCGGTGTTTTTCCGGGGTGAAATTGTCGAGGTCGACGTGATCTTCGGGCGCGGTGAGGAGGTCGCAGAGTTGGCCGATCTCGGTCTGGAAGGTGGTGGTGTGGAAGAGCTCGATCATGTCCGCGTAGCTCGGATGGCTCCGGAAGTGTTTCTTCAGGAGCACGTATATCGACATTTCGAGCATGAAGGCGTCGTTGATCGCAATCATGCCTACCCCGGCCTTACGGTACCAGCACGGTTGGCCGCGGCGGGTTATAGAAGAGTCCATCATGTCGTCGGAGACGAGGAAGAACGCTTGCAGGAGCTCGGTGAGCCAGCCGAGGGTTGCGGTGAGGAAGTATTCGGTTTCATCGAGGGGGCGGGAGAGGAGGAGGGAGGTGGAGTCTGGGACGGAGAGGCCGCGGTTGCATTTTCCGCCCATGGTGTTGTGGTAGAGCGACTGAACGCATCGTCGATCTTAGCATCTGGAAGAAGGACTGCATTGGGCAATGTTGGAGAAGAGCAGGAGGGGCATACATCTGAATACCATTTTAAGGCCTCTTCTGGAATGTTGTATTGTTTGGCGTTCTCCTCGAGGTCTTTGACGAGCTTGGGGAAGACGGTCTCGAAGTCTTTGAGCTTGTTGGACGAGGGATTGGTGATAGAGGGTGGCACTTTGTTGTCCGTAGCTTGCTGCGACTTCTGAGACGTTGGTAAGAAAGGCATTGTGCGAAGGTCAACGGGTTGTACGAGTAGAAAAGCTTCACCGGGTTGTTGACTTTTTGGTCTTCGCCTCGGTCTTTACTCTTTACGGTACTGCTTACCCTGATCGACGGCAGGGATAGCTTCTCTAGCGCCGGAGATCTTCCACATCAAACTCCGACGAGCTTCAACTTGTCAACAACGCGGGCTTGCGGACAACACAGTTAACACAATTCGGTCTGTGGGTGAATGTTTGACGTGAGATTAAGTGTAGCAGCCTGTTCACGAAGGTCGCGGATATCACGAGGATAGGCCTTCCTTTGTATAAATTGCGGTTCCGTGGGATTTCTATTCAATTGCACGAGGTCGTCCTCTCCGTGAGACAAGACGTGATTGAGATCCACCTTTTGCCTTTCTGATATCTATTGTACATTCTATCGTGCCGCAATGGCAGCAGGTCGAAGTAACACAGAGCAGCTGCGAACAACACTGCAAGAAGCTGTAGTCAGGTGCTCCGAGCGATGTCTCTATCAGTCCGCTAAATGGTAGACTTCGATTCTCTGAACTTTGTGTTGGATCTAATTGGCTATCAGGGCTGCGGAACTCTCAACCTCGCTCCCAGAAATCCTCTCAACCTCTACTTCCTTTAATTCCGACCCCGACTCTCAAATGCAAGATGGCGACCTACCTCCGTCAATGCCTTCACTCCTCTTCTCCAACTCTGATCCCGAAGAAGCTCGGCTTGAAGCTCAGGAACTGTCAAAATATCTACTGGCGAAGTCATACTTCGACTGCCGGGAATACGATCGCTGTGCTGCCGTTTTCCTACCCTCAATTCTAGCTCGAGGACCGCTTACTCCTACGTCTCCCAATGCTAAGACACGCACACCTACAAAAGCAGCGAAGGGAAAAGCGAAAGAGTCGAGTCCGAATGCTGAAACTGGCGCAATACCTCTGAGCAACGCTTTGCCTCGTTTGAGCCAGAAATCTCTCTTCTTGGCCATGTACGCTAAATTCATGTCCGGTGAAAAGCGGAAGAACGAGGAAAGTGAAATGATACTCGGACCAGCAGATGGTGGGGGGACGGTCAACAGAGAGCTTGTGGATTTGGCGCGGAGCCTTGAGGGTTGGTTTGCAGACCGGGCCGCCAAAGGCCTGGAGCGCAGTAATCAGGGGTGGCTGGAGTATCTATACGGCATCGTTCTAGCCAAAGGGAAAACGGAGGAAGATGCGAAGAGCTGGCTCATTAGAAGCGTTCATCTACGGCCCTTCAATTGGGGTGCTTGGCTTGAGCTGAGCAGCTTACTCACCAGCTATGAAGATCTTGAAAAGATTGTCCCAGAGTTGCCTCAGAATCTCATGACCTTCATCTTCCATCTCTATGCAAGCCAGGTGCTTTATCAATTCACGGAGACAACGCTTCATCACTTGAATGATCTAGAAAGGATTTTCCCCGGAAGCCATTTCCTACAGACACAACGGGCGCTGCTATTTTACCACTCTAAAGACTTCGATAAAGCCGAGTCCATTTTCTCGACGCTGTTGCACGCCGATCCTCACAGGCTTGATTTTTTCGAGCACTACTCAAACATTCTCTACGTCCTGAACGCAAGACCAAAACTTGCTTTTCTGGCTCAGATTGCAACTGCAACGGACAAATTCAGACCCGAGACCTGCTGTGTAGTGGGAAACTACTATTCTCTCAAGTCAGAGCATGAAAAAGCCGTCATGTACTTTCGCCGTGCCCTGACCCTGGACCGTAACTTCAATTCCGCTTGGATCCTGATGGGTCATGAGTACGTGGAGTTGAAGAACACCCATGCTGCAATCGAAAGCTATAGGCGCGCAGTAGATGTCAATCGGAAAGACTACCGAGCTTGGTATGGACTCGGCCAGACCTACGAGATACTCGAAATGTATCTCTACGCCCTCTTCTACTTTCAACGCGCGGCAAGCCTTCGGCCCTTCGATCCCGTAATGTGGCAAGCGGTCGCCGGCTGCTACGACAAGGCCGGCCGGCCCATTCAGAGCATCAAGGCTTACAAGAGAGCACTAGTGGCTGGCACGTACTATGACCAAGGCAGCTCCTTCGGCTCCAGTGCAACGACCGGAGAGCCTTCTCCACGAGTCTTGGACCCGGAGACGTTGTACAATATCGCGCTCATACACGAGAAATTGGGTCAACGGGACGAAGCCGCGTCCTACATGGAGATGACCGTGGCGCAAGAAGACGGTCCCGGTGAGGACGACGACGACGAGGCCAGAGGACCGGGCACCGGGGTGACCAAACAGACGTCGTACGCGCGCATGTGGCTTGCGCGGTGGGAGTTCGCGAGGGGCGGTCTCGCGCGGGCGATGGAGCTGGCGAACGAGCTGTGTCACGATGGCGAGCAGGTGGAGGAGGCCAAGGCGCTGATCAGAGACCTCAAGGCGAGGATGGAAACCGGAAAACCGCCTCCCTGAAACATGCGGCGCCGATTCTTGTTCATGCGAGCGGCGTGCGATTGGCGGCGAATTACTTGCTGCGGTCTTCCGGCCTACCTTGTAATGCTGCTTTTCGCTAACTCGATACCCTCTTGAAGATCGATCACGAACAGATTTTACCACAGCGGTTGTATTTATTGCACGTGCTTTTAGCATTATTTTTCAGTCCACACTTTCTTCCGTGTTGAACGGTATAGATGCGCTCACCAACTGGTCTAATCATGAATACGCTGACGAGTGCAATCAGCCTACCATTGCCCACCCAGCCTTGCAGCAACAAAATAAAATACCAAGCCCTCATACCAA
This sequence comes from Platismatia glauca, assembly GCA_963556305.1. Classification (NCBI taxonomy): domain Eukaryota; kingdom Fungi; phylum Ascomycota; class Lecanoromycetes; order Lecanorales; family Parmeliaceae; genus Platismatia; species Platismatia glauca. The sequence continues at coordinate 184,975 of OY745778.1, forward strand.
AGTCCGTCTTTATCGCATCCAAATTCATACTCCACGCTTCGTTCCTCCCCTCTCATCACCCAGACACCGAAACCCCGCCGTCCCGCTACCAATTCCTCTACTTCGACAGACACGGACCCTAGGAACCCACCAACCATCGCCAGAACCACAGCTTTTGGCGAGACCGATGACGAAAGTCCCGCAATCCCCTACGATGATACGATACATCGAAGTCCGTGACGGCGACGACGACAGCGGCGTTTACTTGCGGAGCGGAAAGGGCATGGAGCGAATGAGACCGGAGCGGACGGTTTTGCGTCGGCGACGGCGATGTGCTTTGGGGCCATACCGCGCTGCTGCGAGCAGTGAGGGGCGCAGCTGCTGTCAGTGATAGGGAGTTTCGGACCGCGTTTTTTTCACCGTGGATGCTGCCCGGGGCCGCATTTCGTGTGGATTTTGGGGCGCCTCTTCATGATAGTTCTTGTAGATTTCGTGCATCTACTGTTATTAATTACTACTACTGCGACTCCTTCCTGCCACCTTCTACATACCCTCTCAAGCACCTTGCTCTTCCCAGTAGCCCTTCTAGGTTGTTCTTCCAAGAGCCTCGCTGCCTCGCAATCCCAAGTCGCGATCCCCAGTCGGAATCGCGGTTCCAAAAGCCTCGCTGCCTCGCCGCCCCGCCTTCTCAAGTCGCGAGCCCAAGTCGCAATGGCGCGAAGTAAGCCTGCCGAAGCCGCAGTCCCGGCCCTCAAGAAGAGTTGGGAACCCGCCATCGAATGGGCGCAGCAGGATATAGATCTCATAGTGACTCGAGTGTTTTAGCAGACGTAATGAGGATGGAATACCCGCAAACTATGAGACATGTGTGATCACTGCATACACAAATGTAGCGGAGAGAATGCTTCAAGAGACCGGGCTGATCGACACAGCATTGACAGCAAGATCAGCCTTGTCCCTTGAAGCAATCTCTTAGGCACATCTGTGTGCACAGTGGTCACATATGCCTCATAGTTTGCAGGTATCCCATCCTCACTGCGCGTGCAGAACCACTCCACTATGAGATCTGTATCCTGCTGCGCCCATTCGATAGACGGTTCTCGAAGTTTCCGCGGGGCTGCGGCGGGCTTTGTGGCTTTACTCCGTGTCATTTTTCAGATACTGAGAATGCGAAGGGGCGAGGCTTTTGGAAGAGCGACTTTGGATTGCGGCGAGGCTTGTGAAAGAGCAACTTAGGATTGCGACACTTGGAAAAGCAAGACAGAGAGGCAGAGAGGCTTTTGGAAGAACGACTGTGGATTGCGACTTGGAAGGGCGTGTAGAAGGTAAAGGGGATTGGGCTGTAGATGAACCCCGGGGTAGCATTCGTGGATGCCGTGGAATTCCACGGTCAGAAAAGGTGGTCTGAAACTCCCTTTTGTAGATTACGTGTGTTCGTCGGTGACTCCCTGGGTTCAATTCGTCAAATGGTCTTGGCGATTCAGAGAAGTGATAGGCTATTGGTGATTTTGCTTCACCGTGGATCTTCGACTCCTGTCTTATCCATCTTTCTTGCCAGGAATTGGGCATTGTCGGTGAGTCTCAATTTTGAAGGTCTCTTGCGCACGATACTTTAGTCAGCATCTCGTCAATCGGCAGAGCCTCAATGATAGGTTGATAGGTAGGTATCAATGTCATGGAGATGTTTCAAAGGGCATACCACGATCAGCAGTCCAGGATATTATTAAGCGTGTACGGTCGGACCGATGCTTGTGGAGGTCATGTGGGCGGGGTAGCCGCAGCGTGGGGCGCTGGAAGGGTACCCCAGCATACTCCGTACTCTTCTCCTATGACGTCGATTGTGATGGAGATGATGGAAATGGAAGAATGCTCGGCTCCGATGCAATGAATGGATCAATTCAAGGCTGCTGGGTTCCCTACTCACTCGCACTTATAGATAGATACATGAGTGATGTTGAGGGAAGCGCATCAAAGTGTTGAAAATGCTGAAATCCCACTCATCTCCGCACTCGGCGCCCCCAGTACTTCTTGGCATCCCTGTCCGTTAGCAGATACCTTACCCAACCTACTCGCTCTCCACTCTGAAATCTTCATCTACAACACGACCCATCTGAACCCCAGCTAAATACTAAATACCAATTCCATCTACCCTTCACCACTTCTATTTGCATTTCTTCCCCCCATTGTCTTCTTCTTCCTTGTCTTACGGTACTGCAATCCAATTGGTACGTCACATATCGAGCTCCCTCGAAACAATGCGGGGAAGCTCCCCGTCGCGTCAATGCCACGAACAATCCTCAAAATCAGCTCCCCAAACTTCCCACATACTGACAGTTGGTAACGACGAGTAGAAAGCCCACCTCGTGATACTTCTAGTGCCCCGCATCCAATCCCTCTCCTCCCAGTACTCGCCTACCGCTCGAGTCTCGAGGCTGTGGCTACGTCGTCGTCATGTCGACGGTACATACAAATGGCTCCGTTGAAGGCAAGCTCTTAGCCAGTGCAGAGTCGACGGGACGAGACATCCGGGATCATATGCTTTTCGAAATTTCGACCGAGGCTGCTAATCGAGTCGGAGGCATATACTCCGTCATCAAATCAAAAGCCCCCGTCACCACGGCCGAATATGGCGATCGATACACCCTCATCGGCCCTCTCAACCGTGCTTCGGCTGCCGTCGAAGTCGAGCCCTTGGTCCCTACCAATCCCGAACTCGCTGAGACCATTACAAGTATGCAGTCTAGAGGTATTGGGTTGGTCTACGGCAGATGGTTGATTGAAGGCGCACCGCGAATTATACTCATCGATACTAAGACGGGCTACCGATGGCTTGACGAGTGGAAGGCAGATCTGTGGAACACGGCTGGTATACCTTCACCTCCAGGAGATGACGAGACGAATGAAGCAGTGGTTTTTGGATATCTTGTAGCTTGGTTTCTTGGCGAGGTAGGGCTCCTCTAGCAAGAAAAACTTCAACTGCTAACTTGGCTGCCAGTTCGTGGCTCATGAGCGTAAGCGAGCTATCATCGCCCACTTTCACGAATGGCTCGCAGGAGTGGCCCTTCCCTTGACAAAGAAACGAAGAATAGACGTGACCACCATCTTCACCACACACGCTACGCTTCTCGGAAGGTATCTTTGTGCCGGATCGGTCGATTTTTACAACAACCTGCAATATTTTGATGTGGACGCAGAAGCTGGGAAGCGCGGCATATACCATAGATACTGCATCGAACGGGCCGCAGCACACGCTACCGACGTCTTCACCACCGTCTCCCACATTACTGCTTACGAGAGCGAGCATTTGCTGAAACGAAAACCGGATGGTGTATTGCCCAACGGCTTGAATGTGAAGAAGTTCTCCGCCATGCACGAGTTCCAGAACTTGCACCAACAGTCGAAGGAGAAGATTCATGACTTTGTCCGAGGTCACTTTTATGGTCATAACGATTTCGAGCCTGAGAACACGCTATACTTCTTCACGGCTGGGCGGTATGAGTACAGAAACAAAGGGGTGGATATGTTCATCGAATCTCTAGCCCGGCTGAATCATAGCTTGAAGAGCTCAGGATCAAAGATGACTGTAGTTGCATTCATCATCATGCCGGCAAAGACAACATCCTTGACAGTGGAGGCGCTGAAGGGACAGGCAGTCATCAAATCATTGCGAGATACCGTGGGAGTCATCGAGCGGGAAGTGGGAAAGAGGCTGTTTGATCGATCGGTGCAGTGGCATGAGGGAGAAGATGTGCCCGAGCACAAGGATCTGCTGACGAGCGCTGACCGGGTCATGCTTCGAAGACGACTCTTTGCGATGAAACGAAACACATTGCCTCCAGTAGTCACGCACAACATGGCCAACGACGCAGATGATCCGATTCTGAATCAAGTACGCCGAGTGCAGCTGTTCAACCATCCGTCTGACCGCGTAAAGATTATTTTTCACCCGGAGTTCCTCAACTCTGCCAATCCTGTCCTACCCCTCGACTACGATGATTTCGTCCGCGGCACGCACATGGGAATTTTCCCATCCTACTATGAGCCGTGGGGATACACGCCAGCTGAATGTACCGTCATGGGGGTTCCGAGCATCACCACAAATCTCTCTGGCTTCGGATGTTACATGGAAGAACTTATTGAAAACGCATCTGACTATGGAATTTACATCGTTGATCGCCGCATGAAAGGCATCGATGATTCTGTCAACCAGCTTGCGAGTTATATGTTTGACTTTGCATCCAAGAGTAAGAGACAGCGGATTAACCAGAGGAATCGAACAGAGCGCTTAAGTGATCTTCTGGACTGGAAGAGAATGGGCATGGAATACGTGAAGGCTCGGCAATTGGCTCTGAGGAGAGCGTACCCAGCATCATTCGACGATGATGATTACGACGAGGCAGGCATGTTTGATACAATAGAACCCAAGCTCAGTCGGCCGTTATCTGTCCCGGGATCTCCAAGGAACAGGTCTGGGATGATGACGCCTGGCGACTTTGCATCGCTGCAAGAAGGCCGGGAAGGTTTGAGTACCGAGGATTATATCGCGTGGAAATTGCCGTGAGCCCGAACTTCTTTCCCTCATAGAGTCTTTTCGGGAGTCACCGCTGACAACGTTGATAGTGAGGAGGAGGACCCCGATGACTATCCGTTCCCTCTGACATTGCGATCGCCGAAGAAGGCCACGCCGATGGGTTCGCCAAATCCTGGGGTCATAAATGGCGTCTCTTGAGCTTGTTCACGCCGTGGCCACAATTGAGGCGCAAGTGGAATCCCAAAGCTACAACTCCACAGCACCTCCTCTCGTTTGCCCATTCCCGCATCTTGTACAGCACCCTCCTGACTTATTCGCATTCCTGCCTACATTGGTTGTCAGTGGAGGCCTTGTAGGATATGGACGATATCGACTGAATATACTGCTTCCCCGACCTAGCTTCGCTTCTTCCTCCACGTCTTTTATCCATCTACCTGTTTTGATTTTCGGAAGCGAAGTGTACAGTAACATTGAAGGACAGCAAAAGTAGCTTGGACACCAATTCAAAATGATTTCCCCGTCCAGCCAAGCCAACCCAGACTGACCAAGCGCTCACACCAGAGTACAGTAGACGCCGTACAATGGGATTCTCCCAGCACAGCCGCCAACCGCCAAGCGAACAAAGCCCAACAGTCCGGGATGGCGATGGAGTGTATTCGAGAACCATTCCCTTTCCCGACATCCCCTATTCTCCTCCCATCGAAGACCGAAACCCCCCCCCCCCCCAAAAAAAAACAATCACCTCCCATGGTCATCAATAACTCATCATGCACGCTAAACACCTCCCCATCGCCGCTGCGCGATGAAATTCGGCTCTTCTCTGCGTCCCGAGAGCTCTTTTAGATCTTCGAATCCATTCTGCAATCTAATCCCATCACCGCCTCAGCAATACCGGACCCAATTCATCGAAAGCAGCCTCATAAAGCACTGGAGATGGAGATGGAGATGGAGGGGAGTTTGCTGAGGCCGGATTATCCTGCTCTTATCGAGTGTTCTGACTCCTTTGGTGGTACGCGGGCCCATCGGCCACAGAGCCGCGCCCCTGAATCCCACCCCCTGCCAATCCATGGGGTACTCACGCACATCATCTTGAACTTCGACGCCAAGCTAGCAGACACGACGGCTCCATGGAGCTCGGTTTGGCTCGCAAGTTGTCATCCCATACGAGCACGTAGACGGTAGAGCTGCCTATGAGAACGCGACGCGGTCAAGAGTTGATCGCGTCAGGAGTGGCTCAAGGACATAGTGTTGGGAAATATGGGAGGATTGATTGATTCTTCTATGGAGGTATGTGAAGGCTACTTATATAGCCCTGTTTGCCACCTAATTTGCCACTGTGCGGAGTAGCTACAACACAGTGCTGCAGCAATTCCAACACATAGGAATGATGGACCTTGCGTTTCGTGGTGGTAGTCGAGGTCCTGCTTAGGCTGAATGGGAAAGGGGTAAGGCAAAGGGGGGCGCCAAAGCGGGTGGAGCGGTTGTTGAGGTCTAAGTATTTGAGGCGTGGCGATGGACTTGGGATTCTAGAGCACTCTCGGCTTGCTTTATGCCATGAAGATGATGCCAATGTCCTTTGTCAGGAGGGAGCCACTTGCGAATGTTAAGCATCAGAGTCTGAGTGAGAGTTTGTCTACCGTACTTGTGGACTTCTGTCCACGTTTCTCATAAAGAAAGAGCCTTCGGACCTCGATGTTTTGAGAAACGCCACCATGCGACGTGCATCAACTAGTCGCTTAACACCCTCTGTTCATTGGCCTGACTTATTAGCTGCATGCTCGACTTGTAGCCTCTTGCCCTGAAGAGGCCGTAACGAGTTTCCCTTTAACATACTGTTACATACACGACACGGATCATTCCCAACAGGCTGCGACAAGATGCGGCACATGGTTCGTGATAGATATTGGGCTGCCCCCCTCAAATTCCTTGTGAGTAGACGAGGCTGCGGCTCGCAGATATTCACTTACCGTTTTTCCCTCCCTTACAGCTATCCTTCATGGATGCTGCTGCGACTACTGCGGGATGGCTGTCCTTCATGGTCACTGCTGTCGGACTTGGCTCTTTCATCACTCAGGCGAGTGCTATCCAGGACCGATTGGATCCATACCACACCTCGCGGACCGAGGAGCATTTGGGAGCCTGGTTGAAGCGTCAGCCCAAGAAGGCTTGGCATCAAGTCTCGCATCCCACGCCGGTCGGTCCTGTTATAAATGCAAAGCTCGTTGACGGTTTCTGTGGTTTCAATATTATAGGCGTTAGCAGACTTCCACTGTCGAAGCATGGGAAAGCCAGCTGGACCGCTCTTCTTGCGCTTCTCCATGAGCAAGCCCCGTCACCTGTCTACGAGTCCAGCATCAAAGCCTACAGAACCGACACCAAGACCGACTCCGTCACTAAGCATCTGGAGAAGAGGCCGACGGTCTGCACAATAACCATTACATCCGATATTAGTCCGCGGCAAGGATTGCAAACATGGAAAGGATTGCAAACATGGAAAGGATTGCAAACATGGAGTTCCTTGCAGGCTCGCCCTCTCACGCGTCATGACTCGACGACATGCATTGTGATCTCCCGCACTACATTGATCACAATACTTGCCCTCTACAATGGCCGAACAATGTTCCGCTACAGTGACGCTAGCGGCCACCGCGCCTCGTATGGTTCATATTGTGGGCATTTCTATATTGATTGGCCTCTAGGCGCCCCGGCAATCGTCCATTTTCACCCCCACGATTCTCATACCACATCAACAGACGTATATCCGTCTATGTTTCGGGTACGAGTGGACAAATGTGTACAAATGTTGGCTGGGGTCATCACTTCGCCTGACGGGACGTCATTCCAATGTGCTTTCCCAGGTCGAAAGCCACCTGGGACTTGGGTGTTAGAGTACCAACGCAAAGGTTTTCCAGGCGCACACGGAAGCCGACATCTATACAACTTAATGGGTGGCAAGGTATATAAAATCGACTTTCTCTTGGCCCGACGAGTGGATGAAGATCATCCATCTGGCATTGTGGATCTTTGTTTGCCGAGTACAGAGAGGAACACTCAACTATCAATGCTTGTTCCAAGGATAGAAGAAGGGATACTTGAACAAACATTGGATTGCTTGCCTTGGTCTTCTCTGTCATGGTCTATCCACCGTGGTCTTCGCGACATCCTCGTCGCCTATGCCAAACCGACCATGAACAAATTCCGTCAAGCTCTGGCGACAGCGCTCCGTGACTTCATTCATGAACAGCCGCAACAGTTAGAGGCGAATGGATGGTCGGCAGAATTTGTCAGAGGAGCTATGGCCGAACTCGCCGCCAATTCCGTTCTTGCCGGTAGCGGAAATTCTGGAGACTCGGTCAGAGTCGTGACCGACGCGGCATTGCTCCTCTCAGCCAAGGATGTGTCGACTTTGGACGAGACAAGGTTTTGGAGAGAAAAGCGTCACGACTTGGCTAAAGAGTCCTTGATATCAACGGATGCAATCATAGCGCTTACGAAATGTTTTGTGCTGGAATGGAGCAACGAGTTTGATTATCAGATGTACCATGACTTACCTCCGGAGTTGCTATTTCGTTAGCTTTGTGCTGATACATCTACTCCTTTGTCGGTGCCAGCACTTACTCCTCTCCGCTTTGCGAATTTGTGAATACATTAGGATCTACCTACGTCAACTAGGTACTCAAGAGGCGCTCAGGGAGCTTGCCAATGACGGGCACAGTATAGCCCCGCTGGAAGCACCCCCCGGGTTGATACGCCTGGAGGAGGAGGATGTGTAGAAGATACCTAGCCCTTCAATTGAACGGGGACCCCAATGGAACCCCCGATTGGCAACAGCGAGATCTCTTATAGTAGAGGCAAACTCTGCCGCTCCCCCGTAGATATCCTGCCCGGAGCGGTAGCAATGCTCGCATGCCTCGCTAAGTCTTCCACCCCATGGGGGGCCGACAACGAGGTCTCCTAGAGCAGAGGCCCACTCCCCTGCATTGCTCGGACAAATCCTGCCCTGAGCTGGAACCAATGCTCACATGGCTTGCCGAGGCCCTTTTCCGCCTCATTGCACGCGATAGAGGCTGGCGACAATAATGAGATGTCAGTATCATCGCACTTTGTTTTTGTGTGGTTGTAGGGTTAGGGCTTGCCCTCACCAAATATCCCTCCTACCATTTGTAGCGGTACCACTACAATGAACAATACTATATATGGTCTTTCTAACTTTGCTAAGACTATATCTACTTGCATTCATACTGGATATACGAAATAAGAGTAGATTGCTATGCTGGGATATCAAAAGATACCTTAGCAAAGCGATATCTACCTTCTACCTACACTAGTGTAGGTATGCGCAGATCGGCCGGGGGGGCACTGATTCATGGAGAAATCCGCTCTACTTATTTCACACATTTGGTATACACGTAATTAGACATAGTCTTACCAGGGCTAGAAAGACCATGTTTAGTATGCTACGAATGGTAGGAGGGATATTTGGTGAGGGAAGCCCTAACCCTACAATTGCCCATGAGCCCATGGCTGAAATGATTGGCTTGTGGTGCAGAGCCTCTGCAATAATGCAGGCCTCTAAGCATAGCCTTGTTGCGGTCTAATAGCGTGGGGGCTTGACCGGACAAGTCCGCTGAAAGGGTGGTCGCTCCCACCGACCTCACGATTACACCTTCTACTCACATTTCACTTCTGCCTCGAAGCCTCGAGATGCCTCTCTTTGGTCGCTCGGGCGAAAAGCCTGAAAAGAAGAGGAGAGTCGACCGCGCTCGCACGCCAGAACCGCCAAGACCATCTGACGAGAGCGAGGAACAGTTCGGATTGTTTGAGCTGTGGCCGAACACACCACCAGGTGAGGCCACCAGGGTAGCTACAGTCCTGGAGTCAGCATTATTGACCTTTCTACTTGGGATAATGGACTGATATCGCGAGTAGCATCGTTGCGATCCACGGGCTTGGAGGGCACCCCTATAAAACATGGACCGAAGGCCAAAGCCTATGGTTGCAAGACTTTCTACCGAAGGCCATTCCTGATGCACGAATTTTTACTTTCGGCTACAATTCAAGTGTCGCTTTTGGGGGGAGTGCTTCGAGGCTGGACGACTTTGCAAGGACTTTGCTGGAGAGGCTACTGCAAAAGAGAAGGGAATACAAAGATGCTGTTGTATGACTGGTAGTTTGTCGTAATACGAGATTACGTCGCTAATAGTATGCAGCGCCCCATAATCTGCGTCTGCCATTCTCTTGGTGGTATTGTCTTTAAAAGGGCTCTCGTGATGGCGCATGCCCACTCTTCAAGATATCACTCGCTCATTCCTGCCATCAAGGGTGTGATCTTCATGGGCACGCCACACCGAGGTTCCAACGTTGCAAATTGGTCAAAAATTCTAGGTCAAATAGCGAATGTGCCTTTGCTGGGCAGCGTCAGAACAGACCTCTTGGAAGACCTTCGACCTAAATCCGAGCTCTTAATGACCATAAGCTCTGATTTTGTCGAAAGAGGGGCAGGCTTGTCGATTTTCAGTCTTTATGAGCGCAAGTTCATCCCAGGACTACGAGATCTCATCGTTGACAAAGACTCCGCTATATTGAATCAGCAGAATGAGACACCGCTGCCGATTGAGGCTGATCATCGCACAATGTGCAAATTCCTGACGTCTAGTTCTGAAGCATACGCTACAGTATTTGATTGTCTTTCTGAATTGTATTTCTCTCTCTCTACTAAGCAGCAGGCTTTAGCTGACTTTGTCAGAATTGACACTGCCAAGGGCGAAAACGACACGTGTATGTCACCTCAGCGGGCTAGCAATGATGGGGCAAGGCCAGTCGCGAGTCTGACAGGTCCTGTACAATTTAGGGCGATCGAAGAAGCGAATCGATTTCATGAGGTCTCTGCTGCAGTACGATCACAGCAACATACTCGTTCAAGTTCCTCGTCCGTTGGACGGGACATGTCAATGGATCGCACAAGATTCTGAATTCCGGCGATGGCTGGCTCTCCCTTCTAACAAACTCAGCGTCTCTGATGTTTGTCGTGTTTTTTACATGTATGGTTCGCCAGGCGTGGGCAAGACTGTTATGAGCCGATATGTTCTCTACTACTTACGTCAATTTCTCAAGTCATATAGAGAACAACCGCACATTGTGATACATTTCTTCTGTGACGACAAAGACTCCAACCGACGGACTTCATTGAATCTCTTACGCTCGCTTCTGTTCCAGATTTTGACAGAAAACGAGCAACTACTTCGATACGTCCACGAAGATGCAATGATAGCCCACTTGCGGAGACCACGTAATGATTTGACCGATGCAGACGAGCTCCACGAGCTATGGAAGGCTCTATTTGCTATCATCCAAAGAAGCCGTGAGACACAGTTCTGGCTTATTGTTGACGCCATCGATGAGCTTGAGCCGATGTCCAGAAAGAATGTTGTCCAACAGTTAGCCCGGATCCTAGAAAGCGACGCTGTTGGCCGGTTGAAGATCCTTTTTACAGATCGCCAAGAATCAAAGCAGCACTTTTCCAACCAAGCTGTTCTCGAGTTGGGAGCAAGTGATTCTCAAGATGACGTACGCTTATACATCAGACAAAACATAATCGCCCTCAGCAATGATGTTCCAATAGAGTCAAAATACAAGACTGCGATTGAGGATGAGATCGCTATGATGGCTAATGGGACGTTTCTCCATGCGTCACTGGCTTTCGCAAATTTCACTCGAGGCGTGACGGATTGGACTCCACGTGTGGTTAAATCTCGACTTGCAGACCTACGGAAATTACCTGCTAGTCTGGAAGCTTACTATGCCGGTTTGCTGAGACACATACCGGCTGATTTCCAGCGCAAAGCAAGAAGAGCGTTCATATGGGTCTTGGGCTCCATATCGAGAACCCCATTAAAGCTAAAGGATCTACACTATGCTGTTTCGGTGAACGAAGATCAAAATTGTTGGAGTGATCTCGAGGAAGATCTTGGCTACAATTTTGAATCATCCTTCCAAGAGGCCTGCGGTTATCTGCTAAAAGTTGATGGCAACGGATATGTTGTATTTTCGCACCAGACGGTGAAAGAGCTGTTTGAAAGCACAACCACTCCTGCGCGAGAAGTCGATGGACAAGTTTTACGGAGTTATCGCATCGCACCGAAGGATATTGACATTGAGATTGTTCAGACCTGCATGACGATGCTCCGGTTCAAAGATTTCGACAGGTACCATGTTCATAGCTCGTTAATGACAGCAAAGGAGGCACACTATGATGGCTATCTGGGCGTCCTAGATCATCTACTCGAGCGCACAAAAAGGTTCCCGTTGCTCGCATATGCAATTCGTCACTGGAGTCACTTCAATGATTCTACCAATGAAGCTCATGTTGTCAATGGACTTTGCAACTTCTTCAGGTCATTCCAAGGGAATTTTTTTCGCTTGGCGGCAGCTCCGTGGACGTATGATAAACGCGTCTATATGCCAGGTGTTACTGGCGTGTTGCCTTTGGAGCTCCCGCCGCTTCATCATTGTGCTCAAATGGGCAACTTCCCAAAAACTGCTCTCGCTCTTATATCTAGCGGTGCGGACATTAACGAGATGGATAGTGACGGTTTGAGTCCTCTGCACTGGGCTTGTGCTCAAGGAAATGAAGACACAATTGCAGCACTACTTAGTAACCCTCGACTGAACCTAAATCTGGGGGCTCCGGGTGCGAGTCGGCCAATACATTTGGCTTTAGAGTGGCTTTCGAGAGGGGTTGGAGGTGCAGCATCCATAAAAATTCCCCTCATGCTACTCAATGATCAGCGCATAGATGTCAATGCTGCTGGCGTAAGTCGAACAATGCAAATTCTCTCATTAGACCATACTGACCATGCGCAGAGTGGGTTTGAAACACCTCTGCATATCTGCTTGCGCCGTGGTGGTCGCCACACCGCAATATCCGACGTTTTGCTAAATCGCAAGGAGATTGATCTCAACGCAAAGGACAAGGATGGAAATAGCCCGTTCGTAAAGGCAGTCGGACGAGCAGAAAACGAATACATAGTCATAAAAATGCTGAAGAACCCCAATATCAGGCTTGATCAAAGATCGAAGAACTCCTATGCGGACAATATATCCATGGCGGGCATGTGGGGCTGGAGAGAAGTTGAAGCTGCCCTTATCAACATTAGTGTGGATCAAGTCTTCGCTATTGGCGACGATGGCTTTAATTACCTTACAAGACTTGCATTCTACGGACGTAAGCAGTCGGTCTCACGACTGCTGGATATTCTAAAAGACGAAGGCGACCGTCTCAGGGAGTCCGTTGGAGAAGGGATTCAGTCGGTTCACAAGCCTCAGTCTTTTTACAACTCGTCTAAGAGATACCAAATGCATCCGGCAGTTCTCAATAGAATGCCACCTGGCTCAGATGTCAACGATGAATATCGTCAATTCCACCATTTACTTCATCTGTGTGCTCAACAGGACTGGGAAGACATTGTGAACATCCTTGAATACCGATTCGACATACATGGCCTTCCCGACGGTGATCATGTTGGGAGGACAATGCTCCACTGGGCTGTCGAGAATACGTGGGACTACGCGCTGAGAGACTTTAGTGACAGACCAAAGGCATGGATAGATCACCAGGATCGGGACGGCTTGACAGCTTTACACATTGCTTGTGTCATTCAAAATTACGCAGTCGCTGAGCACCTGGTCGATTCAGGGGCTAATTACCTTCTCAAGGACAAATATGGAAAGAATCCAGGTTCGTGTCACATCCTGGATCCGCTATTGTTTTACTGATTACCCCATAGTCCACGTTGCAGCAGAGACCGGTTGCAGGTCAATCATAAGGCTCTTTCTCGATGAGTCGACGAGAGAGTATGGGAGAGACAAAGAGGATCGCTCCTTACTTCACTTTTTGGTCATGTGGCAGCCTGGTTCCCTTATAGAAGACTTCATAAATGCTAAATCTCCTATCATTGACGTCCTCGACAAGCAGAGAAGAACTCCGCTGTCTTACGCAGCTCTCTATAACAATAACGAGGCTTTGGAAGTTCTCCTTCGCCATGGAGCTGTAGTCAATCATAAAGATTCTAACGGCTCCACCCCTCTACACCAAGCGTTGAAAGGATCCGCAACGACGGCGTCGTTGCTTGTTGTTTGGGGTGCGAATCTCAGAAGTACTGATGGATATGGCCAGAATTGCCTTCAAATTGCGGTTCGAAGCCAAAGACAGGACACCGTCGACTTCGTCTTTTCATTGCTGGCCGAGCGTAATCCGTCGTACACTACCGACATGATCCACAACAGAGATTTCCATGGAAAGTCAGCGCTACATCGAGTCTGTGCTGCACACGACTTCAGTCACGAGTATACCTCCAAGCAAGCCGTGTTCAACTTGGTTCGCACCTTGCTCAAACAAGACGCCTACGTCGACGCACAAGACCGGTTCGGATACACACCGGCACATGTTGCTGCGAGTGGAAACAACATGACCGCCATGGATGCGTTACTCGACGAAAGCCCGGATCTGGCACTGCTTGACCAGCACCGGTGCACGGCGATGGACTGGGCGCTTGCACAGGGACAGATTGAAATGGCTGATATGATGCGTGAAGTGGGTGGCGTAAATACACGGGATTACGCTAGGAAGTTGGGTGCATATGGTGCGCCGCTATCGAATACGCCGCAGAAACAGTATGACATGGGACTGTGGGCTTTGGTTGTACAAGGGCACGTGTTTGACCCGCCGAGGAAGAGTATATTGTAAGCACTCCACTGCAAACCCTCAGAGAAGACCTAACTCATTCCTTTCTAGGAAGAACGTAAGCCGAGAAGGACAAGCCCTCCACCCGTAAGCGCGTTTGTGCCCGGTGAGATTCAAACAGAACAGAAATCTCGGAAGCGGGACGGAGAGTGAGGTCAGAACGACGAACGCCGTTCCCACAGGAAGCGCGAGGGGAAAATAAGACAACGTGGAGGTGAACATCCTGTACACGATTTCAATGGCCGACCACCACACCCCGTCATACATTATCACGGCGAGCTCGAGCGGCCTTGCTCATGACGCAACCAGAGCCTTTCCATACCGTCTTGAAGACCGACCACATTGGAGCGAACGCTCGAGACGTTGGCTGGGGAAATAGATGTCCTGCCTTGTCCTCTGGCAGAGTGCCCCCACCCTCCGAGGAGCGTCTGCTCGCAACGGCTGCTTGCCCGGCAAACGGATCGGTATGCTACGACAGCCGCTTGCGCCTCGCGGTCGGCATGGGCTGTGAAGGGGAAGCCGGCTTCCGAGACCCGGGGATCCGGGGTACCATTGCTTCTTGGGAGTAATCACAGCGACATTTACGGCTTCAAGCGTATTTGGGATAGTGTAGGATGGCTTTGCTTGATGGATACTTCACGAGGCTGCGTTTCGATAACTTCGGTGCGGGATTGCTGAGGCGGTGATGAAGTTAGACTGCAAACAGGATTCGGAGATCTAAAGAGCTCTCGGCCCTTCGGGACGCAAAGAGCCGCTGTTCATCTCGTAACGACGATGTGGAGTTGTTAAGCCTACGATGGGGAAAGCGAATGTCTGCCCCATCAACGAAACACATCACCGCCGCAAGTGATTCGTCATAGTGGCATACAACCGTGGTGCCCGGATCCGGCTTCAGCTGATCTTTTACGTTTTCTAGGACAGACATCAAGCATGACGTTCGTCTTCTCATTAGCAAATCAACCGGAGATTGATAAATACGATAGATACCACGGATTGTGATCAATGAATGGAACACTCTAACCGGCCCAGTCTCAAGAAATGTAGACCGCGGACATGTAGAGAGGAAGCTCCTGGAAATTGATACCTTTGCTTATAGAGACTATATCGCACCTGCGGCACGCAATCTCTCCACCACGTCTAGATGGCCACCTCCAGCTGCTGCTTGAAGTGCAGTCCTGCCATAGTATTGACCAGCAGCAGCATTGACGTCAGCTTTCTCTTGCAGCAGTCTCTCCACCACGTCTAGATGGCCACCTTCAGCGGCTGCTTGAAGTGCAGTCCTGCCATTGGATTCAGCAGCAGCAGCATTGACGTCAGCCTTCTCTTGCAGCAGTCTCTCCACCACGTCTAGATGGCCACCTCCAGCTGCTGCTTGAAGTGCAGTCCTGCCATTGTATGAATCAGCAGCAGCATTGACGTCAGCCTTCTCTTGCAGCAATCTCTCCACCACGTCTAGATGGCCACCTCCAGCTGCTGCTTGAAGTGCAGTCCTACCATTAGATCGACCAGCAGCAGCATTGACGTCAGCTTTCTCTTGCAGCAGTCTCTCCACCACGTCTAGATGGCCACCTTCAGCGGCTGCTTGAAGTGCAGTCCTGCCATTAGATCGACCAGCAGCAGCATTGACTTTAGCCTTCTCTTGAATCAGTCTCTCTACGACATCTAGATGGCCACCTTCAGCGGCTGCTTGAAGTGCAGTCCTGCCATAGTATTGACCAGCAGCAGCATTGACGTCAGCTTTCCCTTGCAGCAGTCTCTCCACCACGTCTAGATGGCCACCTCCAGCTGCTGCTTGAAGTGCAGTCCTGCCATCATGTTTAGCAGCAGCAGCATTGACGTCAGCTTTCTCTTGCAGCAGTCTCTCCACCACGTCTAGATGGCCACCTCCAGCTGCTGCTTGAAGTGCAGTCCTGCCATCATGTTTAGCAGCAGCAGCATTGACGTCAGCTTTCTCTTGCAGCAGTCTCTCCACCACGTCTAGATGGCCACCTCCAGCTGCTGCTTGAAGTGCAGTTCTGCCATTTTCTTCTTCAGCAGCAGCATTGACGTCAGCCTTCTCTTGCAGCAGTCTCTCCACCACGTCTAGATGGCCACCTCCAGCTGCTGCTTGAAGTGCAGTCCTGCCATGGTATTGACCAGCAGCAGCATTGACTTTAGCTTTCTCTTGCAGCAGTCTCTCCACCACATCTAGATAGCCACCTCCAGCGGCTGCTTGAAGTGCAGTCCTGCCATTAGATCGACCAGCAGCAGCATTGACGTCAGCTTTCTCTTGCAGCAGTCTCTCCACCACGTCTAGATGGCCACCTCCAGCTGCTGCTTGAAGTGCAGTTCTGCCATTTTCTTCTTCAGCAGCAGCATTGACGTTAGCCTTCTCTTGAATCAGTCTCTCTACGACATCTAGATGGCCACCTTCAGCGGCTGCTTGAAGTGCAGTCCTGCCATAGTATTGACCAGCAGCAGCATTGACGTCAGCTTTCCCTTGCAGCAGTCTCTCCACCACGTCTAGATGGCCACCTCCAGCTGCTGCTTGAAGTGCAGTCCTGCCATCATGTTTAGCAGCAGCAGCATTGACGTCAGCTTTCTCTTGCAGCAGTCTCTCCACCACGTCTAGATGGCCACCTCCAGCTGCTGCTTGAAGTGCAGTTCTGCCATTTTCTTCTTCAGCAGCAGCATTGACGTCAGCCTTCTCTTGCAGCAGTCTCTCCACCACGTCTAGATGGCCACCTCCAGCTGCTGCTTGAAGTGCAGTCCTGCCATAGTGTTGACCAGCAGCAGCTTTGATGTCAGCTTTCTTTTGCAGCAGTCTCTCCACAACGTCTAGATGGCCACCTCCAGCTGCTGCTTGAAGTGCAGTCCTGCCATTGAATCCAGCAGCAGCAGCATTGATGTCAGCCTTCTCTTGCAGCAGTCTCTCTACCACGTCTAGACGGCCACCTCCAGCTGCTGCTTGAAGTGCAGTCCTGCCATTGAATCCAGCAGCAGCAGCATTGATGTCAGCCTTCTCTTGCAGCAGTCTCTCCACCACGTCTAGATGGCCACCTCCAGCTGCTGCTTGTAGTCCTGAATCCAGTATGGGTAGCGAAATACGTTCCGAGCCCAGCCAAATCTCTATCAAATGTGCATGTCCTCTCTTTGCGGCGCCTTCGACGAAGTTTCGAAGATTTTCTAGTGTAAGGCTTACGTCAGAGCCTATCATCAGCTGAGCTAAGGAACAGTGGTTCTCTTCTACCACCCATTGTACGACGTTGGTAGCGCGCTTGTTCCAGTCGTCCAATATCCATGGTACACCAGACAGAGTGTCCCGCCAACCAGCTTCCCTTATCAGATTGCACCAGAGTCCCCACAGCTGTTTAGACTCGGGACTGATTCCCTGCTTGGTGTGTTCAAGCCAGAATTGGGTTGCGTAAGGTCGAAACGAGTAAAGTCGGAGAGTTTGGTGCTGGCGGTGAACTTCGGTATCACCCGCTACTTCCTCCAGTAGACGGTGAACTGACTTGTCAGACTTATTATTTTGTCCTAGTGACCTGAGGAACCTATAAGCAATTTTATTGCCGGATTGTCCAAGCGGTAGGCTGTTCTTTATCACCGTTGACGGAATACTGGTAGTGCTGACGCTGTTGCCAGTTATACGCGCTACTTGTCTATTGAAGACAGGGAAGTTGAGATATGTGACACAAATAGCACCTGCATCTTCGTCGGCTTTTTTGAGGTCGACGTGATATTTGCTCGGCGAATCCTGGACGGCTCTTGAAAGCAAATATTGTTTGACGCTGCTATGGGTAAAGTGTACCGTTTGCTGTTCCTCTTCTATGAAGACAAGGTTGCCGCAACATGCCACTGCTTTCTTCATATCATTGATGTACGTACTATCAATCCACGCCTCTTGTAGTGGTTTAGTCCCCACGGCTTCCCGGAGTTCTTCGACCGTAAGAGGACGTTTTGCGACACTGACCCAGCGAAATATTTGCCTTCCAAGATCGATGTCGTCAGCTTCGGTAGTCTTCGAGAGAATTCTTTCAAACGTCTCCGGAAGATCGCGCGGAAGATCTCTCAATGCAGCAAGTATCAGACTATCCGATCTTTTCTCACGCAACGTTTGGAGTTGAAATTTGACCCATAAGAACCTTTTGAAGTAAGCCCTATACTGTTATTTAGGGTACAAGGATTTCATACATTCCCTGAGCTTCCTTTTCAAGACGGTCTAGGATCGTTTCTACCAGTGTTGGATCATTGATTTGCAGCTCCGGTGTCTCGCCTTCTAGCCACTCCTCGAGTGTGACGCGGATGAACGCGTGAATACCGTGAGCGACTCTGCTTTGATTTTCAACGGTTTCTAAATTAATACGCTGCTGGGTCAGGAACCTCCCTGGTAGCCAACTCAGTACGTTTGGACGACTGGACCAGAACAATTTTATACGCAAAGAAGGGGAAAGCAAAAGGCCGTGGAAGATCTCAGCAACCTCCTTGACTTGCGCTTCTCCACATTCGTCCAAGCCATCCAGCACTATAAAGCATTGGCGAGTATGTCTCAACGTAGCTTCAAGAGTGGCGATGATGCTTGTTTCATGTGTACTTCCCCGGTCAAACGCGCGAAACGCATTTGCGGGCAAATCGCTCACCAATTGCCTGGCAATACTTCCGATAATCGTCTTTGCTTTCAAGGATTCCGTTTCATCAAAGCGACAGAAAAAAAAGGCAATGACATCTTTCGGCGATACTTTCTCCAACAGATGTGCAGCCACACAAGCGCTTACAATGCATTAGTAAATGTTCGCCATCCAAGTTGATAAGGGACTGAACCTTGTGACCGATTTCCCTGATCCTACTGATTTTCACTTAAGCGTTGCCCGTGTACTAGGGGTTATTATATACTTACACCTGCCAGTAAACCAAAGTGTTTTCAGAGTTCCAGACATCCATGCATGAAATTCCGGGCTCTCACATATCCACGTCGATGTACCAGGTATGCACTCTTTACGAATCTGCCTGTACGTCTTCTGATAATCATAAGTCGAAAGAGCGTCTAAGGCTTCCAATTTCCCTCTTTCTGACTTGCGGCTGTTGATCTCTAAACGCCAATTCTTATCCTCTTCTTTGCTTTTATAGTCATCATCTCTGAATTTAGCCATGAGTTTCCGATACCCTCTAGCATCGGAACGTTCCATATCTTGGAGCTCGTTTTCCTGCTTTTGAGCTTTCTGGGATGCTAGAGATGCTTCGTCTCGGACTTCTTGAGATAATTGAGCAATTTCCTCTTCATACGGTCCAAACTCCGCCTTGAAGGAGCGCAACATTGCCTTGGACAGCTGCATATATACTGAAAACACGTCAACCCTTGGAGCATCAAAGATGGATAAGGGAGAGTGTGTATACCTGGCTTCCGAAGAGACTGCGTTACGTGCTTACAAAGCCGTATAACGGCAGCGTAATAGTTATATAGCGCTTTCTGCAGTCCTTCTGAGGGATACAAGGATCCAAGTCCATGAATTCGAGGGCATTGCCTTCCTAGACTCATGAGGAGGATTGAAAACTGATCGAAGTAAGACGAAACATTGTTCGCAGCCTGCAAAAGTCAAACCTAATGTTTGAGCCGGAGAGAAGAATTACGAGTAGAGCCAGTTTCACCCCTCCCCACACCAATGCCGCGACTTCAGGATGAGAGCTGACGAATACATCAACTACCTGGGAGAATTGCTGAATTGATTCAAGGAATGTAATCAGCCTTGGACCCATACATTGGCGACGGCGGCTGCTGCATTTTCTATCAATGAGAGTCGTGAGATTGATAGCAGCTGTAGCATCTGGTGATCCTTGAGAGTGGAGTTGGCTCCTGTCTTCATCAGAAAGGATCTTCTCGTAGTCATCTAGTGCTTGTGTGAGTGCGATTTCGGGCTTCAGCGGCGCCACATTAGCGAGCACCATAGCCATACTGATAGCACACTTGCTATTCACGGAGTGTCGGAAATGGTAATGTTAACTACTAGATATTGGTGCGAATCGAACTCGAATCTCAATATCTAAGGTCATCCAGAAAGAAAATAATCGAACGAGTACAGATTTTGTCTACCCCTCTGTCAGCCTTGTCGGTAGGTCTGCCAGCCCCGCACGTAAGCGGCTAGAGTGCGCTCTAGACCTGAATTGGGGTCTTGCCGAGCTGATCAAAGGTCAGTAGGAAGTGGGGAAGGGCTGTAGCTACCTGTATAGCAAAAGATACCTGAGGCAAAAGCTCAGCTAGGATTATTGAGGACCGTAAAAGTCCAGCCAACCTTGAGGACCAGTCCGACATACGAATCCAGTAGTACACCGGAAGTAGACATTAGCGATCAAGACGTAAAAGTGTTCAGCAGAGACTTGCGTGGCGCAGCGATAGGTACGAAGGCTGATGCTCACACATGTGTCGAGGCGCAGCAGGCAATGCAGGGTGAGTTGTCGAACGTTGATTGGTTTCTTCTAAGCGCCGACCTCGATTGCGATTTGTGCAGAACTCCTCGAGGCTCCAGAATCATGGTTCTGCCTAATGTTTCTTCATCTGAGCTCGCCACCAATAATCACAACTAAAAGAGCGCAACATCCTACCAGATTTGAAAATGGTGAGATGTAAGGCTTCTTGCTATTTCTTCCGCCCGGCGCTTTGTCAGTTCAAGCTCTTGCAATAACAATCTGGGCATTCAGCCTTGTTGTAACCGTCTACTTCTTCACAAATTTCATTGAGAAGTATCACTAATAAACAAACAAACGAACACTTACTCCGCCACCTCTCCCTGTTCAAGGGCCGAGATGCCTCCTTCCTCTCGATCTTACCGGGATTATACCATTGGATGGATCTGTGCCGTGCAGCGCTCCCGATGGTCCACCAGCAACTGCTTAACTATTAGTCTGGACGGGTTCAATGAACCAGTTCACGGACCAGTTTGGGTGTTTGCTAAATAGTTGGTGGACTGGTTCAAGATATGCAGACTGATAGTCGGACTATTAGTTTACTGGTTTAGTTGTAGCGGGTACAATAGGCAATAGGCTTAGCCATCTCCGCCATTTTAACTTGTCTCGCACTCTGCCTCACACCATCCCAGCTAGTAGATCTCAGCGAGGTACACAGCAATCATGATAGAAAAGACAGTGATTCTATCCTGAGGACCAATGGCTATCTACGATAGGTATCTTCACGGAGGAAGATCTACATGCAATCATTGGCACCGTGGAGGAAATAAATGTTGAAGGATTGGAATTTTAGCCTAGACTATTAGTTGAACCAGTCCACCAGGTAGTTGAACGGTTTAGCTTCTGAACCAACTACCAACTGTCTGTTTTGCTTAGTGGTGGACCAGTTCAGGCCTCCAAACCAACGATTTGGACCATCGGGAGCGCTGGTGCCGTGGAGCCTGAGCTGATCGCGGCCAAGGTAATGTTGGATAATAACCACGACGACAAATTACCCGCAATTGATGGTGACACTAATAGCTATATGTTCGGAACAATCGGAAAGCACAATGTGGTCATTGCGTATTTGCCCAGTGGGACATACGGAACCAATCCCGCTACGCTGGTTGCTAGTCAAATGTCGAGGTCGTTTAAGTGGTTGCGCTTTCGCCTCCTTGTAGGCATCGGCGGTGGAGTTCCCAGACTCACAGGAGACGATCCGGCTGACATTCGGTTGGGTGACGTCGTTGTGAGCGACCCATCTCACCATGCGGGTGGCGTAATCCAATACGACCTTGGAAAGACAAACGAGGGAGAACAGCGGCCAGAGCGCACAGGCATTCTAGATAAGCCACCTGTATCCATTCGGACCGCCGTTGCAGGTTTGAAGGCAAACCACAAGCTCAATCGCTCTCCGCTCGAAGACCACCTTGCTCGGATGATCCATCGGCATCCCGGTCTGGCACCGGAATACACATATCAAGGAGAGGACAACGACACAATCTTCGAAGCTGGCTACAAGCATGAGGGTGGAGGCAACAGCTGCGCCAAGTGTCTCACAACGAGAAGCATTTCGAGACCTCGTCGTCAACCACGCCGTCCTCACATCCACTACGGGACGATTGCGTCGGGAAACCAAGTGGTCAAAGACAGCGTCACCAGAGATTACTGGGGTGATAAAGAGGGCGTCCTATGTTTTGAAATGAAAGCTGCTGGCCTCATGGATAATTTTCCATGCTTAGTGATACGGGGTATCTGTGATTACGCCGATTCCCACAAGAACAAGAGGTGGCAGCCCTATGCCGCAGCGATCGCTGCTGCATATGCAAAAGATCTTCTCTTGGAGATAGCTCCCGACGCTGTGCATGCTGGTGATCCGCTATGTGGGACACACCCGGCGTCAGGTGCATAGGCCTATTCCTTCCCCAGAAGGGTCAATCTGTGCATGTTTCCGCAAGACTGGCTGGAGTCATCCAGAACTTAGAGTAAACATCCGAGCATAGAAATTCATTGACTTATTTGTACATGTCCAACTTATCACAGATACTCATCATGAGACCGATAATGTGCACTGGATGGTGCCAAAAAATACAAACACGCTTTTCACTGGACGCGAAGACATTCTTGTAAAGCTAGGCAATAGCCTGGCCGCCCAAACCCAGTCACTACAGATGAGCGAGCATCAAATGAGGTTCGTCATAATTGGTAATGGCGGATTCGGGAAGAGTGAGGTGTGCTTGAAGTTTGCAAATGAGCATCGACAACAGTGAGGCACCACCAAAGCAGATATAAGCATGGATGTCGGCACTGACGCTGCTGAAACAGTTTCTGGGGAGTCTTCTGGATCGACGCCAGCAGTGAAGAAATAGCAAAGCAGTCCTTCATTGATATTGGAAAATCGTGTAGCGCAAGGGCTGAGACTTTTGAGCAAATTAAAACATGGCTCGCTAATGCACGTCACTCCTGGCTCCTTGTCCTTGACAACGCCGACAACCCCGAAATTGACTATGCAGCGTTCTTCCCGTCCGGAAACAATGGCAGCATCCTTATGACCACCCGAAATCCGCAGTGTCGCGACCATGCAACCGTCGGCTGTGAGGACTTAGATCATCTGGACCTTCAGGATGCCAAGTCGCTTCTCTTCAAAGCCGCTAGGATATCTGAATCATCGCGCGAGAACAATCAAGAGGCGGCAGAGGAAGTTGTTCAAGTTCTCGGGTTCCATACCCTTGCTATTATTCAGGCAGGAGCGTACATCAAGTTTCGTTTTTGCTCACTTGAAGAGTATCCTATCCACTTCAGGCAGCAAGAGGAGTCACTTCTAAAATATCATCCAAAACAAGCGCGTTCACAGTACGGAAGTGTCTTCGCGACATTCGAGATCTCAGCTACCCAACTGAAATCATCTCCAGGGCAGAATTCTATGGATGTGCTTGATTTGCTTCAAATCTTGGGCTTCATTCACTTCCAGGATATTCCTGAACTGATGTTTCTAAGAGCGCGGAAGGAGGCAAAATATATCCGTGAAAATCTAAGCAAGGACCGGTCCGGGGATGATATTACCAGACTTTCAGAACTACAGATCTCTCGTCTACCTCCATTCATGATGCACGAGAATGACATGGATTCAGATCTCTTGCCAACGAGATGGCGCGAAACCTTGAATCTCCTAGAATCCTACTCACTCGTTAAAATTGTTGGAAGTGGTGAAGACCTCTCGTTCTCGATGCATCCCCTAGCTTACACATGGGCTCGCAATCGCCTCGAACTCGCATCCCGAAAAGAAGGCTGGATAGCAGCTGGCTCTGTCATCGCTTTGTCAATGCGTGGAAATGACTACGATATGTTCCATGAAAGGCTTCGATCGCACGTCGGGGCTTATCTAGATCACCAAATTGTTGAATACACGGCCGAAATGAAAGAAATAGAGATATGCCAGACTCATTACCGAATCTGCTGGCTTACTCTTTACACCGAAATAACTTCAAAGCTTCGATTGCTTCTCGACATACTCGCGACAGTCAAGGCATGGACAGGGTCAAGAGAGTCGCCTCGGTTAGAAGTGCAAACACTCACTGCCCGCTGCCTCATCCAGGAGGGAAAACTCGACGACGCGGAAAAGCTATTTGAGCCGCTAGTGAAGACCGATCGTTCAAGTAGTACACTACAAAGCCAAGATGAACTTGCAACTTTCTACCTAGCTAGCAAGAAGTACCCAGAGGCAGTGAATCTACTCGAGAACATAGTCAAGATAAGAAAGGGAATAGAAGCGCCGGAACATCTTTCTTCTCTATCGTCACGACACAAGCTCGGACATGCATACATTGGAAACAAGCAATTCAAAAGTGCAGCCACACTCCTTGAGCAAGTCGTCGAGATCATGAAGAAGACTCTGGCTCCTGCACATCGGGATCGTCTAGTAGCGGAATATGAGCTGGCAGTAGCATATGTAGGGACCAGTCAAAATGAGAAAGCGGCGACAATCCTGCTGCGTGTACTTGAGATACTTTCTACGACTCACGAGTTCACTCATCCCTTTTGTCTAGACACGCAAGTTTGCCTTGCAGAAGCCTATTTTGGGATGAAAGGTGGTCACTATGAGAAGTCGGCAAAGCTCTTTGAGCAGGTACTCGAAATAGAGGAGAAAAAGCTCGCACCCGAAGATCCTCGACGTTTGGAATTGCAGTACAGTCTTGCACTAGTCTGTTTTCGCATGGGAAGTGATCATTATGAAAAAGCAGCAAAAATCCTCGAAAATGTAGTCGGTCTAAGTCAGAGTACTCCAGTGCCTGACGAATACCAGCAACTGCTTGAAGAAGTCTATGAACGCATGAAGGCCGGGCAGGATCGAAAATCCACGCCCGCGTCCGAAGAGGCGGACTGACCTTCTACTTGCAGCCATCATTCTACCGAGCTGCAGCATGTTGCACCAATGACTCAATGCGAGAAGAGGACGCTCTGCCAAAGTATTAGATTCGTCTGCTTCTAAAGAGGGAATTTTACGAATAAGTAGAATCAAAGCATCGCAGCGCACAGCTCGCCCCTTCAAGCGATGGGTTCAATCTGATCTACACCTTGTCGTTTCCCTTCACGCCTTTTGGTACATGTACGTATTGCGACAACCTTTCTATAGCGCAAAGTCTTCAAACCCCATTTCGTTTCTTGGCGTAGAGATCCGACGCACACCACCATAGATTTTCGTACTGTAGCATAACCATCTTCCCACGATTCTCAGCCAAATAGCACTGCTGCTGTCCGTAACTTCCAAATAGGTAAGTATCAAGCTATGCTGAAATCTCAGCAACTTCCACAGCTCCTCAATTGCCATCCCCCTTCCCATTGATACCCATAAACGGACATTCAGGACGACTTTGGAGGCTCTCTCCAATACGCGTTCAAACAGCTCAATAAGACTTTCAGCATGCGGCTACAGAATATGTCTTCACGGGAGATTCTAAGGCCTTAGAACAAGATCTTCAGGCATGGTATTTAGAATAGGACTCAGTCGTCCCCTGGCTTTCCGCCGCGAGGACTCACATCGAAGCGCATTATGGAGGCAGCGAGCTCGGCGGCCAGAAGAGGCTTTGGGGGGTGGGAGGAAGCCGTGGAGGATGATGGAAAGATCGAACGAAGCCCAATAGAGAACCAACAACGGATGGGATCACACTGAAGCCGAAACGATCATAAGCCCTCAGGCAAGGTGCAGATCACGATCAGAAGGCGATTCGAAAACTTATGTGGAGATAAGTGTGATTTGGATCAAGGGGTAGCTCGCTACTTTGTTGGACCGCGGCAGACCTCGGGTTACCCAGGCCATCATCTTGAAGTATGACGTTGTGAAATGAAACATCCACCGGGACCGACTCCACATCCTGGCGACCTGAGCATTGAGCCGGGCGTACCGTGCACTTCGACAAGAAACCCCTGAGGGTAATGCCATGCCATGCCAGGACAAGGGATCGCAAATCAGAAAATCGAAATCGACAGACCGAGTCATACGTCGCAGCAAGGATAATGTTCATAGACGTCCATCAGCCCTACCCTGCCGCAGATCAAACATCTGAACCTTTGCGCGTACACGCGATGGCACGTCTTTCTCGCGACCCGTTATCTAATCTCACAGCCTCAACGACACTAATGCCGTCCCTCGTGGGGGCCGCCTCCCAATTTAGGTACGGGAAGCCGTGCATGATGTAATATGAAAGTCAACAGCACTTACCATCCGGGGGGCCATGTCGCACATACAACATATGAGCGGCAACAAATCAACGGCACAGATTGTACGTATGACGTACCCTGTGACAAATTCCTTCCTGGCATGTCTTACGTCGAAACGAATCTACCATCACAATCCGACCGCGCTTACCTCTTTTGTTGCCCTCCGCGTAGATTTCTCTACGGATGGTGACTTTTTATCGATCAAGATCGTCATGGAGTGCTCGCTACATGACAAGGAGGTGAGGTCAATCGCTACGCTGGGAACAGGATTATCCGCTCGGACGTCATGCACTGTCTCACGATGTCGAAGACATTGCCGAGAGTTCGTTTTTCCACCAGGGTGGTGATGCGCTCCACTCTCGCGTGCGATCTGCCGGTTCCTATGATGCGGTACCCTGTCAATGTCTTCTCTACCTAACATCGACCAGAGTCCGCGTTGTATAAAGTGTTGCTCATATCTCCCCTAGAGTACATAATCCACCTCTCTTGCATACCCAACACTCACAGGTCCAATCCCTCACAATCCCCATCTCTCACCAACGATCCAATCTCAACCCACATCCCTCGGGAAACACTCCCCAACAACAAACCCACAGGCCCTCCCTTTCCAACATCAAAATGCAGTTCCCATCCTTGACATCCACCATCATGTTCGCCCTCATCGCAGGCATCCACCTCGTGTCCAGCAGCCCAGTACCACAAGCCGCAGACGTCGCCGGGGCGGTGGGAGGAATCATCGGCATCGCTGGCGCGGCGGCAGCACCAGCCGCGGGCGACTCTTCGAATTGCAATATTTTGGAATCCAGTGCGTCATTCCCTCCTACCACTCTCTCGATCCCGATCCATAGATCGCCTTCCATCACAGCAATGTATTTGATGAGCGTACTTTTGTCGGCACATCACTAATGCGTGGTTCATAGAATGTAATAGTCATCATGGCAACTATGCCGAGTACTGTGTCGAGTACTGCAGCCAGTGCGACGCGGCTAATAAGGTCGACTGCGACGCGGGCAATGCGGGGCCCGTCGATTGTGTAGGTGCTGGTGGAGCGAGGTGTTACTGAGGAATTTGGTGCGTTTGGTGGACAGGGTCGGATGTCAACACGTTGTATGGTTAGTGTGAAGGTGATTTGTGTTTCTTGAGATAGAATAGGATACTTTGTTTGATCAAGTGTTGTATCTGCTCAACAGCTCATTGTGGATCTTCTCCTATTATTTTCTATGACGGAGTCGGAATCACAATCCATCATTAAAACGGCGAAACCTGAAAGACTCCAGCTTTTCGAACAAAAAATGTGCTATGTCTTGGCTTCCCAATGAGAGTAATTCAAATGACAACTACAGCATCACATCTATGCAATCTCAGTCCTGGACAGGAACAGTTCAAAAATAACTTTCTCACCATCATCATGAAATGGATACTGTTGCTCACCCTCCAAGTACCATACTTACTCTTGTGCAAAAGCTGAAGAGCATAATTATCCATGATCTCAAATTTACTCTGGCTTGCTATGCTCTTTGATCTTTGCACAAGAGTAGGTCTGGTACCTGGAGGGTTAGCCACAGTATCCAGTTCATGATGATGGCCAGAAAACTCTTCCTAAGTTGTTCCTGTCCAGAATTGAAACTACATAGATGTAACACTGTAGTTGTCATTGGAGTTGCTTTCATTGGGAAGCCAAGACGGAAGACTCTCCCTTTCTTTCTAGCCTTTGCTTTGAGGCATAGGAGTCTGTTTTGGCCTTCCGCTTCTTTTGGATGTCTTGTAGAGCTGACGTGGTGAGCCAATATGTTAGTAGTGGAGTGTCGTTGGCCGCCACAGTAGGCGTGCGCCACGAAGCCGTGCCACGATCTAGCCGGATGAGACTTAGCGTGAGTATGGAAGCGAAGCATACCCTTCCACCGATCCGACTTTCCATGACTGCCTATTTGAGGCATGCGACCGTGGGGCCATGACGCAGCGGCAAGGGGTCGGATGACGCACGGGCATGCTTGGCGAACATATTGCTACTGGCGATGCCCCCGAGATTCTTGAGGGGATTCTCAAGAATTAGTCTACTACTGATAGCTCTATATACGAATATATTGCTATCGCTACTGAGTTCACATTGCTACATACTACCCTAGGCGAACCTACCCCTAACTGTAGGCCAGTCTAACAATTCTAATTCTTCGTCCTATTAAGGGGTAGCGATCCGGACTCAGTATGGTGTCCCAAACCCGAGGGCAGTCGAATCGCAGCAGCGATGAGGCAAGAGCCTATACGTCCCAAACGATGTCGGTAGGTAATCCACCAAACATCGTGGACCCGATTGAATCAGGCCATGTTTCGGAACGTGAAATCGCCAATGGCAACGGTGCCACCAACCCGGACGAGATCCGCGGGTCGGACGCATCTGACAGTTCTGACGAGTCCGAGTCTGATGACTCTAATATCCGTATGGCCCTAGACGAACAAATCGCCCAAGCCACACAGACTCGAGACCGCTTGCGAAAGCAACGTCAGCTTGAGAATATCAACCGGGAGATTGCCGCTCTGGAGCAAGGACACCGAGCAGAATCCGACGTCAAACCGAACCCACCCCTCAAAACCCATGCTACGGGATCGAAACGTCCCTCGGATGAAGTCTTGATACGTGCCTCGAAGAGACGCAACATCAAGCCCAAGGAACTTCCCGAGTATCATGGTAAATCGAGACGAGAACATCGTGAATGGGTGCGTGACGCCGATGTTGCATTCGCTCTGACACCATGGAATTTCGACGATGAGGAGGACAAGATCCTTTGGGCCATGCAGTCCCTGAAGGGTGACCCAAAGGAGCAATGGCACAATGAACGTGCCCGAGCCCCCGTCATCGCGAGCTCATGGGAGTATTTCACGAACTTCTTACTGGATAAGGTTGAGGACCCGGTGAACCGACAATTGGACATAAATCAGGAGTTTACGGATGCAAAGCAACGACCTTCCCAGTCCGTGGCTGCTTTTGACGCTTACCTCACCAGTCTCGAGGCACAGCTGCCGCCATTCACCGAGAGTCAGCGTACCTCTGCCCTCATGACCCGACTCCGACCCGAACTGCAAGAGGCGATTATCCGCATAGGAACCCTACCGGTAGACCGCAACGCCTTGCTATCGCTAGCGGCTCGTTTGGAGACAACGACCAGACAATCGCACGCACGATCATCGCAAGGTCAACGGCAGGGGGGTGCTTCCACCGGAGGTCACAAGGGAAGCAACAGATCAAATAACAGTAAGCCTTCCCAGGAGAAACGAACAGTACAGTCCAAGAAGGACAAGAAGGAGAACTGGAAACCCGGATCCGGTTCGAAGTTTAAGTCAAAATCAAAAGACAAGGAATGGTTGAAGAATATTCAGTGCTTCAGCTGCCACAAGAAGGGCCATTGTGCTACTGATTGTCGTGCACCGAAAACTGACGGCAACCCAAACAACGTCCCCGTCGGATCGATAGGCAACATAGGTGCCCATGCCGTCGAATTGTCAAATTCGGGAAAAAGGAAATCCTCGTCGAAGACTCCCTAGCGACGAGGGCAAAAAGAGGAGTCGTCGCGGTACGTACATCAATATACGATGGCCATATGATTACCAAGAACGCGGGATCGCCAAGGATCCCCCTTGGGATACACTTCGACACTGGTGCGGAGGTGAACGTCATCGATCAGAGCTTCGCCTTGGCCAATGATTTGGAACCCATCGAAGCTCCTTTACCGAGTCCCCAGTGGTTAGATGGTAATACTACATACTGTTATACCGCTTTCTTTGTCAACTATGAGTTGCAGGATAGTTGGAGGTACACGAAGAAATGTTGACACGTGTTCTACGCTATCTCGAAGCATGACAATCCCCCGATGGTGCTAGACATGCCAGCAATGACCGACGAACAAATCAAGCTCGACGTCGCTGAGCGTACCTGGCGGTTTGGGGTAGTTGCTGAAGCACTGGAGGTGCTGTCGCTGCAAGAATTTGCGGAAACCATCACCAAAGAGAGCCGTGTTTATGCCCTTCTAGTTTCAGATGTTGATGTCAGCAAGGGCCCACGCGTCCATGCGCTCAAAACGGACGCGTCCCGTGCAGAACCCGATATCAACACCGCTCCTAAGCTTCCGGACGAATTAAAAGAATACGAAGATGTATTCTCGACAGAAGAAGCTGGTTGCTTGCCCTCACATGAAGGCCGCGATCATGCAATTGAAACGACAGCGGAACCCCCATTTGGGCTGCTGTACAACCTATCGAATACCGAGCTAGCGGAATTGAGACGCTACCTTGACGACGCCCTGGCAAAGGAGTGGATTCAGCACTCTACGAGTCCTGCTGGAGCCCCCATCCTCTTCGTTCCTAAGAAGGACGGAGGCCTTCGCCTGTGCGTTGACTACAGGGGGTTAAATAAGGTGACGGTGAAGAATCGCCATCCCCTACCCCTGATCAGTGAGACCCTGGATCGTCTCACTGATGCCAAGGTCTTTACAAAGCTGGACCTCAAGGATGCATACCATCGCATTTGGATCCGGAAGGGTGACGAGTGGAAGACCGCGTTTCGTACACGGTATGGCCACTTTGAGTACCTAGTCATGCCTTTCGGACTCACAAATGCCCCGGCGACGTTCCAAGCATACATCAACAAGTCGTTGACGGGGCTAATGGATAAATTCTGTGTAGTCTATCTAGATGACATCCTCATCTACTCGGATGCCCAGTCAGAACACCTAGATCACGTCAAGCAGATGCTTGAACGCCTACGACAATTCGGGCTATATGCAAGTCTCAAGAAGTGTGATTTCTTCACCACCAAAGTCGAATTCCTTGGGTTCATAGTGTCCACCAACGGACTGGCCATGGACCAGCGTCGAGTCGCTGCCATTCAGGAATGGCCGAAGCCAAAGTCATACCATGAGGTCCAAGTCTTCTTAGGGTTTGTCAACTTCTATTGGAGGTTCATACATCACTACTCCCAGATTGCAGGCCCCTTGACGGGTCTGCTAAAGGGTAGCCAGAGAGGAATCAAATCGGGACCGTTCGAATGGCCTGAGGCTGTGGATCAGGCGTTCCGACGACTAACCGATGCCTTCAACAAAGCACCCCTGCTGAAGCATTTCGATCCTCAGTTATCGATTCGAATTGAAACTGATGCTTCGGAATATGCCCTTGCGGGCATCCTCTCACAGCTACAGGAGGACAATAAGCAATGGCATCCGGTCGCCTTCCACTCTTGGAAAATGATTCCAGCGGAGCGGAATTATGAGACCCATGACCAGGAACTACTCGCCATCGTGATGGCGTTTAAACAGTGGCGACACTACCTAGAGGGAAGTTTCCACCCAGTGGAGGTGCTTACTGACCACAATAATTTGAAGTACTTCATGGGACTAGCACAACTCAATGGTAGACAGGCCCGATGGGCCATGAAGCTGTCGATGTTTGACTTCTTCATCACGCATAGGCTGGGAAAGACAAATCCCGCTGATGCTCCATCAAGACGACCCGATTATCAGGGAGAGAACGAGTCGCTGAGTCGACTCCTCCCTACATTACAGCATAAGCTTACAATGATAGGAAGCCTTGTAAGTCCTATCCTCGCCGCCATCCAAACGGCGTATGGGCAGGGAAACCAATACCCCCCCGAAGGGTACTCTGCCGCAATCCACAGCCTTGATGCAAGTGAACACCAAGATGCTGGCGGTCGGAAAGAAGTGAATGTCCGTCGGACAACGCTTATTGGTTCGATGGCTGCAGCATGTCGCGAGACCCACCTCGACGCAGTACATCCCTCGAGGACTAGGGACCCTCAAACTGTGAGAGCAGGGAGTGACAGCAAGACGCCTACTCATCGACAATGTGACGTAGCTGAGGATCAGCTTAACCCTGTCACTGGGACTGTTGGTTGCAAACAGCTCGTCCCACGCTTGGCTGCCCAAGTAGCGGCAGCAAGCGAAACGGCATATGATCCGAGTAGCATGCCCGTATACGAGCTCATTAAGGCCCTCCAACCCGAGGATACCTTTGTCCAACAGCATAAGTCGGGTGAGCAGGGGCGAAAGGATGCCGGAGCTTGGACATGGGATAGCTAAGGACTGTTGAAATACAATGATAAGTTGTATGTCCCCAAAGAGGCTTCTGTCCGTGAAGAGCTATTGAAACGCCATCATGATGATCCCTTAGCAGGGCATTTTGGTGTCAATAAGACATCAGAACTGATGAGTCGAAAATACTACTGGAATAGTATGAAGGCAGACGTCAAGGAGTATGTTAACACATGCGATGTCTGCCAGAGGGTGAAGGTGAAGCGACACCGCCCCTACGGTGAGCTGAATGCACTCCCTCAGCCCACTGGTCCATGGAAAGAGATCACCATGGACTTCATCACCGACCTCCCGCCGAGCAAACGAAGGGGTAACGTGTATGACACAATCCTTGTGGTAGTCGATCGGTACACCAAAGGCGTTCGATACATTCCGACTACCAAGAAGATTACCGCTCCGCAACTAGAAGAATTGCTGATGGAAGAGATCTTCCTTTGGTTTGGCGCCCCAGATGGTGCTGTCACGGATCGAGGCAGTGTCTTCACCAGCAATTTCTGGTCACAGGTATGCTACAGCATGAAGGTAAAGCGTCGGCTAAGTACTGCGTTCCACCCCCAAACCGATGGGCAGACGGAACGACAGAACCAAACGCTGGAACACTACCTCCGCGTCTACTGCTGCGAGCAGCAAAACGACTGGGCAGAACTCTTGCCAGTGGCAGAGTTCGCCTACATGCAAAGCCAGCATAAGACACTGGGCTGCAGCCCGTTCTACGCCACGTATGGCTACCACCCTACTCTCGAGTTGACCACCGAGGACGGTGCTCCTACAGGGGAGGTGCCGGAAGCAAAAGAACGCGTCAAGAAGATCCACGAGCTTCGAAAGTCGTTGTCAAAACGATGGCAATCTCTTGCTAAGTCGCAGGCAAAGACCTACAACAAGAAACATCAGCCCCAGACGTTCCGAGAAGGGGATTTGGTGATGCTCTCGGCAAAGAATCTGAAGATGAAGAAGCCAAATCCCAAGCTATCGGACAAGGCTGTTGGTCCATTTCGCATTCGAGCATGCATAGGCAAGCAAGCATACCGCTTAGCAATGCCACCTACCTATCGAATACACCCCGTTTTCCACGTGTCCCTGTTGGAACTCTACAAGTAAAGAGCCAATGACCCGGATCTACCAGAGTATCCCCTTCCAGAACTCATCGAGGATGAAGAAGAGTATCCCATCGAGCGGATCCTTCAGAAACGAACTCGAAAGGGTGTCAAGGAATACCTGGTTCGATGGGCTGGGTATCCACCTGAATATGATCAGTGGGTCCCAGAACAGGACATGGAGGGCTCGGAGGAGCTACAGGATGCATTCGAGCAGGAGGAGTCACAAAGTCGAAAGTCACGAAAGACACGATAGTCATCAATGAGACAGAAAAGCCTCCGAGAGGCAATGAAAAATGGGCCCAAAGGCCACCAGCGACAGCTAACTAATGCCCGAAGGCAACACGAACCCAGACCCCACCCAAAGAAAAAAACCACCTAACTGATGTCGACGTCGTCCTCATACTCCTCCTCCTCACTGCTCACCGGCAGGGGGGAGGGAGCACGACGGCGAACCGCACCCCCAGCAGGGAGCGCCCCACGAGAAGGGAGGGGCCCCCTCGCAATGCGAACGACAGGCGCAGGGGCAGGGGCAGGGCGAGGCGCGCGAGCAGGGGAAGGAACAGGGGCAGCACGAGCAGGCGCGCCACGAGAAGCAGCAGTGCCGCCAGCGGCACCGCGCCCACCACGAACAGAAGGTGCCCCACGAGGGGCGCGAGGCGCGGCCCCCCCGGAGGGTGCAGCTGCCCCCCCATCAACGACAACAGGAGGACCAACCTCCTCCTCCTCTATATGTTAGCCAATGGCGAACATAGAGAAAGCGATACCAACTCACCTCTCCGTAAGCCATGTCCCGAAGGACAGCATGAATGCCCCGAAGAGACTTTGCGATATCAATCGCAATACCGGTGAGATCCGGCCGGGAGGTGCCATCGAGGCGACCAGAAACGCGATCGTAGGCCGAGGCAAGGGCGTGTACACGGCGGGCTTCGGCCTTAGTCGCCGTGCCCGCACGGCGACTTGCCAGGAGGTTATTGACCTCCTTGATGAGGACCGGGTCGTCCTCAATCTAGATATGTCAGAGGAGTGAGTGCGGTAAAGAAGTGAGAGGAGGGGGCCGGGGAAAACGAAGTGAGAAATAATTGAAGAAGAAGAATCGACTTGGAACGAGATTTCGACTCCCTTTATACCCGACGAGGGGGGCCGGGATCGTGGTCGAAGATTCTCGTTATTCACGATTGCTATTGTTCCAAAGTGAATGCATCGCCAACTACCATTGACGACGCATTGACATCGGAACAGCTACGATTGAACCCATTATTCAGCGACCACACCCAGCAATTCTTCATCTCATTCTGATTCACCCTACGGCTTCAATAAGTCGCAATAATCGCATTGTTTGACCTCTTCTGAGGCCCATCAATAGCACCATACAAACTCGATTTCAGCACCATAGTCTCAAATGATATTTCGAACCATACTCTACCATCTATCTGCATGCATACCGCAGTATTACCGATGCAATGCGCGATGCGATTTACGTGTCATCTGTTCTTATTGTTATTGACGATTCTGCATTTTGATTGTTTACTTTTTGGGATTGCGCCGCCAGCGAGGCTGGCTTGGGAGGACTCTTTCCCTTGTGTCCCCCGCAGGGGGTTTGAAGGGTTTTAACGAGCCTACCCAGTATCGATCAATAGACGTGAGGGCTTCGAGGACGAAGCCTCTGGAAGGGGATGCCTTGTTAGTAGTGGAGTGTCGTTGGCCGCCACAGTAGGCGTGCGCCACGAAGCCGTGCCACGATCTAGCCGGATGAGGCTTAGCGTGAGTATGGAAGCGAAGCATACCCTTCCACCGATCCGACTTTCCATGACTGCCTATTTGAGGCATGCGACCGTGGGGCCATGACGCAGCGGCAAGGGGTCGGGTGACGCACGGGCATGCTTGGCGAACATATTGCTACTGGCGATGCCCCCGAGATTCTTGAGGGGATTCTCAAGAATTAGTCTACTACTGATAGCCCTATATACGAATATATTGCTATCGCTACTGAGTTCACATTGCTACATACTACCCTAGGCGAACCTACCCCTAACCGTAGGCCAGTCTAACACAATAGAGATTGAAGGATTGATGTTCAAGGAAGCAATATTGATGGAGAAGATGGAGTGACGTTGAGTCGAGCGGGAATTCCGGTACCGGATTTCGTGCGGCCGAAGCGCGCACTGATTTATTTTTTGTCTTGGATATGATATGTATATCATTCTGCTTCTGCTTCGACTAGGTAGGACGTAGGACATCGAGTAAGCGGGGCCGACTAAAGTAAGCCTGCCCATTTGAGAAGAGAATAGTATGAAGCTGACTTCGAGGAGGGGGTTGGCCAGTAGAAAGGAAGAGTGTAAAAAATGAACAGGATGGTGGGAGAAAAGATTGCGATGTTGTTGTTGATATGCTTTCGACATTGTCGCCGCCTTTACGTGACAGCCGCGAACAGTAAAGCGGCGCTCTCTATGCAAAGAATAAGGTATCACTTCATCTCTTGGCACATTTGGTAATACAAGAAGAATGCGCAGACTGTTGCCCATCTGTTCTACACAGGTATGTCATCGGCTCCATCCATCACCTCGCCAGTTGACCGACGATCAAGCGGGGTCTCGAGGCACTTGAGCTTCGATACTTCAAGTCTCTGAGGTCAAGTGAAGTATGTGTAGGCATCGTTGCGCCTTTTTCATTAGGACGAGTCACACAGCCTACAACGTATACTGTGTCAAATTAAGTGTTTGATGTACTACGTGTGTCATACTCATGAGCGATCAAGGATCATGCCCAATCATGTCTAGGTACGCTGTTGTGATCTAGTGCCAACCGGCCCTTGACCACTGGTGCCCGCTCCCGTTCAGCACTACGACAATATATCGTAGTTGGTGTTATTTAATTTCGAAACGATATTCATCTATGTGGAACGAGCGACCTCACCACTTGCCTGCGCCCTCCATCTAAGATCGTATATTCTCGAAATCGTGATTGGCCAATTCGTAAGATGGAGAGACAATGAAGACGAGTCATCATTGGCGAGATGAACATAACAGGGCAGTGATCAGCCATCCAATTCTCTTAAACGTCGTCTGTTGCTCGTTTTCTTGAAATGTCTAGTCATTTATGTTTTCCTGCGTACAGCATTGACTGTCTGCGACCATGCCTTCCTCAAACATTGTCCTCAGACATTTTCTCTTCCTCTTCGCAGCCACGCACACTCGTGCTGTAGCAATCACTACAAATGCCCCTTATACAGACTGCTCGATTGAGTCTGGCAGGCCGTGTGGTGGCATAATATATGCCCCTGCAACGTGGTGTCAAAACAACCTGGCAGAAGCCATCTACTCTACCGTCGCAGGCGCCTCGGGTTCCGCAGCATGTAGTTTTTCGGCCTCGCCTGCCAAGATTACGCTCGGCATCCAATCAACGTACCATGTAGCTGACGTCTCTAGCTGCGTGAGTAGCGCCGAAACATCGTCTCCGGCAACAACGTCTGCTCTGGCAACAAAATCTGTTCAGGCAAACGCGTCTTTTCCGGTATCATCGTCATCTCTAGCAACATCGTCTTCTCCGCCTCTCAGCACTCTACCGCCAAACCCCCCAGCAACCCCATCCACCGCACCTGCACCAGCCGCGCCCATCCACACCGCCAACTGCACCATGGTCTTCCAACCCGCCGGCTGGCCCCAAACAACCACCATCTCATCCCTACCAACCGGCCTCGTCTTCAGCATATACAACAGCTACGGCCGCGACATCAGCCCCGGCCCCGGCGCCAGCTGCGCCGACGCCCCCCATTCGTGCAACTTCGCCAGCGGCGGGTACCCCAAGAGCGACAGATTCGCCGCCTTCGACAGCCAGCTCCCCTACACGTTCAACTGGGCCATCGCCGACGTCGCCGGCGACACCGTCTTCTTCTACAACTACCACAGCCCCGATGTCGCGTCCACGGCCAACGAGCAAGGGGCGTGGGATCTGAGCGCGCTGGACTGGTCGCAGCGGCAAAACTTCACGTGGGACTGCAGCGCGCCCAAGCGCGTGCATCAGAGCTGCACTGCGACGACTTCTTTCCCGTTGGACAAGCAGGACGGTAGCGATACGCATTACGACGTCGATATCAACATATTAGACCCCAGCGGCAACAACGTTGGGGGGACGACGCTCAATGTAAAACAGCCCACTGACAATGATTACAAGGATCATAGCAATATGCAATTCTTTCCTTTTTGGTCGTCGTTGATTACGCTTCTAATCGGGTGGGATATCACGGATGGTGGCGGTCATGCGGATTTCTATTTCGCGTATGGGGAGAATGATTATCAGACTGATGGGTTGGGGACTGTGGATAAGGCGAAGGGGGTTGCGACTACGAGCACGGTGTTTGATTGCTATTATGACGAGCTGGATGAGCCGTGGCTAGGGCCGTAGGTTGGTCAGAGCTAGCGCTGCGGGACTTGTCTCATTATCAGTTGGATGCTTGTGTATTCCAAAAGGCCATCGTATTGGTCCTCACCACAAATATACGAAATGGGCTGCCTAAAAGATCTTCTTCCCTGATCTCCGGTCTGTGTGGGCGTGCGACCAATCGCTCTGTCTACATTTCACACTCTTATCATTTAGGCAGCCGCTCCGGTTCGCCACTCATGAAGCGCTCAGTCCTGAAATTCGCCACCATGCGGTACTAGGGTTCGGCGGAGGCTTGCAATGAGTACAGTGGCGAGAATTAGAGGGGAGTTCAGTGTTTGAGATAGTGACCATGGCAGATATTCTGTAATGAAATTTTTTTGTGATAAGAGCAAAGCAGCCAAGATGGCAGCAGGCATCTTTTTGTATTGTGTCAACACACGCTTCAGCTAGTTGGGTATGAGATGAGATCACGATAAGTAGGAGCACCTCGTATACCCGCCACAGCAGGACTGAGAGTTAGTCGGTCGCATACGAATATGGCATATCGCCATCGCCATCGCCATCGCATTCTGGGTACCAGCTGTTCTGAGAATATGGCCATGGCGATGCTATTCATGGTAGGAGGTACGTGTCTGAATGGGCCTTAAAATGGCCTATATAGCCCCGTCTTCTCACATGCATTTGACTCTTCATTCGATTTCATCTCTCTCAGAGCGATCCCATACTATCTCCCACCCGCCCGCGCCCCGAATATAGTTTTATTTAGCTACTCCAGGGGATGTCGCAATATATTTGGGAGTTTTTCCTAGCGCTGGGGTACGAGAATATGCCTGTTCAGGCCTCGATTTGGTGGTGGACCCCGGTGCCGGGACGGCCCAATCACATATATACATTATATCCTTCCATTGATCATGAGGTGGCCAAGACTAAGCAAAAGCCACGCCGACGACCCTCCTTTGTCGTGGATACGGAGTAAGTCCTAGTAGAGGTTTGTGGATATAACGTGGCTGATTATTGCTTGGATCTCCAAGTCATTCTAGCGCGTGTACTTAACGGAAGGTGGAAAGCGATATATCGGATCGGTCAAGGGTGGGTCACCGGAGTTCAATAGTGGAACAATGAGACCCACGGTTCTGGTGGGTAGAAGGATTGATTATTTTCTAGGGTAGCAGATGCCAATATCCCCCTTTGCCAAGCACACTACATCATGACATCATGACGCTACACCTCGTTCGGTAAGCTGCAAGCTCTATTCTTCCTCCACCCCCAATGTCTACTGGTACAAAAACCGTGAATCAAAGAACACTACTCTACCTATGTCCTCTATATCCCCTTCGAGATAGGTCACTGACCAGTGCCTTCTTTGCAGATATGGTGCATCGACTAGTCAACACGATGGACTGCGATACGTCGATTGTACATGTACTCAATCGAGCATCGAAGGGTACACATCACGTGATCTGCATGTCTCTTTCAGCTCTCACGTCAGCTTTACCCCATCAGCCTTAGCTCGCTCAAGGCGTCAACCCACCTCAATTTCAGAATCCATAAGTGGAAGCGGTGGAGTAATTCATCATGCGTTGTCTTCTGCGCTCAATCATATACAGTCTGTCTCATTGGAGCTTGCCACACTACGCGCGTCTCTTATGGCCCATTGAAATGCCGCTTATGATTTCAGAGTGCGGCTGAGATGTCGTAGTGGGGTTGCGGCTCATAGTCTGGATCTAGTGAACCCTGCCCTTTCCTAACGAGGCAGGTCTGATCAATATTTCACATCTCGTCCGTTGTCTTCCATTCACGGGCTGACCTGATCTCCGCAAGATCAAAAGGTTTCTATTTGGGAACGTTCGACCAGCTGATTCTACCAACGCTTCGAATACTCTTAGAAGGCCTCCCTCGAGTCCTAGCGCCGTTGCATACCTGGACGTATACAATATATAATCAAGAGCATGCCATCTATCACGAAAGAACCGGACCCCCCACTCGTCAACGGGGTGAACAAAGCCGAGACAAGCACTGAGCGTAAAAAGGCATTTGCAAATCGCCACTGCGATGGATACACCCTGCTAACCATCAGAATAGGAGCTTTGTGCAACATGTCTAAGCCTAGATCTCAGCGCAGATAAATTCATCATCGACGATGGCGCCTCGTCCTCCGCTAAAATCGTCCACAACAGGTTTCTCCCTCAGCCGGAGTCGCTTCGAATGCCCGACATCTCGCTCAAATCTCGATCCACCAGAAAGTCGCTAGGAACCCTTGCAGATATTCAAGGTCGAAGTAAGATCTGCCCATTTTGCTCCCTAGTCATCCAGTCTACTTTGCCTGTGGACAACTTCCGCACGTATGATAGCGCACGATGCTACGCTAACTGGGAGCTTGACGGCCGTGCTTCCTCTCGTGGTCAAGATGGCCCGGTGAGCGGCCGCACCCGTCGAATCCACTTAGTTTGGGATGATGAAAGGCTTAGCGATTCGTATTTGGTGTTTGTGGCGCCAGAACGATATCTTCGACCAAATTCTGACGCCCGTCGAATCTGGGGAAATGAGGCGCTGTTCCTTGGCAGGACCATCGATACCGAGATGGGCAATCAAGCTTTGATCAAGAGCTGGCTGGACCTGTGCCGTAAGACTCATCGGGGCCCGTGCCGTGATGATACTACGATGGAAACTGGCGTCGAGTTTGGCGATGTTATCTCCCAATCCTATTTCGGAGTCATCGATGTTCTTGATATGCAACTTACCTCGCTACCTTTCAAAGAGAATATGGACTACTCGGATATGGTTGTGCGCGATCCGTTTGACCCTGGTTATGAGCATGGTCTAGTACCGCAAGTCAGGGGGAGTAGACCATACAACAGGCGGATCACGCACGAACCATACATAGCTCTGAGCTACGTGTGGGGTGAGAAGAAACCTTACACGACTAAGCTTTCCAACATAATGCTGCATCGGAATCACGGCGGCTTGGAGAGGAACCTTGATGAGCTGCCTCGTGTGTTCCATGATGCTTTTAACCTTGTACGGTGCTTGGGTGTGCGTTACATATGGATAGATTCACTGTGTATTGTCCAAGACAGCAGCCGCTCCTGGGGCCTCAACTCGCGTGTCATGGATCTCATCTATGGCAATGCAATATTGACCATTTGTGCTGCCGATGGTGTTGATTCGTCAACTGGCTTGAGAGCAATGCACCCCAAAGAGCACGACGCATCTCAGATCAGTGCAGATTGCGCGCCAGGAGTACGGCTGATGGTCTCGCGGCCGCCCGAGATAGGGATTAGGGCTTCCAAATGGGATACTCGCGCTTGGACGTTTCAAGAACGTCTTCTGTCGAAACGGTGCCTTATTTTTACCGAAGGCCGCGTATACTTCCAGTGCTTATCGACTGGCATGTCAGAGGATATTTTTGCAGACCGAGAAGGAGCGGGATGGTCGTTAGATCTCGTGAATGCACCCCTTCAGATGCTCCGTGAGTTGAGCCGGCGTTCACTTTGGGTCTACACAAAATGCGTGCCTTTGTACACTGCGCGGATGCTCACAAAGCGGAAGGATATCCTAGCGGCATTCAACGGGATATGCAACCTTATGGAGAAGACGATGCAGGCACCCTTCATCTTTGGTCTACCCAGTTCTCATTTTGACATGGCTCTCCTCTGGGAGCCGCAGACTGCATTGGAGCGCCGGGTGCCGTCAACAGACGAGGAAAGAGCCGAGTACGGTGGTATGCGGTTCCCTAGCTGGTCCTGGTGCGGCTGGACAAGCGACGCACTTGACGTACCCATGGAAAACAAGTCCGAATATAAAGCGTCAATGGTGGATGGTTGTCTCCCTGACGTCCAAGACTGGCTGATGAAGCACACGTGGATTCGTTGGTACATTCGGGACGGCTATGGAAACCTGAGACCACTATGGCATAGAAGGAAGTCTAAGGAAGACAAGTCCTCAGAGAGACGATGGAGGGGCTATAGGGTACGCCCAGCATACATAGTCGCTGATGACCACGGCCGGGGTAGAAGTGGAGAACGTTTGAGGGGTAGAAGTGGAGAACGTTCGAGGGGTAGAAGTGGAGAACGTTTAACGGGTGGCGACGACCAGTACGGTGACCAGGAAGAACGCGATGTACGGGTTGTAAGATACGATGGAGGTAGTATCTTCGACGAATATGGCCGCCTCATCCCTAAAGACTTTGCACACACTGCACACACTCCACATAACAGGGGGAGAGCCTTTCATTCCACACTGCCAGAGAACCCATACCGCGTTGTCATGACGGACTACAGCACCGAGCCCGACAAAGAGTTCCCAGACCAGCCAATCCTCCAGTTCTGGACCTGGCACACCTCCCTCCACCTCGTGCCATCCGAAACCCCAGGGCCCAAGCCCGGCAAGGGCCTCTGCAGGTACGACATCGCCGACGAGGTCGGCGACTGGTGCGGATCGCTCGTCCTGGACGAAGCGTGGATCACAAAGTCGCGGCGCTCAAAGTACGACTTTATTGCGATCTCCGACGCGAAAGCGTTCACGAAAGACGAGTGCGATGTTTGGACGTATTATATACCGAAGGAAAGGGAACAGTCGGAGTGGGATTTGTATTATGTGCTGCTTGTCGAGCGGAAGGATAACATGAGATGGGAGCGCGTGGCGCTGGGAAAGGCTTTCAAAGCTGGGTTTGCGGATGCCGAATGGAAGGAGATCATTTTGGGATGAGGGTGTTGAAATCTTTCCACAAATTCTGCGTCTGTTGTACGAGTGGATAGCGTACGGCGGTCCAGGGCTGGCAATGGGACATGGCCAAAAAAAATTCTTTCACTTCTTTTTCGCAATCCTACTCCGCACTCATTGCATCGCCCTCGTTGCATCGCCCTCATGGCCCTCATTACATTGCGCACTTACTTGAATCAGTATGTTCGGAAAGGCATATCAATCGCTGGCGGAATC
The DNA here is from genome assembly GCA_963556305.1 of Platismatia glauca. Classification (NCBI taxonomy): domain Eukaryota; kingdom Fungi; phylum Ascomycota; class Lecanoromycetes; order Lecanorales; family Parmeliaceae; genus Platismatia; species Platismatia glauca. The sequence goes on from OY745778.1 coordinate 227,875, forward strand.
AGCATGCTCGGAGAAGCATATCGATTGCTGGCGGAATCAGCATGTGGCGGAATCAGCATGCTCGGAGAAGCCTAGCGATCACGGAATCAGCATGCCTCGGAGAAGGATATCGCTAGCGGAATTAGCATGTTTGGAGAAGCATATCGATCACGGAATCAGCATGCTTGGAGAACAGTATAGGACAGACCATGCCATTCGACATCGGTCTTGGCGTTCGATATCGGACTTGGCCTAATGGCAGAATCCACACAATCATCAAGGAATAGCACCACAACCATCGCTCTCCCCCACCCCAGCTGCTATCAGTAGACCCAAAAAATAGTTCTCTTGAATGTGTATATGGTGGCGCTCAAAGGAAAATTCTCAATGGTCTGCTGTCTTCTCTGAATAAGGCCTAAAGGGCAGAGTCCACACAGTCGTCAAGGAATAGCACCATATTGAGAAATGAGTGCAACGGCGGCCTCACTGTGCATTGAGAAGTTCTATGAATTCTATGGAATGCTTAGGAGTACAAAACTGTGAGGCCGACTGAAATTAAGTCGGCCGATGCCAAGCCTCCGAGGGAAACAATGAGCAGAGTTTTTACAACACTCTGCCATGGACTAATAATGCTGGCCTTGTCTAGACTGATTCCAACACTCCTACACAGTTCGGATGGGGCCACAAGGAGGGTGAAAAAAAAAGTAAATCAGAAAATAAAGCAAGCAACAGAATCGGATGGTATTAAAGATGTCGGCAGCTTACATCGCATTCATTTCTCCGTTGTCGACAAAGATAGCAGGCCCGCTTGCGACCAGACGTCGCTGCAAAAGCTTGATTGGCACTATTTGTCGGCTCGAGAGAGCTTACGTTGCCCGCGCGCGAGCTAACGCCTCCGACCGAGTAGTCACCCTGGTCCTGCGGTGGGAAGGGAAGCATCCTACTCGACACCATCGGAGCCACTGTGGCGGAAGGATTGGGCAATGAAAGTGTAGAAGAGGAACGTCTGAAGTTTGTATCACGTGGCACTTATTTTGTGCCGGAAGCCTGTATCACGATATCACGATATTACTGTCACATAATCACGATATCACAAATCCACGGCGCGGAAAAAAGGTGGTCTGGATCCCCCTCATATTCTCTCTTCATCACATCTGAACGGATGCGACTATAGTTTGCTACGACTTTCCAAGGCCATTGGCACATATCATTCGTCCTGCGTTCTCAACATGCCTCTCAACCTGTTCGCGACGTCTCTCCATTAGCACTCGGTGGCCAACAGAGAAGCCGGGCAGAATTGACTTTTCCTCGCGACCGTCATACCGACGGTCTCGAGGTTCGAACCGCCAGTGATATCGAAGATGGCCACGTCTGCGCTGAGCTCCTTTGCGAAATAGTTACGCAGTTCGACCGCGAGCAGCGAGTCTACACCGTAAGCGTGCGGCGGCTTCGAAGTATCTATATCCTCTGGAGAGATCGACAGTGCTCTTGATAATTTTTGTAGCAGGCCGTCGGTCACGGCGCTTGCGGCATCTTCGAGGGAAGCTGCGTTACGCAATAAGGCAGCGTAGTCAACCGCTCTCCCATTGCGGGATGTGGACGAGCCACTCAAACCTATTTGTCGCAGATGGAGGAATGTTCGTCTTTGCATCCAAGCGGGCTCGGTGAATCCCTTTTCAGCCATTGCAGCTGGCACCCCGGGCCCTATAATGGGTTGACATGAGTCTGCTGATCCTAGAGCCAGAGCTGGATTACAATGGTAGTCCAGCAAGGCGTGGAATTCCGCTTTAGTGATGGGTATCAGGTGTCCTTGCCCTGCGATACCTGCGGACAAAGTCACGCTTTCCGCGACCACGCCCTCGGACACCATCCAGCCTAGATCCAAGCTCGTGGCTTTCTCGCCTTGCATGATACGATGCCTTACCAAAGCATCCATGTATGTGTTTCCTGCAGCGTAGTTGGCTTGGCCACCAGTCCCGACTATACCAGAAATGGATGAAAAGCAGATGAAGAAATCCATTCCGTGAGGCAGTAAAGTATGGAGATTCCAGGACCCTCGGACTTTAGGCTCAATACTGAGTTTCCACTCCTCGATAGTCATATTTTCGAAAACACCGTCCTTATGCGATATCAGCATAAGCATACATCTTGGTGTTCTGAAGGACGTACCTTTAAAACCATAGACGCTTGAATAACACCCTTGATCGGCGGAAACAATTTGGCGCACTCGGTCACAACGGCCGATAGCGAAGCTAGATCAGTCACATCGCATGCCGGAGCGCTCACATGAACCCCCATGGTCTTCAAGTCTTCGATCAAAGCAACAGAGGTCTCGGATCGAACACCAGAGCGAGAGAGTAAGATTAGGTATTTCGCTCCCCGTCTTGCCATCCATCGTGCTGTGCTTCGTCCTAGACCTCCTAGACCACCGACAATTAGATAGGACGATGCTTCCCCAAATTGGTAATCAGGTTTCGTTTGAAGAACGGTCTGCAACTGTCAGTTTAGACCCTTACAATATAAAAAGGCGACAGTGGAGGTTCGTAGGACGAACCGGAACAATGTCTTGCTTCCTCATTTCAATCGCCATCTTGCCAGAATTTTGCCCGCTTTGGAAATTTCGGAACGCGTTTTCAACTTCGGCGATGCCGAAAACCTGGAATGGCTGTGGTAGGAAGAATTTCTTCTCCGCCACCAAGGCCATGGTAGTCGAGAGGGCTGCATAGATGATTGATGGTCTCTCCCTCATGATCATCACCAAGTCGACGGATGAAAATGACACATTTTTGCGAAATTGCCACATTGGGAGACTCTCATGAGAGTAGATGTCCCGTTTCCCAAGTTCTATAAATCGACCCAGCTGCAAATTTTGTCAGTACTAGTCAATGCCGGGAGCTCTGAGTACGCACGAATGCTATACATTCCCAGGATGCGCGGAGGCCGTCACCTGCCAAGGAATTAAGGACGACATCTACTCCTCGACCTTTTGTCGTCCGCATAATCCCCTGAGCAAACGTAGTGTTCCTACTGTAGAATATATGGTCTTCGGGTATACCATATAAATCCATCACTAATTTCTTCTTCTTGTCAGAGCCAACAGTAACATACACCTCAGCACCAAGGTACTTTGAAACCTGGATCGCAGCTTGACCCGTCCCTCCAGCACCAGCATGGATAAGGATTGATTCTCCTTGCTGAAGACGTGCTGTATCGTGGAGCGCAATCCATGCTGTACAGAATACAACTGGTAGAGCGCTAGCTTCTGCAAAGGTCAATCCATCAGGAAGTCTCGTAACGCATTGAGTTGGAGCTCGTGTGTACGTTTGGTAAGTGTTTAGGGTCAGGGAGGCCACACGATCGCCTGGCGCAAACGAGCACCCTGGTCCAACTCTGCTCACGACACCGGCGCATTCGCCTCCAAGGATCTTGTTGTCGACCTGACCTAGAGCAGTCAAACAGTCTAAGAAATTGACACCAGTAGACTCGACCCTGATCTCAAGCTCTCCAGAAGCCAAATCCTGAGCGGGCACGGCTTCCAGAAATTGCAGAGAATCAAGCGAGCCTGGTGAAGCTATATGCAAGGTCAACGGTGGACAATGTCCGAACTTTTGCATCTTGTTTTGGTGCGATCTGGTCTTGCTGAAAACGGCATCGTCGAGATCGCTGGCTTCCACGACTCTACCAATCTCAAGTCTTCCGTCCTTTTCGATGAACTCAGGCTCGAAGTCGTCCGGAGATTGACACAAGATGTGGTCAAGCACTCGGCGGATGTGAGCAACATTGTTTATTGCTCGGTCTTCACCGCCTAGGATACCATTCTCAAGCGCCAAAGTAACAAACATAAGCTTGTCGTATTCCGTCCGAGAGACTCGCGCAAGGCCTTCTATCAAGTGGAGTTGCGGTTTGTCATTGAGTCTGCCACCACCTCCGGTGACCCAAAGGAGCCCTAGGGCCGTCGCTAAGACGCGCTGTAGCGTTGCAAGACTTTTCTCTCCCAGGTTGGAGAGTAGCGATGTTTCCAGTTCGACGAGAAAGAGGTAGAAAGTATCCGCAACGTCGGCCGAAGAAGCGACTTGGTCCAAGGACAAGATATGACAGTTCACCCCGCAACTGGATAGAAAGTAGTGTTTGAGTTCAGTAGCAATACTCAGTTGCGGAGAGCTTTGTTGATCCACGATGATGGTCGCGTTCCGGAAGGACTTTCGTTCCAGAGAAGTGCTGGTCTTCAATAATTGTGAGGGCTCAGTAATCGTAGCCGTTGAAATCATAATGGTGTACTCATGGCATCGGTCGTCAATATAATCAGGTATTTCAAGATCGGCTCCGGAGAAGCCAGTTCGGTGGAAAAGATCGTCCCATTCTTTGATGGAGATGCAGGGTCCCCCTTGCCGATAGCCTTCCTCGCCTTCAGGATGTTGTCAGCACTTCTTCAACACTTTTCTTTTCGGAGACTCACTCAGCCACCATCCAGGCAGCAGCCCGAAAGCGAACCTGGCCCGTAGGACGTCTTGAGTGACTTCAAACACTACAATCTTCCCCCCACTACTGACAGTCAGTACTTCCTTAGAACTGTAGACAGCATGATGATGGTGACGAGCCAGGTTTGATGGGGGACCTACGGCTTGAGGAGTGCTCGAGCGTTACGCATTGTGACCTCCAAGTTTTTTGTAGCGTGGAGGACCTGTCGCACTATGATCAGTGTGTCATTAATCTCAGGAATTGGTGACTCACGCTGGCAGCAATGATCAGATCATAAGTCCCTGTTTCGAATCCTTGCTTGGAAGGATCAGCCTCGATGTCCAAGACCCTAAACCGCATTTTTCCATGACTTTGCTCATATCTGGCCGCCGCTGACTCAAAAAACGCTGGCGAAATATCGGTATAGTCGTATTGAGTACAAGCGAGGGTGCGCGCATCCCCTCCTTCATGACTCAAAGCGTTGAAGATAAAGTCCGTTGTTGCCCCAGTCCCTGCCCCAATCTCCAATATCCGAAGCCCCGGATTCTTGTGGGAAATTGCGGCAAGGTACCGATTGAGTGGCTCATAACAAATGACGTCCTTGTTGATGTCCCTGTAGAATTGTGGAACAGAATCATCTTGAAACATAAAGGTGAGAGGGTCCAGTTGTCCCTTCAGAATCTGAGGCAATTGTCTTCCTATTTTTACAAAGAAGCTTCCTTGCTTTGTAGACTCCACTTGGCTAATAAGGTGTTCCTTGTACTCAGTGTCTTCCAGGAGGTTTTTCCACTTTAAGTGGTTACTGGACAAGGTTGGCAATGATCCGGCCTGGAATCGGTCGACTTGGAATCTCGACCATTCTATGTATCGGCGGAGATGGGGTGTAGTTCTGTGCAAGTCCTCCTCCGCTAGCGCATCTAAAGCATCAGACATGAATTTGATCAAGAGGAAACCAAGGTCTTCGTAGAAATGAACGTCCGAAGTTGTCCGATTAGGCCTCGTACTCTCGCAATATTCTAGTACCTCTTGATGGGTAAGCAAATCTAGATCAGGCTTCCAAGAAAACCTGTAGCAGAGTCGCTTCTTGAGGTTCTGGGATTGCGTCACAGCTTCTCGTGTGGCCACTGTCGTGATCTCTGTGTTCTCTAATAATACCAGAACATCATCGGTGGTCTCATCCATGGCAAACATACTTCCAGTGGCTTTACGCCTACCCGAGAAGGCTCCTCGAGCGTGAGCTTTGACCGTGTTAGTAGATGGGTGACTGATGCCTCGACCTGTTATCCATAGCTTGCCAATTCGTGTCGGCATGACTGTTGGAATATCTTTTTCGGTACCCTTCGAAAGTGCAACGACCACCAACTGAAAGAGAGCGTCAAGAGTGGCAGGATGGATGATATGGGTCTGTGCAGACCAGTGGAAGACTCCCACTTTCCCGTTCGCAACGTCTTCATCATAAGAGAGTTGTTGAAGAGCTTGGAAAGCATCACCATAATCTAGCCCAATATGCTGCAAGTATTCGTACATGCGACGTTCGTCCACCGTTTTGCGGCACTTTCGGATACTTTCTTCAAGATCTTGACGGTGTTGATGTAGTCTGGCCCGTGCCTCTTTGCCTTTGTCGACTTCGGTCCCTTCTGCTTCATACTCAATCTGAATAATTCCTTGACATGCTTCGTTCCATTGGTCGCCGTTGCTTACATAGATCATGAATTCTGAGGATGAATCTTTGCTAGAAGAACCCCGTATAGGCCGAAGATGAAGCTGTGTTTCGGTTCCTTGGGGATCACTTGTAATAATCATAGGGCTAGAAAAGGTGGCGTTCCGTATCGTATACCCTGCAACTATCTGACTGCCATCGGCCATCTGCTTTGCTGCTTCCAGGGCCATGACCAACATTCCCGCAGCTGGATAGACGACGGTCCCATTGACCTGAACAGGATGTCAGTGACTACGTCTATCATTAATTACCATTTCTTTTTACCTTGTGATCCTCAATCCATGGCATTTCGGACGCTCGAATGTGCCTCCTCCATCGTGCTTGTAGAGGGTTCCAATCCGGGACAGGACTTCCTAATAGATCCAAGCGAGGATGCTTCCGAAGCCTGTAGCCTTCTTTGGAGAGCTTACTTTCACTCCAATACTCTCGTGCATGATCAAAAGGGTACTCTGGGAGGCTCGGTAGTACCACATGTCCCTCGCTAAATTTTTTCCCTGGCTGATTGACTTCGCATACGTTCATAGGATAACCTAAACAGTGTAGATGGCCAACAGAGTCGAGCAAACTTTCCGTATCAGACACTGAACGTTTCAAGACGGAAGCGTATCTAATTGCGCTGTTGGAAGCCGAACTTATAATCTCTTTAATGGGGCCTTGCAACGCGCTGTGTGGGCCAATTTCCAGCAGGTCGGTCAATTGAGTCGTAGCTCGATTGGGCCTCAGCTTCTTACCAGACCCTTTCTGTGTGGTGTAGCAGATCTGTCCCACTGCGGCGGAAAACTTCACTTGCGAGACCATGTTGTCCACCCAGTATGTGCTCTGCTGGACCTCGCTAAGGTTGGTTTGTTTGCCTGTTACCGTGGATATCATTACAGAGCTGGTGCTAGGCTGGTCCCCTTGCTCAAGGTCCCCGAGCAATGTCAGATAGTCTGCGGCTATCTCGGACATCTGTGGAGAGTGGTAAGCAATATTAACATGCAGCTTACGGGAAAAGACCGAGTCCCTGTCCAAGGCCGATGTTAACCTGTCAATTTGTGTCTTATTCCCAGTGAGTGTTACGCTCCTTGGGCTATTGACACAGCCGATTACCACATCCGTTATTCCTTTTAGATAGGGTTCAATACCTTCTTCCGATAATCCTACCGCTATCATGGCTCCCTGGTGTCGACCCGATTCAATCAGATTTGTAGCACATTGGCCGCGGTAAAACGCCACTTTGCACGCAGATCGCTGTGAAAGGTACCCAACGCAGTAACTAGGAAGATTTAGCCCATGACTGCTTTGTACAGAGACAGAGCACTCACGCAGCTGCAATCTCACCCGAACTGTGTCCGATGACAGCAGAGGATACTATTCCAAAGCTTCGAAGGAGGTCCACAAGAGCGATTTGGACGGCAGTGCAGATAGGCTGACTGTATGCGGGATGATTGATGTTGGAAGTGGCCGCCTCCTTCGAAAGTTCGGCTTCAGATCGTCAACCAAGTACTAGTGCTATATAGGTCGAGTTCGTGGGGCGGGATTGATGGGGGACGGCCATAGCATCTCATCGATTCTCAATGAACACAGTGCCTCAGCGCAGGTCTCAAAGTCCTCGCCTGCGGCAGACCCGAAACCGAAGCCTCCCAGTATGTGATAAAGAGCAAGAGTGAAACATACCTTGAAGCGACCACTGGCACCCGAGACCCTCAAAGTACATCTCCGACCTACGGAGACTGGCTCGAAAGACGGGGTAGCTTAAAAGATCCTTAGCCATTCCAGCAGATTGCGCACCCTGCCCGGTGAATACATAACCCAGCTTGAGCATCCCTCCAATCCTCACAGCCTTTGACATTTTTACTCCCTGATGTGCAAGGTCAGCGACGGACTGCGCAACGACAAAAGATCTCCAACTGAAAGAAGTACGCCGGCTCGCGAGAGTGTAAGAAAGATCATCTAAATAGATAGTGGCCTCCTCTGCGTTCAAGGATGAAGCTACCTGGGATAAATGGTTACTATAGGCTTTCTCAAGTCGTTTCAACCCGTCTTCATCTGCCGCGGACCACACGAGCAATCTCGGGTTCGTATACGTAAGGCCTGTTTCCAAAATTCGCCCCTGCATCAGTAATGGCAATCGAGAGAGCGTCGAAAAGCTCCCTAGAGTCTCGATACAAGGTGGATCTTGCACGCTCCAATGGTTCCCAGTGAGCCCCTTGAGACGTAGAAAGTTGCATGCGTCGTCCATGACTACCTGACTATTCGATCCGCCGAATCCGAACGACATCACTGAAGCACGACGAAGTCCCCTACTTGGCCAAGGTACCATATGCTGAGGAAACTAGTAACCATCAGCTAGAGTATAGATGATTGAACGACTCTCTCTCTACCTTGATCCTGAGGAAGTTCGCATCGATGCTGGGATTCAGACTCTCAAAATTTGCATTTGGAGGGATGACAGCAGCCTCTAAGACTAATACTGTTTTTATGATACCCGCTACTCCGCTAGCACCTTCTAGATGGCCAATGTTCGATTTGACGGCACCTCTAGAAGTATTAGGTCAGTTAGGCCTGTATTCAAGTATGCGACGCTATACGACGCATGAAAGGTTTGCGGAAGACTAGTCGCAGGATGCTTACATGTACATTGGCTCTTCAGAGCTTCGAAAGTCTCGAAAAGCTGTACCAATAGCGCTAGCTTCGACGGGGTCTCCAATCTTCACTGCCATTAGGAAACGGGCTCTGCTTGTCAAGGTTGGGTTTGGACTAGACTTACAGCCGTACCAGTACCGTGAGCCTCAACGTACCTTGTTGGCCCCAATTCCAACCCAGCTTTTTCGTATGTTTCTCTAATCAAGCGCAGTTGAGACTTTGCGCTTGGCTGCGTTATTCCCGGTGTATGGCCGTCCTGGTTCGAGCCTGTAGCCCGAACAACAGCGCGTATGGTATCTCCGTCGGATAGGGCATCTGTGAGTCGTTTGAGCAAGATTACAGCAAACCCTTCACCTCTACCATAGCCATTTGCCCGATCGTCAAAACTAAAACTACGACTGTCTGGGGAGACAAAATTCATATTGGACAATGGCAAAGACATATCAAGCGCAAGTGCTATGCTAGCGCCGCCCACCAATGCCTGTATAAAGTTTAGAACGCCTTCACCTTGACCTAGGGTGTTCATAGTCTCGGAGTATCATACCATGTCTGCATTACCACTCCGGAGACCCTGACAAGCAAGATCAAACGCCATCATGCTACTTGAGCAAGCGGAGTCCACATTGACACACGGACCGGTGAAGTTTAAAAACCAACTCAGGCGGGCTGCAAGCATACTAGGTGCTACCCCTGTCGCCACATATGTGGGAAGGCTGCTATGGTCTCTGGCGACAGCTTGTCGATAGTCATCCGTGAAACAGCCGGTATGAACTGATGTATTGGAGCCAGCAGCTTTCTCTACAGGTATGCCAGCTAATCTCAGGTTAGAATCAGCTGTTAATGTGGGTCATAGTGAGGAGAATCACCATTTTCAAGAGCTCTGTACGCAGTTTCGAGGAGCAGGCGCTGTTGCGGGTCCATGGCCGCTGCCTCGGCTGAGGTGATGGAGAAGAATGGAGCGTCAAAATATCCTAAGGGCTCTTCGAGGAAATGACCGCCTCGGAAAGGGATCTGGTGAAACAGTTGTTAGCAACTGATGACAAGGGAGGTCGTAGGGTTCTGCACTGTATCGAGTCTCTTGCTATCCGGATGGTAGAAGGCGTCAATGTTGAGTCGATCTCTTGGCCATTCAGTCATCGCACATCTCTTTTCCCTCAGCACTTGCCAGAATGCATCCGGAGTCGTCGCCTCTTGGGGAAATTTGAAAGAGAAGCCAACGACGGCAATGGGCTCCATCTTGTCCGAATCTGGGCTGCTATCGCTATAGGTTATCGCCGTGGGCCGAAGGGATTGAGTATCATTCAGGATGCCATCAACGCCGTCTTGAAGAGCTGTGGGCGCCATTGAGCAATAAGACGGAAGTGAATTTGGTTTGCAAATTGTGTGAGAAAGAATAAAATGGTCATCTGACTGCTAAGTACGCGATCAATCAGGATAATTTGACTGTATTTGACATATATATTGAAAGATAAAGTAAGGCTACTATGTAATCTAACACGAGGCTGTGCTTGGCTATTTGGCTTTTGTGACAGTGGATGCTGCGAAGGTAATAGGAAGAGGTACCAATACACCATTGCATACCTTTTCGCGATGCAAGACAGCCTGTCAACCTGCACCTACTCCTTCGGCCGAATTGCCAGACACAGAGCCAGGCTGACATGAGTTGACTTTGCCATGCCGGAGCTGAAACAAGAGTCGTGTACTAAAGTACCTGCATCTGAAGCACATATTCGGTTTCGATATTGCGCGAAGCTGATTGCGTACAGCTTGAAATGTTAAAGAAGGCTGAACGGACAAGCGACTTGTCAATACTCCAATGAGCGATTAAGCTTCCCATATCCTCTTTCGCGCGATCCTTCGACCATGCAAGCCCGTTAATCCTGCGTCTGATCCTAGCTCGGGCGCGTAGGTGATCGTCGCCGATTGGGTCTGTTACATGGGCCGCGGAGCACACGTTGGGGGTTATTGGACGGCTCTTTCCGCGAAACTAATATTTCTTCGTGAGCATCATCATTCATCAGCGCCCGTTCTCCACCACTCTTTGCTGCATCTACGAAACAAGCTCAGCCCTGAAATACACATTTGGCGTTCACCATCCCGGCGATGCGTTTCCTTTGTCTGCACGGCAAAGGCACGAACAGTAAAGTACAGCTCCTTCCCAAGAACGGGGAATGCAGACTAAAACTTTATTCCTCTCGAACAGATCTTTGAGCTGCAGACAGGTAGGTGACAGTCCTCAAAACGCGCGTCCCAAACAAGCAGTCCGTCCGAGGCAGTCTCTCACTGACTGTAGCTGCATTACGTTACGAACTTGGTGAAGGACATGTCTACGATTTTGTCGAAGGATCCGTCCCCTGCGACCCGGCTCCGGGTAAGCCGTAATCTCCAACATGCATCACCCTGGCACACAATACGCTCAGTGCATTGGCTAATACGACCTAGGGATCACTTCCATCTCTTCGACGGATGACGAATTCTGTGCTTATTTTAGTGAAGCGTCTCTAGCAAGTTGTCGGGAAGTCTTGGAGGATCTAGATGCCTACATCCTTTCGGCGGGTCCTTTTGATGCTGTCATGGCATTTTCAATGGGCGCATCACTCGCAGCCACGCTCATGGTCCGCAATGTCCAGCAGCACCTCGACCCTCCATTTGGATGTGCCGTCTTTTTTTGCGGTGGTACCCCTGCCGATCCTTCGGCTCTGATTCGGGATGAGGCCAGGCTTCTCAGCTACGCCACCGATGGAGAGATTATTGGTGTGCCTACTGCGCATATTTGGGGTGGATGTGACCCCAGAAATCCCTCGTATGGTCCGGTACTTAGCCAGCTATGCCGGACCAACTTGAAGTCGATCTTCATTCATGAGGGTGGCCATGAGATCCCAGGCTCTGGAGACAGAGCTGCACTCGCGAAAACTGTGGAATGCATTCAGAAAACGATCAACAGAGCTCTTAACTATCATTAGCTAGCCGGTATTGCCTGAAAGGCACGAGAAAAACTACATGACGGTCTACAGCATCGCTCTGCTTTGATCGTCACATAGCAGTGTATTCTGTAACAGCCACTATGGAGCCATATATGTGTAGAGTCAAGATCATGGACGCTTGCTCAGGATCGAAATGGTCGCCTCGAACCAACAATGAGACTGCTTCGGCGCTCAATTTGTACTCATCGATATGTTGGGCTCGGGATCAGATGTAAATTTGTTTTCTCTGCCACATCAGAAAGGTCACTGGTAGCTGTGCCGCAGAGAATCCTATCATGATCCGCATCTGTAAATTATAGCCTTGCGCAAAAACCGTCTTTGCGATATCTGCCGTTTCGGGCGTCAGGGTGGCGAAGGCCTTTGTCGTCTGTAACAGAGCATCAATCTGAGCCGAGGACAGACGTTCCGCCAAATGACTTTTAATATAGGTATTCATCGCTGTAGTTACGACTGCGAGACCTATCGCGCCACCCATAGTACGGAACTGTATCGTAGCACTCATTGCAACAGCTAAGAACATGTGAGCGTGCATCGGATAGAATTAAATCGGGTCACTGACATTTGTCTCTTTTTTCCACAACGAACGGAGTCATGAGTATCAAGCAAGCGAGGTTGATTCCAACTGCGAAGCCCGCAATCACCTCGTAGCCGTACTGAGCTTTGTCTATACCCTGCGAAGTCGGACTCACGCTGAGCAGGGTAAACCCTACGATCTGTATTGCGGAGCCACCCAGCATCAAATAGATTGGAGGTATCTTTGCTTTGCCTGCCAAGCCCGCAGCTAAACCGGATCCGATCGGGCTTGAAATTGCAAATGGCAAGAGCCGGACGCCAGCTCCAAGTGGTGACAGGCCATAGACAGCTTGAAATTTCAATGGTATCTGGATGACCGCAACCGTGAAGGGCGCTCCGGTGAGAAACATGTCCCTAGGCCCATAGTGAGCAATTTATCCCAGTATTTGGATGGGAGAGATGAGTACACTAGCAGCGCCATGCAAACCCGGCTCTCTACGAACCTCCAAGGAAATACTGGCTCCCGTAAACCTTCCATATGCGTGATTTTCCTGGACCAAGCCAGAAAGGCAATCCAAGATACTGCGGACACAACCAATACCGCTATAATAAAAGCCGAATGCCATTGATATTGAACGCCAGCTTCCTCGAAAGCTGTCACCAGAAAAACTGTTGCCGATAGTAGAAGTGTTGTACCCACAAAGTCCGCTCTGAGTAGTTGGGCCCTGAGAGAACTTCGCCTCAATGTTTGCGTTTGATGCAATGATGGGGGAATGCCATGATGTGGAAAATTCCTCGGAATAGTGATGAGGACTAGAATTATCGAAACGGCGCCCGCGGGTACACTGTGGAGAGAGTCATTGCAGTATTCTTCCAATGAATTGATTTGCACCCACTTTATCAAAAACACCCATCTCCACGATGTATAGTTGTTGATGACCCCTCCCAGGAGGGGTCCAAGCAGCAGCGCAGTCGCAAAGACCGCGGAGAGCATACTTGTATATGGCGCAAACTTCTCGGATGGTACCATCTCGAAGAAGATGACGAACACTAAAGAATACGTACCTGCACCACCTATGCCTTGCAACGCTCGAAAAATGATACTAGACACGTATGAACAATCGACGGGCAGTCTGTGGATTCAAAGGGATCTTACAGTTGATTGATAGTCTGAGCAGCTCCACACGCACCAGAAAATGTCACGAAAAAGCAGAGCGATATTACAATGAGCAATTTACGGCCGAAGATATCGCTGAACTTTGCCGAGATGATCAGAAACCCTGCCCCAACGGTGAGCAAGCAGTCAGAGTAGAGACCAGAGCTGTGATACCAGTGTAAGTCAGCATATATGCTGTGACTATCCAACTTCCTCGATTGAAACCCTGTAGGTCGTCCGTTATGGCCACGAGCGACGTTGCAACAATAGAGACCTCCAGACTCGCAAGAAAAACCGCCAGAGATAGACTTGAGCGACCGCCGTCAGCCCACACATGGCCAGACTTGGAAGAGGAAGAAGCTCACGCTATGGTCACTGCAACAAGTTGCCACCCTCTAAGATAATTTGTAGTCACATCGCTTGCTTCATTGACTCCTACCGATTCTTTTCCATCTGGGGTTTGAAGGGCTTCGATCGACTTTCCTGGTCCAGCCTCGATTCGGAGCTCATTGTCTGCCATTTTAAATGTTGAAAACCTTTGGCTAAACCAGAGAAAAAACAACTAGAGAGCGACGTTTGGCACCTTTCAGAGACGCTGACGACTGGATGCTAAGCATGTGCGCACTCGCGCAAGGTCCCTATGCCTGGAAAAACCTCGGCAAAGTCGGCAATGGGGAGAGATTGCCTTGACAAACATGCTCGGAGGAAAAAGGACTCTCAGCCCCTCGGGTCTGGTTTGCATAATGTACAAGATGAGCGCCGAATGGAATGATTGGTAAAGAGTACAGGACCCGTGATCTGCACGGTCCTCGGGCGGCTGCCTGCCGATCCTGCAGGAGCTCGACCTGCCTAGGATGGATGCCTCGTTCCACTGCCAGGATCTACGGTACGGCTGTACACCATAAGTCGTGAGGGTGAGATATTACACCGCAAGTGGAGCATCCGCTCATTGATATCCATTGACCAATGCGAGACCCATAGTGGTGCCAAACTTCCATCGAAACAAGTCCAGAAAACAGAAAATCCCGCATGCTTTTTGGGTTGAGCCCAGGGCTGACATGCATTAGCGCTCTGATCCCTCTTGTTTCATAGCCCACACAATCCGCGTCCGTGTTTTAGCGCTACTCAATCCGAGTCCGTGTTTTAGCGCTACCCAATCCGGCCTGCATAGTGTCTTCCCCCTTGCCGCAGATGGACCGCGTCCGTCTCCGCTTCTGTCTGGTGCGACGGACAGGACAGAATCCTTCAAAGGACTCTACGCCCTCCCAATCGAAACATGACCGCGAGACGGCTCCGGTGGGTGCCTTCATGCGCACATATTACTTTGATGCCATGGTACACAACGGATGCATACGAAAATGCGCCTTCCTGGACGCAGCTCTTCAGGTCGGGGGAAGGGGGAGGGGGGGAAAGCATTGTAGCGCCCTGAATAGTGTAACGATCGCCGTGCTTGAGATTTGGTGAACTCCTTGGGGTTTGAGTGGGAGGATAGGAGCTCTTGCTTTGTATCGATCAAACCCCTGTTACGGTCTCATTGATTTCTCATCTGCCTAAATGCAATGATTGCTTATGACGGCTCATAGTGGTCGACGATTACGGTTCTGCTTCATCGACACCGCGGCGGCGTCTTCGTACACAGACGACGAAGGCTTTCCAACAGGTACATACGCTAGCCCACTGCTTGGATACGACCGGGCACCTCATCATATAAGCTACTATAGCTGGCTTAGCCGACAGAGACTATGTGACAAGTTTTTAGGGAAGGTCGCACACAATAGATCAAGGCATTGCCTGTGGTATGCTGTAGGTTCTAGTACACAGAGAGTCAAAGTTCGGAAATTACTCTGCTGCGACATCCGACAGTAACTCATCAATGCTATGAACAGCAAGCACTTGTGGTAAATGTCTCAGATCGCGTAGCGCCCCATCTCCAGATCCTCTCGTCTCGTGGCCGTTCCTTCTTCCTCGCGCAGTACAGAACGCCGTCCATTATTCGGGTCCTCCCCTGAAGTGGCCACGTCAAACTCGTCCAACGTAATGTATTCGCCCTTGTGACGAATTTGCTGGCTGCACGGGTCGCCGATGACCTCGGTATGACCGCTGCTACCACTGCTCTTATCGAACGGTCGCGTAAACGGAATTGACACCCCCATCTTCTTTTTATTATCCGTAGGTTGGGAGTTCTGCAAAAGCTTAGAGCGTGGCTTGGAGGATGAAGAGAACGTCCCATGGATTTTGGAGCCAACAGAATGGAAGAATTTTGGCATGACTGGCAGACAGCTGATGAGAATGCCGCTTGTTATTTCCGCCCACGTCCACAGACCCATTATGATGACGTTGTAGCTGACATCGGGAGATTGCACAATCCTGAAAGTGTAATATGTGCGTAGGACTGAGGTCACACAAGCCCTGCGCGGAGAAAAAAATTAGCAAGTCTCCAACGAGGTTTAGAAGAATCTGAGCGAGGCAAAGATTGGGCTTCGTATCCCAGTTGAAAGACTGCTTACCCAATGCCTGTTGCGAAGACTGCTATTATCATGATCTTTTTCTTTGGCGGCATTTGCAGCTTCCAGATTGGTACCATAGGCAGAGCCAGTATTGAAAAGTCAGATATAACGTTGAATGTGCCGGTAGCTTCGTACGCAGCGTTTTCATTGAAGCAATGGCCGGTCGTCATCAATAAGTTCCAAATTTTCTCACGTGGGCTGCACATGATGATCTCAAAAACAGTGTCTACCAAGTAGAAGAGCAAGATACTCCATATGAGGACCTGGATTGCTAGGTAGAGTGCCATGTTGCCTTTGCGATTCGGAACGAATATCCTCAAGTACTGAAGTAGGATCGATTCCTTGATCAAACAGACGATAATGCCGTAGAGAATGCCTGAAATATTGAGCCACTAGGAATGGCGTCAATGTTGATCTGATAGTCATTTCATAGGTCACACAAACATAGAGTAGTCGGAAGAAATCTTTTAATCGCACATCCCACATATGAGCTCCACCACCGCTTTTAAAATCGAGGACGGAAGGCACGGTAAATCCCACCTGACCCACCTGCTAATCTCAGCAGCGTGCACGAGGTTCGTAACTCATGTTCCTGGTTGGGGACTTACCCATGCGATCACAATTATGTCTAGATCTGATCAGAAAATCGCAGCTCGTACAGCGCATGGGTGAGGAGTGGGACTCACAGTCCTCGAATGCTACAGATCGCAACAAAAAATATTTGGTATAAGAACGTATGAGAACACTACAGGTTGTGATGGCCAGGCATAATGCCAAGATTGGAACGATGATAGCATCAAGGTTTGGCGGGTTCATAAAGTTAGGTGTAACGCCCGCGGGTGGTTTCCCAGCTGGTCCGTTCAGGAGCGCTTGCATTGCTGCCTGGACCTGTTCTGGCGTTGGTGATGTGGCTGGAGTTGCCATTATTGTTGTCAAAAGGCCGGCTTTCGGAGTTGTTTCTTTCAGGAGCAGGATATTGAGGATGCAAAGTTCGATGGGGGATCTTTGTGTAGAACAAACACAGGATGCCAGACCAGAAAACGGAATCCTGTAGTACCGGCGATCTAATGGTGAAAGCGTCGAAGGGTAATTCTGCGTGAAAACGGGAGCTGATCAACCTTTTGCTAGTCCGATCATTTTAGGGAGTCTTCAGAATACGGACTTTAATCTCCTATCCTGGGTCTAGCCACCGAGGTGGAGTTTCCATAATTCTGTACAATTACATCGTTAGGCCGTCAACGTCAAGCTGCACTCGAGATCACTGCTGAAGCTGTAATGAACTGGCTACTACTCATCTGATAAAGCTAGAGCGAAAGATTGAAAGTGGATCAATTGGAGAGCGAAGTGAGTGTCAGATCGAACCATCCATTGGCCAAATACCAGTATGCAGCAGATGCAACTGCCAACAGTAATTCCGAACTGCACAGAATGAGAATCCTTGCGTCACACCCAGCCTTGTGGTTGGTGCAGTCAGATCCATTTTTCTCGTTCTTGCTTTTTCTCCCTCGGCAGGACAAGGTCAAGGATTTCCTTGGAATCCTACAGTTCTGACCTGCATGAGGCGACATCCTTCACACCCTCAATCATCGAGGCAGCCGTATTACGCCTCGTTGGCGCATGTCCACAGAGGTGAAGTTGCATACAGCACAGCGTATCGGATTGAAACGCTTAATAAGTACGGTGCTCCGTCCAAGTAAGTACTAAGTACCTAAATACCTAGCTAAGATCGGGCGCCCCGGGACCGGGGAAGCTGCTTTTCTACCCCTCGTCTCCACTGTACTGTTTAAGAGTAGGGAATAGGTAGGTACCTAGGTACAGCTGGTGTTGAAAGCTGCACCTGACCGAGGTATGCTTGCATTCCATTCTCCGTCCACATGCATAAATACAAGGTTGCACTGCGCCATCACATTCTTACTCATGACTCATATCATGCGGCAGGACTATCGCAGATTGCGACATGAGTCCCCACGTTTATGTTGCGTCTTAAGGCTTACTGTATCATCTTCACGCATGTCCTCCCATCCGGTATACCTTAGTACAGGCGTTCCCCCAGCCTCAGCCTTATCCTGCCTCGTAGCGTAAAATACATAGATAAAAACATCTAAATCAAGGCCGTGTAATTTACAGCATCCGTGTTTTCGGGCGCTCGACTGTTCTGTAAGAGTGTGAACTCCTTGCTCACCGAGCTGGGCTCGATAACACCAGCGCAGAATTTGCTGGTATGATTTGCCTCTACTTATTTTATCAACAACTTCGCACCGTGTAATACTTTCCTTGCTGGAAACCTTCTTTGTCTCCCAGACCCTAGTGTCGTCAACCAACATCACTCACACTTGCGAAGCTCAAACCCGTGTTATGGCTACACTGCAGTTCTTCGAAGGAGGAGAAACACCCCCATCGGCTGTATATCGGAATAAACAGCTTCTGAACAACATCGTCGATGGGATGGCCAAGACCAGACCGTGGGCAATCTACGCAGAGATTCCCCGGTCATCTAACAGCTACGAAGATGGGTACCGGACGGTCACCTACAGCGCACTTGCCAACGCGGTTAACGGCGTGGCTTGGTCACTGAAAGAGATGCTTGGTGAAGGTCAAGATCACCAGACCTTGGCATACATTGGTCCAAATGACTTGGGATATGTCATAATGATCTTAGGTGCTGTAAAGGCCGGATACAAGGTAAGTGCACTGTTTAAGAAGTAGACCACGGCATGCTTACAATAGACGCCTGAAAGCTACTGCTCGTATCTCCTCGCAATACGGCAACTGATCATATCAGCTTATTCGATGCCACCGGGTGTCGAGTCTTGCTCACACCTCCCGCACCGCATTCGTCGATAGTGAAGGGAATTTTGAAGGCTCGTCCACTTCAAGTACTCAATAGCCCAAGCTTATATGAGCTACTCGCGAATACTTATCCCCACTACCCGTTCTGTAAAACCTTCGTCGAGGCACGAGATGAGCCCTTGGTCGTCGTTCATACGTCAGGTACCACAGCAGTCCCGAAACCAATCGTTTACACCCATGATTTCGCCGCCAGCTATATTCAATGGAGCCAGTTAGAACCGCCTCCAGGATACGAGACCCAGGTCTCGCTTTGTCAGTCAAATCGCTTCTTTGTCACGCTGCCGTTTTTTCACGTAAGTTTTCGTAAGAGTATTTCCACTTTGTTCGGACCTATCACGTCCCTCTCTTGCCAAGAACATTCGACTAATGATGAGCGATAGGCTGGAAACTTGTATGCTACTTTGTTCGACGCAATCGCCAATCAAACGGTCGTGATCACACCACTGGCAGGAGCCGTACCTTCCGCCCAATTGGTAGTCGACGGTCTCAAACACGTGAAAGCAGACGCAATATTTCTTGCGCCGCCGTTCTTGGAACAGATCGCGAAGAGCCCTGACATGTCAAGCTTCATCATGAGCAACGTTGAGACAGTGACGTATGGGGGTGGAGACGTTTCGCAATGGTCTGGTGATGCTATCGCTTCCAAAGTCAAGCTCTTCAACTTCAACGGCTCGACTGAGACAGGTAGCTTTCCCTTGCTTCGGCCATCGGATCGGTTCCCCTTCAAGGACTGGAAATATATTCACCCTCATCCAGCAGCTGGAATTGAATTCCGACCTTCACTGCACGGGCAATTCGAGGCCTTCATAGTAAGAAACACTTCGTTTGAAAACGAGCAGCCTGTTTTCAAACTATTCCCGCACCTCAAAGAGTACCCGACGAAAGATTTGTGGACGCCTCACCCCTCACAAAAGAATCTGTGGGCATACCGTGGCAGAGCAGACGACACTATTGTCTTTAAACCAGGCTATATGTGTGATCCAATCTTCATGGAACAGCACGTATCGCAACACTCGGAAGTGCGAGCGGCGTTGATGGCTGGGACGGGTAGATCTCAACCAGCGCTCATCATAGAACGGGCAGACGACCAGCCTTCTTCTCCGACTACAGAGCAAGAACTCACTGAGCGGATCTGGCCTATCATCGATGAGGCCAATCAGACTTACAAGATGGGTTGCAAAGTCTCCAAGTCGCACATTTTGTATACCAATTTGCTGCAGCCCATGCGGCGTGCTGGCAAAGGGACTATACAGCGGGGCCCAACCTTAGAGCTTTACCAAGACGCACTGGATGCACTTTATGCGCGCGAAGGCGATACAGTGCCTGGAAACGAACTCGTTCTACCAGGCTTCCAGCCCAGGGAAGACTAAGAGATAGCAAAAGTTTACTGGGGAGAGATCAGGTTATTTTCCAATCGAAGAAAGGTTATGACTTGGTAACGCGCGAATTTGATGACAGAAGTGGCCTTGGACTATGCTTCGCATGATCATAAACAACTGCTGGGGACCCTTCAGCTGTATACTAGCGGCAGTAGATAGATTCCTCGAGCTTGCAAGCGTCCAAAGAAACGTGACACAGCTCCTGATCTGTAACAAGTTCCATTGCGGGCCAGAAGACGAAATCGAGGACTAGAGTAGGGACTTCACATGTTTCACAATTGGACGACCCGTGAATGGTCGTATGGTCTTCTGTTTTTCTCTCATTAGGCTCTCAACCTCCTCCGAGGTGAAAGGCGTGAGACTTTTGACATCGAGACTCGATGTGTGCAGGCTTCCGAGTTCCGTATATGATCCTTTCGTTGTGATTGGTGCGCCTTCCACGAAACGTGAGCAAGCGTCTGCCCAAGAATCATAGCACTTGAGAGAATGAGGATGGTTCGGGAAGATCATGGGCCAATTATGTGGCATGAACTCATACTCATCCCACACGATGGGCACAGCCTGTCTAGCAACAAGCTGAGCCACCACCTTTGCCCCATCGACAATTCGCTCTTTGCTTCCCATTGCCATATAGATAGGTGGACAACCATTCCAGCTCTTTGAAGCCATGAGGCAGACTAAGGGGTGGTATAGCATGGAAGTTTCGCAGTAGTAGTTCCCCCGAGGAGGCGTAGAAGGCCAGACATCGTCTGTGGGGAAGTCGGCCTCATAGCCAGGCGGATCAGTAGGGACGACATCGTAGTCGACGTTGGCAGCCCAAGATGGCATTGTGTTGTGCTGGTTGTCAACACTAGGAGATTGGAATGCGAGTCCTGCCGGCATGGGTAGCTCTACCATATCTCCATGAAATCGAAGTAGTGGAGGTTCCGTGCCTTGCCGCTTTTGGGCATTCAGAATTACCTGTATGATCGATAATGCGATCTCAGAACCGCTACTGTCTCCGGCGAAAATGATATGCCGAGCGAGTATAGGGGAATGGAGAGATCCGGGCGGAGGATAGAGAAGCGACAGATAGGCTACTAAGAAGTCCAAAGGTGCTGCTGGGAATGGGTGTTGTGGCGCCAAACGATGTTGAAGTGTAAGACATTTCCCTCCAGTAAGCTCCGCGAGTTTTGTAGTCGTTGCACGACGTGATGCAGGGCCTAAGAGGCTAAGACAGGAAGTCAGGGCTCTATATCGGCGGGAAAGCAGTATCGAGAACTCTCAGAGGCACACTTACTAATTACCTCCTCCGTGAGCATACAAAATTGTTGTTGGTGTCCGCACTTCTTTGTTTAGGTACAAGAACTTGTCCACCTCGGACAATTTTGGCTCGGGCTCCTTTGCTGCAACACCAGCTCGAAAGCCTGTCCACTGCGCACGAACATCGTTGAGGGCAGGGACCGTGTATTGTTCTTTGCCAGTACCAAGGTCTCCTATTGCGTCGAGCACGATTTGGCAAGCGTCGTTCTCTGCGGGTGCTCGAAGCGTCACTCGGCTTACCCACGAGGGGCCCTTTGCTTCACGGTCGTCGTTTGTTTCGCGTTGGAGGGTACCGACGGGCGTGTTCAGCATTCGAACCGTTGTGAATTCCCTGATTGCCCTGATGGTAGTCCTGAGATCTTCCTTAGAGGTATCAGCCATGCTGTGATGGTTGATGATGGGAGCCAAAACATGGTTGAGAGAAATAAGGCCCTGGTACGGTAATTTACATTGGCGAATATATTACACAGGGGGTGTCAAAAGTGTCTTAGCGCTGTCCAGGACTTGTGGTGCAGACCTGCGTACTTATTTTGAAACATGATAATAATAACTGCACACTATATACACTAAAGTAGATACCAATATCAGGATAATTTCGAGTCTTTCGGCTTTTAAGAAAAACCCCCTGCGGGCCTTAAAGTACCTACCACATACCTAGGTACTTATCCACGATCTTCTCGACTAGCCCCCGTTAGCCCCCTCGGCTCCCCCGAAGCCCGGAAAGGCCCCGCTAGCCCCCGCGGCGCCTCAAATGCAAAACATTGGCCGAGGCATGAGTTTTGCGCCTCGGCTCCATGTAATCGTGCCGCGGACACCAAGCTCGCCAGCTCACACTCGCAGGCTGATGAAACTTCCAAGCTCGTTGCACAGGATTGAGGAGATGCGCAGCTCGTGACACATCACCCCATCTTTGCATAGATGAAGAAACATCTCGATGAAAACATAACTCGCAGATAACAGGACGACATCAAACCAAAAACATGAATTGCTAACCCGAGTCTTTCCCAACACTTTAATCACCTTCCAGCCTGCTCTCCTTCCTCAAAGCTGGCGCTACAAAATGACTATTGCCCGCCGCGACCAGTGCCACCTCCGCAATGCTTTGAGTTCCAAGGATCACAAAGCCCGACACCTCGGCGCCCACCTCCTTGATCCACCAACGGCGTAATTCGATAGCACGAAGAGAGTCCGCTCCGTATTCGAAAGCCTGATCGTCACCATTAACATAGTCCGCAAGGACTCCGAGAGATTTGCAAAGCTGCGAGACAAGTCCCCCACAAAATGACACTCCCTGCTTCGTCGAGAGAGCGAGCCGCAGAGAGCACCGACCCATGATCCACGGCGGCCTCAGGGATGTTGTGCTCAGAAAGGAGATGGCGGAACAGAGGGCGATCTAGCCAATGCGACATATGCGACATCGGGATTTCGGCGGCGCGAAGCGCCGTGGGCGTTTGTAGGGAATATCATCACGAAGCGCATTTGCTGCTCCACAACACTGCACTGTGAAAGTGCCATGAATGCCTTCTTCTTTGTGCCATGATACCATCAGAGAACCGTCGGTCCAAACTCTTAGCGTGACGCAGACTTTTCTAGGCGACGCCACCAAAATCTGTAAGCAATATGCGAACATCTACTGTTTGTACGTAAGGTATAACTTGACCTCACTGCCGCTATAGATACCAAGGAAATCTCTATTCATATTGCTATATAACAGTAGGGTTAGATGCTTGCGGGATATGTATGTAGCGGTGGGAGCTATGTAACTGGTGCCCCCACTAAAGTCATATTAGATACCGTGACCGTTTTCCTTCTCAAGTCTCATCTGTCGGCCGTTTCATACTCGCTACCTTGTCCTTCTCCATCGCGAGATCAACATGTCAACCGAGATAGTACCCACGAAAATCACCTTCCTGGGCTGTGGTACGCCCTTTGAATTCTCCCCCTAGACCATCACCACCCCAACGCCGCTCACCAACACCAGGCAAACTCAACTCCGCCATCCTCGAAGGCATCCTCGACTCCCTCCGCAACAGCCCCGACTCAACCTTCCAACCACCCCCCCACACCCCCGGCGCCCCTTCCCAAAAACTCATGACCAACCCCTCCATCATCGCCCCAACATCTCTCATCGCCTGCGTCCACCACCAATCCAGCGCCGCATCACTAATCCACAGATTCTCCCTCCATCCCCCCGTGACCGTCCTCGCCGACCAAAACGTCCTCGGCGTCCACCGCGGCGACATCATAATCCTCGGCGTCGAACCCGGCGCCTACCGCTCCGTCCTCGCCTCGCCCGGGATGCGAGACGCGCTGCGGGGGAAGACGCTCGTGAGCATAGTAGGCGGCGTGACCGTCGCGGCGCTCTACTCTGCCATTTTCCCCCCCTCGTCTTCCGCGATGGAGGAAGAAGAGCGAGAACGGCACTGCCACATCATGCGCGTGACGCCGGGCACATCTGCCGCGGTGCGGGAATCCGTGTCGCTGATCAGCGAAGAGCCAGATCGGAGGTACCCGCCTGCGGTCTTGAATGCCGTTTACTCTTTATTCATGCGCGTCGGGCAAGTTAAGCTCTGGCCTGAGAGCTTGCAGCCGGCGGGTGCGACTGTCATCGCTGGCGGTCTTGCGTTTTTCTCTGTGGCGCTGGAAGGGTTGGTGGATGGTGCTGTGAGGGAGGGGATTGAGAGGGAGGAGGCGTTTCAGATGGCCGCGGCGTGTATGAATGGGCTGTCGAAGTTGATTCAGCGGGGTGAGGAGCCGAGTGAGGTCAGGAAGAAGGTTGCGACGCCTGGAGGTGAGTGTAGGTGTATGTTGAGTAGATGAGATTGTGCTGACGGACGGATGTAGGATCCACGGCTGCAGGATTGAAGGTCTTGGAGGAGGGGAAAGTCAAGGAAGTGTATATGGAGGCATTGAGGACGACGACTTTCAAAACCAGCAGGTTGGATGATCCGAAGGAATGATACTTCGGACTGTTTGCCGATTGCTACATATCCAAAAATCAGCACTATGTACGGAGTATGTGTCTCAGATTGAGCGAATCTCCAGTGAATCGATCGTATCTCATGAGCTGTGTGAGCCTTTAGTCTCCTTTAGACATTTGTCGTGAATGCAGGCCAGGTTGCCATGTTGATGCGCGATCTAAGACAAGCGTATAGCCCCTTTTTCAATTCTGATTCCTGCGCTTATGACTACGTCGTGCTCGTCCAGCTTCATGGCTTTCCTTTTCTTGCGTGCGCTTCAGACTGCGCGCGAGTGCGCCAAAGGCCGCGCCAACCTTCCTCGTCACATCTGATCCCAATCCTCTTCGGCACTATCTGTATCTCTGTCTTCCGCTTCGAGACGCCCCAATCAAAGACGTTGTTGATATCGTGGCAAGGTCCAAATACCTATACATGGGAGGGTTGTCTAGGGTTTGTGGATGTCAGGGCCGTTTGACATCGGATCCCCCGCCAAGGATCAGAGTCTAGAGGCCTGAGCGCTGAGCGCCCGAGGCGCCCACCTCTCAAAGATGTTGCCTGAGCGGACTCCCCTCAGGAACTAGTCTACCTATCTATCAGTAGCAATAAATCAGTTGCTCAGTCACGTATGCCCAAGCCCCCGTTACATTCATCCACCTTCTTCAACATCATCATCATCATCATCATCAAGCCTCCAACAACAAATCTCCTTTTATCGCAATTTTTAGCTCCACTGCAGTTTCAGTCATGTCGGCCCCACAAGGAATTGAGAAAGAATGGAAGGCAGACCAGCAATGCCATGCCTTACGCAAAGAGCTTGACAGAAAGTTCCAGAGTCTCCTTTCAGGTCTTCCTGACGTACAATCCAACGGAGGCACAATCTGAATGCCGCGGAGGATCACTCCAGGAAAAATTGTCAAATAATCACCGTGATCTGGATCTTGTGGCTCGGCACCCACATACCGAAATTACTCTTATAAAGAAGTCAGCCAGTATCAGAAGTCTCAACAATCTCGAGATCTTGATTCATCTCTGCTCATTTAAGCAACGCGACATAGAACTTCGCATTGCCAACAGCGAGGGCAATCTTATCCAGGAGTTGAAGGAGGCCAGTAGGTTGCCAATCTTGAGAACCCATGCTTCAATTCCTCCTTTTCAATAATTATACCTACTGGCTTTATTGAGAGGGTCGGGATCGAAGCATGGGTTCTCAAGGACAAGATTCGTAACGTACTGGCCTTCGTCAACTTCTGAACAACATTCTCGACATTCTTAATCGGACTAGGATTCAATCTCTCCCCCGCGCGATCATTGATGAAACTCTGGTTGTGAAAGGTAGTATGAAGTTGGCGCAAAGAGAAGTCCAACACCTTGGAAAAGCGTCGCACATGTCTGGGATTCTGGGGAATTACCATTAGTTCTTTGTTGCGACTAAAGCAGGAGGGATCACTCCTCAACATGTTGATCGCTTTGGCAAGTTAGCTTGTCCTACAGTCAAACTCTTGAGCTAATCTGTAGTGCTTTAAATATCAACGGTATCCCTTTCTCCAACTGACCCATGCGTCAAAGTTCGACACCAATGCTGACCAAAAAACCCAGGCTAACAGAGTGCTCCTCCCCAAAAATCGAACACTTCTTGATGGTTTTCCGTCAGCGACCCATGTCACCAGAAACGCTAAACACAGGTACCGGATGGTATTCTGAAATCAGTAGGTCACATCTTCTCCATTGCGCACCTCTTCTCTCTTGAATAGCACTTTACAAGTACCCTAACCCCTTCTTAGTTTCATCCCAAGTCAACACATCACTGCAATTTCCCCCAAAGCTCTTCGACAGCGGGAATCCCTCTCGTCAATCGTCCAACGACTCCTCGCAGATTACCCAACGTCTCTCAGCAAACTCCAGACCGGCCAGTTTCCGACCCAAGCGTGTCTATATGCGAGCAAGATCATTCGTGATCGCCAAGGTCAGATGGTCTGGTGGGCCGAGTACGCGGATTGCTTACAGCGACCTTATGCTGGAGCAGATCGGAATTTTTTGGGTACTTGCGCAAATTACCTACTGAGAAGTCTAGCAAATCGAGATGATAGTAGGAGTGTAGAGTGCCTTTCATCACCAAAGTAACGGCCTCGTCGCTTCCCATCCATTTCACGCAGCTCTCTGGACCCAACCGTAGCACGACTCATGCAATCGCGATGTCGAAATGTGGCAACGAGAGCACCCAAACGTCCCTACCGGAGAAAACCGGGAGATGTCAAGAACTGGATCATCCGCATTGTCCAGGATTCAACAGCCAAGATTCAAGTTGGTGAGACATTTCTTGCAGTCTTCCATCCCATTCTCCTCTGCACACTCGCGCCGTTTTCGAGAATGCTTGCGACCCGCTACTGCTTTGCGGAACGCTGATCAGTTCTGAATCGGGCTTGTGCACGGGCGGCCACAGTGATTATGTACGACTTCTCTCATAAGCAAATGACATGGAGTTATTAATTCAAACAAGTCCTCGCATCACCCCCAAACCCTCCAGAACCGCGCCATCTTCCCACGCCCCTTCCCCCCCCGCGGCCCTCCCCCTCCAACCCCACCTCGCCCGCCACCACACTCCCCTCTGCCCTCGCCAAAGTGATACCGCACAAAAAGCTCAACCGCAGCGAAAGCCCGACCGCCCGCCCCCCGAAAGTTTTCACGCCCCAACATGTTATACAAGAACCATACCTCCGGCGGAGGATTGCTGGCGCCAAAAACCGAGCCGTGTCTGGTGCGGAGTTTCCCGTTGTGGAGATAGGGCCCTCGCTCGTGGCGGTGCTTGATCGGGCAGTCGCGGTTCGTGCAGCGTGTCGTGCCGGCCGGGAAGGGGAATATGGGGATGGGTATGTCGAATGATTCTGGGATTGCGCTCGGTGTCGGGATTCTAGGTCTCTGAACCCTGGCGAGAGTTGAGTGGGTAATGACCCTAGCGGACGGTGTCGAGGCCGTGAGGTCAGCCGCTCCCCTTGATCTGGCGATATAATCCGAGGACTCGCAGATATCGTCGCCGGTACCGCGCTCAGATCCGGAAGGGACTGATCCCGGTCTCTGCAAGCTTCCGTAGGCAAACAAACCCCGTCGACGACGAGAGCAGGTTCAGCCTTCATACCCAGGTCCACCAACGTCTCAACCAGTGTCACCTTGCTCGCCACACCCATCCCCAACGGATCTTCAGCCCGTTCATTCCTCGAAGCCCCAACGATCCCGCTCCGAGCGCCAGCCGCCGTAGCCGAAGAACCTCGCCCCAAGACCATCGCCTCAGTAACACCCCGCCGACCGCCGCGCCCGTAATCCCCCGCCGCACCACCCCACACGCTCCGAGACGCCTCGATCTCGTGCTCCAAAGGCACGTGCGAGAACACGCTCGACGACCGAACCCCATCGCACAGAGGACTGATCGGGACGTCGTCGAAGGAACGGGACGTCCCCAACGGCGGGCGGGCATCGCGCATCGGAGTCCGAGCCGGGGGAGAGTCGGTCCTGGCTGACGTGTCCGAGTACAAGCGTGTGAGGGTCTCGAACGGAGGCCGGTGGATACCGGGGAGGAAGGGTTCACGGAACACTGAGCCGAAAAAAAGGGGAGAAGTACTTTCCGTAAGACACACATACATCCCAGACTCCATTCTCCCGCTGCGCGCCATTCACAACAACGCCACTCCACGTCCCCTGTGTACTCACAACCCCGTCTGCCCTCCCCTTGCACCCCGACCCTCGACGCCCATTCACCGTAAAAACCCTCGCCGAGTCCTAAGCAACGGTCATTCCTTCCCCAATGAGGATTCCCCAGCAGAGACCATCGCCAAGAGAGACAATCATAGATGAGAAATGTCTTACCTTCATCCAGAATATCACGTGGATCTCGCACGCGCGCCATTGCGAAAGCTTCCACCCGAGCCAATGCCGCCCGCGAGCAACATCCTGCCGATAAGTATCGCTGATTGTACCAGAGACGAATCATGCCTCCAACATTGACAGTATCACTTCCGACACTACCCTCATGAAGGTGATAGGATGAGAATAACTAGACCGAGCCATTGAATGCAATGATCAAGATACGTCAGCCACTGAGTACCCTGTTATGAAAAGATGAAGCACCCTGCACTGATTAATTAGACATCATGATGCACCGGACCGCACGATTGAAAAGTCTCAAGCCACCCTCTGGTTGCCTCGATATAGCCTTCATCTATCTACGTCGACAAACCCCAAGCAGGGACCCGATCAAGGCTCAGAGCCTAGGGAGAAAACGCCCATGCAAAGGTATCATGCCGGTATACCCACACCCAACAAAGAATGCTGAAAAATCCGATCTGCTAATGTCATACTGATACGAAAACCAGAGCATTCTGTTCATTCCTCATTGCACCTGGCTCACAATCTCACTGGCCTTACTCAAGCTCTCCACCATTTGGAGGCACTCCTTCCGTCTCCTGATCGTGTAATCGCTTTCCTTCAACAGATCATCGAGCTCGTTGGTGCGGTACATGTTTTCTAGTAGCTCCCGTTGCATTTCTTCCTTGGTGTGTCTGGCCGACTGTCAGTCGCTAGGGGGAGAGACGGGATAAGAGGCTCAAGAAAACTTACTGTACGAGGTTCAACATGATGGCTTTGGGCACCATATCGATCATAGTCCGCCGTGTAATGCCGAAGTAGGAGTTGATGAGCAGCTCTATAGAGCGCCTCTGTCAGCGTAGGCTGGCACCTAAGGTATTCCGCACTCACTGATGACCTCAACCTCGTTTGCCTCCTTCTCGGACAGCGTCCCCGAGGCCTTTAGTTGCGGCGGCGGCGAATCCATAGCAGCCATCTTTTTCTTGTTTTTGGGCGCAAAAAAGCTGCCGAAAAACCCTCCTTGATCGTTTGGCGGCAGATCGAGTGAGGGGCTTGCGGCTCGTGGCGGTACAGCAGGCGGAAGAGGTCTTCCTGTTTTGGGATCAACCTGCGTTGGCTTTGCAGCATTGTGCCTCTCGTGGACGATAGCCATGGCCTGCGGGAGTTTGTTAGATTCATATATATCATTACATAGTTGAGATGCCCAATGAGATGATCGAACGCTAGACTTTGAAGAACGGCACTCGGTTGTTTCGATTAATGAGGGCCTGGAACCGCGTGCTAGATATGAAATTTCCCTTACCTTGTGGCCGTTGAGAAAGTCAGGATGGCCAGTGTTGACGTAGCATGCCTCCATGTTGACAAGGTCTCTGACGAGTTTGTTGGTCGGGTCGATCGCTTTCTTGAAGAACGATATAACGACGGCGTGAAACTTCTCTTTCAGCGAGGGATACCTTCGGAGTATAGGTTTTTGTAGTATGTTTGTGAGGATACGGACAAGCTCATCATAAACCAGCGAAACGCATTTTAGACTTGGATCCTCTAAACGCTTGATTTGCTGCTTGACAATAAGCTCAAACGCTGTGGTGCCGACAAACAGAGCCGGTGAAGAACCCGAGGAATTGTACAGGATGGTCCGGATGTCGATGTCCTTGACTTGATCGAAGGGGTCTACCGCTTTGACTCCATTTGAGTATAACTCATGGAATACGAAGCTGATCCTGGCACCACCTGAAAGCTCAATACTCGATAATTCCTGGTTATTACCGTCCAAAACGGTCCGGTACTCGTTGCAGAACTCTGTGATTATCTGTAGGACGATATTCGCACTGTTGCCGAGCATGGAATCGCCCAACTGATTTAGCTCTGTTGAATATTTCTGTAAGGATGTAGATATACGTGATTTGATGTCCGGTAGGGTGTTTTTGATGTGCATCATGAGGATCTGGATCACTTAGTCAGTGCCTCGGGAATATTCTGCAATGACTTACGAGATTCAATTTTCGCGCGAGGTACGGTGTTCCACAGTATGAAGCCTTGTTTTTATATGCTCTGTGGTTATCGAAGAAATTCCTCTCGTTTTCGAGGGCGAAAGAGATGGTCTTGTTGTTCGCGATATCTCTTTGCCCTCTGTTCACCACAGGGACGTAACCCAGCCGCAGAGGTATGATCCTTCCAGCCAGTATATCAACGACATCTGTGCCCTCGTCCATCAGATCCACTTTCGTGAGTACACCGATCGTTCGTTGACCCTCTGGGTCCACTTCTCTTGCCAGCTTCAAACCATCCGAGTTGGCCAAATCTGTATTGGCAGCAGTGACAGCAAGGATGATAGCGTTTGGCTTTTGTATCTGCTTCAAGACCATCTCTTTGATCTGCTTCTCAATATCCCTTGGCTGATCCCCAACCGGCACTTTCGTCAGTCCAGGTAGATCCACGAGAGTTAGGGTGAGGACGTTTGGAGAATATATTCGCAAGTTTATTGGTGCAGGTGATATTCCCGCATTGCGGCCCGTCTTCGAGTCTGTTTCTTTTACGATCTCATCTCTGATTTTGTTAAAGTCGAAAAATTTCTGGCCTGGGATGTGCAGGAACTCGCCCCACTCGTCGACATTGGATTCTTTGTCCGATGTTTCCAGAACACCATTCACGCCATTCGTCTGTGATGAAGCGGGAGGAGCTCTGTTGATGAGCTGTAGAATGAGCGGTCGTCTCGTGACTATGCCGGTCCCTCTCGGTAGGCTGCCATACTGGTATCAGCTCCGTGGGTAGCATTCATCTTAAGGAACTCACAAGTCCCTGCCCACTATGTTTTCCAGCACCGAACTCTTTCCACTCGATTGTGACCCCACCACCGCTATCTGGGGAAGATCTATCGGATTTTGAACCTGTACGGAGAAATATGATCAGTCTTTGCTGGGCAAATGTAGGCTAAGCATTCGTCTCTGGGCAACATACCCCGACTGTCGTGAAGACATCCTGTAGTTTGTTGACGAGAGTGATGAGCTGAGGGTCGTTGACATTGATCCTGCGTACTCAATCAGCTTAGGCCGCAGCGTTTGGGAGCTCAGGATGCTCACGAGTAGCCGGCGGGCGCGGCCATGGTAGCTGAAGATTGTAGGCAAGCTGTGCTGATTCTATCACGTTCTGCTGAATTTGCAAACTGTTGGAGATACAGAAGCAGTCTATGGGCAGCAAATGTTTGAGTGAGGATCGAGGGGATCTTCTTCGCCGCGACACCTTCAGGTTATTGATAGGGCCACGGCAGACCACTGTCACTTACGCTATACCAGGAACGGACTCTTGGCTTGGCATTGGTTTCTCCTTCCTTCTAGGCATCGAATTTCCCACCATCCGAGGCATCCTACGAGAATATTCACTACGGTGAGACTGTAAGTATGCTCGTACCTCGTATCTCGTATGATACAATTCAATATATATAGATTATCAAGGACTGATGCTGTCTTCTCTGTCCAGGATGCTATCATTCTCGCCTCGTACCATCATTTCTAAGCGGCGTGTACAGTACACCTGACACGCTCATGCAGCATGCTACCAAAACAGACGACCTTCCTTCGCCAGGGAAATGCCACGCTGTACTTTGCTATGCAAAATGATGCTGTAAGGAAACAATACCGTATCAACCATTTCATGCGTGCAAAGGATTTATAGATTACGGCTACCACGCTGAGATGAGTGGGCGCTGGATTTTCGTCTTGAGAGGCTTGGCGCTGTTTCTTTGGACCATCTGTCCATGTTGTTAGTCCAGTTCCGCGAGAAGAAAATTAAGAAGCAAGAATGCCTTACATCCTGACTATCCTATCATCGCCCGCAGAGGCGAACATGGAGGGATCCGCCGGATTCCATGCCACGGCGTTGACACAGCCTTTGGTATGGCCTTCTAGAGTCTCAATCAAAGTACCGTTCTCTTTGTGCCATATATAGACCTTCGAATCTAGAGATTGCATCAGTATAGACACGACTCAAGTGATGCTAGGAAGTACCTTCACTACCGCTGATGACAAGGTTTTCGTCAGCGCCACCAAATGAGCTCCGTATCACACACGTCTCTTGTTTCTGGCCGAGAAATCTTCGAACAATTTCCGCAGTCTCAATGTCAATCAACTGAACCTCGTTATCAGCCATGTTGACCAGCATATATCTCGAATCTCGACTAATGCTAAGACAGGTCATTTTGGTTCTCAGCAAGATGCTGTACTCTTCTTCCCGTGTCACAAAATTGTACACGAATATCTGGCTCTCGGAAGATATTGTGACCATTCGCTGGCCGTCTGAAGAGATCACGCAGTCCTGAACTCGGTAATCAATTGCCCAATTGTATGAAGGACGCCCATCCAGAGTCCAGAGGCAAAGCTGGGATTGTTTGTCGAGCGACCCAGTAACGAATGTCTCTCCATCTGGTGCCCAACAAGCCGTAGATACCGGTTGATTATGATGATCGATTTGCAAGAGGCACATTCCGGTCTGCCGTATGAAAGTCAGCAGATTTACGAGGACACTGATGCACAAGGAGACCGTACACTTGCGTCCCATACTCTAGCTTTCTTGTCTTGCGAGCATGTGATTAATCGCGTGTCATCTGGACTCCAAGCAATATAAACGACAGGGTCGGTGTGCTCTCGGAGAGTGTGTCGGACTTGGAAGGTGCTTGTGTCGTATATTACAGTCGCACCATCTTCACCGCTCGCAGCGAGTCTTTTGCCGTTATGAGAGAAATCCACGAAATAAACCTCTCCATCACTTTCGTTCAATTCAAAAGCAGTTTGAAGCGGAAACTGTGTCCGATCACACATGTGATCGGTGAATAGAGACGGCGAGGTTGAGGGATTGTGATATAGACACTTTGCTATTTGGCTTTGTTTTATTTGGTCAAGCAGAACAGCTAGTCGATGGTCTGGTATCATAACAGATGGCGAGATTGACTCTGCAGAGTACCGTTAGCTTATGACTATTATAAAAAGCGCGAGAACCGTACTAGAAAGTTCTTGGAGAAGAGTCTGACGTGAGTTGCCGAGGGCACCATCCCAGTGAGCCTGTCTCATCATATCTTCAACAGCGGGGCAGACCATCAAACTGTATGGTCAGTTACAGTAGATGCAAACGAGTGGGGCCGTGTTGTATTCGAGAGGGACCAGAAGCTTACCTCGAAAGATGATCGAGCCTGCCGACATCTTGCCGGAGAGGTTGCAACTCATGCCTTAGAACCATTATTGCAGTAGTGGTTTCCGACTTCTCCAAGAGCTCCAAATATTTCTGCTTCCGTATGCTGAACCTCATACTATCCGGATCGGCATCTATGGCGAGTTTCAACCCTCCAAAATGGTGCGAGTGCCCATTGCTTATGCTGACACCCCCACCGTCTGCCTCGGAATCCACCCCGAATAGTAAAGACTCGGCTTTCGGCCACTGTCCTTGTAGTATAGCGTTCCGAAAAGCTGCCACCGCAGGACTTTCCACTTCGTATCCACTCTCTTGACTCAGCCTGTTTGCAGCACTATGATAACCCAGATCCCCTAGCCCCTGTATCAATAGCCGCGTAACCTCTTCTCTGTCATGTCCATAGAAACTTGAGCTTTTCGTTCTTGCTATCGATGTCGAGAAGCCGTTCTGAAGCGGAGAGGAGTGGTCATTGGTGGGTGAGGAGTGTCCATTCGTTGAGGTGGAGATGCCATTCTTCTGGGTGGTGGGGGATGAACCGTTGGCATGATACTGCGGACCATTAGAGCTTGTAGAGTCGGGGTCAAGACGCATAGCTTTGTTCATAAGTCGTCGGCGCTTCGGCACTGGCGGTCTTTCCCGCTCAGGCCGCAAAACACCGTGCTGCGGATCGTTTCCTGTTGCTGGCCTATAATCGGTTATGAGTGACGGATAGAGGTCCGATGAGGAAAGCGAGTCTTCACTGTGTGTTGAAGGACTTCTTCGCCGTCTTCGAGGATTCAATTCAGAGCTCGTAATCTGAGGATCCGGGAATGTTACTGTTGGGGATTGTCTCGTAGGTTGCAGTACAATTCCTGAGTCTCGTTGTATATGGATGTCTGAATGGTTCGCGGTCGTTTCTTGGGCTGAGATCTCGGTGGAAGGAGAAGGTTCTGGGGAAGTCGAGGCGGCTGGGTGGTCGGGAGCGATTGGGGTTTGATGGATATGGGGGGCTTCGTCAGCCAGGACGACTAACGCGGAAATACCGCTAGTCTTGACTGAGGCTCCGATTCTAGAGCTCCCAGTAGTTTTGCACGCGAGAATTGTCCCAAAGTGTGTCAATTGCTCTGTAGTCCTCCAGTGGCCGAATCCCCAGAGTCCCACGCTTTTTGGGCGAAGCAGCCTCCTCCAACTTCTTTTGCGAGTGTAGATTCAAGCCAAAGCCTTAACTACCTTGAGGGGTTTGTTCGGGAGCTTTGGAGGGGTAGGCCAAGGGGCAGGCTTCCTGATACCGAGAGTAAGCTGCCGCTCGGACACAAGTAGACGCAGACTTGCAAGCCTTGGTGGAGGTTTGAGAGCCGTCCAGGAGGGCAAAAATGCTGAAAGAAGGCAGTTCGTACCCGGACTCATGCGCGGAGCCTTAGAAATGCTGATGGATAGGATGTGAAGGGTGTATAGAGCGGTGGTGATGATTTGTTTTGGATTTGGATGAAGCATAAGACCGCCGCTTGTTATGCCGACCAAGTACCTCTCCACGAGGATTCCACCAATCAGATGTGGGTAGAGTACGTCAGAACCGGACATCAGATGTTCCATATACGGTCACGCGTGATCAAGAAGGACGGAAGCAGTGCAAATAGAGTATACATGGTCTACTATATCTACTTCTAATGCCCAACATTCATGAGTCTGAAGGGTCCAAGTATGCAACTCATGTACTCTCCATAGCACCGAGCCTGCCGGACTGCCGGATGCCGACGTCTCGGTAGGATTCATAAGGATGAGAAAGTGGCAGCCACTCATTCATGCCAAAGTCTGATGGCGACATATTATTATTGTACTCTATCACCATGATATGCTCGTGATCTGCTGACCAGACTCGAGGCTCTTGGCAGACAAACGCTGCATGCAAGCACCCTTTTGCATTTGTCCTGCAGTTGAACGCTTTGGGAGTAATGATGCTGAATGAACATAAGGAGCTGGGAGTCGAGAGTCGGAAGCCAGTCTCATAGGTCATAGGAGGGTGAATAGTAATAGGTAATCAAAGTGGGGGGACTGGCGCCCGGAGCAAACCTCCTTCTCTACGGGCGCCCAGAACAGGCTTCGGGCTATTTCCCGAATTCCTTCTCGGCGGCAGCAGCCATCTCTCCCATGGTATCAAATCTCCACGTAAAGGCCACTTTTCCTTCCACTTCCTTCAACTCTTTTTCTCCTTCACCTCGTGCTATCCAGGCACTGGTCATCCCCACCATCATCGCAGGCACATGATCCGACTTCAACCCATTCGCCGTCATCAGGATTTGCTCCATTTGGACGCCCAATCCATCGCGGGCATGCGTGATTAGGTATCGGAAGTTCTTCAAGTCAGGCTTGTATGATCCAATCTCCTCAGCGACGTAGATGGCGTCAAACTCTACACCGGCCAAGGCACTATTCAAAACCTGTGCAAAGCTTTTTCTGTCCACGTTGGAGAGAATGGCAAGCTTGTAGTGTTTCTTGAGCTGCTTCAACGCTTCTACTGTGTCTGGGAAAATAGGCCAATTGCCTACCGAAGAGCCAAAGGCATCGGATTCGGATTTAGCAGGCGCTGGAAGGTCCAAAGCATCGGCAAGCTCGGTGTAAGCCTCGGACAGGAGGGAAGAGTACCTGAGGCCGGGTTTGGAGGCGCAGATCGAGACCCCGATTTCATCAAAGCGCTTCAGGAGTGAGACACGGTCGTCTTTCAGGGGGTGCGATGATGCGAGGCGGTCGAGCAGAGGGTGGAGTTCATCGTAGATTCCCACTGTTCATGCACTATGATTGAGTTGCTGCTGACTTTCCTGCATTGTGGGGTCGCACTCACATTTCCAATCGACCAAGGTGCCGAAGCAGTCGAAGGCGAGCAGTTTAAAGTCCCCCAGACTCTTCGCATCTGTGGTGCGAACCTTCATTTCGAAGATGTATAGAGGTTGTGCTCAGGAAATTTGATCTCCGAGTGAGCGAGTCACGAAGTTGTAGGGCGACTGGCCGCGGGGAAAATATTCTTTCGGGGGGATGTACAGTGAACCTTGGTTATAACGAAATGTAAATTCCACCGGAGGGCTTCGTTAAAAACAAGTATTCGTTACGATGGGACTGCGCTAGTCCTGATATAGTATAAATAATACGCGCAGAATTGACAGTAGAGGGAAAAATACCCACAATACAGCAAATTCCCCTCCGCACATCAGGAATATAGGGTAAAATACATGTAACACAGCTTGCATATAACGAAGACCCGCAAAATTTCCAGCCAAATCTTAACGAATTTGTAGTAGAGAAATATTCGTTATTCCTCACCAAAAATAATCGATTCCATACGAGGTCTTCGTTAAAAGCAAGTATTCGTTGTGACCAGATTCGTTACAACCAAGGTTCACTGTATCGTGTTTTCTCTCGTCATACGAGTGGACTCAATCAATTGATGGAATAGGGCCATTCTTGTCCGCTGAGGATTCGGCACGCTGCTAGCGGATCGCAGCGGTTGTATATAATATTCAAGATGAATACGTAGATCGCCGCCAGACGCCAATGCAGGTGGGGGTTGAGGGGGATGAGGGGGACGAGGGATCTTGATTGAGGGGGATCTTGCAGCTGCCTTACGGCTTTACTTGTACTCTACGGTTGTCCACAGAAGGCATCAAGCAAGCCTTAATTTAAGGTACCTTAGACCTACCTGACTCTAGTCTCTACGGAGTA
The DNA here is from genome assembly GCA_963556305.1 of Platismatia glauca. Classification (NCBI taxonomy): domain Eukaryota; kingdom Fungi; phylum Ascomycota; class Lecanoromycetes; order Lecanorales; family Parmeliaceae; genus Platismatia; species Platismatia glauca. Next base: position 265,037 of record OY745778.1, read on the forward strand.
CTCTGGCGATGATGGCTCCCTAAGAATAATAATGAATTTTGCTTTTGGCGTTATCGATGATGCTGAGATGCTTGAAACCAGCCCAACACTGGCACCTCCTACACTAAGCTAGGCTACCGCTACCAAAGCTCTATTATCTCGCCTATTAGCCTACCTAGGATTGCATGCTTGGTCTTCGACCAAGATTGAAAGCTCCGAACTCACTCTGGGATCTTGTCAACAAGCACCCTCCGCACTTGCATTCATCTTCTCCACCATCTTGGAAGCAGCCGGTCGAGGAAGGAGCCGACGGTCTGCCACCTTCAACCCCACCTCTACCCCTACCTTTACCTCGACCTTTCTCCTCGTCTTCGTCCAGTCCAGAGCAGGAACCCCACAATAACCATTCATCTGAAAGCTCTGTCTCCTTCTCAATGGCGCCGGTAAGCTCCACAACATCCATTCCAGACTGCAGCTCGGCTGATCGGGCAAATGGCAGTCAAAGAAAGATTCCAAGAGGTCACGGCAGGAGGCTGGGGAAGATCAATACGGTACGCTTGTACTGGAGCCAAGTGCTCAGCATACGGGAGCTGGACAATGCTGATGGTAGAATCGCTCAGGATCCATCTTCTCCGTCTCCGGGTATGGTGCCGATAAAAATCAATGGATACACGTTCTGATGCTTGTAGGCCTGTTATTGTCGCGGAAAACATGATTGGATGTGCTATGTACGAGCTGGTACGTGGGTGTCTAGTGTTGAATCAGTATTAAAAGATCTCACGTCCCATTAGGTCCGTGTCGGTCACGACAGCCTAGTTGGAGAGGTCATTCGGATCGAAGCCGATAAAGCAACTGTCCAGGTGTATGAAGAAACTGGTAAGGGCAAAAAATGTTCTTTGGAGCTAGGACTCTGGGCTAAGTTGGCGATCATGTAGCTGGAGTGACAGTGGGAGACCCGGTTGTGCGGACGGGCAAGCCTCTATCTGTCGAGCTCGGCCCTGGCTTGATGGAGACTATATACGACGGAATCCAACGCCCTCTAAAACAGATCTCCGAAGCATCCGATTCTATTTACATACCTCGCGGCATTGCCGTGCCGTCCTTGAGCAGAACCATCAAGTGGGAGTTTACACCCGGAGACAAGAAAGTGGGCGATCACATCACTGGAGGCGATATTTTCGGCAGCGTCTATGAAAACAGTCTTCTCGACGACCACAAGATACTACTTCCCCCTCGGGCGAAAGGTACCATTACCCATATTGCCGAGAAGGGAAGCTATACCGTGGAAGAGAAGGTGCTTGAGTTGGAATTTGATGGGAAGAAGTCTGACTACACGATGATGCACACGTGGCCTGTCCGGGTACCCAGACCTGTGAGCGAGAAACTCCCATCCGATTCGCCTTTCATCGTCGGACAGCGCGTGCTAGACGCACTTTTCCCCAGCGTGCAAGGAGGCACGGTCTGCATTCCTGGGGCCTTTGGCTGTGGGAAGACTGTCATCAGTCAGTCTGTTTCGAAATTCTCTAACAGCGATATCATCATCTACGTTGGCTGTGGAGAACGAGGAAATGAAATGGCAGAAGTACTGATGGATTTCCCTGAGGTACGCTGCTGACCGTCTCTTCCAAGACTTTTATACTGATCTGCTACCTCAGCTCTCTATCGATATCAACGGACGCAAGGAACCAATCATGAAACGCACATCGCTCATTGCTAACACATCTAATATGCCCGTTGCTGCCAGAGAAGCTTCCATCTACACCGGTATCACTGTCGCAGAGTATTTCCGTGACCAAGGCAAAAACGTGGCCATGATGGCAGACTCAACTTCCCGATGGGCAGAGGCTCTCCGTGAAATCTCGGGACGTCTCGGAGAGATGCCGGCCGATCAAGGTTTCCCAGCGTACCTGGGTGCCAAGCTCGCCTCTTTCTACGAGCGAGCTGGCCAAGTCTACGCCCTTGGCAGCCCGGAACGAAAGGGTAGCGTAAGCATCGTCGGCGCCGTCAGTCCACCCGGCGGCGATTTCTCAGATCCCGTCACAAGCAGTACGCTTGGCATTGTGCAAGTTTTCTGGGGTCTCGACAAGAAGCTAGCCCAACGAAAGCATTTCCCGTCCATCAACACCTCTCAGTCCTACAGCAAGTACACCACCATCCTCGATAAATTTTACGAGAAAGACCATCCCGAATTTCCCAAGCTGAGAGATCGCATCCGAGAGCTCCTTTCCAGCTCCGAAGATCTGGACCAAGTCGTGCAATTAGTCGGTAAATCTGCATTGGGTGACCCAGATAAGATCACGCTTGATGTTGCTGGTCTTCTCAAGGACGACTTCTTACAGCAAAACGGATACAGTGACTACGATCAATTTTGCCCAATGTGGAAGACGGAGTACATGATGAAGGCATTCATGGGCTTCCACGACGAGAGTCAGAAGGCAGTTGCACAAGGTCACAGTTGGGCCAAGGTGAGAGAATCTACGAGCAGCATCCAAAGCGAGTTGAGGAGCATGAAGTTTGAGGTGCCTTCAGAGGGCGAGGAGAAAATCTCGAAGAAGGTAAAAGCGCCTTATTCTTTCCCTTGGGCTTTAAGGCTGACCGGTGCACAGTATGACGAGTTGATTCAGAACATGACTGAGAAGTTTGCTTCGGTAACAGATGAGTAAGCTCTGTGAGGATTGAGTGCATAATCTGTCAGCGCAGGTAGACCCGGACACGGTATTTCACCTGTTTTCTGGCTGCAAAGACAGAATACGCTGCCCTACGTTGGCTTGTGAAGTGGGTAGAAATTGTTGACCAATTCATGCGTTGTACTATATCACTCCAGGCTTTACCAACCATATCCTCGATTGACTAATGTAACATGATGAGGTTGAGGGTTCTACAACAGACTGTATCCCTTTGATGCGAGTTGGCTCATACTCTAGGCTCTTTTGAGGACAGATAACGGCCTACAGTCTCTCCCAAGCCCTTCCATCCAGCTAGGCTCAGGGCTTTTTACAATTCTGATCCTATGCAGGCATCAACAAGTCTAAACGTGCAAAGAATATGCCACCTATTCAGCATGTCTATCGCAAGGGCATCCGCTTTCAAGTCCACTGCTGCTGCCTCAATGGTGATGAATCTAGTCACCGTGATGACCAGGTAGGAGACCAACAACGTGTAACTAATAAGAAATGGCAGATCTCAATAAGAAATCTGCCCCTTTACTCGCCCCGCAAAGCCGTCAGACGTGGGTGGGGTCCTAAGATACGTGAACATCGATGAAAAAGCAAGTGTTGTGCTCTGAAAACTGACTATAGGCGCATTAGTCTTTTCCAGTGCCAATGCAGACTTGATGATGCTGTTGCTATGAGCTCAGCGGATACCTGGATTCGATCACTCTTGTTTGCCAAAGAACTTGGTACCTGCGGACACAGAAGTCAAGGCCTTGGCAGAGCCAGAAGTAGCCTCTGCTGTAAGGGGTAGCAGAGGAAGCGGGAAGGACGGATGGAATTGGAAAGTACCTTGAGGAAGCCTGGCTGGTTTTGAAGTCAGAATCTTCAACGTTCTGCCTTGAGGCTTGGCGCAAATCCTATGAGGCGGCAAATGTTTTTGGACCGTGCATCTGCATCTGCATGATATCGGAGTTTTGGATCCGAACCGATCGTCAAGCCGGGCAGGCATCTGACATCTCCTCGGCCTCAAAGCGCTTATTGGTCTGCCGTAGATAATCGCCGTCTGTGATTCGCCTTCGACACATTACAGTATGCCAAGCCCCCGAATCTTCCACCACAACCTCCATCTCTTGTACCACGCCTCACCTCCCATCAACATCTGCCAGACTTCAGCACTCATGACCGCGTCATCTACTAATCGCACCAAGAAAACTCGCCAAAATTTGAAGATCTTTACCTATCATGTCTTCAAAGCGCAAGTCGGTCACATTTCACGACGATGTCTCCACGGTCTACCCCGAATGCTTTGACGGGACATCATCGCCCGTCCCAATCAACTCTGCGCTTGAAACTACGCCAGCATCGCTTCAACTCGACCCCATGTATCTGGACTGGCTACGCTTGGCCACCATAGCGCAATACCCCTTTATTGTCAACGGAACGTTCGCCAGCCATGTCTACCACCAGAACTTCGATGAGCATACCGATTTGAAAAACGTCAGTGAGTACTACCGCAAGGTCCTCGGCATGACGCAGGAAGAGATCCTCGCAAGACAGCGAGCGAGGGAGGCGGCCGTGCCAGCGCTAGCAGAGAAGTACGGCTCGTTGGGTTGGGGTGGTTTGTATGTCGAAGTCAGCAAGGAAGCATGGGTGAAGAACTACAGAGTCGGTGCTCCTAGCTGCATACTCGGTCGGACGCGCTTGCTCACAATGACACCGGACAGGAGATCTACCGATTTCATGGCCCGGACGAGCAGCTGCTGGAAAAGATCGCAGAGGCCTTTGACCAAGTCCGTACCCTCGGAGACCGGACGCTTCGGACCACGAGCTAACGACCCCGCAGATGAAGCGCTCCGTCGCCGAAGCAGAGAACGCGCACGCACAGTGCGCGCCGGACGGATCAATGTACCGCCCTCTCTCTGACCGACCGTGGATCCTGTTCACACAGGCCGGGGGCGTCCTCACCAGTCCGGATTTCGGCCCCGGCGGCATGAGGCTGGGGTTCCGAGAGACGAAGGGTGTCCCTCGTGACGGAGGGCCGTCCGTCCCGTTTAGCCCGGGGGATGGGGACGGGAGCGGGGAGGAGGTGGGGTTTGGGGGGTCGATGGGGGATGCGGGGGTTGGGGCGCGGATGCTCAGTGCGGGGTCTGGGTAGGGCGGGGTGCGGGGGCAGATGTGATGGGTGAGGGTGCGTGTGAGGTGGAAGTGGGTGTTTCGGGTGCTGGGGCGGGCTTGGTTCGGATGCCGAGCTGTGCACGGTTGGCGGTGGATGCGGAGTTCGGGGTGGAGGGGAGGGAGCCTTCTTTACGAGGCGGTACGTGGACCATGGTCCTCGTCTTCTTCTTCATTCTTCTCTTCTTCTTCTCTTTATACACTGCTGCATCCAAGAGATACAAATGTCCAGCACGCGCAGGATGGTTTTTCACTCACTTGCTTACTTACTTGAATACTTACTTGTTAACTTACCTGTGTCCTACACGAGCCCGCCCTCGCGCAGCTACCTTGAGCTGCTCAAGTAAATCAAGGTACAGTAACCAAGGTACCTGGTAGGCACCCAACACCAGGCGTCGACAGAAATCTCGAACCCTGAGAACTTCCCGTCGTACGCGACCATCGTCGTGCAACAGCACCCACGCCGCCAGATCCCGACGTCGTTGAATCTCACCCTAAGAAAGTCGGAATGCGATCCATCAAGCTATTCGATGATTGTTTTTTTTCCGAAAGATTTGATCCGGGTAGGCTTCGTGATGGAGATTGTCTAGGTACAAAGAGAGAAAGAGAGGGCGCTTTTTTCACGTTCCTGATTTAAGCGAGGTTCGGTTTCAGACTGCTGTCGACGCCTGGTGTAAGGTAAGGTACCTAGGTAAAGTAAGGTAGGTAAGAAAGACAACAGACCACACTTAGGACCACACTAGCCCTATCGCGACCACCATATCCGGCACACGTCGATATAGCGCTGCCCGAGGCTACTATCTATACTTATGTATTCGATCGTTTCAGACTGTTCTTGTGACTACTGAAGCGGGACCCTCTGTATCAACAGGGTCGGATGATACATGATACATACGATTCCCTTCCGGCAGATCCAACGCACCCTGCACCCGCGCTCCTTGTCGACTTCCCACCGCTTTGGTTCTGTCGGGCATTAGTGGGCAAATGGGGGATGATCGAATACAGACAGGATCTCGCATGATCTCGCGAGGGGAACGACGTCGGGAGATCCTTTTTTCGGATCAGTTTCGAGGGTCACTGGCGATGCCGTGCAGTAGATCTAAGATTATCCGGAACGATAGATTGGCCCCTCAGACTCTCTTCCTGGGCCATTCGGACGAGTGGCTTTCGCGCAGGTGGCTCTCCATGTTTCCGACGTGTCGTTGATGGACCGTCGAATTCAAAATATTACCCTCGTCACAACTGATTCCTCGACTCTCGAGCCTTTCCCATATCTTTTTCCCGTACCTACTGAAGCGCCATGCAGCCGCCACTTCACCGTCTTCTCGCGACTCCCCATACGAGCGCAGACGTTCCCAAGCCTCGCTGTCTTCGATAGAGGCCACGGCCACATCTTCTTCATCAGTCTCGTGGTCCCTCTCTACTCCGAGTCTCCACCTGTGCTGCAAGCTTCCGGGATTGACCCGAAACAGTCCTCGTCGTGGTTATCGATCATTTTTCAAGAATCGACCTGGACATATTGACTGTTTATGTTGTACGGCTTAAAGACTCCAATTAGAGAAAGCTGGACATATCTTCATTCAAATTGAAGTCGTTTCTGGTATCGTTCCCGCTGCAAATGCGTACATTCCCGACAAGGCGCCTCGACTAAGCTACAGAAGCGTGGAATCACGGGGCAAATGCCACGCGTGACGTAGGGAAAAACGGCTATCAAACGCAAGGAAAGTTGGCAAATCAGCATTTCGCAATCTGCCCTGCCTTCCAACGTGCGAGCCATTCGAGTTTGACCTCGTGCATCCGAGAGAGCGAGATCTGCTGCTGACAATTGGCGACCCCCGTCATTGGCGTGCTTGATCGGCTCGCTATTTGCCCATGGACCAGTCTACTACTGTCTGCAAGGGCGAAGCAGGAAGGTCTGTGAGAGTCGATCCAGATGACATACTGCAAACGATTCTCCCAGGTTCGGTCTTCTGCCAACATCTATGGATTATGAGACCCTGCCTCCTGCATTTCCGCTGCGTACATACCTTGTAGAATTTGATCCACAGCGTACCCTTGTCATCTGGACCTCCGTATGCAACACCGAGCACACCGCATTGATTGAGAATGTACTCCTGATGACATTGGTGTCAGGCATACTTCCGCCAGCGTCCCAGAGCAGAACAGCGGTGTACTTACTGTAGCTTCGCAAAGCGCGTCCAAGTCGCCAAAGGTCACTCGGAGCTGGCGGGTCGGTACAAGGTTGAGGGTGTGGATGCTCGGTAGCGTGGCGCTGATGATTCTCAAGACTCTGAGCTGCTTCAAGAGGTCGAGAACGACTTGTTGCACCCAGGCTGGTCGTCGTCTCACATCGAATATAGGCGCCCACGGCTGGTGACTGACGGCACCTTGCAAGACAGACATTCTGGAGGAATTGGGGACGGTACAAAGAATTGAAGCTTGGAGGATACTTGAGGTGCTCTATGCGATGGTATCTCTCTGCTACCTGAAATGAAATTGGAAACGACGTGAAAGACAAAAAAGTTCTTATACACCCCAGCCGGCAGTCCCATACTTGCCCGTCGTCGTCATTCAAGAGAACCGAGGCAGTTTCCTTCCGCACTGGACAGCGGTCAGTCGGATTCGTCACGGACGAGGGATGAGGTGGCCCGAGACCCTGCGTCTTGCCGTCGTCGCCGATTACACCCGTCATCAAGTAGTATTGGCTTGTGATCACAAGACGTCTTAAAAACAAATTAAACAACCACAGGCCATGGAGTCCATGCAGGGTGCCATACTCGTGCGGCCGACGAGATTTCAGTCCAGCGGTAAGATTCTAGCCGCCTGAAATCGATGTTCTAGCACTCTGGGAAACTATTGAAAGAGGAAGCGTGACATGTAGAAAACCCATCTCTCCTACGTCATGTGAAGAAGCCGAGGAAATCGAACAAGGACATGGTATTTGAAATCCCGCTTATTGAGACACATTCTCAGGGAAAATATGGAAGACATGAGTGGTTGACTCACCATATGTAGATCGAAATCTGGTTGGTGGACTTAGTAGGCGCGGTTACCTGCATGATGGATGATACTCTATGATCCGAATGTTACCCTGTGATCCTTTGGCTGCTGCGCAGAGGTCGGGTCCTGGTGGGGCCGAGCCAAAGCCTGGTATCGTCTCGTTCATCTTGCATGTGTTAAAAACCAGGCTAATGGAGTCCGTCGGTTTCACTCCAGAAAGGTGAGTAGAACTGTTTCGGAGAGAAGCCGAAAGATGAAATACCTTGCTATGGCAGTTGCGGGTTGAACTGTGGCAAATTTCTCTCGAGGATTCTCAACAATAACGCATGCGAGAAAGATCAGCGAGCTTGGCCGAGCAGCGCGTTCAGTATCTTCGGCCGCCACTGAGTTGGCTGTGCAGTTGTCCGTCTAGTCATGGGTCTGATGGGGAAGCGCTTCGTAGAGAGGCTCGGCATTTGTGCTCTCGGACTTGGTGCTTGATGGTCCATTCAAATACAGAGCTCTAGGCTTGAAGGATTCTCGTCTGGCTCAACTGTAATGAGGTCGGTGCGCAGCTTGTCTTCGGCGCATCGAGCGTAGAGCGAGCAAAGCTCCGTTGTTCATCATTAGGGATACCTGTCGAAAGACGTAATAGACTCCCTACTCCGCATGTCACTTTCTCGGAAGATTGAGGTGATTCGAGGCTCGGCCGGAGGTGGCGACTGCAATGAGGACTTCTGAGCTCCTACATCTCGGGTATGTAAGCTCACAGCAACCCAGGCCGAACAGCATTGGGGATGCGAAAAACTCCGTTCGAGGAAACATGGGTTTTGATTGGCCAATGCAGTGCCCTACACATTATTCGGACCGGCAATCTCTCGCTCCTTGCAGGTGCAATGGCGGAACCGTAGAGGCGACCTATCCATCAATCAGCTATGGCTTGTTTTCTTGGAACCACAGCTATCCATCAGGTGATTCATAAGGCGGCTCGAGTAGTTAACCAATGAGCTTGCCGGCCATGCACGAGTTGCCCAGTGCGGCAGACTAGTGCGCTGTAAGCCACTCCCATCCATCATCTTCGCGCTCATAGGTCCTCACCGACATTCCGTCGAATACTCTGACTGTCTCGCCATCTACTATGCCCGGTATCTTACGGTATAGAGTGTTTTCCATTAGGCCTCGTTGCAATTCATACGATGCGATCATCACTATTTCTTGATCTCTCTTCTTCACTTTTTCTCCGCGGAGTATGACGACAACAAACCTCCAATCGAGACATGACATTACATGGAAAAGAAAAACGATAACAGCGACAGCAAACTGTGCCGACGATGAGAACGCGGACATTAGTATCGATGCTCAGAGCGCATATAGAAGATAGGTATGTCAAATGATCTAGGCCGGAAGAGTTTTTGTCATAAAGGTACATTAGTTTGGCGACCAGATATCCGCGCCACCTCCGTCGCGCTCTCCAGCCATCGGATTCATTACAGTATTTTATATAATCTCCCAAAAAATCCTGAGGGCAATGATTTCATTCAACCCAAATACTAAATCACTTCTTTACTCTGGATCAAGTCCCTGGAAAGTATCTCTTGACACAGTAATATTATGACTCTGGCTGGGGAACCAGATTTTCACAACTTGCATTAATTTGTGCAGCTCATGCCTCAAAACCAGTAATCCTCAACGGCATGATCCTCATGTCTATCCCCATATTCTAGCCTCTCCTCCCCGATTCTGTCAGGCATTTTCTTAGCCAAGTGTTGAACAGAGCTTTGTGAGTTTTAGAGGAAGGGGGCCCGGATATGCGTTACGGCGTTTGTGAGAACAGACTTGCAGAGTGAGTAGCTTCCTACTCGTGAGCTGATACAACACAGGCGCCGTGTGTTGTGTAGAAACCAGTGCTTTGAAAGCAGCCGCAGTGGGATCAGCGAATGAAAACTTTGTTCATCATGCTCTCTGGCTTTCGATCCTTTCTCAAACAGCGCCCGCTGGCCGTTGACATGAGGATGCTCGACCACAGCCTCAAGCCAAACCCCATTGTAAGGCAGGGAACAGAGACTGGGACAGAAAAAGTTGATTGTAGCATGAAATCTCTTTGGCACCTCAGTTCGGACATGGACATTCTCGGGAGTCAGCCGGCGTATGCATCCAGAATCTCTTCACATACCCGTGCTACAAAAATAACATGGGCGCAGAAGGCTATCTCAACTAGATCAACGGCGGCAAAAAAATTTTGATTGCACATGCCGATTCAGATGAAAATCCCCTAGAACATCGAAATGTATCCCAGGTATACATTCATATGGTATTGATAATGATGATGATGATGTCTTCTTCCATTTTTATACTAGTCATGTACTGAGAGACTGGTCTGAGTAGGTGTCCTTTATCACCTTATTCGTTTTTATCACACCACCATACCATCTTTTCTCGGGCCTTTACTCGTACTCGTACTCGTACACGCACGGCTCGCAAGCGCGCTGGTCTGGTAAGTGCCCGTTAAAGCAATGCTTTCTTAATGACCTCACTGTTCGACCCTGGATCCTCACAATGCCTCCCTCCAGCGTCCCCGCCCAATCTCTAGATTCCTCAGACATCTTCCACCATGGCCTCCCGCGCAGAGACCATTCAGCAGAACCACGAACCCCGCCCTGACCCGCAGTCCCTGACCTCCAACCCGGATTCCTCGCAGAACTCCTCCACCGGCGTCGATTATGAACCGCATCCCGACCGATCGATCAAGGTTTCGCCGGACAGGGAGAGGGTGATCAAATGTATCACAAGCTTGTACTCCGGCAGCGCGAGCGAAGAGGACATGCAGGTGTATGCGAAGGAGGCAGTCTACGACGATCCTTGGAGCTACTGTGATACAAGGTATAAGATTGCTGGACAGTGGTATGGTATGTCAGGGGCATAAAGCTGCATTGCCTATTGTTCATAGAAACCAGCTGACGGTGCCTCTTCAACCAGGAATACCTAAAGTCATGGCGTCCTCCAAAACTTTAGCCACGGAGATCGTTTCCAGCACCGACGCAGAGATCATATTCAAGATGAAGCAGGAGTACACCCCGCGGGTAGCCCATTTCACGAAGCCGGTCAACAGCCTCGTGTCATTGACGTTGGATGGGGACGGGAAGGTTAAATACCACAAGGATATGTGGAACGACAAGGACTATAGCCATGAGGGTTTGGGAAAGATCATGAAGACGTTGAATGGGGATTATCTGACGAAGATCACAAGACCGCCAGGGGATTTGTGAGGGACTGGCGTACATTCAAATGCTGGAGGTTGTTAGGACTATAGCGTACAGCTAATCGTAAATGCCAAAAGTGTCGTGATGCAAACTTTCACAGTGAAATTCTGGAGCTTTACTCCCTGTCCGAATAGTCTGCTCATTGTTTGATCGCCGGGTCTACACCCCTTTTCCATTCATCAAAGCTGATCCCCGACCCTGCCGAAGCCAGAGCGTTTTCTAACGAGACCTCATCACGCCACGGAATGGCACCCTGAACCCCTTCTCTTTGTACCGTCTTTGCCGCAGCCCTATTTGCGAAAGCCACCAGACGCATCATACGAGGAAAGTCCCTACCCTCCTTGCCAGATCTTGCCAGCGTACTCGCATAAGCGCCTACGAAAGTGTCCCCCGCGCCGGTGCTGTCTACCACCATCACCTTCTCTCCCAAGACTCGCGAGACCCGTTGTATTAGGGTATCTAGGTAAATCACTCCTTCGGCTCCGAGCGTGACGGAGACATGGCGAACGCCCAGATCGATAAGCCGTTCCGTGTGCTCGCCCCAGAGGGCCCAAGAGTGATTTCCTGCCGTGGTGCCAGCGATGATGCTAGCTTCGGTTTCGTTGACGACTATATGATGGATTGCAGAGTAGGCTTCTCGTGGCAGCTTCACGGCCGGTGCAGGATTCAGCAGTACCTCCACGTCTTTCTCTCGAGCGAGCTTCAGAATGTATAGCACCGTGATCAACGGTATCTCAAGCTGTAGGATGATTAGATCCGGCAAAGGATCAGGTAGATTGTCGAAATCCGACGGCCTCAAAGCATAATTCGCATTCGGACTCATCAGAATCCTATTTTCCCCGCTCTCCTCTTCAACAATGATAACAGCCACACCGCTCTTCTCTCCTTCCTTCACCCTAACGCCATCAACGCCAATGCCGTTGCTGACCAGGCCGTTCATCAAGTCACGCCCAAACATGTCGTCGCCGACGGCGCCGATCATGTCGATGGTGCATCCTGCTTCCTGAACCTCTGCGCCTCTATTGCGCGAGAGTCTAGCGCATGCTACAGCTTGATTAGCGCCTTTGCCTCCGCAGCCCGTGTCGTATGACGAGGAGATGAGAGTTTCTCCCGCTGCTGGGATGCGGGTTGTGCGTGTGATTAGGTCAGTGTTGAGGGAGCCGATTATCGTGATATTTGGTATTGCCATGTGAACGGTGAAGGAGTCTAAGACCTTATCTACTTACCCAAAGACCTGAGTCTGGCCCAAGAATGGGGAAAGTGGGAAGGAAGATAAATACCAAAGTGAGACTTGCGCCAAGCCATATTTTGAGATTGAGTATGGGCACGCATGTGTGCCCGTAACAGCGTTTCTATGCTGACATCAGCATACAGAGACCTACCTGGCACACAAATCATTGCGGATGATTTTATAGAAGCTTCGTCGGGAAAAGCTTGATCAGGGCAGAACTTTGGCCTTGATCGACGATTGGGCCACGGAGTCCCCCCAAGAGCCTGCTGCGCTGTTGTCGAGCAGAGACGCCGCTCCTGGCAAGAGGCGTTACCAATATAAACCTTTAGAGGACGCTTCTCATGCACGACTACTCAAGGCCACTGGTCACGATACGGCCAACTCGGAGAAGCATGTTGAAATACAGCTCGAAGAGTACTCCCTGCAGCAAGCTCCACCATACAAGGCTTTGTCGTACACATGGGGCGCCAACGAGAGGCCCGAGCAGATCACCGTTGGAGAAGACTCATATCTCAATGTTACCAAGAACCTACTTGCATTTTCTGTGTATCTTCGTACGGAGAGACTGGTATTGTTCTGGATCGACGCAATCTGCATCAACCAAGACGCAGATCTACCAACAGACCCAAGAAGTTGTCGTGTGGCTGTACGAACCACCTTTTACACTGTTCAACATTAGTGCTACTTGGGACATAGTCGAGAACGACAAAGATCGGCGGCTCACTAACCTCCCTCTGTGGTCGCTGAAAATGTTTCGTCACCCGTGGTTTTTGCGGGTGTGGGTACTTCAAGAAGTCGTACACGCTCATTACATCACCATACTGTTTCAACTCGATGATCAGAGCATAGGTTACAGACCATGGGATGAAGTTCTGGATTTAGGAGTCGATTACAGAGGCCGATACAAGGATGACGATCGTAATACCGATGTGGAAGAGAACGCTGAGGTATCAATGGCCATGACGGTCATGGATGACTGGAGAGGCAAAGTTGAAAGTAACATCTTTAACTCGTTTCCTTATGATTTCTTGTCTAGTACAAGGTTCTGCGGCACTAATGATCCCAAAGACAGAGTCTTCGCTCTTTTAGTCCTTGCATCGGACGTGGATCTCAACACCTTTGATATCGACTATGAGATGTCGTGGGTAGATATATCTGTCAGTCTTGCTCGACATACAGTTTCGCAGAGCAATACACTTAATATCTTACGTTGGATAGAAATTTCTAGGATTACTCCGCAAGTAGATCGCTTGCCGTCCATGGTACCAGACTTGTCCAGTCCGGCACTACTAACACCATCGTTCCCTATGACTAGGCCGATATGAGCAAAGCTGACTTCCGAAGACAGCCCCGACGGTCACCCTCATGTGCGACCAGATGTCTCTCGTTACAAAGTGCTTAAAAGTACACGATGTACTCACAACTGCACCAGCTCGTATGCCTACTACTAAAATACACAAATACCAAGACATGTTGGCAGTCCTAGATATATGATACCAAACCGCAAGAGAACATTCCAGCTATGCAGATGATCAGAAGAGAAGGATCAACTCGTTTTGTGGTATCTTGAAGATGACTCTCGGCTCACCTGGAGTTAGTAAACACATAGACAAGGTCTATAGCGTTTGGATTAGAATGACATTGGCATTTCAAGAAGCTCCTCGGAGATGACATTAGCTCTTTCGAGCCGCAAGACCCTGGTAACCTTGCATATGACCTTAATGATGCGAAAGTCCTCTCTCCAGACCATCCCCATCTTTATACACTTTGGGCGCGGGAAGTGATGTTTGGAGAACTCGATCATCTCTGGGGACGCTCTTTTGGATTCTCCTCTGGTGGACGAATAACACTTTTCCCGCCAGGCGCCCGAGAAAGCGATCATATATGCCACTTTTGCGGCCTTCAGATCCCCTTTGTTCTACGACAAAATTCAGATGGGTACTGTAAAATCATCGGTGCTTGTAACGTTCATCAGCACGTCAACTAGGAAACTTTTGAGAGCCGCGCTGCCTGGGAGCAGTTGCAATTGGTTCCGCTTCGATGAATTTGGAATCTTAGCAGCTTGACCATAAAATCAAGGACTGGCAAAAGAAAGCGATCGCCGTTAAACGAATTTTAGATATCTGTCTTCCTCTCCAGCCAATCGGAGTTGTTCCCTGATCTCGCTAGGTTTGTAGCTGGTGTTGTATCAACAAACCTAGCACAAGGTGTCGGAATCGAATTTGCAAGGCTCTACATTGCACGTAAAACGCTCATCTCGATTCCTTTCTGTGCTTCCGGAAACATGGTGTTCTGATGAGAATTATGCGTTTGATATCAAGGCTCTTACGCCCTCACTTAGCGCTCACAGAAATGCAGATCTATCGACAAGCGATCCTCATATCACGAATCACTAGACCAACGACAGTAGCTTCATTCCAGTGAATGATTCAACCAACCATTCACCGCTCAGAAGCGCGTAAGCCAGCATGAGCACCGAGACCCAACCAGAAAAAGCCTCAACCCCCAGCCAAAAACCCCGTCCATCAAAGAACCTTCAACACCCCGCCCCCCACCTCCCCCGAATCTCTCCAACACCAACGCCCAAAACACCCAACCCCCACCCCCAACCCCATCCCGAAATGCATTCCAAACACCACCCCCCACCCCCCCTGCTCCGAACCCCAAACCCGCGCCCTCCTCTCCTCTCCCTCCGCGACATCTCCCACCCCCCCGCCAAAACCCAGACCCGGACGTCCGCCGCCTCAGCGCCGACCGCCACATCCACGCCCGCCGGACGGATCCGGCCCTCGGGCTCGCGCTGGTGCGTCGTGCCTCTGCCGGCACGCGTTTGAAAAGCATGGGCGGGGAACTGACGGCTCCAGATACGGCTGGGGGAATCGCTCGGGTGGGAGAGAAAGATGGAGTTCCGGTACGGCGGGCGCGACGTCACGGGCGCGACGTGGGTGGTGGTGCATTTGGTGCGTTTTTTCTTTTTCCTTCCTTTGCCCTTCTTTCCTCGTTCCGCGCCCGTTCGGCTTACTTCGCCGCCGTGCTCGTCCACGCTCGCGAAGGGTTAGTAGAGTACTGTGCACTGTCACTGACGGCGCATCAAGACACTCCCGGGTGGTATCCCGGCGCTCGAGTACGTGCTGTGGTTGCACGAGTATGACGATTTGGACGTGCAGGTTGGGGAGTTGGGGGGGTGAGGTGGGGGGGGGGGGGGATGGAGGGGGGGGTGAAGAACGGGGATGTGGAGGGGGAGGTGAAGAGTGAGGATGTGGAGGGGGAGGTGAAGAGTGAGGATGTGGAGGTGGGGTTGAAGAGTGGGGATGTGGAGGTGGATGTGAGTGGAGGCGCAGGAGGCGGGGGAGGGTCGGTATGACTGTTGGTCTGTGAGGGCGAGTGGATGAAGTCTCGGAATCAAATGGACTGGATTGAATGGGTCGCCGAGCCTGACTCTTTCCCGACCTAACCCGGTGGTTCGAAATGTACAAAGCTTTTCACCCCTCTCCCTCTTCCTCTGCTATCAAGTCCATACACGACAAGAGCCGCATGCGCTATAGTCGTGACAACACCTCTCGCGGCCTCCTCTTACATATCAGCCTGCTCTTACAAATCTCCGAGCTCAGGATACGGTCCGAACCGTGTCAAACCCTCACCAATACAGCCTTGTTGACGTACAGTCGCACAACACCTACCATGACCATCGCGACCGTCGTCATAGAGCCGGCTGGATTAAAAATTCGCAGTCAGTATTGCCTATCTCAGGGGTGTATGTAGAGCCCTGAAACATGTTCCGAGAATAGAGACTCTTAAGACATGTCTCAAGACTCAGAATGTCGATCAAAAGAGGAAATATGGACTCCGAAAAGACGTACCGTAGAACATGGCCGGATGATACGCCGCCAGCGTGCTCGTTGCGCCCCCGTGGGCTTCGAGCAGGTATCCAGCGATGGGCGCGCCCTGTGACGGATCAGTCAGCACCCTATCCATCGCGCGCGGGCCACTCTGTGCGCATGTGGGAGAGGCAGCGAGTCTCTAATCACCATCAAGTAACCCCCCGCCCAACCCGTGACCACCATGCCCATCGCAACCGGCACCCGCTGCGAGCCGAACACGG
Source organism: Platismatia glauca (assembly GCA_963556305.1). NCBI lineage: Eukaryota > Fungi > Ascomycota > Lecanoromycetes > Lecanorales > Parmeliaceae > Platismatia > Platismatia glauca. The sequence goes on from OY745778.1 coordinate 281,414, forward strand.
TCCCCACGACCGTCGGCATCGTCGCGAAGAAGCCCCCGTTCGCGCAGCCGTTCGTCGCCACGAAGAGGACCAGCGGGCCCAGGGAGTCCGAAACGGGCCAGACGACGACCATGCTGAGGGTCGTGAGCAGCAGGGCTATGAATAGCGTATTGAGGGGTCCCAGTGCATCGGCGGCGATGCCGGCGCCGAGTCGGCCGACGGCGGAGGAGATGTTGAAGCCTGCTATGAGGCCGGCGCCGACGTTGGATGAGAGGCCGAGGGAGGCGCTGTAGAGGGGGATGAAGAAGGGGGGGACGAGGAGGGGGAAGGTGGCGATGACGCCGACGAGGAAGATGGTGGCGAATTTGAAGTCGCGGAAGAGATGCCTGTGGAGGTGGTTGTTAGTTGGCTGCAGGTTATGGGAGAGAACAAGGGTCGAGGGGTCGGGACCATTCGATGAAGGTATCGGATCGGATTGGGCACCGCTCTTTGATGAACATGGCTGCTGCTCCACCTGTCACCCATGTCACGATACCAAGGACTCTGAAGGCCCAGGCTGGGCCAAGCCGCCGTATGATGGCGTTCATCGCGACGCTGATTACAGCACCACCCACGCCACCGCCCGCACACACGATACCGTTGGCTAAGCCGCGCTTTCTGTGAAAGTACTGTGCGGGAGTGATATTGACAACCTGACAACGTCAGCAGTTGAGCGTGCGATCTACAGTGACTGGAAGAGACTGTGAGTTACCAAGAAGCAGAGGCTGTCGCAAACGCAGCGGTTAGCACATGTATTGCATTACGGGAGACGTCCTGCTCCATACCTTGTCCCGATGCCCGACATCACTCCAGCAGTGACAAAGAGACCTCCGACAGTGTGCGTGCAGTATCCACTCAGTATCTCTCCCGACGCTAATGTGGAAATCCCCAAGAAGGCAGTGCGCTTCGCTCCGAGCAATCGTATGACTCTGGCATTGACAAGGGCAAGAAAGGCTATGCACGCAAAGGCCAGGGAACCGATCCAGGAGAGAGTCGAGGGAGACGAGAGGCCCTGCTGGATCAGGGCAGCTTGCATGACGCCCCAGCTGTAGACCGTGCCTACGATCCAGAATGAAACGAAGCAGCAGGCACAGACAACTACCCACGCGTAGCCGCCCTCGGGAGCCGTCGAGTCGGCGCGTTGGGAGGCCTGGAGGATGTTGTCGCAATGTTTTAATTCGGGTCGCGCGTTGGGATTGGCCTCGATTGGGGTGGAGGGTTCGGTGAAGGCGGCCTCCTGGGATTTTGACATGTTGCTGGCTTGCATTGGTAGCAATTGGCTTTAGCTGGGCGCAAAAGAGAAAAGAGGATGGTATTTGTAGATGGTGGGTTTCATTGAATCTGGGTGAGCTGCTTCGGCTTGGGCAGTAAGATTGTGTGGGTTCATTCATTCAACGCGTACTTTCGATGGATCCAACGTGACCCCATGGCGCGTAACAAAAGGATAGGAACTGCACCATCCACCATGTTTGGTGACAGTTACGTAGCTTAAAGATTAGAGCTTTTCTGCTACTCGTGTGAAAGAGACGCATTCTCCATTTGCTTCGTCTGACGTCAGTGATTGAGACTCAACTCCATGGAGGAGATGAGGAGATCTGATGCAATCTTTAGGGGCTCAGGAACACTCGCATGTGACGGAGTTGTAGCTGCTGAAATGATAAAGAAAGCAGCTTTACCTATCGTAGCTATCGTAGTACATTCCTACTAGGTGCTGGTCAAAAGACGAGATCTCCTGTGTTGATGTGCGGCCAGCCGTGATAAGTGTCCTCTTCTATGGAAGATCTTCACTGTGAGTGCAACCTTCCCTTCCCCCTCTGCTTCAGGCACTCGGCAATGAGCCAGGATGCGAGACAAGGACCATAAGGCCCAGGTAGCCATCCTTGACACTTGTTTATACACCTTCCATAGCACTGGTGGGCTGTAGTCTGATCAGTCGGAGGCTGAGACGATTTTCTACCTCGATACTCGGCCGGCGCCGGTAAAGATTTGTCGAATGATATTGATGGGGGCGATGGACTCCAGAAAACTACGGAACAAGGTCAGTGCGAGAATTTGCTTGTGAGCCAGAGTTGGATCCATTTCAACGGTCCAAGTTCCCCATAAGCCCATGTCTTCTCCTCTGCATCATGTCCCTTCCCTCTATCATCATTGTTAATCCATCTCGCTCATCCTTCCGCTCTAAATCTATCTCTCCTATGCTATGTGCTGTCATCTACAACGACCATGTGTCGATTCCAACAGAGACGCGTCAACAACATGAGCTTTTAATACCAGCCAGGGCCGGTTTTGCAGCGACCATGAAAACTGTGGTGAGACGACAAGTCTGGTCATGTGCCTAGCGTTGAGTATTGGTGGTGAAGCATTGGACGTCAGGGAACATCCGGCCTGGGACTGAATCAGGCAACCCTGTCCCCAGACGACGGCGAAGCATCTCACACATCCCACCACTGATTCCTTCGCGCAAGCCAGCTCAAGGGCAGATGTATCGGTAGCCCCACCAACCACAAGACCGAGTAACCTTTCCAACTTCTGGGCCATGGTTCCTGCCCGATCTCAAGATCGTCTCCGCCGACGTAGTAGTTAAAGATGATCTGTATTCCGAGCATCAAGGGTAGTGCGATTATGTGACGGGGCTGATACCGAACGCGAGCTAAAATTGAAAGACAAGCTGGTGGAAGGCAGACGAGAAAGCATTGGGTCAGGGGGAAGGGTGGGATATACGGGCCTTGACGTGGATCGTGGCACGCGCTTTTAAGGGATTAAGGTGACTTTGTGGGAAGGACTCGACGACTGCTTAGGGAAGGGAGGAACGGGATTCACAAGATTGACTTCAAGGCAGCTGACGCGAGCTTTGAGATGGCAAGGCGATAGATTTGACGATGCTTACTGAAAAATTCTCTTGCTTCTTTTCTATAAGTTCAGAACCAAAGTCTTAGCACGATAGCCAAGCACAGGAGAAGTGGAGAGGATTCAAAAATGCGACTCGGATTTTGTCATCTTAGATTTGAAGGCTACACGTTCTCACCCCCGGATGCAATTCCCTGCCGGATGCAATTGTAGGGTTAGGGCTTTTCCCCATAAATATCCCTCCTACCATTTATAGCAGTACCACTACAATATATAATACTAAATATGGTCCTCTTAGCCCTGATAAGACTATGTCTACTTACGTGAATTACTGAATATGTGAAATAAGCGTAGATTGTTGTGTTGGAATATCAAGATGTCTGGGAAGTACGGCCCTCGGCGCTCGGGGGTAGCCCAGGGGCCCCGGGTCGATCTGCGCCAGAATATCGCTTTACTAAGGTACGTTCTGATATCCCAACACAGCAATCTATGTTAGTTTCGTATACATGTAAGTAGATATACTCTTAGCAGGGCTAGATAGACCATATCTAGTATTATATATTGCAGTAGTACTGCTATAAATGGTAGGAGGGATATTTGGTGGGGAAAAGCCCTAACCCTACAATTGCATCCGGCAGGGAATTGCATCCGGGGGTGAGACCGTGTAAGGCTCGCTAAACTTGTAGGCTAATCCGGTTTTTTTTGTCACCCGCGAGGCATTGTAGCGCCTGGGGATCTTCCATATCTTTGCACTACCTTAGTTAACATTTCATCTTTTGTCTTTGCTTTCCTCACAGTGCATTCATTAAGTAAGTACACATCCTGACTTGAACTTCAAAAACTTCGAAGATGTAATAATTTGATATGTGATATATGCTAATATACAATATGTAATCGAAGCAAGATGATGGGCAATTCCTGGTAAGTCAAATGTCTTTGAATTTTTCAAATCAATATGGTCTTTGTAAAATTGTGAATCTTCGGATTTTTCGAAGAAAATGCAAAAAAGCCCCAGGGGATCTGATCGTCTCCAGGGGCACTGCCTTGAAAATTTCAAAGTCTCAGGCCAGAATTCCAAAGTCAGTCTCTGGGAAGACTAAAGTCCCTTTATCTGACAAGGAATTATATGTGCTACGCTGAGGAGCTCCACCTTTGAATTAGCCTCAAAAACTTTGCTCGAAAACTTTGAACCTATCGATGGAGCTCCCCAGCGTAGCACATGTAGTTCCTTGTCGGATAAAGGGACTGTAGTCTTATTCTAGCCATAATAAGCCACGCCACTCGCAGCGAAGGCTAAATTCGTTCGACAAAGCATCATCAATGGGACATGAGGAAAGCAGGAACCCTTTTGGAACTACTTCGTTCGACAAAGCATCATTTCGTTCGACAAAACATCAATGGGACATGAGGAAAGCAGGAACCCTTTTGAAAATATTGATCCCAAGCACGAGATTAGCCAAGCCTTCCCGGAAGCCTTCCCGGGAAGACTCTCCGACGGAGTTTCAGCGATTCCGCAAGCCTCCACCATCAAGCACCGTTCCGAACAACACCTTTTCAGACCCTGACCCAATCATCCTCCACCACCTCCTCACTCCCAACCTCCTCCCAACCCTCCTGAATCCACACATCCCCATCAGTCACTGCCTGCGAAGCCTCGGTTTCCGCTTCTACCGCTCTGCTCTTCTCTATCTTTGTCAACACGGTGCAAATGACCGCCTTGACAGGACCGTACTTGAGTCCCGGCTACGGCATTGATTAGCGAGACGGACACCAAACATCGAAACAACCAGTGGCACACACCTGCGAGCATTTGAGATAGTAGTTGCCATATTCATCGCAGCCGCGGAACTGCAGATCAACAGGGCCGTGTTGGCCGTAGATGTCGAGCTACACCAATGATCGATCAGCTCATAGTAATACCAGACACGACGATCCGAGTCATCCGAACGTATGTAACACTGTGAAGATACGTACCAGGGCCTCATCTAGCTCGCTATCGCTGCCGTATGTCACCGTGTTGAGACTTTCCGGATCGAGGCCGGCGTAGCAGAAGGTATAGCTCACGGGAGCACAACTGAGAGCAAATTGCTTAAGTTGGAAGTAGCGGCGTCTGGTGCACGCAAGCCACTTGGCCTTGAACCTCTCACCAGCGAGGTGCTCGTCACGAAGTGGGGGAGAGAAAGACATTTTCTGCTTGAATGAGGTAGAGTCGGTGTTTGGTCGAAGGATGTTGTGATCGGAGATGCTTGAGCAGTCTTGTGGGTTTGTGAGCTTTATATACCCAGGGTGGAACAAGTGTCAGTCAATCCAACATGTGGCGAGAGTGGCGAGGCATTTGTGTTGACTAAACGGCAAGCGTTGTCGCGGCGAGAAAGTGTTGATACATCACCCTAAGGTCTTACGCATCTTGTCAGCGTTCCAAGAAGTAAGGTGTTCACCACAGTGTCGATTGAGAAGAGGATCCAATCCAAAAAGCTTGACTCATATACCCCATCCATTACCAAAACAGGCGCATATGACATCAACTCTATGGTGGATAGTCTGGAAAGACATCTTCAGGTTTAGTCCCAAAACACGACATAGCTGTCCCACTCACCTTTGGATAACACGACGACATTGAAATGCAGCAGGGGGAAAAAAAGTCGGTGTTGGCGAACAATGTGACAAGACGCTTTACCAGAGTATATATATAAGAAGACGTAACTCGTGGGCAATATTTGATTTGTTCCCCCTTTTCTCGCCGCCAGAGAGCCCTGGAATCAAAACTCTATCACTATCCAATGACGGAAGAACTTCCCCACCGAGACCGTTTTCCCTAAGTCAACTAGGTACGAGAGTTCTACTTCTGGTAAGCGCATGTCCTACTAGTTCTGGATCTTCATCCCTTGGCCAGTCTCCTTGCTATCAAGACCCTCATCGAGTTCGGCGCGGCAATATTCTGATATGTGCTTGTATCCTGTGCCGGTCCATCCTGCGATATCTCCAAACGAGCAAGAAGAGCGAGATCCGCCAAAGAAATTCCCATCTTTGAAGGGCTCCCCCAATGGGGTAAATTGGAAGTTGGAACTCCAGCCACACTCAAAATCAACGCCAATACTTCGGAAAAGCGATCCTAGTGCTTTCATATCATTAAAAGGGAACACTTCCTCGACAGGTATCTTTGGCAATTCGAGATACCACCAAATCACACGCTTCAAGGCCGGTAGGGAAGTGGCCTTGATTGCCGCAAGATTCTGTTGTAGCGGGACTCGCATGTCCATATCGAGCGCCATGTCTGTGCCAACGTATCCAACGTATGTGCGATCTTGAAGCTGCAACTCCTCCAAGTGCTGTGGTAGACATTCAATAGCTCTCTGCATGGTTATGCCATCGTGGACGTTGAGAAGATGCGCTGGACTTGCCAGCCGCTTCAGGGCGACATAATGAGCTAGACTGCCCATTGGTTTTGTGTTCTCATATGGCATATAATGGTCACCAGCAATGATCAGTTCCTCCAAATGGCTTCTGTGCGGGTGTAAAGCACGGTCGAGATTGTCGTATGATGGCAAACTGTCACCGCGGTAAAGATGCTGCCACTCACAGTCGAGAACCAATCGCTTGAGGGTGCAGATGGAGGTGAGGATGTCAGTAAAAACGTCGAGGGTGAAGATTTTACAGCGAAAAAGTTGTAGATCGTTGATGGGAGAGCTCCGATGCCCAAATTTTGGGAATTCAACGAGTGGGATATCGCTTGAGAGAAGCGTCAATCCTACGACCTTGAGCACCCGGAGCGTCGGGATCATAAGGCTATTTTTGAAGGTTCTGTATTGCCCCAATCGGATATCACGCTCAGATTTATCTGTGTCAATGTATTCGGTTCGGGCGTAGACGGCCTCAAAGTCCAGGTGTAATGACCTCAGCGAGGGCATAACAGGAACTTCTGAGAACATAGGCGGCGGCTTGAGATGGAGGTCTTGGAGCGATGGTAGCAGCTCAAACAGCAAACGCTGAAAGCTAAGAGAAGGATAATAGCCTGCCCGTCCCTTCCAATGCCCACCGCGGTGGCCAATCTTTAGCCATAACTCTTGTGGATGTTCACGGAGTAATGGGTATTTCGACAGAGTATTTACCAAGCAGAAGAACTTGGGAATATTAGAACTTCCGTCTCCACTGGTGAAAATTTTCCACTCGGGTATACTTTCGTCGCTGAGCGTAATGATAGAGTACAATTGTGGCTCAACGACAGTTTGGAAATGGCGGGAGACTCGACACAGTGGGGCCAGCCAGTGACTATCATGAGGAATGAAAGAGAAAATTCGCATGAGGAGCTCATTAGGGAGATCAGTAAGGCATCTTGCTTTCGGTGACTCGATAATTTTACTCATCGCGTCTTTTGGCGAGGCAGAAAGATTAAGGCGGTCTCTTAGAAGGACTGGAAAGCTGTGGATGTGTTGGTGTCCTTCTAGGCGTAAGAAACGAGGATGCCGAAGATTATGGAGATGTTTGTAGGCTCCTCTAGAAAACAAAGACTTTTGTGGATGCTGTTCTCTTACGCTTCTGTGGCTTTTGGCTCTTGAATCCTTTCGCTGTAGCCCACTAGATGGTTCGATAATCAGGGAAGAAGGCGAAGACATGATTAGACCCTGTATTGAGCTCAACAAAGATTCAGTACCTTCTACTTCTGTAGCAGTAAGCTGTTCCAGGATGATCTCGGTGGAAGAGGATTGTTGAATGCTGAGCAAGGGACCTAGATCGAGATGCTAGCGGGCCTTGGCATGGTTTAGACCTCTCAGTCTCCTCTTCTCCTCTGATTACTGATTAAGCTTGGTGGTCTCATCACTCTCGCTCCTTGCTCTCATCGACTACTTGATTGGACTTGATCATTCGGTCCACCGTGATTCTGGTCATACGGCAATCCATGAAGGTAGGAAACTGTGGTGGAAGGTCGCTGCTTTTGAGATACTTAGGAGGGGCACTTATAGTCATCCTTCTAGTGGTCTTGCTCTCCCGTACATTCGAACTCACCAGGTCCTTTCGGAAACCCTATGACCATCCTTCTGGAGTCTCAGGGTATGAGTTAGCGACATCTTTAGGAAAAGTTTCTGACACAGCCTCCCTTGATACCTTCTCTTCTGCCTCGAACGATGCATCGAATGCATCATCCTCGGAGATGTTGCACACCGCCAACGGCGCATCAGCTGCAGAATCTGCTGGTGTTGGACCCATTCAAGCACCAGATGCGTTGCCCGGTTCCCAGATTCCGGCCAAACCCAGACCGCAAGTGGACGTAGTCATTGCCCATCACTCCGAGGAGCCGTACTACATCAAAGTCTGGACGAACAATCTGAGATCGATTCCCTACATTCAAGAGCTAGGAATGCGGATCATAATCTACACGAAGGGCTCGATGGAGCTCGCTGCAGTAAAGGAAGCAAGTGGGGCGGATGAAGTCATCCAGTTGCTCAACGTTGGAAGGGAAGGAGGCACCTACTTGCACCATCTGCTCAGTGCCTACGACGACCCGCCGCAGTTCATACTCTTCGCCCAGGCGAAGCTCAGAAAGGCTCAGGAGGAAGGCTCGGGGGAGATGACACAGTGGCTTCAAGATAGGCTGCGGACCAAGTTTCGCAACGAGACGGGATTCATGAGCATGGACAGGAAGCATGACATCTGCTACTGTGGTCATTGTGCTGACATGGGCCGGGACGACTTCTATCCGTTGTGGCCGCAGATCTACTCCATGCTACAAGGGAAGATGTGCCAGCAGTTAGAGGGGCATGTCCTTTCCTTCAATGGTCATTTCATCGTGTCACGGAAGCGAATCCTTGCTCGACCTCGAAGAACGTACCAATATCTCCAGGCACTTGTCGATGCACCAGAAGATCATTGGATTCACTCGGAGCCCGAGCCCGCGTGGTTCGAGAAGGACAACGGAAAGAGCATACCCAGCAATCCCAAATTTGGGCATACACTCGAGAGGTTGTGGCATACAATCTTCGATTGTGATGATCCTGCAGAAGTCGTCGACTGTGACGTAGAGGGTATGAAAGCAGAAGGTCCAGGCGGGTGTTCTTGCAGAGACGCTCCATAACCAATCGCATCGTGTTCTCTTAAAAGAGTTCACGCGAACTAGAACATTGGCCAAGTCAAGTGCAGCTCATGGAAGTGCTACACATGATATGCCGCTTCGTGCGCTCCTACAAATGTTCACAGACCTCCTCCACTTCAGATCTCCACACAAGCCAAAAGCGCCAATGCAAGCAGCTCTTCTTTACAACAAAAGTCATACTTTCACTCGATTACTCCCGCCATCCAATTCCGCAAGTCATACCTGGTACCGGCTCCAAATTCAGCGTGACCGGGCCTATATAAGAATGGGAGCGATACTTCCGCTTTTCCGTATCCATAGGGATGTTCACATGCCCTTACGCCTGAAAAGGCCATCGCCGATAGCAGAGTTGCGGCGAGTCGCCGGGCATACCGCTAAATTCATCTCCGGAGATGGAGCTGGCGTGAGAGATGAAGTTGGCGATTGCCGACGACAGGCTACGGGAAGGATCTCCGGGGCGGGTATGAGGCTCGGGTAGGCATTCCCCGTGATACTATGCTGCCGTCGCGAGACTCGTGGTACTGTCGGGGATAATGGGCTGGAAGAGAGGCATTGTGGGAGCTTATTGGTCGCTGGCCACGCGATGATATCATGATGGAGAAGTGTTGGAGCCGGAGGGACGGGAGGCGAAGAGGAACTGTGGCCGAAGCAGTTGGGCGATGTCGAGGATTGAAGCCGAAGGAGAGTCGTTGAAGGACGGTGTCTGAGGCGAGGAGGTCGGCGTCGTTGGGGGTGTGGTGATCAACAGAGAGCCATCAATCTATCTGCCGCTGATGGCTCAGTATGAACCTTCTCCATGTCAACTACGTCTTCCGGTGCCCACCCCAAGGTTCTTCTCAGTCCGGACACCCCCCACGACGCTCCATGTAGCAATTCAATGACGAAAGGCGCAATGTCCTACACGGAAGAGCACGGTCGGTCACAATGCAAATGCATCTCGAGAAAGACTGGACCGTGTCTTGGATAACGCGCTTCACACCGAATCTCCTCCGAGGCCTGCTTTGATGATAAGAGGAGACGAATCCGAATCAAAAATCATACAGTGAGAATCTCTCAATCGCCAAGAACGGGCAGAGATGAACGGGGCAGGCGAACAGGGAAAAATCGCGCGCCAAACAGTAGAAGTGAACGAGCACATCGTTTTCACTTGCACAGAATCAAAAGATGAGAGAGAGGGAAGCCCATACCGGCACCATCCTCGGAACGAGCCTCGGTATGTCACAGGCTGGAGGGACTCCCTGATTCAGATACCCACCGCATCCATTGTGACCCAGCTTGCTATATCACTGCAGAAACTCACGTACCCACAGGCCACAGCACAGCAAACCAATCAAGTCCGAAGAGCCCACTGTCCCAACATACCTACCTTACTACCTTACCTACCTACCCGGCTCCACACTACTTACATAACCACCCGCGCCTAAGCAGCCCCCCAACCGCACCAATCACAACCCCACCCCCCCCCCAAAGCGCCGACCCTGCACCCATCCCTCAGCCCCGCCACTCGCGCTCCCAATCACTCCCAACCCCTACCACCCCATCATCAACCCCCTGTACGACCCCAGCGCTAATGCACTCCACAAAAGCCACCCAACACCCCGGCACGCCTTCCCATTCACCGATAATTCTCCTTGAACGGCAGGCCTGCTCGATCGCGGGCCCAGTTTTTTGGAATACCGAGCTGGGTCCACGGCGCCATGACCTCGACGTGCAGCTCTGGGCTCTGATGCGATAGGCACGCGTACCGGATCCCTGGACCGGGGGCGAGAATGAAGGTGGGTATGATTATGTACGTGTGGCCGAACGGGATTCCTCATCGGGGCAGGCGCGGACGCAGGTACGGACGACTATCTCCCAGCTCGCTTACGGTTGCCGAGCCCTGCGTTATCGACGAGAAGGGGAAAAAAAATAACGCGTGGGCGGGGGGAGTGCGTGCACGATGGTATCGCCGCTATCAGTGGAGTCATATGTACAGATCGTCGCTATCGCTGTCGCTATGCCAGATAGCAAAATTTTCCTCATTACTATTCCCCGTGCACGGTCGACACGTCGCCGTCGATCCATCGCGTACCTTCTTTTTCACTGTCGGTGCTCTTTCTGCAGATCTCCTGCTCGCTCTCGCTGGGGCTTTGTTGCCGGCCGTCGGGATCTGCGCGGGACTGCCTCGATGGCCGACTCGGCATGTATACAATCGGCGTGCCCATCAGGCTCTTCACCTTGGGCGGGATCCCGGTGTCACCCGTGGTCACCGCGGTCGAAGACGATGTCGTTGATTCGTCCTTTGGCTTGGGTTCGCTGACGACATCGACTTGGTGCGTCTTGAAGATCTCATCCGGCCTGGTCACGCTGATGTGCCCGCCGGAGAAGGAACCTCGGATACCTTTGGCGGTGGTCCAGTTGCCGGCTTTGCGCGGCGGAGCGGCTTCGGGATCCGCTGTCGTTTGCGAGGCGAGAGTGCGGTTGCGGAGCTCGTGGCTGGCGGCTTGTTCGCGGCCCTGCCACTGGTTTTCCTCCGTGAAACCGGCCTTGGTGAGGCCCATGAGCTGGTTCAGCACGGCGAATTCAAGCTTGAGCTTGATGGCGTAGATCATGGGTTTGATAGACGCTTCGCCGACATAATTGTTGGTGAATTCAAGGCCGATGAGGACGATGTCCATGCCGATACAGATGCAGTTGATCAAGAGCAGCTGGAGCATTACCTTTCGTGTCATGCTGTGGTAGATTGACCCCAGGAGTCTGACGGTTGACGTGATGTAGATCGTGGAGATGACAAATTCCTGAACGCAGAAGCCCGTAAGCTGGATGCGCTCCATGACGTTAAATTTGGGCGTCCAATAGTCTGCCATGGGCGAGTTGCTCCCATACGTAAAGACAATTGTTGGGATGTGTAAGGCGCAGGCGTCAAAGATGATCATGCAGAGTACATATCGAAGAGTCCGTTGATTGCGGACGACGAGATGAAGTCGTGAGTAGAGCACAAAGGCTTGTCCTGTGACCATAGCAACCCATCCTGAAAGTGGTCAGTCGGGGTCCTTCCGCACAATGTAAATTGTTTATTCGCCTCACCTATCTCGACGAAGGGAAGTTCAACCAGCCAGGACGTTCCGACAAGAAACTTGAGGACGAATCCCAACGCGTGCAATGTGCAGCCCCATGAACTGATCAGAAGCGACCAGAAGTATAGACCTTTGCGGCGCCTGAACGTATAGAAGATGACGAGGTCGAGTTCAATGGTATATGCCCAGGCGATAGCTGTCCCTGCCGCGAGTATACAATATTCAACAGGGTTGTAAGGAAGAGTGCCTGTAACGCCGGTAGTGGCGCGCTTGCTCAAAGTCTCAAGCATCGCTGCAACATAAGTGGTGGCCAATTGATAACGATAAACAGCGCTCGACCACGAGGTTGCAAGAATCCGGGGAAGCGAAGAGCAGGAGCAACATGAGAGGATTATGTACGAAGATGGCCGTCACAACGCAAGGTCGTTGCTCGTTATTTGAAAACAAAGACAGGGTGAAAAGGGAAAAAGTGACGGAATGGATTGCTGTAGTCCATGATCTAGGAGACGGGCTAATTTCAGCTAATGGGTGAAGGGACACAAGAATTCCAGGGGAAGGTGCATAGCTCTCGTGAACATCCAATGGACTATCGCATATATCAAGATGGCGTTCAAGCACAGACCCGCTAAGGACGCGAAAGGGTCCAATGGGCGATTACGCACCGCCTACCTACCTATCACTTCACGAAAGCGATAACGCGTGAACAAAACTGCTCGAAAGAGGCGATTTAGACCCCCGCTACACTTCAAGTACAAGTCTGCTAGCTCTTGCAACACCGTCTTGATCTTGGGGGATCCGTTCCTGTGGCCTCAGCTTCCTCCCAATCTCTGTCCCCGAGCCCTGATAGGGTCGGAAAGAGCGCAGGCACGGACATGCAGTGAGACGGCGAAAGACGGCAAGGCGGCCGGAGGCGTGTGATTTGAAGGATCAGATCCAGGTCGGGCCCAGGCACGAGCTTGGGATTGATTGGGATCAGCGAGCCTCCTGTCAGATTGAATGGATCCGAAGCTTGCGGGATCCCTGTCGCTGTTAGGGGCTAGGGCTAGAAGGCACGTAGAAGGTGGGGAAACCCTTGGGGAATCCTTGCGCAATCGGAGAATTGATTGACGTTAGCTCGTCCCGCGGCATGCCGGGGTCCGGGATTCCAGATTCGACGATGCGAGATGGCGTGTGACGAGGGCGGGAAGGAAGAAGATCTGGGGACGTGGTTGGTGCGCTAGATGGAGGATCCCTACCTACCTTGCACTTACCTGTTCCCTACGGTAGTTGATTTGTCTAGTGTCAATTGGCGCTGGATTGGGCTCTTGGCAGCAGCTCCCGCTCGCCGCTCGGTGGAACCTACGTACTTGAGGTGTTCGTATCCACTTCCAAGTTCCACCATTTGAAAGAGCTCCGCTGATGTGATAAAATGTGCTTTGGTAATAATCAATAACAAGGAATTCATCGACTACCCCTTTGACTTTTCAGCATCTCGATACGCCATCCGTGTCCCGTGCTTCGACCCGTATCGCAGGTATCGCAGGGGCAAATGGCAAAGTGAAGGCGAATTGACGAGGTCAAAACTCAGAGCTTTCGTGTCCAACACTCTGCGAAGGTGCTACCTCCCCTCGGAAAGCTGCCGAGACGGCCGGCGGCTTCAGAATACATACCCTACTCCTTTCTTGATCGTTACTGCCTACACAGTCTCCGTACGAAGCCGTGTCAGACATCCATAGCATCGAGCCGTCTCACGTGTACGTACCCCTTAGGGTGCCGCAATGATGATCAGTCGACCTCATTCTCCGGAGGCAACGGCAGCTTTCGAAGATCGGGACTGCAATTGGATACATGCGACTGATTGACAATGATGGATCAATGTGCACTGGCTGTTTGGGACACTCCTCGATTGTCACATTTCGTTGTGCTTATTTATAGGCCTCCATCGTGCCACGCACTTAGCTCAAATTTCGCTGATTGAGCAAGCCTTTCGTTCGCATTCTGTCATGGAACGGAAACGAGGGCCGAAATTTCCGTTCCTAGTGACAACCATCTTCAACCAGCAGTCCATCTTTCCACATACTTTCTTCAAAGATCCGCTCGAGCTCTTCGGTTCTCAATTCTGGTATGAATGCCTGAGTGCCTTCCCTATGACCTGGCTTTGCCTCGTCATTGACTGCTTGCTTGACCGTCGAGAGTCACCCATCCCTGCTTGAAGTACTCCTTGGGCTGCCGTCGGCTGTCGTCGAAGCGTCTCGGTTCCGCCCACACGACTTTGATAGCAGTTTCGGCTTCCGCTGGAGGAGATGCCCGGCAGGAAGTCCTTTTGAGTATGTCCTACACGTGAAGCCTGATGCTCAATATCCATATTTTGCCAAACAGAATTTTGGCTGGACAGAAGTGGAACAGTCTCAGCCATAGCCATGCTTAAGCGCAGTGCCACATTTTGCATTCTTGTTCCCAGAATAAAACTACAGTGTCAAGATCAGGCCGGACGTTCGGGTCGGGATCGATACATTCGTTGACAACCCATTTCCAGTGGTAAGGTATGTCAACCGTACGTGAGCCCCAAGAGAGCGATCGTGGAATGAAATCGTTTCGATCGCTTACCTGCTCGAAGGCTACCCACAGCGTTCGACCAAGACTGTACACTTCAGCCGCCTCAAGCGCAGCTGGGCATTCGACCTGCCATATTGGAAAAATGTTCCATCGAGGCCAACTCCAATGGTTTCGACGTGCTGTTCCTGTGTATTTCTTGTACGTCAACTTTGGTCTCCTGGCACCTTCTCGCGAGATCCCATTCCCGTCCGGTTGGAGCGTTTCGATCTCGACATCCCAGGAACCGTCCGCTTCTGGAGCCATGAAAAAAGGTGAGGCACCGCACTGCTCCCAGTCAATTAGGACAGCGTTCTCGTCATTGTCGAGAAGTATGTTGCTCGGCTTCAAGTCCATGTGATACTGCCTTGATACATGCGTCGCCGCCAATGCGGATGCTATCTGGGACGCCCATTTTGCCTTGAGTATCGGTGGAAGCCTCTCCCCAGCTGCATTGCCTTCATCTAGAGCTTGTTGCAACGATTCCCTTGGGAGGTAAGGATACAATGCTCCACAAATGTAAGTTGAGCTTCCGGTCATTGAGGACGTGTCGAGGATAGGAGGACTTTTCGTGGTGACAAGGAAACTGGGAGGAGAGACGACATTTGGGTGTATTGGCAAAGAATAGATCATACTCAATTCGTGATAGAATGCCTGCCTCTCATCTCCAAAGCCAATACCCTGCTCTAGAAAGAGTCGAAAGCTCAATCCTTTATAGACATACGTTGGTTTTGACTTTGCGTCATTCCCAAGGTGTACCATTGTAGTACCTCCTCGGCCTCCAAGGACCACAGAGAAACGAAGAGATTCCAACGACACGAATGCAGTTCGTGTTGGCCGAGAATTCGGAACCAGAGATGAGTGGACAAGCTCGCTTGGCATAAGACTCTCCAGGTATTCTCGACAAGAGCTCTCGTGCGAAACCCTCCACACGATGGTTCCATCCGGTTTCTCTCTAAGCTGAACGACGACATCTGGAAGTCGGATCAAAGGATGCGACGCGCAATCCCGCCAAACCTGCGCTATGGAAGCATAAAGCACCTGGCGCATATCCTTCCTGCTGGGAAACGAAAACTCTGGTTCCGTCACGTCGATTTCGTGGAAACACGCCACAACGCGACTGTGAATGCTCTTCGGGCGCCACGGTTCGAAGGGAAAACTGAATAAGATGGAGACATCGTCGGAGTAGCTAGTGGCGAAAGCGCTGGCACCGTGCTCGTCTCCGCTAATGTGTGGTTTTGATGTCCATGAGAAGGGAATTTCACGATGGGAGATGAGAGATGAGAGATGGGAGCAGCATTTGGAAACTTGGAAAGAGGAAATCTGTGGCGCAGGACAATGGGGCGAACAATTCCTAGCTTGTTGAATAACAAGTAGATAGGTTTTGGAAAGATTCTGAAGATTTTTGGGAAGACTTGTTTTCACAAAATACTGCAACGCTTGCCTCAAGAGCGAGTGAGCGTAAGTGAAGGTAGATTCCTGAATACAACGCCCGAAGTCTGGTGGCCGACGTATGAAGCCAAGCTTGCCTGCAGACTAGGCAGTGAACACCCCCAACTTTATACAATTAGTTTATAACTAGTTTTCAAGTGCAAATTCCTCATCTCTTTTAACAGGAATGCTTTTCACAGTGAGTGGAAATCCAAAGTGGCCGGATATTTCTGAATGAATCAAAGACTTGGCGGAGAGGCCGACACCAGAGAACGCCGGCCAATCACAAGGGATCTCCTACTCCGTATCCTCACTAAACTCGATAAAAGCAGTCTCCGAGAAGCCAGCATACATTCTGCATTGTGCCTGGCATTTGCGGCTTTCCTACGCGTGGGCGAATTTACGTGGTCTGAGAACGACTTAGGCGATGAAGATTTCCGGCGCTGGCACATTACTAAACGTTCTATTGACTCCATTGCATAGCGACTACATGGAGTTGACCCTGCCATCATCCAAGGCTGATCCCTTTGGACAAGGGATTACATTATGAATTGCGGCCTCAAACGATGATGCTTGCCCCGTTCAATCACTCCAACATCTATTTACCCGATTCCTTCTTGGCATGTCCTCACCATTATTCAGCTCCGGACCGGGCAAAGCTTTCACAAGACAGTATGTCACAACTGCGCTGCTCAGGACACTCTTTTCTACCTCCTCTCCCCTTTCCCTACTATTATTCTCTCCTCCCTCATCTCCCTCATCACCCTCTCATACTCCCTCTCAAACTTCTCCTTCTCCCGCGCCGACTTCTCCTGTCTCCTTCACCCTCTCTCAAACTCCTCCGTCTCCCGCGCAGGTTTCTCTGTGTGCCTAACCAACATCTCTTGCACGTTCTTCCATAGCCGTGATAGAATTTTTTCAGTACAATATGAGACTTTGATCATTGGGGTGTGGGGAGGAATGGTACGGTAGGTTACTCGCCGTGGTCCGTTGCAAAGCGTTCAATGCTTCGTTTGAACTTTTTGTTCGTCTAGAGTCGAAGAGGCTGGCGAAGGCAAGGGAAGCAGAATCGAAGTGAGATCCTTGGAAAGTAATGGAATCGAAAGGGTTGGTCGGGGAATCGGGTGTCGTTGGCGCTGGAGGGCCGTGTTTGGGGAGGGGGAGGGGGGATGGGTAGGCCGGATTGTAGGAGTTTGGAGGGCGTCCTTTGAGATGTGTGCGAGGTTTTGTTTTTGAGGGATGGGGGATTTAAGTTACTGTGGAGGGGGGGAAGAGGAGTTGAAGAGCTTTTTTGGTGCTTGACGAGTGGTGACTAAACGAATGTATCAAGGAAATCGAGGAGGATATTGGATTGCTTTCGACGTGGACTGGTGGGGCTTGAGCCTTGAGTGCATTGGCATGCCGCGGGTGATTAAGACTGTATTTGGTATTCCCTTTGGCACAAGTGGATGTGAAGATGTGGGACTAGGAAACGCGTTCCTAAAGAGGCTCAGCAGCAGGCCTGTCTAGGTCTTGTAGGCGGTGTCTTGTGCACTACAACATAGTGCTAGAGGACTTCGCACACCTGTATTGCATAGACATGGAATGTAGATGACCAAATATAGGAGTGGGATGACGGGATGGAGAACTTTGATAGCTCTGGAATGGAGGAATTCGACCGAATTAATAGCCTTCTGTTAGTGAGAGGACAATCGCTCTATATATCTTGCGCGGATATCTGGACTGTCCAGATACGTAGTCCGTGTATATAGTCCTGTCCGGTTAAGAGGGACTATCGTTGCATTGGAAAATACTCTAGTGCTTCGCCTAAGGCGCAATCTGGGTTTCTATATACGTTGAAACGCCCTAATGTGCCGGACCTTCACAGAGGTGCGGTCGGCAATGCTGGGAGCGGAGATTGCTTGCAGCGCAAGGCTGTGAAGTAGATCAATGCTGCATACATGCCGAGATGCTTGAAATGATCATCGGGACGAAACAATACGCTCTCAATTGCCTGGATGGCAACAGTACTCCCATCTAGAAGCCGTCTCGCTTCCCCCGGTCTGCCGGTCCCTGTCTTTACTCTCTAGAAAAGTTCCCTACTCCACCCGCTCGACCTCCTCCTACTCCTCGTTTTCCGACTCACTCTCCCGCTTCACCTCCTCTTCTTCATCCTCCCGCTAGCTCTTCGTCTTCGCCCACTCCTCAAGCCCCACCTCACTCACCCGCTTCTTCTCCTTCTTTCCTATCTCCTCCTCCAGATTATGCTCGTGTAGTTCCTCGTACATGCATGTCAGTTCGCGCTTTTCGTTATTGATGTTCTCTTCTCGGGCGAGTATTTCCAGTTATAGAGTCAGCTGCAGTTGTCAGGAGATTTCCTCCAGGATGATCTTTGATTTGGTGATCTTGGGGGTGTGAGGGATAATGGCATGATAAGATGAAAAGGTGGGCGAGGCGGGCTTACGATGGTCTTTTGTCGATAGGTCAGTGGTTTATTCTCGGCTGTTGATGAGGTCGAGCTTGTGGAGTTGAAGGGATGCTTTGGCTGGAGAGGGTCGCCGGTGTTGGGCGGGTGGTTTGGGGGCATGGTTTCGAGAGTTGAGAATATGGAGGCTTTGGGAGGCGGTAGCTGTGGGAGCTTTTGGTTGTGCTTGATGGGTAGTATTCGTAGGTGTGTTGATCAGATGAGCGGGGAAGACAATAAATATTAACTGATATTGAGCTAGCTTTGATGTAGAGAGATTTGACTTATGCGTTGGTCAAGACCTCCGAGTGTGGGTGTCCCGGTTTGTCGACAAACGATTCAACGACACCTGGGAACAATCGCGATAGGCATATTGCGTATGTCATATCATACTTGTGGATTGTGCTTCTCCATGGGCGTTCTGTCACGCCTATGAAAGTCATCATATGCAATGGACGGTAATACTTACTCTCAACATCATCGTAGATAGATCTCTACTTGTCGAGTATAATGAGACCATTATCGCCTAGCGGTAGTAGCTACAGCGACAGTGACTGTAGTAGAGTAGCTATCGACCCATTTGCAGAAGTTGAGTAGAATGATAGACAAAGGGCTAAATTTTGTCACGGTAAAACGAAAGCGAGCTCCGAACGACCCGACAGATATCTATCGCTGTGACAATACATTTACGCATCCGGAGGTATGTGCTCATGTTCCTGTTCCGTTAGGACGGACTATCTTGGCCTCGTAGAAGAATCTATTATTCTACATAAGGCTACTATCTAGGTTTCTATCTACGTGTAAAGCGCCCAAATCTGCCGAAAGGCCCACACCATGGAAGGACAGCCACCCGAAGGCGCTGATGGAATGACAATCTCCACCCTATGTACTAAATGATAGGCAGAAGATATCTTTGACAACGCAATGCTGCTGTGTAGATCAATGCTGCTAAATGCCGAGATGCTGGAAACAAGTACATAAAAGACACGGTTAGTAAAGGTCTCAGCTCATCCAGAAATTGCACAAAAGGTTGTCTTCCGCCATGTTGCGACATGCGTCGATGGGCTAAGCCCCGCGAGTTGCTCTTCGCGGCCGGAGTTCGCGCCTTGGAGGAGAGGGGTCTCTCTTAGCGAGTCTTTTGGGAGTAGCGGTCGCGACTTTTGGTTTCAGCGCCTTTCCTTTGGGGCGTGCTGTTGAAGACTCTTTGTAATTTCCATCGTCACTTTCCTCCTCTTCTGAAGAGCTGCTAGGATCGGCGTCGCTCAACTCAATTACAGGTGCCTGGCAAGAGCGCGGCCTGCGGGTCGATCTAGGTGCAAGTGTAGGCGGCTCTGGAGTAACGATTCCATTCCTGCGATGCGCATCTTCGATGGAATCCTTCCTTAGCTGGTGAGCGTAATCACTGGCATTCCTAAAAGCGCCGACACCTTGTCGGAATCCATCAGGGCTATCTGCGAGGAGGAAGGATCGGAGTATAGTCATGTAGGTGTGAGAAGGAGTTCCCGGTCCCCTTGGCTGGGAGACATGATGACTGAAGAATTCAAGATAACCCGCCCCATTATAAATCACACTAACGGTGCGTGCATTTTTATCGAAGATCTCTCCCCTCCTCCCGAGATTCTCGAGGCGATGCATAGCTTGAGCACCTAGGGCACCATCGTGACATGCCTGTCGCCGAGCCACAGCAGTAGAACCTTCTGGCCCCTTAGCCTCAGCAAAGTAAGTAGGCAAGAAGGCCCTTTCCTTGCGTGTTGAGGGAACTATAGCTTTGTCTAGCAGTTCTCGAAGGGTTCGATTGCCTTCTCCAGGAAACTCTCCTTGGTACCAGTCAGGCTGCGGAATGACAATCTTTTTGGTGATTTGCTCGAGGTGTCCGAAAGGCACATTCTGACCAGATGCATATCTCGAATTGCCTACGATCTTAGGGAATACTTTACTCATGACCTCGCCTTCGTCCCGCGCCCCATCAGCGGCTTTTACGAACGATGAATAGGACGCATCGGAGCTGCGGGATGGTGACGCTCGAGGCCGTATCAGCACTTCATTCCATTCTGCGTGATTTGCAGCTCTGTGTGCTCGGCTCGCAGGAAACACATTATTGTCGATAAGATGCTGCTCGAAGTTGCCGTCGTAGGCCGAGGACCTTTTCTGCCCCTTTTCTTCGTTTGAGTGGGATGTTTGTCCTGACTTTGCTTTGCCCTTGCGAATTGGCGGCATTGAATTTGGCGTAGATGAGACTGATTCGGGATTCGGATGCTGGACTGTTGTTAGCGCAAGATTGATGCGACAGGAAGAAGAAAAAAACCTTTCTGATATCTGAGAGATCAGGACCACCGCGGCGCGCAAAGCGAGTTATGTCTGTAGGATGCTGCTCGCGGGTAATACTTACATGCTCGTTTGGATGGGCTTTGGTCCGTAGCAGTGCGTTTCGTCGATTCAGTTCACGTAGAGCATTCGAGGTCAACCGTAACTTGGATAGTGAATCCCAGTATTCACGTTCGGCCCTGTCCCAGCTTGACCAAGAGGAGTCGGTCGAGGAGGACTTGGAGGAAGAGTTAGAACATGAAACACTCGAACATCTTTGCCTTTTCGCTTGAGGCTCCGAGACTTGAGATGACTCTGATTGAGTGTTTCCGTGCTCAGATGAAAGGGTTCTGCGTTTCCGCGTTCGACCTGTAGGTAGTAGTTGGGAGTCAGGTGCAACTATAGGCCTTGACGAATTGGTATCGCAAGGCCGAGTTTCTTGATTTGAGCGAGCTCCGACCTTCCCATCGTGCTGCAGAATCGCCATTTTTATATAGTAGCTCTAACGTTAGCCGCTAGGGAGGATCCGACGTAGATGCTTCCTGAATTGAGGGGATGAATAGCCGCTAATGCATGCGGCCAGGCATTAGAGGTCTCGGATCGCTGTTGCATAGGATTGCATTGAATTATGTCCTATCATTCGCGACCCATTCGTGGACGTGGAAGTGAGCTATGTTTCGAGCATTGAGGGATGTTTGAGGGCATAATGCTGTTGAAACGCGGAAACTCTGATCGAACGCCAGGGTTACTTGGCGAGGGGAACCTCGGCGGCTACGGATCACGCCAAACCCAGATAGGATAAGCGCCAAATTGAAAATTCGCAATTTGCTAGAGATTATTGGGTATTGATTATTGCGGATTACCTACTCGCATGGCGCAGCCCTGCGTCTTGATCAGATACAGCGCGTCAAGTGAGCATAGCGATCCTGTTGAGAATTATGGAAGGATTGATTGGTTTTCCTACTTGAATAGCTGTGCAGGCCACGCCAAGACTAGCGATTGGCCACCGTGAGGGGTAGCAACAACACAGGTGCTGCAGCATTTCCACAGATCCCCTCTTATCAAGCAGATGCGGCCGTAAGGTATGGGACAGTGTCCGCGAGTCGTCTACCGACCTTGACCCAACCATAGCCTCACTGCAATTGCGAGCTTCGAGAGTTGATACGATGGCTGACTGAGACCAATAATACGAGTGAAGAGTCTAAGAAGCGATGTCAATTTCTACGGGGGCTCACAATGAAAGGGAGAGGAGCCACGAAGAACGCCAGTTGACCTGAAACTAGCAACTGCCAGAAATACGAAGACCGAGCGCAGCACGAGGTACTATACTTTTTCTCTCTCAATTCCTACACCGGAGCAAACTTCGTTAATCGTCAGATTCGTGAATCATCCGGCTTTGAGCAGGTCAGCTAAAGCACCTAATATTCTCAACAGGGCTCGTTCCTTGTCATCAGCAAGTCGTTTCATGCGGTTATTAAAAGAGGAGAATCTTCCAATCAAAGATCGAGACATGAAGCTAGAAGACCTCCCGAGCTTCCGATGACGCAAAAGTTGCAAGGCTGCATATAGTGATATTTCAGCTCTGTATTGATCAAAAGGTATATTGGCGGGAGGGTTGGGGAAGAATGTTGGAGTCTCGTCGATCTTGACGCACGAGAGTGGGTCCCGTTATGTATTCGCCCTTCTGTGACCATTCATCCTATTTATGCAATACGGATCCTCCTGCAAGGCAAAATAGGCAATCTCCGCGTGACCTGCCTTTCATTGGCAAGGTAGAAATTTAATGCCGCGACATGCAGCATATTGAAATGGGTGGCCAGGATCAGCGCCATGTCACAAATGGGAACAGGGTAGGTAGTTGCGATTGATATCTTCCCTGTGGTTTTCATTCTGAGAGAATGATACCCATGCTGATTTTCTGGCTAGATCACTGATCGCCGTTGCCATTTCGTCTTTCTTGAGATTGACTTCGCTTAAGCTGTTGAGCATACCACATCAATCCCAGACATCACACGAAGCCTTAAACATGTCGAGCACGAACCCTCCGGATATCAATCCGGCTTCTCTGATCTTGGTCTCGAAGCCGACTTTCTTTGTGCGCTATGGTCCCACTCTCGGTATTGCAGCTGCCGAATGTCAACACAGGCCGTGGTTTGGAGTTGCGTTGGCTCCTTGCTTTGTTTCGTGTTGTTCAGTATCGATGTGCGCCTCCGCGTCTTCCGCCGGCTTTACGACGATGATTTCTTGGTCGTCCTGGCGTGAATTATCCTGTTTACCTGTACCGTTCTGTGGCATGTACAGAGGACACTGGAGCTACCCTACGAGTCCTGTTCCATTGGCTACGGAGGGATACTACCGTCGACGTATTCTGTGGAACATTTTACCAACTGGCTGCATATCGATTCCGCGGAACTTTTTCTGAATCTGATCGGCTTGTGGTGCATCAAGTTTGCTCTCCTGGCCTTTCTTCGAAAACTCGGTCGCAAAGTGAAAGGGCAAAAGATCGTTTGGCGAGCTGTTTTCGCACTGACGGTGGCCGGGCTAGCCGTTTCAGTGGGCGTTTGTTACTTCCCGTGTATATTTGCAAGCTATCAATTCGAGGAGCATAAGTGGATCGATATTCTTTGTGGGCATGATAATGATTCGATCCGGCATTCTGTCCTAGGCCTGAGGCCGGTGCGGCCATATACAGGTCATATCGTATTCACATTGGACTCGATTTCTCAACAGACTTTCTGAGTGAGTCCATGGTCGCTCGCAAAATGTGCGGCAGTGTAATGACGCGTGACAGTAATGATGATTCCCATCCATCTACTTTGGAACGTAAAGATCAACCTCGAGCAGAAAGTCGGCATACTCATCATCTTCTTCCTCACACTCATCACCATGGTCTTCTCTATCGTTCGAGTTGAGACATCCCTCAAAGGACCTCGCGAAGACGACGTATTCTTCTATCTCTGTGCGACCATCGAATTGACCGTGCGACCATCGAATATCAACCAAGAATATCAAGAGAAATATTTAAACCCCTCATCCCTCGCTGGGTTTTCATCACATCCACTCTCGAGTGTTACTCTGCTCGAAGTCTATTCTTCTTTGTACCTCACGCTATATGCGCATCGTCTGCCGCACACCTCGCTTTTCGATCGAGATTTGGGCTGGAGATCGAGGTTTCCAATGGCCCACGAGTTCTGCAGTCAGCGGTAATATCGAGCTGCCAACTACCCTGAGCAAGAAATAACATCTTAGCTATGCACAGCAAACGATTGTCTGTTTAGCATCTAGACATGTCGAAACCCTCCAACGCAAAGCCATCCTTCCGCAAATTATCGCACATACATTCAACCCCAAAGTCCTCTTCATCAAAAAATTGCACGCGGTCTCCGTATCTGTAGAATCCTATCGTTGTATCAACGATGCGCTGAAGACGGTGCTGTCTTCCGAGGCCGCGATATTCGAAGAATTCTTGAGCCAACAATTCCCATATAGTCCCCGTGGATGCGAGTAGTTGTAATCGTATGCGACGCCGTAGCAGGTCTTGCTCAGGGCGGGAAAGTTGTTCCAGGTCGCGCACGCCTCGATACAGTCAGTGCAGTAGTAAACGAAGACGCTGTAGAGATCGTCGCCGAACAAATTAATGGCACACAGGGGTCTGAACTGGGTCTGCGTTACGAAAGAGCTGTAAACGTCTCCCAAGGCGGTGCAGTTGGAAGATGGAGCAAAGGGACTGTCGTTGACGTGGAAGGGATTGACAATGGCATTGGGATCGTGGAGGGAGGAGGTGTTGAATGAAGAGCAGGAGTCGTTGGATACTACTTGTGGCAATGAGGAAACGGTCGGTTGGGTCACACATCTAGCACTGCTGCAGTCAGCCTCTTGTGACATGCAGGACAGGGACCGTAATGCAACATACCCGGTGTCTCTCTTTGCAGCCAACAAGCCGGCAACACCAGCTGCAACGACTGCCAACACCAGAGCTGAAGCGAATGCAATGCTCAAGAATAATGTGGTAGGCCGTAGCCCGTAGAAGCGTTTGCACGGCAGAGGCGTACTAGTGTATGTCTTTCGATGAGAGGAAGCAACTTTTTTCAAGGCTGGGGCCTGTGGCTGTTCAACGGTGCTATTAACGTCAACTGCCTCTGGAGGTAACGCGTTATAAAGGACCTCTGGGTCTCTTCCAGGAAGCGTCTATGGGCAGGTTAGATAAATCATCCTCGGGATTCTTTTTTACTCGCCTCGGGTGCGAAAGGAGCAGAATCAACCTCTGGAGTATTGTAAAAGTCGGTGGGCTCTGGCGCTCTTACAGTTTTGTCGTTCTGAGGGAGCTCCGAGGTAGAGCAAACAGTTTGATTTCCGTAAAGCTGCGCCATTTTCTTGGATTGACCCTCAAATCTGGTCTTTTGTTCTCTGTGAGATTGTAATTTAATGATAATCGGCGTGCGTACATCTGTCACTTCTAGTGTTGTGGGTTTTGGGAAAGTCGGAAGTTTGGGGTTTCCCCTTCGCGCTCAGCATTCTGGACAGACATGGTAGATTACTTAGGGGTGGTACATTCTGCCAGGGCCATTCTTTTGCATTAAGACAAGCTGGCAATGGCGGCAACGGACGATGCAAGCAACATGTGACATCCATGAATAGGCATTATGATGAATCTCTGAACATGTCCGATTCCTGGAACGTACTCATAGGATTCAACGCAGGAGCAGGGCGTCGACAGGCTGAACGCATCCTTTGAAATGTTAATAAAATGATTAGCTGTCTATTAAGAGCTGCTCCAGCCGTTCAAACTTGATCGACCACGACAGTGGCTCAATTTTTTGAGGCCATTTTGGAGGCCTAAACTTGAAACTCCCCAAAGCAATGCTTTTGTTCTGGTACGAGATCTATACCTCAAGTCACAAATATTCAAGGTAATCATAGAATCCTAGACAGGTGGTGATGGCGCGGGAATCGTGCCCCATACTCAGCCTCGTTCCTTAGCTGAGTGTGGGGCACGTTTGTCAATGCTCCTGCCTTTTAACCCGTGCAACTGCAACTAAGAACCACATTGTCGAGTCGTCACGATTATCCTGTTGTCACACCAGTACTCCAGCAATCTTGAGAACATCGCTTATGCTCTTCTGTTCACGGATCATCCCGCAAAAAGGACGACTTCATCTCAAACAGGATTTCATGTAGGAAATTTTCTGGCAAGGGAGTCCCAATAACAGTGCCGCGCACTTGCCTCGTCTTATCTCGTCCTTCGGCATGTGCGTGGGACGATCAACACTCATCGCAATATGCAAAGCCCATCATATCCATTCATGATGGGTTCCTCTCCACAGTATAACAGGGCAGTGTCATGTGTATATTAGTAGCACCCGTGAATCTCAGACGCGAATAACGACCAGCAGTTGGCGAAGTCGGTCTTTTCGAGTCAACTCTTTCCTGTCGCAACGCCCATCGAAGCAAGGATCAGGAAAGGTAAAAGGCTTTGCGCAAGAGCCTTGTATTTCAGCAATGAATTTCTACAGCGCCGCAATCCTACAAGCGAGGGCGAGCACACAGTTGGATGGACAGTAAGCAAGTCTGCAGAGTAGAATGCATGCTGTCGAAGACTCAACGCATCACGCGGGCACATCGAGCCAGGCAACGGTGCATCAACGTTGCCCTTAACATCTTGAAACACAAGCACATGAATACACACAGCGAGATGCAGTTCTTGAGATGACAAGACAGATCTTCCGAGTTTTGGGATCAATTCCAGTCGAGAAAATAACAATGGCGTCAGAAATGCTCTCAGCTCATCATAGACGACTACACCAAGGATTTGATGCTGATGTTGGGTTTCTGTCTCTCCTTTTCACTTATTTTGTTGAACCCTTAGCTCCTCGAGTTCTCTCTCATGTAATTTATCTCTTGCTTGTTTGACGACTCTTTTGATAACTTGAGAAGCCGCCAGTACCACGAATTTCTCAGCCCGCTTAGCCGCTGCAGCTAGACCCTAAGCGGATGGTGTTGGAGGGGTATATGCCAAGCAACTCCCGAGCAGCAGCTGCCAAGAATTCCTTTCCTGGCGAATTCTAAGGTCTTCATGCCGCGCTCTTGAGCCTTTCGAGTTTCGACATGGGGCTGTACTTAATACTTATAGTCTAGGACTCTAGGCTAGGTACCATGTTCAGCTGTGCGGTGAAATTGACCCTTGTCACTGCATGATTAGTTTCCAAGATGAAACGGCAGCGTCACAACCCAATCTCCTTTCTACAGAACGTCAGTCGAGGACTCGAGGTTGGGATTTTGTTTCATTGAGATTGAAGAGGCTATGCGACCGGGAAGCTGTCTCTTCATTCCACCTCGAACTGCTTCAATTCAAGGCTCACGGTAGCTTTGAATTGCTGCGATGATTGCATGGCTCCTAGCCCCGTGAAGCTGATCCTAGGCAATTGACCGTCCATCACATACCCGCATGGTGGAGGGCAACCCTTCCTTCTATCTTCAGAACCTCACCTGTTGTGCCATGCGCGCTCCCAGCAGGGTTCGCTCTTACGTCAAGACATGTGGCATTGCAACATCCATACTTGCAACACTCATCGCAAGAACCCTTGCTGCAACTCTCCCCCCACCACCTTCTCCGGCCGACAAATGGCTTTACCCTGATGTCGACACGTCCCCCACTTATAACTACCTCGATACAGTCAATGCCTCCTGGACATCCAATTTCGTCGCTCCATATCTGCTGCTCCGATGCCAACATCCTGACGACCCTGTCCATTACGCCTATCGTAGGTTTTCCTAGCCTCCCGCATGGACTCCATCACCATCTAATGTTACCGTCCAGCATACAACCAGTCTGTATTAGCGACAGGTTCGGCCCTCGTCCCCCTGGATGACGGGAATGCTTGGTTGTGCCACTTCGAAGTGTCCGACCTCAGCACCTCTGGCACCACTCCACCTACGTTCTCCAGCAACGATTTCAATATCGTGCTTAATGATGGGCAAAAGCCTGTACTGTGGACCGATTCGCAGGACGGTGGAGGAAAGGCCTCATCCAGCGCAACCTTGAGCCCCACAACAGCTGATCCCACGACGTCGGGAACCAGCTCGTCAAGAATTAGCACATCAAGCACCACGACCTCCTCTGTTACTACAACCCCCACCACTCTCCCTCCAGCAGCTTCTACTCCCAACAATACTCCTACCTCAAGTTTAACGACTGCAAGCCCAACAATCGCAAGCTCGAGCGCCATCGTCGCAACACCCACACAACCATCAACCTCTCCTACTCCCTCAAGCACAACGAGCGGTCTCAGCAAGAGCAAAAAGATTGCGATCATAGTCGGGTCTACCATGGGCGCACTCCTACTCCTCGTCATAGCAATCGGCATTTTCTTCGTCCTTCGGACCAGGAGGTCGGGGCGAAATGCTGTGGTGTACAGAAGCGGGCCTGGATACGGATATGGAAGCAAAGAGGTTCCCGGTTCCGAGGCGCCCAGAGAAAGATGGAAAGGAGTTGACATACCTGGCGGACCAATGCAAGGTTACTTTTGAAGCGCGGAACGAATGACGGAAAGGGCTTCATATACAACATACCAGTCAAATAAAACCAAGTCACGGAGTTAGAAAGTAATGAGATATTAGGATACATGATGGGACGCGGATGATACAGGAACAAAGCACTATGCAGGTCATGCCACAACGCCCGTCCATACCCATCACAGCTATACGCAACGATGCCCGACGCAATATTCGAGCACTGAGCCCAACCACCATGACAGCCATCGCAGCTATTCTCCTCCATCCTTCACTCGATCGCGTATGCTCTGCAACCCACCTACGCAACAACGAACAAGCCTCCCCATATCTCCTTCCTCGTCCGTCTCGCGAATTCTAACGCATTCCACCACCTCAAGTCCCCCTCAAAAGACAGAATGCATCTCCTCGTCACAATAGAGCCCCACTCCCCCAGCGCCCTCGGCATCCACCGTACACGCACGAACATCCCGCCCCCTCCCCCCACCCTCTTGACACCCAACGCCTTCCCGAACAAAGTCTCCGCAAAAGCCGCCTCCAAGCACCATTCGAACCCTCGTCCCGGCAGACCCGCAAAGGCCCCGCAGCATCTTCAAATCGCCATACCCAGCGGCTTCATCTCAGTCCTAGCCCTAGAACCGCACATCGACGCGTTTGAGCGCGGCCATGAAGACGCTCTTGTTCTTAGCCAGTCGTTCCAGTCGCGAGATATGCGCCGACATTTCCGAAGCACGATCGCCGGAAGCGGATCCGCCGCCTAGCGGATGGTGGATCCTCCGGTCGCGGCGGTAGCATCGTATGCAGCGGCTTCTTATCACCCTTGCAGACGAGGAATGCCTCCGGGATCGCCAGTCGTGTCAGAGTCGGCCAACGCACGAGACAGATTGTCGATGTACTTGCGAATCCTGCGCCGTCGCTGAACGCTACGACTAGTTCCTGCAGAGAACCTGAATGCGGCTCTAGCGTATGCGCAGCTCTTGAGCCGTCATCTTACGGGCGCGTGCCTTGGGGATCTGTGCCACGGTCCCCAGACAATGTGTCTCCGGCACGAAACGTCTGTGGGCTCGAGGCAGGAGGAGTAGATCGGGTAGGATTCCAGCGGATTGGGGAGAGCTGTCGAGGAAGCGGAGATCCTCGATGGAGGGAATTCCCCATCTTGGCGTGCGGAGAAGGTATCGTTGCGACGCATTTCCTGCGCGCAGGAGACGTGCTCGATGTGGAGCTTGCAGATGCGATTGGCGTGGAAGAAATGCGTGAGCTCGAGCGAGGGCGTGGTGGGGAGGCCAGGCCAGCCTTGCCAGAAGGCGCTTCCGTCGTAGTGGGAATCGAGTCGGAGGGAAGTGTCGGTCGGATTGGCTGCGTGGTCGTAGCGCGGGGGTGGAGGGTTGAGCGAGAGCTCTCGTGGGGGATTTCAGATGGTTGACCAGGTTGTAGGATGGCCTTGGACTTGGAGGTGCAAGTCGCAGTGATGGACTTTGATGGTAATCGAGCGGACGCGAGCGCGCGGGTGGTTGTGCTTGAGGGTGGCGGTGAAGCATTTGCACGAATCCTTCTATCCCTGGACTGTCGATTCTTTGGCTTCGGTTCCCCACATCGACGTGGATGGATCTGTAGATGTATGTGCGGTCGCCACCCATGAGATTCCCGCACACGAGCGCGGTGGCCGTCGAGCGGTCGTCGTCGGGGAGCTGGGCGAAGGTCTCGTATATGAGCTCGAAAGACAAGAATGCGACGCATTCTTTTTCACCTTTATCCTTTCTGTCACACGTGACTCCCTGCATGGATTGGTCCCGGATGATCTCTCGAACGCGCCAGACCCCAGCATCAACCACGCCGGTGTCGGGTCCCTCATCGCGTCCATCCGTCGCGCATCCATCAATAGACTTATCCACGATCAGAATGAGATGAGCGTTGTGGAAACAACGAGACAGAGAAATGTTAGCATTGAGAATTCGCGCTGACGAATGGCTGGAGCGCGAGTAAAGCCGACTGGTCTCCTGACGTGACTTTGCAAAAAGGAACCACGAAACCAACACGTCGTATCAGCTCGCTCGCTGCGTTGGAGATTTACGCTGTACGACTCGCCAGATCTTCCCACGTGACGATGGCGGCGTGGGATCCGCGAGGAGAAAGCACGAGAGCAAAGCATTGGTAGCCGGGCGAGTTATGGTGGTGTGAAAGCCAGGCAACATAGAAGGAGCCTGCCAAACAAGCGCCGAGTTGACGGGCGAGCAACTCACCCATCTCTCGGCCCATGGCGTCCATTTTCCAATATGCCCACCGCGCAAAAAGTCCCTCCTCCCACTCGTCAATCCGCCCCGTCCCATTCCCCAAAACAGGCGTAAGCCTCACGATCCCCACCCCGCTCCTCTCCCCACCATATCCCAGTTCAAACCCCACCTCCGCATACCGATCCCTCGCCGCCATCTCCAGCGCCGGCAATCGAAACACCTTCCTCACGGAGAAACAGCTCAGCGGCACCGTCTCGGCGCGAGAGGTCCGGAACCCCGGAGACGAGCCCGCTCGTGAGGCTCGCGGCGGTAGAACGCGCCGCGGGGGTGCTGGGTGGCGAAAGCCGCGGGGCTCGTCGGGCCGTCGAGGACGGAGGTGGAGAGTTTCTCGCGGGCGAGGGTCTCGCGGTCGTAGGTGTAGCTGATGGTGGAGGAGCGGTCGTCGGGGTCGACGTTGTGTCCCCGTGTACCTAATCCGCCATTGAAGAGGGTGCCGAGACCGTCGTTGAAAGGTCACTATTTCCTCACATCGTCGCTTAAGCCGACATTGTGATGGCCAAACCCCCAATCTCCTCCCTGTGCAAGGATAAATGGCCTGCTATCACGCAGAACCTGTCCCTGTGGATCATGGAATAAATCACCTGTATAGTCCCCAAAGCAACGTGACAGTTCTGAAGCTTGTTGGCTGTTGGCGCCGTTGCAGTACGAACGGCTAACACATCCACGCCGTAGGCGTGGCCTGATACGCCGGTAAACGGTTCCGTCCAGCCGCTTTATACGTTTCCGTAGATGAGTTCGATGGCGTTGACGTAGACACCGAGCGCATCGAGGGAGATAGATGTCTGGACGCGGCTGCGGACTTCGCAGCCGGGCAGAGAGGATAGCGTGCTCAGGGATGACAGACCGCATTCCTGAATGTTAGCATCACGTGCGCCCAGACTCGGGCCGTTGGTCATACTTGGTTGCAATTGAAGTGCTTGGTGCGAAGTCCACGTTCGACGTTTTCGAAGGCAAGGATACCGCATGGACTAGCATCGAGCTATTGAAACGCGGCGCTGAAGAAGTCATGGCCCTCATCTTGGGAATAGGCACGCGCGCAACCGTACAGGTCGGAGGAAGCGGGGTGGGAAGATCGATGGGAAAGAGTGGTAGAAAGTACTTGAGGAATTGACATTCTCTACCGTACAGAGCCGCGTGTCGCAACGGCGGGTACTTTTTGCGGAAAAGCGGCACACAACAAAGATCTCGCAGAACTTTTAGACCGCCCAGAAAGCATGTATCCTCACTTCTTCGATCCTATAAACACAATTACCTCTCGCAACAGGCGCCCATAGTCCAATGCTGTCGCCAACTTTCAGCTTTCTGATGAATTCTGTAGTCGTAGGCAGGATCTTTCCATCGCTGTACAGCTTGATCCCATCCTCCAAGTCCTCGTCGTATCTCCACTTGATAATGTACTTTCCCTCGGCCTTCGCTCCGGTTGAGAACCAACATTCTCTTTGAGCAACCAGGTGATGTGTCTTGTCTGGTTTCGAGGGCCTCGTGTTGCCCCGAAAGGCAGAAAATACGCTGTGACTCCGCCTTCGATTTTCGGCCGCTGGCACATCTGGCTCGAGCAGCTGATCGTCTTCTCTAATGATGCCAATATCACAGAACTTGGAGGTCAGGATGTCGTGCCGCTGACTGACGGCTTCAAAGACAATCATGCGTGCAGGATGTTGACCTCGTGGTGGCAGACAGTTCTCGGGGTCTCTACGTACGAGGCGACGTAGTCCATGCTTCAACGTAGCAGCACGAGTGAGACTGCTTCCTGAAGCTAGTGGTGGCGAGTAGAGCGTGAATCCGAGCACCTCTTGCATGTCTTCGGACTCGGGACTGGGCCAACTTGGCGACCGGATAACGGACGAAGTGCCACGCCATTTCACTGGGGTTCGAACAAGGCCGAGTCTATGGCTAGTCGTGGTGGTGTGTGGCCAGTATTCGGCATGGTCAAGGACCAATTCAACGAGTTCCAACGGGAGCCTTTTCATCAGGAAGGTTTTGAGCCAGAGGATGGTACTCATAGGTGGGAACTTGTTGATATCAAATTCGACAATAGTCTGCTCCATTGACTGCTCGCTGGGAACCCTCTCCGACATCTTCTTAGAACTTTCGAGAGACTGCCAAGATTGCTGTCCAGTTCCGACAACGGATGTCATTTGTACAACTATTTCCAACCGGCCTTCTATCTAGGAAGACCCGAAGCAGTAGATTGTAGTGTATGTCGTACGTGAAGATGCGGTATTGCCGATGCCTGCGGATCAGCAAGAGGAAGGAAGGAGTAAAGCAGGGGTGCATTAGGTGCGTTAGGCCGCTAGAGTACCATGTCGTTTACATGTTCACACAGGAAGCAACTCAACTTCGAACCCATCAGCCATCGCTGAAGTGGTCAATGCAAAAGTCAGTGAAGCCAGATATGGGCAGCGCTTATACACCAGAAGGGAAAGAGGAGAAAACAAGATCGTGGCGATCTGAAGTACGCCAAGCCGATGCACGTGAGTTCTACGAATACGAACCACCTATGCGCAATGAAATTGATAATCCAAGCGCCAACTTACAAGTCAAAGATCACGAAGCGACGGCGTAAGAGTTCGTCAATGCATTCCTCTACCGGAGAAATATAAGCAGTGAATGACAAGCGGGACTAAGCTTGACTCCTCGTTGGAGAATATAAAGTAGTATTAGTCCCCGATTTGGTTAGCGTATTGCTCAACCTGGCTTAGCCCCAGAAATGTCTGATCGTAGCAGAGCCTGGCCCTCTTCCTTCATAGTAGACAGTCAACAACTACATACTTCTTACACTATGTGCCTACATCTCCCTATGACAAAGGATTATGAGCCCGGGTTCAGCACACCGCTGTAGCCCGGTAGTTCGGTCAATTGCAAGCAGAAGGTATCGCCGTACTGCTACCATTCGAACAGTATTCTAACATTGCTCCATTCGAGAGCGGGTGTGCTTTAGATACTCATTAAACCTCGCTACTACCCCCCGGGAACCATTACGATGGCTGAGACCAAGTACAGGATCCAGAAAATGAAGGGGGTGAAGAATATGATGCGATGGAAGGAAGATATGAAGGCCATAGATGTCGTGGAGGATATGTGGCGAGTTGTCATTGGTACCAGTTTGGACCCAATCGCCCCTACCTCGCCACTCAGCATTGAGTCTACAATGACTCCAGAAGAGACGAAAGAGTACAAGATTCAGTACAAAGAATGGGAGAACAAACATAAGTCATAGAAAGAAACCAACGATCGGGCGATGGCATTGATGATCCTACTCGTCGAGGATGGTCCCCGAGTACACCTCGTCGACATGGATTTGGTACAGAGGCCTGGTTTAAGCTGATTCAACAGTATGGGACCTCCGACTTGGCTACAAGGGACCAAGCACACTTCGAAATATCCAGAATCGACTTGGAAGACTTCAAATAGATTGCCGAGTATTCTAAGCATATCAAGAAGCACGCCAAGACTCTCATTGACATGGAAGTAGGACTACCTAAGTGGATGCTTAGTACGTTCTTTTAGCTGGGTCTCAAGAAGGATCTCAAACTATACGATTTCCAGTTGATTCAGGCTGCCCGAGCGGCCAATCAGGAACTGGATATCGATGACATCACTGTTGCACTGATCGAGCATGCTAGACGTGCATCCCAATCAGAGGATTCCAGGGCTATAGCAGCCAGATTTCGGAAACAGACTAAGCCGGAAAAGAGCAAGGGAAAAGGACGAGAGGACTCCAAGGACTGGAGATCTACGTGCGATCATTGTGACGGTGGACTTCACAAGAAATACAAGTGCTTCTACTTGATTCCAGATATTCGTCCAAGAGACTGGAAGCCGGCGGATGGGAAGGAGCATTTGGCTATCGAGGCCATTCGCAAGAAGAAGGCCTCGGATACTAAGCACACTGATTCGTCCGATTCTTCCTCCTCAGAGGAGGAAGCTAAGAAGTCGGCCAAGAAGATGAAGAAGCTCAAGTCGTTTATAGCGAGGAAGGTCAACACCTCCAT
The DNA here is from genome assembly GCA_963556305.1 of Platismatia glauca. Taxonomy (NCBI): domain Eukaryota; kingdom Fungi; phylum Ascomycota; class Lecanoromycetes; order Lecanorales; family Parmeliaceae; genus Platismatia; species Platismatia glauca. The sequence continues at coordinate 315,967 of OY745778.1, forward strand.
CCCTACCTACGGTCACGGCAAAGAGAGCGCTTTCTACATGGACACTGCATCCGACGTCCACACCATTTGGGACAGATCCAAGTTCACGTCCTACAAGCCATTCACCAAGAAAAACAAGGACACTCTTACTGGAATCGATGGGGTTTCGATTGAGGTTTTAGGAACCGGAACGGCCATGCTGCCTATACGATTGTAGACGGTGAGGTAACCGGGATAGAGCTAACTAACGTCTATCACGTGCCGGCCATGGACTACAACTTGCTTTCCATTGGTACCCTGGAAGCAATGGGTTGCTACTGCACCATTCGGGACGGTCGCTTTGATGTCATGGATGGTGAAGATGATCAAGTAGTATTTGCTGGACTCGCGTGGACAATATTTACCTCTTAGACTTGAAGTATGCTAGGCGTGCCACGCCAAAGGCTTTGGGGTCGTCGACTAGGCCACGGCATCAGTGACTGGGAAAGAGGCTTGCTCCTTTATCTAATGGCATTGACTCTGACTCCTACCATTCCACAGAAATTGGGAAGGATGTCGATGGTACTGATCCTGGCGTCTCTTAGGATTTCTTCAAATACAAGACCAAGTCTCCAGCAACTCCAACGCCCGAGTCGCTTGCCCCACCTGTATGTTGGAGTAGCAGAATATGGTAAATTGAACATGGCGTGGTACTATTGACCTGCTAGGAGACCCGGTGCGTGAGATCGGCATGGGAAGAGACATAGACTGTCTCGACACGGGCGAGAGGATGCACAAAGACCAAGCGCAACACAAAAGGCCGAACGAAACACCATGTTCGAGCAAGTCGCAAACGAGACTCATGCGGATGTCATGATATAGACACATAGCAGTACCTTTTTGGGTGAGTAATCATTAGAGCTGGCCAAGCGAAGCAATGAATGCTCAGGTAATTACCGGAACCCAATTGACATTCTGGCACTCACTCGGCGATCTGGTCTTCGCTTAGTCCCAGTGCATTTTGATTAGAGCCAGGTATCTAGAACGTGCTCTCCCTTTCGCGTTTCGAAAGTAGCTCCACGAGCTAGAGCCCACGAGAACAACCATTCGAATTCAGAGGCATGGCTTCCGATCAATATGAGTCAGACACACTACAGTTTTCGTACCGCTAGACGATCACGGAAGCAGTGCTGACCTATTATCCGAGCCGAGTCGTTTATGGCGTGCTTGATCGGGAGCTTGTGCGCAGGGGAACATCGTGGCTTTGGCTCCCTACGGTACCGTCTGTGTCCTCTCAGCGGAAGGAATACACCTGAACAGGAAAGGAGTTGAGTGCATCGGAGGCCCGTCTCCGGGCTTCGTAATGAAACTTAGGCAACTACCTGGATACGCTCCTCCAACTCCGTGCATCAACGGCTGTCTGCATTAACTTGTGCTACGAAGCGAATGTGATAGCTCGACCGCTTCCCACCAAGGAACTAATGCTGGTATACGAGGCAGTGCACCTATATTTCATGCAAGACATGAAGATATTGTATTGTTCAGTGGAAACCGGCCGAATTTAATAGTCCACCAGGATCGGGGGTAGATGAGGATCTGATGACGTATCATATTTGCAACTTCACAATCGAGCAACACTTCATCAATGAATCATGCTCAATCTCAATCTTGTCGTATGGAGAAACTCACACAGAGTGATCCAAGAACCGCAAGAAAGAAATCTCCCACATACGCACTAGAAATTGATCCTTCTGCGATCTGACGAATGAGTGGTCTTGCTCTAAGCAGCCCCTCCAGTCTGCAGCTCTATTGCCACTACACTCCAACATAAGCCAGGCTCTCGCACATGATAGGAATCTAAGCGTCTACATTTCAGCTTCGCCTACATGAATATGTAAGTGTCTGGCTCAGCAGGCAGCCCTGTAGGTTGAAAGTGAGTCTGCATGCCCGTTGTTTCATCATGACTGCGGCCTAGGAATTGAACCAATAGACATTCATGGTATATAATGATTCAAATGTACACCTGTCTTCTCACAAAAACTTTCGATAAATTTGGCGTCTTCAGACAACCCTCAAAATTTGACGGACTTTGCCAATGCGAGGCTATGTGCTGCTCATCACTTTATTCCTGCACCTATGGTTCCTTATCCCGTTTGTACGGCATCTACTGTAACTCAGCATCTCTCGTCAATGTGTGTCTGCGGCTCTGGTCTCGAATTCCTTGGGGCTGAAGCAGGCTCCTGATCATCCATGATGTATATAAGAGCACATGAATCTCCTCTTCTTGTCGACTAAAACACTTAGCTCTATCTAAAATGGCATTGTTTCTATCTCTCGTTCTTCTCTCGGCAGCCCGCCTGATAGTTGCTCCGCCGTCAATGCTGCTTCCGAACTCAACTACAGGTAAGTTCAACGGTATGCGTTCAGACTCCGGTACTGACGAAGGGAAGTCTCCGCCTCGTGGGATGGAGCACCAGTCGCACCAACTTCGCCGGACGCGGTAGAGGCCGAAGATATAGCTGGATATTTTCACAATCTTAATCAGTCACTCTCGTCCTATTGCTCTATCCTTCAAGAAAGTGCGTACTCCTCTTGGAAGACGACGAACACTCAAACAACCCTACAATATACATCGACGATCAAACCTCCTTGTTGCGGTCAATGTGTTATAGTAGCCTGGAAAGCGCATGCTCTCTTTTGGCCGACGCCAGCACCTCAGCCAAAAATCTCGACTCTAGTGGACGCAGATGGGTTCACCTAGTGAGCTCTTACTGCGCTCTAATCAGCTTTTCTGACCCCACGCAGCACTTCTCCGTCGGTCTATATCATATACGAGCATTTGCACACGACAGACTTCTGCGGTCACCCGGGCTCAGTCATGTCCAACGCTACTGTTCCCTTACAACAATGGCAGGTGTCTAGCGTCGGACCCGATCTAGTTGAAACAGCGGTCAAATTTGCCGACCTGACGAACTGTTCCACGAACAAACCGGGTTCAAACTGCTTCCCAAGCTTACAATATGATATTTCTTACCTGCGTACTTTGCAGCCAGCGTGGGCTACTTGTGTTGATGTCGGAGGCATCGTCTGGGATCCGCCCAAAGCCTCAACTTCGGTATCTGCTCTCAATGGCGTTGATCCGCAACATCTGGGTCCTAAAGTTGCGTCATTCAGCTTGACGAACCCATCATCTCCCAGCTTGACCAACCTAATATCTCCAGGAGCTCATGTTCCTCCAACACCACCGACGACCAACCCACCGCCTGACCCTCTTTTGCCAAAACAAACCCCAGTGGATCCACCAGGACAAGCCTTGCCAACAGACAACTCCCATAACGCTGCATCGGACCCGGCCATTCAGTCTCCTGCTGATCCTGCTGACCCCGCTGACCCACGTACAAAGATCAAGAATGCTCCATCGGACCCAGCCATTCAGTCTCCTACCGATCCTACTAACCTCGCTGACCCACGTACAAAGCTCAACAGCGCCGCGGCATTAGGGCAGGGAGCCCATGACCCTGTCACTGGACCACAAAATGCTGCTACAGAGAGTACGATATCTACATCCCAAGATTCCACCGTGGCTATAGCAAAGAAACCAGACACGCCCACAGCATCCAGCCCAGAGCATCCAGCCCAGATACATTTCGACCCAAAGACGCCAGGAAAGAACCAATTGGGGACTGGTCAACCCCCGGAGGCCCGTATCCAGCCCAAACTCTCGGAACAGAAGGGGATACAGAACCCTCAGCAGGCGCAGATGCAGGCCCTAGAAGTTCCCTAATGTCCGCTGGAGGTGCAGCAATTCCAACCAACAGTTCGGGAGGCCCGTATCCAGCCCAAACTCTCGGAACAGAAAGCGATACAGAACCCTCAGCAGGCGCAGGTGCAGGCCCTAGAAGTTCCCTAATGTCCGCTGGAGGTGCAGCAATTCCAACCAACAGATCGGGACCAGGTGCGAATGGCCTGGCTGCCGCCCCATTCTTGGGCACTGCATCCAATGTCGGCGATGGTGTACATCTGTGGTTTGGTGTTGGATTGTGGTTGTGGGCGGTCGGATGTCTGATAGGGGTATGAACAAGAATTCGGGGTATGTATATGTAATCTTCCCGCAGTTGATGTGTTGGGAGTCATGACTACCATTATAAGCAGCGGCTTTCAATGTGGGCGGGCGGTCCAAAGCTACAAGGATCGACAAGTGACCGCTCGAGAATCAATTCGAGACCGCGTACCACTTTCGGTATCTCCATGTTACCAGTCTATTCGAAGCGAGCCAAGTTTCCTGACTGAAGGGTTCCATGGCCAGCTGGCCCATCACGACTAGAGCGTGTTGGAAATTCGTACTCCATGCCTGACAACTGCCAATCCACGCGTGTCGCAAAACCGGTCGATGAAGACGCAGGTCGACGGAGACGATTTGTTTGTCCGACGCTGATTGTTGGGATATGGACTCACGGCAAGAGTCTTGGCAGTCGATCCCGGGCGGATGATCTCGGACGGTGTTTTCGACGAGCGAGAACCACGGGAGGGACACGACGAGATGGTGGAAGCTGTAGTGGAGAAGTGCTCCGACGAGGATGAACATCGATGTCTCATTGCCGCCCAAAACCCGCAGGGGTTTGCACTGCAATAAAACCCCGCTCTCCCCTCCCCTTCCCCCCATCTTCCCCTCCACCATCCTCGACCTCCCAGCACCCACTCCAGCACGCGAACCCCGCTCCTCCCCCCCGCGAAGCACCCCTCGCATCTCCCGCACCATCCGACCCCCAGGCATCGACATTCCGCCCGGACGTCAGTCCGCCCGCATCCTCCCAACGTCTGGTTCGATAGGGTCAACCTGTCTACCAAATGCATCGACCTTTCCTCGCGGAGGTTCGAGCGATCTACCTCGTGGGCGGCTGGAGGACGGGCGGCGTGCAGCGCGCGCTGTGAGAAGAGCGAATGGAACGAAGGAATGGCTCCGTGAGATGTTCGGGTCGGCGGCATTTTCAGTCATGTTGTCATGATACCACTCATCTGCTGTTTTACGGTTATTGCTCAGCTTCGCCGTCCTCGTCATGTTTCATTAATAGTCAACAGTGCCATACAACAATCCTCCACGTTTCCCCCAAATCCCCCTTTCAGACCTCGCCAGGATCACTCGAAACAGCCCTCTCCACCACCTTGGCACCCGCCTTCTTCCGAAACGCCTGCACCTTCCCCACGAAGCCCTCGTCTCCTTGTCCGTTACTCTCATGATCCCACCTACCCATTTCGAAATCAGCATCCATCATCCCCAGAGGTATACGTGAAATAACAGACTAGAGCAAAACAAATCCAACGACCCAACAACAAGCCATCCTCGCGAGCCCCACCCCGCACCCCCACCCACCCCATCCACCAAAACGCACCCCCCACGCCAAAAGAAACACCACCTACTCCCCATCATGCCTCTCAATCACCCCCCCCCCATCCAAATAGAACCTCACCTTCTCCCCCCCCCTTCCCCCGCCCCCCCCTCCCCGCCCCAAACCCCACCGCCAACTCAAACACATACCGCTGCCTCAAATCGACCTCGATCGTCCCCTCCGCCGACGCCGCCAGCACATCGCACGTCCCCGTGCCCGAGTTCGGAAAAGAGTCTCGGCATCCCGTTGAACGGGGCCTTGATGCTCTCGAGGCCCGTGGCGATGGAGACGGGGTCGTCTGTGCGCGGGAGGCTGGCGTCAGCGGTGTCGATTTTGTTCGGAAAGGGGGGGAAAGACGCAGCGGGCGCATGGGATGGGGGTTTGGGGGGGTCGCGGAGCGGGTTCGTGGGCTGGGGCACACGGCGCGGAAGCTGGATTGGGGATTGATGGGGCGGGGATAGGGGTGGCTCGGGGAGCTACGTACGGAAGACGGCGTCGTGGCGGTAGTGGGAGTGGGCTTGGTCGGCGGGGTGGAGCTGGTAGAGCTTCAGGATGTCGTCGATGAGGTTCTGCTCGCGGGGGGAGGGGGCGCGGGTCGGGTGGGTACCCTGGGAGGAGGTGGTGGTCATTTTTTGGGGGGTGGTGCTGGGTGGGGTGGGAATGTGTATGTTGTATTGGGAGTGATGACAGGGTATGATCGTTGCTTGCACGTTTACAGCGAGATAATGGGGCGGGACTGATATATTTAAGTACTGCTCCTCAGAGCTCATGGTCAATGTTCAACAATGGGAATGGTGACCGGACCTGACATCACCATCCCGTCCAGCGCTCGTATTCGTACACGCGCGAGCACGTGAGTTGCGCTCCGCCCTCGAATGAATCACCTCCGTGGGAAGTGAGCAAAGTGCCGGGAACCAGCGTACAAAACGCACCCCCCAAACGCAAGTATGGGACCTGAAACCAAAAACCGCAACCAAGCAATCACCCACCCTCCACCCACGCCATCGCATCCAGTTCCGCCTTCGGCACCAGCCGCGGCTTGCTCCCGCACCACTGCAGCGCCACGGCCCCGTGCTCCCCCGCCCGAGGATCCCACCACATCTTCGCGACAAAGTACGCGCGAACCACCGCCCCCCGGTGCCCTTCGCCCATCGGCTGCGGCGACGCGTACTCGAGCAAGCGCCAGTCCCACACGGTCACCACGCGCGGATGCCAGTCCACGACGTGGTGCAGGAGGGCCCCGACCTGCCGGCCGGTGGCGCGGGCGTCGTTGGATTCGACCAGGACCACGAGCTCGCACCGCGGTTTGGATCTAAAGTCTGGCCTGGGGGCGTCGGCGGGCGGGCTCCTGGGGAACGGCAACGCCGTTTTGAAATGGTCGAATAGGAGCCCGTTTACTTTGTGGGTTTGGTCGGCCAGACAGGGGCTCAACATCACATCGCATTCCTTTATGTTCGGGATCTGCATGCTCGAGGCTGATTCGGCAGCGCTCGGAGGGGTCGGAAGGCTCGGGATCCTCAGTCCGGACCTGTCAGATGGTAGAAGATGTGCAGGCGGTAGAAAATGTGCAGACAGAGATTCCTCGGGTAAGGTTTGCTGTGTTGAATCGAAAGAAGTCGATTCGGAAGCAATAGTTTCCCTTGCGGGCGACGAAGGTTCAACACATATCCTAGATGTGTTATCCCTCCGACGCAAATGCTCATGAGTACCAACCGCGACCTTACGAACAAGAGAAATCTTCTTCGTCGATGGATGTTTGAGCTCAGGAGGTACTGTCGACGGGGCTGAGAGGAGAGATCGTGCCGAGTTTGTGATCTCACGTAGAGGCTTCTTGGGGTAAGGGGAACGTGTTCTATCGATGGACTTGGGTTTGCTCTTTGAATGCTGTGTAGGAAGAGGTCGTACCCTCTTCGTATTCCTCATAGATTCTTCTCCCTCGTCACGTTCGGCACTGCGCTTTCTAGAATGCCCACGCAGATCTTCGCTAGATCTTGTTGGGTTTCGGATACTAAAAGTGACGCCACTGCTTTGTGACAGCGGTGAAGAGTCCGGTGGTGTCTGAAGTGTGCCATCGGTTGTGATGCTGCCCATCGAATGCTTCAAATTCGGTCGTTGCACGACGGCACCATCGCTCAGCCTCTGCTCGTGGTCTCGCATTTCTCCAGTGTCCATTCGTACGAGCGATGGAGCTGCTGCTAGTGAACGCCGAGTCGTCTTTGGCGTAGAAGCCTCGACGTCTGGTATCAATAGATAGGGTTCAGCTTCCTCATCGTCAGTGGAGTCCCAAGACGTCATCCTTCCTCTAGCACCACGATCGATGTTGTTCAGCTTCTTGATCCAATCCGCAATGTCTTCGGACAAGTCTCCTGTGGGAACCATTCTGGCTTCGGTTGCCATGCGCTGTAGCTCGTCGAGATCAACAGCCTCTCTCCAATCTCTATCCAAACGGACCTTCATGATGCGTGGGAACCGCAGAGTGAAGATGTCACGATTTGGCGATTTGTCAAAGCCGCTGCCTGCAACATCGAAGACGAAGGGTTGTCGGAAGATAACACTCATTGATGGCAATCCCCGTGCGAGCTCGATATCGAAAACCTCCGAGGTCTCGGGGAATTCTGTACCCATCGCTCTGAGACATCCGTTCTCGGTTAACGTTTTCATATCTTCTCTTTTGATGCATTCCTTGATTTGGTCAAAGACGAAGAAATGAGGCTTCTCGCCAGCATTCAAGACAGCCGCTTTGTTCTTCAGACAGCCAATGAAGAAGTGTGTCCAACGAATATGCATGCCCTGATATTTTTCGGCTTCAGTAACGTCATAGCCAGCACCGACAACAGCGAAATCAGCAGTGTCACCCAAACCCTTGATACAGTCTTTCTTCAGCTTGACCCAGCGACTTGGGAATTTGCCTTGGGTAGGCCTTCCGAGATTGAAGTAGGGTTCATCAGAGGGTTTCAAGATCAGACCTTCCCATCTTAGGACAAATGCCATGGCAAGAGCTTTTTTGAGTTTCTCTGGTCCTGTCGGTCTATCAAACCGAACGTGCTTTTGCCACACTATGTCTGCGCGGCCTTCGACAGGGGTTACTAGCCTCTCCAGGAGTTGTCGCCTCCTCTTGTGCGGTCTATGGACGACTGGATCATCGTCAATAAGCATGACATCGTAATACACAATCATCAGGTGTTCCCATGGATGTGGTCTGTACTGGAGTTAGCACCAAGTTTGCACAGCTCAGATGATATGTGCCTACTGAGAATCCAATTCAGTACCCAAAAAGCTGCCCGACCTTGAAACATGCTTCCGTAATTTGTGGTATTCCAAAATCCCCTTCGTCTTATCGCTCCAGACCAAAAGTTCCCCTTCCAAAATGCACTTTTCGGAAAAGCCGCAATCAGGGCGTCCGATGCGCAGACTGTCTTTGATAGCCTGATGAACACCTTTTCGGTCCGACGTGGAGTCTTTGCAACTTTTCGAAAATATCTGGATGCAATCCTGACCATTGGACATATTTATATGTATCTGGCAATACTCTCCGTCATGCTTTTTCTCAATGCTCATGGTCCTTCCGTCAACGACTGACACAGCATGCTTGACTCCACCCTTGGCTTTCACCCATTGAGGCGGACCGAGTTTGACACCGATCCTGGGCCGAAGCAGATGGGCGTCATTGGCACTACGCTGGGTCAAGGCACCTTGCTTGAGATCTGCCGTCTGAGATGCGGGAAGGCCTCTTAACTCGCTGATGGCGGCCTCGAAATTATCGTACATCTGCATGGCGGTGGGCAGACGAACGTCGAGGTGATGGTAGACCATGCCCGTGGAGAGATCGAGGCAGGAGTAATCTTCCAGGATCATCCTGGTAAACCATTTGGCTTCCCTAGACTGCATTCGTTTGTAGATTCGTTCCAAGATCTTCTGGACTTCTCGGTCTTCTTGGACCCTGTGAAAGCTGTCCTTGCGTCCTTTGACCTGCGGTCCAGAAAACCTGCACTTTCCCGCAACTATCGCCAGTGCCTCGTCTACCTGGTCGAGAGTGACCTGATTTGCGGTCTGTTTGGGGAATTCTGCTTGCCGGAGGGCACGTTCAACGCAATCACAGAGGCTACCTCGATCCGGTTTCCGCCATTGATCCAACATCTCCATCCTGTCTTTTCCAAGACCAAGACATCTCTTCAGTAGGTTCGTGAGACTTTTAATCTTGAGAGCATAGACGCGGTCCGTACGCTTTTCGGGGAAGAGAGCAGAAAGCAGAGCGACAAGGTCAATGTCCGGCGAATTGATGGAAATTCGGCGAGCGGTGAACCATTGCTTGATAGTTTCCCGATACCTCTGCTGGCGATGTGCTGGCAACAGTGGTGGGTCTCGCTTTGACAATCTCTCGAGATCAGAGAGCAAGGTACATAACTGAGTGAACAGCAGAGGCATTTTGATGTGAAGGGGGAAGCAAACAGAGCATGTTGTATTCAAACTAAGAAGCAGAAGGAAGAAAGACAGATACAGCAAGCAAGAAGCAAACCAAGGGAAGTCACACAGAGAAGCAAACAACACACAACGCCCACACTAATGTATACCCAAGTTTGAATGCTATTGGCCGACGAAGTGAATAACGAGATATGAGTGGAGAAAGAGAAGCTCACTCCGGGACAAGCTTTACGCGCTTTATTACCCCACGCCATCACGTGCGTACTAACCCAGACGAGATTGGCGGTCTTGGCGGTCACCGCCCGGAGAAACAAGCGTGAACCGAGCAAGCTTTTCATGATTCCATCTCCATCCACCAGACCACCTAGGTATTAATTCCTCAGCGTATCGAACCCTGCCCAATTCTCGTTTGCCAAGTATCGTTGCCTCTTTATCCCTTCCGGACAGTAACATCCAAGACCAATGTATACCTTAACTATTATCAGCCTGTCAGGAGGCCATGATTCTCTGACCAGGAAGCACGGACACAGCCTACCTCAACGAAGACAAGAGATACGACTACGATAACCTCCTTACACCGCCTCCCTCTCTCATCACTCCTCAGAGCCTTTCGCAGCTCACGTCTCGGCCCTCCACCGCTCCCTCAACTACTTTACTGTTGACAAATAGACCGCGCAGCTTAGATGACAGACAGATACATCAATATTCCACGCTGCTTCCCAGCGCCACACTCATCCCCCGTATACAAAACACGCACCCAAAGTCCCACGCATCCACCCACTCCGCACCCCGCCGTGATTCCAACGCATCCTTTAAACCGTAGCATCCGCCTGACCCCCCACTTCCTCCCCTCTCAATGCCCCAAAACGTATCCATCACCTCCCGATCCGCGCGCTCCCCTGTCTAATCAGTAATCATGCACCGCATGCGCACATGGCCACCGGCGAGGAAAAGACACGCCGCCCAACTTCCCCAACCCCCGCAACCATCCCCTCCATCCCTTACATAGCCCAACCCCAATCCCATCCCCCGCCCTCACCTCCCGTAACCCCGCCCCCACATCACCCAAGTCTCCACCACGACAACCCAACCGTAGAAAATCTGCACGGACAGTCTATCCATCGTACTTCGCCCAGCGACCGAATCTTGGCGTGGGTAGGCATACCGGGCTGCTAGTGCACAAAACAATTCCAGCGACGTCACCAGTAAAGGCCCCTCCCATCTCTAATGTTACGGCGAGGTTCATTTCTAGGCACTCGAAAGCTGGACATGCGACGCAGTGGACATTTGTGTTGCAGTGAATGGACTCGATTGTGATTTGTTACCAACAAGCACGCATGTACATACCCCCAACCATCCAGACCCAACTCCGTACCGTCCGCCATTGCGCCAACCCAAACCAGAACACCCCCGCCCGAAGCATACCAGCTTGATGTCTCGATCATGCTAGTACTTACTCAAGCGTGCAACTATCCTAAGAAATGGAGCATCAAAAACCAATTCAACATGGAGAACACATCCTCTGTTCTCTGTACCAGTCCAATCAACCCGTGAGTATTACCTCAGAGCCTCGCACCAAGCATTCCAGGTCCATCACCGAACATTCCAGCACTGTGTACGGCAAGCGAGCTCAACCAATGGACATGCACGGTAGTCAGTCAACAATGGGAGCTCTGCTAGCGAAGATACACAGCGCACTAAAAGTTCGCGCCTGCCCTGAACAACACAATTGCCGCGCTCGAATTCGTAGACATACACCGAAGTCAGTCAATACGAAGAGCACACAGCGAGATTGCAATGGAAAGAGGATCATAAAAGTGGGTAGTGAGATGGTGTTGAATGAATAATGTGCTGTAGTTTCCAATTATGGCATCCTGCGGCGACTCCAGACGCCGCGGCTGTGGCCAATTGCAGCAGCGTCGATGTGATCGATGTCGGGAATGTGGAGACGTCCAATGTAAGGACGTCAATGGCAGGTCTCGTTTGATGTAGCAGCAAAGCAGTGATGATGGCGGCAATGTCGAAAAGCAAACTCCAGCATGCAAGATAGATCGAAGGAGAGACATGGTTGATGTAAATTGATCCTCAAGCCGACAGCGACTGAGGGTTGACACCGTCAGTCTCGTGTCCCTGAGCATCGGCATCATCATCGCCCTTCGCGCTCTCGCTCTCCCAGATTTGAATCTCGGTGGCCTCGTTCGAAACCTCTTCCCGGATGCCATGGTCACCATCAGCGGCAGTGGTAGTAGTCTTAGCGGCGAAACGAGCGATAACATCTTCCCATCCAGCTTGAGCTTCAGTCACGGCACTGGCGCAAGGAAGGGGTGTTGAGGATGAATCCTGACTACTGATGTTGGACAGCTTATCCACGATCTGTTCAGATGAGTCCTCAGCAGCGACGAGGATGTGTGAAGATGCATCACAGCCCTCGGCGTAAAAGTCTTTCGCGTCAAGGTCTTGAAGTGGTCCGCGAGTCTCGTCCGTCATCATGTCTCTCCTAGTGGTGGCCACCTGCGTAGCCGAGGCGACGACAGCAGGGCCATCGATGGGTGGAATGTTTTCTTTGTTGTCTTTGTCACCTTTAGACGAGTTGCCCTCGCCGTCAGAGATGTCAAGAGTGCAAGTGGAGTGATCCAACATGTTAGACCGCAAATCGTCTGGAGTGTCTTCATGAATATCGAAATGCCATCCCTTCCCATGTGTAGACTTGGACTTGGACTTGGACGTATACTGAGGGACAGTGCCAGCGAGGGCGGCGTCAATGGAGAAAGGCAACCCATTGGTGGACTCGGTAGAGGAAGATGGAGGATTGACCCGAGTAAAAGGGGTGGTTGTCATACGACGACGAGATAGTATTCCGACACGCTTGTTCTTCGGAGAGCGGCCAGCAGCAGCAGGGGCTGAAGATGGCTCGGCACGTCGCTTGATCCCGGCAGCAGGGGTCGATGTATCTTCTGCCTTTCGCTTCTGGCCAGCTGCTTGGGCACGCTCGACATATTGAAGGGGTGGGATTGGCGCGGAGGTAAAGAGTGGGGTGTCATTGGACTTGTTGATGTCAAAGTCGAAAGTTCGACCTTTCTTGGAGGGCGACAAGAACATCAGAGGGTCAATGTTCTCCGCGTCGACGTCGTCAAACTCGGCCGGAGCGTGACGCTTGAGGGTAGACGTAGTGGTGGTAGCAAGAGCTGTTGGTATGTTAATATCATCGTGCCTCGATCAAGGATGTTGCGTCCAAGCGAAAGGTATGTGAAAGAGCTGATCGACCTACCATTCTGCTTGTTTTTGATGTTGACCATATTTCTCAGTCTAGCTGCACCGAGAGAAGCAAATGGCCGACGGGCTGGCGAAGGCATGGTTGTCAGAGTCGTCATGTTGAGCCGTTGCTTGCAAGATCGGGTTTTGTTGATATGTCCCGCTTTAGCGTCAGGAATGTATGAGGGAATTGCTAGATTATCTCTGGCACAGCACAGTCGTACTTTGACGTTGGTCCAGCGGTAGAGATATGGAAAGGTGATGCTGATGAAGATGATGCCGAAAAGTGCTGAGTGATGGACGGAGGAGTGTAGGAAGATGGAAGAGGGAGCAATTAATAGTGTGAAGGAGAAAGAAGGAAGGGTAGAAGAAGCAGCGGATGCTCAACACTTAAGCCAGTGAGTACAGAGGTACAATCGCGCCTTGGACACGAAGCCAACGTGTGGAGGGGCAATGCAGTCAAGCCTCAAGCGTGTCCGGGAAAGGCAGGGATCGAAGGGAAGAAAGTGGAAAAGAAGCCAAAGGCAGTTAAAGCACGCCTCGCTGCAGCGCGTTGAAGCGTGTTCTCCGACGGGTGCCGTTTCATAAAGATTGGATTCACAATTGAAGCATTATTACTTGATGCCTGGAAATAGAGGCAGACAGGGTGCCTGAGGATGCAGTGTTAAGAAGATTGTGCTTTCCGATTGCCAGAGGGCAGAGATGGAGGACAGGAAGAAGAAGAAGGGGCGTTGGAGTGTTGAGACCTTGGGAGTGGCAGCACGCGCCACACTAGTCGCTAGCAGGGATTCGCGTTTGGGCTGATGCCAAGCTTTCATCAACGACGACATCCCACTGGTCAGTCTTCTCCCTACTCCCTATCCCACACTCGCAGCCTCCCAGACTCCTCACCCTCCGCCTACACCCACCCTGTCACTATTAGTATGAGCCTATCAGACATCCTTCTTGCCACTCTCCATTCTCCCAAAGCCGGCCATCATCGTCATTGAAGCCTCACGTCGGGACTCGGCAGACGAGGACGAATCACATGTGAAGCCGGCTTTTGTCCCATCCGTGTTTGATCCACCGGTGCCGTTTCAACGTCCGGGCTTTCTTTGTCTGATTGTCTCTCAGGATGCTGAACGTGGGCTCTGGAGAGGAACACCAGCGGTTGCGATGTGCTCTCAGACATCGCGGGATGGTGCGCGCCCTTTCTGGCCACTCACCTCCTTGCTTTCCACATGTCTTCGGGGCGCAAGGACTAGACGATGATTCTTTGGCGTGGTATCCTACCCTTCTTAGGGCTGGGTCCCGGCGTTTGTGCATCTCTTCAAGGCAAAGTCGTTTCTATTGACGAAAATTACTTGTAGGCTCGAACCCTCTATGTCTGGCAGCACTCCCGCGGTTGAATAGAAGTATCCTGGCCCCAAGCTTCAGGCTAGAGGCCTGTGTTCGACTGATTTTCAGCTGCGCGGGATTTGCCCTTCAGATGTTCCGCTATCTGATCTCTTGGTCTATTACTATTTGATTCCCCGTCTCTTGAATTTCTCGGCTTTCTTTGTTCGCTGCATAGCCAAAGTGACGCGACATCCGCCGACAGCATGTGAATCCTACGTGAGGGAAAGTCTTCAAAGCTGAGCCTCCCTCCTTCAATCGCCACTTCTCTGTTTGGTTGATTTTTGGTGCACAGCAGCTACGCCACTGCATGGACTGTCCACGATCATACTGCCTGGACCACCGCTGCTTTCGTTATTGCATCAAGGCGATGTCCTTTGCAAGTTGCAAGGCTGTATTGTTTTGGCGCCAGCCTTCTGTCAGCCCCAGACTCAAGGCTTCTCCTCTCCGCTCGTGACATAGATTTGCGCCTCTTTGTATTTACGTCTGGTGTCTTCCTGTCCTATGGTTCTCTTTGTTGCGCATTGGAAGTAGGCTGACGTGCCTGCTATCTTTCCCTTTGACTCATCTGGCAGTGCTTCAAATGTCATCATCCTTTGTTGTCTGGTTCTATATATTGCCATGTATTTCCTCACTCCATGACAGCTATGCATTGCATCCTCTCCTAAAGACTTCAAGATATCAGCATCCTCTTTCGCGTCCAAATTTACCTAGACCCAGCTCATGGCCACAAAAACCAACGCTTATGACAGAGACACCTGGCGACCATCATGGGAACGACACCCCGAACTCGGTCAACTTCTCAAACCCTACAGCACAGCGGCTGCAGTCGACGATGGGAAGAGACCCCACCCGGAACTCTGGGACATCTGCAATGGGTGTATCCTCTGGCTACCTCCCAAAGAAGACGTCGGTGAGATCCTCGACCCAAACTTATCCAGCCGTGACCCAGGCTTCTTCGACCACCCCATCCTCGTCCTCAAAGTCGAAATTACATCTCCCCGAGACGCCACCGTCCACTTTGCGAAAATGACATCCCTCCGCAACCGGTCCCTAGAAAAAATCCATCCCTCTAACCGGGACCGATATCTCCCCGTCTTCCCAGCAAGCCCGCATCCAAACAGCGGCTTATTGCTTCGCCTCGAGAACGAAAAGCCCAATCGGGGCATGGTTACGAACTCCTACGTCTCCATCCACGAAGGCATATTCAGCCTGAACTACAGGGCGCTTCGGTGTTACGCCGCCGGTCAGAAGGCCGATGGCTATCGGTGTCGGCTCAAGGAGGAATCTTTTGATCAGGCGATGCGTGTGCTCGGCGATAGCTCGAGCGTGTGGATTGAGACGGGGCGCTTGTGGGAAGAGTTCTTTCGGAAGCATGTCCCTGCTGGGGCGGAAGAGGCGTCTGGTTTGGGTGTCTGACGGATAACGTGGTCGTTTGATACTTAGCGCCACGAAATTTCTTAGTCTTAGCATTTTAGCCTTTTAGGACTGGTAGTAAAAGATTTCGAAGCTCAAGCTCCGCTAAACAGACCTTTGGAACCTTTGACGGCCGTCAGGCTTTCGCGGCCATTGAATCTTGCCGCCATCCGAACTTCCTACGGCCGTTGGCACTTTTCGTGACCGTGCTAGCCTTTCGTAGGCCCTAGTCACGAGGCCGCTGTCGGCTCGACCGGTAGACTCACAAGATCAATGCGTCCGGAGCAGGGTATTCTGAACCTCGTCCCCATAAATGAACATTTGTATTTTACGGATTGCACAATTCCCCGGTCTGTTAGACCGCGATCGCCGACACCATACTCGCGCACACCAAAGCGCCGACCTCCCTGCTATTTTCCGCGTGAACGACCAGACATCGCTGGCCTCTTCTGTTGCTTGAGTGACAGATTGATTTCAATTGTTTGCGCATCTGTGCAGACGTACCAAAGGGTAGAGGGAGAGCGTAATGCTCCCCGAGAGCACGCAGCGCAGCTACAAACATGACCTAGGTACACCGCATAGGAAGCGGCCCTTTTGTTCGCTGCGCAAGTTCTGTACTTACATCACAAGATCATACGCGACCGATATTCCCAATGCGTCCATCACCGTAGATATATCTCCCTCGTCTGCCCGCCGCTCATATCCTCAACCTCGCCATCCATGATGCCGTGCACGTAGCATTCTCCAGCCAGCTGATACCCATCCCCAGTCCCACGGCCGCGTTGTTCGCTGCGCATTTTCTGTACTTACATCACAAGAAACTACGCGACCGATATTCCCAATGCGCATCACCTTAGATATATCTCCCTCGTCTGCCCGCCGCTCATATCCTCAACCTCGCCATCCATGATGCCGTGCACGTAGCATTCTCCAACCAGCTGATACCCATCCCCAGTCCCACGGCCGCGTATCACAAACGGGACGCAGGCTCCTGTGAAAACACAGACCCGGTCGCCGACCTGGGTACCTCGGGGGAACAGGCCTAAATATCGCTGCGCGGTGACGCCTAGTCGCCGCAGTTTGACCGCAGCTTTCATCGCAACCTGCATGTGGCGGTAGATCCGGGCTGGGTTCCTGACTTGCAGATTCTCGAGGGTCAGTTTGCGCTGGGTCGAATGTGCCGGTTGGTCGGGGAACGAGGGCGAGGACCCGGTAGCCGTGTCGAAGAGAAGGGCAAAGATTGGTGCGTATTCGTTGGGTGCTTTCGCGAAACGCGAATGGTCCCTCCCGGCGACCAGTGTTTGCCAGAATGCTTCGAAAACGGTCCCGTTGGAGCATGGACGGGGCCGGCAACATTCGAGCGCTATTTTTATGGCTTCGAGGATGAAGCGACTTGTAAGACTTTCAAGGACCAAAACATCTTTGAGATCGGGGACTTCGAGTACCATACCCACAGTTGTTATGGTGTCAACAACAACACCCGTGATGGCGAGCGCCGCGCCGTTCTCTGTGATGTCTGTTCGCGACCGCATTTCCCCCTCTTTGCTGGCTTGGTAGACTTTGTGATGCTTCGCACCGTATCCCAAAGACACCGTTTGGCGTGGAGTTGCCCAGTCCGGCACCCAGGACGGCTGACTTGGCGCCGGTTGCGCATGATCCACGCAGCAAAGCAGGCTGCCTAGTTCGGGCGTGGTCTGTACCTTCACTGCAGCTTCGGTATATACATCGATGATCTTGTTGGAGTAGTTTGGGTACATGAGGACGCTTGTCATGCCCATTACGGCAAACACTTTGTCCCGCGGGTCAGTGGCCCCTGCGCTACGGCCTTCGACCAAACCATCCAGGAAAGTGGTTTTGCGAGGATTTGTGTCGTTGTAATCTTTGATTTGGTTGATCTTCCTAGCTCGAATACACCCGGACTCGCAGTTCTCGTCTTCTCCGGGAGGCCCGCCCGGTGCGTATAGATAGCGCTCGAAGTCGTTGTCGATCATGCAAAAGGTAAACAAGCCTAAGTCGTCCCAAGAGATGCATTTCGCACCGCACATGATGATGATTTGGTGCGATAACACCACTTCTTGTATAATCCAGATCCGTTGAAACCAGGGTCGACTCATTAGCTTCCCGAGCTCCAGCCACTTTGGGGAGTCAGACGCCGGTAAGAAAAGTCGTTTGAAGTCTCCAACATCGGGACTTTTTCCATCAGGGTAATATTGAAGCGCAACCTTGGTGGCTAGAAGCGTGTCAAGTGCGGCGCTACTGTTATCAGCTTCCTCACCAAGCCATACCAGAGTGGTCCAGGCACGCTTGTAGATGGTCTGCATGAGTACGACTTGTTGACTTTTCTCCTGGAAGTCATCTTGATTGATACATATCTGGTCAACCCAGAGCAAAATGGATGCATCGCTTTGCCTCAGATGGTGCAGAGCGAGCTCTAGGTTCTTCGTTATAGGAAAGGGTTTGCCGTTACAAGTTATTGTTTCGACGCGAGCTGGGTCACCCCATACGTACGAGAGTGCGGTGTACCAAACATGCATACCTGTTGTACAAGACATAGCGTGTAGAGTATGTGGGCGCAATTTCGTTACTGGGTCCTCGGGATACTCGAAGTCGACACAGCAAACATGCAGGCTGCAATTCAAATCGTCTTCAAGTCTTCCCGCATGAAGCTCTAGTACTCTCATATCTTGGTGACCGGTCAACGGCTGGTAGACAAGGTCTTTGAGCAAAATCTCGTTAGTATTCGTGTCCATCTGAAGCTTTTGGGATTCACCGAATGTTCGTTTCTGGCTTGCGAAGGCATCAACCAAAGCTTTATGGGAGTTCACGAAATGGGTATACTCAGTCCCGGCCTTTGCAATGTGAGAATTGGAATCTGGATCATTGTTCAAAACGTCTGTCGAAGGACCTTTCTCAGAGTCCGAACCGTGTCTCCAAATCGTTTTCCAATGCCCTAGTGCACAAGATACTTAGTATCACGCAGCTGAATCGATGAATTCTCGTAATATATACATACTAAGCTCCCAGTCGTACTCTCTCACATAATAGTCCTCACGTTCTTGGTCCCAGACCCATGGCGAAGGGGAGAAGTCTTGCGAGAGGTGTTGCGAGAGGAGGTCACCCATTATATGCCGCTAGGTCTTTTGCATCCGCCTTTCGGTTTTCGAGCAAGCAAGTCTTGGACATCAAGACACTCAAAGTGGCGCTTAAACTGACGCTAATCCGTACTGGGTCTTTTCACGTGATGTCTTACCGGAATCTCTCTGAATCTGTGTCTTGCTTTGGGATGTATCGCCCCATGACATATGTATGGGCAGAAAGGACAACACGCAATCCTCCAGCGATGTCTTGTCCTTAGTCAGCTGTAGTCCTCGAAGTAGTGACCGTCAACGTATTTTGCTTTGTTATCGTTGCTCTAAATGCGACGAATATGTTGAATATCGCAGCTCGCAAAGTGGGCTCGTGGCTTCTACTAGGGAGGTAAGCACAAGTACGAGAGGGAGTTTCCTGAGCATCAGTACAACATATAATGGTAGGTTTCCTAACATGGATTGCAACTTGGCGGAGCGCACCTGGCTTGGCAGGCGAGTCCTGTATCTAGAGTCCTACACCTATGACTAGTACAGGCGGAAACGAGAAAGAAGTTCTCTAAAGCTCATCTTCCGTGAAAGTGAAAACCCTCAAAATGTCCTCATACTAGCAGGTCACACTCCCTTCAATAAGGTAGTGGAGGTGAGCGCACCAGAGGTCGATGCGATGAGGGCGGCTGTCAGTGGAGTGAGTGGGATCGATGAGACTGAAATGGTATCATTCCATACTCTACCCCTTACTTCTTCTTTATTCCGTATGTGAGGTCTGGAGGCCTTTTATGGAATTCAAGTCCAGTCTTGCGACTTTGAAAGTGCGGTGATGCTGATTATAGTCAGGTGGTGTTTACTGCTTGGTATCAGCGAAGAGCTGCCGTGAGACTGACTGAGAGAATGAAATCACTTCTAAATGAACCGGAGCCATCGATCTCACACGGTCTGCTCAGCACCCACTTCGCCACTATTTTTCCTTCTCGCAAGGTGACTTACGGTGTCTCGCATGCTGAAATGGCACCGCAGGCTAGAGAAAAGCCAAAGCGTCGCTATCCGTGGACTATGACTCACAGCTTCTATGCCATAATGGGCGGGTTCGCATTCGATACTGAGAAAGCTGAGCCTAATTTCCTTCCGGGCTCTCGTACTCGTCTTTGTCTCACACTGCAGGGCCTTATCGACATTGCTACAAAAGAACCTATCTTACTACCAGACATATCGAAGACCGAAATACAGGACAAAAGCAAAGCCAGCGGGCTCGCCAAATGTCTAGTTTGCTTTCAAGCTGTATGGTATTGTTTGCAATGCGTAGATAGGCTTGTTCAAGGCTATTCAATCGGTCTGCTGGAATTGAATGTGTTTGGCCATGCTCTCTGTGCGCTTTTGATCTACAGTTTGTGGTGGCGCAAACCGCTTGACGTTAGTGAGCCAAGCTTGTTGGAGCAGAGCGAGCGTGCATGGGAGTTATGCGCCTTTTTGAGCATGGTTGGGAGTAGCGGAACCACGGTAGATTTCGACTACATAGTCCGCTTCCAACAACCACCTGTCTCTACAGGCACCCAATGGGCTGATCTGCGATGGACATTGGTCCAATGCCTGCGATACGTTATACATCCAAAGAGCTTGCTTGACGAGTATTCACACATGAGACTTGTTTTGGATTTGAAAGGGGATCCGGCATCTCGACATTGCCCTGGCAGCGCAGACACTCCACTTGAACATTTTGTCACGGTGGACTCCAACCAAAGCGAACAAGATGGATCACTGAGTCGATTACGGGAAGGCGAGACTATGTTTGGCTTTCGTTGTGAAATTCAGAGATGGCCATATTGGTCGAGGAGACCCCAAGATAACATACGTCAAGATGCGGACCTGTGCTGCACTTTGGATTTGGATACTTCGGATGTACGACGCCTGGCCCTCTGCTCAAAGGCCATACAATGTTATCGACCCACAGAGTCCGACTTTGGTAGACGTGGAGACTCCGTTTCCGATCGTATGCCAAATTGGCCGCACTTGGCCCCTCCGAAGGCGTTGGACATTAACACATCCAGCTCCTCTTACCCCTTGCTGTACGGCTTCACAATCGCTGGATGCCTTTACGGAGGGCTACACCTCCTTGCGTGGGACGCTCCATTTGTTTCAAGAGCGGAGAAGGTAGTGTGGCGTTTTTCAGGAACGTTCATTGCCTCTTCGGGGCCAGCGCTGATTTTGGGGCGTTGTTTGCATAGTTTTTTGGATAGGGTCCCTTCCTGGATTGCTTCTCATGCATCGGCTCGTCGTATCGACCGAAATCTTGCCTACGCTTCAAATACAGTCTTCATTGTAGCTTACGTCCTGGCCAGGATCTATCTTGTCTTGGAATGCTTTCTACAGCTGGCACGTCTGCCGCAATCGACTTATCAGCAACCGTCATGGTCACAGTATTTTCCGCACATCACCTGAGCTAGACTGACTCAAAACGTATTCTGAACTGTCTGGTCACCTCCGCGATTGAATCAAATCAGCTCTTCTACGCTTAATCCAAGACGCCGCGGGCCTTTGTTCTATCTTTCGGCCCTCCTGTCTAAGTCTGGGCTCGAAGTTGTCTAATGTCTTTACGACTGGAATTATCACGTCTCGCGCCTTGAGTTCTCCAGGGAAGAGATTGGAATTTAAGTTGAACCGTAGCTTCTTACCTTACGAGGACGTTGGACACATGGGGAGCCGCTGAATCAGGCTCATTGTTCAAAGTGCCAGGCGAGTCGTCGAACACACTCCGTTTACTTTGCGAGCCGCCGAGCCGCGACAAACCCTTACACTTACAATGATGAGCGAATCGTGCTTCTGATTGACAGGCGCACTAAGGGTGCTCTGTTAGTCGTCCTAGCCGTTGGTTGGATATGAGTACCCACGAATGTCACCAAAAAACGAATCTGTTTACAAGACCTGCCACGTTCGCAATGAGGAAGAGTGTGACTACAGAGTTCTCATCTAAAGACTTGACTTGTACGTTGCCTCTCAAATGATCTGTAACATAAGAGTGCTCGGTTCACCGGCATGGCAAGTAGGGGACCAAGTACATGTAGAAATATAGACCATGTGCTCAATCCCACGTGGTTCTATCTAACATCCTGAGCAGCTGGTGATCCTTCTAACAGTGTCGAGGAGAGAGCGGGTGCCGATATCGTCGTCCGACCGAAACCAAGCAAGAACGCAACCCTTTTCCATGTCAAACAACATTCCTTTGACAGCATCGACTCCAGTGAAGACCCGATGTAGATGGATCGAAATCTATATATTTGAACACCACCACCATAGAAAACCACGACAGATGTCGATTTCGGGCCGCGAGCGAGCATGAACGATGAAGCTATGCATCCATGGCATGGTGCACAGACACATACGGCGTCGGCGAATGGCTCGCGAGTTTTTTTTTTTGGAAATTGAATGGCCTTCCAGCTTGTCTTACGGAAGTTATTTAGACCGGAATCGGTGGGCAACGGGTGTAGTTGTTTACGTAGAGAGATAGAAAAAGTTTTCTGGACTAAGTTTTGCGTTCTCTTTAGGCTGACTTTTGCCCCTGCAGCGACAAGCTGCTTTACATTCCTCGCTGCTCCTTGAGGACTTTGTGAAGCGGCCTTTGGGAGTCTCATCCTCAACTCTTCGATTTCTTCTCGGGTTGCCCTTTGTTGGTTCCCAAGCATATTGATCAGCTCCTCGTAGACCAATGATGATATGTCCGTTTCGGAACTAAGATAGCTACGCTCGGTCTATCTGCCCTCAAAAGATATGTTCTGCAGCCCCTTCTTATCGAGGACCGGGTTCAACTCCGCAGGCCAGCTACAGAGTCTCAGTGGTTCCGACGTGAAAGTCAGAATCCGAAAAACTCACGGGGTAAATGGCATATCATGGGGGTCCCGTATCCGATACAGCAGCCCTTTCGATCGAACAGTAGAGCAGTCCGGCTGGACGGTGACAGCTACTCGATTCTGAAGATCAATTTCTCCCCATTGCAAATGACCACCTGGTTCTGTTTACACCCGAGTATGTTAGCTTTAGGTTTGTAATCAATGATGATCGATCCGTCGGATACAAGTCATTCCCTTTGAATGAATTAGGGAAGAACGTACTGAGCATTTTTACGAGGTTGTGGATAACCACGGTAGGATCATTCTGTTTTATTACCAGCGTCAGGTGACGCACGTGGACAATGTGAAGTTTCTCTACCACATCATCGGGAGGTACGTTATGTACGTCGTAGAGGTGAGAGACGATATTGGAAGGAAGCCACTCTTTATCTGGAACTTGAGCCAAACTGATATCAAGAGCGTCAAGTCGAGCAGCTTGATGATACCGGCGAGCGAAGTCAAGCAACCAAAGACTCAACGCACTCCATCTGCCGTTTTGCACGAACATAAACATTCGTCCGGGCTGTTGCCGTCCCGATATCTCCTGAGTCTGCAGCGGTTCCAAGAAAGAAGAGTAGCGCGTTTCACGCCATCCACTAGCGTCTAGTGTTCTCGCTAGGTAGTAATTTTTTTTTAAAAAAGTCAGAGCTCTTCACCAATCTATCCAATTTGCCCTGTGATGTACGTTCAGGCATACACTTTATTCATGTGGTCTATATCTCATCCATATAGTCTTGCCGGTCTGCTAAGGGCGAATGATACTCGTTGCTAGCTTTCAGTCCGCTGCTGTCCTTACAGGACGCCCTCGTGCACTAGATGGCATTGCTAGACTCGTCATACTTCTGCGTGTTTGCTGAGGTCTAGTGTTGGCGACGTTTTGGAGCGGGTTAGAAGGTATCTTTTTGCCCTTGCGGTGAGACATTCTTCCGAGCTTCAACAAGGTACTGCCCTTCTTTTGTGGATACTGAGTATTTGGACCATAGCTCAAGACCATGATCTTCAAAATGGTCGGAGCATCACGCTCGGACAACCTCCGTGAAAGTTCCTGAAGATGCTCCAGACACTGAGATGCGCTGGCAGAATCCATAGCGCCTGCTTCAACCATGATGTAAACCAGTCCGAAGTTTTGAAGAGAATTTCCGAGGAGATTGACGTAATCGTTGTCCAACTGCGCATCAAGGAATTGGCGCAGCTGAAAGGAAAGCTTCGAATTGGTGTGGGAAACGGTGTCGCGAGTCAAAGACTGGTGAATTAAGCTCTTCAGCACCTCAACGACTGAGTAGTAGGTCTGCTCCTTTGGCTTTAGCACCCAGAGGACAGGGACGCCGGCACTGCGGAGCTGTTGAATTATGTTTATGCAGAAGTCACGGATGTAGAAGCGATTCTTGAAGGATGCTCGGATGGTGATCGAAGAGGAACGCTGGTCGACATTCCAAGCGTGCAGTTCGGAAGACGTCCAGAATGGCGAGCATTTGGATCTGTGTGATATGAAGCGATGCTTGTCGCGGATAAGGAGCGAGGCTTATAGACTAGATTTATGATCTACACTGCATGCCGAGGAGATCAAGGTAAGCGCTTGTGTCAGTTGGATATCAGACAGAGCATGACGGCACTCCAGCAGGGTGCTAGCTTGGATAGATTGGCCGAGTACCATGTCTTCCTTGAATTGCGTGACTAAGACCCTTAGAGCTTGGATTTCATGATGCATATCTCTCTGCTCTGCCTGGCTGCTCGCGATGGCCAAATCTGCTATCTTCCGAGTTGCTCGCCGAATGTCCTCAAGAAGGTCATCATATCGCAGCGCCGCCGGCTTAGTGATGGAGTGAATGGCATGTACAACTCTACCCTCTTCGTACCAGTCCAGAGCGCGGAGTAAAAATTTTATGACGTGTGCGTATAGCACTGAGATCGCTTGCTTCACCGCGGCGGTTGGATACAAGTATGCAGCTATAGCGGCTCGAGGGAGCGCGTCGGCAACATCGCAAAGACCTGTGAGGATAGTCCTTCCTAGAATTTCGTGTTCGACGACAGCCTGGTACTCATATCCAGGTTACCAACCGTTGCATTGATTTTTATGTGCAGTGGATACCCACGCCGAACACCAATTTCATAGCCCCCCAAGCGAGCGCAACATATTCTGGATGATGCTGCACTAGCACGTCCATCACGTTGCCATAGTAGCAGATCCTCTTCGAGAGCTCTGTGATGCATCGACGGGTCTTCGAATTCGTGTGCTCGTTCTCGTAGCGCTTCTGCGCCGCCGCGACAGCATCCAAGACATCGTGCAGGCTTGTTGCCTCAAGAGTATGCCTTCTCTTCTTTGGTTGTCGTGTGGAGCTTTGTTTGAATTTTTCCAGAGCTTCATCGAAAGCTACTTGGGCCGGCTCGAAGACAGAGGGTCTGTTTGAAGATTAGGCCTGCTCACGGAGGATAGCAGCAAGGAGCTTACGATGGATTCAAGCTTGCTTCACTGTAATAGTGCGCCAGACTAGATGCCATACCAGTGGAGATAAGGGACGAGCTCACAGGGTTTGTGTCGCAGTCTTTCTGATCATCCGATGACCTCAAGATTGGGTTTCAACAGAGAAGAGAAAGGTGTTCCGCCGCAAATAATGTATGTGCAAGAAACATGTCTCATATCTCTTTCCGATGCTTTATCAATTCAGCGTCCAGAATCATGTCCGTCTCAGGCCTTGAGAAGCCACGGTTGTAGGGAGGGGAATCGTGTCTTAATGTGGCGGAGCTCTAGGATGGTCATCACGTGCACAGTAGGCGCCACCGTCCTCCGTGATAAGGCTTTGCTATACAAATCCATGTCCCAGTCTTTCCGATATGAAGGCTACAGCTTATGCAGGTACTCCGAGTCTATGAAAATGAGGATCTCGTTGATCGTCATGACGGTCGTGCGCCGTCCTTGGGCTCAGAGAGCCTAGAGTCGTCTGTCCTAGCATCACGAGAGTCAATATCTGGTACGTGAAGTTGCCACTGAGCTTCCCATGATAATGTCTCTGGATGACCTTTCGGCTGGAGCACTAAGCAGTCAGTAGAGCCCGAAACGATATCCAGGCCGGAAAGCGAGGAAGGAGGTATCGAAAGCCACCTACAACGCATAGCCAGTGACGAAGACGCAGAAACCGATGCATCCTGGATAGCTTGGAATACACAAAGTACCGAGGGTTATGATGAGCCTGACGAGGACCAAGCCACTTCCTATATCTCCGATGAGCAATATGACGAAGACATCGACCTAGACAACGCCGTTCATCCAGAGAGCGCAGAGCCAAACAACGCGAAGACACAAGATCCTGCGTCTACAGAGCACATATATGCAAGAATCCCTGGGTAAACCTCCCACTAAAAGAATAGAGCGAGACTGACAGCCTCGTGTAGCATACTCAAGAGCGATTTCTACAACACAATAACAATATCCGATGACCGTAGTGCAGGCAGCAAGATTGAAGAGCGGAACCTTCTTGCCCTACGAGGCCGTGGATATAAGGTACCAGAGCCTGACTATGCGCCGACACACTCAGCACTAACAGGAAACCAGCCCTTAAAGGACTATCAGATGCAATTGATGCTGCTAGAGCAAGAAAACAAAAGGAGGTTCTTGAAGGCTCGGCAGGAGCAACAGCAGATCGACAGTGTTCTCAACAGTGTTCTCACCAGTTCTGCAGCAACAATGGACATACCCTCGATAGAAGCTGTGGCCTCGGCTCCAAGCGAGATAATGGACATACCCTCGATAGAAGCTGTGGCCTCAGCTCCAAGCGGGACAATCCCGACGATTGACATGGCGAATGGAGCCGACGACCACACAATCAAAACAAAGTTAAAGCATGTTTTAGAGGGAGCGGATCCTTCAGGACTAGATTTGCAGAAGCTACAGGAGTATATTGAATTACTGCAAGCAGAGGCCAAACAGTTTGAGTCGACACAGAGCCGACATGCGCCCTCCAGATACCAAATTATCTATCGAATCAAGAGACGAGAGGCGGTCCAGCAGCACAACGGCAAGCATAAGTTTGAGGATCGATATTCGTCATTCTTTGACCATCCAGAGTTGGTCAGGGGTCAGGGATCTGCAAGTCGCATCCAGTGCAACCTGCCGCTGACCAACTTTGACCTCTACCTTGAGAAGAATAAGGACATTACTTTTCTTGTGTACCGCAACTTTGACACGGAGTCGGCACGCATTGTAGCCAAGTCGGGTACAGACGACCTTTCAAGTGCCCAAGCTAGACCTCTTCCCCAACATACAAGCGAGACTGTACGACCGGTCAATAAAGATCTCATTGAAGCAACAATGGCTTTGCTGAAATCTCAGCAGGAGATCTCCTAGTCTCACGCGTCGACGGTCAATACAAGGGTTTCGTCTCCACGTCGTGGCCAAGTATCAGTTTCAACAAAGAGGTCTCACGTATGCGAGCTTCTAGATCTCAGATTGGCACGCCATTGTTTCTGTACGACTCTCAAGACGCTAATGCAAGAATGGCAACTGACAAAGTTACCGTTCACGTCTGCACTGTCAATGCCTGGCACTGGGCTTTTGACGGAAATTTCCAACGTCAACATGAAATACTCTCACTTGAAATCCCGGCTGCCGAGGATGATGGGGATGACACAGATATTAATGGCAAGAAAAGGGTTAAAGTGCAAGGCGAGAAGCCCAAAAACGGTATAGGAGAGAAGAATATCTCGGACTTAAATGTGTTCCCCATGCAATTTGCGTCAGCTGATATTGTCGACAAGTGTCGGCGGCGTGGTAGAACTTTCTGGAAATGTCGCACCCGCAGTTATGTATCTTATCAAGACGCTGAAAGGGACAGCATTCAAAATTTAGTGAGTCCTTTTGTCATCTAGAGCCTAGGTGAACACCAAAATAATTGATGTTGCAGGTCGATGAGCGATATATGATTGATCTCAAGACTTATAGCAGCTTGCATCCAGAGAGCAGATATGGTCAGGCCGAATTGAAGGATGAGCTTGGCCCGGAGGCTTTGGCCCGAGATGTGCCACCTGATGAGCAATTCGAGCTTCTGCTCCCATTGAAGATCAAAGGTTATAATCTTCGGCGCAAGCAATGGGTTGACCTTGTGGCCGACCGCATCTCTGACGTGACATGGAATAAAGAAGCGTTCCAAAACCTCGTCATCGATCGTAAAGCCCGCGATCTCATTAGAGCCCTTGTCAGCAATCAGTTGGCCGCCGAGAAAGGCACAGACCTGATAATGGGGAAAGGCAACGGCCTCATCCTGCTACTGCACGGAGGCCCCGGCACAGGCAAGACACTGACGGCAGAAAGCGTTGCTGAAATTGCAGAGAAACCACTCTACCGCGTGACATGCGGGGACGTCGGTACCAAAGCCGAGGACGTGGAGAAATACCTCGAGTCCGTCCTCCACCTCGGCAAGATCTGGGGATGTGTGGTACTTCTTGACGAAGCTGATGTGTTTCTGGAACAGCGCAGCCTCGAAGACATGGAGCGAAACGCACTAGTCTCCGTTTTCCTGCGCGTACTCGAATATTACGAAGGTATCCTCGTACTCACAAGCAACCGTGTAGGCACATTCGATGAAGCCTTCAAATCTCGCATCCAGCTCGCATTGCACTATCCGGTACTGGGTCCATACCAGCGCCTGCGCATCTGGGAAAACTTCCTCAATCGGCTGGAGTCGTTTGGGGATGTTGACAAGGTTGATGTTGCGGATTTGCGCGACCATTTGGAGGATTTGAAGGAAGAAAAGATGAATGGGCGGCAGATCAGGAACGCGATCACGACTGCAAGGCAGTATGCTGAGTGGAAGGGAAGTACGCTGAATTATAAGCATTTGAGTGACGTTATTGAGGTGTCTGGGCGATTCGACAAGTATCTTGATCAGCTTCATGAGGGTTTGACGCAGGATCAGCTCGCGGAAGATGAAGGGTTGCGGCTTGCTTGACAGTGAAGGACGTCGATGTGTGATCTAAACTCCAGCCTTTCTCGTACCCGTCTAATGCCCCTTCATGTATAGTTTTTGCTTCTGCCGGAACGTTAATTGGCGCTGCTTCCGATGGTCTGCTCTTTTCTGCGCACAACGCACACTGAGCCATGATGCCATCAACAGAAAAGTCAGACGCTTCGCCATCACGGTGGCGAACAGACGTAGACGGAGACTCAAGCCGAAGTGGAGTCAAAAGAGCTCCGGAGAAAGTGATGGATGTGCCAGATGCGATTCTAGAACTCTCCAGGTGTCCTCTACACTTAAATTTCCAGAGGTAGATCGCAGTGACGAGGCTGATCATATCTCCTAGACATCTGGGCGAGAATTTTTCGTTCACACAAGGTGCATACGGACGAGGCACGACAGGCATCAGTGTTCAGATACTGCATTGTGGAGCGTGCAAAAGTCCTTTTAATTCAGACATCTTTCTGTGCCATCTGATGCGCGATCCAACCGGAGGTTCCTGCTTCAAACGAAACTTTCAGCTGTCGTGCCCCAATTGTGTGCGTCTTGCATACTACTTCTCTGCGTGGCGGTGTACGCAGTCTTATGGGATCTCTCCGTCGCATCGCAGACTGTCGGCAAGATCATGCATGTATCATAAGTATAACCCCCCCCCTTTTTCCCCAAAGTCAATTTGCGAATATCACAAACAAAATCAGGAGTACATAGGCTTCTCTTTTGCAACGCATGTTATTGCATGTACACGGTCTAAAGATGCGCACTTTTCTGACTGCAGTCTCCGCCAGCAACCGCCGCCTCGTAGGCAATCAGCAGGATTCTCTGTGCCGCATTGTACAAGCCTCTTCTCCACCCGAAGGTGCCCGACAACACGACGACATGAGTCTTTCTTCTGCTGCGCATTTCAAATTATGGACCCGCAGTTTATCCCTTCATTTCTGCTTACGTGCCACAGTCCCGACTTTACTTTCCTTTCGACTTATTACGATAGGATTTACTGTCCCTACTACACTTCTTTCATCCTTACACTGGCCTTGAATCGTCTTTCCTTCAAGTGACTTGTAACATGCAAGCAAAGCCCTAGCATTCGAAGTACGATCACCTCATTGCGGAGCGTTTCTGACAGCGTGAATATCAGCCAGGCCCAAGATTCTGTGCAATCTCAAAGACCATTTCTGATCGCTGTATATATAATCACGGTCACTCTTAACGTGAATAGCAGTGCAATCGTCTCTCCGAACACGTTAACCGGGCGGAAAGTAGTCCAGTGGTGATTAGTTCATACAACCTCCGAGTCATGCCTTGTCAACAAGCTATGGGTTATCAAGCGCCGGCCAGTGCTCTCGTCCCGGCGTGCCAAAATCCCGACAATACTCCTACGAGCAGTACTAGCATTTCTATCGATGTCAATGATAGAACGATCAGCCCAAGCACTCACTCCGATTACATGGAGTCAGTTCACACGCTCGTGAAAAGTCCGAGCACAGCCCCTACGCTCGGCACAAGCGCGGCCGGATTGGAGATACAGACCTCTGAAGACAAAGCAGCCCTTACATACAGCGCCAGCAGAACCATCTCACCCCCAGCTATCGGAATTCAAACAAGCCTCGGGTTCGGCACACAGACTATCACGGCCAATTCCAAGTCTCAGAATAATTTTGACTCCGGCCGGACCCTCTCTTCCGGCTTGGAAACTTCCAGCGCGGGGTCAGAATTTCAACCCTTCAGCAGCAAGACAACGCCCATGAATTTCCCAAATACTTCCACAGCAGGTGCCGAATCCATAATACCTTTCATTTCCGGTTCTGACACTTCGTTGTCATCTCTGTTATCTCCTGCTACTGCCGCGCCTGCTCTTCCTGCAACACCGGCAACCCTGACAATTGGGGGAAACGCTATGACAGCTAATACTTTCGCTCATTTCAACATTAACAATCAAACCCACAGACCAGATAGTGCGATCACGGCTTCCGACACTATGATATCGCTTACGCCAGACCAGAGTGATGTCGTTGTAAGGACGCATACGGGCGTTTCGGGTGCGAACTTCACAGCAGATCTCGCCTCAGGCCCGAAAACAACAGGCGCGCAGATATTTAAGGGAACTGCGGTAGGAGCGAAAGACGAACTGTGTAACTCGTCAATGGTGATGTTGATTGTGATTGCGATACTGCTCTGGTTGCGATGAAGGATTGACTTCGCTAAATCAGTTTGGTTTTGGTCTTCCACAAATTCAATGTTACGTCCTATATACTGTATGTTGTATCATGTCTGATATAGAACAAATGCGTCATGTGCTTATCGGTATATGACGTTCGATCAGAAGCAAACCTTTGACGACAATAACACATGATATGACAGAAGGAGATCAACAACAGCCTTTCTTTCACCAACTATGAGACACTAATCGCCAAAGCGCATGTATGCAGGAACAGGGCGAAGGGGCCACGAAGCCATAAGCGATGCGTTGATGCGTTCCTGAGCGGTTCAAATTGGCGATAAGTATTACCGTTCTAGGCGCGAAGAAAAATATGGCAATTTCTTCTTTCGCATACCTTTTTTTCTGAAACCTACTTATCGTACGCTTTCTACGTCTCTCATCAACACTACATCACAATGCACCTTCTTTTCCCACTCACCACCCTCCTACTACCCTTCACTCTCGCCACTGCCCTCACACCTACCCCATTACAGCCGCTCGCTCTAGCCACTCTCGACCTCATCCCTCTACCTCCCACCACCAACACCACCCTCTCCGCCAGAATCGGCTGCTTCAACCCCACCAAGATCCCCCCCTTCGCCCCAACCAACAAAGCAGACTGCGAAGCCGCCCTCGACAGCTGGGTGCGCGGGCAATCTCTCCTGCAACCTCGCACCTTCAGCCGAAGCGCCCCAAGCGTCGAAGACGTGCAGCTGCCTCTTCAAAAGGTGAGTGGAAGCTGCACTATATATGTGAACGTGATTAGTGAGGAGGGCGAGGACGTGTTGACGCTGGCGGAGGTCTATGCGGAGTTGTTGGGACCGGATGGGGTGATGAAGAATTGCTTGGGGCAGGTGAGGATGCCGGCGATTGGGGGACGGATGTCGTTGGGGGCAAAGGGGGTGCTGAGGGTTGTAGTCACTGGGGCTGAGGGTGCGGGTGTGGGGGTCGAGTGATGCGGTCGCTTGTTTGGTCAATGGCTTTGGAGTGGGAATGGGTGGATTTGTCTGATTTGAGGTAAGAGAAAAGGGAGGGAGAACCTTTGCGAAGACAGTGGGGCTCTTGAGAGGCATGTATCTTTTCGAGAAGGAGGAACTTAGAAAGTATTGTGAGACCGTCAGGATTTGCATACAAAGGGAAATCCTGCCCATCACATATCTCCTGGCCAGGTCTTGCCTGGCCCGGCATGGCTAGAACATAGCTGGAATCTACCACTAACCAAATATCCCGGAACCAATGCTAATACGCAGTCCCACTGTGGCGTCATTCGTGTTCTCAGTGCTCGATACTCTGGTGAAGCGACATGAATGCTTTTGCTATACAAGTAGATATTAGGAAAAGTATATGGGACCATTGGAAGCAACTGCCGTTCTGGAGGCTCATTGTGAGGCCGAGTCAGGACTTCTACTTTATTACCTAGAGTGCCGGCTATATTTATTGGATTCGAAAAATCACAAGCACTGGAACGATCGTCGGGGGTCAATAACCTCTGATTTCTAACTCTCTAGACCTGGGACCAGTCAAGAAAATAGGGGGCTTGTAGTCCCTCCGCACCCCCCCGAAACCAAAACTCTCGCGCCTGAGACATTCTCCCAGCCATTTCATTTTGCAGTATCTTTATATCTTTGTACAGTTGGATGATACGTGTGCGTCGGAATCCATCAAGTCTGTATTTCAGGCTGGACACAATGCCTGATGGCGCTGTGCCTCTTATACCCTCGTTGGTATAGTCGATGCACATTCTCCAGTCTGCACTCAAATAATTGAATGGCGGTTGTTGGATTTCTGTGCGAATCCTTCGCTTGAGGCTTGAGCCATTCTGTCAGCGCGCGGACCGCAGCTTCATCGGTACGGGCTTGAAAGGCATTTTCGAGAGCGTAATTACTCTTGTCTGATGAACATAGCTTTCGGATCCATTTTCTTGTTCGAAGCGGCGCAATTCTGCGCACATTGTGCCGTTTGATGCTCTCTATATTTTCGAGACGGAAGTGATATTTTGTTTTCGTCTCCTTAGGAAGCTGAAGCATAAAGATTGGCAGAGCACGACTTCATCTCGCAGAAACTGATCAAAAATTTCTAATTCTCCATATACCTGACGACTGCTTATTAAGGAAAACAAAAAATGCCAGAGTGATAGTTTGTCAAGTAACAGGATGGACTTGGCGTCTGAGGAAAGATCCATGTTGTGTACAGGGAGAAAGAGATGTGGGAATATTGTTGAGGAACTTTAGTGATGTTATGAAAAACCTTGCAGGGCTTTGTGCCGTTTTGTTAGCAGCGGAGTATCGTTAGTAGAGGATTATTCGAATGAGAAAACAGCGAGGGATGTCAAGGGGTTTAAATGTTCTTCTTGATATTTCGTCCAAGAACGCTCTACCCGGTTAAGAGCTAGCGTATCCGCCTTACCTGGCACGGTAATTCACGGGGGTCGTACGATCCCGAGCTGTGCTAATCAGCCTATCATGGATCCCCGCAGCAGCCTTGTCCATCATGGTGGTGATGGCTTAAGCAGGAGCATCATTAAAACTTTTCTACCGGCAGCAACAACAACAACAACAACAACAACAACAACTGTGGCGCCAGAATGGCAGATCCCTACGGAATCCTCGCTGTCTGTACGACAAGCTTCCAGGTTGCCCGGGCACTACATGGCCTCATCGTGCGCTTGCGCAAGGTGCCCAACGAGCTGCTGGCCTTGTCGAACGAAGTATGCAACCTGAATTTCGTGCTCGACTCCGTAACAAAGGCTATGCACGATAATGAAAGATCAGGAGCATCTCAGCTCTCTAGTGTCGGTCCGATGCTCTTTCAAGCTCGAGTAAAGCTAGACAGCTTGGATAATTTGATCTCTAAGTGGGCCAAGATCGATGCCTGGGGTGACTCAGTCCACATAGGCAAAATCGATCGGTTCTTCTGGCTGAAAGAAAAGACGAAGGTATGGGAGCTGCAGAAGCAACTGCGCGAAATAAGACAAGGATTAATCGTCCTTCTCGGCGCTGGCAATGTGTAAGTGAACGTCACAAAGTTACATATCCTTCGGGCTTAT
Source organism: Platismatia glauca (assembly GCA_963556305.1). Taxonomy (NCBI): domain Eukaryota; kingdom Fungi; phylum Ascomycota; class Lecanoromycetes; order Lecanorales; family Parmeliaceae; genus Platismatia; species Platismatia glauca. The sequence goes on from OY745778.1 coordinate 349,934, forward strand.
TCACATATGTCACTCCCTCTTTTGCTGATGATATTGGCTAGCTCCGCTTTGGCTCAGCTGTCTGTGGACATCCAGAACTTGTATGCCGAGACCGTACGTACATCTGAGACGCAATCTAGGTCTCAAGCAGAGAGTCAGGAGTCCCTTGGAGCAATTTCACGTCGGATAGATCCAATTGAGGAAATCCATCGCAATTCGCAAGACAGCATGAAGTTCCTTCAACACCTCTGCCTCTCGCTTGCAGCTAAACCAGTTCAAGAAACACACCAAGATCCTACTCAAATGGAAGCTTCCAGCCTGGGGGGACCAGATTCAATTACTTTGAGCTCAACTCGGCAAGAAGCTTTGCAAGATACCGAGGAAGAATCGACCCGTGAAGGAGAACTAGCATTCAAAGAAGCTCCCCTGGCGATACCAGTTTCCTGGCAACAGGGAAGAAAAATAGAATGTTCTTCAGACTGCAAGTGTTCATGCCACACTCAAAAAAATGTGCAGGCACTCTCGAGTCTAGGAAACATTCTCGGTCGTCTTTTCCTCGCTTACAGTGGCTCATCCATCCTTCGAAAGCCTTGTAACCTTTCTAAATGCCGCCAGCAGAACGCGAGGTCGATCCGGTTAACGTACTTTTTCCCCCGATGGTTTCTAAATAGTGTTGTTTCCACTACTTTCTCAACCAGTAGATTTGGCACGCCCAGTCTGAATCTAAAGGTCAGGAAGATAGTACCAGAGACTAATCGGCTTTTTGCTTTATGCATGACCGAGGGAGTGGATGGCATTCAGCAATTGTTTGTCAATAGGGAGGCGTCTCCGGACGATGTACACCATCGGGGCGGCTGGACACCACTGCATGTGAGACATCGTCCTAACGTTCCTAAGGACAAGACTGACTCCTGCAGTTTGCCGTCGACCATTGCTGTGTAGAGGTGTGTAAGCTTCTGCTTGATTCTGGTGCAGATGCCACGTGGGAAGATAACACGAGGACGTGAGTTTCGCATATTGACACCAAAGGCTTTTGAGATGACCTTGAATTCTAGGTCTCCAGCCCAAATTGCGTGGCGAAATATCTTGCAGCTCCAAGCCCCTCCTCAAGCCGCTGAAGCTTTTTCTCGTCTCTTCTCCAGAGAGGACTATCTCCAGGATCGTCGATTCAACCGCTTGCACAAACTTGTTAATGAGCTTGAAAGCGGCAACCTTGGCGCGGAGCTCACCTCGGGGACTATTTCTGATATTGATGGCCGTGATGTTGATGGCTGGACGGCGTTACATTGGGCCGGCAGACGTGGTAGCAGTGAGGCGGTAGCACTGCTGCTTGCTCACGGGGCTGATCCACGCCTGACAACGTGGAACGACGGTAGGTCGGCCCTTCATCTTGCGGCGCCAAGTAACTCAGCACTCTGCGTGCAGCAAATTCTGCAATGGCGACGAGGGAACGCTATCGTAGACCTAGAACTTCGCGACGAATATGGCTGCACTCCACTTCACGTTGCTGCAGAGTCGAATGCGGCCGCAACTACCGCATTTCTGATCAATTCCTCAGCCGACCTGAACGCGTGTGAGAATTTTGGCTTCACACCACTACTTTACGCCGTTCATGAGAACAAAGTTGAGACTGCCACAGTGCTGCTATCCCATGGAGCTGACTACAAAGTTAAAACCAAAGTTGGTAACACAATCCTGCACGTAGCGGCCAACGTAGCGACGATTCCCATGCTCGTCATACTTACGAAGGCACGAATGCGGGGCCTCGATCTCGAAGCTCGGGATTCAGAAGGCCTCACAGTCACAGAACTAGTCGCGCTACGCGACGGAGAGGTGCCCGAGGCGTTCTCCAGGGCATTTGATCGGCTAATCCGTAGCATCGTTGACGAGGATTTCGAAGCCGGCAGCTGGACCTCGATCAGCTCCTCTGGGAGCTGGCACAGTATTGAGGATGCAAGCTGGTATGAATCTGAGGCTAATGCGGTCATTGAGGCGGATTTCGCGGAAGAATTGGAACAGGTGGAAACACTGACCTTAGGAGGGCGGGAGAGTGACTCGTCAACACCAAGAATGGGGTCTATAATTTAACATTGGCTTCACCAGCTTCGTTGGTCGCCAAGGTAATGTAGATATTAGAGAATTTGCTTATCTGAAATGAAAATTAATCTTCTTCCACGAAGAGATAAATGAGAAAATAAAACGAGACATGGAAAAGTGAGGATAGAAACCCCCTCTTGCCCGAGTAGCCACATTCTTGTCCATGTCTATCCCCTCGACTCGCACCCTCAACCCCAACTTCCACTAGCAACAATCCCTTCTAGAAGAACGAGAGCTAATAGTCATCCGGCGTCCTCCTCCCATTCCCTCATCCTCAGAGTCGTCAAAGTCGTCGCGCAGCGCAAGTCTTCCGGCTTGACGAGGATGATGATACCTACCCTGATCATCCTGCACATACCCCCGCTGAATCAATCCATCCTCAAAATCGTCCTCATTGATGATGCTGCTGTCGTTGACTAGATCCCTATGGTCAGCATGTACCCCACCACGACCATAGTCATAGTCACCACCCGTAGATGCCATCGAACTTCTCCCCCCGGAGCGGGACTCGTCATAGGACGACAGGCCCGAGCTGCGCGACACCGTTCCGCGTCTCGATACCCGGGACTCTCGCTGTCCATACTCGACTTCAGAGCCAATGTCGCTGCGGCGGGATCTGCTTTCACGTCCTCCATCGGTGCTTGGACGATATTGGTTGCTCGGCTCATTCGTGGTGCCACGTTGAGAGGGACGATCATATCTCACCAAGCTTCTGGTCTCTTCAATGGTGCTGAGCCCCGATCTGGTGCCACGGGTGTCGCGGGTGTCACGTCTGCTTGTCTCCCTACCGGAAGTCTCTCGCTCGCGATTTGTGTCACCACGACGGGTAGAGCGGCGGTCAGAGCCGTCCTTGAGACTGAGAAGGCGGTTCATCTTGAGTCTTCTGGATTTGGGTCTGGATTTGGTTTGATTGATTCGATGGTGATGATGATGATGATGATGCTCGAGGTCTGTTCTTGACTTTGGTTTGGGTTTTGACTTTGGATTTGATTGTGAATGTGTGTTGGTGAGAAGGATGTGGATTGAAAAAAGGAGAGGGAGGAGTGGGCATTAAGTACCCGTGGTCTGCTTCAACGATTGCTGCTGAGGCTCAGATCGTAACAAAGAGACCACTGTGTCAAAGGTATTGTTCATCCTCACGACTCGACAATAAGGATGCTCATTTGTTGTTCTAGACAGAAAGAATCCTTTGTTGTAGACTCCTTTCACACAATCCCTTTGTCGACAACCTACCAAATATATTGTTCAATGCTCATGGCTGAAGACTCATTGTGTAGAGACCAGAAGTAGAGACAAGTCATTGTCGTAAACTTCTTTCGGACAATCCCTTTGGCAATCGCCTATAACCAAAAATGTCCTTCGAGCCCTGCAGCTTTTTATCTTTGTATCCTGTCGTTGTGGTCAGCTGGAAGCCTCGCGAAAGTTGCACTTATCAAAACGAAAGCCATGCATGCCATCCCAGCAATGCATGGATTTGGGGGTGCAACCATCCCGTCACAGTTCTTGATTCGATGAAGCGAATAAGTAAGCAAATTCCAATCAATTGGATAAATCTACCGTTCCACGGTCAACTGAAATTCAAACGAAGCCAAATCCCAAAAGACGCCCATTGTCATTCAGTATACCCATCACAGACCCAAATCGCAGTGACCGCGACATCCGTCCATCCATCATCGTCCTCCATAGAAGACGTTGGACTTCAGAAACCTCCTCTAACAAACAAATCACTTCTCACTCGAGCTCGGCAGACCCGCTGCTTGAGCAGAACACACCGACCACCGCAATCCTATACACTCACAAACCCACCCAACTCACAAGAACAACACCACAAACCCAGCAACCGCCAATGCGCCAAAGCCAGCCGGCGCCAAGTTTGCCGCACCACCGATAAACGGCTGCGCCTTCGCCGACGGGATCGGCAGGCCCGAGCTCGCCGCCACTCCAGTACCGGCCACAGTGCCGTTTAGGTATCCCGTAGACGTGCTTGTAGTAGTTATTGTAGACGTCGAGCTCAGGGTCATGGTCGTCGTGTTTGGAGGCGCCACGGCGGGGAGACCGTTAACAGGGTTGACGTCTGAAAGACTGCTTGAGGGGCTGGCGGCGGGCATGGCGCTGAAGAGGACGCTTGGGATGACGGCTGTGGACAGAGATGCGGATGAGGCGCTGTCGGTGACGGTGCTGATGACGGTGTTTTGGACTGTGGTGTAAGCGGTCGATGTGACTGGTGTGACCATTGTGACTGTGGAGACAATGCTGGGGACCACGGTGGTGGCGAGGTACGTTGAAGAGGCGCTGTCGATCATGGTGCTGATGCTGGTGCTGTAGACTGTGCTGAAGATCGTTGAGGCGATGGTTGTGGTTGGGGCAACGACAGGGACGACGACAACCGAAGACACAATGCTCGGGATGACTGAGGTAGTCATGTACGTGGAGGACACACTGTCAGTCATTGTGTTGGTGATAGTATCGTAGACAGTGCTATAGCTTGTCGAAGACGTGGTTGAGGTCTGGGCTGGGGCAGCGACCGGGGCAATGACAGTGGAAGATACAACAGTGGGAACCACGGTAGATGAGACATAGACCGAGGAATCGCTGTCAGTCACAGTCGTATAGCTTGTACTGACTAAAGTCAAGTATGTGGTAGAAGTGGTGATCTTCGCGGGATAACTCCATACGGTGCTTGTCATAACAGTAGAAGTGGTCTGAGTCGACGAGGCACTGACAATCGTGCTGACAAATGTGCTGTGGATGACCGAAGAAACTGGTGGAGTGAAGCCAGGGACAGCAGTGCTACCGGTGCAAGCATGGGCTGCGGTATAGGCATTGAATGCGTTCGCGGCAATGCTGGGTGGCATGTTGGTAGCTGGATTCTGGACCATACTAGATGAGGAAGAGCCAGTCTTTTGAGGTGCGACACATTTGGTGCAGATAGTGCTGGTGCTGGTGCTCAAGACTGTTGAGATGCTCGTTGTCATCAAAACGGCCGTGGTGCCGTTTGCAATCTTGGTGCTGGTCACTGGGCAACTGGTCAGAGTAGTATAGACGATCTCAGTGGTGAATGCGGCAACAGTAGACATTGGAGATACAGCTGAGCTTGTCATCTGCGGCGCGACACACTTGGTGCAGATGGTACTGGTGCTGGTGCTCAAGATAGTGGACACGCTTGTGGTCTCGAGCATGGAGGTAACACCGCTCGAGACCATGGTGCTCGTGATTGGGCAGCTGGTGATAGTGGTGTAGACAATTTCGCTGGTGACGGCAGCAACGGTAGACATTGGAGATGCGGTCGAGCTGGTCATTGAAGGCGCTACACACTTGGTGCAAATGAGACTAGCCTTGGTTGACAAGATGGTAGAAAGGCTGGTGGCCGTCATGACAGAAGTAGTACCATTGGCGACCTTGGTAGTAGTGATTGGGCAGCTCGTAACAGTAGTATAGACGACCTCGCTGACAACACTGGCCACAGTAGACTTCGCGCTGACAGAATTGCTCATGCTGGGACTGGTTTGTGTACTGGCAGACACAGCCATGACGGATGACGAGGGAGTGACCACCATAGTCGTAGCGGGTTTGGTTGATGTAACAATGACACTCGATGTGACAGGCGTGCTGCGAGCGGGGCAATTGAGAACACTGGAAGCACAGGTCGTGATGATGATTTCACTGGTACTCAAGACGGTCGCCTCCGGGATCACAGTCGTAGTTGGTTTCACGCTGGAAGAGGTCATGCCAGACGAGGCCTTAGAGCTGCTAGTGTTGATCATGGAGCTCGAACTGACGGTGTTATTTATGACTTTAATGCTCTTCCAGCTTCCACTCTTATCAGTGTACTCATACTGCATAGCTGGGTTGGCGTTCGTAATCTTGACGCTCTTGATGTAGGAGGTGTAATTTTGGGTTGGCGGCAGCTGTGTGGGTCCACCGGCCCATTGCACCGTATCGACGCCTTGTTTGCTGGCATCACCACCGTCCCATAGGCCAAGACTAACTTTCATTGGGGTCTGTGGGAACTCATTACCTGCTTGATCTGCGGTGAGTGTGCGCATGACTGTTCCATCGATTGACCAGACAATTGCGGTAGGCGACCAGTCGACTGTGTAAGTGTGGAATCCAGTCTGAGGCGATGTAACGCTGACATATTCGGACACACCATAGTTCAAGACACCTTTGCCAAAGTAGTTGGTTTGGGCTTGAGCAGTGTTGGTACCCGTGAATTCCCAATCGATCTCGTCCAAGTCATCGGAGAGCAGAACCATGCTGCTGACTATGCCTTTACCTGGAGCAACTTGGGCGACGTACTCAATACGTCCGAAAAAGAAGAAGAAATTAGAATAAATGGTTGGAGCATCACCCTGTTTCCCAAAGTTGAATGCAGCACCCATGGTAGGACTGAAAGTGGTGTACTCGTAAAGAGCGCTGGTCCAGTCGCTAGGAAGTGACTTCTGTTGCGTGAAATCCATGAAGTAAGAGCTGGTCGAGAGACCCAATCCATTAGGGCAGGTAACTATAGAAGCCATTAGTCTTGCCCACACAGCACGCCAAAAGATTGCATACCATTCAAAGGATTACAGACTGTGGTCACTTGAGCGAGGGACAACGGCAACGCAGCAACAGCGGCGACGGCCGCAATTGATTTTTTGTTGAAAAGCATGTCTAATGAGAAGCCGTGGAGTATGAAATAACTAAAATGGAAGATCTGTTAAAGATAGTGGGAAAGATACCTAGGAAAAGTTCCTTAAAGACAGTGAGATTGAACAGTGTAACGATTCGAAGGTTTGAAAAAGATTGGAAGTGAAGATGATTAATGAGGATGAGATGAAGGAGGCACAAGAAGTACGTATAACGAGACAAAGGATGCACGTGTCAATTTTTAGATTGGATCGGTGGTTCGAGATTATTGAGACAAAGAGTAGATGTGGGACTGTCAAAGGCAGAGGCGCACAGCTTCATTATCAAAAGAAAAAGACGGTCGGGAAAGTCATTGACTAGCTACCAGAAGGCGCTCGCATTTTGGCCATTGAAACAAGAAAGACTTGAAGTCGAGGCAACAGTCGAGCGTATTATTGGTGCTTCAACTTTATGCTAAGTTCAAGCCAGTATTTATAGCAAGAGTTTCTTTGTCGTACAATTTTACTGCCGCAAGAGCCAACACCAAAGGTTTTGGTGTGAACATTGTGGGCGGCCACGGACAAGGCCCTGAATGAGGTCTCCTCAAACAACGGATATCCCAAGGATGTGACGAGAAGCGGAGGTGTTAGTCTCAACAAAACATCGCAGTGGTCTCATCTTTTGTGAGCTTGTCTAGAATTGACTGCCTTGCTCAAAGATGGCGCGCATACGGAGATGATCATAGAAGACCTTGTTTTTGGAGACTATAACACACATCAACGTCGACATTCACCATATCCATGAGCATTGAAGTAGAAGGAACTCACTCGTAGTAGACCTTCTCGGGCATCACGTTGCCGTCCGCGTCCTCCATCTGCACGACGTTCTCCCCGCCACTCTTTTCTTTCTTTTTATCTCGCTGTATCTTATCCCACAGCTTTAAAGCATCCTCAATCCCTGTGATCTCTCTGAACAGTGTCGTATTTGTGATTCCCAAACACTTCAAACCATAAATATGTCTCGCCTCGTTGAAATGCTTATCGAATGCCCTCCGACCCATGTACACAAAGTTTCCACAGATCTCGCATGGGAATTCCACGCCTAACCCATGAAGCTTATAGAGCCAATAAGGTATGGGCTTGCCATCCCAAGCTAATGGGAGCTTAAGAGGGTTGTAGATTTTCTCGTCACCATCTGAGTCCGACTCATCATCGCCGTTGCGCTGCGGTGCTTCCGTGGACTCTGCGAAGAAGGCCTCGAGTTCCATCTGCCGTTCACGCTCCGTCATACCTTGCTTGCGCTCAACATTCACGCGCGAATCGGTACGGACAGTCTCCATTGTGGAGGCCAGGCGCTTTATGCGGTATTCACGGTCTGCAATTGCACGTTCTTTCAGTCGCTCGACCGTAGATCCACGGACGTTGACATGGCCATTTGAAGCTCTCGTATTTGTACCGTTGGTCTCTCCGCGACCTCGTCGTGCTTCGGCGCTTTTGAGGTGTTTCTTGCCATTCAGGTGACTTTTGTACACATTGTCGTTCCTGAATTCCTTCTCACAATCTGGGCACCAGACACCTTCGCCTGTGCCTTCGGTCACGGGTGCTGCAGGTCCCGCTGGTTGTGTTTCTGGAGTCCAGCCAGGAACCGAGTCCTGCTCCCACGCATTCTCGAAATCTTGATCAATCGAGGCAAAGAATTTGTCCAGGTCTTCCAACGGTCTTGTTCGTCTAAGAAAGCTATCCAAGTATTCTGCAAGCCGTCCCACGTAATTGAAATATTGATTCGTACTCTTGTCAGCACGTTTCATTGCAATGTATTGTGGTCCAAAATTGTCGAATATTTGCAGGTATTGCAGATAGGACACTCGCTTTGACTGGATGTTCAGGTACTCCTCATGTAACATTGTCAGATCCAAAAACCGGCCAAATGCTTCTTCGCCTGTGAACATATTGTCTACTTCTGCCGTAGCCGACTCCCCTTCACCAGACGCTTTCCTCTTGTATGCTCTCTCTAGATTCTCTACTGGCTGATTAGGGTATCGTCGGTGGTGCTCCTTTATCTCGGACATCTGCTTGTAGAACTCATCGAAAGGGTCTCCTGTAGATATCGACTGGATCTCCTTGGAACGAAGGCCTTCCGTGTCATTGTAGATGTCGAGAAGTCGTTTTGATTGGTCCTGGATGCGATTGAGAAAGCCGGCAATTTGATGGTCTCGATTTAATCGGTCGCGGACCTCGGAAAACAGTAAGCAATCTTGGTTTACCTGCGAGCGAGTAGAGGTACATACATGTCTTGGGTCTTCTGCAACTCGATCACTGATTCCTTGTTCGAGCCTCTCGAGGTCCTCGTGCAGAAACCTCTGTTCTTCGAGTAGCATGGTGCAAAGGTGGATGCGGGAAAGACAGAGAAGATGTTGTTCAGATCGGCCGAGGGGTTGGTAAGATTGGAACAGAGAAGGTAGGGAAGAAGGGAGTATGAGCTGAAGTGCTTTTGTGCTTGATACTGAAGTAAAACTAGAGACAGACGGTGGCCAATCAGACGGCCGTCTCGGCCAAACCTCGGTTGAATATCTCCGGCATCAATCTCTCTCTTGTGCGACGGTCAAATGTGTCCATCGTGCTTCAAAGTTCGAGCCTTCCTCCTCAGCTACGGAAAGAGCACTGTCACGTTCCAAAACCGCAGAAAATCTTCGGCAGTCATGGCTGGCATTGACAGAAATATGGAGGGTCTGCGAACTCTTCGAAATTCCTACGAAATAAAGCTGACTTCAAACAGAGAAGATGGAATTCGCAACGTCGAAGGAGGTCACTGTTGCGCCGACGTTTGAGAATATGCAGCTGAAAGAGAACCTCTTGCGCGGAATATACGCCTATGGGTACGAGTCTCCTTCTGCGGTCCAGTCCCGCGCCATCGTACAGATCTGCAAGGGAAGAGACACCATTGCCCAAGCGCAATCTGGCACAGGAAAGACGGCAACTTTCTCCATCAGCTGCCTTCAAGTCATTGATACAGCCCTTCGCGAGACGCAAGCTTTGGTTCTCTCTCCTACCCGAGAGTTGGCTACTCAGATTCAATCAGTGGTCATGGCGCTTGGGGACTACATGAATGTGCAATGTCACGCCTGCATTGGTGGAACAAATGTTGGGGAAGACATTCGCAAGCTTGATTATGGCCAGCACATCGTCTCGGGCACACCAGGAAGGGTTGCAGACATGATTCGACGGCGCAATCTGCGTACTCGCAACATCAAGATCCTTGTGCTGGACGAAGCAGACGAGCTCCTCAACCGTGGGTTTAGGGAGCAGATCTACGATGTCTACCGCTACCTCCCGCCCGCAACGCAAGTCGTTGTCGTCTCCGCAACGCTCCCATACGATGTTCTGGACATGACCACCAAGTTCATGACAGACCCGGTCCGTATCTTGGTGAAACGTGATGAATTGACGCTCGAGGGGCTCAAGCAATATTTCATTGCCGTCGAAAAAGAAGAATGGAAGTTCGACACTTTGTGTGATCTCTACGACACCCTGACCATCACCCAGGCCGTCATCTTCTGCAACACTCGTAGAAAGGTGGACTGGTTGACAGACAAGATGCGCGAAGCGAACTTTACGGTATCCTCGATGCACGGCGAAATGCCTCAGAAGGAGCGAGATAGCATTATGCAGGACTTCCGTCAAGGCAATTCCCGTGTTCTTATCTCGACCGATGTTTGGGCTCGCGGCATTGATGTCCAGCAAGTTTCTCTTGTCATCAACTACGATCTTCCTAGCAATCGTGAGAATTACATCCATAGGATCGGTCGAAGCGGACGGTTTGGACGGAAAGGAGTCGCTATCAATTTTGTTACCAGCGAAGATGTTCGCATTCTGCGTGACATTGAATGTAAGCTTCCAACAATTCAGAACGCCCTCACGCTTGCTGACAGGAATATAGTGTACTACTCAACACAGATTGACGAAATGCCCATGAATGGTACGTCGTCGACCTCTAAGCCTGAGACTTACGCTAATATTTCCAAGTTGCGGACCTTCTGACTTAGGAGCACTTCATGCTTGGCGTAATTTTCTGTCATTTGCTGATGCAATGGTACCATAAAAGCTCGACAGAATGGAAGGCAGCAAATGGTGGCATTGAGCGGAGTTCTCAAAAGCCCGAAAGGGGCAAGTTATGTGTGGAGGAATGGGGCACCACCTCCAAAGGCAAGGCTCATGGTCCCTCTTCAATGACTAAATCTGACCCATGCTCAGCAGGATGGTAGCCAACAAACCCTTGAATCTGTTTCAAGACTTTTCAGATCAATCTCCGATTCATTTCGTGCATCTCATCACCCTTTAGTATTGTTTCTTTTTCTTCCAAAGCTTCATAGCTAGACAGTTGTCTGGAATGATAATGGAAATCGAACAGCCAACCGAGTCTCCAATATCTCTTCTATCCATCGCAGGCTGCTTTTCCGTAGAGTCAAGATTGTAATCTGTGTGTCATCGAAGGTCGCCAAGGGCTCCACGTCGAGCGCCAATATACTCACAGATGCTCTTACCCGTGCCTCACGGTGATAGAACATCTCTACTTCAACAGAAACAGGTGCTTCTCCATGCTTGCAACTACTTGACCTTTCCAGAATTCGCAACGTTAAGGTCTGAGTTTTGCCTCTGATCGTATTCGGTATTGGGATCTACTTCGATCTACAGGTGGACCCAATGTGGCTCTAAAAGTTTTCGGTTTTCCCTCTTTCTGACCACTCCTGAATTCGTTTTTCCTTGAGAGGCGGTTCATTTGACCTCAGTACTGCACTACATAAAGAAAGGAGAACCCTTCACTTTCAGCTGACATCTCGAGCAAGTACGTCACTTTCTCTAAGTCAACTGCTGAGAATTGCCTGGGCAAATCCCTCTTGAACGGTAGGTAGGGCTTCTCACACTCCCGTCAACCATCCATTTCCATGCCACCGTCAACACAACAAGACAACTAAAGACTAGTTGGCCACCTAGAAGTACGGCCTTTTGCCCAAATTCTCTTCCAAACTCTCATCTCAACCTTCTTCACATTTCTCCAGCTTACATTCCTGAGATTCACACTTTGATGCTCCAAACATCTCAAACACATCCACATCATCAACTAAGGTCCGGTTCAATACCGCCGCATCTCGAGAGCTCTTTGATCACCAAGAAGACAACATCACCCTCGGCTGTTGGCAGCCGTTCGAGGCCGCTTCCCACTTCAGCTTCTCTTGCCTCAAACTATCGTTTAGAGATTGATGCCACGATGATCCCCTACATTCCTGCTGACATTGAGACATCGGGGAATGATCCTGGTCCTTCGACACCTCCAGCCCGTGTACTACCGGAGCACGTCCTGAGCTCTGATAACTACAATCACGATAACTCAGACTCCGCTCATTCAAGATTCTCGGCTACGGATGCCCTCGTCAACGGGGACACCGAGTCAAATTCCACATCCCCATCCCCTCAATCTCTATATCTAAAGTTCGAAGCGCTAAAGACAACGCTCGGTAAGCGTGCACGTGCCCATGCCCCTGCCGACTGGAGTGTCGGCCCAGCTAGCTCAACCAGAGCTGCTGTAGTACCAGCCAAGAAGCGTGTCCGTAGCAGAGGATTGATGAGATCAGCACCTCGCGCCACCGTGGCGGCCACACCCAGCACTCTAGCTGGCAACTCCGAGTTCATGTACGTTTATACATCCTCCTTCCTACCAAACATCCCGAGCTGAACCATGCACAGGAGCTTCACGGCCACAATCTTCATCATCCAGCTGGGCCCCGACGGCCCACAATTCCACGCCCACGAGTCAGTCCTCAAGCGCTCGCCCAAGCTAGCCGAGGAGATCGCAAAAGCCAAAGCCAACAAGCGCGCCACGAAGCAAAACACACTCCCGCTCATGGCCCACGACGCCATTGCCTTCGAGCAAATGCTCCAGTTCCTCTACAAGGACAAGTTCCTGCCGTCCGGGACCACGCTCACGCCGCACGCGCGTCTCGGCGAGTTCAAAGAACTCATGAGCCTGGCCAAGCACTACGGTCTGCCCGCCCTGCAGGAGCAGATCGTCGAGCTCGTCTCGAAGGCTCGGATCCCGGCCAAGGTTCCCCCGGGCATGTTCTTCGATTGGGCGGAGGACATGTGGCATGAGGAACTTGACCACGACGATGGACCGTTCAAGGGGTATTTGTCCAAGGCGGCGCCGGTCTTTATCGAGGGTGCGGACGAGGCCACCATGAAAGAACTGCTCCGCATGGTCAAGCAGGGAGGCGGGTTCGCGGAGCAGCTTTTCATCGCCGCTATCACCGTACGCTCGCTCTGCTGATAAAGTATCCGGTCCACAAGCTGATCGTCACAGGCGCTGGACACGCAGACCAACCTTGTCGCCGTGAAGAAAGAAGAGATGAATGAGCCACCCGCTCCCGCTCGTCTTCATACTGGCAAAAGCAAGGGAACGGATCCCACGTGTCGACCTGCTCGTGAGGAAGCCTCGGACAGGCCCGAGGACGAATCCATGGAGGACAACGAGCATTTGTTCGGTACATTTGGGCCCCTTACCGCTCCCCGCTGCCTTCCCGTCGCTGACGTGCCCAACAGTTGAGAACGGAACCCACTCCCTTTTCCACAGGAACGGTAACATTGCCGGGCCATTTCCGTCCGTGGACACCATTCACCGTTGAACACATCCCTCCAGCCGCTCCCGTTCCTCGGATTCTTGACACCAGGTTGCCGCCAATCCAAAGCCTTCACGACTCGTGCTTTTTCATCTTTACCACGGACGCACGCCACTTCCTTCGCCGACCATCAGGGCGTTTGATCCGTCGCTCATACCAAGTCGGCGCTCAACCATCTCGTTTTTTCTGTCCCTCAAGGGCTTGCGCGTGCAACATCTATCATCGATCAACGGCATCAGTCCGGTACTGGACAATTCCCTTCGGGGTTTCGACCCAGCGTTGACGCCATTCCATCAGCAATTCCCCACAGTAGCAGTGTCGTCTCACAAGTCGTGGAGGTGAGAATCGAGGCGGTAGCGAGGATTTTCGCACCGGAAAAGTCTTTGATCCATTATGCCCCTGTGATCTCCCAATCAAAGGCCCGTGGGGCCCCCAGGAGACAAGGGTCATTCGACCTAGGGTTACATAGATAGCGCAATCGATGACGTTCGCCCGAATTGAACAAGGGCAAATATATGGCTACAGATCATGATACACGCGTGAAACACTGCAAAGTACTAAGTACCCTCACACCAAAGACCACCACTTCTGTCCGCTTAGTCTCCCACGTTCCACCAGTCTTACTCCGCCTCCCTTGCAGCCTTTACCTTCCCTAGCAAAAGCCAGATACCATCCAGCACCACTGCCCATTCCCAATCATCCTTGCATCACCCACCTGACATCATTCATTTCCAACCGCAAGCCGTCTGGCTCAAGCCACACGAACGAATGAGCGAACGACTTCAACCTCGGAGGACAACAATGACCGGAAGCCCAAGGCGAAGGACGTCCAAGCCTGCAAAGGGATCGAAAGCTTGCGAAAAGCTGTGTCGGGATCAAGGAAATGCGTTGAACGTGCGTGAGCTGGACAAGCGTGCAGAAGTATACAACTACGGCGGGTATCAAGACGTCGTCTATCATACATTCTTTCCAGTCATGATCTGGCAATACTCCTTTCTGCATGATAGGACGCCAGTCGATCCTTGCCAACTTCAGACCCTCCACCATCCATGTCCAAATGACTCATCCATCTTCTTCATCACTCATCATCATCATGCTGTCCTCTCCAACCTCACTGACCCTCTGCTTCCCCTTGTCTTTCTTCCTCGACTTCCTTCCCATGGGACCCTGTCTTCTTCCTATTAGGATCTTGTCAAAGTCCCCATCTTCCGCGTCGTCTGCCTCCGTTCCACCACCCCATCCCTGTATGCTAGCGTTCTCCTCCAGTGCCCTGCCTAGCAGATCCGTAGCGATTGGATCCTGTGGCTCCACAGCTAAAGCCTCATGTAGCGTACACACCGCTTCCCAGCTCCTTCCCATCTCTAGCAGCACGAGACCCTTGGCGCAGAAGACACCTGCGTCCCGTCCGCCCTGGCGTAAGACCTCTTCGAATTCTTGCAATGCGAGAACCCACTCTCGTTGCCGGCGGTATGCGTGGCCAAGATTTGCGCGGGTGGCGATCCACGCTCTAGGATCGCTATCTATGTCGGCGGCAATGGTGAGGGCACTGTTGAAGACATGGATGGCTTCCGAGAGGTGGTCAAGATGGTAGAAGACGACGCCAAGCTCGTTAAGAAGCAGGGGATCAGTGCTACACAGGGCGTAAGCGGCGTTTAGGTACTCATGGGCGAGATTCAAGTTGTTGAGCTGTAGATTCTGCATGCCAAGGAAGAGCTGTGGGAGATGTGTTCCCTGGAACAAACGAGCAGCGGTGCTGTATGCGGCAATGGCTTGGTCATGTTCACCTTCCGCAGCGAAGGTGTGCGCGAACCCAATCCAGGCAGGACCGAATTGTGAATCCATCGTCGAGGCTTTAGTGAAGAAGCGCCGCGCTTCTGGTATCTGGGATATGCTGAGATAGTAGACTCCGACTGCTAGCCAGGTGGCGGGCTGGTCAGGGTAAAGTTCGGCGAGGCGATGGGAGAGTAGGAAGAGAGTATTCGTTTGGGCGAGTTCGTGTAAGCAGGCTAGATGGAGAGGGTAGATGGAGAAGTTGTACTCGTCGATTTCCAGGATAGAGGTTGTGAGGGCAAGCGCTTGCTTGAAGCGGCACTGTGTGAAAAAGAGCTCAGCTTTGGACAGGAGGAGGTCTGAATTCGTGGCGAGGTTGTAATGAGTAGAGAGTGTCTCGGATGCATGGTTAAATTCTGTAGGGTTCTTGTATTTGGAGAGGCGGGTGGTGTAGAGCATCTTGACAAATTGAGCGGCTTCCTGAGATGTAGAACTGTCTTCTCCAGAGATTGAGTCAAATTCTAGAGAGTCCAGAAAGGCCCATTCTTCATCTGGTGACATGAGGGAATTCTTCATGAGCTGGTCGAAGGCTTCGAAGCATTGTACATCGATTCGTACAGCGTCTTTGTAGCACTCTTTCGCCCGATGAACCGCGTTCTGCTTCGCGAAACACATCCCACGTAGATAGCACATGCCTGCTTCGTACTTGATGTCAGATGTGTTCTCCTTTTCCCTCTCCTCGCTCTTCTCAATCCTCTCAGGTTTTCCTGTTGGTTTTCCATGCTTACTTCCCGGCCGTAGTGTCCCATTCGTATGGTGCAATTTCCGTCGCGTCTTACTCGGTGATATAATAAGATGGCTCGGATTTTTGTCCCCCAGTGTCAAGAGAGCTTCCTCATGTTTATTTTGTCTGATTTGGCAATGGGCGGCTAAGTAGCGGCATGCCGAATTATGTTCTACGAGATCATGCTTGCGCAACAAGCTCTGCGCGCGGATATAATTCCCGGTTGAGAAATGGATTTGGGCAAGGAAGAAGGCGTCGTTAGGATCATCTGGCAAACGTGAGTTCCTTGCTCTTGCGGATCGGATTGACTTGATTACTAGTAATGGCGAGCAGCTTGTCCCCTATGTAAATAGCAGACTCATATTGGTGCTTTTGCATAGCATCCTGCCGCCAGTCCTTGAGAAGCTGCTGCATCTTTCGTCAAAAAGCGTACTTTTGGTATCGCTATTGGCATGGGTTTAAATCATTGTTTACTACCTAGGATTACTGCACCGCGTTTAGCGCGGCTACGAGACGCCTCTATCGATAAGGTAGTCATCTTTCCCGTCCTTTTCCTGCCATCCTGGACAACGTCTAAAAAGAGTAATCGCGCAAGCTGCAACTCAGATCTAAGTGTCGTCGTGCGTTGATGAGTCTTGCTGTCATCGTGATCCCACGAGCGAAAAACTAGTAATTCTACGAAACGTGTAAAGCAGAAGTTGACACGATCTACGACTGCATCACCAGAATCTGCATTGCCGAGCAGACGGTGACGATGATGGATTCGAAGAGTCTAGTGATTGGAGTGGCCGCGAACGGGTGGCGTGGAAGAGCTTCGGGAATGTGTGATCTGCCTTTTGTTTATGCCTTGTTTTTACTACTTTCAAGTCATGCTACCGACTATGTATGTTGTATTGTGTATCTGTGTCATATTGATTTCCCAAACGTCACCCCGCCTGCAACTTCCGCAACGCTGAATAATGATTGAATCATGAAGACAATACATCCATGCCTGTTGCTCGCCAATTCATTCTTTAAACCTGTTCAGCAGCACAAACAAGCTCCTCCGAGTACTGTCGATAACCTTGCTTCAACGTCTGCTCATGCATTTCAAACACTTTCAGATAGGAAGAAAATGTGACGTTGCTGTGTCCGATGAAGGTGTTCACGGAGTTGCGCCCAAGGTTTGAGAGAAGATAATCTGGCTGGGTCCTCGGCGGCGGGCTTTTTTAGAGTGGTGCAAAGGAGGCTGTCGACCCTTCGTCTTGGCGCTTCTCCACGACGTCGTTGATGTTGAGGCCGCGCTTCTCTGGTAGATCAGCCTCGTCCTTGCCCGGAATTGCCTCGCCAAACCCGTCATCAACAGCTTCAACATCGCTGGCGAGGTGTGTTTCGGCGTTGACGACTTTGCGATCCTTGAGCATCCTAGTACGCCGAGTCGAACCCGAATCGGTCAATGAGGTGCACGATTGCAATAGACTAGTGAATGTGGCAGGATTCTCGCTCTTCAAGGCTTTCAAAGTGGCGCAGAGGAGGCTGTCGAAACTGTCACCCGCGCCACTCGCACGCTCTTTCAAGGCGTCGGCGGTATTTCCAGGTAAGATCTCAAGGATGGGCTCATCTGTCTCTATGGGAGCGTATACCGGTTGGCGTTTTTGAAAGGATCCGATCACAGGAGTTGGAGTTGGTGACGTGATCGGTATGGCCATTGCATCCTGAGCGTCCTTCGGGACTGGTGATGAAGGTTAGCTTTAGCTGAATTTGGAGTGCGGAAGGAGAAGTAGCCTCGCTTACTGGGCAGTGATGTTGGCCAGCTGACCGTTGAGAGGGGGATTAGAGTCAGAGGGAGATACATGTTTGCAGGGTACAGAGTAGGTGATTAGATATGAGACGATGGTTGGATAATCGGGCGGCAACTTAGGCACTTAGGTTGACGAAGGAATTTCGAGATGCTTCAATTTGTTTCGATATCCTTTGGACTTGGAGTCCGAGAAAGGATATTTCTGCTCCTTTTTGTACCTCTCGGGCCCAAAATTCCCTCGGAGATGGCTCCCACAGCAAATTGCAACATGGCGTTGAGGGTCTTTGGAACATCATTGAGATCAAAGATCAGTGATGGCCGCGAGAGTTGGTGGCGCTTTGCGGGCGTATGTGCTGTGGAAATGACCCCCGGGTGCAGTTGCATTCGCATCACGCTCCATTGTCTCTCCAAAACGCCCAAACATCGACGGATACGGAAGGCCCAGGGCGGTCGTTCGACTGAATGGGAGAAACGATCCTGGAGCTTCGCAAACTACTACTTCTACAATATAAAGAAAGAGGATGCCGTAGTGTTCTTGCAGTATATAAGAGACAGAGCCTAGAATTTCAGGAGATATCTCCGGTGGTGGTTCTAGAACATGTGAGATTTTATTGAAGCTGTACCGTGGAATATAAGTCAAGGACAAGGTGTGTCGATGGCTTTTTCAACGAACAATGAAGTTTGCAAACAGAGTAAAGCTTAGGATTCGATCTGAAGAGCACACTACCGAGTCCACATAGATCGACGGCTCATACCGGAGGTCCCTCCGCCAGATCAGTGAATCAGGAATGTAAACAACTTGGCGGCTTTGGAAATTTTACGCGATCACATAATAGGAGGTCTTGACCTGTGGGAGATAAGGAGAGCGCTCCTCATCACGAGCTACCATTCCTGGCTGAGAGACTCTGCATGATAGAAAGGTGACGAGCTGAAGCAGGGAACAAGGCGCAGGCTTCCCGGAAGCCACTCTTTTTCCTTCTGCTTTTATTCACTCGGATGTTGCATTAGCTTCCTAAGAATACTCTGATCTGTAGATCGCTAGCGCTTGCTCCGGGCATGGGCTTTCGAGCCATGAGAGCGCTGATCCACGTCCACGGTCCTCCCTACCCATCCGAAGCCAATGGCATCATACCAAGACTGGATACCGAGTTCACAATCTTTACCATCCTAATCCTCTCAGAATTAAGGTCTTCAAACCTTTCGTCCGTGCTTTTACCCACGCTGTTGATCTGTTACATAGAAGCTCCGAACCAGTAAGACAGTGCTAACTTCGAACATAGCGCCCGAAGAAGTTGGAGTTCAAGGAGAACTTGGACGAGATGCTAAGCCTCTCACGAGACAGTCGCTTCGTTGTCCTCGATTGCATATACACAAACGATTGGAGGTCGCACGACGTACCACTCGTACAACTTCCTTTCGCCGTTAACTAATGTGCCTTTGGCCGTGACTCATCTTGTAATAAAGGAATCTCTCCTTATCAAGGTTCGTTGGCAGAACGCCGTATTTCACCTTGTTGGTCCGGATCCTGAGCGTCATCAACATCGATTCTCTCACCAACCATCTCATCGCGCTCAGCCTCGGCGTCGAGGCTCCTAAATTGCGAAACAGCTGTAATAATCCTCGGATCTACCAGGCCGTCTTCGGGCATCGTTGGCATCGCTATCTCTTCCTCTTGGTCTTGCTCATCATCATAGCCATCGTTTACTCTCGTCCCGTCGTGATTGGCTGAGTAATACATTTGAGCAGTAGTACGGATCATACTTGCTAAATGGATCTCCTCTGGCGTTGCGTCCGAGCGTAGATACGTTGCGGCTCTGTTATTGTTTCTCATGATATCGGGCATCTCCTTTGCGACTTTAGCATGGGCGGCGTCATTCGGGGGCACACCATCCAGGATAGCAGCAATTTTGGCTTTCATGATGATTTTGGCTTTGGCCCAGGTGCCGTTGTGGTACCAGCCATCCCTTTCACTCTGGAATCGCATCAGCGCAGGACGACAACTGAAAATCACATTGCTTACGTGACATTCTTTACGAAGATTGGTGGTGGAAAATATATTCTTTAGAAGAGGCTCCGAGATGTCGCAAACCTGCCATATCTTCCCCTCCTTACTCACGGTCACGCCGTCGAAAAGATGGCTCTCTTTCGTCAAAATCTGTTCCGACTTCGTTCGGTCAGGTTTGTTCCGATTAAGTCTTGCTCGGTTGTCTTTAGGCTCGCTTTCTAGCATGAAAATCATGGTTTGATAGATCCTAAAGCCGGGGTCTGTGCGGGGGTCGACGCCATATCTAACAAAAGCGTCGCGCCAAGGGCCAGATGAGAACATGTATCCTGCGTACTGGCAGATGTATTTGGCGGCATTATGACCCACAACGTCCCAGTCGCCACCTGGCATACAATTATAAAGTGCTCTCCGGGTGAAAATAGGTCTGTCCTGCATTACACTAAGTGTTGTGTTGACCAAGCGCTGCATTGCAGGCGTCAGAGTCTCGATGGCGGGAAGATCTGGTGAAGGAGCCTGTGGGACTACATCGACATCGAAAGGCACAGGAGGAACCGCAATCTTTGGACCAGTGTTCGTATTCATGGTGGTCACATTACCAAGATGGTCAACGACTTGCTTTACAGCAGGATTTTGACGGTATCTGGTGATAATCAGCCCTGAGTACTTGCAAATAAGACCGAATGGCGTACGAGTAATTGAAGGGAAGAGTGAGACGAGTCCAAGATGGGGGCGGTATGATCTCAGTATTGGGCTTGACACCTTTGTTCATATCGAGCGTGAAGCCTTTCATTTTCTCATCTGGGAGCAATCAATGGATGCGCTTTTTTTGAGTGGGGAACCTTACATTTAAATGGCAAGATATGTTCTCGGAGCTTCTGCATAAGCGGCATATTCTCGGTTGAGGTGACAAAGTCCGGCATGCCTTATCGTATCAGCACACCTCGATCTACCCGTGAAAACGATGTTTGCATACCTCGGAAGCGATGAGTCTGGTTGATTGTACCAACTGGTTCGACTTGATAGCTCTTGGAGTTATCGTACATTGAGCGAAAAAGATATTGAGCGTCCTTGACCGTAGGCGCCGCCCGCTCTCCGAAAGCTCCTGCTTCGGCGCCTTCATGATAGTGATCGCCTGCACCCCGCCTGCGTTTTAGACCAGTCCTCTTCGGTACTGTCACCTTTAAAAGGATATTGTTTGTGCTGACATTAGCCGATTTCAAGGGTTTGGTCATGCGATCTCCCGGCTTCAGATACAGACTGGCGCTAGCGCCATCTTCTTGGACCAGCTAAGAAGCATTAGATGGTGATGCTTGTTAAAGACAGGTGACTTGCCTCTTCCAACTTGCTGGGACTTCCGAGGGTTGCTAGTCCTTTGTCGACGTTCTTGATGATAAACGGATGCTCGACGCTTACGACGGGCTGCTTGGGCACGTCGTACCATGGGGCATGAAAGATTTTTTTGTGACTGCTAGACGCCGCTCTTTCCTCGCCATTTACTTCTTCCATTCCTGCGTCCCCAATAAGAAGGGTTTAAGGGTCAAAATTGATTTCTAGTAGGCAATGTAGACATAGAGAATGACCAGATATATGCCACCAGCATTCGGACTTAGAATGGGTTTGGCCCTGATGACTGGGAAGCACGATCGAGGTGCAAAGTTTCAAAGTCCAAGTAAGAAACTCTGACGGAGACGAGAGCGTTAAAGCGCTTTGGTATATTAGTATGAGAAAGTTGAAAAAAGAATTAGGCGTAGCAGCCACATCCAGTACATAAGACCGTAGTCTACAAGGCAGCTGCTGGAATACGTCGAACATCCACACTCCGTAGCAACACCTGCAATACTCTACCACTCCATACGGAATGAGTTCTACAATTCAAGTAAAGTAGAGTACGAGAGTACTCCGTAACAAGTGTGAAGTTAGCGTTTCAAGATCTGATAGGGCTGACCTCTTTTCCTTGGCATCGAATTCCACAAGGTTGACTCCATCGCTCAATCATCACCGAGGATTCTACAACCTCAGCTCACACCTATATCTGCCAACCTGAATTATACCCACCCATTATCGCCAATCACTGACCACCGAACCTCTCATTACTCAACCCAATAATCACCATCCACCATGTCAGAACGCAAAGTCCTACAAAAGTACTATCCCCCAGACTTCGACCCTTCCAAAATCGCCAGATCCCGCGTTCCCAAGAATGCCGGCCCAAAGGTGATGACCGTCCGCCTTATGGCCCGTACGTAATTTCTCCGCCCATCTCTCCTCTTCCAGCCAATCCTGAGTCTTGAGACACGCTCCAAGGCTCATATACCCCCTTCAACAAGCTATACTAACTCCGATATTCTAATCTAGCCTTCAGCATGAAATGTACGTCTTCCTTCCCGACAAGTTTCTCCCAGCCAAGGAACTTACCGCCAAGCAGGTATGTCGTGCGGCGAATACATCTACAAGGGACGGAAATTCAACTCTAGAAAGGAGACGACGGATGAGAAATATCTGAACATCCCCATTTACCGCTTCTACATCAGATGCACGAGGTGTAGCGGTAAGCAGCTTCGCCCCCGACGACCCGCCCGCGGGGACCCGCGCTAATCGAAACGCAGCGGAAATCACCTTCAAGACGGACCCAAAGGGCATGGACTACACCTGCGAGCGGGGCGCGAAGCGCAACTTCGAAGTCTGGCGAAAAGCGGACGGCGACGACGACGAGCACAAGCTGGAAACGGACGAGGAGAGGCTAGACCGGCTGGAAGCGGAGGAGGCGGAGCGGGGCGCGATGGAGGTGCTCGAGGGCAAAGTGGTGGACGCGAAACGCGAGATGGAGATCGCGGACGCGCTGGACGAGATCCGGACGCGGAACGCGCGGATCCAGCGCGCGGAGGGGAAAGGGGAGGTGGACGCGGCGCTGGAGCAGGCCGAGAGGGCGCGGGCGGAGGCGGAGGTGGAGAAGAGGAGGGTGGAAGCCGAGGATGAGATGGCGGCTCGGAGGGCGTTTGGGAGGGGGATCGAGATTGATGAGGATGGCGAGGGTGGGGCGCGGGAGGGGAGGGAGTCGGCCGGGGATAGGGCGTGGGGAGACGGTGGGGTCGGCGAGGCCACGGCCGCGAAGGGGGCGACGGGGGGGGCGATGCCGCCGCCGGAGTTCAAGAGGGTGGTCAAGAAGAAGAAGGATTTTGCGGCGGCGTTGGGGATCAAAAAGAAGCCGGCTCTGGTCTGAGGAGCGGAGATGACATGGGAGTCGGCGGAAGATCGGACATCAGTGTGCTGCCATGTTAGCGAGGCGCTGGCCGGACGGTTTGATTTGGACGGCGGACGTATGAATGGCAATGAAACCATGATAGTATTCAACTTCTATGCGTGCCCGTACACCAGGCCGAAGAAACCCTATTTTCGCACATGGCCGAGAGAGAGAAGTGATGGAACTATCAAAACAGGAGAAGAGGAACCCCACGTCGACTGTACTGGCTCCCTGTCAAGTCCCGACGCTGTATCCCTTTCCATTAAAACACCCCAGCACATGCATGCCCGAGACATGAACCTTATGAACACGAAGAGTTCAATCGCTTTTGCTTCACACTTCTTTTTTCTCCGGGGAGCATTATCCTGCGCGCGGGACGTTGTTGAGCATATCTTGCCTTGTGGTAGGAGGCGGCGGCATGACTGCTCCACTCGACCCGTTTCGCTCCAGGCGTTGACGGATTTGTGTTGCTGGGTCTTCCATGGGCTGGCGAGGGGAGATGTCAGTAACGAAAGAGACATTCGGAGTGTATAGCCTCAGGACTTGCCAGATACTGTCCATCGATACCTCTGTGCCTTCTTCCATCCCTCGAACCGCCGCTCTCGTCCTGCAGTCTCAACGCATCAAGCCTCTTCTGACTATCCTGCGTGATTGGATCTTCATCGATCCTGCTCGGAGGGTTGAACTTCTGCCCCCGTAGGTCGGTCAAAGGGGGAATGGCAGCGTTTTCACCGGTCGAATTCTGCTTTGCCCAATCAGCTATCAACGCCCAGTTGGCAGTTCGAGTCCGAAGTGTCTTCTCGGCGGTAGCCTCGTGCTCGCGATAGTGTTCGGAGCACTCGTCGAAGAGCTGCGGGTTGATCTCCATAAAGAGCTTCATTGCGTTGTAGACCATTCCATGTATCGTTCTGCCGTGATCAGCGTGCGCGGCCTGATAGTATAATGGAAAATGACCAAACGTACCTGTTCCAATGACCTTTCGAATTCTCATAAAGTGGCTGGAACATGATTGGCAGGATGACCTCAACGTTATCGCTGATGAGATTGCAGAAGTATTCGTTATTCCAGAAGTATAGCGCTCGCTCCGCAACCTGTTTCACTTGATGAGCCGATTGTCAAGGAAGGTACAAGACGGTCTCGCCTACCTGGAAATGTGGGCTTGCGACAGACTTCGCGAGCTGATTGAATAGAGGCTCTTGAACCTTGGCAAACTCGGCTGGATCCATGACTTCGAAAATATCTTCCACTTCGTTAAGGAACATGACCTCTTTCGTGCTATTGACTTTCGGCCAGTATCTTAGCAGCCCCAGAACGACCTATTCAGACGTCAGCCGGGATCACTTTCATCTCGGAGGGTTCAAAAGCGCACCTCTTCGGTCAAAGCAGCGTCTTTCTCCAGAAATTGGACGATGCAGTATGCTAGCTGCGGGTGGTACATGCTCAAGCTCTTGACTTTGTGTAGGGGTATCAACACCCTCGTGAGGAATAGCTTGTGCTCTTCTTTGAGAGGAAGTGCGAATCCGTTGATGATTGAACCAAGAATCTCTAAAAGTTCCGCAATACCGTTGAATCTCTCCGTCTCGTATATGAATTGGAAGAAAACATTATTTATTGACCGTCGAATGTATGAGCGTAGATTCAAGAATTTGCCATAGATCCGATGTAAGGTAGTCTTGAGGAAATCTCGTTCCCGCGGGTCTTCTGAGTCAAACAGCTCGAGAAGCTAGACGATGTCAGTGAACTTCTGCTAATTGAGATGGCACCGTACCTGAAGAACGAATTGATGGTCTATGAAGCCTTTTGCAATGTTTGTATTGAAATCCTGGCTTTCGATAAATCGAAGGAAGAACTCGTACACCACCTGTATATGAGGCCAGGCCACTTCGAGTACTGGCTCGTCCTCCTCGGGATCAAAAGCTTCGCCTTGTGGATTGATCGGCGGCGGTATTGGTCGGAAAAGATTCTTGCTGAACATATCAACCACCCTCGGGTACATCGGCTCCGTGATGACTTGTCTGTTATTCGCCACGTAATCCAAGAGCTCATGCAGCGCGAGCCGTTTGATCTCTTTCGACTTCATATCACCACTGGCATCGTTGAAATCGAAAATGATGTTGCACTGGTCGATCTTCTGCATAAAAAGCTCTTGCCGCCGGTTTGGAGGTACTTCGTGGAAGCCTGGTAGCTTCTCCAACTCACGCTGCCTCTGATCTGATATGTCAAATCGTGACGAATGTTGCCGCTTTGGCGTTCTGATGCCCTCCGGAACATCTTTCGGAGTAGTGGTGAGCCTGTCGAAAGCACCCGATTTCTGACCTCTTCCCGGCGGAGCCAGGTCTCCAGGCATAGTCTCTGCAGCACCAGGAGGTGGGACATGCTGAGAAAGCTGTCAGTCCAAATGGCATTCGACTCTTTTCAAAGGAGCAGGAGGGAATATCAATTCAAGCAGGTTCGCTAAGAAGGTCAGCATGCAGACGTACCGGTGCACTACCCGAGCTTGGGCTTATGACCACATTGGGTGCCATGCCGTGTCCAGATCTCGTTGGTGTACCTGGCGCCCCTGAAACCCCTTGACCACCCATACCGGACTGTGAAGGCATGAAGGGGCCGCCGGATGGCGCTGCATTGGGTGTACCAGCAGGGGAAGCATGCAGGGGATTGCTTGATCCACTTCGCGACGTGCCATTCTCCCCAGGAGGCAGTGGCTTATTTCTTGTGTCATTTACAGTTGTCGTCGACGAAGTTGGCGTACCCTGATTGGAGTTGCTGGGCGAGTGGGTATTGCCTGGAGCGACCAACGTAGAACTGGAGCTTGGTGCTGGGGACGAATTGCCAGATGCAGAGTCTTTCTTATTCTTCGACTTGCTGTTGGAATCTCTGGCTCGCGAAAGCTGTTCATGCTGAGTAAGTCAGCTAATTCGTGAATGCAGCGATCCCCAACGCGCAAAAAGAAGGCAGGAGGCTGTGAGACAATCTTGGCGGAGCGCGTACCACTCGTTGTTTAAACCCCTTCATCGTGATTGACCGGAAGATTATCTATAGTCCTAGCTCGGCTCCGTCTCCGATTAATCGGCGCCCCTGGACGCAGCGCTGTTCCCACGCGGAATATCTAGCAGAGAGCCCTCCGCTCTCGTCCGGCAAGAGTCTTGGTCAAGGAGATCCAGAGGCGTCTTTGGGCGAGGTAAGGACTTTTTCAGATTCTCTTGAATGCCATGCCGTTTGCTAGAGAGCGGATGTCAGAAGATTCGTCGGATTGTTGATGTCGCTCGTGGCACTGGCTAGAGCCTTATTGCAATAGATTGCGGCTCAACATACGGCTCAACGCCAAACGCCAGTCGCTGAGAAAGCTTCAAGGTAGGTATCAAGGGGGCGCACAAGCAGTAGAAGAAGCAAGCAGTGTTAGACTGGTCCAATACTGCTCTGTTGACTCGTCGTCGAGAATCGAAGAGAAGCGAGTGCAAGAAGCGGGCTTCCGCTCTAGCGCCAAGCCAAGTTAGAGCGAGGGAGCGGGGCCTATCCAAATTTCTTGGCGCAGATTCAGTCACGTGTTTAAAGGAGCCCTAATTCATGGTCATCAAAGTACCTTACTCATTAGCATTGATCGCTGGATCACCGAGAAAGATTTGGGATACCTAGCATGCGCAAGGAATATAGTCACTGTGACCGTCGTGATGCATGACCATCGTGGTGCATCACATCAAGTAGAGTATTTGAGGACTTGTATTACATTATTGATTAAGGATACAAGAATTTCGTTGTGCTTTTCCGTGTCCCTTCCCTATGCATGCTATCCGCCCCATTGCATCGTCGTCTCATTAAGCATTCAACGCTCTAGCAAACGGTGATGTAGAACCCAATAGCAGCTTCACTGGAGTCTTGGAAGTAGTTCAACGCCAAGCTGCCAGTCACACTGACCTCATACGAGATTGTCTGGCCAGCGGCACATGAGCCTGAGGCGATGACATACTCATTACCCGCGGTGATGCTTGTGGGTCCACCCAGGTCTGATTCAACAGCGGGGATGGTGCTGTAGCTTGTCTGCTCAGTAGCCGGGCTCTGGAGCCGTGCAACATCGAGGCCACCGCTGCCGCTCAGGCTGAAGGCTGACGTAACCAATTCGTCCGTAGTGGGTAAAAGGAAGACGAGAGAGCACGTCTTACCAGAGTCGGACTGTGGAATGTCGAAGTTGAAGATCGATGATACGGTCGAAGAGAAAGTACCGTTGTAGCTGGTACCGCCAGCTGTGGATGGCGAATCCTTGTTGACGGGCACGATTAAGTGCGGAAACTCATGAGTGCCAGAAAGACTAGCCGGACAGCCTGATGCGGATGCGCCAGATGCAGATGCAGCTGGCAAAACCGAGGTTTTAGTGATCAAGGTTGTTGGGGCTGGAGCGGCGGGTGCAGGTGTCGCTGGAGCGGGGGTGCCGGCGTCTTCAGGTTGAGCGGCCAAAGAAGAAGTTGGAACAGGAGCAACGTCAGCAGCAGGGCTCGAGGCACTACTAGATGGCTTCTCAGCAGGGCTAGTGGCAACACTAGACGCCACCTCACCCGCATTAGAAGGAGCCCCTTCATTGCCAGCACCACCAGCATCGACTGATGCGGCCCCGGCAGTTGCAGTAGCTTGAGCAGCTGGGATTGTGGATGCCGATGTTGAAGCACCGGAGCAGCTGAGATCGTAAAGTGGGGTGTCGCTCAGAGCCGTACCGACCACGCCAAAGCTTGGGTTGGGCGTAGTTGGGTAAGCGTCCTGCAGTGTGAACCACCAGGTGTTGGTCTTGCCGAAGAGCAAGCCGCATCCCACCTGGTCCCAGTATGTCTGTGCTGTAATGATGTCGAAGTTAGCATTCCTTCTTCAAAGCAGAAGTCCGAGCAATGAGACCATTCAAAAGAGTCTGGAAATCCCTTTGCTCCCGAAACACGTCTCGCAACCCATAGAGTGATCCACATCAAGAAAAAGTTGATCCAAATATGTACATACCATTGGCAATACTTGGGACGGCGTCACCGGAGGTAGCTCCACTGACAGGCCAGCCAGTTTCTGTTACCCAGACAGGCTTACCGCCCGCGGCACTGATTGTCGCCTCGTAGGCAGCATCGAACAGAGAATATCCATCACCAATGGGATTAGTCATGGTGTTCTGGAAGTATGGGTAGGCGTCCATGCCAATGAAGTCTGAATTTGTAATAACAGCATCGTTCGAGCTATTGACCCAGGCAGTCCAAGTGTCGACGTGTCCGACAAGCGCGCCCTTTGCCGCAGTGTTGGTAATGGCAGTCTTGACCTGACCAATGTAGTTGGTGATATCGTCTGGAGAGGCCCCAACACCTGACTTATTGATGATACCGGTAGGAGAAATGCGGTAGAGATCCTCGCTACCGACTGAGATCCCGACTATCAATTTTGCGAGCCCGGCACCATTGCTCCCTTGGAGGAACGTTGTCAGGGCGCTAATCTCGTTGTCGATATTCTCCTGACTGTGATGATTTCGGAGTCAGTATTCCTTCTGCAAGGCAAAAGTCCGAGCAATAAGATCATTCAAAGGGGTTTCAGAAAAGCCTATGCTCTCAAAACATGTCCTACGATTCGTAGAGTGACCCATGTCAAGGAAAGGTTGATCGGAAGTGAACTCACCCTGCAGACGCCCACAAGCCAAGAAGCACTGAAGTATTGGTATTGACGGCTGCCAGGAAGGCTTCGCTGGGGGTATTGGTCGTGCCGGCTTGAATGCAGGTGTAGAGACGTGCACTTGTGAAGGCGTCGTTGGTGCCTACAAGGGCCTTGGCGGTAGTGAAGTCGTTGGTGTACTGCTCCAAGGTTACAGGAGAGCTGTCCGTGTTAGTCGAACCGTAATTAAACCCCTGGTACTGGGAGTAGGCGGTGGAAAGACAAGCTGCAAAAACAGCAACGAGAGTGGAGGAGAGCATGGTTGGAAGAAACAAACGAATGTGTCCTTGCTCAAGGCAGCGTAGGAAATCGGACAATAGGCCTTTAAATAGGTAAGAATTCTGAGGATGAGAGAACAAGAGAGTGCAGAGAGTCGACGCGAAAAAGCGAGGAGGTACTTGTTTTATGTATGTCGGGCGGGGCCTGCCACTAAAGGGTAGGTACGGTGGTCAGGTATCCTCCGCTTTAGCGCCCTTTCATCTGGCGGCCTTGCCTGGAGCTTGCCTCGCATGATCGCATCCATTCTATGACTTAGATTTCTTTTGGCGTGCATGACGATTGACGGAAGCTGCGTACTATCTAAGGTGGGTAGGTCTTGCGTATGCGGGCTTACCTCTAGTCCCACACGGCTCCGCATTGTGCCAATTATAGACCTCCAAAGGTGGAGAAAGTCCACTCGGACCAAACCAGATGAGATCAAGTGCCATTGAAATCTCTGTCAAGTGTCAACATCATTCGCGAGGACCAAGTCGAATATTGAATCATGATGTTAATCTTATGTAAGAGGAATCGTCACCCCATCAAGTATCATATCAAAGTCCAGAGTCATCGTCTGTCGTGGGAAAGAACCGCCAGGATGTATCACAAAGCGATCTTGGCGCGCACAGGGGGAGGCGGAGAATTCAAAAGGCAGTTTTCCGCCGGCATCCGAAGCTCCGCGCCAATAGAGTCGACTGGTGGAGTACCTCACAACAGCACCTACTTACAATTACGTGGTCGCGTCTGCTTTTTGGCGATTGCCTGATGGAGAGCGTCATCTGATCGTCAATAAGTAGTCTTGTCAGGATGACCTACTACATAAGGTACTAGGTATACGGGCTGACGAGGACACGGGCCATCCTTGCTTCCCTTCCTTTTGCCACGATCCAAGCAATGCTAAGCGCTAGTACGGAGGATGACGGCCGTGGATCCGGGCCTTTAGGCTATGATGGATTAGGTAGCGCTGCCAGTTGCCATCTCAAATCTCAATAACGAGGATTAGAAGCGCTTCATCATGTTCTATTTAAATATTGAATACGAGTATCACGTCTTAAATTGAGATGATGAAATCGTCTTGGATGAACTTGATGAGCATTTGAAGTTTGCTACATCCTCGGACTATTCTCACGCGCCCACTAGGTACAACATACACGTAGCCGGCGTCTGTGTTGGCAAGGCGTAGCTCGCAGGGCTGAAGGAAGCCTGGTCGACGCAGCGTAAGTAACAAGGCTCGCAGGTCGCAATCTGTGCGGCAACGATACTACAAATTTCCAACCTTTCCGATAAGCTAGACGTATGACTGCGCTGTTGTTGTTGTTGTTTGACTCGAAAATTTCTCCACGAAGCAGAGAAACTTTCAAGGAAACTTTCATGGTGTAAAAATTATTAACCCTAACTCAACTCGTGCCATGAAGGAGTATGACAAGACCCCGGCCTTTGCCTTCGACGAAATCTTGGAGCTAGTCTGGAGTTTCCCGTCGTTCTTCCTCTCCGCGGAGTGTGTGAGTTAGGATTAGTGATTGGATCATGCGTTTTGTGCTGTGGCTGTCTTCGTCATCCGCGAGACACAGATGGTCCAGAGCATTCTCAACTTTGCCTTCCTGATCTGGGCCGGGAAGACGCAGAATTGAAGGTCGAATACCGAGAGAGCTTGACTAGTCTCTATGCCCGAATACTAGATCAAGCTACAGCAGTATGCCACTTTGCAAGGAACACACTTTTACGCACCATCAGATCCACACTACAGCTGGAAGACTGGTCCAAGCTCCTCGAAGATGTCAGGGCGAAGAACATAACGTGCAGAGAGCTCACGGACGTCTTCAATTCCCAGGACTGCAACACGTACTGAACCATCTTCGCTCAAGTCAGGAAGATAATCTCAGGATTCTGATGTGGTATTCCGACATAGCCTATGGTGGTGATCATGGCCAAATGCGGGCTACTCTTGGGTCCCGCTACGCTAATTCGGGGCAATGGCTGTCATTACGTGTGGATCAATGGCTTCAATCTCGTGATTCATCCGTAGCGTGGCTATGTGAGACGGTGAGCACTGGGAAATCATGTGCGGTCTCTACCGTCGTTCAACACCTTACACCTCGAGTTGCAGCCCATACAGAGCACCATGTGGCATACTTCTACATCTCCCAGAAGCAGGTCCGAAGGAGCGAGTCTATCGACATCTTCCGATGCTTGATTACCCAGTTGGCGTAGTCTCATGATGGGGCTTCAAATCTCAGAACCAGTGAAAGCGATGTATGACGAGAGAGCGAGAGATCGGGTTTCAGGAGGTGGAAAACCTTCCTTTGAAGAATGTGTCGCGATACTCCACGGGCTTTGCGATGCGTGGCCGCGGACGACAATAATCATTGACGCTTTGGACGAATGTTTAGGCCCCTCGGAACTGTTGCATGGGCTGGGAGAGGTTCGCACGAAGGCCACATCAACGGTTCAAGTATCTATTTCGAGTCGTATGCACATCGACGTTCCTTTCTACTTTCCAGACTACGAGCAGATTCATATAGAAGAAGGGAAAAATTCAGGAGATATCGAGAAGTATGTGCGAGAAGAGGTCAACAGTGGCGGAAGGCAGAAGCGTCGCTTACTCGACGGCAAGAGGCCGGACCTCGAAGCACGACTAGTCCAGATACTGATAGCACGCGCTCAAGGAATGTTCATATAGGTCAAGCTACAGCTAGCTGTGTTCTTTCCTAGTAACCTTCAACATCGGATGCGACTTTCGAATGAGGTAGACAACAAATTGAACGCTCTAGAGAGCGATTCCACGCTACCAGAAATGGATTCTTTGTACAAAGAAATCATGGATTGTAGCACCAGACCGGGGACCCCAGCGCGGGATTATGCCCTCAGAGCACTGCAATGGATCATCTATGCTGTGGAGGATCTTCGGATTGATGAAGTAGCAAAAGCGACCTCGATCGATAGCGAGGGCAAATTCAACGAAGAAATCGATGGCGCAATGATTCTTGACATCTGCAGTAATTTCATCCTTGTAGACGAAAGACGTTTTTGCTGACTTGCTCATCTTTCTGCAAACGGTTTCATCGTTGGGTCCGATGGAGACGAGCCACGGGAAGGACTGTTTACCGCGGCAGAAAGTCATGCCCGGCTAGCGGGATGCTGCCTCTCTTACATTGCGTACAATGAAGTTGATGGCGATGAGCCGAACGGTACATTTGCTTCGTATGCCGCATTTAATTGGGCTTACCATGCGGGGAAGGCCAAGAAGTATCGGCGGCGAGTGAACACTTGGGTTTACAGGATTGCAACGGAATCACAGCCCTCCATATGTCAGCCCGTCGCGGCCGCCTTGAAATCATCAAGCGACTTTTGTTGCGTGAAGTATTAACGGAAACGCAGGATTGCTACGGCCGAACTCCATTACACATTGCAGCCCGTGCTGGTGAGACGCAACATGAAGAAGTGATCCGAATGCTTTTGGCCCATGGTGAGAACGTGAATACCCCAGACTTTGATGGGTGGACTGCATTGCATTTCGCCGTCAAGAGAATAACAGGGCCATAGCGAGCATTTTAATTCAAGCTTGAGCAGACGTAGATGCCACGACGAATCAGGGATGAGCACCTCTACGTCTTCTCATCGAAATAAGTGACGAAAATATATCGCAAGATCTTTTACAGGCTGGAGCAAACCCAACATCGTTGAGCGAAAGGGGCGCAAGCGTCCTTCACAAAGCAATATACGCGAAAACAAAGGTACTGATGCGAAATCTAATTTCAGCGGGCGCGGATCCTCTTCTGCTCGATGGGTTCGATCGGTCTGCGATCGACTGGGCCGTGGTCGATACTCGCATGCTCGAAATCGTACGCCAACATTGCAAGGACCTCAAGCCCACTAACTACTTGTCATTGAAATTTTGGATCCGGCGACTGCTGCTCTTGGTAGTTTAAATTCCATCGAAAGTGAGGGTTTCCTCTGACACGATTCAATTCACGAAGTTGCTGTTGTTGAGTGTGAGCAGACTCGTAAAGCACATGGCTGTTACTTAAGGAGTTGGAAGGTGCAGCCTTAGATAGCTAGCGGAGTAGGTAGTAGCGACGGGACAGATAGACCTCTGGCCGCGGGCTCCTGGATAGATTCATCATCCTCTGCTACCCACACGAATGCATTGCCACCTATGATCTTAAAGTACCTGGTACTGTACTCTACCTGTTGACTGTTCAATTGCGGGCTACCGAGGTATTAGGCGTCGGAGATAGGGCATAAAATTCAGCCTTATCCGCCTTGGCGTAAAGTTCGAGCAGCCAGCACTCCCCCCAGCTTCGACCCGAGGCGACCCAGACAAGAATTCAACACCATCTATCTATGCCATGATTCAACAGTACCACCTCAGCGCCACCATTTTCAACTGGACCTAGAGCAGAATTCTTGCTAAATGGCAATCTCACATTACAACACCTCATATTTCTCTTCGGTCTCCAGATTGACGCGGTTGACCATGTCATGTTGCTGAGTGAAATCGTAAATGAGCACGGGCAAGCTGCCGTGTACTCTACGAAGGGGGGGCTACGCGCACACTGTGCTGCTAGGCTCTCAATCGGCCCCACGTTCCTCAAGCGGGCATAAAATTGCAGCAAGATCACTATGGCAGAGAAGAACATAGATGCCTTCGCCGCAAGGCTGGGCGATGCGAACCTTGGTAGGACATGCCTCCGCTTTCGCTGGGGCAAGCCATGGTTGCCGTCGCAGAACAGCAGCTGACATGTGCGCAGAGGTCCAGAAGAAATACAACATCGCAACGGAATTGCGGGACAACATCGACATTCTATGCAGTGGTCCTACCTACCCCATTTTTCTCAAGAAGCTTGTTCCGGTTTTCATGAAGCTTCTTGAGGGCCCGCCTGTCTTCATGAGCACGCACATGGAACATGTAGGACATACTCTGAAGCCCGTTCTGGGAGTGACATGATGCTGATGCTGAGTCTCAGAGACTTCGCAATTGCGTTCTGGAAATATTTCACCGATTGCCTATGAGCCATGCAGAAGCGCTCAAGCCGTACGCCGCTGATATCGTGGATCTCCTGATGGGCTTAGTCAGGACGGAGAACGAGGACAATGCGATATTGTGCATGAAGACCATAATGGACTTGGAGCGGCATCAACCAGAGGCAACTGCGGCAAAGGTGCAGCCATTCTTGGACCTCATATTGGAAATGTTCCAGGCCATGGAACAAGTGGTCAAGGATACCTTTGATACGCCAGCGCAAGGTTCTTCAACGGGTACGACTCCGCACAACCCTCAGACCTTTCAGTCTCCGCGCCCAGGGTCGCCAGCTGCTTCAGTAGGTGCGGAATTAGGACTAGATACCCAACAAGCTCGCCCGCTATTGAAAGGAATGCAGTCTTTCAAGGTTTTCGCAGAATGCCCCATCATTGTTGTCTCGCTGTTCCAGGCCCATCGTAATTGTGTGCCCGCCAACGTTAAGAAATTTGTTCCTTGGATTAAGAAGGTCCTTACACTACAAGCCAGTCCACAGGAGCGAGCGCATCTTGAGGCCAGCAAACGTGACGAGATTTTCACGGGAGTTTGCAAGGACATCAAGAACAGGGCGGCTTTTGGAGAGCTTATTACAGCTCAGGTCAAGATGATGAGCTTCCTAGCCTACCTATTGCGAGTCTATGTTCAGCAACTACAAGACTTCCTGCCGGTTCTGCCTGATATCGTTGTGCGACTGCTACGTGACTGCCCAAGTGAAAAGTCATCTACAAGGAAAGAGCTACTGGTAGCCATACGGCATACCATCAACTTCAATTTCCGCAAGATATTCCTATCCAAAATAGATGATCTGCTTGATGAACGGACGCTCATTGGTGATGGTCTCACGGTCTACGAATCAATGCGCCCCCTGGCCTACAGTCTACTTGCCGACCTCATCCATCACATTCGAGAATCCCTAAGTCGGAACCAGATTCGGAAGACAGTCAACGTGTTCTCCAAGAACCTGCATGACATTTTTCCTGGGACCAGCTTTCAGACAATGAGTGCAAAGCTTCTCCTCAACCTGGCCGATAGCATTGCGGGTCTCCAGGACAAGAAGGATGCCCGTCATTTCCTGATCATGATACTAAGCGCGATAGGAGACAAGTTTGCCGATATGAACCATCAATACCAGAACTCAGTGAAGCTGTCGAAGCATTATGATCAACAGCCAATAGACGCCGTACCGGAAGACCACCTAGCGGACGCGAAGTCTCCTCCAGATTGGGATGAAGTTGACATCTTCTCCGCTACGCCTATCAAGATGTCAAACCCCAAGGATCGTGGAGCGATTCCTATTGAGGACAACAAATTTTTGTTCAAGAATCTGTTGACCGGACTGAAAGGCATGTTTTACCAGCTCAAGATCTGCAATCCCGAAGCTCCGGTAATGGATCCCGGCAACGCCCCTGCAAACTGGCAAGAGGTCTCTCATGGCTACAACGCAGAGGAGGTTGGAGTCATCAAGAAGCTATTCCGAGAAGGAGCTTACGTGTTCCGATACTACAGCTTAGAGAAGCCTTTTGCCGAAGCCTCTTCTCCTGTGGAGTTTTTGACTACCAATTACGGCGTTCAGAGCGGTAAGGAAGAAAAGGATCTCCTTGAGACCTTCGCCACTGTCTTTCATAGCATCGATCCTGCAACCTTTCACGAAGTCTTTCATTCTGAGATACCTCTTCTCTACAACATGATGTTCGAGCATCCGGCTTTGCTCCATGTTCCGCAATTCTTCCTGGCCAGTGAGGCCACCTCGCCAGCTTTCGCCGGCATGCTCCTTCAGTTCTTGATGGATCGCATAGGGGAGGTTGGCACTTCAGATATCAAGAAATCATCAATCTTATTGAGGATGTTCAAGCTGTCATTCATGGCAGTAACGTTGTTCAACCAGCAGAATGAGCAGGTCTTGCTACCCCACGTGACCAAGATTGTTACCCAGTCAATCCAACTTTCCACAGCAGCGGAGGAACCAATGAACTACTTCTACCTCCTAAGGTCATTGTTCAGAAGCATTGGTGGGGGTCGATTCGAGCTTCTTTACAAAGAGATCTTGCCACTACTGGAGATGTTACTCGAGGTCTTGAACAATCTTCTGCTGGCTGCAAGGAAACCGCAGGAGCGAGACCTTTACGTGGAACTTTGCTTGACCGTTCCAGCTCGCTTGAGCAACCTCTTGCCGCACTTAAATTTTCTTATGCGACCTCTTGTAGTGGCACTCCGAGCTGGATCCGATCTAGTCGGTCAAGGATTACGAACGTTGGAGCTTTGCGTCGATAATCTCACAGCAGAGTACCTAGACCCTATCATGGCGCCTTTCATTGACGAATTAATGATGGCCTTGTGGGATCATCTGAAGCCAAACCCCTATAGCCACTTCCATGCCCATACGACGATGCGTATATTGGGCAAACTTGGTGGTCGGAATCGCAAATTCCTCAATGGTCCTCCGGACCTTACCTTTCAGCAGTTTGCAGATGATCCGTGTTCCTTCGACATTAGGCTCGTAGGATCGGGCAGGGACCGATCTTTCCCTGCAACTATTGGTGTCGATCTCGCGATCGCGAAGTTATCAGAGGTCCCAAAATCACCACCCGCGAAGAAAGCAGATCCTTATTACAAGCAACAGGCTCTCAGATTTATAAGTGCGCAATTGAAAATCCACATTGGTTTCGACAGCTTGCCAGACGACTTCGCGCAGCTCGTACGACTACAAGCTACTGACCTTCTGGAGGCTAAATATGACTCAACACCGGACATTCTACAAATGGCAGATCGTGAGAAGTCTATTCCTAAGAGAGACTCTCAGCAAGATACATTGAAACGGTTGCTGAAAGCTCTGATGCTTGCAACAACATTGCCAGATCTTCAAAGCACGGCCTCCTTATTACTTACCGACGTCTGCCGTCACTTTACAATTCTTGAAATTGGAAGAGCACTGGCCCACATAAAGCAATCGAACAAGGATTTCGACGTGAAGTCTGGCGAAGGTCTCTTGTGTCTCGACAGCCGTGTGCTAGCCGATGCCATTGCCGAACAGCTATCGTCGGATAAGCCCACTGTGCGAGAAGCAGCCGAGTCCTCTATACTCATAGTACACGAGGCCGCAGCAACCATTCTCGGAGGCCTAGAGCGGGTAGAACGACTACCATTTTTCTTGTACCTGGCAAAGACTTTCAGTCACAAATGCTACGAGGAAGACTGGTTCGTCAAAGCTGGAGGAGGACTTGGTATTCACATACTCGCAACGAAGATAGACCTTGGAGATGACTGGACCAAGAGCAGGCAACTGGAATTCCTTCGAGCGCTCATGTATGTCATGAAGGATATGCCTCAGGATTTGCCGGCCAATACGCGCGTTCAAGCATTGAAAACTGTCGACATCTTGCTATGCAGGTGCAACAAGGGACTTTCCAAAGGAGATCTCAACAACCATTCGAGCCCGCTCATCCACCTCTGCGCATTCTTTGTGCCCGAGCTCATGCACATGAACAAGCACGTCCGTGAAGCTGCTCGCAAAGCCCTTTCCATAATCGCTCAGGTCGTTGGGGCAGAGGTCCACGAGCTCATAGCCCCCGTCAAGGATAGACTGCTCCAGCCGATCTACATGAAGCCACTCCGAGCTTTGCCTTTCGCTTCCCAGATCGGCTACATCGATGCGATATCGTATTGTTTGGGACTGCAGCGGGATCTAGTTGAATTCAATGAGATGCTGAACAGGCTTCTGACCGAGACAATGGCTTTGGCTGATGCCGAGGACGATAACCTCTGTTCGAAACCAGCCGAATACAAGACCGCTGAGTCTCTCATAGCCCTTCGGGTGTCCTGCATCCGACTCCTAACACTTGCCATTGGCTTCTCGGAATTTGCAGGACAGCAACAGGTCCAGAGCCGAAGTCGTATCATCACGATTTTCTTCAAATCTTTGTATTCGAGCTCCCTTGAGGTCATCGACGCTGCCAATGCTGGTCTAAAGGGCGTTCTGTCCCAGACAAACAAATTGCCGAAAGATCTGTTGCAAAATGGTTTACGACCCATCCTCATGAATCTGCAGGACCCGAAGAAACTCAGTGTACAGGGGCTCGATGGACTTGCCAGATTGCTAGCTCTGTTGACCAATTACTTCAAGACCGAGATAGGCGAAAAGCTGCTTGCTCACATGACTGTTATTGCTGACGCACAAGTCTTGCAGAAGTCGTCTTTCTCTTTGATTGAACAGAATCCTCAAATGAAAGTTGTCATTGCAACTCTCAATATCTTCCATCTACTGCCGTCCACCGCCGCTCTTTTCATGAAGGACATGATAGAAAGAGTGCTCGACTTAGAGAAATCGCTTCGGAGGACCCACTTCAGTCCATTCAGAGAGCCTCTCCTTAAATATGTCAATCGCTACCCGAAAGAAGCTTGGGATTTCTTTTCGGAAAGATTGTCTGAAATGAAGTATGGCCGTTTCTTCGCTCAGCTTCTTGCTTCACAGCGAAGCGGACCGCTGCGTGAAGTCCTAATCGAAGACATTGAAGGACTTTCGAAGGTTTCATTTGACCTTGAAGACGCAGAGAAGAAGGATGCTGCTTCCATCAACGCTATCCACGCAATACACTCACTGGGTCAACACACGTCTGCTTGGCTTGCCGATAAGGAGTCACTACGTCATACCCTTATGCGAATTAGCAAAGACCTCAATCAGAAAAGGAAGATTGACACAATTCATCCAGACCTGCGTTTAGCAGCTGACCAGGCTGCTGAGCAGGTGATGGAAATCTTCGTGCAATTCCTTGCGCTGGCTCCCAAAGACTTCGAATTCTTGTTCCAGCTCATCGACGCAGTGACCATGGATGAGATCAAGGAACAGCCATCGCTCTATGCGTTCATCTACAGTCACATCCTTTCCAATGCTTCTGTCGAGTATTGGCGAAGCCTTGTTATGCGCAGCCTTGAACTCTACAGTATCCGTGGGTCGTCTCAGAGGACAAAAACTTTTGCGTTCCGATATCTCGTCAACCCAATCTTTGCCATGGACACCATGAGAGGTCTGACAGAGACTGCTAATTCATTCCCAACCCGTCGCCTCATTGATAAGAGTATTGTGGACGCGATTCACAACAAGATTTGGAAGCCACCGGTACTGAATGACACCAGTGAAGAAAATCCACAGCCAGGCGCCGATCATTCGCGACTGGAGCTCCTGCAGATGTCAGCGTTGCTCTTGAAATGGCATCACAACCTTGTTTCCGAAGCGCGTAAAGATATAATCAAGTTCGGTTGGAGCTATATCAAACTTGAGGATATAATCAACAAGCACGCAGCGTATGTCCTCATTGGCTTCTTCATCGCCCAGTTTGAAACCCCACCAAAGATTACTCAGCAGATATACGTCGCTTGTCTGAAGGCACATCAAAACGAAGGTCGTGCTCTTGTGGTTCAAGCTCTAGACTTGATTGCTCCAGTCCTCCCGAAGCGTCTCAACGCACAAAGCGATCCGCGGTATCCCATGTGGGCAAAGTGGCCTAAACGAATCCTATCAGAGGAGAGCTCCAATCTTCAACAGTTGATCGGTATTTTCCAATTCATGGTTCGACATCCAATCTTGTTCTATGAAGCCAGAGAGCATTTCATCCCCACCATCATTCCTTCGTTATCAAAGATCGCGCAACTGCCAAATCCATCAAATGAACACAAGAAACTCGTTCTAAACTTGATTCACATGATACTGGAATGGGAGAAACGCCGAGTCCAAGCCGGAGATCGCCCAGGTTCTCAGTCATCAGAGTCTTCGCCCGCGAAAAAGCGCAAGCATGAGTTGCCGAACGGTGGTTCCGCGTCACCAGCGCCGAGCTTGGGGCCTCCATCAAATATTGAACGAAGCGAATATCAGATTCCAACACCACTTCGGACGATGCTCATCAAGTATCTCACGCAATACATCGGCAGTCTGCCAGAGCGGTATCCTGTGCCGAGTGTCAAATTAAGGGAGCTCCACTCTACTACTCCCCAGATCCCGTTACCTCCAAATGAGATGTGCAGAAAGGCTATTGGCCTCTTCCACGATCTTCTGTTACCCGAGTATTGGTCTGATCTGGAGGTTGACCTTTTCCCGAGGACCTCCGAACAGATATTGGCTTCTGAGAAGACGGACAAGGGCGATGACAAAACGGCCACAAGCATCGTCAACACGCTCCAGGTTTTGCGCATTGTGTTGAACATTAAGTCGGATGAGTGGGTCGTTGCACAGCTGCCCCAAATACAGAAATTGCTCGAAAAACCGAGCAAAATGGACAACCCTGAGATCCAAGACTGTCTACATACCAGTGACAGAGCGCTTGACGGCGACCGGCAGATTCGGCCAATGGTACAGCGGATCATCGAGGCTTTGCCTGAGGAGACACGAGAGGAGGATGACATGGAAATTGACACGCCAGCTAAAGACTTCATGAGCTTTCTATCCTCTGTCGCGACGGCGACGATGGGCGATGGTAACCTTGTCGCAAGCATAAATATCTTTGAGACAATAGCAAGGGTCAGACCCAAGGAGATCGAAACCCACATTCCACATATCATGCGAGCGCTGTCAACGAAGCTTGCCAAAGACCAAGTTGCGCAACCTGTAGTGCCACCGGGCATGCAGCCTGGAATGCGGCCCGGTGAAGGCCAGCCAGGCGCACTTGATGAGCGAGAGATGGAGCTGTCTAGTCAGCTGATTTTGAAGACAATTTGGATCATATCCTCGAGGATGGCCACCCTTGCGGATCAAAGACGACCGTTTCTCAGCGTGCTAGCCCAACTAGTAGAGCGATCACAGAATACCAAGTTGTGTGAAAGAATCCTGCAGATGGTAGAAACCTGGATATTCGACTCGAGCGATCCATGGCCAACCTTGAAGGAGAAGACTGCAGTGCTTCATAAAATGCTGCTCTTCGAGACACGTCCTGATCCGACTCTTTTACACAAATTTTTGGACCTAGTTATTAGAATCTACGAGGACCCGAAGATCACGAGGACCGAATTAACAGTCAGACTTGAGCATGCCTTTTTGATTGGAACACGGGCGCAAGATTTCGACATGCGAAATCGTTTTATGAACATCTTTGATCGAAGTCTAACGAAGACTGCAAGTGCCCGACTCATCTATGTGCTCACGTCACAGAACTGGGACACTCTGTCTGAGAGCTTCTGGCTTAGTCAAGCACTCCAGCTAATTTTTGGCGCCATTGACATGAACACTACCGTCCAATTGCACTCCGAAGACTTCAAGATGATGCCGCCAGCTCACCTTTTCCCTATCTCCGGCAATGAGTCTCGAAAGGATGATCTCATTCTCGATGACAAGTTCGAGGACTTCATGGCGCGTCATAGACGATTCTATTCCGATCTTGGAGATGTCAAAGCTCGTGACATCCTTGAGCCCCTCTGTCAGCTGCAGCACACTAATTCAAGTGTGGCCTACGAATTGTGGATTGCAATATTCCCCCTATGTTGGTCCTTATTGTCCCGAGACGATCGAGGCGAGCTCGAAAAAGGCATGGTAACACTCCTCACAAAGGACTACCATCAACGCCAAGTCGACCGACGGCCGAATGTTGTGCAGGCTCTTCTTGAAGGAAGTGTTCGAGCCAAGCCAAAGTGCAAAATGCCACCTCATGTTATGAAATTCCTTAGCAAAACATACGACGCCTGGTACATCGCTGCAATGTCGCTTGAAGAGCAAGTCTTGATCCCACCCATCGAT
The DNA here is from genome assembly GCA_963556305.1 of Platismatia glauca. NCBI lineage: Eukaryota > Fungi > Ascomycota > Lecanoromycetes > Lecanorales > Parmeliaceae > Platismatia > Platismatia glauca. The sequence continues at coordinate 391,530 of OY745778.1, forward strand.
ACCCCCGCCGTGCGCGAGAGTAATTTGGATGCTCTGATTGAAGTATATGCCGGTCTTCAAGAAGACGACTTCTTTTATGGAACATGGCGACGTCGATCCAAATTTGTGGAGACCATAGCAGCCCTCTCGTACGAACAAAATGGGATGTGGGATAAGGCTCAGCAATCGTACGAGGCTGCCCAGATAAAAGCACGCACGGGAGCACACTCATATTCTCAGGGTGAGTACATGCTGTGGGAAGACCACTGGATATTATGCGCGCAAAAGCTCCAGCAGTGGGAGATACTGTACGATTTCGCCAAGCACGAAAATTTCAATGATCTCTTGCTCGAAGCCTCATGGAGACATCTTGATACTTGGACCGGTCAAGAAAATATGGAACAGCTCAGCTCGATCATCAAAGCTGTGTCTGACGCGCCAACACCACGAAGGACCTTTTTCCAAGCATTTATGTCCTTGCTCAAATTCCACGAGAAACAAGAGCCGCCACAAGAATTCAGCCGCATCTGCGACGAATCTATACAGCTTTCTATCCGAAAGTGGCATGGCCTTCCAAAGCGCATCACCAATGCGCACATTCCGATCTTGCAGAACTTCCAGCAGTTGGTTGAACTTCACGACGCTAATGTCATCTGCATCAGCCTCTCGCAAACCACACAGGCCAATCTTGACGGCAAATCTCAGGAACTGAAGCTTCTGCTCGGCACATGGCGTGACCGGCTGCCAAATGTTTGGGACGACATCAATGCCTGGCAAGACCTGGTGACCTGGCGACAGCACATTTTTGCTCTTATCAATCGAACCTATCTGGGCCTTCTCGGACCTCAACAGACCAACGCCACGGGAAATTCCTACGCATACCGAGGATATCACGAGACTGCCTGGATCATCAACCGCTTCGCGCATGTAGCTCGGAAGCATCAACTGCCGGAAGTGTGCTTAGCGCAATTAGGGAAAATCTACACGCTGCCTAACATCGAGATTCAGGAAGCCTTCTTGAAGTTGCGGGAACAAGCAAAATGCCATTACCAGAATCGCAACGAGTTGAACAGTGGTCTCGACGTCATCAACAACACGAATCTGAACTACTTTGGTCAACAACAGAAAGCCGAATTCTTCACATTGAAAGGAATGTTTCTAGCAAAGCTCCAACAAAAGGATGAAGCCAACGATGCGTTTGGTACCGCATTGTACTATGATATTCGATTGCCAAAAGCTTGGGCTGAGTGGGGCTACTACAATGACATGATGTTCAAGGAAGAGCCCACCAACATGGAGCGGGCTGCCAATGCGATGAGCTGCTACTTGGAAGCCGCCGGTCTCTACAAGAACGCCAAGTCGCGAAAACTGCTGAGTCGCATCTTGTGGCTTCTCAGTATTGACAATATCGAGAATCGAATCTCGCAAGCGTTCGAGGAGTTCAAAGGCGATACTCCAGTGTGGTTCTGGATCACGTTTATCCCGCAGTTGCTCACAAGCCTTGGTCACCGTGAAGCTAACCTCGTCCGCAATGTGCTGACAAAGATTGCAAGGGCTTTCCCGCAGTCCTTGTACTTCTTGTTGAGAACGACTCGAGAGGACATGGTGCAGATCAAGAAGCAACAAGAGCAAAGGCAAGAAAAGATGAACAGGGCCAAACAGCAACAACAATCTCCCAATGTCAAGCACGATCACGCGACGCCTTCTGATCGACAGGGCAGCTCATCGCGTCCAGGTACAGCAAACGGAGAAGCACTTCCAAACGGTGATGTCAATGGGGCAGAACCAAAGCCTGAGCCGAATGGGGATGCACCAGCTGTTCCCGATGTAGAACCTGAGGCCACACCAAAAAAGCCATGGGAACATTCCGATGAAATCATGTCTGTATTGAAGACTACGTTTCCTTTGCTCGCACTTTCAATGGAGACCATGGTCGATCAGATACAGAAACACTTCAAATGTCCACCTGATGAGGATGCTTATAGGCTCATCGTCGCCTTGCTTAACGATGGCTTGTCTGTGAGTTGTCATGTATTTCGAAACAGCAATTTTCTTAATTACTAACCGCCCGCAGTACATCGGACGTAACCCAAGCGCATACGCACAGGATTTCAAATTACCCCCAGCCACCGAAGCGAACATCCGCAAATTTGCTGAGACAATCCTACCCCCTCATATCCGAAGCTCGTTCGAGGAAGACTTTGTCGCAAAGAAGCCCACCATGTACGAGTACATTCACAAGCTGCGGAAATGGAGGGACAAGTTCGAAGAAAAGCTTGATCGTCGACCTCAGTCGGTCAGCCTGGAAACATACAGCATTCCACTAAGCGAGTTCAGATTCCAGAAATTCGATGAAGTTGAAGTTCCAGGGCAGTACCTGCAGCACCGTGATAAAAATCAGGACTTTGTCAGGATAGAGAGATTTTTGCCCAACGTCGAGCTTGTACGCACCGTTGGCTTTTCACATCGGCGGTTGAAGATACGAGGTCACGATGGCAGTACGCATCCTTTCGCTGTCCAGCATCCGGCTGCTAGGCACAGCAGGAGAGAAGAGCGGATCCTACAACTCTTCCGGATCTTCAACGGCACCTTATCGAAGAGGAAGGAAAGTCGACGACGCAACCTCCACTTCTACCTCCCTCTCATGGTCCCATTCTCACCTTCGCTTCGACTGGTACAGGATGACGCCTCTTATAATTCACTTCAGGGAGTGTACGAAGACCATTGCAGGCGAAACAACCAAAACAAGGACGACCCCATTCTTTTCACCATGGAAAAGCTTCGGCCTACCGCGCCAAACCAAATGGATCAAGGCCAAAATCATTCCCTCCGTACGGAAATTTTCACAGCTATCCAGAAAAAATGGGTCTCCAACGACATCGCACTCAACTACTTCCAGGCGACCTATCCCACTTATTCCGACTTCTTCCTCTTTCGTCGCCAGTTCTCGTACCAGCTCGCTGCTCTCACATTCATGACCTACATCATGCACATGACTGGCCGCTTCCCACACAAGCTCTCCATCTCGCGCGCCACGGGTAATGTATGGGGTTCGGAGCTCATACCATCCATGATGTCGCACAAGCCGCTGTTCTACAACTCGGAGCCTGTGTCTTTCCGACTCACACCCAACCTTCAAAAGTTAATGGGCCCGCTGGCAACTGAAGGACTCTTCTCGCCCGCCGTCATGGCCATCGCGCGTTGCCTCACGGAACCCGAAAGTGGCAGCGAACTCGAGCAACAACTGTCGATCTTCGTGCGCGATGAAATGATCTTCTGGTTTACGCAGCAGCACAAGAACGCCCTGGCGGAAGGAATTTTGAGGGAAACGACGGTGCAGAATTGCGAGCTGGTGGTCAAGAAGGCGGTGAGTCTTGCGAGGCCACCAGATGGAGTGTTGCCGGCGAACCAAACCGTTGTGGATTGGGTGGCCCGGGCGGTTAACCCGGCGGCATTGGCAATGACTGATGCGCTTTGGATGGGGTATCTGTGATGAGAGAGTGAATGGAGAGCAGAAACGAAGGCAAGGATTTCCAGAATGACGTGGAGAGGAAGTGACATTGTTGGAGTTTGATGGGCCCATTGGGTAATCCCCAACCGGGCTTGCGATGCATGGGCGATCCGTGCGTTTGCATGCGTGTCTTTTAGCAAGGCGCTAGGGTGGACGTCCGGGACTGAAGGCCTCGATCTTGGGGACTCATTGACGCTTGCTTGTACGCTTTACTTTACTCGAGCAGTGATATCAGCCAATGGCTGTGTGCTTACGTATCACGGATTTGAACACTCCAGCTTTGTGATTATCTTGGTCCTGCACAGGTTTGGAGAGTAGCGTGGGCTGAATTCGCTGGCTTTGGGGACAGTAGGCTGACAGGCATAAGCAAGTTGGAGTTATGGATTTGGGGAAGAAGCTCAGGTATGCCCTGCTCCCGTCATTCTTCTAATCCTCCAATCCATTTTACTCCGGCCCAATCCTGCTAACACGTTCTAGGCTTAGTGTATGATTCTCCAAGTCTGCAATGTGCCGTGACAGATGAGGCTACACCTTCCGGAGCTCTCTTCTTTCTTCCTTCTTCCTTATCATGCCTGCATGACTGATCCATCACCGAGTAATGCACGTAACAACGCACCTATCTCAGCCACTCTTCTCAGCCACTACAATAGTAGGCAACGGGGAATCAATGCCACCACACCCATCCATCCTGCCTGCCCTGGCCAAGTGGGCATCTTGTGCCTAACCTTGCCATCTGACAAAATAGGCGACGAGGAGTGTAACCACGTGTAAACAGAGCCCAGACTAGCGAATTGGAGCGTCAATACTTCTCCGACCTTGTCCAGTCATCGAGGCAATAGCGTCGGAAGAGTGGCTCCTAACAAGCTGTATACCTGTATGCACACTCTCGGAACGGCATTGGAACCTCGAGAAAGATGACCTCTCCATGCCTATGCCCATGACTATGCGTAAGTGCTTACGATGATCTTTCCGTAGCGCCATAGCTTTCACCACTAAGAAATTCAGCTGATATAAGTTCAGGTGGCTTTTGTGCTGCATCACGATAATAGCAAGGCTACTTGCGGATATGCGAGGCGTCCCAACAAGGCTGGACGGTCTGCTTACCAACATTGGTGTCCAACGATAACAGTATCACACGTATTACACGGAGGTACAATCCCTTAATATCACCTTGACCTTGACGCCAAAACAAAATTTCCATTTGAGGCCTGCACCTCCTGGCTCTTTCTCTAGCAGGGCCACTGTCGGCAGCGGCCAAACGTATTTTCATTGGATCTTGCCTCTTGCGCCACTCGTGATTTCCACATGTTCCAAACCGGCTTTGTTGTAGCCTTCGAAGCCGACCGTCATCCTTCTCACAAGCAATCTTTCCACTGGGAAAGATAATGGCCGCTTACTGGGACCGTCAAAATACATCGCCCATCCTTCCTACTCACAACAGCTGTCATGACCAGAAGACCACCTTCCAGCCTCCCCTTCCGGAACATCTTGACCACATGAGACCCCTAAGTGCATCAGGCTCAGAGAATCATGGTTTCGCATCTCCTTTCGGTCCTCTCATTCAAGAGAACAATATCGTACCGATTTCATATTATGAGGGTTACACCATCAGGCCAGATGATTCAGCATCCAGCGAAGACAGATGGGAAGCTCCGCCTAAGAAGTCTATACCTGCAACCCAGGAGGACCTCCACACAGAGGTGATCAGACAAAGACAGACTGGCCGCACCGCTTGCAGAGAACTTGAGGAATGCCATGGGCCAAAACGGCAATATATTGACAGACTCATCAGGGAAAGGAACGCCAGTACCTTGCTAGGCTATTTCGAAGTGGCCCTGCTCAGGCTTGAACGAATCCCAAAAGACTCAGGGAAGGCTTCTAATCGCAATAGCGGCCATAGCTACCAAGCTCGTGATTATAAACAAAACGATTCCACAAAACCTAGGCAAAAGACGGTGTATATGCACATCATCCTGCGGTACACGAAAAATCCCAACAAAAGTCTCGACGAAAGACTGCCTGGAGACGTTTTCGTACCTCCGACTTTTTCCGACGAATCTTCCATGTTGCCTGTGACCAGCCAGCGGCCTATTCTAGCTCGCGAGTACCCTTATACTACGGGGATCGAGCGAGTGATTTCGCCGCTATCGAGTCGATACATTTCTCGAGGCACCCAAACCACTTTCCCAGCACACGCTAGGCCCTACAGTGACGGATACTGCGGTGAAAATACTGACGACGTGACGCTTAGGGGCGATACCGTCGAGGATACCTGGAGTGCGACTACCAAAACCGAGGAACAAATTCCCAGGAACTCAACCTCCGACCATGAACTCGCTTCCATGAAAGATTCGGCGGTCGCGTATGATTTTGTAGACGGGTCTAGTGAGAAAGAGTCTAGGAGTATTGATGAATATGAGAAGCCACCTTGGTTTCGAAATTTGCAGCCGGGTCTGTTGCCCCTTCATCTTCAAAACATGAAATGCCGACCTGATCAGAGCTGATGAGGACAAAGTCAAGTCTCCTGGCGTAAGGAACGATCAGCGTGATGTCTGCCATCAGCAGGATGATGGGGAACTATCGACCACGCACGAGGATGAAGACACCGACGATGCTTGTGAGCAAGATGACGAGGAGGTAGTAGAAGCGTACGGGAAGGGAGACACTGGCTATGCGCGTCCCAGCATCTCTTCTTGGTCGGGGAAAGAGATTGGCCAAAGGTCCCCAGACAAAACTGAAAACCATAGACCACGAGATGATGATGATGATGATGATGATGACGATCAATCCCCGGACTACAGAGAGACAGATGGTGAGCCAATAGACACAGAAGTGCGGAGGCTTAACTCCATAGACAAGCATACAGGCACCAGTCCCGCAAATATTCCCATGTCCGAGTATCTTTCGAACCTAGCAGGACCACCGCCCCAAGAGAACGTCCCGCCCTCCGAAAAATACAAACCGCGTCCCGCCATAACCCCCCTCCCAGCGAGACCCTCCCTCACAAGAGCGTCTGGAACCCACGACGGCAGACCAACAGACGACCCCGAACGAAAATCCTCCAAACAAGTATCCTTCCAACAAGAACAGGCCCCAACGGCCCCCAACACCCCACCCAACACCTCCACCTCGAGCCCCGTCTCCCCATCCACTTCCCCACAGTCGCCATTCCGCACCATCCCCGCGAAGCCGCCGCCCGTCAGCATCCCTCCGGGACAATACACGCCACCGGCCCCGTCGTCGTCCCCCCCGTCCCCACACGCGCCCCGCAAACCCTACCGCTGCATCGAACCCACCTGCGACAGCTCCTTCGACCACCCCTCCGATCGGGACCGCCACGAACGTCGGCACGGGATTGGCGATCCGCCGTATTCGCGCTGTCCCGTCTGCCGTTTCTCGCGCTCGGGCGGCGCTGCGGTCGGCGGGGGAGATAGGGAGCTCTTGGTCGGGCACATGAATCGCAGGCATTGAGGCGATGTGGAGGATGCGAATAGAGGGCTCATTGTGAGGGGGCTGGGCCAGCAGGTTGGGACATATGGTATGAGAGCATGTCAGGGGTAAGGGGGTTGCTGTGAATGAATGACTACACATCCTTTGCTGCCAAACTTCACGTAAGGCTTGATTGCGGCCTTGACATCAACAGCGGTCGGAAATCCACGACGTTTGCAATTCGCTTGGTCGAGGAGGAACCCGGGTAGCTTCAACGGATCAGAGATCCGCAGACCAGGGTCTTTTCTCCGGGATAGCAACCCCCGGAAGCAGTCAGAACCAGCGGGATGAGAGAAAGGAAACAGAAGTGGAGCGTGGAAACTTGTTCGGGGGCGCAATCGTGTACTTGTCACTCACCCTCCGATGCGGCGAGAAGGCGCGAACACTGTCCCCTTCTTTCGCTCCTCCTTTTCTGGCGCGTCGAGAGTGAGACGTCGAATCTACATGTAGGTAGGCAGTCAACTTGCAATGTTATCTTATCTTATCTCAGCAAATCTGCCTGCAGTGATGAGATTGACTTCGACCAACGGACTGCGCACACATATATCTCCGCGAAAGGTTCCGCCTCGGTCCGTTTCCAGACAGCGATGCCATGTATGCGACACCGCACGCCGAGGAGCAGAACCCCGCATCGGACGATCCCAACACGCGACGCACAAACTCCAGCTTGCGCTTGTTAGATGGAATCCGAAGCGGGTCAGGTAGGTCACATCTCCACGGTCCACCTTCCGCCCCTCTCCGAGCCCGGAACCATACTCCATGCGAGAACCCCGGCTTCGCCGGCCGGGCAGCGTCGCAGGCCATCCCCCCCAACCCATCGACCCAACCCCCTCAACGGCGTCCGACACCCCCCGCAAAACTTGCCCGAGAGCGCCGCCGGGCGAAATTTTCGCGTCAGCCAGCCATCGTCGTGGGACCCCCCGCCGTCCATTCCGGTGGTTGAGATGACGCCCCGGTCCGCTGATGGGTCGTGCGTACTCCACGTCTTCGCGCGGAAAACGAGACGCGGGTCGATTGTGACCTTGTGATGGACGACGGGTGGTGAGTGTCTCGCGCCATCTGCCAGACTAACCGCCCACCGGCCGAAGTGGCTGCTGCGAGTCGATGATGCCCGCTTTGTACTTATGTATGTAGCTGCCGCGCGCAAATCAGTCGGGCGCCGAGCGGCGCGCCGCGCGGACCCCAGACCGCGATTCCGGAAGCGATGAAGAACGGCTCCTGAGACGGAGCGCCGCCTCGCGGTCTTCGACGATGTTGGGATCACGGTGGACGTGGGACCTCCGTCGAGTGGGTCCCTGGGGGGTTTCTGCGACGGGGGATCAGGAGCCACGTGCGGCGTCGAGTCCGGCGTCCGGGTCGAGATCGGGGCGTCGGGGGGGGAAACGAAGCGTTGCGTTGTGCGAGGGTCTCCTTTGCCGCGGGGGGTCTCGGGCTCTGGGTTTCTTGGCTTGTAGGTACATTTACTGCACGATGATGCAAGCTAGCGTGTATTGGTCGTGTGGGACGGAAGGAGAGCGGGCCAGTTGCGGCCTTGAACGGGAGCACGGAATCCTTCATTTTCAACGTCGTGATCCGATCACGCTTCCACGTTGTGTCGTTCTGGTTTGGCACCTTCGTCTTGCCACTGTGGCTCCAGTCGCGCCCCCGTGTCTCTGATCCCTTGGTTCGGTTTGCCCGCGGCATCGACAGACGTGACAGCCTTGAAGGAATGTCGTGAGAACAGATTGCGACTTCCCCTCGAGATCCGACGTGCCGGACCCCATCTCGCGAAAGGTATCAGGCGAGACGCGGGCTCCACTCCACCAACCCAACTCCGTCCCCTCTCGATGCCAACACCTCCCAGTCGCCTCGATCCCCTGCCCCATAACACACCTTCCACAGCTTCCCCGCCGCCTCCTCCCGCTCGTATCCAGCCCAGTCTTGACATGACCAGGATGCATCACGACGACCACGACGCCCCTGTTCCTCCAGAACCACCGCCCTGCTCTCCCCGATACAGTTGAGCGCCGCTTCGGACGCGCGATATGCACATGAGCCGCCCGAGCCGTCGTCTGCGATGCCGCCGGCGCGGGAAGACATGAGGCCGATGCGGGGATGCGGGGAGAGCAGGACGGAAGGGAGCCGGGCTTGGGCTGGGAGGAGAGGGCCAACGGTGTCGGTGGTCGAAGGTGCGGAGGGGAACGCGGGGCGTGGTGGTGTCGAGGGCATCTCGCTCGGGGGCGAGCCACGGTGCCTGGAAGGCGGACCGCATCAGCGACGGACCATTGGGCCCTGAATACGTGTTGGAAGCAACCGAGGCGCGGGCGGACCGGCAATGTTCGACACGGGATCCGATCGCTTCCCCCGCGACGTCTCTGGCGAAGGCCGGGACCGAGCTCTCGGGGTCCAGATCGCGCCGGCGCGTCCGACGTCCCAGGCCGTCCGTCGGGTCTCCGACCGTCCTGTCCCGGGCGTGGACTCCGTCGCCCTGCGGTTGCGTCGTGTTCGGTTCCGGAGAGCCGGTCGGTCGAGTGCGTTTCGCCTCTTGAGCGAGGATGCGCGCAACGTCGCGACCGGTGCCCGGGTCGGGTTGTTCCCCGTCACCACGGCTGTGAGCGTATGGCCTCGGGGTGGATTCAGCGTTCTGCGGCCTGCGGCTTTCTTACCCCTTTCAAAGATTAGAGATTGCGTCGTTGCCGGAAGGGATGGGGACGGGCGGGGGCTTCGCTTCAGTGCAGGTACAATTGGAGGATGAAAGGGAAAGATCGTAGTGTGTTGGGAATAATTGATTAGCGCACAGAAATTCATAGAATTGTGGGGAGCAGAGAGCAACGCAGCGCTAAGATACTCGTGATGGTTGAAGATTTTGATGCATTTCGGCTTTCGATCTACCTTCAAGATGGATTTGCAGCTTCCCGAAATACTCTACGCTCCCAAGCTCAATTCTCATGCAGGACCTTTGCAAACGACTCGGCTGCTCTCTCCGGCTTGCCGTCCTCCAGCTTCTTCGATCCTAGTTTCTCCTCACTAAAGGCCTTGGCGTATGGGTTCAATCGCAACAACACCTGTTTGTTCTTCAAGGGGTTCTTCTTCTGTACACCGGCACGCTTGGTCTTGGCTTCCCCCTTGGCTGGGCGCACAACGGCCTGTACTTCCGACGAGTTGATGAGGCGGCTGATATCGGCGTTGTGGATGATGTTTGAAGGAAGCAAGAAGTCTTTCTTCAGCGCGGACGGGGTAGTCGTAGATCCATAGATTTCATCCAAGGCCGCAAAAGCAGAAGAGGTCCAGACGATGAAGCGTCCGAGGTGGCCCCCGGGTGCAAGCTGTAGAAGATTGAGGGCGAAAACGGAAGACGTCTCGACGCCGGGGATGTTGCGGAAAGCACGGACGAGCTCCTTGCCATCTTCGTCCGGGTGGTAGACAATCAGCGGACCTCGGCGCTGGCGGTGACGGCGACCCCGAAGCTTTCCTTTTCCGGCGCGGAGTTTGCGAGATGCACGAACTTTGCTGACGTCTGGCCCGGCACCAACCGCGGTCAGGAGCTTGAGCGCTGCTGATGTCTTGGCAATTGCAGCTCCTTCGAAGGCTTTCGAGGCGACGACTAGGGGGACTTCTGGTACGGTAGAGATCTGGTGGCCCCGTGCAAGGAGAAGAGAGGGAACAGAGGACGCAGCCAAAGCAGAGGTGGTGGCGAAGCGCCTGCAAATATGTCAGCGTTTCCTTTCTCCAGCACTTCCTGTCCCTAGGGCATACTTTTGTCCCAGGTTGATCTTTTGATGCCACTTTCTCCAGACCTTGGTCGGTGCGAACATACGACCCGAGCGGCACATGTTTCCAAAGGCAGCTTGTCCCGCACGGTGTGTACCTCCTCCTGAAACACGGGGAATACGGGCAACAGCACGACCTAAGAAGACGCCCATGTCAGTCCACTGCCCAGATGCAAATTGTAGATTTATCCCGCTCACCAGTTCCCCACGATTCAGCCGAAGTTTGGTGACCAGCTTTCTCGCTCACTGCATACGGTTGTCTCTTGTTCTTGGCCATGCCAGCGTGTACTGTCCTGAGCCATTGTCAATTTCTTCATTTGGTGTGCCCTTGATTGAGTACGAGGCCTTACTGAACGATGTCTGGCCGAATTGGTGCCTTGAAAACGGCGGGCAGCGGGTGAGTAGACCCACTGGGGGTGCCATCATGCGAGGCAATGGTGACTGTCGGACGTGTCGCCATTGCTGCTGTGGTTGCTGAGTCTCAACTTCGTTGACGGTGCATTGGGCTTCCTCAGTTTTGGTTGTGCGCAGAAGATAAATGCGCTAGCTGTAAGTGTTTAGCGCGGATCTAGGCGAGATGTCGCCAAGCCCGACTCGCCGTTGGTGCCCTGGTGCCATCCCCGCGCGGTCTACTATGCAAACTGGAACCACAAACTTGGCTTGGAGTAACGAGCAACACGAACGCATTGGTCATTCAGCCCAAGTTACATGCGTTGGCACGATGCCTGAAATGCAGGGTTGCCCTCTACCCATCAGCTCCGACTTTGACAATGTCGAAGCTTACGTTGAATCATTGCTTTCATTTGTCACATATTCGGAGCTCTTCCAAACTCTCTGTGGTGGTGTGCATATACTGGACTTTTTGACGAAAGAACCTGATCTTTACAGTACTATTATCCCAAAAGAATGGAGAGCATGGTTTCAATTGCATGACGTCCCGGCCATCCTCGACCTCTTAATGAAGGAAGACGATGGTGTCCTTGAATCCCTTGAGCGCTCAACAGATACATCATCTGCAGAGAAGCAAGGCATAGAGATTACGTGGCGGAGTGGCCGATGTCCTCCCACAAGTCTGCTGCAGTATATCCAAGCGATCCGTAGGCATGCACTGAATCGAGATTTCAGACCTTTCGATGCGTCTGCTGCACCATCGTCTGCAGGAACTGGCCCTCTCCCTAGACATGTGGCAGTGGGAATGAAACCCAAAAAGATACATGAAGTTGAAAACTTTGTCAAGTATGTCAATGGCCTGACCACTGACATGAGCACCACTGACGGTCATAAAATTACACATATTGTTGACTTTGGCTCAGGTCAGAACTATCTCGGTCGAGCTCTAGCGAGTCCTCCGTACAACAAAGAAGTGATAGCCCTAGAAAGTAAAGAGCTCAACATCAAGGGTGCTAAAATGATGGATGTAACGGCTAGATTAACAGAGAAGGAAAAGTTGATGCGCAACAAAAAGAAGTATAGGATGGGTTCGCAGAGTCCAAGTCAAGATTCAAACGCTTCTCAACCAAGAAAAATAAACCCTAATGATAGCTCGCAAGAACCAGTAAATGAGATAGTTGACGGCTTCGTCGATCGAATGGACGAAAGGAGAGGCAGAATCCAGTACATTGAATCATTTATCCAGAACGGCGACTTGTCAACGGTCGTACACGAGGTGAAAAATACTCCTAACATTCCCGATGGCGTGATCATATCAGATCCACGGTTAATGGTCATCTCTCTCCATTCCTGCGGCAACCTCCTGCATCACGGACTACGGTCGCTGATCCTCAACCCATCCGTCAAAGTCGTTGCCATGGTGGGCTGCTGCTACAATCTCATGACGGAGCGGCTCGGGCCCCCGACATACAAGTTGCCATCCTTGCGTTCCTCCAACCTGCGTCTCGACGCCACCTCATCGACATGCGATCCCCATGGCTTCCCAATGTCGGAAAGGCTTGCTACGTACAAGCACCAGCATGGGCAAGGTATACGCTTGAATATCACAGCGCGAATGATGGCCGTTCAAGCACCGGAGAATTGGACTGCCACAGAGTGCGAGTCCTTCTTCACCAGACACTTTTATCGAGCCTTGCTCCAAAGGATATTACTGGACCGTGGGATTGTCGAACAGCCGACCCAGCACCGTGACGACGATGGTGGGAGTCCTCGCGGCTGGACTGGAGCTGGTCCAGCTCTCACGATTGGCTCCCTGCGCAAAGCCTGCTATGCTTCCTTCACCGCCTATGTACGTGGAGCGGTCACCAAATTAGGGGACGATCAGGAGCGCGGGACTGAAATCCAAAGACGTATGGAAGGTTTGACCGATGAGGACATATCACGCTATGAAGACAACTTCAAAGGGAAGAAGAAAGAACTGAGTGTTGTCTGGAGCTTGATGGCCTTCAGCGCAGGCGTTGTGGAGTCTAGTATTGTGGTGGACAGGTGGCTGTATCTGAAGGAGCAGGCGGAAGTCAGAGATTGCTGGGTTGAGACCGTGTTTGACTATAAGCAAAGTCCACGGAATCTGGTAGTGGTGGGGGTCAAGAAATGACCAAAGTCTGTATGGAAGCAGGAAGGTCATAGGTATCCCATCAAGCGGGTCACAGCAACATGTAATTCCTTAGCGCTCTCCTCTACCATGTTCAATTCGTCGCTCACGCCGTCAAGCTCTCACATCTTCTCCCCCTGTATCGTAGCCACGACCTTCCTCCTCTGCTTCATGTTCCGGAACTCCAGGAACCAGACGCCCTGCCAGGTCCCCGTGGCGAGCTTCCCGTTCGATATGGGCACGCTCACGCTCGCGCCTATCAGAGACGACTTGATGTGTGCCTGTCCCGTCGCCCAATCAGCCATCCGCCCTCACGAGGAAATATCCGGATCCCGCATACCGGCATGTCATCGCTCCCCTCTGCGTCGTGCCTATAGATCCCCTTCCCAGCTACCCATGCATCCCGTCAGCCAAAAGGACCCCATGACTCCTCCATCGCCACCACCCGACGCGTCCCTCCTTCCTCCCTCTTCATCGTGCCGACGCACCTTTATCTTCCTTCACCATCCCGTCCAACGCATCGCTCATGTCCGCCCTCACATCGTCGTCCCAGTTCTCATTCATCGACAGCGCACAGCTCGTGTGCTGCAGGAATAGGTGCAGCAGACCGCATTTTATGCCTGAGATCTGCGGAAGCGAGGAAACGATGTGGTCCGTGACGAGGTGCGAGCCTCGGCCCAGGGAAGGAAGCGTCAGGTGGTGCTGGGTGTAGGTCGTTGCCATGGCAGGGCCAGTCTGTGGGGTACAGAACTGTCAGACTACGACGAGGACTAGACGGGAGGAGCTGATAGTAGGAACTCTAGTTCGTGAAGATCTCTGGTGCTCGACTGGAGAATGACGTTGGATGTGATATTACGGCGGGCTGATACGATTAAAGCGCAATTTGTTTCACTAGATGCATAACGAGCAACGAGGAGCAGGTTTCGAGGGCATCATTCATTCTTACTCAAGCTAAGACATCGCTATAGAAAGGGTCTGGCCAGAGATGGCATCAAGCAATGTGAGCCAGATGATGTCACACAGTCTTCACTAGCCATATCGGATTATCGCCTGCTCATCGACAGTGAGAACTCCAGTCTCTCATCGCCAAATCAACATCACTAGCAGAGACTGTAGCATCTTCATCCATCAATAGTCTCGGCCAAGTAAAGTACACGATCCGTGTTAGCCATAAGCTGTAAAGTCTGAATTTGCGGACAAGAGGTTCGGGCAAGCCAGGAACATCTGACAGCAGTCAGCCAGGCGGAACCGGGCACCATCCACAAATCATTCCGTACCTTAACCCTTTGAGTGGCGAACCCAGTACGGATAGCCAGTCGTAGCGTAAGCCCACTGGCCGGGGTTCAGGCTATTCATGATTGTGTCGACAGTGCGCACGGTCCATGTGCCATCCAACTCGCGGCAAAAGTATTCGTTGTCAGGAGAAGCTGTCTGGGGGACAAGCTGGACCGGACTGAAGCCTCCATGATTCTGAGCACGGAAAATGTTACGGTCACTAACCTGCGATGCGGTGAGTCCGGGGTAGTTGTTGAAATTGGCGGGCTCGGCAGCTGGCTGGGATGAGTAGAACTGGACGTGGGTAGACTGTGAGCCACCTGGATAGTACATTGGCGCCGGTGAAGTCTATGGGAATGATGTTAGCTTACTCGACAAAGTCTAATTCGACGGAAATAGATGCGAAGCAGAACATGACAGAATACATGATAGGACAGAGTAGACGATAGGGATTTGTCCACAGGTTGCGCGCAGCTGGCTGATGGCAGGGTCTTACACTGCCAGCGGAAGATGGATTGTAAACGGCCTGGTGGCTCCAATTAGATAAGGATGAAACAGATGGAGTGGGAGCCGGTGGGTTTGTCCAAGTGTTTCGCGCCGGTGGCTGATAGACGTAGTGGTGACTCGTGTTAGAAGAGGGTGCAGTAGCAGGAGGTTTTGTCCAGGGATTGGTGGCTGCTGGCGGTTGTTGAGGTGTCATTGCTCCTCCAGGATGGTAGGTAAATTGCTGGCTTGCGTAGAAGGCCATCGTGAATGGCATCTGAAGGTGATGTGGAAACAAGGACAGCTGATTTACCAATCTTGTAGAAGGAGACAAGATGTTGTGGTTGATGATGATAGATGTTGTGAAGGGGAGTGAAAGTGAAAGAGGATTCGGGTACAACAAAGCGAGATTAACTCACAATGGGCTGAAGATTGAGTTGATCCGACACAAGAACATAGTTCTTTTTCACCTTCTCCTCCTTTTTCTCTTCCTTCTTCTTCTCAGGCGGGGGGTCGTCGAGGAACACGTCTGCAATTGGAAAGCAACACATGGCTTTCAATCTTGCCGCTGATTTGAGCTTTGATAACTTTGGAGATTTGATGGAGTTGGACTTGGAGAGGGAGTTCGGGCTTGTCAAATTGAAGCGTAAACTATTCATTGTTGACCATTGACCCGAGTGGACGGATGGGGTAAGCGGGGAAGGAACACTTGACCTCAGTAAATGGTTCCCCTTCACTTTGAGACCCTCAGCCCCAATGAGAGTTACTTTATGAGACCGTTGGTTTGCCTCACAAGAGATTAGTGTAGATGTCCACTCCATGAACTCATACTTCTGCAAGGGTCATGAGATCATGATTTTAGGAATAGGAGCAGAAGTAGGATGCTCAAGTGCTTTTGCTCTTACAAGCAAATTCTACAGTCACTCATAATCACACCGAGTGATCAGACAAACGATGGCATTTCCATCTTTTTGAGCTTGGCTCCATCACGAATCTGCGATCATGCATTTGTTACTGCCATTGGCGGTTCTCTGTAGCAAACTTGTTGGATTTATCACCATCAAAAGCACTGCTTGGCTTTGCTTTGTCAGAGGTGGGTGCCCAGATAATCAGGCTTGACAAGTAAACTCAGGATAGCCGTGACCTAGATATCTCAATGTCATCAGTATATCGACTGGCTCTACGAGTTGAGCCAAGGATTGTTCCAATGCTCGTGTGTGATCCGTCTACACGGCTTGTGCTGCCTGGATTTGCAAGTGGCGGATGACTAGTGAATGATGGTGAATGGCAAGGCACCTTGGCATATCCTAGTAGAGCTCTGGCAAGGTGCACACCCGTTGCGGCAGATAATATTTATGAAGTGCAACAATGTACCTGGACAGGACGACACTCAATGAGCGCCATTTCTTCGGATGGTGCAGCCTGCAGATGCCAAGGCCGACAAGCGCGCGATAGCCGCGTGTAGATCCGAATCTGCTCTCAGCCTCTATCGAAATGACAAAGCATATCTCATACTGGCATGGAATCTTCCGGTTTGCGAAGGCGTACCGAAGGTGTACCGAACCCCAACAACGCATTCATCAAGGACGTCAGTGGCGATGCAAGTGACAATGGTGACGAGCCTCCTCGGTACACCATTGATCTATCCCTTACACCCCGAAAGCGCTATCAGCAAATGGTAGCGGACTTCAAACCACAAATAACGGCATTGCCCATTCTCTTTGACGAGGTCATTGAGGACCTACGCCCAGGTCTATCTGTCGAAAGAGTAAGATGGCTAGCGCGTCTCCTACTTCGGCGAGTGTATAACAAGGAGGAGAATGAGGAGCTTCGTGGTATACAGGAGACTACTGGCGTAGAGATGTATCTCTTAGTGGCCTTCAATGTCTTACTTGACCTTTTCATGGGTTGTACTAGTGGAGCTGTGAGAGTGGAGGGTGATGGAAAACAGTCAAAAATGCTACATTTCCGTACGTTAGATTGGGGGATGGATGCTTTGAGAAAGGTCATTGTGCATCTGGATTTTGTTGAAAAGCCAGGTGGAGAGGTCATCGTACGTGTTTTCGAAGCCCATGTTTCCGTTTTGGACGAGCTCCTGAGTCTTGAGACATGTCTTGGAAAATTTTACAATCGAAACATGTTCCAATGCTCAAAATCCTCCCCGAGATCGGCAAAACTGACTGCAAAGCTGTGATCTAGGCCTCGAGCATTACATATGTTGGCTACGTTGGGGTGCTGACTGGCACTAGAAAGGGTTTGAGCGCGTCTCTCAATTTCAGGCCGATCCATAACGACACCGGCAGATTCTCCAATTTCCGATTCTATTTCCACCACATTCTTGTTCTTCTTGGTTTTCAGCCCTCTATATCTTCGTTACTACGGGGCTATATCTTACCTACCCTGTCATCCAACAGCTCTCGAGTTGTTGTATCAGCCCTGGAGTCCATCAAACGCGACCTCCCAAGAGTCACAACTACTGCGGCGTATCTGATCTTTAGCGACGGCGATAGCGCTCTCACCATAGAGAAAGACCATCACAGTGCCGTCGTTCGATCAGCAACTGACTTCATCGTTGCTACCAATCACGATGAGGCTGAACATAATAACACTCAGTCCATCAAAGCCACTCACGAAGATTCTTTCAAGACTGTCTTAGATGGTATAGTCCTAGAGAGCATCGACCGTAGGAATGTGGCGGTGAACTTGTGGGCAAAATCAGTGAAAAAAGCCAAACGGAACTCGTCGAGGAAAGCCAGTACGCACGAACAAGACCTTACCACAGCAAATATCATTCGATGGATGGATACCTATCCGATCTTGAATGAAGAAACGCACTTTGCAGCAATCATGGATCCGAAAAATGGAAAAGTGGTCTGGACTAAGCGATACATCGAACCCATCGAATGGATATGATATTTCTCAGGCTTCTGTGTCAGACACCCTGAATGAACTCAGAACAGGTGTGAAAAGCAATTTTCAGAGGGCGTATTCTGGAACGGCGGGCTCCTATATTGCCGTGTCATGAAAACAGAGCTCAATACAGGGCTAGGGAACGTCACTCGAGGTACATCGCATAGCCACTGATTAACGGCGGTATCGAACGCTGGCCAGATGTCCCGAAACACCGGTTGCGATTGACTTGCATCTGCACGTCAGTGGAGCATTTCATCGAAGGTAGCTCGCAATCGGAAGAAGTGGACTCCTTGGCAGATTTGGATCTACGAGTGGCGCAGCCTTCGATACAGATCATTGATTGTAGTCAGATAGCAATAAAATAATATTCAAAATGGCCGCGAGTTGAGGATACAATACTAGTGCTGTCCAGAAGTGAGTTACGTGCCAAAAGTGACAGTGTGAGGACACCAATATATCAAGCGAGATTCGGCTACTGTTGTACTTACTTAATGCAGCAGTATTTAGAAGCAAGCACTGGGAGGCAAGGTACCTACTGTTAGTGTCCTCGTTCTATCAAGTCACTCACTTCTGGACAACACGAGTACAGCTCTGCTCCAGATTGCCTCCCTCGTCCAGTTCGCCCTTTACCCCTCCGGACGGCCGCAATCTGACATGCCTCCACCATTCTGGTGACATGAGGTGATTATCGCCTCAGGCTCGTCGCACAGTACAGGTAGTCTGAGTCACTCTGTGGGGCTGAGGACTCGATGCTAGCTTCGGCTGAGTCGATTTCGCCACGCTTTCAGCCACCTTCCACGCCTCCTCGAACATCATTCTCATCCTTCCCATCCTTCTCATCAGTTTTCATCCTTCCCACTATCTCTCACATCCCCGCTTTCGTACTTTGGCGATGGACAGGAGCCTGGGGAAAAGGCCAGAACGTTGAGAGGCCACTAGAAAACCTAGGTCACGTCTAGGTTACGTCTAGGCATTGGGCCGCTGCCTGGCCCGTGGATTATGATGGCGCTGCCAACGGATACCTACGCATCGTTCAGCTGCCAGCGTGCCAGCCTTCCGTGTAGCCTGAGGACTCATCTCCTCCTGCATGATAAATCTCCGAGGTCGCATGATTCATTGCATTAGCTGGAGCCTCAGAGTTTGCCTCTAAGACGTTTGAATCCTTCGCCGTTTGCCCCTCACCCACATACCTTCCTTTCACTTTTGCCTTTAAAAGGTGACCAAATCAACTGCTTCTAATTTCCCATATCTCCTTACTCGACGGTCTTTACATTTTCTTTGTAGATCTGAACCCAGCATTTGTCCAAGAAGATCTTGGAGCAATTGAGACAGAATTGTCCAGTGAGACTACCGTCATTGCCCACACTCTCAAACAGCTCCTACGCTTACAGAGCACTCGTTGGCCTAAGATGGCTATCAACGATGCCATCCGTGCCCTGAAGCATACCGAATTGGCTACCAACGGTTCAACTACCAGCGTCACTCAGCTCCCAGCCAACATACTTGAGGCTTTCATTCCCGGCTACTCCCTCATCTCAAAGTTCCTGCTAGATTCCTTAGGCTTTGATATCACCTTACTTGTCTCGGTGTGCTTTCTCATATTTGGACTGGCTACATCGCTCAGATTTGCCTGGAAACACACTGCTGAACAATTCAGTGAGTACTGCATGAGCTACATCAGGATTGATTCCGATGACGACATTTACGACCACGTTATGGAATGGATTAGGGTTCAGGATGTCTCCAAGAACTCCCGTAAGCTGATGGCCAAGACCGGACGGGAGAATGCTTGGGATTTGGTCGACGGCGACATGGGAGTGCCCGAGCTCGACCCCAAAAAACTCGTGAATTTCAGCAATTGGGATGCCAAGGTTCCCCCGAGATTTCAGCCCTCGTTCGGAACTCATCGTTTCTTCTACAACAGAAGGTTGTTCCAGCTGAGGCGTGAGAACAAACAGGTGATGCGCGATAGTTGGGGAGGGAGTGTGATGCGAGACGAAGAGAACATCACGTTGACTTGTGTCGGGCGCTCGACGCAGCCAATCAAAGATCTCATCAAGGTAGCCCGTGACCATTACTTGAACAAGGAGAAGTCTTGTACTGTCGTTCGTAGGCCAACTCCCAAGGAACAGAGGGGCAGAGGTCGTACAGTATGGATGAAGGTTGCCATTCGACCTTCCAGACCAATGGAGACCGTAGTATTGGACCACGAGCAGAAGAATCGGGTACTTGTCGACATCAATGAATATTTACATCCATCTACGCCTCGATGGTACGCTAACCGAGGCATCCCCTACAGGCGAGGCTACTTATTCCACGGTCCACCAGGGACTGGTAAATCCAGCCTTGCCTGGGCCATTGCCGGAGTCTTTGGCCTAGACATCTACTGCATCTCCCTCGTGGATCCTACACTGACGGAAGAGGACCTTGGCATGATGTTTACTAGCTTACCTCGAAGATGTGTGGTTCTCCTGGAAGATATCGACAGCGCAGGTCTAAGCAAGCGTCAAGAGGAGGAGAAGGTTGAGAAGCTCAAGCCAGAAGACGAAGCCGCCGCCAAGATTGGCGCCGAAATAACCAAAGCCATCAAATCTGTACAGAAGGACGGAAAGAATAACAAGGAGAATCAAGGTATATCCCTCTCGGGATTACTGAACGCCATCGACGGAGTCGCCTCCCACGAAGGCAGAGTTCTCCTCATGACAACGAACTTTCCAGACAAGCTCGACGAAGCCCTCATTCGCCCCGGTCGAGTGGACATGAAAGTCAAGTTCACAAACGCTACCCGATCCCAAATCTGCGAGCTCTTCACTCGCATGTATTCTCCGGATACGCCTGCCAGCCCGGACGCGGAGCAGATCAAGCTTGCTCCTATACCCAAGGCAAATGGAACCCTTCACCAGACTAATCTCAACGGTAGCCTTCTGCAACCAAAATCTACAAAGATTGAAGACGTCATGACGCCTCCCGAAACCCCTAAACAAGCCAATACACCCACAACACCGTTTTCGCCTTCAAGCATCGAAGGCATTGCGGCTCAGTTCGCGGACCGCTTGCCAGAAGATAAATTCACACCCGCCGAGGTTCAGGGCTTCCTCCTGACCAGAAAGAAGGAACCGATGAAAGCTCTGGACGAGGTTGGGGCGTGGAGGGATGGAGTGCTGGAGGCCAGGGAGAAGAAGAGCATGGGCAAGACAGAGGTCGTGCTCTAGTGTATAGTGGAGGAGGGATACATGGAACAATTTACGCGCTTCTAATCAAAAGCGGAAGCATTCAGATTTCCTTGCGAGTCGACTTTCTCTGCATGCCCTGCGAGTGCTGATCCGAAGAAGATTTATGCTCTTCTTTTCCGATGGCTCATGTCCATGACCGGCGTCACGCTTGATGCCGATTCGGGACATGTACCGGTCTCAAAAGCGAATGATTTGAAAGGCATGCAACACGATGAGATAGACTGGACAGGAGACATAGAAATGCACATATTCATAGTCCAATCTGGCACACTATTCACTGTCTATTAGAGGGATAACGATCGCCACAACGTCATTTTCTTGTCATTGTGAGCCTTGAAACGTCTTCTTTTTCTGGCAGTACGCAATTCAGAACCTGCATCAGCTGCATCAGGCTCTCAATGAATAAACCTCACAGCCATTAATCGCAAGCCAAAACATCAAAATGCGTCAAGCTCAGGGCAACATATGGGCTCGGCGATTGCGCAGAAGTGCGAGTGGATATGGTAGACGAATGAGTGCTGCCTTCTTCTCAGCCAGATGGCTTTGGAGTCGGAAGTCGGACATTAGGGAATCGCAAAGGGTGGGAGAGACGAAGGCAGAGGAGTGCTTGTGGCGGGTGTTGCCCTTGAGATATCACGCCGATACTGCATATCCCGGTACTGGCAATGTACGCTTGACCACGTAGCGATAGACTCTCCGCAGCCTTGAGCCATGAGAAGGTAGAAGCTGTCTTGCGGCTCCTCCAGAGGGGATGAAAAGCTTGGTTGCGTGCTACCCAACATCTACTTAGCCATCGGTTTCATGCCTCATCCTCGTCCTCTCCTCCCGCCTCCCCTCTCCTCTCCTATCCTTCCTCGCCTTTTCCTCTCCCCCAAGTTTCTTCGTCCTCCTTCAATTCCTCCTCCAAGTTTGCACGCAGCTGCTCCCACACTTCCAACCATGCCCTGCAGATCCTTGCGCCCCGGCCAAGCAACCCCTCGCAAAGGCCGATCGTTTGTCTCTGAGCCATACGAGCACCGATCGCGACGCTGTCGGATACTTGCCCTGATGCTGCGAGTTTCAGACTCAAGGATTCTTTGCGCGCCTCGACAAAGTGGTTGATGGCAGGTCCCAAACATGCCAAACATGAATTGTTCCCTTCGAGCCTTCGCTGAAGCCAGACACGATACGGAGTGGCATGCGCGAGGTTGCTTGCCGGGTCTTTGACTGGCTAGCTTCTAGGAAATCGTGACTGAGCATATGGTGGAGATTGCGGGAGGTGAGATCCTGTGGGAACAGCGAGGCGGAGCGTTCGTCGAGCCGAAGCTCGCCGTCTCCAGTCATGATAAGAATAGTAGCATGGGTGGCTATTTTGCGGTCGAGAATGGCCTGGAGGTCGTCTGGTTGGGGTAGAGGATCAGAGCCCGAATCACTGGAAAGGTCAGGAAGGGTTGCGGGACCGACATCGCGATTTTTCGGTCGCCGTGAAATAAGGATGCCGTGGGATATTCCAGCTTAATGCTAAGGAGCGAATGATGAGCGAGTGAAGATAGGCAACGGGCCTTTGGCGAGGTCCATCAGTCGCTTTTGCCTCTGTGGATGACAATGTGAGAAATGCTTTTGTTGAATGTTGGCGGGCTCCATACTTTTTCTCCAATCCCCCTTCAAGCATTGAGCTTCCGATAACTGCCTTTTTGATCCCTTTGTCTCGACTTCAGCAGCAGGCTCGACAGCCATTGACGCAAGCGTCTTTGCATTTCACTCCCGGCGTAGATGTCCTCGCGGTGGTTGTTAGGGGAAGTGCGACACGTCTCCAGGGTGTTAATAATGTACGGTAGGACAAAGACCAGGCGTCAGGTGCTTAAGTAGTCTCTGGTTCCGCTGAAGTGCGGGCTACAGGAAAAGGAGCCTGCATCGAGATCACGGTGTGCGCAAGGAGCGAAGGAGCACGGAGCACGGAGCATGGAGCATGGAGCATGGAGCATGGAGCATGGAACATGGAGCATGGAACATGTCTAGCATCAATGAATCAGAGGCGTAATCGAGAATCGGAGAAGGACTTGTTTCGGAAAAGTTGACCTCGAACAAAGCAGAGGAGATGGACTCATCGATTCTTGACGTCGAAACAAATGTTGGGCGCTTGGTTGTCGAGCTGATCCCTGTTTCGCGTCCTGATTGGCTCCCTCCTTTGAATCTATATTCGGAACATTGACAGCTCTCCATTCGTTTGCCATCATTACACGCTCTCCCCTTCACATTGTCTACCTACCTAGGCTAGATGTTCTTCTGTCTGCATCTGTTACGCAGATTGGCTGGTAGGATCAGTCTTTGTCTCTTGAACCACTGCCCTTCAACACTTCAATGGCTGTCGACTACTCTTCTACAATGACTCCTTCGCCATAGATACTTACTCTACTCGATCCGTAGCCTTCAACCGGATTCGTGAACAATATTGTGTCCAATGACTAGCTGCCATGAGAGCCTGTTCCCGTTTCGCGCTGCGTCTGTCCGCTTCAGTGGCCACAATTGAGCCCACTTGATTCGCGGCCGATGGGCGTGAATTGAAGGGAAGAACTGCCACAATGGTCAGGGCAGAGTGACCCCGTGGCCGAATTGCTTCGGGTACCGTCGTGGGACAAGCCATTGCTTGGACGCCAGCAGCTTCTTTGCATTTGAAACAGCAGTAAGATTCAATACGCGCCTCTCGATCCCATGTCACTTGACTGCTGTATGGAAGGTTTTCTGGCGTCTACAGGACCAATCTGTAGAATTGGGGGTCACCGCTCCAATAATCCGCCTTGACACATGCCGAGTGAATGCTCACCCTCCGTTGGCAACCGGGGCTCCTCTTGTCTCAAGGAGTCTATTGACAACACGATGAATTTTCCTACTTAATGCGCTCTCTTCTTCTCTAATATCTTGGATACATCTACTTCTGACTTTCTACACTACGGAATCTACATTCCTCTAAGGCTGGCCTTTCCATTCATTCATTCATTCATTCATTCCATTCTATTCGTTCATTCTTGTCGTGCCTGTGGCAGACTCACAATCCTTCACCATACTAAGCAATTTTCATTTCTAGAGAACAATCGTTCTATCGTTCAATTATCCTAAGTAAGCCCTTTTCTTCATTCCTAAAGTGTCCAAAGTCATTGTGGCTGGGTGCTTTGTACTCCTATGTTTTGTCCTTTTGTACCCATTGTCTCGTATGTAATAGTATGTATTGTCTTTTTCACTGTTCTTGAGTCCAGCACAATTAAATTTGTCTTTGCTCTTCGTGCAAGCGTTCACCATTGCTCTTATCATTCACGTCATTAAGGATCTACTAATCCTCTCTCTCTCTCTCCCTTACACAGAAAACTTCCGAACGTCAACTCATACGCACAAACCACCACATCTCCAAATCAACCCTATCAAGTCCAACTCAACAGTACTCGTCCGGAACGAAGTACCACCACGATTACTAACCACAATGTCTTCAATCATGTCCATTCTTTCCTTCTCCGCCCTCGCTCTCTTCGCCTCCACAGCCCAGGGCCATATGATCATGGCTACGCCTCCACCGTACGGCAGTCCCGACAACAGCCCCCTCAATGCCGATGGTTCAAACTTCCCGTGCAAAGCTACGAGCAATTCTGGTGGAACAGTCACCAGCATGGCTATTGGCGCCACGCAAAATCTCTCCTTCTTGGGTGAATCAGTACATGGTGGTGGTTCATGTCAAGTCTCTCTTACCACTGACAACCCTGCAACAAAGAGTTCCAAATGGATGGTTATTCATTCGATCGAGGGAGGTTGTCCGGCGAGAAATCAAGCTGGTAACATTGGAGCAGATAACTCAGCCTCCGCACCTGACCCAGACACATACAGTTATTCTATTCCTACAGGCATCAATCCTGGCGCCTACACCCTTGCCTGGACCTGGTTCAACAAGGTGGGCAACCGTGAGATGTACATGAATTGTGCCTCTATCAAGGTCACTGGAGCTTCAAACAAAAGGGAGACTTCCCTCAACGAAACGCAGGAGTACGCAATTCCCGAACTTTCCGAACGTGCAACAGCTTCATTTCCAGACATGTTCATCGCGAACATCCCGGCTACAGACTGCACCACGGCCGAAGGTGCGGACGTCAAGTTCCCTGATCCAGGAGCATCTGTCGAATTCGCCAGCGCGAACAAGGCGGACGTCTTGACTTCTCCAACCGGGCCGAAGTGTGGAGCATCTGGCAACTCGTCGAGCGCTTCGTCAGGCACTGAAGCTTCCAACGCTAGTGGCTCTGGAGCTTCAGGCGCCGCTGCATCTGCCGCAGCCCCCTCAATGTCTGCTGCTGCTCCCGCTCCCGCTGTCGCCGCCTCTCCCTCCGTGGCTGCTGCTGCTCCCTCCGTCGCCGCCTCTCCCTCCGCCCCTGCGCCCGCTTCGCCATCTTCCGCCGCCGGTTCCGCTCCTGCACCTGTTGACAGCTCATCTGGCTCGAGCGCTGCACCGGCCTCTGGCTCTGGCACGACATCGACTGGCTCCTCCACAGGCTCTTGCTCTACTCCTGGCCAATCAATCTGCTCTCCTGACGGTCTACAGATCGGAGAGTGCACAACAGAATTAACGGTTACCTGGATTCCCGTTGCCGCTGGTACCAAGTGTGCGGGCGGTTATATGGTCGCCGCAAAAGGCAAGCGTAGCGCCAAGTTCCTGAGTGGCTACGTTCTCTGAAGAGCGTTCTACGAGAGTCGTGGCCTTTGTGATATTCAGCAGTTGCATTTTGGATATTTTTCTAGAGTGAGATTAACAATTGTATGCAGTTCTCCGTACGGACTGTCTGCATAGTGGGTGACAGGATACCTGGGTATCCTTTCGCTCACAACATAGAAAGTAAATAAAAGAAATTGGGCCATGCACATCCTCCCACCGTGCCCACAGTGAATATCAAGTGCCCTTTGCATCTTGCGCGTAAATTAGTCATTTCCAGTTGCTTGGAGGGCATAACGACGGTTCTTGATTGGCCAGCTCTGTAATCAGACTCCGCAAATAGTGAGGCTTATGAACAAGTGACTGGATGGACTTGACTGTTCATGACTGAAACCCATATCGTATTCTGAGAGTACTCTCGACCACAAAAAGAAGAATGCCGCCATGATTCTGAACCTCCCATGCACCGGACGATCAATAACGTGAAGGAGAAAACATCATCACACAATCTAGCCTACGTAATGTAGGCCACTGGGACACCGCAATTAGTCGAACTACTGTTCCTGTCTTGGTGATGGGTTGTCTTCATGCCAAGACTGATGTACAGAAGTAGGCTCCGGCAGCCCGTAAGTCGGAGACGCAAGAGACTTCTAGGCATCGATTTTAACACATTGACACTGTGCATCTGCCCCCATGTGCATGTGCTCTTCAATTCTTTCCCTCTGGCCATATAATGTCATTTACCGGCCAGGATGATCCATTCTTACAGGCTCAGGCGTAGGTCAATCGCAAGCAAGCAGTCAACAGTCCACAACTTACGCTTCTTCCCAGTGATGTTCTATCCACCTTGAAGAACACGAGATCTTTGTTCTCCTCCTATCTTCGAATAAGATCTCTCACCTCATCCGCATCATCTCCTGAGCTGGCACAAGCCCGCAGCGAGCTCGAGTCTACCGTTCAGGACCTTAGCACAGATCTACAAGACCTAGTAGACAGCGTCAAAGCTGTCGAAGGGGATCCTTTCCGATATGGATTGGACATAGATGAGGTGGGCCGAAGGCGGAAGCTGGTTCAAGATGCCGGCGATGAAGTTGAAAGCATGCGGCAAGAGCTCGCAAAGACCGTTACGGGCGCCAAAAGCAAAGGTCAAGGCATGAATGGAACACTCCCCCCACCGTCGGCTTTTGATCCAGATGAACCCGACGGCGATGATTATGGCGTCTTCGAACAGCAGAGGCAAGTTGAAATGATGCATGAGCAGGACGAGGCGCTAGATGGTGTATTCAAGACCGTGGGAACTCTACGACAGCAAGCAGACGAGATGGGCAGAGAGCTCGAAGAGCAGGGAGAGTTGCTGGAGGACACGGATAAGCTAGCCGATAGAGTTGGAGGTAAATTGCAGAATGGCATCAAGAGAGTTGGGTGGGTCATAAAGAATAACGAGGGTAGGAGGACCTCCGGTCAGTATCCTTGACGGTTGAGTCGCTAACCGCGTCCTAGATACATGGTCAAGCTGCTGCATTGGAATCCTCATCTTTGTCTTGATACTTCTTCTTGTCCTCGTCCTGATACTCTGATCGCTTCACGTTTGCCATCATATCCTGTGAAGCCAAATGGCCCATTCTACAGTACTGAGGATGCCATGCGGGTCGTTTACTGAGTTGAGCACACCACAACCTTCATACTGAGGAAAGACGTCGAGATACCGTAGCTCAATCAGAGAGCTATTTAGTACAGACGACTGTTCAGTGGAGGCCCAGTGGCTTCGGCAAAGCCACGACTTTCGTTCGTAAGGCCTCCTGTCATTGTGGGTGGTACCCAGCTACAACGAGACTACCATTGCCACGCCAGGCCCCACAGCTCGATCAAGGGTCGAATTAAAAATAATGTGAGCAAATGTTCCGCCGCATCACCCATTACCAGATCATTGACCGGAACCTGTTGTAGCACTTCCGAAAGGCACGACATCCGTTGAATTTGTGGATTACTAAAAGCACATACCATGCAGCGAAGACATCTAAGTTCGAGAAGCGAACAGGTAGTTCAAAGAAAGGCTTTGTGTTCAGGGAATAGAGGAGACCTCACTCGTGGGCCTTAGCGCTGTTGAGAAATGGAAGCCTATGAATATAAGAGAGCATGAAGCATGTTTGCCGTTCTCCAAGACGGCTCCATTTAGGCTCAAGACAAGTGTATCTGAAGTCTGTCGGTTCTGTTGTCGGGGCTTGTGCCTGAAACATTCAAGACATGACCTCCTTTGCGCTACGTCTCCTTTTCGCCGTCTCCACAGACTCCCAAGTTACAGGGTTCACTTTGTCCACTTCTCCAAACCCCCATTGCGCTTGACCTCTCCAATCCCAGATCTCAAATCTTGTACCAAAGTCTCTCCCTACAGCTGGCAAACCCAAGTATAACCCCTCGGCCGTGATTAGCAATACGCCCCACGTCACGAACTCTCCAGGCATACTCTGTATCGTGAGCTTCAAGGCAGAGTGGTCCGTCGTGAGGCCTACTGTTAGTGTATGAGGAGGACCGGAGGGTTGCCAGACGAAGGGGTCATCTTTGGGGCCAAGGGGCCCATCGCCGTGACGAATGATCTTGTAATTGATGAATTCGTGGATCCTGAGGAGGTTGCTACCAATGTTCTGGCCGTCGATAGGACTGGTTGTTGTGACGTGCAATTCGATAGTGGAGCGCGGAACACGATAATCGAGTATCTAAGGTGCTACGAGAGAGGTGTTCGAAGTTGTGGACCCGTTCGCAGCAACATTCCTGGGCACGGCCGGCAACTCGCCGACTTCGCTGGTCGGTGCGGTAGGCAGTCTGATGGGCGCGATGGACGGAAGAGCAGCTCTAGCTAGGCTCGGCAGAATTCGATGCATTGGAGACCTGCGTAAAAAAGGTGCTTGCCTTTTACCAAATGGTAGAGCCTCGAAGCTCGGGGCAGCAAAAACTCCTGGCGCGAAAGGGAACAGCAACGTCAACGTGAACGGTACATTGTTGAGGCACAGACGGAAAACATTAGGACGGACTTCGCATACTGAAAGACGACTTTACGACAAGAGCAGCAATGAAAACTACGTGCATGCTGCTTGCTGCATATTTGAAAGCTAGGACAACCCCCAATCGCGCAAAGGCAAAGTCATGGCGAGTTTGTTTCCCCAGATTTAAGACATGGCGGTTGTGTCGCGTTGAGTGGTGCAGACTGCAGATGAATCCGGGGTAGAGATTAGCCCTGCGCATGCGGATAAACGAGACTCAGTGTGGATCGATCTCAATAAAACGATTTCTCAAGACAATCATGCCAGAGCCACGGTTGTAGCCAATGGCACCAGGTTGACTCAGCCGTGACCGTCGTCCCACGTGTCTAATGGTTATGGGGTCGGAGGACGACGCAGTGAAACAACGCGACAGGGATGAGCAGAGAGATGCGGTGAAGCGCGAGGCTTTGGCCCAATTTGAACGTTGACATTGTTCAGTGCGCGGCTGGAGACGAAGGAGCGATGACATTCTGCTAGCCAGGACATACCGCGTAAAAAGTCAAACAGAAATCCATTAGGCTTGAGCAAATCGACGAACACACAGTACCGCTTCAATACCAAGGCTTGCATTACTCAAACACTTCAGCAGTTGTTTCAACCCTCCGGCCGGTCCTTCTCCTATCCTCTGAAGACGTGGGGAATGTCTCTGACGTGAGCTGCTGGAGCCGTGGAGATGTCAAAACGGATGAGGGATTGAGAGGCTAAAAGCAAAACGTAGTCTCACGAAATATTAAGGAAAGCCTCATAAAGGAACCAATCTATTCGATCTAGTGTGATAGACGAGTTCGCCCTAGTCGTTCATAATCCTGCTCTTCGTCCAGCCTCCCTCGACGAGAGCTTCCCTTGCCAAACTGTTGATGATCCTGAAACGGTCAGGCCCTAGCTTGACCCCGCCATACCACCTACTAACGACGACCAGCACATCCCACACATCCATGGTTTGCAACAAAGTCAGGAGCCTCCCCCCAGCTGCGTTTTCACCATCATCGTCAAAGTCTTGGTAGATGATCTCACTTACTGATTCAGCAGTGGAGGGAGCGCGGATACGATGTGCTATTGAAGACATTAATAACTTCGGGAAGGGGATAAGATGCTAGAAGGTCACGCCAGACTTGCCAGAAATATTATGCGTAGCTTTCGCAGCGCGTTTATCCGAATGAAGAAGGTGCGCTACACAAGCCTGCGCTTGGGCTGGCGATGTGACAGAGCAAACCCTAGCTATGAAGGTCGACTTTTTCTCAGTGACGGCTGAGGAGAGAATCCAGCGAGGCTCCTCCCTAGGGCTATAGGGTAGGGTGGCGTTGAGCACAGGACTTTCACCCAGGTGAGGATCTGCAGGTGAAGATTGCTGGCCATTGAACTCCTCGGCCAACGCGCTATCAAGCTCCTGGAGTAGATCGAAGAGGCAGACTGAGCCTGGAAGGAACACTGAGAGTAGAGTTGCTCGTGCAATCTCTAGGACATGACTCCCGTAACCCTTTCTCGTGTGCACCCCGGTTCTTTCCGTGCCTAGCAGTTGTGGAATTGACTCCGGATAATTTGGAGGAAACAAAACGCGCAATGAGGCCTCCCTATGAGGAATCGACAGGCTGTAAACAGATGCGCCATCTGCTTCTCGTATTGTATCATCGCCATAAATCGACCGAATAGCTTCTATCTCGTTGACTAGATCTTCCGACATCCTGCACCAATGGCGTCTCTGCGCTCCGTTGATACTGGAAGGCGAGGGCGGACAGACTGTAGGACTCCCCACAATGTAAAGCTTCAACTGGCTTTCCCATGATCTCTCCGGAAGCTCCTCAATTGCTGCGCGAAAGCTGGGCTGGAGTGTTTCCTGAATCACTGAAGTGAAGAAGTTTCCACAGGCACAGGGTCCCTCTGACTAAGCACCCAAATGGGCTAGCATAAAATTCGCGTCCAGTCGCGCTTCTTGTCGGCTGTCCACTGATAAACATCGACGTCCACATTTGACTGATGGCGGATGGCACAAGCCTCTTGATTGATCAGTTGATCAACGCTTTAACCAAGAATCTTTCGGAGGGTGATCTTGAACGCTGTAAGCGCTCAGCGTTGCGTACATTGGCAGACAGTCATTCTGCGCGCGTCAATCAATTCGAGATCACTGCTCGATTAGAGGGTTTGGAGGAGAAATGGAGGATCCTCAACAACGATCCACTGGCAGAGGCTCTTCATCTACGACGAGCGGAATTGTCCGTTACGTCAAACAAATGGGCACCGGAGATTCTATCGCTTTTATTACAACTATCGGACAGACCAAGAAACCATTCAAATATTGTGGATCTGGTACCGCCGAAGCTTGAGCCCCCATCTGCTTCCTTGACATGGGCCGATATAGTGGCAGAAGACCCACTGGATGACCGGAAGGGTATCTGGAAGAATGTAGATTTTACAGCAAATGATTCGGATGATGAACGATCCGATTCCCTTCAATCCAATGTTTCAGTACCCGCTCCAGAATCCACTGCAAATGGACAATCAGTCGAAGCTTGCATTGAGACACTGATTGAGCCCGCCACAAGTATAACGCTTCGAGAAATTCAAAATGCACAGTCTTGGGACACTCAAGACGCTGATAGATTGGACGAAGACCGCAGTCCGAGGATGAAGTTGACCGAGCTACAAGCGGGACGGGAGTACGTATTTTCGGAATCCATATGTCCTCTTTTAGACAAAATCCTGACCCCAAGACATGTATCAGAAGTCCATACTCTGGAAGCATATTTCAAGCTTCAGCCAAACCCCTCAAATAGGCAATACTAACGGTGTAATCCAGAGTCATCTTCCTTCTCCTTGGATTACCAACGTCTATTTTCAGTCAAAAGAACGATGGGCAGATTACTGTCTCCAAAGCGGGTTTCCTAGAGCATGCCTCTCAAGACTCGTTGACTGGTCTGTTGCAGGGATTTGCTGTAGTTGCTGACAAGCTGCTCAGTATCCGACGGTGGGTTGAGAAGGATGAAAGGATCCCTCTCGAACAGACTTTTCAAGCAGCGCTTGCCTCACGCCTAGAAATTTTTGATCGTGCCTTGTCTACAATACAAACCAGGATCCTCTCTCGTAATGCCCAACCGGTTCTAAGTCTGTTGGAGCTCTACAATGAGACCTCCAACATCAGCCGATTCCTACTACAGACACATGAAGTCTTGTTAGAATTGGACGTTGATTCAAAGCTCGAAAGGCCTTTTCGTATCCTCGAATGCTTGTTTGATAGAACGTGTGTCAATCAAGCCATTGGAGATGCAGAAGGTTATGAATACATGGCTAATCTGTTCTTCGACTGTTTTCAAACATACCTTAAACCCATACGATTGTGGATGGAACAAGGTCAGCTCACTGGGCGCGATGGGGTCATTTTCATTCAGCGGGACGAAAGAGATTTTCACTTAAACTCCGTATGGAGGAGTCAATACCATCTCACTAAGGACAGTAAAGGTGACTTGCACGCTCCCAAGTTCCTCCATGTAGCTGCCAAGAAGATTTTCAATACGGGCAAAAGCGTCGATTTCCTCGGACTCATCGCCGCTCGACCCGGCGATGAGTCCAGCGTCGACTTTCTCAAACACTTGGAATGGAAAGACCATGACCTGAGACGAGATCTGGCAAAAGAAGTTGCAATGAATTACGAATCTGTCTGTCAGCCAGCTCAACTTGGCCTGTTCAGTCCATTCCCTGAGCTTTTCGATATGGCACTTGATAGGTGGATTGCCAATAAGCACCAAGCATCCTCGTCGGAGCTCCGTGCCCAACTTGAGTCGCGATGTGGCTTACGGTCATCGTTGGATGCCCTAGAGTGTATCTACTTCGCTAGGGGCGACACCAATATCAACGATGGTATATTCGAGAA
Organism: Platismatia glauca; assembly: GCA_963556305.1. Taxonomy (NCBI): domain Eukaryota; kingdom Fungi; phylum Ascomycota; class Lecanoromycetes; order Lecanorales; family Parmeliaceae; genus Platismatia; species Platismatia glauca. The sequence goes on from OY745778.1 coordinate 424,273, forward strand.
AGTAGATCGCGGGAACTCTCGATGGAATGATGGGCTCACAATGGATGATTTGTTCCAAGGCAGTCTCAGCTCTATTTCCTTTGATCGTGTTAAGATCTGTCCAAGGCCAGCAATACAACAGGAAGCAAGGGGAGCACGGCGCTCCATGAACGTTCTTGAGGATATTCGGGTCTCGTACTCGCTTCCTTGGCCTGTTGCCAACGTCATCAGAACAGATTCCATTGAAGTCTACCAGCGTGTATTCGTCTTTCTATTACAGTTGCGGAGAGCGAAGTATCTGCTCCAGCGGCGTGAAACTGTGAACGGCGTGCGAGCAACAGCCAAGAAGCCGCCCTTACAGCTTTACGCACTCCGCCACCGGCTTCTCTGGCTGACAAACACAATGGTGACTTACATCGCCGACATGGTCCTTTCAGCGGCTACTGCTGATATGCGTATCGCCATGGATCGAGCCCAGGATGTAGACACCATGATCGCAGTTCACCAGGCTTACATCACGAAACTCGAAGATCAATGCCTTTTGCTGAAGAAGCACACGTCTACCCGCCAAGCTATCATATCCTTGCTTGATCTAACGATTCTTTTCTCAGACGTGCAGGCCTCCTATGCTGGGAATACTTCCACAGACACAAAAGCCAGCCAAAAGCACGCAGCCCATTCCAACGATAGAGACAGCGATTCTGATTCTGACGTCTCAAGTCCCTGTTCCGCTTTGCACGCAGAGCTCCCAGATGAAGGTAGGCTGAAGCACATGCTCGACACCTTCAGAAATCTGCATGGTTTTGTAACCGCAGCAGTGAGAGCAATCAGTAAAAATGACAATGCGCTTTGCTGGGAGATGCTTGCCAATAATTTAGCTGTAGGTCTGGGGAAGTGATCCTTAGCAACACGTGTTGAATAGGACTAGCAAGGGAAGCTGCGCAGACACCCAGGATCATATCACTAAGCATGACAAGGAGACGCCGCAAGGAAACTCAGTGAAGGACAGAAAGGTCTAATATGTTCTTGAGTCCATCACGTATGCTGGTATGCTGTGATAGGGGCAGAGCCTTTTGGACATGGGAGCAGCACCAACAGCAGAGGTGGACCTGACAATATGTTCGAAATTGACCTCACGGATCTGTCGGTATCCCGAAGTCAACAATACCAATTTGAGAGTTGAGATCGACAATGGCCATTGGCATCATGGAGGCCAAGCTAGATATTAATGGTCACCGTATGGCAGCCTCTGATGAGCCTCCACGCTCCGTGACGTGGCTCGGCGAAATGAGTGCAATTTTGCTGCCAAGGAGGGAGGATTGCTTCATGTGTATCGCAAGTAGGGAGTAGTGGAAGTAGAAAACAGATACCTTTTATATCTCGGATATACCTGTAATTTAACCTGGGTAGTCTTGCCGATGATTTGCCACCAATCACCAACTAGCCCCTAAATTGTGTACATTATTGTACACAAGGATTCAACATTTCCTTGAATCAAGTGTGAGAATGATGAGCGATGGGGAGGTAGAAGAAGTCTTTCAATGGCGACGACGACTCCGTCACACGTATATTTTCACCCAAGTGACTGGTCGATGAGAAGCCGAGAACGACTGCCCACATGGCTATCCCAAAGCCATTGCGTGCTTTGGCCATAATATCGGCTTTTCTACTCTTCTACCTCCTCTTCCAGGCCTTCAGGACCCCCCCGACAATAAATGCACCAGACAGCCTGGAACATGAGATTCCCAACGAGCCAACCTTACAAGGTACTACCACAGTAACATGCTCATCTGTACATGCTAACAGCAACCAGAGTACGGCGAACCTCCTCCACCACTATGGCGGGCCGATGGATATGCTGCAGACAATCCCAACTCACCTCGCATCAATGCGACACTACTGGCATTGGTACGGAATGAGGAGTTAGATGGTATGCTGATGTCCATGAGAGACTTGGAGCGAACATGGAATTCCAAATTCAACTACCCCTGGACCTTCTTCAACGACGTCCCCTTCTCAGAAGACTTCAAACGTCTAACCCAGATGGAGACGAAAGCGAAATGCAATTATGGTACGGCTCTCCCTTTCGACCGCCGATTCCAGTGCTTGCAAATACTAACGGTGTTGCTCCCTGCAGAATTAATTCCTAAAGAACACTGGGCAGTTCCCTCCTGGATCAACAGCGATCTGTTTGACGAGTCCGCCAAGATGCTCGAAGAGCAAGAGGTTCAATACGGTCCTATGGTATCTTATCATCAAATGTGCCGCTGGAACAGTGGCATGTTCTACAAACATCCAGCCCTCCAAGATGTCCGCTACTATTGGCGCGTGGAACCAAAGGTACACTTCTTCTGCGACATCGATTACGACGTTTTCCGCTGGATGAGCGACCACAACAAGACCTACGGCTTCACGATCAACCTTTACGATGCGCCGACGACCATACCAACCTTGTGGCCAGAGACAGAAAAGTTCATGGCGGCACATCCGGAATACTTGCACGAGAACAATGCGAGAGAGTGGGTCGTGGACAGCAAGAGAAGGCCGGAACACAATATAAAAGCGAACGGGTACAGTACGTGTCATTTTTGGAGCAATTTCGAGATTGCGGACATGGAGTTCTGGCGTTCTAAGCCCTATGAAGACTATTTCGAGCACTTGGATAGAGCAGGTGGTTTCTTCTATGAGAGATGGGGGGACGCGCCGGTGCATAGTATTGCGTTGGGGCTGTTCGAGGACAAGAGCAAGATCCATTGGTAAGGCTTCCCGTCTGCGACGGGCCTCGAGTTGAAGAAGATGAACACGCCGTCTGACTGCATTCCAGGTTCCGTGATGTGGGATACCAGCACATACCCTATTTCAACTGCCCCAAATCGCCCAAGTGTAAAGGGTGTGTCACGGGCCGTTTCACCGATGGCGAAAGATTCCTATTCAAGGAAGATTGCAGGCCTAACTGGTTCAAATACGTGGGCATGGATTGATGCCAGGAGATGGCACGACGGGTCTTCGAGGAACGGAAGACCATAGCCTGTATCCTATGCATGACTCATGTGTATACTAGGTATCTGCTACCTTTGAGCGGCATGTCGATAATAGAATTTACATCTTGGCGCAAACAAGCATCACGGAGGTATCTGTATGTTTAAGCTATCTCGATGTACATAAGAGAACCTTGGAATGGTGCAGGACAGGCGCAGAATACCATACGAGCACATGGAGTCTTGCTCGAGTTTGTCTCAAATTTACGAAAGAGAATCCCCGAATCTTCATCCGTGGCACTTTTCAACCCATCGTGGGCTACTCCGTGTCGAAGTCCTGACCGAGGGCAATCGTGCAAATTCCCCAGCCACTTCCTCACCGCTCCGACCTCCCACAAATGCGCCTGCCCGATGAACCGTGGCTCCGCGTCGAGATCAAGAACGCATGTGCTACTCGATTGCTTGTCTGTGCTGAGAAAAAAAACATACGTGCTTGCGATGAAGCATACTGCGAACCTCAACAGGTCGCTCGGGAGTCTTCCCTCGACGCTCGGAGTAGCCCTTGGGCTTCGAGGGGACGGCTCGAAGCGTGGCACCCAGCACACGTTTGCCGGCCATACGGCTTCGCGCCTCCGCGCTGTTCAAGCCCGACGAAACGCGACCGTCCCAGTCCGTTGTGACGTCTCGAGATATCGTTGCGAGATTGAACGGCTTCTGTGCTTCAAGAATAGCCCTGAGAGTCTGTGGGATGTCATATTTGGAAGAAGGATTGTCCAGAAGACTAGTACTTCGATCGCAGTACCAGGCATCATGCTGGTGTTCGTTATAGATCTCGTTCAACGATCTTGGCAGATTGACTCCCTCTCCTTCATCGAATCTCAAGTAGTCGTAAACGAGCCATAGCGATGATGGGTCCGTGCTCACGTTCAATAGAAGAATGTAGTTCGTGGTCGTTCTCGACTTTGTTTGTCGATCCTGTCTAACCAGCCTTCCCAAACGAGCGTAATGACATATTTCCTCGTGGATTTCCACGCTGCATTGTACGTTCAAATCTTCACTCTCATGATCGAGTCTGCAAAAGCAAGAGTTCGATTTCTGGTCTTTTTATCAAGACCACCGATCAGTGTGTAAAGAGCGTTTTGCTCTTGAAGTACACAGACTTCTCAGTGCAAGTCCTCTCTATGAAGAATGTCGAAGATGGTCTCTTTCTGCGGGCCGTGACCCAACAAGCGACGCATGAAGGTCGCAGCCGACCGATTGGCGGAAGATGTTCTGACGCGGTGTTTAGAAGATTCAGAGTCGAGTGGAGAAGGTGAGTAGATCGAGTTATTTGCCTGGTCTGGCGTGGACAGCAGTTAACAGAGTATTTTCGAAAGGGTTCGAGGGCCGGGTAAAGTCGAGGAACCTATACAGCAATATCATTAATGCCTTGAACCTCTTTTTAAGACGGGGGAATCTCACGGATACTAACATTCTCGTCGGCCTCGGCAAATTCATGAGAAGATGTAGACATGGTGTTCCTTAGTGTGTAGATCGTGATGATATGGATGAAGCTCGGGGAAAAGAAAAGGCAAGCTGAGGTGTCAATGTAGAGGTTTTATTATGAATATGGTAGAAAGAAGGCGTAGGGGAGAAAGGAAGAGAAAGAAAAAGCAGGAGCAAGCTGTGTCAAGATGTCCTTTATATCTATGTTCAACTTGCCACCTTGAATCTGTCATGCATACCTTCATACCAAGCCGGTCCCAGCGCAGCACAGAATAAATTGTTCTCTGCAATCCATCTAATCTCATTGAACTGGAGCAACAAGCAGGCTTTGGCAAATGATTTATGTGCATTTATCGCGTATATGGCGTACAAACGAGTCAAATGGCGTCGTACAACCTTGGCTGTAACGCCTTTCTCCGTTTCTTCTCTTCTTCGCCAATCCCTCGGTGAGGCCGGGGTCCCTATCAAGCCCTATTTGCACCTCCAGTGTAAAGCTGCTCGGGGTATAAGTCCTCCTTCAAATCGATTCCCAATTCTTCTCGAAGCGGTTCAAGATCGCGCAGGTATTCGTCGTATTGGCCCTTGTTTTCGACTTTGGCCTTGATACCTGTATTTCAGAGGTGAACACGTTGTCGAACAAGAAAAGGCCAAAGTGAGCAATGTACCTTCAAAGACCCGTACGGCTGTGGGGAAGTCGTTGACTCTTCTGGCTGCCCTCAGAGCTGCCGTGATGACGGAAGGAGAGGGAACGAGATCATAGGCGAATGCGTTGTTCAGATTCCGCTGTTGCACGACGGGAAAGTCAGAGCTCGGGGGTCTGGCATTGCGGGGCGACCTATCGCCTTCATACCTGTAGTTCAAAGACATCTTGAACACCATCAAATTCTTTCTCATATCTGCAGACATTTCCTGTTAGCCAATTGACTCATCGTAGCTGCCATAGGCCTCGAAATTCGGATGCCCTGCGATCAGAGAGCTGGTGCTAATCGACGCTAGAGGAGCTGCCAAGTGCCCATACCTAGCAGTGAACTCCTCGAAGCTCTCTTCATGATGGTCTGAGCCTCCAGTTGCCTCTTGTCCATCCTTATCAGCTGCCCTCCTGACTGTTGTACTGAAGCAATTGCATGCCACGGTCGCGGATGAGCCCGCGTACACTCCCCTTGGGGAGAATTTATTAGCTGGCTGCGATGACCGAAGCAGGTACGATGGTTGTGTGCGCGCGGCTAGACGAAAGAGAGTGGTGGAAGACATTGAGAGTGTGCAGTGAGGACGCTGAGAGGAGATCTGAATTGGGCCGGATGCAGCAGAGTCGAGGTATGAAGATACCTCTAGAGCCGGAGTCTGCTCCTCAAGAATCAGGAGATCGAGAGAGGTATAGTAGGGCTGAAAAAAGACGTAATTTATTGAATCTGTGACGATTTTGGAGAATATGTGTTCACCATCTAGGCAGTCGATGGTTATGGTCAATTGGACCTCGTCAGTCTTCCCTCCTGTCAAGGCCAATATTCTTGTCGAGTGAAGTCCTCTATCTTCTGAAGGAGAAGAGCAGCCGTTGAGCTTTCTCTTCCGCGACTATTGATTGGTCGGGGCATTCGCGTCAGCCGAAATTTGGGGGCCCGTGGCATCACGTCCTTCCTCCACGCTCTCGACACTTTGCTCTCCCCGGACTTCTTTATCAACCTTCGTGATCTTTGTGTAGCAGCGTCAGGTAGTCAATTGCCTTTTCATCATATTCAATTCGAGTCACTCCTTCATCTACCCTTGCCGCATGATATCAAAGTCTTCAGAACAAGACGCCCATTTTCCACCCTCTGCCAACTTCACAGACCCATTGATCATTCGTCCCCAAGTACGCCCTCTGCCATACCAGCCGCCTAGGGCACTCCCTACTTTGGCAGACTACCACTATCATGTCATACAACGGCCTCGGCCCCATTCCCCTACCTTCGCTCGACAGACCCTTCATTGTGGAGCTATGGCCCCTATTCGACAAGCTCTATTCACGCCTCATTAGGCATCCCGCAAGCAACTTCGTCTTCGTACCAGGTGCAACGCCTCTCTCGACTTTCTCAGCGACGGTGACAATGCTCACAACGTACTATGTGACGGTCTTCGCGGGGAGAGAGCTAATGAAAAATCGAGAACCATTCAAGCTCAACGCGCTCTTCATGGTGCATAATCTGGCTCTGACCATCATCAGTGGGGTTCTTTTGGCGCTGTTCATTGAGCAATTGGCGCCGACAATCGCCAGAAATGGGGTCTTCTATGCCATATGCGACCACAGGGGAGGATGGACAGCCCCGCTGGTGACTCTATACTACGTGCGTGTTCCATTCCGGCCAGAGTTGTTGGGACTAACAGGCTCTAGCTCAATTACCTTACCAAATACGTCGAGCTGTTGGACACTGTCTTCATGGTCCTCAAGAAGAAGCCCCTCAGTAGGTCAAGAAGTTCTAATCTCGAAGTACTCTGCTGATGCGCTCAGCCTTTCTCCATACCTATCATCACGGGGCTACTGCTCTGCTCTGCTACACTCAACTCATTGGGCTGACGGCCGTCTCCTGGGTCCCCATTACCCTCAATCTCACCGTCCACGTAGTCATGTACTGGTACTACTTCCAAGCTGCGCGCGGCGTGCGCATCTGGTGGAAGAAATGGATCACCAGGCTCCAGATAGCCCAATTCGTCATCGACCTCGGCTTCGTTTACTTTGCCTCCTACACCTACTTCTCGTCAACATATTTCCCTAACCTGCCAACCGCCGGCCGATGCGCCGGTGAGGAGTTTGCTGCTTTCGCGGGCATGGGCATCCTCTCCTCCTACCTCCTACTTTTCATCTCCTTCTACTTGGCTACCTACAAGAAAGACAACGCCAAGGGTGGCAGGGGGCGGAAGAAGAGCACGACAGCTACGAGAGCGGCGATCGACATGAGCAGGATGGAAGTGCCTGATGTGCAACGTATGGAAGATGCTGTGCACTTGGGAAGTCACTCCAATGGATCAGCGAAAGGAAAGGAAAATGGTGGAATGACGCCCAGGGTAACACGCTCGAGAAAGGGGTAAGCATGGGGTAAATGAGAACCTGGAACCGATCCCGTGCACGTGTAATTCTCGGAGTGAGTATGGATTTGGTATTCACTCCCGGGGGTTATGAAATTTGAAACCATAAAGGGTTGGCGTGGGTGCTGCTCCTGTCGCATCCGTGGCCACCACTCTCATGGCGAATGCACAGCGCACTTAGGATCGGAGGAGACCTGGAACCTGGGTTCTAGTGCCTCGCTGCGCGATCTCTCATGGGAAAATACTGAAGGACCTCGTAATAATATGTATACTGTGTACCATAACAACGAATTTCCCAGGCTCGAGCTATGCCTACAAGCCCTTGGTGAAGGAAAAGGGTTTCTAGTTGTCGCATTGAATGATTCTCGAAGTTGTTTGGTATGAAGCCCAAGTCGATGCACAGGTAGTGACCCAGACATCTGAGCTCTAGAGTGCCAAACCTCTTTGACCCCTGACCTCTAACTCGGCACATTGTGTTTGGACATGGATACCGTGTTTCTCGAATACCTACCTATCCACTTCTTCGGGACGACGGAAGGCCTAGCCCCACGAGCTCGTCAATCTGACAGCGCTTGTCTGGAGTTGCATACTCTATTTCCCGGCGGCATTTCACCCGCTCTTGCTCTAACCATCGAATGACTATGATCGTACTTTCGTCCGTTCGAGACTTCAAGCCGCCCATTCCAGGCCTCTTCAAGTGGGATAACAGAAGTTTGTACCGTGCTCACATCAAGGTTGCTAGTCCTTTTTATTAGTCTGAAGTGTGAGAAGAGTGAAATGAGAAGAAGAAGAATGGATTATGAGCATATTGGCAGCATAGTAGTTGCAGACTTAGTTCATGCAGGTCGACGACGCTGCAAGACATTCTTTAAGGTTTGGGATAAAAGTGAAATTCTGTAATCGGCCCCTGAGTCGTAGGTACGGTATCTCCTTGGAATTGCCAGCACGATTAAGGGGGGCCCGATCATGCAAGACCCTAGATTTGAGCAGCTTGCCACCTGGGAGGGACGATCTGATAAGTTGACATTTGTACTCGGCTCGCATACGTCTTGATGTGGGAACAGAAATTGACGCCGGAGGCTCGATCGTTGGCAGAACGTACACAGAGGCTTGCGATGCTGATGATCTTTCTTTGAGGACGTTGAGAAGAAACGGTACTTAAGAGTCGAGAATTGGACTGTTGAGTAGAGAGAATAACGACACTAAGATTTATCATTGAGGCGCACAATCCACCTTTACTCCGTACAGCCTTGGTCAAGGTAGGAGCCTCCAGATCTTTGTCTGGATCCGCGAACAAAAAGTGCCAACGCAGGTTGACTAGGGTTGATAGTTGTGCCATCAATAGTATTGCATGAGAGTAAAGCAAATCGCCGGAGCCGGATATGCCGGAGTGGCTTCGGACACTTTTGCAATGAATCCGGGTCTGCACACGCCGAAGTGGCGAAACTGTGGTTGAGTCCGTGCCTCCGTGGTCAGGCCGTTCAAACGGTTCAACAGTACGATGTGAAATATGCAGAGTTGCAAGCCTTATTGTCCGGCATCTTCAAAGAAGATCTGTCATGGGGTCCGAGCCAGGACAAACCTCTTGTCGGCACGATTGGATGTGGGCTTTCTGCACCGCACATGCAAATTTTATCCTGCAAGATTAATGAGGCAAAGTTTCAATAATGCGTCCAGATCCCAGAGCGCTCTGATTTGTTGCCACGTACTCTACTCCATAGTCCATACCTCTTCCAAAGTACACGCGAGGCTGAAGGTCCACCGGAGTGGTTATATTCATCATTGGTGCTCTCCCCAACAGTATGTCGGTATCTGACCAATCTTTCTGTAGTACTGCGATATGCAACCCATCCGGCGTTCCTGAATGTTGAGCGTTGACGCATGCGGCTATGCGAAGGCAGTATTAAGCGTAGCTCATCTGCAAGTGCAGGCATTGATTAGAAGAAAAGGGGTTTGTTGAGAAAAGTTTCGTGCCCAAGTAGGTACTTCTGTCTTACATACGCGACTGGGAAGCAAGGCACGTATATATGCAGCCGCATGGAGAGAAGGCAAATAGGCAATATCAGTGGCACACCTGTCTGTGCGTCTTGATCCGCTGAGGATTCTACTCCGCATAAGTCATAGACTGCCGGCTGTCGCATGGCAGCGAACGGTTTGAGTGAAGAAGAAGAAGAGACATGTGGGTAATCAAGGTAGATTCTTGCAGCGCGAAGTATTGGGATGGTAGATGGTAAGAAGGATTTAGTGTTAATGCCGTAGAAGAGGGGGAGAAGTGATGAGCTTCGAGCCTATGGTGCTTGGACCTAGGAGAATATTAAACGTGCGGCTCAGTCCAGCCCGCAGAGTCAGAATTCCACAGCTGACATGCACATGGCTAGGTAGCCAATACAGTAGGTACAGTAGGTACAGTAGGTAGAGCTTTGTGTGATTCTCACTTGGTATTATTGTAGAAGCGCACCTAGCAGGGAACAATTTCATATCATTTCATGCATTGGAGGATGCTCCTGCGTCATGCGTCATGCGTCATGTACTTGAAATGCTTGCATTTGCCAATTGCCCCTCGTCGTTGGAGTTAGAGTGAAGACTGATAATGCACCCAGCGCCAAAGCTAAATGTATGGACGTTCGGAGGTTTTTAAACAACAACCATGCCCATTTTACCGTCCAATCGATCCATGGCTTATGCGGATACGGCACATAGGTAGAATGGAGAAGCGCCAAGCCGAACCTGGATGTCCAGGGGGGTAAGGTACTCGTACCTCGGGAGTTATTCTCTACAGGCACCACCACCCCACACAAAGGTATATCGGTCTGGTCGGATCATGGATGGGTCAATATGTACGTAGAACTAAAGCCAGTCGATGGCGTGGAGGCCCGTCAATCGACATTTTCGATGCACGGGAGGCAGATGAACTGGTGGACGCAATAATCAGGAGATTCACAAGACAAGCCGGCCTGAAACAGCAAGCCCGCCGGTTTCACGTGCTGAATCCTTCGGCCGGATCCTTTGGCTGACGAGCTAATCTGCTTGGTGCCTCTAGGCGGCCTTTTGGGAGGCCAAAGTGTGAAGTGTGAAGGGTGAAGGGGCCGGGCTGTAAATGTAATTAATGATTCAGGATGAGACCAATGACACCGTGAGAGCCTATCGATAAGGCACCTTTTTCCAGTGCACGATGCTCTCTCTGACCACCACAATCCTTCTCAAGAAGTCGCAACCCTTTCGTGATCAGACCGATTCTGGTAGTGCTGGTAGAGTACCCTGCAACCGTTGCAGTCGCGATCTCTGGTCGGGTATTTTGCTTTCTTTCTTTCTTTTACCCCATGCTGTCGAGGCGTGCATGGCTGCGCTCTAGAATGAATAGGCGCAGCAAAATGGATGGTGGAGCGGTGGGATGTCCCTTAGGCTAGGACTTGCGGCTGGCTACCGTGGTCTTACGATCATGCAGCCTCTTAATTTTCCTAGCCAATGGATGGTTTGAAACCTACACACCATCAACAATAACACTATTCCCCTAGGCCTCAGCCCCTCCACAGGTACGCACTCCCCCCCACCATCATGCCGTTAAACCTTCCGTCGTGTTCCAGGGTTTCGATTTTGGCGATTGTCGATCTTACCGTGGTTGGAGGGTACATGCACATATCCTCCCTCATCCCTCCAAGATAAGCCGGCCTTTTCCTTCTGCGGCGCGGATGGATATAAGGACCAGGCTCTATCCTCGGCTCCATTAATATTGCTCCTCCACCAATCCCTCATGTTGGACACCATCAACCAACACTACCCTCTTGAACCCTGCCGTACGCCCTACTCTCCGTGACATTGCCTCATCGTCCCACGCTCGGCTCACGTCTCCTTCCTTCATCATCAACTTGACTCATGAACAACACAAAGCTTCTTACAATCAGCACCATCCATTATTGACACTGATGCCTATCCTACAATATCGACAGGCAGCAGTAGGTTCACGACAACTTACCGACGCAAGGCCAAGTATCGAAAGCAAAGACGCCATGGGAGATCCGTTATGGGTCGTAGATGAGGTCTACGAGAAGGAAACGGACGTCCCGTCGGCAACACTCGGCAGAGTGTCCTCGAAGAAGGATACCCAGAACCACCTCCGCATCGATACATATAGCAAAGCGGACCTCCATGATCGCTACATGTCCAGCGAAGAAGAACCCTCTCCCGGTCCTGATAGCGACACGGAAAGCAATGAAGAGGATTTCAAGCATAAAGTTCCAGAGAAAGCGGTCGAGGCGACTACCGAGCCAGTCACCGCCGACGAATACCAAGCCGAGATTGCTATCGCTGTTCCCATTCTCGCAATGGGAAAACCAAAACTGGTCGACGTTACCAATCTCGCCCCTATGCACAAACGCAAGCGAACGGAAAAGCCGATGCTTTCACGCTCAGCCGTGAAGAACGCCGGTCTCCGCGTACCCACAGTTACAGACGGAACGATCCCTTTTGTTGCTCTTGAAGCCACAAAGGTTGCTACACCTGAGGAGCGTCTTCCGAAGCGCAAGGACAGCCTCCGCTCGCTAGCTCCCGACACATGGCTTCCTGATGACGGTGTCCACATCGTGCGAGAAGAGGAGGAGGACGAACACTACTTCCCAGATCTTGAACTCCGCAAGGCTCCCACCTACGATGACTACGATCCATATTCGCTCAGTCCGCCACGCCTGTCCCCCCGGAATTCGTACAATTCGTCAAGCAAGAAGCCGGGTAGCGTTGCTCGGGCCCGGAAGCATTCCAACCCCCCCATCATCATGAATAGCGGCTGGAAAGGGCTTACCAGGTCCATGAGTCTGGCAAAGAAGCAGGCTCTTCATCGGGCGGATCATCAGGTCGCCAAAAAGCCAAAGATGATCGCCAGAGCGGCCAACGAAAGGGAAGAACCCTTGATACTTCCCGCATTCCCATTCGGGGATGATAGAGGGGTGGATTGAGAAGACACATCACTCTAGACATGACGGCATATTTACACGTGGGATGATTTGATGGGCACACTTGTGATCTGGGTTATGATAGGACATTGGAGGTTTTGCGCACAAGGTGCATGAGCGATAGATACCTTGCACGTTCGTTATATCTAAATTAAATACCTCTCAAAGGCTTTCCCAAGATGAAATTGGAAACGGCAGTGACTCGTTTGCATTCAATTTGCAAGAGTGGTGCTGCAGTCGTTAGCGACATGTCCCCTCAAGGTAAAGTAAGGTACAAAACGTGGATGCGGCTAGGTGCTCGCTTAAATTTTGGTGATGGGAAAAACATTCTCATTGTGGCCGTTCGCAGTACTAGTACTAAGTAGTAGTATAATATCTGCCTTGCTTCTCTTCTTTGCTGGCCCGGTTCCCACCTATCATCTATGGAGCTCCTTTTGAGTTTCCGTGGCCTCAAGCTTTCACGGTAGTAGAATCTTATCCGACCGAACAATTGCTGTCCTCACACGACGCAACAAAGTTCATTCATGCAGAGAAAGTGTGGTTGTAATAGTCAATTCTGGGGGAAGAAGGTGAACCCAGTCCGGTCCAGAAGATTATTGGAGTAGGTGTTGAGCCTGAGCATTGAGAATATCAGTCGGGTAGAGTCGGTCACGGAGATTCTTCGTCGCGGTTTCCCATTTTTTGGGCTAGTATTCTAGCCCTGCATTGATCTCCATAGCCCAATTCGCTCAATTGATTGTACGTCTTTGGAATATCAAGGAACTAGGTCTCTGGCCTGTTATCATCGTCGCTATGGATCAGCATTCCGTCGCTCCGTCGGCTCCGGAGTCAAGGGTGCTAGTCATCATGACTGGGTACGTACCCTTCCGAAGTGCCTTCCGTTTCGAACCTCATTTAGCGTCACAAGACATAAGACATGCTTCAAGACCGGGGAAAGATCTTCTTCCTCATAGGGGGTCCTCGGATTTGTTTCAAAAGTTGATCGTGATGGTGTGAGAGGGTACGCTGACTCTGTAGCAGAGGAACTATCTGTATGAAGAAAAGCTCTAATGGCTTTGTACCCGCACGAGGGTTCCTGGAGTCTGGCATGGCCCCTCGTCCTTCGTTTAATGACGGTTCTGGACCCCGTGACATTGTCGTGGTCGTCGATGACGGAACCGAAGTGTCTCACTGCAGCTTGCGAACGCCGATCAGCACGTACCAGAAGCATGTTCGATATGCTGTATTCGAGTTCCAAGAGCTCCTGGATTCTAGCTCAATTGATGCCGAAGGATGGAGCCACATTGCCCAGACAATCTTCAGGAACTACAAGCTCTTCGACGCCTTTGTCGTCTTGCATGGCACCGACAGCCTTGCCTATACGTGCTCTGCGCTCAGTTTCATGCTGCAGAATTTAGGAAAGCCGGTCATTCTGACTGGTAGCCAAGCACCCATGCTAGAGCTCCAAAACGACGCTGTCAGTCATTTTTTCCGAGCCCTTTCTTCCTGGTTCACGTCGAATCTCTTGTTGCAAGAAGTGTTGCAGGAGCAAAAACCCTTCCAAAACATCTTCCGCAACTCAGATTTGATCCCAGAAGAGATCTGCTGACCCCGGAATCATTTAGACGGACAATCTGTTAGGATCCTTGATCATTGCCGGCCACTTTATGATACCTGAAGTATGCCTTTTCTTTAATTATAGGCTTTTCCGCGGCAACCGTAGTACCAAGATCTCCGCCAGTGACTTTGCGGCTTTTGCGTCACCAAACGCGCCTCCCTTGTACGTATATTTCAGAGCTGATCCTTCCCGTCTGGTATTGATATTAAGTGGCACGATATACTCCGGGAGCGGGATCAAGAGGATCTTCTCAACCTAAGACTCATCCTGCAACCTTATTCCCTACCTTGATGAAGCAATGCTGACTGCTAAATACGTGAAGAGCAATAATCTCATCACTCAGCACCCACGTTGCCTGGGAAAAGATATATCGACAAACGCGTCTCGAGCCATTCAGTATACAAACAAACCACGCAACGGGCGCTGTAGCCTGTCTGAGAATATTTCCCGGCATAGAGCCTAGGATGGTCGAAGCTGTACTTCAGCTAGAAGGCCTTAAAGGCCTGGTACTAGAGGTGTGTACGACTGAGGGATTCCTCAATGCGTACAAGGAACATGACTGACAAATTTAAGACCTTTGGCGCCGGCAACGCACCTGGAGGACGAGATGGAGCTCTCACAAAAGTGTTTGCAAATGCAATCACACGAGGCATCATCATCGTCAACATAACTCAATGTGAGCATATCCGCCCTCATGCCCGGATTCCACTAATCAACCAATCAGGCATGACTGGTTCGTCAACTTCGGAGCGACGTTTTCCTATTGGGAACCAGGACTTGAGTTGCAATACAGGTCGCGGGTGCAAGAGGGATCTCATGCTCCTCGACCTTGATCATAACTCTGAATCCTGGCTCGAAGAAGCAATGCTGACTCTGAATTGTGCATAGGAACCGTCAGTCCCCTGTATGAACCTGCAATGTTGTTGAAGCGTGCTGGGGTCATTCCTGGGCATGACATGACTTCCGAGGCAGCCCTTGCAAAGCTTTCCTATCTCCTTGCGATGCCAGGTCTGAGCCCTGAAGACATCGTGAAAAAGATGTCTGTTTCCTTAAGAGGTGAGCTCACGGAGCAGGCGAGCATGATTTTTGAGCACCCCAACGGCATATTGCCTGACCGACTAGCAAATCTCACATCACTTGGATATGCTATCTCCGAAGGAGACGTTCCAGAGGTCCAGAAGCTTCTGAAGGATGACCATGGCTGGCTGCTCAACGAGGCTGATTACTCCGGCAATACGCCTTTGGTGAGTACTCACGCGTCATTATTATTGATAGCAGTGTTTAGCTTACCATTCACAAAAGCACATTGCCGCTACGGGACGTAGTCTGGAAATCCTGCGGATCCTGTTGACAAAAGGCGCTTCAGTGCACCTGCGAAACAAAACCGGCCGAACCCCTTGTACGTATTTTTGGAGTCCAGATTTCGTCTTTCGATCTAGATTTGAGTCTTGCGTCATGTCTAGGGAGCCTTTACTCTCCGAACATATTTCAGGGCTCCATATACCTCGTCAGATAGGCAATACTGACTGCGAAATTGTAATCCAGTGTTCCTCTCAGCTAACGCCGGTCTCAATGAACACGTCTTCCTACTCAAACGGTCAGGGGCTCATTTTCATGCGGACGAGCTCGGAATTGCTCGACTGCATGCTCAAAGGTCGCCAGAAATTTGGAGTATGGCTGGAGTGAAGCCTTCTTGAGGATATGAGTGAAGATGTTCCGGATTGCCGTGATCAAAAATCGACGAGTGTTCAGTTGCAGCATTCTAGGAAGTCCATCACTGATGACACTTTTCGGTATGAGTCTCGAAAAATGCCGCCACTGGGACTTCGATTTGGACTATTTTCCTTGATTCGGTCATGATCCTAACAAACATCCTCCATTGATGTCTCCAAAACTGCTACACATCTCCCGGCTCGGCTGCACTCGCTTATCGAAAGTCTTGGACTCTAAATGCAACCTTCATCGCGGCTGAAGGATAGATCAAGGCGGTGTGTTATTGAGTCTTAAAATATAGGACTGCTGAGGATTCAGCGTTATTATTTATACAACAATGCTTTCTCCGGGGCGGCGCTTGTGCAGGGAGAGGTGTCGCTCTCTCGCGGCAAGGTCGTTTTAGACCCTCGGAGATCAAGCATGAGAAGAAGAGATGGGCCTCCTTTGCAGAGTCTCTCTTGAGCCTTGCTGTCTGTGATCCATAGAACAACACTCACTGTGGTACTTGGGTGCTTGGGAAGCGTAATTAAGGTTCGGACTTTAGCTGCCGCACATTTTCGGTGAAAGCTCCGCCAGGAATTATATTCTTGATTAGGAACGACTTTTTGCCGTGGAGCTCCCGTCGCGGAGTGGCATTAGCACCGCCCTAGTTTTGGCCCTATCGTGGGGTCATGGCTCTGCTTTGGCATTATATGCAGGGAAGCATCCCTGTCTTTGAAGACGCTGGCAGCTCCTTTAGAGACCTAACACCAATACAGGCGGAGACTCAAAAGCAGATGGACGGAGGGTTCTGGCTTCAAATGTCGGTGTGGCAGTAGCTGGCATCGTTTGGCTTGCTGAAATCTACGATCGTCTTCCGACTAAATCACCATCTCCAAGAGCCAACAACCTCTAAGTGATTCATTGACCTGTCGGATATGCAGGAGCGACGCCCGGGAAGGTTGTACTCCAATTATCGATCTCAAAAGTGTTGGACACATCGGCAGGAAGACGGGCGTTTTCTGCTCGCATAAATTCGGGATGAACTGATCGACAGCTCATTTGTACGGCTTGTGGTCATGGTCTTGCAAGTTCTCGGCAGATCAGTACTCGAGGATGTTAGGTATCGCGGTATTCTGCTCAAGCGCTCGGTCTTGTCTATAGCGAGAATCAAAGTCGTCGTTTTGGAAGGACGGGGTGACACTTTGTGGGGACGATGTCCCGTTCGGTCTCTCCCAAGTCTTTGCTGCAAGGCTAGGTAAAGTACGTGTACGTGCACGGAATGTGAGTCAATAATCGAGGATGCCTCGGAAAAGGGGGGCAGATGTTTTTCGAATAGCAGACCGAGATTACTTGATAGCTTCACGGACATGATTCCCCACCTATCAAGTTGCCGATTCGGATGTTCAAGGTCCTCAATCCGACCCTGAGGATTTTTGGGACCGGTGGCTCTCCGGTGAATGTGATTGGTTACAGTTTCCATATTCGGGATAGTTTCCACGCTCCACGTGCTATTGCTCCGCCTTCCCGTGGAGTCGAGGACGGCTAAAGTACTTTACTTAGGTAGGGTATCATCACGATGTCGCAACACGCCATCACACTCACAGATCATATCATCAGGAAGGATCAACAGTAAACTTTGCGCTCCGAATCCATTCACATTCTCGCATTGCTTTGATTGCTCGATGGATCTTCTCGCTTCTTGACTCAAAGTAGAAGTATTATCCATTCATGGTCGCTAATGACGAAGATGATGACCCTGCTTGACATCGTTGTTGGCTTGGTAGTGCTAGTGTGAAGGCGATTGTGACGACGAGGTCTTCCGACTCGCTTCTGGAGTCGTCATCAGGGTGGTGGGGAGAGGAAAAAAGCCTCACCCGCGTATCTTTCGCCTTCCCCACAATCTTCCAAGCCGCGATAGGTACCCTGCTAGCCCTGTTGGGTACTAGCCTTGCGGATTACGTAACTATAAGCATCACGCTTGTCCGCACCTCCACAATGATACCATTCATCATCCCAGAGCATGCAAGACCCATTCTGACTCTGACCACGTTATCCGAAGGCCAATTGCCATTTGTTGCTTCTCAGCGCGGTCCGCTCAGGATCTATCGTATTTGGCTCACTGTGGACATCAAAGAATGCATGAATTGGAACCGTCTCCGCAGATCTGAGTACCAATTATCGTGCATCGGAGCTTCCAGTCCGCGTGAATTTTGACTCGATACTCAATGCTGCCATCCCGGACATGATATCGGTACCGTCAATTCACAATCACCGCCCACTGTGCTCGTCTGCTTGAGCATCCGTGTAATGAGCCAAGCAGCTGGCACTCTCCATCTCGTGACATGACACGCGATGCAAGCAAGATATCGACGGGTCAGAGCTAGAAAAGGACGGCTCTGCCTTTCCTTATCAAACAAAACTCTGATTGTCGGGACAGATAGAGGACGATAGAGAGCAGGGAATCTTTCATTCTTTCCCCTTCTCCATTCTCTCCATTCTCCCCATTCTCCCCATTCTCCCCATTCTCCCCATTCTCCCCATTCTCCCCATTCTCCCCATTCTCCCCATTCTCCCCATTTCCCCCCTGCTCCTTCCTTCCAGTGTCTGATCCCTACCAAACAAACATCTCTGCCCTACCCATCCGGTCAACAACCCTATTTCCCCAGGTTTGACCCTTTCCCCCCACCACTTGCCCTTGGCACTCTGCTTGTCAATTCCTCGCTTGTCCTTACTCTACAAGATCATAGCGTCTCTTGCATCATTCTCTGTCTTCCCCCAGCCAACCTGCTTTTCTCCCAGCTGCACTGCAGTCGAATTGCCTCCTTCAACCTCTCTCGCTTTGGGCCTTGCAACAGCAAAATCACACTTTTCTTTCATGCTGGCATCTCCTCTGGACTCTGCAGCGGCTCACATGACAAATAAAATACTAGTGATCGCCAATGCTACTGGCCGACAAGCGGCTTCCCTCGCTCGTGTCGCGTCGGCGGTAGGGTAAACAGTCCCTTCGATCATCCTTACCCATGCCCCGGCAGCTATGGTGACGCTGACAGGCGGGTAGGTATCAAGTTAGAGCCCATGTCACTCATTCGACAACGCCGGTTGCCGAAGAACTTGAAACCTTTGAGAATATCACCCTCATCCAAGGCTCTCTCGAAGACAAAGAGTTCGTAGCAAAGCTCTTCGCGGGGGCTCACAAAGCATTCATCAATACAGTCGCGTGGGGCGACGAGGTGGCTATCGGCAAATCGCTGGCTGATGCGGCTAAGAAAGCTCACGTCCAGCACTATATTTACAGCAGCATGCCTGATCACAGCGTATTCGGGAAGGGTTGGCCAGCGGTACCATTATGGAGCTGCAAATTCACGATCGAGAATTACATGTGAGTGCAACGTGTCTACTCTCATCCATGACATGCCGGTACTGATACTGCACACAGACGGCAGGTGAGAGGGTATATCTGTTATCTTGATACAACCTCAGCGCTGACACCAGTACTTCCTAATCTAGATCGGCCTCCCTGCCACCTTTGTCTACACAGGCATCTACAACAATAATTTTACGAGTCAGCCCATGCCTCTCTTCCGCATGGCTTTACAACCTGACGGTAGTTTCGAGTGGAAGGCGCCGTTTGACCCCAACATAGCCATCCCTTGGTTTGATGCAGAGCATGACACGGGTCCTGCGGTCCTTCAGATATTCAAGGACGGCCCACGGAAATGGTCCGGACATCGGTATGTTCATTCACGTCTGTCATCCTTCCCAACGGCGGCATGATCTCTGATGTCCTGCCACCTCCAGAATCGCCTTGGCATTCGAGCTTCTCGCTCCAACCCGTGTATGTCGCCTCTTCTCTTGTGCCTTACGCCGCCCAGTCCGCTATGTCTACACTCCGACCATCGATATTGAAGTCAGTGTTCCAAGCTACTACAGAGAACAGCTTCTAGCATTAGAAGAATTATTTGGGAAACACAAAGCTCCATATTTTGGCTTGGACCTTGACGCCAGCTATTCCGGGGAGCCAAACAATACCAAAGGCTGGAACCGAGACGGGAGCGGTGGAGATACTGGGAAAGGCACTGTAGTGGAAGAAGCAAGAGCATTATGGCCTGGTTGGAGAGGCGTTGAAGAGTATGCCAGGGAGGTGTTCGTACGTTATTCTTCGAAATCGAGGCTGTTCATCCCGAGGCTGATGAAGATATTAGCCTCTAGAGGAAGCTGCCAACGGGCTAACCTGGATGAACGAAGAGGCATGACCGGAGCCCGTCATGCCGGCGATGAAAGTACGTGCGAAAAAGTCCGCATATTCATGGTAAGGGTGGCGGGTGGGCAGCGAAGCAAAGGCGCTCGTTACTTTCAATAATTCATCAAATGCGATCACAGTAATACCCAGGCGCCACCGGGGTATGCTCCACATGTGGTGCCAGAGCCTCTACTCAAGTCTCGGCTGTTGCAGTATTCATCCTCGCAGGTAGCCCAAAGAATCATCATGACGGACAATGTCAGTAGGTCATCTGGTAGCCACAGGCCTGGACGTCTCCTATCAACGTTATACTGGCTCGTTACCGCCTCGGTCAATTGACAATTTCTATGATCTAATATTCATGAGCAATGATCTATTTACTTGGCCCCGGCTCCATCTCTTTGAAGCCGCCATCCATTTCCCAAATCCCCGCTTTTGTAAAGTCTCCAGTCTCGCTTCCACTCATATATCCAAATCTAAAGTACTGTTTCTCCACCTCGTCATTCCTGTAGAACGTATGCGAAGGGTCTCCCTCCCCGTAGTACCATCGAAACCTTTCAACATCATTCACAAGCACGCTGACGCCATCATACGGATGCGGAGGCCGGCTCCAGGCGAAAGTGATGTTCGACGAACCAATCACTGGCGCTGCGATGGTTGGCAGACGCGAACCCAGCTGTCCGTCCCCGCGGAGATCCACCGTCGTCTGCATGATAGAGTCAAAGCCCCAGCGCGCGACGCCGTTGATGAACAAACCCACAAGGATACCCTGATAGAGCAAGCCCGGTCTGGTCTGGGGCCGTGTACCCGGCAGCAGCAGCAGGGCTAACACATAATGATGAATGCGAAGATTGAGAGGAGGTAGAGCGACGCAGAGGAGTAGGAAAGCAACGAAGATGGAGTAGATGGCTAGATAGCGAGGAAAGCGTCCTTCAAGTCGCAGATACCAAACCTGGCCGAGCGCAATCGTGAAGATCAGGAGCACGACCAGGACCAAAGCCAGTTTCGCTCCAGCTTGCGCTTGGAGGTCGTGGGGTGTCAGGCGTTCGATCGGGATGAAATCGAATGTGTAATTGTTGAGGGCGCCCACCCACGCTCCACCAAGCCAGAGGACTGTTCTCTCGATGTTGGCTGTCAGGCCTGTCTGCTGGGGTTTGACGGAAAAGCGGTATATGACGAATGCCACAAACGCTGCTGGTAGAAAACGACCAATGATAAGTGATGTGAGCGAGGCGTAGTCGGAATGGTTTGGCGGATCTGAGACAAGCCCGACGTGGAAAAAGAGCATAGTGAATATGGAGCAGAAGAAGACAGGCGGGGAGGTCGTGCAGAGGGATAAGATGGTAGTGAACCCGCATGTCACGGCGAGGAGTGGCCAACGAAGATCCCTTATGCACTTCGATGAGAGTCCGGAGACAAAAGTAAAGGACTTCGGAAAATTCGAGTCAAATCCAATACTCTGAATTCCATGCCGCTTTGTGGATGTGAAATTCCTTTGCTCGCCGGCGAGAAGTGCGACACCGCACCCGCCATTGTCGTTACCAACGAGGCCCGAATGTATTGCTGCTTGACATATGAACGAGTCACCGCGGTATACGGGCTGCGGAGTTGTGGAATTTGTTGGTCCGCCAATCACGTACGATTGGTAGTTGATCTCTTGGTCCCCCACCGCGTGTGGATTTAGCACCCTCATAGACTTGCAATTTGCGGGACATCTGAAGGCAAGAGTAGCGTTGTCAAATGGGCGACATCTATTTCCGTTCAAACCGCAGCTGTTGCCGGGATCCCTACTACAGTCAGTACCAATCATCACACAGCCTGGAAGATGGCTCACCAGAAGCTTGCTCCACACCAGATCGGTTGTGGTTTCCCATAAGCCTCAATATCGCCCGCTTGTGCAGAATGATTGAGAACCAAGGTGAAGGTCAAAAGCCAGCAGAAGTAGAAGAACGCCAGTAGTGCCGCCTTATGTCTTCGTTTCGGTAGATGGTCATCAAGAAACCTGGCCGGTGCTTCTTGTATCCATGGGAAGAAGGGCATGATCTTCTGTATTTGAGGCGGATCCGGTCCTTTCGACCAGGCAACGACCGCTCGAGCAGCTTGGCGAACGCGAACGGGCACCCATCTCCAGTGAAAAGACTTTGATGACTCGCGCAGCCATACTGGGAGGGGAAATTGACCATCTCCGGCGTCTGACGACCCAGACTGCATGTGCATGTCCGATCCCCCAGGCGTAGATGCTTCGGGTCCATCCTCCCGGTTTTCATACTGCCACGAAGGTTGTTCATCAAGTAGTGCGCCGTTTTCGGCGTCATCGTTATGGTTCTCGGGGCCCATGGCGATGCAGGAAGAGAGGTAGATGGAGTCCTGCAGAGTTGTCAGCCGCGCTCGTTCAGGATGGATCTTCCATCACAGCCTACTGGTACGAGGAGCTCCAAGAAGAGTTGGGCAAGGTAAATGCATGCTCCGAAAGGTGACGTTCACCTAATTAGGGTCAGGTGAATGGCAAACGTAGCGCATCTTCCGACGAGCAGGAATAGCATTGAAGGTAAGATGAAATATAAAGGATAGACAGGAGGGAAAAGTGGTGCATGGTCGAGTAATAGGTACTGTAGTCGTAGGCGTAGGGCCATCGTCTTCCGAATTGACCGCAAGTTCGCAAGCTGAGTAAGTTACTGGAAGCCTCGCCGTCGTATCTCCGATTGGTTGAATCAAATACCCGTCGTCATCGACCACCAGACTACTTTGGGAATGCATTACCAAGCCATGCGCCCATGCACTATCTCATTATCTCCTCCCATACAAGTAGACGCCGCCGTTGTTATCATGATTTTGATTGCGATATGCTGGTATATACAGTACATGGATTTCTTATGAGCTTCAGCACTGCGTAACCTTGCATCCAGTACTCAATCTTCACCAGAGTAGGAATCATTGCCTTGTCCCAGATGGAAGCATTCGCCAACATTGATAGTCGGCCGGAGCCAATTGATCTGAGCCATCTGTACTCAAAGGTTACTTCAAACCGGTCCACCAGCAGTGTCAAAGAATTCTACAAATACTTCGCAATCCCAGGCATTGGCAATTTGGCCGGAGGCCTTCCAAACAACAACTACTTTCCCTTTGATACACTCGAAGCTGCCGCAGCTCTGCCCCAGCGCTTCACCCCGACACCCAATAAGCCCGTTAATCCTCCCTCAGACCTACTATCCAAGGCCACTCTATCAGATAGCTTATCCTCATCGCGAGTCGTTATCCCCAAGACGTCAGACAACCAGAATGTACTCCGCAAAATCGATCTGCAAACCGCGCTCCAGTATGGCACGGCCCAAGGCTATCCTCCGCTCTATAGCTTTCTTCGCCAATTCACCATCGAGAACCTTCACCCAAACATCCCTTACGCCGGAGGTCCTGAGATCATTTTGACGTGTGGTGCGACGGATGGGTTCTGCAAGGCATTAGACGCGCTGAGCAACACGTGGAACGAGGATAGGGATTGGATTGGTCATCGAGAGGGATTGTTAGTTGAAGAGTTTTGCTACATGAATGCAATCCAGGCCGCCAAGCCGCGAGGACTGAACATCGTTCCTGTTGCGGTTGATGACGAGGGAATGTTAGCCCACGGTAAAGGGGGATTGTTTGACGTCCTGGAAAACTGGGACAGGAGCAGGGGGAAAAGACCGCACCTGATTTATACCGTCACGTAAGCCCCAGTGTACGATACCCATTCTTCTTTGAACTCACTCCGAGCGCAGGATCGGCCAGAATCCGACGTCCGGAACCCTCAGCGTCCAACGCCGGAAAGACATTTACGCTTTTTGTGTCAGATTCGATGTCGTAATTATTGAAGATGACCCATACTGGTATCTCCAATATCCTTCGGCTAATGACTCTTCTCTTGCCCACCAAGGTCGGCCTCCTGCCACCGCTCATTCAGACTCCCCCAACCCAGATCCCCTAAAGCCGCAAAAGTCCTCCGGATACGATTTCCTCGATTCTCTCGTCCCTAGCTACCTTTCTGTCGACTACCAAGGCCGTGTGGTCCGTCTCGATACGTTCTCCAAGACCGTTGCTCCCGGTTGCCGACTTGGCTGGATAACCACTCAGCCAAACCTTTGCGAAAGGCTGCTTCGCATCACCGAGACTTCAACCCAGCAACCTTCTGGCTTTGTTCAATCGATGATCGCCGAGCTTATAATGGGCCCTCATGATCCTAAGCATGGCCGTGGCGGTGGAAAGAGTCAAGGGGGATGGCAAGTGGACGGCTGGGTCCGCTGGCTTCAAGGCCTGCGGGGGAATTATGAGCGCAGGATGCAGACCATGTGCTCCATTCTCGAGGAAGGAAAAGTGCTAATTAAGTCTGGCCGCCGCAAGAGCATCGACAATGAATGGAGCGTCGTCGACAAAGTCACTCTCTTTGATTTTACATGGCCGCTCGGAGGCATGTTCGTATGGTCTGTTCCCCGTGTCTTGAACATCTCTTAGTATCTTGATCTAATGCCGTCAGGGTCCACCTCAATTTTCCCTCTCACCCTCTGTGGAATAAAGCCACGCCCGCCAAGCTTGCACAAGGGCTATGGGTCCATCTGACCACGAAGAAATACCTAGTGCTCGTTGGGCCCGGCTCTATGTTCGCTCCGACAGATGAGATCAGAGACAAGCGAAGTTGGGCGTACTTCAGAATCTGTTTCGCAGCCGTGGACGAGCCTGAAGTCGAGAAGATGAGCAGGCGTTTCGTCAATGGGGTGAAGGACTTTTGGGGAAAGAAGAGCTTGGATGAAATCGAGGAGATGAGTACAAGAGGGCTCGAGGCAAACGAGGGATTCGCCGACTTAATAGGTGGTTGCTAAGCCGCATTAAATAGAAGAGGGCAGAATGAGACGAAGGAGGGTCCGACAAGGTAGGCTTGCTGCCTTCGATTGAGGTTGAGACGATGAACGATGAGCACGAATTTGGTAGCTGGTAGCTTTAAAGAGATGAAGCCTGCACTCGCAAAAATTGCCGCAACTGCGTGCAAATAACTCGGCCCAACTCCACATCGAAAGCCAACATCATTATTTCACGCATTGCACTCCAGCCATCTCATCCATGCATATGCATATTCCTCTAATTCCGCTGCATCCTCCTTTCTCTTTTGCCTTCCCTGTTGCTTCGCTAGTAACTTCTCTCTCTCGTTTCTCCATTCCTGAAGTCGCTTCTCATACTCCTCTCTTTTCCCAAACCTGTCCAATGATTCATCGAGAATACCGTCGCGCGAGAATAGTGCATTCTTCTCCTTCTGCCGTCCAACCGAGTGCGCGTTCTCAGGCAGCCAGTCCTCTATAAAACCTCGATACAATTCCCTCTGTGTCAACCTCTTCCGATCATTAGCCTTGAGCTCGCCTCTTACATATCTCGCATCGCTGAAAAATCGACATCCGCAGACATATCTGTACAATGACTCGACACTCTCAAAAGGGCGTTTGCAGGCGTCTATGTCGAGGCCAAGGAATGCCAGTACGGCTTCTGGATCGTACGTCAAGAACAACAAAGCCCTCTTCCTGTTCAGATCCTCAATTTCCCCAATTCGCACATGAAGGCCCTCGGCGTTGGCTGTAAGACCAAATGGGCGAATACTCGTTCCAAGCAGGTTCCACACTATAATTTCGGCGTCAGCAGATCTCTTCTGGGATCAAATCTGAGTCGTGAAACATGTCCCAGGAGCTTTTTACTTCTGCGACATGTCTTGCAACTCCACACGTAATCCGAATCAGGAAGGAAGGGCTCGAAAGACATAACTCACAGTCGCCGTGGGACTGATGGAAAAGCTGCCAGTGAAAGATTTTCGGCGGCGAAAGATGTAGGTCGAGTTGAACGTAGGTTTTTGGTAGGTTTGGGTACGGGAGAGCAAAGGATGTCACGGCGGACCCAGAGACTTTGAAAACTCTCTCCGCTGCCAGCAATTCCGCGAGAAATTCAGCTGAGATGGGTGGAGATTTTGGTTGCGAAACGAGGATATCAATGTCACCGTACGATAGCTTCTTCGGCGCTTCGATTGGCGTTGCAATTTGGGTGTACACGCTTGAGAGAAGCTGCAGATAATGATCCTTCAACATGAAATAGATGTTGGGAGGCATTCGCGGGGTTGATAGTCCCGATGGGTCATTCGCAGTAAAGGCATGCCCACCCATCCTTTACTCGTTGGGAGTTCAACCGAGTCAACCTCGTTGAGAATATTTATCGCGTTACGATATTGGTCACTTTGTTCCTATCCAAACAACAAGAAAGGCACGGGTCTGCCACGGTGCTAGGTATTCCCAAAAGCCAGCATTTGAAGCAATCCAGAATCTTAGGGAGATGAGAACGAAAGTTTGCAGCGCAACTCGGCTCCAATCCCAGAAGAGACCCCTCAAAAGTTGAAATATAATAAGCCGGAGCAGGCAGCAGCTCTTGCCGTGTCACTCTTCAACGTCCCTTTTTGGCTCCTCGTTTGCTATACAAAACAGAACGACTCGTAATGCCTATTCCATTTTTATCTTTATTTCAGCTTTATACTGTGTATTGAATAATCCGGAACAAGCGAGCTTGGGGTACATAGGGGTTGAACTCATGGCTCGTCGTCTTTCATTACGATTCTTGCCCCTCCGAGCCTACTTAGATGCTGGTCATCACAATGGAAATGAATGAGTGCTTGCTGCGATTCCACTGAGTCTCGGAGACCTCGGACCCGATCTCTGACTCTCTTGCCCTCTTTACTTTCGACGAAGAACTACGTTAGGCTAGCTCCTCCCCGCATGAACCTGCATTGCCACGTCTACCATATACGCGAAGGTACATGAAAGCGGATGCTAACTCATACCACAGGAGGTAGCTGCTATTTCCCTCCATCATGAAGGCGAGGTTGTCCGTTTTATACCAGCAGCGCTCGGTCTCACTCGGCTCAGATACGCTTGCGAGGTTGCGCATCTGAGTTCGATATTCGCTGCACAAACAGTGACCCTAACACAAGAATAATGACGCACTAGCGGACCAATACGTGAGACTTTGACAGCACAAAGGAAACATACTTTGACTATCTTCGCTATCATAATTACATGCAAAGTTGCCGACTGGCAACGAGTCGGCCCTTCCTTGCGGGAGAAATTGGATGTTTTTGAGTGACGAAAGAGCTTAGGTACTAAGACTAGAGTCACAAAGGAACTGGGAATTGGACGTCTTCGGATGGTGCAAATTCTGGAAGAATTTTAGACGTGATATCCTCCGTGGGCATAGCCTTGGAAGGAGACCCTAGCGGCTAGGTTTGCTCGACGATTATCACAGAAACGGTTGCTTGCAGGTCGTGGGGATGCTTTTTGTTAAATATACTCCGTGCGCTTTCTAACAGGCATGCAACCCTACTCGGAGATATCCGGCGACGAGTAATTCTCCGCTTTGCATCTTGGACTGCACCGAGTGCACCCATGATCAGATAGAGTACCATGGACGAGGCAACGGCATGTAAGGCTCCGGTCTCAGCCTCTCGATGTCGATCATCATTTGCGGTTCAATCTTGACTCGTGAGAAGCGCACATATGAAATTCGTCCTGGCGAATTTTGACAAGTCCCTCGGCGGGGGTTCGGGCGAGCGGCGATCGCGTGTGCACTGTGCATATGCAGTTACGAGACTAAGAATTGATGACTCTGAAGATAGACAAACTTCAATCGCTGTTAGTTTCTGACGAAAGCAATAGACATACATTCAATCATCACAGAGGAAGACGACAGATAGAAGTTATGACCAAGGAGATTCCAATGAAAGTGGTAAAGACTGGTACTCTATCACGATTGAAGCGAACAAGCTTTGCACCGAATGCACGAGGCATACTTTACTGCAATGAACAGCGCTCGCTCTCCATGGAGAGGCTATGATTCAAAGACGGCGCACTCGTACAAGCGCACCTGTTTTAATTCAGGATGAACGCAAAGAGCAAGATTCTATGATAGTCGTCCCCGTAAATGCTAATCCCTGCAAAATTCTGTCCTTCTGGTAAAGCGACGGAGATATGTGCGCAGTAGGCGGCTAAGCCTGAAGGCGGACTATAGTGCGTACTTCCACCATGCTATTTTGTCTTGACTATTGTCTGATGCATACCTCCGTCAACAACAATGGAGAGAGGCAGAGGAGGAGGGGGAGAGAGAGAGTGTGTGTGAGAATGAGGGAGAGAGGCAGAGGCAGAGAGGGAGAGGAGGGGGGGAGAGAGCGTGTGTGTGTGTGTGAGAGAGAGAGAGGAGAGCAGAGCAGGTAGATAAACTGGGCTGGAAGCCGCGCGTAGTAAACATAGTACAGTGTGATAGAGGGTTTTTAGCAAGCCTATTGACGCAAGAAAAGTCTAGGATTATGCGGATCTGCCATCCGGGACGACAAAGGTCTCACAACTGTACTTACTTATTCTAGTGAAAAGTCGTTTATTCCAGAGGGATAGGCGGACCAAGGCGGCAGGTTGAGGTACTGCTGGAGCTGCCGGAGCAAACGGCAAATTCGTAATGATACCGCAGTGACTTTTATTGTTGTTACGATCGAAATACTTCCCCCATAGCCGGGACAGTCCTATTTGATCAGTGCAGTACTATTGGGATCGCCTCAGTACTAAGGTATGTATTACCTAGGTAATCAAACACGAGCATACCTAGGTAGACTTTAGTTGCCGGGTAACATTTCAAACAGGGCCGGCGCTGCACACTACACCAAACTAAAGGAAGATCAGGAGGATCAGGAAGATCTTCCAAGACAAAAGGAAGGTCAATGTCAATAATAGAGAATAGAGATGACGAATTTCTCCGAATTTCCCCAGCTTGATACCAGCTTAGATCCTGCACCTCTGGGCATCTTCGTCTTTTTCTTCGGGTCGGAAGTCGGAAGGCAGATACCGC
Source organism: Platismatia glauca (assembly GCA_963556305.1). Lineage (NCBI taxonomy): Eukaryota > Fungi > Ascomycota > Lecanoromycetes > Lecanorales > Parmeliaceae > Platismatia > Platismatia glauca. The sequence continues at coordinate 453,142 of OY745778.1, forward strand.
TACGCATTGCTGTGCTTCTCATGTGTTGGCGCACAACTCCCTGCTTCCATACGATCTACGGAGTACTCTACATGGATGCTGACCTAGGTACGTCTCTTAGCCACACCAAACTCGCGAAGAATTGCAAATCTCACGCAAGCTGCATATGCAGTAGCACTTTAATGATCGTGTAGGCTGCAAGTGCAGGCAAGTCATCCATTCTACTACTACAGAATCGCTTTAGCCTTGACCCGCTCTCTGGTACCTTGCACGGAGATTTTCCAACGGCTCTTCTCCCATCTCCATCTCTCTCTTTTCCACCTGCCACTAAATGTTTGAAATATTAATGAATCTCAGAGCATGAGTGCTTCGCTTCCCCCTACCTGTCTGTCCTTTTCCTCCACTGCATTCCGAGAGTCAGTCACTGCCTATTTTCTCGGCCGCCGCACCATTCTCTGCAGGGTAAGAGGAGGGAAAGCTGCCTCCATACGCGGAAAGTCTGTGTAATATCATTTACAGCTTTCGCCCTCACCGTGGCTTGATGATGCTCGACGAGACTCTTCTAGAGCTGTTCCGTCTGGATTCCATGTGGTAGAGTCACGGCCGCGGTATTCACGACGATCACGACTTGAAAGATCCAGCTTGCACGCGGTTCACAGTACGAATAATGAGCCGTTCCCGCATCCCTCAGAATCTCCATATTCCTGTGATTGATGGGTGAACCGTCGTCTTAGGATCCGGTAATTGTCAAGGAAGACAAAACACTGTCATCCAGACCTTTATTCGCCGCTCCCTTTCCCGATGATCCTATGTCACGAACTTACATCGGACCTTTTGGTAGAATTCTACCTGTCCCCGATGGCCACGAGCCTGAGCAGCAGCTTCTTCCCATTGACGAAACCCGAACGAACATGACGACATACCAGCTTCCTCCACCCGAAAGGCTGCAATTCGGTAGTGACACCAGTCCTGGATTTACAGAGCCAACGCGATACAATACTATAAGCCAGTCGAGAAGACCACTGGAAACAACCACCCCCGTGCACACTGAGCAGCTTAGGCTATCCTCCCATGGGCAGCTGCCACCCGTTCGCCAACTCTTTTTCCCGCCATCCTCGAACATTCAATCTTCTCAATATCCACCACAGCACGATGCCAACCCGTCCCAAAAGCGCTCGACTTTGCCTTCCGGTCCCCGGTCAGTCCCCGATCAACCAGCTCCGGTTTCGCCGTATCCTTATCAAAGCAGTTTTCCTCAACCCCCGTTACCCCCGCAAATCCAAACATCGGTAGGAACCAATGTCCGGAAAGAAGACCTGCGAAACAGCCCTTCCGGTCGGCAGCCCCCACCATCGCCATACAATACCCACCAAGGCCTTAGTACAAGTTCCTTTCCAGCCTCCTATCCAGCGTACACCGAGCGATCTCAGCAAGTCCAGTACTCTATTGCACAACAATCTCATCATGCTCCATCACCAAATCCTCCACAATCCCATCGAAGCCCTCCATTGGATGATCCTCAGCCTCAACACTTGATCCCGATGAATGGTCCCGTTCACTACTTTCAAGAGCAGTCCGGCGAGTACAACATGTCTTTGACCCCCGTACCGAGTCACGAACGAAGCCCGCAAGCCGCCGAGAATAGCGTCAAGCCAATGGCGCGTGTGGTGGGAGACGCAGACGTACCAGGACAAGGTCCCAGTTGGGTATATGAGGATGGTACGACTTGTAAAAAGGTCATTGATGGGGAGGAGGTCAATGCGCAGTGGGGTGTCACGAAGGCCGGCAAGCCACGCAAGCGTCTTGCAATTGCATGCACGACTTGCAGAGAGAAGAAGATCAAGTGCGACCCTGCAGAGCCGAAGTGTGTCCAGTGCGAGAAGTTTGGGAGGGAATGCAGATTCACAACAGCGTAAGCCTCGATCTACCATAATCCCTTGTAATTCTGTTGTTTGGTGAAGCCATCGAATTCTCATCCGATTGTATCCATCCTTTGTTTCTTGCTTTCAATATGGCAACGGCTGAGGCTGAGAGAAACCTTGCCTTTCTATTTACATCCCATCCAATGTACTGATGTTTTTTGTAGATTTCGCAATCAACGTACCAGTCCAGAGTCACCTTCTTACCGTTCCCAGGCGCGTACCCCACCAATAAATGTAAAGATCGAACCATCCACTCAGCCAAGTCTGCCATCAGACTCTCTGCCTACCAGCACAGAAGATCAGACATTGCTCAAACGACGAAACTCTTCGCCGCAGATCAGCCAGATCAATATACCTGGAGCAGGGGACGCAAAGTACCATGATCACAAACCACCCATCAAAAAGCAACGTTCAAGTCTTTCAGATCCATTGTCACCAAAAACCGAGTGTAAAATTCTTCCGTCAAAGAGTCGGGCACAAGAGGCTGGTTCCCAAAACCCGGAGACGATGCTCAGAGGGAACGAAACGAAGATCGCGTTCGATCAGGTCGCTCCACTCTTGTCTGCCAAAGCGGAGTTGAAGATAGTCGATGAGCTCAAGGCTCGGAGAGACAGAGTTCTGAGGGCCATTGAACAGCAATGCGAGGATGATTGTCGGGAAGGAATGAAGCCATGCTCTATAATGTTGCGACTCGAAATCATGCATGAGGGCTATGCTAAATCATGGGTAAAGTGATCGTCACGGGCTACTCATTTCGCATTTGGAAAGACGCACATACGTCAAGACCGACTATCTCCAGCTTGACTCGTATGCTTAGCTGTAAATCCAGCATCCAATGGCCCTAACATATCGCATCCTACCTATCTGGGTCGTTTAGCAAGAGCCTTTGTCGCTAGTACTTTCAAGTGCATGAAAGTGTAAGACACAACGATGAAGCTCCACCGTAGCGCTTCCTACAACATGTTGAATGCGAGTGCAAGATTTCGTATGGTGTGCCCAAAATGGAAACGCCCAGGTCCGAGAAGAACTCGAAGAGACTTCTGAAAACTAGTTGGAGGGCGGTGAATGACCATGCGGCTGTACGATACCCTCGTTCGCTCCATATCCCACAGCGTTTGAAGACATGCCGTATCTGGCGGATACTGGGCATGAAATGGTGGCAAGGATGGGTGGTGAATGATTTCAACACAGATTCAGCAATTATTGCGCTGGCAAGCTCATCATTCGAAATCTAAAAGCAAGTGTTGACCAGGAGCTGAAAGGCTGATATCGACATGTATAAAGGTTACCAGTTTGTACGTCACGTACTTCCAGCGTTCCACGTATCTAGATGTGCCATCCATGGCTAGGTCTATGACAAGAGAACATTTACTGTTGTTCATCCCTTCCTGATCACACCTAGTTTGTTGTGCAGGCGGAAATGAAGAGCGTTCGTCATGTTTCATTGTCTTTCCGAAACTCAGATATGCCGTGCATGAAAGAACCATGTACATGAGGAACGCTACCGCTGGCCAAAGGGCTCATCGCTGACCCTTTGCGACTCCGGCACCTCTGCTGGATGTCCTATAGGCTCCAGCGGATAAGTCGTGGATGGTAAACTCTGGAGAAGCTTCCGATGATGCTCATGCGCCTGCCGTTGAAGATCAGCGTCGGGACTCGGGGACTCTTACGGCACGATCGCCTGGAGGGGTTCTTACGAAGGGCAGGCCACAGTAAGTACACCAGCAGATCTGGGGCTTGTCCACGTTGATGAAAATCCTCGGATGGCCCAATGGCCCTCCGCCTCCATCACAGGACACAGTCCGTGTCTTTGTCCATCTTACGGGCTGCTTGTGGATGAGGTTGATGGCTGCTTCTGGTTGGGGCTAGGCAAGCCGCATCCAAGTCAGCCAGTCCCTCAACAGTGCCCTCGTCGACCCAAGTGGAGTGCCCTGGACCGATGCAACACACCTGATATTCCATAATGGTCTGTTCAAACCTCGGACCACTCATCGCCCTCTCCCGTGGTTGCTGACTCCTGCTCCACACGTCTTTTCTGTTCGGCGCCTGCATCACCCGCTGCCGTTCGCTGTCCTCCGGCATCTCCTGCAGTGGGCGGTCCGAGTCGCGTAAACCCTGAGGTGAGATTGGCACGGCGTTCGAGTCGGAGACATTCTGGACGGGCTTTGGTGGTGAAGGGTCGTTGGTGGGGACGCGGTCTGAGGTCCTGTCGCTCGTGGAATATGGTCGGAGAGGTAAGAGACGAGGGTGTAGACGGGGAAGGATTGAGGAAATTCGGGCGCCCTGAATATGCGCCAACATGTTGGCGGATGGTACCTGCAGTCTTCGACTCTTGAAAATGGTCAATGGCGTCGAGAGAGGTGGATTCCGAGCATCTAAGAACCCTGGGAATTTAATGGCTCGGCTTACCTGCCATTCTAGGCTCCGCATTTTGAAGGTTTCCGCTCTTGGGCTTGTCAACACTTCGCTAGGATAACCACTACACGAACAGTAGTACCTACTTGCGTAGACCGTCTGCTGAACCTCGTGACGCCGCTTCTTCCTAGCCGTCACATGTCATAGCGCAACGTAGCTATCACAATGTCTAACCCAAGCCCTCCACAAGCACGCCCTTCAAAAACCATGTCCTCACGATTGATGACAATGAAGGTACGCTTATCCATCTTTACTCCTCGCTTGCTATTAAGTTATTCTATTAATCTTCGGCTTTTCAGTTCATGCAACGTGCTGCAGCATCAAATCCGCCTTCCACGCCTCCATCGCAGCCCCGCAGCCCCGATACTCACCCATCTAAACGCCAGAAAGTCTCCGCTGCTCCATCTTCGACTGCGACACCTCCTTCTGATCTACAGCTGATACAGGCCGTTTTGCTTGAGGAGGAAGAGAAGAGGGAGAAAGCTATTGAGAGGCTAGCAGAGGAGGCGGGGGAGACGAAATGGGTCCTGAGTACCGAGAATAGAGGAGAAGGAAGCGGTGTAAGAGGGCTGCGGGTTGCCAAGGCTGGATACTCTGATATCGATCAAGAAGCTTGGAGACCTGCTATGGTGGGGCGGAGGATATTCGGAAAGTTCAATGGAGAATTAGAGGTACGTTTTGTCATGATCTTCAATTGCCACCTGCTGATGATGATTCTATAAATCATATCCTTGGCTAACAGATGTTTTGCGTTCTAAGAAGCGTCAAGACGGCCCCGCCGGTGAAATTTCGTCGTCCAGCGAGAAGGATTCCGATGCCAGCGAACAGGAGGACGAAGAAAGTGATAGTCCTGCTGGTACAAGAGAGTTGATTCGTGGATCAAGAGAGGAGGCCACAAAGCGCGCCAATGCTGAACGACACCAACGCAAACAAGAGCGGAGAGCCGAAAAGGCTGAGCTAGCACGTCTGGCCGAAAAACGGCGAAGCAAAGAGGTGAAGCTGAACAATTTATCCTCAATTTCAGGGGGTGGCGGGGGTGGTGGCAAACCAGGTAGGAGCAAGCAGGACATGGAATGCTACTCGTGTGGTGAGAAAGGTCATGCCAAGAGGGACTGTCCACAGAGAGGGAAGCGAAGGAACGAAGACTGGCATGGTGGGCCTGTGAAGAGATCTAGATCATCGTTAGACTACTGAAACGATGGTGGAGAGCAAACATTTTACTATTCAGGTTTTTGGAAGCGCTCTCGTCCCAAAGGTCATATGTCCCTGATCAGCAGGCCCAAGTCGTCGTCAAATTCCGCATCTCTCTTCAAATCGTCGCTGAATGAAGGAGGCTGATATTGGGGGGTCTTGCTTTGCTTTGGACACTTGACCCGAGGAGGACGAGGTGGTGGGGTCGTTGTGCCATCGGGTCCATTCTCTGAAATGTCCCTGCCATATTTGCCGCAATTCAACATGTCGACAGTATTCCCTTTCTCTTTAGCATCCGATAGGAATCTTGGTCTGACGACAAAGATGGGTTCAGGAAGATTCTTGCCAGACCGCAGCTTTGGATAGCTCAACTTGCCGCCTGACCGCATCGGTGACACAGGTTGTTCTTGGCTCACGTGAAATTGGTTTAGACGTAGCTCTCCGTCCATTTTGCTCTCAAGTCCGCAAGCCATAAGCGGAGACTGGTCCATGACTCTGCTAGGGTGCTTCGACCGAGCCAGTGGTGTTGAAGTATTCTGGCGACGTCGTTGATCCAAGGTTCGACCTTTTCCGGTGGCTCGTACGGTCCTCGGCGGACGTCCTTTGACCGGAAGACCTTGAACATCAACCTCGCTGCCATCTTCGCTGTCAAGGAAGCCATCAGTACCATCAGTGTCGATTTCTTCATCTACTGCGAATCTCATCCTCGATCCTGCGATTCGTCCATTCATACCGTGGGATCTAGAAGCGCCCCGCGTGCGACAATAGCCAGCGAAAGCATCGTATGGTTCTATTGGTGAAGGAGGGTCGGTGTAGGAGTCGTCAGAGGAATGTGAGCTTGAGCTGTTGCTCGCGCCATCGCTCGGTATGACTTTTTCCTGCACATCCATTGCAAATCTGACTCTCTTAGCAGCAGAGTCTTTACACAGTCTTCTAGGGTGTGTGGAGTTGTGTCGTTTCGATGGTTTGTTGTTGACCTTTTGTGTTGTACACAAGTTGACCGGCTTCCGGGGCGTGGACCCTGGCAAGCTGATTTTAATGTTGGGCGATTGGTGGATGCGGTCTTCGTCACTGGGTGGCGGCGATGACGCCGATGATGACAACGGTGATAACAATGGTGATGGCGATGATGACGATGACGATGGCGATGGCGATGGCGATGAATCCCGCACCCGCTTACTTCCTACAGATTTATGATTTGTCTTTGCATTTCTTGCCAAGCGATAATTGTCTCCATGTCTCGATGATGTCGATGAGGAGTCGCTAGGATCTTCGGTAGTACCGTCTTCGTTGTTCCTTGCAATTGCCGTTGCGGTTACAAGTCTTCTTCTAATTGCTCCATTGTCTAGCACAACGTCCCCTTGCTTATTTCGGACCACAGGAGGAATAGCGGCAATCAATGGCTGGAAGAACTCCTCTCGAGGACGGCTTGGCTCCAAGGCATCGAAGTAAATGCCGGTGAGAGCGAACCTGACCCGACACATGGAGACAGAAGGTGGAGATGGACTAGTGGCAGATAGAATCCCAATTTACTGCACACTTAACGCAAAGACAGAGGTCGGGACACATCTTATAAAGTGTACAACACGCTCATGATGGACATCAATACTGGAGCGGTAAAAAGGTCATCTCGGTACGGGATCTTCCTTTCCTAGGTACAGAGGAATTGAGAAAGTCCAGAGGAAAAGGGTTCATCCCTTCTTCCCATGACCAGACATGTGTAATTCGAGGATAGGAAGCGTGCTTGGAGATTAGAGGCAGCAGCTCTTCTACTGGCGGTCAGAGTCGGCATACCTCTTTCATACCAGCATCGCCAGCGCTTGCCAGAGCCTTTTCCTTGCTCACGCTAAAGGGGCTTGATATTATGGCCAAATCCCCATGAGCTCTAGCACCTGGCCATCTACAGTCGGTGTTTCGGTAAACACCGTATTCCAAGTACATTAAAGTGCAAATATTGTCGTGTAGAATATTCGACACGTGAGAGGCGCTAGAAGCTATATGTTGTACTCCGTAGAGGGTGCAGCAATGTTGATTAGGAGGTAGGTAGTAGGTATTGGATATTCACTAAAAGGTATGTACCTTAGCGTGCCTTAGCGTGCCTTAGTGGCGCTGTCGGCCCGCTGAAGCCTGCCGGTAAAGGAATTAAGTCTGTTTCTTCGATCTCGTCCAGTGATGATAATAATTACTTACCTAGTGCAGTTCACGCCGTTTGCATGTCGCTAGCGAACAGCGAGACCTGTTCTTTGTGCATCAACCTTTTCCACCCTTCGACCAGCCTTTGATCCGCTGATGCTTTCCCTAAGCAATCATGGCTTTGCTTTTCTGTTATATACACAATTGGCGAGACGCTCACGCTGATCGCAAGAAAAGCTTGCAATAACCTTGGCCTGCGTGGCTTGGGCAGGATAGATAGTAGTATCTCCATTTCTCCACTCACTCGAGCAACACACTATCAGGATAAGGCCTTCCCCACCATTCTACCGGCCGCAGGACAGTACAGCAACATCTCCACGTTTCATCATGTTGGGCCCCCTGCTAGAGTCGTGGGACTGGATCAAGGCCCACAATCCCGCCTCGCTCTTCAAGAAGAAGCACCGCCTCAATTTCATCACCATCCATTGTACGTCTATCGCTTTTTCGTCGACGCCCGTCATCCCATATGCTAACGGGTTTGGCTTCGTCTCACAGATCTTTATATCCTATCTGTCACGATCATCGGATCAATCCTTCTCTATCCGGCCGGAGGTCTGGCATACATCGACGCCCTGTTCTTCGCCAGCGGAGCCGCCACCCAAAGCGGCCTCAATACGTAGGCTCTTTGTCTTATATGCAGAGGACTGCATGCTAATACTCCCTCAGGGTCAATATCAATGATATCAGCACATACCAGCAAGTAGGTGCGTCCGCTTATTTACCAACTCTCGGTCTCTGATTCGCCGCGCAGCTGGTCTTCTATTTCCTGGGAATGATTTGTACGCCAATCTGCATAAATACGTTCGTCGTCTTCGTCCGGTTATACTGGTTTGAGCGCCGTTTCCAGAACGTCGTGAGGGAAGCACGTAACTTCCGACGTACTCGGTCGCGGACCAGAACGGAGCTCAAGGACGACCCTGATCCCAGTGTCACGGAAAAGGGTGTCCGAGGTCGTAGCATTGTCGTTTTGCACAATGGTGATGCGCTTAGACAAAGGCGTGGGACTAGCGATCAGGCAGAGAAGCCTGATTCTGCCGAAGACCTGGGTAGCGAATTATCTACAAGTGAAAGAGGGAAAATCGAAGCTATCGATCATGCTGTCACCCTACCGCCCTTGAACCCACCAACTTTCCGTCGCGACGTTACGTTTGCAGACGAGGTGGATACCCCAGAGGCAAATGATGAGGCGCCACAAATGTTACCGCAACGCTTGAGTCCTGAACAACACATTGCCATTCTGGAGAATCAAAGGAATCCGAAAGACAAAGGAGCGCTGCGAATTCCCGGGCCCCGCGATTTTGACCGTGGTAGTGTGCCGGAGCCTCTAGACTCGGACGATGATGGTGGGCAAATAGACCATCAAGTCACGAGTCCTATCGAGCGCCGAGGGATGCTCAACGATCATCCGATGAAGCGAAACGTCACTATCGATGAGCCCCACCATCCTCGCCAACGCGCAAATTCGGCAGCCCTTCCCAGGCTGTTCTCCCGGAGAAGTGGTACCTTGGAGAATGTGAAAGTGTCGCCGACGGATGAAGCAGCCCTCCCTTCCGCCCGTACAAGAGCTCGCACCGGTACATTCTCCAGCCTCAGAGGATGGGCTTCAAAGGAGAACGAACAAGTTGCCCCTTACCTCAGCTGGCAGCCCACAATAGGAAGGAACTCAGCCTTCGTAGACTTAACTGAGGATCAGAGGGAAGAACTCGGAGGCATCGAATATCGTTCCCTGAAGACGTTAGCTGTTGTTCTTGTCTGTGAGTGTTCCAGGCAGCCTTTCTATGCTACTCTATGAACCTGACCGCTTCCTGCCAAGCTTATTATGTCCTATTCCACGTCCTCGGCGTCGTTGTTCTTCTCCCTTGGATAGTGCGTAGCAGCACATGGGGGCCTGTTGTAGACGGCGATGGCCAGTCAAGGGTCTGGTGGTATGAACTTCGATCTTCTAAGGCTTGACATATGTGTCTGATCCAGGTTCTAGGGGCATCTTTACTCCCGCGTCCATGTTCAACGATCTCGGCTTTACACTCACACCGGATTCCATGGAGTCGTTCCAAACAGCTATTGTACCCCTTCTACTTGGAGCTTTCCTCATTATCATTGGAAACACAGGATTCCCCTGCATGCTCAGACTTGTGATTTACACCGCGTCAAAACTTGTGCCTCGGGAAAGTGGGATTTGGGAAGAACTTAAATTCTTGCTGGATCATCCGAGACGCTGCTTCACCTTACTATTCCCAAACTCTGCGACTTGGTGGCTGTTCTGGATTCTTGTTATTCTCAACGGCCTTGACATCATCTTCTTCATCATACTCGACGTAGGTTTGCAGGTACTCTCCAGCATAATTGAGACTGACTCTCGACATAGCTCCATGATCCCGTGCTTACCGTTATTAACCCAGCAGGCTACAGGGTGCTGAACGGATTGTTTCAAGCCGCTAGTACGCGTACGGCAGGCTTTGCCTCGGTCGATCTTGCAAATCTCCATCCTGGAATCCAGGTGTCATACATGATTATGATGTATATTTCAGTCTTCCCTATTGCTATCTCCGTACGGCGTACGAACGTCTACGAAGAGAAGAGTCTCGGGATATATGGATCGTCAAAAGAAGAGACTGACGATGAAAAGGAGCCCAGCTACGTTGGCGCTCATTTGCGTCGACAATTGAGTTTTGACCTGTGGTACATTTTCTTGGGTCTATTCATCATCGCAATTGCCGAAGGCGAGCGGCTCTCCAATACGAACCAGTACGCCTTCACCTTATTCTCCGTCCTTTTCGAGATCGTTTCAGCTTATGGGACTGTTGGTCTTTCCCTCGGCTATCCAGGGATCGATGCATCGTTTTCCGCCGAGTTTTCCGTGGTATCAAAGCTCGTGGTAATTGCTATGCAGATTCGTGGCCGACATCGTGGATTACCTTATGAGCTGGACCGTGCCGTCTTGCTGCCTAGTGACTCACTGCACCAGAAGGAGGATGAAGATGCAGCCAGGCGAGCACAGAGACGCAATTCAAGCATGAGTAATCTGGAGCCAACGGGGCGGACATTGTCGAGCCGGACTCCGACTGTAGGACCAGTATCCGGGTCTGTCGGGCCAGCCATAGCTGCCCCTGACACTGCGACAGCTTCAGGTCGTGATGAAGATGACATAGTTGGCAACTTCGAGCAACATCCCGGCCATTCAGGGCACGTCCAAAAAAGGCTTGGGAAATTGATGGCTGGATTGGCGGAGGGGCCGAGGATCAGAGCACACGAAGAAGCTGTACTTGATGAGTGACGGGCTCAGAGATAAGATCATCCGCCACCTAAGGGGCGAATGATTGGACACGGGAAACCATTGGAAGGCATTTGTTTTGAGCGAGGCGCTGGAGTGTCTCTACGTCGTGCTCGCAATTTTGGACAGGCTTGGATACATAAATGGAAGACAATCGTCCTAATGTCAAAGACCCAGTTGAAGCACTGGCCCACGCTTGCGCCGCCTTTGAGCACATTGCACTTGGTCCGTTGCGTTCCACGTTAAAACCCCGACTTTCACGCAGTCATCCCATCGTTCCCTACTAGTCTATATGGAACAATTATCAAAGGTCACAACGTTTGAGCTGTAGCAGTGAAAGGATGAAATAGATAATGATGAATATTTAGAGTTTAGAATTTCGTTCAATCCTAAGGCAGCACAATGTATTTCCGAAGATGGTCTGGTATCGCACGGAAGAGATTTTTATCCAAGAGCCATTGTCGCGAGAAGAGTCTGTCGGCATATCTGTATGCGCCATCACAGAGTATTGTCACCACTGTGTTCCCCTGGCCCAACTTTTCGGCCACCTCCTTTGCGGCCGCGACGTTCAAACACGAACTTGCTCCCAAATAAAGTCCTTCTTCGTCGAGACATCGATACACCATCTCAATACTTCTTTCGTCACTGATGTGTACTGCACCGTCCAAGAGATCGATATCTGGCTTGAGATTGTCGGTGACCCGACCTTGGCCAATGCCTTCTGTGATACTGGAGCCCGTCCGTTCCTTCAATTGGCCTCCACTGGTGATGTATGAATGCAGTACACTTCCGGGCGGGTCCGCTAAGAAAGTCTTGACTCGACCGTCTGAAATATCCTTGAGGTATCTCGTCACACCAGCTAACGTGCCACCAGTCCCAGTCGCACATGTAAAGGCATCAATCTTGCCATCTGTTTGGTTCCATATTTCCGGTCCCGTTGTCTCCAAGTGGGCTCTTCTGTTTGCGACATTGTCGAACTGATTCGTCCATACTGCATTGTTTAATCGCTCTGCGTGTCGTTTGGCTTGATGATTATAATTCTCAGGATTTTCGAACGCCACAGCCGGTACAGGATAGACCTCGGCACCCAGCAATCTCAGCAAATCGACCTTTCCTTGTGATTGCGTGTTCGGCATGTATATCACTAATTGGTAGCCTTTTGACCGGCAAACGTGTGCCAGGCCAATTCCTGTGTTTCCCGCAGTGCCTTCAACAACTGTGCCTCCTGGCCGCAGTTGGCCCTTCTCTTCGGCGTCTTTGACCACATACAAGGCTGCGCGGTCTTTTACGCTACCTCCAGGATTTTGAAACTCGGCTTTGCCTAAGATCTCGCAGCCTGTCTCGTCGGATAGTCGTTTGAGGCGTATTAAAGGAGTGTTGCCAACGGCTGGAAGAATGTTAAGCTCAATAGTCTTATCGTAGCCCTTGAAGTCGCTCTCACCTCCGACAAAGCCATTGACATGTCCCTGTGCTTTAGCCAGTTGTACCCCATATTGATTTGACATGTCAACCTTTGAAGCTATTTCTGCAGCTTTGTGTGCTGTGGTGGTTAGTCTGCGGACGCTCTGCTTGAACATAGCGCGCTATTCGACACGGTATGATGGAGAACAATTTTGAGAGTGACGGGTGACACGAGTATAAAAGAATGAATGCATGGATACTTCATCTGGAAAATAATGATTTATGACGCAAGCGGCACAAGAATGCCGCGCGCTTATGACTTGCCGCTACGCCATCCTTATGTTTGTTGATTCTCGTCCAGTTGTTGCCATCTCCTAATCGTAACGCCAAAATTTCGGGGAGCCCAAGTCCTTGTCAGAATGCCTGGTAGGGTCTCCACGCGAACGCATACCACGTCGCGAGTTTCTCATAAGGCATCCACCCAAATATTGGCTTCCCGCAAATCTACCTCCTCTCCCTCGATAGTCGTCCCAATAGTCGTCCCAGAGGAAGGACCTACATCTACCCTGCGCACACAGATCTGCAATGTTTTCAGCGATGCGCAAAAATCTGCAGCTGGGCACCGCAAGCTGGTCGTGGGGCTGAGAAAGATACAAGAGGCTTGCTGCTACGAGTCCACGCGGCCTGGCAAGCTTGGCCAACAAGAATTCAATGAGGACGATTTCAACGTGGAGATCGCACGATGCGTCATTCGGTTGATGGGCGTAAAGAGGAGTGAAGCCGTAGGTGACCGGATCGTCCGCTTTTTGGGGTTCTTTCTGCGTCATGCAGGTGAGAAAGGTAGGGAGAACTCATTACGCTGGATATTCCATCCAACAAGCGCTGAAATTTCTCAGATGCTGCATTGACCAATGAATCCGAGATGAACGACACGCAGTCTTTCCCGGAGACTTCGAGCACGCGATTGACCTCCCATGTCCTTTCCATCTTGTTGCAATTCCTTGCGTCGAAAGAAAAGACAGTTCGCTACCGCGCGACTCAGCTCGTTGCTCACATCATCAACTCATTGGACTCCGTTGACGACGAATACTTTCATCTCCTAAAAATGGGGCTTCTCAAGCGTATAAGGGACAAAGAATCGATGATCCGTGTCCAGGCTGTCCTGGGCCTTGGTCGGCTAGCTGGCAATGAGAACGATGAAGACAAGGACAACGCCGACAGCGATGATGACGATGCAAATGGATTATTGGAGAAATTGCTCGAGGTCCTCCAAAATGATCCTAGCGCAGATGTCCGCCGGTCCCTTCTGCTCAATCTACCTTTAACACCGGGAACATTGCCGTACCTCTTAGAGCGTGCTCGAGACCTCGATCCGGCCACGCGTAGAGCATTGTACTCTCGCCTGCTCCCTGCTCTGGGGGACTTTCGTCATCTGTCTCTGTCTATGAGAGAGAAGCTGCTTCGCTGGGGCCTGCGTGATCGTGATGATAACGTACGTAAAGCCACTGCTAGACTTTTTCACGATCGTTGGATTCAGGACTGTGCGGGTCCCCGGCTGGGTGGTGAACAGGGTATGCCTGAAGAAGCAGTGGTGCCAAGTATTGACGGTGTACTAGAGCTGCTGGAACGGATCGATGTCCTCAACTCTGGGGTTGAAGGTGGCATAGCCTTGGAAGCCATGGAGAAGTTTTGGAGCGGGCGGTCTGACTACCAGGACACCGTCAGCTTTCAAGATCCGTTTTGGCACCATCTGACCTCAGAAAGTGTATTTTTGGCTCGGTCTTTCAACGACTACTGTCGCCAGCAGCCTGATGGAAAGTATGAAACTCTAGTTGAGGAAAAGATGCCCGAAGTAACAAAGCTTGCATTCTTCCTTCAGAGATACACGAACAACCTGGTCGAGTGCTTACGACGGAACCACGGCAGAGATGAAGGTGATGAAGAAGAAGACACTGTCGAACAAGAATTCATTGTGGAACAGCTACTGCACATCGCGAAGTCTTTGGACTACAGCGACGAAGTCGGTAGAAGAAAGATGTTCGCGCTTTTAAGGGAAACTTTAGCCATCGCTGAATTGCCAGATGAAATCACCAAGCTCTTTGTTAACGTTCTCCGCGATGTTTGTGGAATGGAAGCCGCAGGAGAAAGAGAATTTTGTGGTGTTGTTCTAGAGGCGGTAGCAGAAGTACATGACGCTATCGCTGTTGAGGATCCAGTTGCCGATAACGAGGACGAGAGTTTCCATTCTGCACATTCAGAGATCACTGACAGCACGCCGACCAAGTCTAAAGTAAGTTGGAGTCCTGAAGAAGAAGAGGCCAAAGCCATTAAAGAGATCATGATCAACATGAAGTGCTTGCACATAGCGCAGTGCATGTTACAGAATATCGAAGGAAACCTACAGCAGAACGTACACTTGGTCACGATGCTCAACAATCTTGTTGTACCGGCCGTTCGAAGCCATGAGGCTCTCCTCAGAGAACGAGGGCTTCTTTGCTTGGGTCTTTGTTGTCTTCTAGACAAGGTATGTGAATCGGTCTGCATATATCGTCTGAGATACTGACCAGGGTTGGTTACAGACGCTTGCTGATGAGAATTTGACTCTTTTCGTCCACTGCTTCACGAAAGGACACGATGCGCTTCAAGTCACTGCAATCCATATTCTCACCGACATTTTAAGTACTCACCCAAGCCTCATTTCGTCAACAACCGCGGACGCAGCCCGACAAAAATCGATTCTCAAGGTCTTTGCTAAAGGCATCAAGGCAGAGCATACTCCCGACGTACAAGCAGCGGCTACAATCGCTCTCTGCAAACTGATGCTGACGTCAGTCGTACAAGACGAGGACCTGCTTAAGCACATCGTCATTTGTTACTTCGATCCGGCAACAAAAGACAATGCTGAAGTGAGGCAAGCTCTGAGCTACTTCCTGCCAGTATATTGCCACAGCCGCAGAGAGAATATGGAAAGAATGGCAAATGTTTCAGGTGGAGTCATGCATTTGCTAGTAGATATGAGTGAAGAGCTTGTAGAAGGAGAGGAAATGGTTGGGATTAGTACGGTTGGAAACATGCTAGTGGACTGGACGGATGCCCGAAAACTGGTGGTCCAGGACGAAGCATCAATCAGCTGGGACGAAGCTGGGAAGACAGAAGTCAAAGCTGTCAACGGTGACATTCACCTTGATCTGGCAGGAAGCCTTCTGGAACGGGCAATAAATCACGGATGTTCAAGTAAGAGGAGCGGTCATTTGATGTTCCGATGGTGCTAAACGGTAATACAGAAGAAAACAAGAAAGCTTTCATCGCCATGCTCGGCAAGCTATACATATCAGCAAATTCGAAGACCGAAAAACTCCGAAGCACGACCGAACTGGTCATAGAAGCTATCGATGCTAATGTTGCTCAAGAAGCGGCGTCTCGCAATGCCCTCAACAAGTTACTCTCAGCCTTGAAGAAAGCCTTGGCAGAAGCTGAGAAAGTCAAGGCAATCTCTGGGGATACCCTGGCGTCTTCTGGGGAAAATGATGGTCTAACTCGAATAGAGGGGAAAAGGGTGGAAGACTCTGATGATGAAGGCGTTACGAAGGTACATGACTCTTCGTTGGAAGAACTTCTAAACGATGAGGACGACAACTCGTGATTACTACGCAGATGTTTTGCTTGCGCCGTGCTTGTCCATTGGAACAGCACGCTGGAAGACTAGGAAACTAGAAATCTATGCTTCTGCGTAGAGCAAAGGAGTCTGTGTCCTCGAGAACTGTATTTGGTCGCACACTTGGACCACAACGGCAACACCACAGCCATCAAGTACCTCACCTACGGTACCTAAGTAGGTACTAGAGGGCGTTGCCTGGACGACGCTTGTGTGAGCCACGTGAATCTAAGCGCAGCGCTAGTGGGCCGCTTCGCGTTAAGTACCTAGGTACTTAAACCCTTCTTTTCTTCCACTCTTCCCCCAATCTAAGTGTGAGTACTCCGTACCTACTTCTTCTGAGCTATTTCTGCTTCGACATCACAATTGCTAACCCTTCGTGATCAGGCACGGGCTTTACGAGTATCTACTTGATGCCGCGCATGACTCGCACCTGCGGGTACAAGTTGTAAATTGTGTGCTTGGACAATGAAGGAACATGTCACCAAGTGGTATGCAGTGGCGACGCAACATGGTTGGATTGTCCTTGGCAAGCTGTACTGTACAGAGTTTCCAAAGGTGAAAGGTCGTTTGACCTCTATGCGAACTTGGTGATCGATGTATCCATTGCCAAGCTCCTTCCTTGCCATACTATTTCTCATAGCAAAGCTTGAGCTTTTAATACGCCATCTAGCTAGCTAATTTCTTCCACTCTCACTGGACCCCATAACAATGAGACAATCCCCCTGACAATCACCTTACCAAATCTCTTCCTTGTCATACTCTTCCCCATCATGAATATTTACTTCATAAAGCTTAGGGCTTGGCCAGGTGATCTAGCTTGCAACTCTATCCACTCACTAACAACAATCACTTTGCCAAATTTCTTCCTGGCCAATTGATGCCGTGCCAGGTTCCTTTCTTGCCATATTCCTTCTCATGACAAAGCTCAAGACTTGGCACGACCATCTAGCTAGCTACTTCTTACACTTTAATAACTTCATAGCAATAGCAATGACAGCAATTCCCTGACGATCATTTCAGCGACTTTGCAAGCACGCCGGTGAATACTTGCCGCTGTCACCAGCGTTACTACTATTGTCGGCGTCATCTTTGATGGTCATTGTCATCTTTCACTTTTGGAAGCTGTCATGACAGCCTTGAACCCAGGCGTTGTGTTTTTGTCTCAGCGAAAGCGCCCGGTCTATTACTACACTTTCACTCGCTACGATGGAGCCAGTATCTCGCGCCGCAAAGGCTGAACAGCTGAATTCCGAGAAACGTAAGGCCAAGCCTAACGGCGTGGAGGCTGCCAAACTCCCAGCGCAACGTTCGATGGCGAAGACCGGTTTCGTGAATCATGTGAAGAAGCAGTTGGCCTTGTCAACCGAAGCAGCTTGCGAGTCGATGAAAGAATGGACGTCGAATACGCCGTCGATGACCATATCAAGTGAGGACAAGCCCCAGGACAGCCTCCGCCAGCTGTTGACCCTCACCAATATTGATGGTGTTCTTGAGGATCTCGACTATCAGGAAGAAACCGAGTTGTTGACACCGGACGAATACCGAGTGAGGTTGCACGTCCAGGCTGGGAAAGTGGATCCGGCTGTACGATTTCGTCGTTGGAGGACTGGCTAAAGTGAAACCAAGTATTCCTTGCGGCGAAAAATCTCACGTCAACGGCCCCGAGCCTCTGACCGCACGAGTAATGGCAAAATGGTTGAAGAAATCAGGGTCGAGGTTTGGCTTTGAATCCAAGCTTGTCACGAATTGGTCGAGGTGCTGCCTATCTTCTCGCTATGAATCTCACTGAGGAAGATGATCCTCGTAGTCGAATGTGCAACAAGACTGGCGGTTCTGTCTATTAGCCACTCTACCGCAACGAAGTTTGATCAATCGACTTTCAGGCCATTGCCTACAAAGCCGTCGCTGACGATAAGCCAATGCTTGCAAGTATCGCACTCAGTGACTCAACAGACGAGCCGACGCCCATAAGCGTCTCTCTCCCGAAGGATTCCGCAAGTTGCTGCAGACGCCACAGCTGATCTTGGTCATGGAGACAGAGTGTATTGTTCTGGATCCGCTGGTCGCACGTCATGGTTCAATAACTAACGCTCAAAAGCACGGCGATCCATTCTATGTTGCATACGATCGAGCCCGAAAAGATCTGTTCAACCGTAAAGCCAGCCTAAGAGCCGGCGGAGTCGCCGAATACCGGCAAGAGTACAAGAATTTCTTCCTGTCGCACTGCCCTCCCTTCAGGCCCGGCCGGCGAGACTCACGAGATTGACGTCTATGAAACAGACGACTCTGCCTCTGGCAACAATGAAAGCCACATTTCCGTCAGCAAAGATCATTGCCACGCAGTCGACGTCAATCTTAGAGTCTAATTGCATCGTCAATTTCCTCCTAGACCCTCGCCTCAGTGTTGGTGATCGTCTCGACGAATTGCTTACCGGATTCGGACTCGCAGATTTGCAACACGATGACAACAGCGAGATGGCGATGCTCTTTGCCAGATTCAATGTCCCCATTCATGATGGGTCCCTCTCGGATTCACATCAACGTGTATATCTGCATGTTGAAAACGCTAATCCTTCCTTGGACGGTCTTGACGAAGTCCCGACTGCACCTCTCGGCCTTGATACCGAATTGAGTGAAACATAGATTGGCGATGTAATGGTTGCCGCGTTCAACCACCTGCACTCAATCGGCATGTTCCAACTTGGTTAGGAACCCCTGCCAGGCACCTACGAGTGCCGGGTTTGCAAGGCTTCATTCTTCGATTTTGACATTCTGTCGGAACATACTAAGAAATACGGCAGAGTTCTGCGCTCGTTGACGCCAATCGCACCATTGCACGTGCACTGAGTCCACTGACGTCTGCAACATTTGAACATGTCAAAGGCCACTTTGATGAAAGAATCAACCAGCGCCCATGGCTTCAAGTTCGCCAAAGCAGAAAGAAAATCAAAGAAGAGCAGGGTCTCTGCAAATAACGCTAGCAATGATGTACTCGTCGACAAAAGGAGACGGAAGAGGTGGTCTGAAACGCTGGAGCCAAAACCGGTGAAAATGAAAGAAGAAGGTCGCATCTTTGGTGGCTTCTACTGTCAAAGGCAAGAGCAAGGGAAGTGAGGGGGGTACTACCACGAGGAATACGATGGTGAGTCCTTATCTTGCTCCTACTCTCGTGCATCCTCCACTTTGCTGCATGCTAAATTACAATAGCATTGTCTTCTAGATATGCATCGGAATATTATTGTGCCAATTGAAGCATTGTCGGCATTACCGCTACCTCTTGTATCTAGCTAGTGGTACTTTTTTGCCATTCTTGGGCCAGATATCGAGCAAGCTTTCTTGGGATCACCACTACCTCTTTTATCTAGCTTACAGTGCTTCTTTGCCACTATTGCCTTCGTCAAAGACATCATCAATCAGGTTGCTGCCACCGTCTCTGCCATCTTCTTCAAATAAGGCTTGTTAAATGACCTATCATGACAGCGCAGCTCGTCTAAGAGCATATGGTTATTAGATTGCGTATAGTTGGCATCCAATGGTGTTAGTCGGCATCCAAGGGTGTTGGCAACCTCGTTGATGTTAGCAAGTATCTTGATTTTGTTACGAGCTTGACCACAATAGTGACTTGGCATGTGTACAATCGCCAAGGTACACATTGCTACTCTAGATAAAGCAATCTTTTCACCAACTTCAATAGGCAGTCAAGTTGCGCATTTAGCATTGCCAAGCCACCACTCCGTGCCAATTGCGGAAAGCCGACTCGCCGGGTAGTGAGAGTGAACTGAGTAAGCGAGGCGCTAATCAATATATAAATCTTTCGCATCCCAACCCCTTCTTTTCTTCGGCATCTAAGTGTAAGCAACCCATACCCATTTTCGGAAAACAACGCTAACCTCTATTGATTAGGCACGGGCTTTACGAGTATCAGTGAGGATTCGTCCGAGATCTCGTTTTTGCTAGTTGAAAACTATAACTATGACCACTCCTTATGGTCTTCGGATCGTATGGGAATTTTTGGACGACTACATTTGTCTTTGACAAGACTCTGACTTTTCATTGCTCGTCGTCCTTTATGGATGGCCGTAAAGAAGAGATTGATATCACTTGGGAACAATACTGGAGGCTTCTAGGCTCAACACCATAGATAGGCATTTCCCGTATGAACGCCGTAATTCGATTCTAACTGATGACCTTCGACTGCCGCTGTTTTTCTATTCGTTTCCACCAACCATCGTCCCGTTATCCCTCTAACATAGATTGCTCAGGTCCACACGATACCTGTAGACATCGAAAGACCCCGCATCATGGTCAAGACTGCGCTGGTGACCGGCGCGACAGGCTTCCTTGGACGTCAAGTGTCACAAGCTTTCCAATCAGCAGGGTTTCAGGTCGTAGGCACAGGCTTCACCCGAGCCAACCCTCCTGCTACCCTAAAGATCCACTTGTCCAATCCAGCTGAGATCTCGTCAGCGTTGCAAGCCATCAAGTAGGCGCTTTTCCCTCCGAGCCCCAATTTGGAAGTCGTTAATGAAGGAGTCCAACTGATGGCTTGGGCTCAAGGCCTGATGTCGTAGTACACTGTAAGCTTCGAGAATTGGCCCAGCGACTCCTGTCTAGACCACTGCATCTGCTCACTCATGGCTAATAGGCGCCGCGAACCGATTCCCTGACAAATGTGACGCCAATCCAGACGAAGCCAAAAAAACTAATGTTGAGGCTTCCAAGCATCTTGCTCATGCAACCTCGTCGAAGAAGGTCCTGCTCATCTACATCTCCACCGACTATGTATTCCCAGGCAGACCGGGGGAAGCTCCTTACGAGGCCCATGCAACACCAGAACCTACAAACCTATACGGACAGACAAAGCTTGATGGTGAGAGGGAAGTATTGCGGGCAACAGAGGAGACTGGTCTCGGCGTCGTATTGCGCGTACCGGTGCTGTACGGCAAGGCGGACGACCCCAAAGAGAGCGCTGTGAATGTATTGATGGACGTAGTGTGGAAATCACAAGAGAAATACTCCAGGACAAAAATGGACGACTGGGCAAGACGCTACCCTACGAACACCGAAGACGTAGCCCGGGTGTGCGTTGATACGGCTACGAAATACTTAAATGGCGAGCGGCATCAACTGCCTAAAATCTTGCAGTTCTCCTCTGAAGCTTGTTTTACGAAGTACGAGATTTGCCAACTATTTGCGGAGATTATGGGTCTTTCACTCGACGGAATGGTCGCAGTCAAGGCTGCCAACGACCCGAATGCAAGCGTGCAAAGACCCTACGACACACACCTATCAAATCAAGCGTTGAAAGACATAGGGATCAATGTGGGGACCCAGGATTTCAAGGCTTGGTGGTGAGAAGCGGTATGCGAGCTCTTCGAGATTGGACGCTGACTCAAGCATAGGAGGTGGGAGGTGAAGGCTTTCAAGAAGTGACGTTTGTGGAGAATCGGCGATGGATCAACCATGCATTTGAGCTCACGCTTTCAAGTTGCACACAATATCTGGCTCTTTGATAGTCACCGAATCTGAGGTAGGATTTCTAACGGAAATGATCGTGCACCAACAGACGTCAACAACGGTCTCGATACGACGGGACCTGTCTAGAATACTTGACCGGCTCTTGCTGGCTGAGACACGTTACAATCATATCAATGACAAATAACAACTCTCCAGCCGCTTGTTCCACTTTGGCTCACCGTGAACACTGCTTTGTGCTAAATGCTTAGCACTTGGCCGAACTCACGGACCTTTCGCAGTTACCTTACGGGGATATGCAGTCCTCCAAATGCCCCTCGGTCCAATGACCTTGCAGTCTTCATTTTCGAGGGGACTAAGCCAATATATTACGAGCGCATATGATCTAACCGACCGTCAGATGCCAAAAATCCCTACAATTGATCTCCAATAAGAAACCACAATTTAATGGCCTAATTCATGTGTATGGTTCTCGTTCCGAGACGCTGTATGAAGTAGTGCTGCCTTCGTCTTCGTACCCCAGAAACGTGTCTTGGGGAGCAGACTTCCAGGACAACGCAGAAACCAAACGGCCTAGTACCCAGAGCCAGTTTGAGTCTTGGACATCGATAGGATGTCAACTTTGAGCTTTTGATCTTCCAAATGGTACATAGACAGTTGCGTCTGAGGGTAGCGATTGCTGGTAGTGCTGGAAGCTAATTTCCAGACTCCATCTATTGGTTCGATGCTTTACCTCCCAACATAGATAAAGCTTTGGAGACTTGAGCTTCAAGGTCGGATCCTTCTGATGTTGTAGCTCAAGGCGCCAGTGAAATTGCGTGTAGGTAATCTTGTAAGTAGAAGCGTATCATGGGACCGAGGGAACTCAACTGCCGAGAAGATGATAAGATTTATTGGATGAATCCCTCTCCTACAGCACTTTCATGCTCTTTTCCAACGACCAGCGCATCGCACTTTAGCAAGATGCGGAGTTGTGGGGTTGTTCACGCCGCTCTGCCATGGCCCATGCTACTTACTCTATAAGCTTGGAAAGCGACTTCGGCTCTTTCTTCGCACACACTGCCGACTTCCTAACCCCCCAAACACCACCCACTCACTGCCGAATTTCTAACCCTTACCAAATCATCCACTTAATTGCTAGACTGACATCGGAAGGAACTTGGTATGCATGTGCCGAACTCCTTCGTATGCCGTGCCCTTTTTTAGTAGAACAATCTCATCCTCTTTCTCATAAAGGTCCTCAATGTGTGCCGAAAAGCATTCATTGTATATCTTTCGTCTGGTCCGCATTTCATCATTATTCTGATTCAATCACGCTGTGGGTGTCTCTCTTTCGTCCATGATGTTGAACTCTACTCTATCTCTTGTACTGCAGCACTGGCCTACCGCTGTCCTGTTTTGCCTGGCTGCCTATCTAGCCAGGAATCGCTTTTTCAATGGGTTGCACAGGTACCCTGGCCCTGTGCTGGCTTCTCTGACAGACTGGTGGCGCTTTTTTGATGTACTAGGCAGAAGACCAGATATTACACACATTCAGCTTCATCGACAACATGGTGATGTCGTTAGGTTGGGACCGAATATGTTGTCCTTTGCGGATCCTCAGGCATTGAAGATAATCTATGGTCTGAACAAGGGGCTTACGAAGGTGAGAGCCAAATCGTGTAGAAGTTGAAGGTGATCAGCTGAATCAAAAAAGTCCGATTTCTATCCAGTACAACAGGCTCTTTCAAATGGAGAGCGACTACCTTCTCTGTTCTCGACCACTGATAACCAGTATCATGCGGAATTGCGTCGTTGCGTAAATGGTGCTTTTTCTATGAGCGCTCTCGTGCAATATGAATCATCGGTAGACACTGTGACGGAAAAGTTCCTGGATCAGACGGAAGCTTTGTTCTCTTCAAATAACGCAATTTGCAATTTTGCAGAGTGGCTACAGTTCCTCGCCTTCGACGTTATTGGTCAAATCACCTACAGCAAAAGTCACGGCTTTGTGGATCGCGGAGAAGACGTTGACGGCATGGTTGGCTATCTCGGGAAATTGTTTTCCTACGTTGCACCGGTATACTTCTTCTTCCTTCGTGAATGCGGATATCAGTGCTCAAATGCATCTACATTAGGTCGGCCAATTCCCTATATTAGATCACTTCTTTCTCAAAAACCCACTTCTACGCTTCCTCGACAAGCACGGAATCATGTCTTCCACCTTCCCTGTTGTGACTTTTGCGAAAGCTCGTATGAATGAGCGCCTCGCAGAGATTGAAGCGCTGAAAGCGCACGGAATCGACACTGTCACCACGGTAACGGGTCATCGACCTGATCTGCTCTCAATGTTCCTCAAAGCCAAAGAAGATCGCCCTGCATTCTTTCACGATGGGCGCGTGCTTACCATGGCAGTCAGCATGGCTTTTGCCGGCTCAGAGACCACGGCGATTTCTCTGGCAGCTATTTTCTATTATTTACTGAAGAACCGTCCCTGCTACGTGAAGTTGATGGAGGAGCTGGACGAGGCGATTAATTCCGGCATGGTTGAAAATCGTCCCAGCGGTCTGGTGACTTGGGCTGAATCCCAAAAACTACCGTACCTTGACGCTTGTATCAAGGAAGCATTCCGTCTTCATCCAGCCGCAGGACTCCCTTTGGAACGTGTAGTGCCAGCATGTGGCATGGAAATATGCGGGCGGCTTATTCCTGGTGGGACGATTGTAGGCTGCAGTGCTTGGGTGATACACCGACGGCCAGAGGTATTTGGAGAAGATGTTGAAACTTATCGCCCAGAGAGGTGGTTGGAAGCGCACAAGGAGAGCAAGAAGATTATGGAAGGTTGCATGATTCAATTTGGCATGGGGGCCAGGACGTGTATTGGAAAGAACATCAGTCTTCTAGAGATCTACAAATTGGTACCTAGTTTTCTCAGGAGATTCGAGGTACGGTCTTCCCATGAAATTCTTTGGCTGCTGCCGGACGATAAAGCTACCAAAGATTGGTGGTGCTGACTGCTTATTTACCATAGGTTGATTTGGCGAATCCCGACAAGGAATGGAGATTGCACAATGCCTGGTTTGTCAAACAGCTGGACTTCAACACAACTTTTAGACCTCGAAGCTTGGCATATGGTCATGCTTGAGAGCGACGCTCATGTATCGAAGAGGCTACTAGCCAGCTCCGGAAATATGAGGTTTTTCACCATATCTCGGATTTGGATCACTTCCTCAGGGTTTACCTGTGAGGACTCTGCCCTTCTTACCATGACGCCCGCAATTATTCGATTCCAAGAAGCCATTGTGTCCTTTTTCTGTCTTGTTCTTTGCAAACTACGATAAGAGCGTGAGTTATTTCGTACTCTACGCAAATGCGAGGCCCAGCGTTGTCGGTCTATTCATAGTGCTTTGCCCCTGGGTAAGTGGGAAACTGAAGCAAGCACATGGAATTACCCTCCTCGCTCTCGGTTTGGTTCAGTGCTCGCCGGTGGTTTGAAACGCGCAGGTCAAGCGCGGATGGTCCAGTGTCCTGTTGACTTTGATGAAAATTAACGCACCTAATCCGCCGCTTAGTCATCACAGTGAAAGACAAGACAAAGACATTTGACCCTCGCATGACAAGGAATGCAATTAATCAGAAGCTGCAAGCAAAGGGCTTCAATGACCCTGTGGTGGCTACAGTCAACAAGTCAAGATCAGGAGAGAGTGTCATTATCACCACAATGCCAAAGTACAAGAATGATGTCTTGATTGAACACAAAGATCAATGGGAGTCTATTGTGGACACTGTCAATGTCACCAAAGATGCCATGTTACCAGGAAACAAAGGCGAGTTCAGTGTGTAAAGGTGGTTTGGTGGTCACATGGCTATGTGACCAGCCAGACTTATGATTATTTGTTCATAGTTGTCATAGCCTGTGGCTGCATACAGGAATGAAGAAATAAAAATAAATGAAAAACCTAAGGTGCCAGATGGGCACGTATGATTGCACATGGCATTGACATTGAGACATTCAGTGGGGATCAGGGAAGGATATTGAGATATTCAACCCTGTACTGATACTAGCATAACACCCTCTTTGGCTTACCAAGGAAGAGGTCAGGATCAACAAGAGATACTCATCAGCCATCTTGACCACCAAATCACAAAAGGATGCAAACATTGCAATGCGCCAAGGCCTATGTATTGCAGGCAACAGAGTCCAGGTGACTGAGTACATAACCTACAAGCCCAGTGACTAGTGTGACAAACCTGCAAATTTATTCCACAACACAACAGCAAAATAAGTTTTTTATTGAGCACCCGAGTGTTGTCAAAGAAACCCTGTTGAATCCAAATATTTAACTTTCAAAAGAATCAGACAATATATTGGTGTTGTACAGCTCTTTTGAGGTTTGCAAAGGTTGGAAAATTTTCCCTCACCAATAATTAAGGATGTGTAATGACAGTCATTTGAGCCCTGTGACAGTCAGCTGACAGTGATAGGGTGACAAGGTATATGACTTGACAAATAACAAAGCTAACTCAAATTGGTTAATGTCTACTCGGTACGAGGTTCTACTGGTCACTTTCTTTCTCTTTGCAAGCATGTAAAATGGGCTTTCTACTCTTACT
Organism: Platismatia glauca; assembly: GCA_963556305.1. Lineage (NCBI taxonomy): Eukaryota > Fungi > Ascomycota > Lecanoromycetes > Lecanorales > Parmeliaceae > Platismatia > Platismatia glauca. The sequence continues at coordinate 479,240 of OY745778.1, forward strand.
CTCTTACTAGCAAGCTAGATACACAATGCCTCTATCAGATGCTGTTGTTCATAGTGCTTTTGTTAGGTACATTGACCAGAACAAGAAGGAGAAACAAGCCCGCTGTTGTTATTGTCACAGAGAATCTGCTAAGCACACTTCTTGCCAGCGAGATCATTTTACAAAATGTCAAGTCTATCTGAAGATCATGAAAGAACAAGATTAGACCAACAGCATTACACAAACAGCCTCTGGTCTAGCAGATGAGTTGCAACAATCTCTTTTTTTCAATATGCCACCTCTCAAGCGTAAGCACCTTGACAAACTCTCTGCAATGGCAATCTACTATGGAGGACGACCAATGAGTCTTTGAGAAGATGAGTCAATGAAGGAGTTGATGATCAACGGGATTGGCTACAAACCATCATCCAGAGATTGGATAGCAGGAACGTTGCTTGATGAGGCTTATTTGGAGACCAAGGAGAAAGTCGACAAACTTCTCAATGAGTTGCAGCTATTGAATTTTATCAGCGATAAGAGTAACAATCAGCCAGGGGATTGAATTCTCAACATGTGTGTTGTTGCCAAAGGACAGTCTTTTCACGCCTACTCTGAATCGGCCAGGTTCAAGAACCTTTCTGCGGAAAACACAGCAAAGTGGATGATTTCTATAGTGGAGCAAGTTGTAAAAGGTGACTTCAAGAAGGTCAATAGCTTTGCTACAGATACCTGCAACTTGGAACGTGCGGTATAGGACATTCTTCAGCAAGATCCTCAATTCAAACATGTGTTCTTTGTACTTTGCAACTCTCATGGTCTACAGCTACTGATAAAGGATATTCTCAATCTACCAGAGATTGATACAGCATTCAAAAAGGCTTTAAAATGCGTCAACTCTCTCCGCAAGGCAAAGCGTCAACTTGGTCTTCTCTGCAAGCATCAGCAAGAGGTCTACGGAAAAAAGAAAGCACTCATTGCCTCTACAATTCTTCAATGGGGCACTCAAGTCAATCTCTTGCAGTCTCTTTGGGACAGTAAAGATGCGCTGCAATCCTATGCATAGGATCAGGAGGGTGGAGCAGGATTCAAGGCATCTGCGGGCAAACCTCCAAATCAAACAATTGAACATCTAAGAGACATCATATTCTGGCAAGAGATTAACGAGCTACTGTCTATCCTCAGACCCATTCATAAGCACAGAGGATGTCTGAGAGAGAGAAATCTACACTCAACTTGATGTATGATAGGTGGCTGGCAGTTCAGCGTCATCTAACGCACCAAACTTGCTACAATCACTTTGAGACTTTCTAGCCAAAGGATTCTTAGAGAGACTCCACAAACAAATTCTCCCCATTCATCGAGTTGCGCACTACCTCTATCCAGAAAATCATGACAAGCACTTGCCAACACTCAAGCAAATGGAGTTGTTGGCATTCTTGAAGCAGCATACCCCCGGTCAGTACCATGCGGACATTGAGACCGAATTTTTTGACTTCCGGGAACAAGAGAATCAGATGCTCCCAAGCAACAATGCTTGGAACAACACCAATGATCCACTACTATTTTGGCGCAAAGTCACAAGTGTAAGCCCATGTCTTGGAAAAATAGCCCGGCGCATCTGGTCAGTTGCAGCAAACTCAGTGCCATCAGAGCAAGCTTTCTCGACAATGAACTTTCTCCATTCAAAGCTCCGCAATTGCCTTACTCCAGAGAGGGCAAACCGGCTGCAGTACATCTACATCAACCGAAGGGCGCTTTGGAGGCTAGATACTTGGGTCTTGAGTACAGAGGAGTTGCTACAAATGGGGGATAAATGGATTGAGCAACAAAGCAATACAGTAGCTACTCAACAGGAGGAAGAGGAGAACAAGGAGGATGACAGTGTCACAGTTCCGTTGGCTGAGGATGCCGAGAATATTACAATGATAGATATTGGCCGTGGCAATCTTTGAGCCTGTCGGCCATCACATTCTCTGAGCCTGTCAGCCATTGCGTTCTCTGAGCCTGTTGGCCATCGCATTCTCTGAGCCTATTGGCCGTTGCATTCTCTGAGCCTGGAGGTTCAATGGCAGGATTGAGCGGCCAAGCAAAGCAAGCAGAAGCAGTAGAAGCGTAGAAATGTAGACCTTTTCAGCGAGTAGGCAAGCTGAGTGCAGGGCGCGCAATGGGAAATTTTTCTTAGTGCGGTCATTTGCCTACATGACAGTCAATTGACCAAAAAGCTATGACATGACATGACACACATCCGCATCCCTACTGACCTGCCCAATCTGCTGATATTCAATGTCTACAATGAGAAACAGATTGGCAGTGAGGACAATGAATACACAGTTGAAAGGGAACTGTCCAAAGTTGAGCTACCAGCCAGGGCAATTATCTGTGGAGACTTCAGTGCTCATCACTCCTAATGGAACTCAAGAGTCAACAACCCAATCAGAGCTGATGCCTTGGGGCAATGGCTGAAGCAACAGAACTGTGAGCTGATCAACACACCAGATGAGAGCACATATCAGTGGTATTGCACTAATGGAGCCAGCTCTGTTCTGGACCTGACATTTGCCACACAAGCAACAGCTGAGATTGTCACTGATTGGAGCATACATGAAGTTATCTACTTCTTGGTCGAGGCCCACGGTCTCAACCAGGGACCGTCGGCTAGCGTGCCAGAATCAGCTAGCGTAATTAACGTCAATTTAGCGTAATTAGTGCCAAATCAAATCATTGTACTGAGTAAAGGCTTCTCTTTTTCCACAACTCTCTTCTATTCCGCAACTCTCTTCCCTTCCTTCAACATTTGTGAGCAATTCTACAACCTACTGAACTGAACTAACATACAAACCCTGTCAGAAAATGCCTTATCATTGACGTGCCGCCCTTGCAAATGCTAATGGGAGCTGGGAGCATTGGATCGTGCGCCAAACTGGCAAAACATCAGCCGCCCAGCAGTGAGTTCTTCTATTAATTGTTCACTTTTTTGAAGAAACATTCTAATATTGCGTTTATCAGAGTGCGTCAAATGGCCAGATACCGAGACCGCTGGGGCTTAGAGTCTAAGCCTGTGGGGAAGAATTTAAGTGATGAGGAGAAATTGTGGTATTATCGCAATCATCTTTGGATGTTTCAGTTTTACTGAATAAACCTCTAGATTCAAATTCTTTTGGAAGGCTGGCCATCCAGCCAAGTGCCACTCATGTAGCAAAGGATATGAGGTATGTTCATTCATTGTTATTGACAACTTATTGTATAGACTACGTTTTTGACAAAGAGTTAGTCTCGGCCAACTGGCAACAATATTCCCATTGGACTCGATGATTTAGATCTCCTGCCTTGTGGTTGTGTGTACAAAGTAAGGATTGTTTCAATTTTTCTGAAGAATTTTTAACAGTTTTGGTTTTAATGAAGAACTAGCAGGCAATGCTCAAACTCTGGTTATGGCTTCAGGACTCTGAACCAAGAATTCTTGCAAAGAAAAAACATGTAAGTTGTTCGCTTTTTTTGAAGAATTTATCTAACACTTCAGTTTTAAAGGGCAAAGATTCCAACCTCGCAACTCTAGGCCAGCATCGCATTACAACGATCCAAGTCTTTGAAAAGTTCTTTGGGGGTATGTATTGTTTGCTTTTACAGAAACTATTATCTAATATTGCTTTTTTAGAGTAGAGCTACAAGACAATAGCAAACTCTCATTTGCGTGCTGATGCGGCACACTTTGTTGCTGAGGCAGAGGAGGGTAAGTAATTTCTCCATTTTTTCTGAAGAGTTTTTCTAATGTTGCGTTTAAACAGATGCCGCACTGGGCTCCTCAGAGCTGTCAGACTTAGATAGTGACAACAACAAGGGTAAGTAATTTCTTCAATTTTTTTGGACAAGATTTCTAATATTGCGGTTAAATAAAAGATGATGAGAATGATGAGAATGATGGGGATGACAATGGTGGGGATGACAATCTAGATGATGAGGAGGGTGAGGAAGATGATGAGGATTAGAATGATAAGGTTGAATGATTTTTCAATCTTATTGAATAAGTAGCTAGATAGTTTGATGACTTTAGAATACAGCTGATAAAGAACAAAGTATAGTTGTTCAGTTTTATTGAATAGTAGAAAGAGAAAGCTTGATAAAACTGATCAAGTAGATGAAAAAACTAGTAAAGCTGAACAGCTAGATTTTTTTTTATTTCTTTATTTCTGTATGCAGCCAAAGGCTATGACAACTATGAACAAATAATCATGAGTCTGGCTGGTCACATAGCCATGCAACTACCAAATCACCTTTAGACATTGAACTTGCCCCCATTTCCTGGTAAAACAATTGTTGAACAGCTAGATAGCAAGCTCAATTTTATTGAATAAAAAACTAGATAGTTTGATAGCTCCAAAATACAGCTAGTAAAGAACAAAGTATAGTTGTTTTAAGAAAGTGAGTAACTGAATCAGAGAATTTAATAAAATTGAACAAATAGCAATAAAATCAAATAGCTAGATAGTAAATTTGACTTTATGGAATAACTAGCTAGATAGTTTGAATTTGTCTTATCATCAACTAGAAGCACCCATAAGATGCTTCAAAGAAGCTAGCAAACAGCCTCCAGGGAACAGCCCCCAGAGAACAGCTCTCAGAGAACAGCCTACCTCCAGCAAACAGCCTCCCAGGAACAGCCTCCTAGGAACAGCCTCCTGCAAACATCCTCCAGGGAACAGCCTCTTGCAATCAGCCTCCAGGGAACCGCCTCCTATAAACAACCTCCAGGGAACAGTATCCCTCCAGGGAACAGTATCCCTCCAGCAAATAGCCTCCCTTCTATGAACAGCCTCCAGGGAACAGTCTCCAAGGAACAAGCATGTTTGGAATCTATAAAGACTGCAATTAGGTGTTTGTGTGTGCAGAATCCACAGATGAGTATCTGTGTGCCCAATTGAGTATCTGCGTATGTGCAAAATTCACAACAAGGTATTCCCGTATGCAGAATCTATGTTTTGATATCTGCGTGTTTAGAATCAACATCTGCATATGCGCAGATGCCATAATTGGATATTTGCATGTTTAGAATCTAGAACAACTGCAATTAGGTGTCTGTGTTTGCAGGGAGTTACAAATAAGCATCTCTGTGTGCATCAACAAGTATCTGCATACATGTAAAATTTACAATAAGACATTTGTATGTGCAGAATCCATATTTTAGCATCTGAGTGTTTAGAATTGGTATCTTCAAGTGTGTAGAATCTATAATACATGTAACCATGAGAACAATAGAGAGAGTTGCAAAAACAATAATGTCAGGGAGGAGTTGGCCTTGTTTGTGGAAAGCAGAGTTGATGGAAATGAGATGGAGTGGGACTAGAGATTAACTTGACTCCCTCATCAGTGCCTGTAAGCATCCTGAATACGCATGACAGAACAAAAGCATGATTGCTAATTGCACCATCTTTTGAAGTCTTTGGCAAGCATCATATATGTGCATATGGCTAGATAATGTGCCCACAAGAGGCTTTGGCAGGTATATAGGCATGGCTGGGTGCGTATGGCTTGCATAGAAGATGGGGATGCAGCAGAGTCAGAGCTATTTTACGTCATATTCTGTATGATTGTTGTTGTGTTTGCAGAAGGCTTTAACAGGCAACATACTTTATAGAAGTGGCATTATGTAAGTATTTTTCAGGCAGATGGCTTAGCGGGCGGCGACTTGCATGATGCTGACTCTATAGTACTTTACAGTATATAATGGCTGCTGTGATAGACTTCAAAGGATGTTTAGTAGGATTGCTTACTGCTTTGAGTGCCTAGTAAGAGCTTTGGCGGAAAGGTACCTTGTTGTAGCTTAGATACCCAGTATGGAATATTCTACCTCAAATCATTGAGTGAAGTGCTCTAAAGTAAAAGGAGTACAATACTTGTTCTTTGCTGAAAAGAGGTTCTGATCTGGCAACTGGCTCTGTGTTGTTGTGGCATCTGACTCTGCTCTGGTACGGCAACCACTCAGTACCAGGTAATAGATGGCACTGCTACTTGCTTATTACTGGAAAGCCGTGGTTGATCCAGAAAGAGGTTTTTGTCTGGCTTGGGGCTGGTTATATGCAGAACAATGACAGTAGTGTGACTAGATACAAAACCAATGTAGGTCGCCTATCCCTTAACCTACTAGACTCATGACCAAATTAAAATTAATCAAAATTTATGCTAGGTAGTTGGACTGTCTCTGTAGCATCTCCAGTCCTTCTTGAGACCTGTAATAGCCCAGTAATGTAGCGGCTTTTTGTTCTATTGAACTTTCATAGAGAGCCCAGACAGTAGCAGAGAATCATCTTTTTACCACATCATGACTTGACCATAACATCTACAATGAGAAAAAAATTGGCAATGAAGAAAATGAGTACATATTTGAATAAAAATTGTCTACATTTGAGCTTGGTCCAGGGCATCCCTTTGTGGAGACTTTAATGCTCATCACTCCCAGTGGAACTCAAGAGTCAACAACTCAATCAAAGCTGAAGCCTTAGTCCAATAGCTAAAGCAACAGAAGTGTGAGCTAATTAACACATCAGATGAGAGCACATATCAGCAGTATTGCACCAACAGAGCCAGTTGTTACAATCAAGGCAGGTACGGGTTTCCAAGGCATTGCTTTGGCAAGTAGACTACTTAGACAGATTCCGATCATACTAATAAAGCATCTTTTTCCCACATATCTGCCTTGCCCACAACACCAGCTTTGTCCTGGACCTGACATCTGCCACCTAAGCAACAGCTGAGATTGTCACTGACTGGAGCATATGAGATGATTGATCCACTGGCAGTGATCATGAAGTTATTCACTTCTCAATCCTATCAGAGAATGTGGAATTTATTGCCAGCCCAGGTCTCTTAACAATAGCATTGATGTGGCCATATATGTAGAGTCAAGGACAGTAGCTCAAAATGTCAAAGTTTTGGAAAAGCTGATAGAGGTGGCATTTAAATGGGCTGATCAGAATGCAGTGCAGTTTGATGACTCCAAGTCAGAGCTGATACATTTTCACAAGTCACGCAAAGTTTCAACAACCACAGTCACACTACCTAATGGAACAGTCTTGCATCCCAAAGAAGTTGTCAGGTGGCTGGGGATCTGGCTGGACTAGAAACTGAACAAGAGAATCATGGCTGCAACAAAGGCAATGTACTCAGTACTGCGTCTTATGAACTCTGAGTGGGGCCTGAGTGCACATGCAAGCAGACAGCTATACTTTGCCTGTTAAACATTGACAACTTCATGGCCCAACCTTTGACCCACACATGACAAGGAATGCCATCAATCAGAAGCTGCAAGCAAAAGGCTTCAATGATCCTGTAGTGGCCATAGTCAACAAGTCAAGATCAGGAGAGAGTGTCATTATCACCACAATGCCAAAGTACAAGAATGATGTCTTGATTGAGCATAAAGATCAATAGGAGTCCATTGTGGACACTGTCAATGTCACCAAAGATGCCAGATGGGCACGCATGATTGCACATGGCATTAATATTGAGACATTCAGTGGGGGAAGAATCAGAAGACTCGGGGGCATGCCCCGATACCCATATATCCGCCAAGCATAGCATATGTCATCCAGACGTCATGTCAGGGCCGGCCGACCCCTAAGGGAGCGGCGGTGCTGTGGCACATCGGTCAGCTGCTAACCCGAATCATCGCCCTAGTGGCGCAGTACGGCAGCAGGCCTGACACAAGGTAAAGAGCCTAGTAGCAAGTATCTTCTCAGCTACCTTTCCTAAGCAGTTTAGGAGTGTGATGATTCTGTATGACTTTGGTAGCTAGCTGTCTCTGTCACCAGACTTTTTAAGAATAGCTCCTATTCCCTGGCGCCATGATGTGGGATGGTATCCATGGCGTAAGACAGTGGTGTATAGCTTGTTCATTATACCAGGAATGGTCTTGTAGGCCTGCCATATGTCATTGCCTTTAGCCTGTGACAGCCAGTTGGTCCATGTTGCTCTCTTGGCCTCTCTGATTTTATGGAAGTAATTGTTATGGTATCTGTGAAATTCCTTGAGCAGAAGACTGTCATCCCTATTCTGCTTCCATAGTCTTCTGGATCTGGCCATTAGGGTACATAATTCTGAGAGCTCCTGTGTCCACCATCTTTTGGAAAACAGTGATGACTTCTTGTATGAGATTGCTGAGTCTGCAGCGCCAGAGATGTATGTCTGAACCAGTTCTGCTGCTTTGTTCATTTGGTGAGTTGTAGGACTCTCACCCAGTAGCTGTCCAAGTTCGACTGATAGTTCACACAAACCTTTCAACAAGACACCATGAAACTCAGGCCAGTTTGCTTTGTCAATGTTGTATGCTAGTGTTGAGAGGACTGGGCTGTCCACAAATTCCACACTTTCTGATAGGATTAAGAAGTAGATAACTTCATGATCACTGCCAGTGGACCAGTCATCACATATGCTCCAGTCAGTAACAATCTCAGCTGTTGCTTGTGTGGCAAATGTCAAGTCCAGAACAGAGCTGGCTCCATTGGTGCAATACTGCTGATATATGCTCTCATCTGGTGTGTTGATCAACTCACAGTTCTGTTGCTTCAGCCATTGGACCAAGACATTAGCTCTGACTGGGTTGTTGACTCTTGAGTTCTATCAAGAGTGATGAACATTGAAGTCTCCACAGATAACTGCTCTAGCTGGTAGCTCAATTGTGGACAGTTTTCTCTCAACTATGTAATCATTGTCCTTACTTCCAATTTGTTTCTCATTGTAGACATTGAACATCAGCAGATCATTTGTTGATATGTCCAACACTTGGATGTCAGTGTCTTGATATATGTCTGGGTGTGGTGTGACTGTCATATCACTTGTGTTACTCTTGGTGACAAATGCCATCACTCTGGGTTGTACTCCAGTGTTGGCTGGAACAATACAGTTGAAGGCAGGATGTGAGATTGTTGTAATATGATCATTGCTCATCCATGGCTCTTGCATCAGGACTATGTCTGCATTGTTGGGAGTTCTCCAAACAAGTCTGCATGACATTTGTTGATCTGGCCACATTGTGTTGCACTATCTGAATTTTGTGGCCTTGAGGTACGCTGTTTGGTGTATTAGACATGTGAGTGTCCTAGTTCATCATTGACACTGTTTTTGATTGCATGGATGGCTCTGTATGTCTCACATGCAGGGTTGTTTGCCCAGTGTGGTCCTTGGCACTTTGCGCACTTTGCAATAGTATGATCACAGGATCTTCCTACTGCTTTTTTATTTCTATTTCTTCATTTCTGTATGCAGCCAAGGGCTATGACAACTATGAACAAATAATCATGGGTCTGGCTGGTCACATAGCCATGTGACCTTTAGACACTGAACCTGCCCTCATTTCCTGGTAACACAATTATTCTCCTCTTTCTCTCATCCTCTCATCCTAATCCTGTTCCAACTGTCCTCACCCCCCGGCATCATCTTCTGCCATACCAGCTTCACCAAGTATCCATTTCCTGGTTGCAATTCTGGTCTTCTGTAGGTATTGGATGGTGTTCTCAATATCTTGGTGGTCAACAGTGTGGGCAATCCAAAACTACCCAAATTCTTGCGCAGTTCATGTCTTTCACTGTTGTTGTTCCTGCACTCCATCAATAGGTGCTTTGGTGTCTCTGGCCTGTGGCATGCCCTGCACAATCTTGATTTCTGATTGATGGGTCCAGTGTAACTCTTGAAGTAGCCATGTCCAAATGTCAGTTGTTGAAGTGTTGAGAATATCAGTCGAGCACACCTGACACTTGTGTTCTTTTATTGAATGGCTATTCCCACAGTACTGGCATTTTGCATTGCTTGTGCACTTCCTTGTTGTTCTGTATACTGCCTGCGTATTTCCTGTACTGATATCGCGCTAGGCATGGCCACTGCGAACGCGCAAATCAGTTTCTTCACCAAAAGATTGCTGCAATCCTCAGAAGCATCAATCCATACATCAATGACCTCAAGTCAATGGCTGAGCAGCTGGAGGCTGATCCCAGTCTACAGGGCTACAAGCTACTCCACAAGAACCTCCAGCATCACAATCCACGCACCTACAATTGTTCTACTTCTGATGAGGTGGCTATAGCTTGGGAAGGTGATGCAGACAATCCTCTGGGTGTTCCAGAGGCTAAAGATGTGTTGATAGAGGCCAGGAGTGGTGAGAGATTCAGTGTTCCTTACTGGCATCCAGCATACATGCCTTTGAGGTATCCCCTCATTTTTCTATTTGGCAAACAGTCATGGCACAGCAACATACCCAATGCGTATGCTACTCTTGGCGGGAGTCTTCTTGCTCATTGACAAAGGGATGGCAAACAGCTGTTGGCGTCACAAGTGCAGGGAACCACTGGCAAGGGTGGTTCTAATTGAGTGACGCTGGCCTCATATTACCAATCTGTCTATTTGCTCTGTTCTATCCATCATTGCTGACCTCCCACACACAGGTATCTCATGCAGGTCCGCCGGGGCAAGTTCAACTGCCTCCTCCATTGCATTAGATTGCTTCAGCACTTTGTGTTTGATGCATACATTGCCATCAAGAGCAATAAACTCCATTGGTTGAAAGCCAATCAGAAGACTATTTGGGCTGATACATATCAAGCTGTTGTCAACGCTCAGGCTGCTGGAGCTACCACTGGCAATGAGGCTGGCAAACAACGCATTATCCTTGCTTCCTCATATCAAGGAGGTCCACAGTCCATGAAACAGCTCTACCAGGACACCATTGCTCTTTCCACCAAGTTTGGCTGTCTAGACCTCTTCATCACGTTCACCTGCAACCCAAATTGGAAAGAGATCAGGGAGAACCTTCTTCCTGGCAAACGGTCTACTGATCGCCCTGATCTCATTGCCAGGGTATTCCAATTGAAGCTAAAGGCTCTTATGAAGGATATTCTGAAAGGGAAGGTGCTTGGTAAGCCACATACCCCCCTGCCTCATTCTCCCCCCCCTCAGCATGCAGTAGCCCCTCATACCATACCCGTAGGTCAGTTTTTGGCGGTATGTCAGTCAGGCTGTAAGCGGAGGCGGTAAATTTGTCCCTGGGGGTGCTTCTGGCACGGTTCAGCCCCTTATTATGTCATAAGGCCTTCCTGTTAGCCCTGCAATGCCGTCAAAAAGGAGTCAATATCTCATGGAGGCGGAGCCCGGCCAATTTTTTTTTCGGTCTCAGCCCTATATCTTCATTGTTTACATGCTTTTCCAGGGAGAGTCCCAGCATATGCGTACACCATTGAGTTCCAGAAGCAAGGCCTACCCCATGCCCATATCCTCATTATTCTACATTCTGAGGATTGATTCTCTAGCGCCTCTGAGGTAGACGCCTCTGTGAGTGCTGAGATCCCTGATTAACATCTATTTCCAAATCTCTATGCCATGGTCACCAGATGCATGCTTCATGGCAACTGCAGTCAATACACCACCACTACAATAGGTACTCCCCCCCCTGCTGAGACTCAGAAAAGAACGAATGCAGCAAGCGTTTCCCTAAGGAGTTCTGCAATCATACCGTATTCTAGCCAGACTTTGGGTACCCCAAATACCATTGATGCTGGCCTGCTGGGGTACCAGACAATGAGAGTAAGCAGAACTGCTAGGTTGTGCCCTACAATCCCTATCTTTTGGCCAAGTATGATGCTCACATCAATATGGAGATCTGCGCTAATGTCAAGGCCTGCAAATACATCTTCAAATACGTCCACAAGGGTAGTGATAGGGCCAGTCTTTGCATTGAGCAAGAGAACAGTGGGGTACCAGACGGTGTGGTTCCAGATCCAGTGGACAAGATTCAAGAATATCAAGACGCACGCTGGGTGGGCTCTGCAGAAGCCTGCTGGAGGATCTTTGCATTCAAGCTACATGATCACAGCCTTGCTATTGAATGGCTGTCTATCCACCTCCTTGATCAACACAGTGTGTTATTCAACAACAATGTGGACCTGTCTGATGTGGTCCACTCAGTGGGAAATTGTCAGACTATCCTGACAGCTTTCTTCCAGCTAAACCAACAAGAAGGCCAAGCAGAAGACCTCTTCTACACGGATCTATCAAACCAATACATCTGGAAGAAGGATGTCCAGTTAGGCAGATGGGGATATAAGCCACTTCAGAGGAAGCAAGGTACTATTGTTAGAATGTCCTACATCAACCCAAAAGTTGGGGAGCTCTTCTACCTATGGTACCTCCTCCTGAATGTTCCAAGCCTTAAATTGTTTGAAGACCTATGCACAGTGAACAGGACTCTTCTTCCTATGTTCCATGGGGCCTGTACAGCACGGGGCCTACTGCACGATGACGCCAAATGGGATCAGGCATTGGGTGAAGCAGGGGCCTGGCAGGGGGGGGCATGCCTATGGAGTCTCTTTGTGACCATACTTCTCAACTGTGACCCTGCCAATCCTCTCGATCTCTGGAATAATCATAAGTCAAGGTATGTGTGCAAGAATATTATCGCGCTATTGGCCATTTTAAAACATCACCACTTTTTTGGGTGTGGTGTTGCTTTTGTTTATCTGCAAGAACTCCTCCCGCCCGGCGTATTTTTTTCAAATACCCTTAGTATGAAACATCTCTTCCCGCAAACATTACTTGACTGACCACTCACTTTCAGGTTATCTGATGACTGTGTCCATATCCTCCAGACTCAGTATCGTACCCTACCTCTGTCAAACAATGCCCAGACCAAGCAGGCCGTTGCCAAGGACTTCTGCCTTCATCTGATTCAAATTTGCTTGGACAAGAATAACACCAGCTCCACAAGGGATGTCAGTCTCACCACTGGCTTCAGCCTCCCAGCAATCAAGCAAGACTACAAGCAGTACAGTCAACTCCCGCTATAGCGAAATTGGATGTAATGGAATTTTCGTTGTAGCGGAATACTTGGCTAGCTTTCCCACAATCCTCGCGCAAATAACGGAAAATCTCGTTATTAGGAATTCCGTTACCATTCTTTGACTTGTAGCGGAATTATCATGAATCCTCCGCCTGCAAAAAAGAGTCGGAAAGGCATCAAGAATAGTCAAAGAAAGGCCTTACAAGACTGGTACAATGATGACTCCAACGGCAAACAATCTCTAAAGTCCGCAAGTCAATGGTGGCTCACAAAGTATGGCTACGAGCTGAGTTCATTGACCGCCAGCAAGATTCTCTCTCTGAAGTGGACCCACTTAGATAACAAACCAGTGATCACATGGCAAGACTCCTACAAATCTCGGGAGGCCAAGTGGGTTAACCGTTCTTGAGGAGGCTTTATTTGAGTGGGAACAACGTTACGAGGCTGGCAACAACCCACTCACAGGCGCAATTCTCCGTGAAAAAGCTGCGCAATTTTGGAGATCATTGCCTTGCTATCAAGACCTTCCTCTACCCAAGCTATCTGAAGGCTGGATTACTCGATTCAAAAACTGTCACAATATTCGTCAGCGGAGCAAACATGGTGAGGCTGGATCTGCGGACATCAGTGAGGTTACGGCTGAGATTATGGCAGAAATCCGTGAGGCCAGTGCATCCTACAATCCCGATGACACCTACAACATGGATGAAACAGGCTACTTCTGGAAGATGGTACCTGACAGAAGTCTTGGAACTGAGCGCACAAGTGGCTTAAAGCAAGACAAAGCTCGTGTGACAGCTGCATTGACCTGCAATGCTACGGGAACTCAAAAGCTTCCAATATGGTTTATTGGCAAAGCAAAACGCCCTCTCTGTTTCTGAGCAGCTGGCATTGAGACACTGGAGTCTCTTGGGGCTATTTGGAGGCACAATACTACAGCGTGGATGGTTGGTGGGATCATGAAGCAATATTTAGAGTGGTTTGACAGCTTGATGGAGCGGCCGACTCTTCTTTTGATGGACAACTTCAGTGCCCATATACTTGCGTGGGATTCTTTCTCCAGGGAATCTGCCGTAAAACACTTGAAATGGACGACCGTGATGTGGCTTCCTCCCAATGCAACTTCCTTGCATCAACCACTAGATCAAGGCATTATTCAGAACTGGAAGACTCATGTTTGACGGCAGTTCATCCGTTTTATGTTGGAATCATTTGATAGTGGTGTCGATCCTAAGACAAGTATGAATGTCCTACAAGCCATTAGATGGGGGATCTCAGCCTGGGAGAACAATGTCAAACCAACCACAATCAAGAACTGTTGGATACGATCTAAGGCTTACAACTGGTCTGGATCAGAGGAGGTTGTCGGTGATCAATGGGCTGAATCACAAGGCTTGTTGGATCCTATTGTCAAAGACCTGATTGCGCTAGAACATCAAGGCCAGATCCGGGAGCGTATGAACATTCAGGCCTTCTTAAATCCTACAACTGAACGGGTTTATGATCAAGATGAGGATGTGTTTGAGGCCATTGTTGCTTGCTATGGTGAGGAACGAGAGGCCAAGTCAGATGAAGAAGTAGAAGATGTTCCGTAGGTGTCAACTACAGAGGCTCTCTCCACTCTCACGACTCTGAAAATCTACAAGGAACAGCAGGGGACCGGAGATCCAGCGCTCTCAAAGGCCTTACGCACTCGAGAAAGAGAGTTGTGTCTCACCAAGCAGGCTAGCATGCATCAAGGCAGACTAGATAGCTGGTTTGGGAAGGATTCTGAGCGGCGGTAGCTGCGCCGATTTTTAGCGTACTTTCAATGTAACGGAATTCTCGATGTAACGGAATAGTAGTCCTGATTTTTCCGTTCCGCTATAGCGGGAGTTGACTGTATCATGCAAACAGTAGAAATTGACTCCTACGCAAAGAGCAGGGCTATGTGACCAATACTTGGGAGCAGATGTGGGCAACTCCTGAAGCTGACGCCATTTGGGACGCTGTCACTCATTCTACTGGCCAGCTATTCTTTCTCAATGGCCAAAGGGACACTGGCAAGACAATGCTCCAGAATACTGTGCTCCAAAGAGTCCAAGATGACTCCAAGGTAGCCATCGCTGTGGCTTCTTCTGGAATAGCCGCCATCCTTCTTCAGAGGGGCCGCACCGCTCACTCTTGCTTCAAGATACCCCTCAATGCCACTGCTCAATCTTCTTGCAATGTGTCAATGAAGTCTGACCTCACTGAGCTATTGGTAGCCACAAAACTCATATTCTGGGACAAGATCTTGATGCAGAATTGCTACAATATTGAGGCTGTTGATCAAATGCTCTGAGACGTCCAAAAGATCCCCGCCCCATTTGATGGCATCATCACATGCTTTTGCGGAGATTTCCGTCAAATCCTCCCTGTCATCAAGGGGCTTGAGTCTGGACGTCTTGCTTGGGCTACATTGAGGACCACATACCTATGGAATCACATCACGTTATTGAGACTCACCAAAAACATGAGGCTTTGAAATCCGAATCTCACTGATCAAGGCCGGGTCAATATGGAGGCATTTGCGCAGAGCCTCCTACATGTGGGTAATAGTACTGCAGCAAGAACTAAGGGGTCTCATGCTGTTGATTGGTCTACTGGCTGGCTACCTGAAGATTCTACCGCTGCTCTGATCAATATAATATACAGTGGTCTTGGCCCTCATTGCTCACCTGACTTCTACACCTCCAGGGCTAACCTCTGCACACCAAACAAAAACGTCGCTTACTTCAATCGTCAGGTGCTTGAGAAGTTTCCTGGGGGGCCAAAGATTGTGTGTAACAGTCATGATTAAGTGGTCAATCAAGAAGACAGCTTCCTACTCCCTACCAAGACCATAAATGCCTTTGAAGCAGCCTCATTGCCACCATATCATTTGGAGCTGAAACCGAACTGTGTGTGCATGCTGCTTTGGAATCTGGACCCAAATAAGGGTCTTTGCAACAGAACACGCCTACAGGTCAAGCATGTTGGGAGTAAGACCCTCAATTGCCGAGTTCTTGGGGGGGAGCATGATGGCAAACGGCACTTCATACTATGTATACCCCTTGCTCCCCCTGATTCAAATGATCTATATGCCCCTTTCCGCCAAATACAGTACCCAGTTTGCTTGGCATTTAGCATGACTATCAACAAGTCCCAAGGCCAGTCACTACAGCATGTGGGCCTCTGCTTATATCCCAAGGTATTCGCCCATGGCCTCCTGTGATGTGGCACCCTGGTTCATAGACCCCCTAGCAGTTGTTTATATACGCTTCCTTGATTCATTGAGTTTCCTTATAGAAAGAGCAAGTCGGAGTTGCCATATGGTCTCAATATAGCCTCCTATTTGCGACCCCTGAAGAATCGCAACATGATTGGTCAGCAAGTAGGGCTTAGTCAGCAAGTAGGGGTAGATATGGGGGTAGAAGTAGGCTAAATACTGCATAGAAGCAAGTAGAGTCTGATTTGAGAGTTGATATAGTAGCTCTGGGAAGATGCTGAAGAATGAGGCGGTAATAGGTGGCAAATTGGTGATCTTCTTGGCTTTCTCTATATAGGGCTAGGGTTTTGCTTCCATGAATTTAATTCATGGGCATAGACTTGTTCTTGGATTTCTCTATATAGGGTTAGCGCTTCTATGAATTTAATTTATGTGCATATGTAGACTTGTCATTGAAGAATGCTTTAACAAGACTGTTTACCATAAAGTCTCTCATATACTTGCGCATCTAACCGGCTACCATTCAATGTTGAAGACGGATGCCAAGGCACTGATTCAATCAAGGGTATTTGAGCTTGTCTCTAGAAAGCCACATTTGCAGTCTAAACCTAGGAACAAATGTGTTACCAGGAAATGGGGGCAAGTTCAATGTCTAAAGGTGGTTTGGTGGTTGCATGGCTATGTGACCAGCCAGACTCATGATTATTTGTTCATAGTTGTCATAGCCCTAGGCTGCATACAGAAATGAAGAAATAAAAAAATTAAAGTCCAAACCTAGGGCTGGGCGGGAACCTAAGGTTGAGCAGAAACCTAAGGCTGGACAGAAAAGGAAAGCGGCCGCTATGCTTGCTTAGAGAATGATATAACCCATCAGACCATCAGAAACACCCCCTCTTGAGCCTGTTTCATGCTTTGTTGACCCAGCAGGACTCTTCACTCTTAACCCCTTGTTGAGTGATTAAGAAGACTCCCAACGCTACATAATAGATTAATGGACAATGATGAGTTAGAATGGATTGTGATGGACTCATATTGATATGACAGATATATGTGATAGCAGATTATAAGAGCATATTACAACTACAAGTGTTGCTATAGGAGGATTATTATACTCTAGACATAGCCTTGTACCTATTGTTTGCTAATAAACATTAACATGTGAATAGTGTAGACATGCTAAATCCATTCTAGGACTAGGAACCCTAGAGGCTAAAACTTCTGGCTGGGTCTTTAACACCTGCGAAACCTTCTACAAGATAAGTTGTATAGAGCTGCCCAGTATGACTTCATGTTATGGCTATAGCTTTTAGACTCTTAGTCACGTGCTAGGATTATTACGTGACCGCTTTGTAGCTTGGTGGGATTTGACTTAGCAGATCCTTCACTAGTAGAATAGACAATTAATCTTATACACGCCTACTCAGTTTCACCCTTGCATGCAATTCCCTGCCGGATGCAATTGTAGGGTTAGGGCTTCTCCCAACCAAAATCCCTTCTACCATTTATAGCAGTACCACTACAATAAATAATACTGAATATGGCCTATCTAGCCTTGCTAAGACTATAATTACTTACATATGTACTGAATATACAAATTAGAGTAGATTGCTGTTCTGGAATATCAAAACATACCTTTATGTGCAGATTGACCCGGGCTAGCCCCAAGCCATGAGAAAAATTGCTCTACTAAAGTATATTTTGATATTCCAATATAGGAATCTACTCTTATTTCACATATTCAGTAATTCACATAAATAAACATAGTCTTATCAGGGTTGAATAGACCATATTCAGTATTATATATTGTAGTGGTACTGCTATAAATAATAGGAGGGATGTTTGATAGAGAGAAGCCCTAACCCTACAGTTGCATCCGGGGTGAAATCAAGTAATAGATTTGCTCTTTGCACCATCATAACTTGCTATGACCATAACACTTAATCAATCAATTAATCTATTAATCAATCTGCTGCTACCCTCAAACAGTCAATCAAGAGTCACAAATGTCTGGAACAACTATGTTTCAGAGACACCAAAACAACAATCTTTGAAGATAAAAACTGCAAAAGAATCTAGATCATTTTGAATTGCCATATCATTTAGGTGAAGCTGGTATGGCAGAAGATAATGCAGGGGGGTGGGGACAGTTAGAACAAAACTAGAACAAGGATACCAGAAAAGAGGGGCAAGTTCAGTATCTAAAAGTGGTTTGGTGGTCACATGGCTATGTGACCAGCCAGACTCATGATTATTTATTTATAGTTATCATAGCCCTTGGTTGTATACAGAAATGAAGAAATAAAAAAATAAAAAGTATCTATAGAAAACCAGAATAGCAATTGGGAAATTGATACTTGGTGAAGTGGGTATGCCAGATGACAAAGCAGGAGGATAGGGCAATTTGGAATGGTATTGGGATGAGGGGGAAGTGAAGGAGAAATTGGTTTACTAGGAAAAAGGGCCAAGTTCAATGCCTAAGGCTGTCTGGTGGTCATGTGACTACGTGACTAGCTAAGCCCATAATCATTTGTTCATAATTGTTAGCCTTTGGCAACCCGAAATGAAGAAATAAACAAAGAACTGCGCGTTCACAAAATTAAATTAAATTAAACAGATACTTTGTGTTTTAGTGATGTCAACGATGAATTTGGGAGGGGAAAGTGTCTAGTAAAGGTAATAATTTGGACCTTTTCAGGGTTCTATACCACACTCATGGTATTCATCGAAGTAACCTACGACAGCGCCAAAGTTGGGGCTGTGGTTGGATGACTAGAAATTCTGCTCCGCGATTTAGAATTCGATCAAGCATCAATCGTCCTTTACTCGAGAGAGCGATTATCCAGATCTACTTGAACAAGCATACGACCAAACAATGAAACGTTCCAGTCTAGAAAAAAAGTGTGCACCACCGAATCATCGCCTGAAGTAGGTCCGATCTCAGGCCTCATGATGAAAAGGTCCGCAGCACTGGTAGCAGAGAGTACAGAGTGTTGACACATCCAGCTAGGGCCAGAATTTAGCCGAACCCAATTGGTAAAATTGATCAGTGACTCACGTTCATGTTCAATTCAATACCGTCTGTGCTTTCCAAGGATACGGGCTTCAGTGACTACTGTTTCATAGTGCATTGTTTTACGTTATCTTCCCACATCAGTCTTTCGTCCTGGGTGAAGGCGGCCTTCCCATTGATTCCACAGAGGCTCTGTAAACTGAGACAGCCTGACAATAGCACATACAAATCCTTTAGACAAGACCCATGGCTTCGGCAGATGGAACTCCAAGAACATCTCGGAGATACTCGACCCTACACACAATGAGCTTCAATGGCTCAACCCAGGAACAAGGATAGACCTGGGACACATACTTGGCTTCTTTCGCGAGATCTTCTTTGGCTTTTCCATAGCTAACCCTAGACTCTCTCCATACCTCTGCCCGTTTATTCGCTGAGATTGTCTTGATGCGCATCTTGAAGAGCCCACTCACCGGACGATGGTCAGAAATGCGTAATTCATGGCGTCGGTAGTCCAATTGTTTAATATTTCCAGCACCACGATAGAGGATACGGTCGCACCAAGCCGGTGCTCGACGCTTCTCGCTTGTATCATATCGATCAGAGCCCACGTCATATTTGTACGTTGGAGCAAAAGTGATCGGAAATTCTCTGAAAGCTCGTGCTCGAAATCCTGGATTTCTTCTGCGCGATACGAGTAGCTGATCCCTCTCTAGCAGCTTTGAAAGGGTTTTGGCATTGACGGCCTTGACGACTGTGTCACGTCCCATGGTATCTATTCGATAGTTCAGATCTCCATTTAGAATGCAAATTTCGTGATCGAGAATCATGGAACCGTCTCCACCCCCAACAAAAGTTTCGCTTTGTGTCGAGGTATGCACCGGCTGCAATACTGTCGATTCCAGTATTGCTGTGAGATCGTTGTTGCGGTGGACAGTCTGTGTCTGGCCAGCGGCAAGATGACAGTTCACTAAGCATAGCGAGCTGTCATCGAGGATAAAGCGAAGAAGGAGTGCACCCTGCGGCCTGTGCATTAGTCTTTATATTTACAATTTTCACGCTCATACTAACCTTGTTGCCGTGTAGACCGCCCATTCCTCGTTTGATCTCCGCAGCATTGATGTTGCGGATTTGATGACGTTGGGAGCTTTTGACAAAAACGCAGCTAAACAGTCCAACCATGCTTGCGGTATGCAGAAGATGGTAAGGCTCATCGGACGGCATGCAATCCTCTACGCATCTGACAAGATAGTCACGCCATGCTCGGTACTGCCGGCTCATGTGTTCCTGCTCTGAAGGATCTTTCTTCCTGTTCGCCTTGAACAAAGTTTCTGGAAATTGTTAGATCAAGCTGTGACTCGGCAAGTACAACACGAACTTGCAGTGAGCTTTTTGTCCTCCAAATCTACGAGCTCCTGGAAGCCAAAAACCAACAAGTCAGGTGGCTCACCCACTTGAAGGACCTCCTGGAAGAATTGAGGTTCGCTCTCCTTGTAGCGAAAGTGCGCTGGGGTTGAAGCACCGGCATTCCACGTCACCACAAGTGCCGTTATCTCCCTAAATGAACAATATTCAGTGTCGCGGTTTTGCATGTCGTTGTCTGTCATCAGATCAGCATGTAAATGTGCGTCGCTAATTGTAGGTCAGGGCCTACCAAGCCAGTCATCTTCCAAAGTCCCATCCCAAAATCTTAGAGCATTGTCTGCGCCAAGCGACACGACCCGGAGGACTCCATCTTTCCAAAGACTACTCCGATCAGCCAATACATTAGTGATCGGGCCGCCATGAGCAGGCCAGTCTTTTCTCGTAGTCCAAGGTCGTGTTCTTGTATCATACACATAAAGCATGCCTGTACCGTAGCCAGCCCAAAGATGAAATCCAGCGCCAGCTAAAGAATTGATCTTATACACACTGACACTGACGATACCCAAACAAGTAAAGTCGGTGACTGAGTACATCGTGACTTTGCCGTCAGCATGACCAAAATAGACACGGTCGAGCTGGCCGCCAATGACTGCGCCAGAAGTGACACTTCCAACACCAGGTTGAGTGAGAGGCTCTTGGGTTATTAAAAAGGCTGCGCGATCGCTGGAATTGGGCCGGAAGATTCTGATATCTTTCCCCGCGGCCATCCACAAAGTGTCCTGTATGATGATAGAGAAGGTGTGACCCTTGGGTACTCTGTGGGAGAAAGCGTCGCGCTGGAGGTCTGGTAAGCCCGTCTCGTCCCCCAGCCAGACACAAAGCTTTCCACCATCATCTAAGGTCCACATAGAGCTCTGGTAGCGATAAATCTTTAGGATCTCCCGCCTGTCGTGTACGCCGGATCTTGTATAGACAACACTTTGAGTTGCAATATCGACTTCTTGTATGTCTCCATAATTAGTTCCAAGCCAGAGACGGAATCCCTCTTCGCGGGCATTCATTCCAGGTTTGAAAGCCAGAGCTGTAACTCGTATTTCCTTCTCCCCATGCCCAAGACTGAGAACTAGTTCTCCAGCGTCCAGATCCCAGACTTTCGTAAGATGGCCTGTTGTGCATACATACTGACCGCAGATATCAACAAGTCTGGTATCATAACTTGTGTCGATTTCTCGTATGCTGCTTCTGGGATATGGGTGCCGTCTATTTGAATTTGCTACTTCTGGGTATTCTGACGTTGCCGAGGGATAACTGGCCGTCTCTGACTCCTGATAGTCTGGTACATCTGTTTTGCGATACGGTGTCACTTCTTTGTCAAAGTCAACTGTGTGAGGAAGATATGATCTTTCGGTATGTGCTGTGTGCGAAGACTTCAATGTCGGGTCTCGCTTTGGCGGAGGCAGCAAATCTGGTGGCGAAGTGAATGTGCTGAGTGATTGTGTTGTGCTATTACGATTTACGGATTTTGCCGCAAAATGTGTCGTGGGGCTGGCTTGTCTACCGTTTGGGGCATCGAATTCTTGCGTCGATCTTCGCTGGTCCTGCACCCTACGAGGCGGAAGTCCCGGCGGATTATCTGCCATAGTATGGCGTGGAACAGTACCTTGTGTAAATACAGGTCTTCGAGCATCGGAGCCTTGTGACTTCTGAGCTACTACTGCATCGCTAAGACGCCGCGTTCCATGTGGAACTTGGGAGGCAGGCTCTGGGGCAAGCTGCTTTCCATTTGTGCCTCTCGCTCCATTTCGTGGTGTTTCATGCCGGTCGTGCTTGTCAGACTCCGGTTCTATACTCTCGTCGCTGCTTGGCGGTGTGCTGAAAGGGGATATCCTTTTGTCAGCTGCAGGAACCAGCGGCTCAAGATTAACCTTTGGGGCCACCAGAATTGGTTTTGTGGGTATTTTGGGTTTATCTGCACGTTTCACAGGTGGTGGAGGATTCCTCGTCATGTTTTCAATGAGGCCATCATCAGTGCTTCTGAGAGCGGGTTGGCCTTCCATACGATTATTCTCACCTTCTGCCATCGGAAACCGGGGAGAAGATGCCTTGGTGTGAGGTTCAATTCTCATAGGTGGAACTGGAGTTGTTCGCGGCGACTGCGGGCCTACGCTAATAGGTTTCGATGGCTTTGTAGTCGTTGTTTGGAAGAACGGCTGCATGCTGACTAGTTGGGGGCCATTTCGAGGGGAAGTTGGAGAGTTCACAGTGACTAGAGGAGGAGAGCAGGCCGCAGAGAGTGAGGTGGTTGAGACTGGACGCTGCAATACTCTAGAACTATGCTGCCGAGGACGAGGGACTGGGGGACCTGCCATTCCAAGGGCTTTCGGTACGAAGGCCGTCCCAGTGGTTGGCCATGGCGAGGAGTTTCGGGGCATGTCGAGCGACGCTCGGGCACTTGTTTGAGTGTCATCTTGTGCTTGTTCCGATTTAGCTAAAGGCCTCGAAGGAAAGAGGATCGAAGGTGTCGTCGGTCCTGAGCTCGTGCTTGATTTGTTTTCAAACAGCGATCTCAAGGAAGACACGGGTTTCTGCCAAAAGCCGCATTCAGCAAAGCCCCTGTCGACATGTTCTAGATTTACTAACAATGGAAGCTTCGTCTGTGCCATCTCCTGTAGGGTTCCCCATGGTGTGGATCTTTGCTACCGCATGCGTTCGGAGTCTGATTTCTACGCAGAGGCACGACAAGGTACTGGCCTGCTGCTGAAGCAGCTGCAGGATCTTAAGTGAGACAGCTTATTGAGATGGTCGCACCGAGGCAGGTCAATAAGAGATACATTGATGGGCGCATTCACACAAACACTTGTCGTCATGATCAGACTTCAAGCAGAGGACACGGAGTCTGACATAATAAATAGGCGATGAAAGCACTGAAAGGACGAGCAGACATATTAGCAGAGCCTTTCCATCGAGAACATTTTCAACGTTGGAGCGCCCATAAGTCGAAGCTGCTCTAAATTGTTGAGAACATGGACGATATGAAAAGAGAGAGTTGAGCGAAGTCGAAGGTCAAACCCTATTGCGCAGAAGTAACAGAGTGGTATTGGAGTTGGATACAGTAATAGCGAACAAATGTCTATTCATACCTGAGGCTCCTCAGTCCGAGGGTCTGAGAAAGCGGGATGGTTCCCCTCACAGCGCGGGCTCGTGGCTTCGCAGACCCCAATCCCAAGAAAAGGACGCGTCAATATTGAATAAGTCTTTATTTGAATCGTAAATTGCTCACCTTGCCGTTCAATACGCGCTGCCCACAATTAATGTATTGAGTCAACGACTCAGAGATCCCAAAACACCATCATTACTTATCATGTGGTCAGTGCTGCTCATACCACACATCACGGCTCAAGTACCAGGGTATAACATGTTTGCAGCAAGCATATCCTCAATGCTCAAGTCTCCATAAGATCCCCATGCTGTGAGCACCCACTCTACAATTTCACTCACGTAGACTGAAAACATCCTGATTCTATGACCAGGTCGCAAATGGTTCGACTGCGCAGAATGCCATCAAGAACAAGAAGACCATCCATTGCTGCAAAATTTTGATATGGTATCTACAGAGCAAGCTGGCCTCGTGCTTACATTCTCTAATCAAAGAGTATAGACCTTTGCTTGCAAGAAATGTAAGAAATGCTTTCGGAAAGACGCCCAGGAATTCGAAGACAGGTGGGCGTTGGAAAAGCGAGTCTGGTTTCCTCCTTGGCTAAATGATGCGGGCAGTGACGAGTATTGCCCTCACTGCGACAACCATTTCGTTCTCGATGCCAAAACACCAACGCCAGCCCTCAATTTTGAGGGTGAGGATGCTCGCGTAGACGCTCGCATGCTCAAGGACGATCGAATACAAGGCGAGCAGCAGCGATCGATTTTCAATGTCAAGGATGCCGCGGAACGGCTTGGATGACTTCTTGAATTGTACTAAGGGTCAAGCTGGGGTGGGCTATATTGGCGGCATTCGGCGGAGTTCACAAAGAGACAGGTGTAGATCTTGCTCTAACGGTCAATGGGAACAAAACGGCGTGGGACGAGAAGCATGTGATGCAAGTCTTAAAGATAACACTGCTCGCTACGGATACCAGAACAAAGTTGAAACAATTAGCCACCAGGTGCACCCCCATCGCTTCTTGTGAGGATTGCTGCCGTGCCAGTACCTGGCGTCCGTCCTGTCTTCTTCTTCGCTGCCTCTTCTTGTTTCTCTGTCTCTATGCTCTTCACGTAAGATTCGATATCCTCTACAGGGAGCATCTCAATGGTCTTCCCAGGAGCCATGATGGCGATCTCGATGTTCTTTGCCCCCGTTTGAACGACCTCCAATAAGGATTTGACGGTCAGCTTGATGGTTTCTTCTCGATCCATATCGTCTTTGTGATTTCGCTCTAGGAACTCGCGAACTGTCTTGCTGGACCTCCCTATCGCATTGGCTTTCCTACGCAGCGTCAGTCTTTATGCTGAATCTTCAAACTTGCGATGGACGAGAGACCTACCACGCTGAGTAGATGCCTGAAGGTTCGGTTTGATAGAGTCGCGGGGTTTTGTCTCCTTTGTCAAACCCAACGATCAGGGTACTGATTCCAAATGGCCTCACGCCTCCGCTCTGTGTGTATCGCTGTTGTACGCCAGCAATATATTTTGTAATGTATTCGATTGTTACCGGATCCTCGACAGTCAAACGATGCGACTGCGCCTCTAATCGAGCCTTGTCCACCAGTATACGAGCATCAGCGTTCAGGCCGGCGAAAGCGAGGCAGACATGCGTGTCCACAAGGCCGATCTTCGAAGGGGTGATGCGAGTATCTTGAAGCTTCATCGCGGATCGTTTTTCGCAACCTAAAACCACAATATCCTTTCCCTTGACACCAACGGCACAGGTACCTACGTATTCGTCAATACGACATCGCTGTGACCTAATGCCATTTCGACTATACCTCGTTTGACGGCCTCCAGAGCATATTCGACTTGGAACACATGGCCATCCGGGCTAAAAGAGACATGATATGAGGTTTGTACACGACCTTGCTGAACAATCCGATCTTACCTGAAGACTTGAGTATCGTCAGCTTTGCTTGTCAATAGCTCAATCGGAAAGAACGCTTACCCGACAATGCTCTGTCGTACCCTGAAGCCATGACGTGGAGAGGATCTGTAGCTCTAATAAGAAACCCCAATTCTAAGGAAGCTCTACAGAATGAATCAAGACCGTTGAATGAGAGTAAGTATCTTACTTCAGGACTTAAAGTAGGTAGAAGATGGCGCGTCATTCTTTGGCGCCTGCCGAGGCGGGCTGTTGCCGCGGCTTGGCATATCAATTTCTCCGCAGTGAGATCATATGTATCTGTCATGACTACTATTGCCTTTGATTTTGTTTTCTAAGCATAAAATGGTGACCACGCGCTTGAACCCTACATCGTTCAATCGGTGTCTCACGGCTCCCTTATCAATATCATCATATCCTACAAACCTTTTCCGACCGCGTCCAGCGGCTCAAAACCGGTGGAGTTCCGCCAATATCGAACCCCGGCAACCGAACGCTCTTGGCGGTACCCAAGACGGGCCCAGTCCTCGGAGTCGTATCAAACACACTTCCGAATCGTACGCCTCATCAGCAATGCTGCGGTCACTAGCGCTAACATAAGTTGACATAGATATCCTGAAATCAA
This sequence comes from Platismatia glauca, assembly GCA_963556305.1. Classification (NCBI taxonomy): domain Eukaryota; kingdom Fungi; phylum Ascomycota; class Lecanoromycetes; order Lecanorales; family Parmeliaceae; genus Platismatia; species Platismatia glauca. The sequence goes on from OY745778.1 coordinate 505,351, forward strand.
ACGGGATAGCAAATTCGGCCAGGTATGAGGAATCCGTGACGCCCAAGGCACCCCCCCAAAGACTGAAGTTAGAGCAGCTTTCCCAACATCATGTTCAATTTTTCAAAGATTTGTTAGGTGCTCAATCCGCCGTCATTGACGGAATCTCCCAGGATGCAACCGATGATCTAGAGCCATTTAACAGCGACTGGATGCAGAAATACAAGGGTCATACGAAGCTTGTCGTTAAACCAAGCTCGACGGATGAAGTCAGTAAATTGCTCAAATATTGCAATGACAACATGCTGGCTGTTGTACCACAAGGCGGTAACTCAGGTCTTGTGGGCGGCTCGGTTCCTGTATTTGATGAAATCGTGATAAACATGTCTCGTATGAACAACATTAGAGATTTTGACGAAGTATCTGGTACTCTCGTGGTCGATGCGGGATGCATCCTAGAAGTCGTCGACCATTTCTTGGCGGAAAGGAGTCATACTTTTCCCTTGGACCTTGGTGCAAAAGGCTCCTGTCACATCGGAGGTAACGTAGCTACCAATGCAGGTGGGCTGCGTCTACTGCGGTATGGCAGTCTCCACGGGAACGTACTCGGTATCGAGGCAGTGCTCTCAGATGGCACCGTGATGGACGATCTGAGCAGACTCCGTAAAAACAATACAGGCTACGATATAAAGCAACTTTTCATTGGTGGCGAGGGCACGATTGGTATTATCACGGGCGTTTCAATTCTGTGTCCACAGAGATCAAAAGCTGCGAATGTAGCTTTCTTTGGCATCGAAAGCTTTGAGAAAGTTCAACAAGCATTTCGCACAGCGAAAAGCCAATTATCCGAAATCCTTTCCGCCTTCGAGTTGATGGACGGGCAGAGCCAAAATTTGGTTCATGCCATCACTGGCAAGAAGCGCCCGCTAGAAGGCCAATATCCATTCTACTGTCTGATCGAGACGAGCGGTTCGAATCCCGACCATGACAGCGAGAAACTAGAGAAATTTCTCGAGCACGTAATGGGAGAAGAGATCGTATCGGATGGCGTTCTTGCTCAAGATGAGACTCAGATCCAGTCATTATGGTCATGGCGTGAGGGCATCCCCGAATGCCTGGGACATTGGGGTGGGGTGTACAAGTACGACCTCTCGATACCATTACCAGAGCTTTACAAGCTTGTTGAGGATACGAGGGAACGTCTTACATCCGCTGGCCTTGTTGGCGACGACGAGAAACACCCGGTAGTGGGTGTTGTAGGTTATGGCCACATGGGAGACTCTAATTTGCATCTCAACGTTGCGACAAGAAGGTTTGACAAGGAGGTTGAGAGGAAGCTAGAGCCGTTCGTATACGAGTGGATTGCTAAACGCAACGGCAGTATCAGTGCAGAGCATGGCCTAGGGCTTGCCAAAAAGGCGTTCATTGGATACAGTCGAAATGAGACTATGATACGACTGATGAAGCAAATCAAAGACCTGTACGATCCTGTGAGTAGGATTGACCACTTTTCGACTGTCGGATGACTAACTCTACTGCAGAAAGGTATCTTGAACCCTTATAAGTACATTTAAGTCAGGTAAATAGTAGACTTTTGACTTGCCACTTTCGCGGCAGCTGTCTCGTATATACTTTGCTACACTGTACTACCAAAGCCAAGGATATAAAATTCATTCAACGGCAGTATTGAAAAGTCTTAAGAAGAAAGTACTTAGCTCAGCCTAGAAATGAAAATCTGCATAATATGTACGGAGAACATCGATAACTAGAGTAAGTCCTTTTGAAATGGTCCCAAAAATGGCATCATTGGTCCTACTTTCGTCAGTCTTCGTGAGAGAATAAGTAGATAGGGATAGCAGCTACTAGAGCTACTCAAATACTAAGGGGAGAGGAACATTTCCGGATGTATTTGTCGCCGCGATGTAGCAATGGAAAAACCAATCGCGATTACGATATCTAGAAGAGAACGAATCCGATACTTTCAAGATCAAATACTTTGTTAAGAGTTGTGCGGAGTGGAAAGGGTTAGTGCGAACAATGTTGGACCGAAGAAGCGGCAGCGGCAGGGAGTCGCCTATCTACCGGGTTGATTGTTGCCGTGTCATTTAGCTCTGTTTACATATATCCCAGTAAGAGATTTTTATAATTCGATGTCAAACATCACCGCAGCTTATCACAAGATCTCATTGGTTTTCGTGCACCTTTGGTCTCGAATAGACCACACCTCTATGCCTAAGTTGTTTGCGCTATGAACGAAAGCGCAATGGCGAATCAATATCAAGTCCTCGAAGAGCTCGGGAGTTAGTGAAACCCGGAAACTGCCTTGAGCATGAGCTGACTGTTCTCATAGGCGGAAGCTTCGGGGTAGTATACAAAGCGATTGAACTCGCATCTGGCGAAGTTGTGGCGATAAAACATGCATGCACAAGCAATAGCTACCCATATACAATGTTGGCTGATATTCTCCAGATCGATCTTGAATCCAGCGATGATGATATCCAAGACATACAACAAGAAATTTCTGTACTCAGCACCTGTGACAGTCCTTTCGTTACTCAATACAAGACTAGCTTTCTGCGAGGTTACAAGTTATGGATCGTTATGGAGTACTTAGGCGGAGGGTCGTGTCTGGATCTAGTGGGACCTTTGACAGCCTCCGTTCTCAAAGCCGCGGCTGACATATCCAGCTAAAACCGGGTCCGTTCAACGAAAGCCACATTGCAATCATCTGCCGGGAGCTACTTCTAGGACTCGACTATCTGCACCAAGAAGGAAAGATTCATCGTGACATCAAAGCCGCTAATATATTGCTGGCGCAGTCAGGAAAGGTCAAACTTGCGGACTTTGGTGTTGCAGCTCAGCTTACCAACATAAAGTCGCAAAGAAATACATTTGTAGGAACTCCATTCTGGATGGCACCGGAAGTTATAGAGCAAGCTGGGTATGATTTCAAAGCGGACATCTGGTCACTGGGAATAACAGCTATGGAGATGGTTAACGGAGAGCCACCAAATGCCAGCACGCATCCGATGAAGGTACTGTTCCTGATACCAAAGGCGCCGGCGCCGAGACTTGAGGGTAGCGGCTATAGTCGAGATTTTAAGGATTTCGTTGCGGCTTGTCTCGTGAAAGATCCAGACCGCAGACCAACTGCAAAAGAGCTCTTGCAGCATCGATTCATCAGATGCGCTGGGCAGGTGGAAGGCCTCCAAGAGCTCATTCAGCGTCGACAAATGTGGGACAGCAGCAGGGGATGGCATGCCCACCCAAAATTCTACGAGGAGACGCTGAGTTCAATGCCTATGTCGGAAGAAAAAGAAGCTTGGTTATTTGATACAATCAAGGCTCCCACCATGATGATGTCAGGAGCAACCTATAGGCACACCCAAAAACGCCGGAAAGTCTCAATTATGAATGACGAAATGCAGGAAAGCCCAGAGACTGCTCTCGATCGGCTGACACTCGAGGATTCGCAGCCGAGATCTCAGTCGTCCATATCAACAATGCGAATAGCAGCCACGAATCGTCGATCGTCACCAATTGGAGCTGGTTCTCCTGCTAAACGAAGATCAAGCGGACAGAAGAAGCCTCTGGCGCCATGTACGGATTTCGGAAATAGTGGGTCAACTGTGAGACAGTTTCGACGCGTGTCAGACAAGTCTCCAGAAGTAGAGCCCAACGCAGCTCTAGCGGAAAGGGAGGGTAATCACCACCCAAAGGCCGAAACAATGACTAAAGAGGCGGTACTCGGGCGAAAGGGCTACACGAAGGCCGTTGATCAAGCCCTACAGGAGACTTATGCGCAAACTGGAAACCAGAGCAAGCGTGAAGCTATCTCCCGAGTAGCTCTTGCGTGGGATACTTTAGATAAAGAGGACCCTGAAGGAGAATACCACCTTCTTAAGCTCATAATAGAGAAGGTCCAAAAGTAAGCCTGAGGTCAAACGCTTGGCTAAGTAGGCCAAAGCTGATGTCTTTCCAGTGATCCTAAGCTGTCAGGACTCCTGCTACCGTCACAACCAGTGACACCCCAAAAGCCAAAACTCGTTTTAGCTCAGAACAATCCTCATCTCAAGAGTCACCGTCGCCGGCAGTCTTCGCTTCTGCCTGCAGATGACGTGTGGACAAATACTCAAGTACAGCTGCCTGGACAGCTTATTGACGGGATGGACCATACAAAGCAATTAGCTGATGTTTTGTATGGCAAGTGGGCCGAAGGTCTGAAGAACAGGTGGCCTAAGTTGTGAGTCTCGAGAGATGCATGGAAACATTCATTCCGCGCATTTTGAGATCTTTCAGCTTTCCATCCTTCAACCTTCAAGCAGGATGCATATAGCGCGGCGTTAGCTACATCATGCTTAGCATTTCGACAGCACAGTCCTTCAAATCTTTGGCCCCATTGGGCATTTTCAGGATGGGAAAACAAGGGACGAAATAGAGTTGGATCTCTGTGACAAGTTGGCCAGCGATTCTTTTCACTGTGATTATTTGGGGCTATCGACTGGATGAAGGCAGCCCGGGCTCTTGTACAAATACTGCTTGGCTTAGGAGGTTACCTATTTACCTACCTGTAACATAGTCTCTAGCTTGGTTGCCCTTTGATTTTGAGCCTGTGAAATGACACACATTGTTAACTGGTAGAGCCTGCTCTTAGGAATTTCTCTGAGCACCTCAGTGACTTGATGCGGCGCTACTATATGAGTACCTAGTCTTGATTGGGCTTCACGCTAGTTTCCTGACTGCTCTGCTCCCATTTGAGATGAGTACAGTTTCCGGAATCGGTAAAGCGAACCTTCATCCGCGGCCGATTGAAATGTGATCATGGTACACATAACATGTGACTCGAAGATCGTCCTCCCGGTCGATTGTTGGGTCATTCATTCACCGCGTACGAGTATCATTAAGCCATTTTGGTACATTTTTATGAATACTTGCACATTCGGCCTTTCTTAATACAGACCTTGTCGGAAAGTACTCCGCCATCAATGCCGCGGGCAGCTCCTTCACCTCACTTGGACTCCACAGCTACGATAGGACGGAGCCTCGAAATATCTCCCTGTCGATCGTCTGTACGCTCAAGCACTACTCAATCCCAAGAGCTCACCCCATCCTCATCACTTCCGAGTACACCACTTTTACCTACCAGGTCGCCATCGCCCAAAAAAAGACCACCGTATTCAGCAGACTCGGATTCCTTTCTGACAGCATTGGCAGCGCAAGAAAGACGCGTTCTCGAGCTAAGGGAGGAGTTACACGAGGCAGATGAAGACTTGGAGAAACTAAAAAAGCAATGGGCCGTGCATGAGGCCACGAAAAAGAAGAATGAATCGCGGCATTTGCAGCCGCTGCAACCCCTCAATACACCACCTGTCGGGTCAAGCATGCCTAGTGACAATGATTCAGCACGCGCCAGTAGAGAAATCGATAGACGAAGAATCATACCATCGAGTATCCAACCCTCTCATCGGAAGGTTTTCGCTGGATCAAGACATACTCGGGCTCTCTCCTTACTATCCCCTAGAGATACGAGAAGTCACTCTGATCTTCTACTACATGGCAACGGGCCTGCAAATCCTCACCAGGCTGCACCCAGTTCTGTCGCGGTACCCGCTACCGTCCCCGAACTTTCTTCTGTAGATGTCGAGTCGCGCTCGGACGACTTGTACAAAGGCCCGCACAAAGACGTAATGTTGGAGACTGGCAAGCAGCTCGTCGGTGACTTTCGGCAAGGACTCTGGACCTTTTTTGAAGACTTCAAGCAGCTTACTGTTGGAGATGAAGGCAGAAGTACTGCTGATTTGCGTAAATCTCCTCTCATAGCTGCCGGAAACATGCCAAGGTGGCAGCATATGAAAGAGAAGAGAGCTGCCTTTAAAGAAAGTCTAGTCAGGAAGGCGAGCGCTTCGGACATTGTGCGAGAAGCACCGAGAAAGTCTCAGATCGAGGTTTGTACCTCCAGGCTGAGAGTTGGCAGCGCCCCTAAGGGACCTACGAAAACCGTTGCGCCTACTTCATCCCCGACAGTTTTCAGTTCTGAAGCCGGAAAGAACGCCAGCTTCAACCAATCTGATGACGACGAATGGGACAATTGGGATATCCCAAAGGGATCGACCCCTCGAATAAACAGTCTTGTTGATGAAGCCGATCCAATGGAATCTCCTCTAACGGACGAGACCAGCCGAAGAACAAGCATGAGGTGAGTTGACTCGGCTTTTGTGGACTGCAGCAGGTCAAAGCTAAGTAAATTTTCAAAGCTCTTGGGATGCAACTCCTCGCGACAAGACTCTTCATACCTCGAATCAAGATAGAGACGAGATACCTTGGCCAGCGCTCACAAAGTTGACGCCTAGACCTTAGGAGGACCGCTCCTACGACAATGAGCGAATAGGAGAGGAGTCTTGCGGCAAAGTTCCATGACGAAGCTGACTCTTTAGTCAGTTTGGCGCAGACAAACGACAAGACGGCTCATTTCTCACACATCAGATATGATACCACCGTAGCACAGGAAACCTCACATACGGCCTCATTATAGGAGGAGGCCATCGCAATCTCAACCGTCCTACACTCTCCATTACCATGAAGGTTTGCATCTCGAGAAGGACTGTTTTGCGCAAAGTGCATTCATCATGGAGGAGCACCAAATCTGAGTATGGAAGGAGACGAGAGCGTTCTTCGTGAACCCCCATGCTTAGCTATCCTACATTATCCTTACCCTTTACAAACGACCTTTTCCTCACCTTCTAAGTCTATCAAAGTCGAGTGGCCTGGGTGCATATCAAATTACTCGAGTCTCACGCAAGGCTTAATTGTCTCTGTTGCATGCAGATCTGGACCTTGCCAAGCATGCCCAGGGGATATGCGTGCGTTCTACTCAGGGGTTTTCTCACGACTCAGGGGGGTTTGTCAAAATCGCCTGATTTCGTGTTAGTGTGGTCACTCTGGATAATCCGGCCTGCACACACATGAGTGTTGCGCTCCTGTCGAGCCATCCTGAACAAAGCATCACCCTCGTGAAAATGAGCTGCGATGCGAGAAACGCACAATCCTATAGTATTTCACCGACCCTTGTAAATTACAACGAGAGAAATAGTCGCAAGATTCTCCATTTGTAAGCTGCTCTTTTGAGTCAGTATTACAATCACCAGGCGTTGACAGAAGTCTGAAACCTGAAACTTGCTTAATTAGGAACATGGAAAAGGCGCTTTCTTTGTAGACGGTTTTCATCACGAAACCTACATCAAACCTGTCGAAAATATATTTATGAAATAGCTCCATGTATCGTATTCCAACTTCTTAAGTCAAAAATCAAGACATCAGGATTTGGTATTGTCGGTGCTGTTGCAAGGTGACATGCAACATATGTTGTACAACGGAAAGATCTCGGGTTTCAGACTTCTGTCGACGCCTGGTGCAATTTTGTAACTTATGGCCTTAAACGTAACTACTTGACTTCAATCGAGGTAATCTTACCTAACTCCGTACTCTAGTCTCGCTTCTATTTCGCTCAGCCCCGAACGACTCTGCCAAGACTTGTCAGCCCTACACGAGGCCGCTGCTCTAGGTATTCCCCTTCTAAGATCTCGGTCTAGTCAATCTAGGGTCAATAAGGCTCTGTGCGAGAGGGCCAAACATGAGTTTTCCTGGCATACTTGGAGGGGCCAGTGGTGGGAGCGGAAGCGGTACCGCTGGTATGAGCGACCAAGAAGCAGCGATGGTCAAAGCTGTGGGTCGAAGCCCGCATGACACAGAGCCAAGACGCGGCTGATAGTTGTTTGATGGTAGATGCAAGGAGCCATGGAAAGCTGTCCTTTCAAGACGGTCGTTTCCGGGGGGATGGGCTTCGCTCTTGGAGGAGCCTTTGGGTTGTTCATGTCAAGCGTACGTAACGCCAAAGCTCAAGATGTAGCATCGATATTGTGTCACTAATATGAATGTTCCATCCTCAGATGAGCTACGATACCCCATTAAGTGCCTCTGGACAACAGCTTACCGACCTGCCGTTGCGAGAACAACTGCGAAGGGGCTTCAAAGACATGGGATCGCGTTCGTTCAGTTCTGCAAAAAACTTTGGCTTGGTAGGCGCCATGTTCGCTGGGACCGAGTGCTGCATTGAAGGCGTGCGTTGTAAGCCTCGTAATCTACATGGGATATGACGTTAATAATGGCTCTAGTACCGGGCGAAGAATGACCTTACAAATGGCATAACTGCAGGGTGTATTACAGGAGGTGTTCTCGGTGCAAAGGCTGGTCCCCAGGCCGCTGCCATAGGGTGCGTCGGCTTCGCAGCGTTTAGTGCTGCCATAGATTCATATATGCGCATGGATTAAGAGACGCAAAGGGAAAAGTAGATGACATGGATTGGGCATTGTGTTTGGTAACCTGCATAGCGCGGCGTCTTCACTTCATGATAAATACTCTCCACTATCAGAAATTTGATTTCCATGAGTAGGGCATCGTATAGAGAGGAAAGATACATTAGACCGAGGGGCATATCCTGAACAGTGATCGCTAGCGAAGCGAAGAGCGTGACAAGCCATCGAACATTTTGGACAGACGAGAAACTGCCTACGCTTCCAATTACAGTAATAATGTTGGGACGGGAGGAGCTTATTAGAGAGGAAATGAATACATAGGAATTAGGATAAGAGACCGTACAAAGGAAATCGATCGACGAGGCCACAAATCCCATTCATAGAGCATGCAGAACCTGCAGATATCACGGAAGGCGCGAAGAGAGAGAACAACGATTGGCTGTTGCCAACAATGGGCCTCTTTCAAATCTTGTAATTGATTTCTCCACGTCCTTGCTGCTTGTTCTCTCGAAACGAAGTCTCGGCCATGCGATTGGACTACTCCGTCGAAGAGCCACTCAACAGAGAACCGCCTGTGCGCGACTTGGTGTCCAGGTACGTACCTGGAAGAAGAATATCTGGCATCTGTTGACACTCTTTAGTTTTATTACCAATTCAGGCAATTACCAAAGAAATCATGGGCCAATCCCCCACATAGCTGCTGCTGAGCATTTGGTTAAAGTCAATGGCCAGGTTCATCGACCTCTCCAGATCTCGATTGAGCAGCTCAAAAGTCGGTACACACAGCATGAGATCATTAGCGCTCTTCAGTGTGCAGGTAATCGACGCCATACCATGCGTACACTCCTCAAAGAGGTCAATGGGATCGATTGGGGTGATGGAGCTGTCATGAATTGCAGGTGGAAGGGGCCGAAGCTCAAAGATGTTCTAAACGATGCTGGAATCAAGTTTCACGATCTCAAAGGGGCTCATGTTGCCTTCGCATGCTACAAGACTCACGTCCAAGGTTCAGAATGGTACGGTGGATCAATAGAACTGGACAGGGCGCTGAGAGACAGTGCAGATGTCTTGATTGCACTGGAGGTATTCTTGCTATGTCTAAGAATCCTTAGATGGCGCTTATGGTTAGTAGATGAACGGCAAGCCACTTTCTATCAGCCACGGCTTCCCCGTTAGGATAATCGTGCCTGGAGTGTCAGGATGTCGCTCTGTAAAATGGGTAGATGAAATCACCGTGCAATCGGAAGAGTCGAGGAATCTTTATCAGCGATATGACTACAAAAGACTACCACCCGAAGCCACGGACAAGGAAAGCGCGAAGCGCTATTGGGACATCACCCCAGCTCTTCAGGATATGCCAATTAATTCAGTCATCTCAGAGCCCCAGAATGGAGACACTATTAGGCTGCCACCTTCCGGAGAAATCGATATCAAGGTTTATGCACTCCCGCAGGGTGACCAGGGACCGATTGTCATGGTGGAATGCTCGATAGATGAAGGGCAGACATGGGAGGCGGCTGAGGTATTGAGTGGCAATGACCTCAAGGCGAAATGGTGTTGGGCACTGTGGAAGGTTACGGTTCGGCTTCCAAAAGGGAAGAATCGACGAGTATTGTCTCGAGCTACTGACAAAGGAGGGAATATACAAATTGGTGATCCGGTAAGAAGGAATTCTCGTCTTCGTCTACTACTTTCGTCTACAGGCAGATCTGACCACTTTCAGCGTTGGAATTTGAGAGGGGTCGGCTATGATGGGTATGGGGAGTCTAGAGATCTCGATGTGGTGTGAGAGAGAAGGAGGAAGGCCATGAGCTTTACGGGACGCAGCACCCGCCAGCATTCACTTTCCAATTAATAACAAACTCGATTCGTCATGAGTGATGAACTGATGATGAATCGTAGAATCGATATAAAAGACAATTCATGATAATTACCGTATCCTTGCCATTACTTCTGAAGCTGCATCCAGTAAATGATATCAACTCGGCCGACAGCATCTTCGCTTTGTGATGAATGAAATAGCGTCGACCATCTGTAAGAATATATATAACATATTGGCTGAACAGGGCAAGTTTTGGAAATTAGCGTACATTTCCATCTTGTCCGCTCTTAGGGCTGAAAATTCAGCTCCAAGATTGCATACCTATCGCGGACGATAAGAGGGCGTAGGACAAAACCAAGCCCACCAAATTATTCGCGCAAATCTTCGCCCGGCCGCCCCAAATCCTTCCGTCTTCAACAACCACCTTTGGAGGGAGTGAGTATGAGAAGGATGTGGAGGAAATAGACCATGGTTGGCCTGGCCATGGCTGCCTCCCAAACTCTCTCAAATCAGCCATTGCTCGAATGGCTCAAGCCCGCAGATGAGCTCCGTACAGAGCAGCTTTGGAACAGTCTCTCTCCCGGCGTTCAGGGAAATGGATTTGCATAAGTAGGGGGAGAGATCCTCCTAATGGTAGATATAGAACATCAACCTACTCAATCATCCACCATCTACCGTACATCTTCAACACATCTGCACGGAGCATTTTGTACGGTAGCATCATCATCATCATCATCATCATCATACAGAAGCATCACCACCATCATCGTTATCATGTATGTGTACTGCCTTGTTCAGCCATCCCGATCCTCGTTGCTCCGTACAAAGCTGCCGCTGCCATGTTTCAAAGTTGTCGCTTCGTACGAAGCTGCCCCAAGCTGTCGTATTTCAAAGCTATCGCTCCGTACGAAGCTGCCTGCCGCTGCCCTGTTCCAAAGCTGTCGCTCCGTACGGAGCTGCCTGCCGCTGCCTTGTTCCAAAGCTGTCGCTCCGTACAGAGCTGCCTGCCGCTACCCTGTTCCAAAGCTGTCGCTCCGTATGGAGCTGTTTGTATATAGTGTCTGGCTGACCTGACTTGGTACAGGGCTCTTGTTCTGTGGAATCCCACTGCCACCGCTGCGGCCGCAAATGCCACTGCACTTGCCTTGGTGCCGGTCGGTCAAAACCCCTGCTTTGAAGTAGGACAGCAACAGCTCGCTCCTTGGGTACATGGAGGGCCTGGCAATGTTGTCCTTAGTCTTCCAAGACATGATGTTGATTTTGTAGGGGGGGCAATCCAGCCTCATCAAATTGGACAGCACCGGGCTTCCTATATCAATGCCATTCTTATACAGTCAAGAGGGCAGCCTCCCCCACAAGCTTGTACTCAGTGTCAAAATCCGCGTCCGGGACTCTGCCCTTTTCCTATATGCCATTCTTTGAGGGGGCATTTTGGAGGATCGTGCGGGAATTGTAAATGGCGGGACCACGGGTCCCAATGCTCTCTTGTAAGAGGGCCGTATGAAGACAAGGGAAGTAGCAGAGAGAAAGAGGATGGCGGCCGTCGTTCAAGGTCTCCTGGATCTCAGGAGGAGACTGATTGTACCAAGCAAGTGGAGGGTCCTCAGGTTGGAGAGAGAAAGCTGCTGGGGGCTGGGGAGACTGACACTTCCATGATTATCTAAGACAAGCTATCTGTGTACAAAGTAACTGTCCTATAAAAAAAGCTCAAGTGCATTACAAATGATAGCGTACGAAGCAACTGAGATCTCAAGAAACTGATCGGGCTCTAGCTGCCGACCGCTATGGTGACTTGTACGATCGAGCTCTGGCTGCCAACCTCCGACCACTCTGATGGCTTGTACGATCAAGCTCTAGCTGCCGACCGCTCTGGTGACTTGTACGATCAAGCTCTGGCTGCCGACCGTCGACTGCTCTAGTAAATTGTACAATCAGGCTCTGGTTGTCAGCTGCTTTGATGATTTGTACAATCAAGATCCTGTACGAAGCAACTGAGATCTCAAGAAACTGATCACTTTTTCTTTCCTTGACCTTTGAGCTGACTAGTTTGATGCCTCGTACGGCCAATTTGGATCAGAAGACTTATGTGATCACTTATTTTGAGTAGCCCATACGATCGGGTTCTGGCTGCCAACTAATCTCGTGATCTGTACGATCAAGCTCTGGCTGCCGACCGCTCTGGTGATTTGTACGATCAAGCTCTGACTGCCAACCAATCTTGTCTGCTAGCTGCCGGCAAATCTCATGGCTTGTACAATGAGACTCTATACGATCAAACTCGAGCTGCCGACTAATCTTGGGGCTTGTACAATCATGCTCTGGCTGCCAACTAATCTCGTGGCTTGTACGATCACGCTCTGGCTGCCAACTGATCTTGTCTGGCTGCCGACCGATCTCGTGGCTTGCACAATCACGCTCTGGCTGCCGATCGATCTCATAGCTTGTACAATTAAGCTTTAGCTGGCGATCAATCTTGTCTGGCTGTTGACCGATCTCGTCTGGCTGGCCTTTGATCTTGTACCTTGTACAATGAGGCTCTGGCGGCTGATTGTTCTTATGACTTGTACGATCAGGTTCGAGTTGCCGACTGATCCCGTGACTTGTACGACCAACTCCTGGGCTATTTGATAGATATTGTAAGAAAGATGATGAAGTTGAAACAGGTATACTTGATGTGATAAGGGAGATTGAGTTTGTACGAGAACGATTGAGTTCTGCTACATTAGCTCTTCAGAATTGAAAGGCATCTTTTGAAAGACTGTCCGAAGAGGTGCTCGAAACCTCTTTGCGACATCTTTTGCAAGCTGGTTTCTGAGACTCTTTCTTGATCGTACAATTGAAAATTGAGAGATCTTGAATTCTTGACTTGACTCGAAGCTGAGCTGCAGTCAAAGGCACCGGTGAGGTTAATTGAGATTGTATAACCTATTTTCCTTTCTTTTTGTCGGGAAACTCTGATTTAATAGGGAGCTCCTCGTCAGACTTCTCCTCTTTGATACAAGACCCGTATGATTCCGTACGAGCAACTTGTCTTTGAGCGACAAGAATAACAAGCCACTCTTTGTCCTTGTTGACTTTGTTAAAGAACTCTCCTTTTAAAAGCTCCTTTGTAGTTTGTACGCGCAATACGCTCTCAGGAAGTTCTACTAAACCATGTGTCTTGGACCAAGATTAAACTAGATACCACTCTAGATTTGGCTCGCTATCGTACAGATTTTGGAGTCTACTGCGTTCCCGGATAATGTTATTGAGAATAAAATTCTGCTGATCATGAATTGGACGATGAGTGATATGGATGGTTGCATTATCTACTTGAGTAGTCAGTGATAGACCGTACGATAAACATCAGACATAACATACCAAGTTTTTTGGTCTCAATGACTTCGGACAAGCCTGCAATCTCTTTCCCATTGAGGATAGTATTTTGTACAATGTGAAGAACCTCAGTAATGTTTGTACGAGTGCAGTTATTTGTCAATGTAGCTGTTGCCTTCTTTCCGGCCGAAGGATGTCGTGCAATGCTAGATTGTCGTGCATTTTCAACCGCGGAGCCTTAGTCGTACATTGAAAATCGAGATCCGAGAGAAGGGTCTCCGTACAAAGACTGAGCGGAATAAGAGGATTGACTCAGTCGACGGTCTCCGTACAAAGACTGAGCAGAGTAAGAGGATTGACCCGGTTGACGGAAGTTTGTATTTCTTTGAGTATTCCAAGAGGCTGGAATCTTGGCCATTGGTTGTGTACAAAGCAGTAACTGTGACTGAGTTGGAGAGTCATTAGAAATGTTAATGATCTAAAAGATATTAGTCCAATAACTTATACAAGAGAGTAATGAATTGTACAAAACAAGTGTTCAGCTGATGGCAGCCTTTGCATTCTGACTGTTCCCTAAGATGTGGCTCGCCAGTCATTCCACATCTTGGTGTCCAGTCAAACAAAGGATCCGATGAAAAAGACATTGTTTATACGTAGTAGACTTGAGACAAAAAAACAGTTTGTTTGTACAGAAATCTATAGAATACCACCCGCTTCTTGTATTCATTCCTCAAACCCTTCGTCCGCACCCTCTCCGGAAAAATCCAGTTCTCGTACACCCTCCAATAGTCGTGGATCAGGTCCAGCCCACTCTAGCGCACTTTCTGGTTTTTGGAACATTGCAAGCTGAGGTTCATGTCCTTCAATTTGGTGATTATTGATTGCTGTACAAAGAGCTAGATAATGATCTAGCTACAACAGTTGACATTCTTCCGGTGGGATCAAAGATGGTGAGTAGGGATCAAATCCTCGATCACGTAAAAAGGTATTACCCCATTTCAGTGTATGCAGTGGAAGGTATTTGTCCGGATCTGTTTACTTTAATTAGTCTATGATCATTTCTGACTTTGTACGAAGAGCGCCGAAGACTGCTAGACAAGAACTCTATGACTGATGTGACATGTCCGTTCCGTACAAAGACCGTTGGAGACCGCCAAACAAGAACGCCATGACTGATATCCGCTTTGTACAAAGACCGCCGGAGACTGCCAGATAAAAACAACAAGCAAGAACGCCAGACAAGAACGCCAAGACTAATGTTCGCTTTGTACAAAAACCGCCGGAGACCGCTAGACAAGAACGCCATAATTGATATCCGCTTTGTACAAAGACCGCCGGAGACTGCCACACAAAAACGAAAAGCAAGAATGCCAAACAAGAACGCAAGGACTGACGTCTGCTTTATACGAAGACCGCCGGAGACTGTCAGACAAGAACACCATGACTAATGTCTGCATCGTACAAAGAACGCCACATAAATAAGGTCTCTATAACCAATTCATGCTTCGTACAAACACAGTCAAAGAACGCCACGTAAATAAAAACTCTATAACTAATTCTTGCTTTGTACAAGGAACGCCAAAGAATATTGTACATGAAATCAGAAGCGCTAACTTACTCCAGTCTTCCACATCTCGGCGTAGCCATGAAAGAGTTGGTTCATGTAAGCCAACTCCATAGTTGCTGATACCCTCTTAAGGATGATAAAAGAGTGTATACGGTCTCCCCGATATAGAGTTTGGGCGTTTAGGCTGTTTGCGTATACAATGTGAGTTCTACTCATTCACAAAAGCTGTGACCTCCGTATGAATAGTAGGGAAAAAGATCGAAAAGATCGCAATTTGATCGGACAAAACATCCTTAGAGTATTGACTGGTCTCTCTGAGCGTACGAAAGTAGACTATCCATTTGTTTAGTATAGTTCTGGTTAGTTGAGCCCACCAAGCCTCAATTCTCTGATTAGCAGTACTAGTCCCATACATGTAACAGTTCTTGATCTCAATTTCCGGATCGTACGCTTGCAGTAGTTGAAGATGAGCTTGGGCCATGAGAATGGTCTCAGTACCTTGATCGGATTATACGAAGCGAGGTTGCTGTCCTAGTACTGAAACGCAGTCCAGATATCCTCGTAAAATACTGACTGCCGTACAATCAGAGATCTTAACAGTAAGCCATAGAAGGTACCGAGCATGACCGTCTATCCCACCATAGATCTGAATTCTATATTCTGAAAGTTTATCATGGCCATCCACAGACCAAACTAGATTTGGTCCAGGAACAATGTATTCGCTTCTCGTACGCTGTACATCTAGATGCTGTGACTCAACCAGATTTGGAAGAAGCGTACGATACTCCGTGAAAAGTCGGTCTCTAAGAAAGTTTAGTATAGATCGAGACCTTAAAGTTGTACAGAGGATACCTAATCACTAGATGTCCCATTTGTCGGAAATGCTCCACAAGTTGCCCTAGTCTATAGCTTTGAATCACATTCTTTCCAAGCTCTTGCTCTATGAGTCCGCGTACGATCTCATACGTATGTTCTCTAGCTTCTTGGCTGTTTTCTCGTCCCTTGAGATTAAGGTCTAGTCTGATCCGTACAATACCATTAAGTGTGACTGTAAAGCTTTCATCTTTCAGCCATGCAAGCATCTCGTCATCTGTAGCACCAAATCTACAGAACAGAAGCTGGATCCTATTCCGTAGCTGCTCTGTATCCTCTGTATGATCATGATGCTGAGACCCCAACTCTTTCAATCGACGTCGAAGTGTACGAGCATTAATCTTGAGGTCTTGATTATCTGGAAGCCAGGTAACAATCTCATCTTGCTTCCAATGCTGTCTGTGAAAAAGATCAAGAACCTCATCTTTATATAGATCTATATCTTTTGATGGACGACCACCTTGACCGTGATTAGGCATTATGAGACTTCTATCGGTGGGCAAGGTGGGCGAGGGCGAGGTGGGCGGGGCGGGTGGGGTCAAGGTAAGGCGGGGTAAGAAATTCAAGGCCCGAAATAATTTGGTGGGCTTGGTTTTGTCCTACACCCTCTTATCGTCCGCGATAATACCTTAGATACCTTAGGTATCTAGACCTACCTTAGTATTTCCGTGTGGTGGTGCACGTACTGAAGACGTAGGGCTGGTATTTCACCAACGAATAGGTACCTATCAAAAAGTAGAATCCGAAACCAAGTGGTCACCGAACGAACCCTATCGAGACACTGTCTCAAGGTATCTACCCACCGACTCGAGAGTCCCGAGCTACTCTTGTTACGCTTGCGTGTCTTGTATTGACGCCAGAACGCGTAATCATCTGATCTATGTTGGCTCAAAAATGCCCTAATTAGTCAAAAGGAGCCACTTCCCTTCTGAGTTCTCACCACGGCAATAGCGCGTCAACTAGTAATAGGCACTCGTACTTGATTATGATCTGGTTTGACCCTCACTTTATTTCCCGTGATAAAATGGGCAGCGAGAGCATTGCCAGCAACGTTGAACCTGTTAGGGTCACACATCTGCGTCGCTCTCCCACTGCCGGAAAGCCCCCAGAACGAGGCATTGCACCCAACTACCCAAGACTTCTGCGACATGTCCATACGGCGTGATTGACCGTATAGCAGTGCTGGTATACTAATATCAATCTTCTCCACAACGTTCTAGAGAGCCTCTCGAATGCCGGGTCATACAGTGCAAGAAACGAGCGCGTCTGATGCACCGCGCTTCGATGCAGCTGAGACTATAAACGGTCGTGTGGAAGGGCGGACTTCACCTAGCGACGATGGAAGCATGGGAAATAACCCAGGTTCGACAAGGAGAGAACGGCTTTCTGGCCTTACCCGACGGACCAAGACAAAGACGAAGAAATTTCTCAAGTTGAACAGCGATGGGATGGACGAGCAGTCTGAGGAGGAGGAAGAAGACCCTTTAGACAACATGAAAAATGATCCTGCTTTCAATAGCAGCCAATTGATCAAGAAAAAGCGATTTCGCCCAGGCAAGACCGCCGACAAAACGCTCGGGGCAATTCAGTCTATCGGCAACGCCGTTGTACACCCCATAAAGTCAGTTAAGAGCACAGCTACTAGGACCACTGCTGGCCAACTATCAAAAGCCGAGCGTCCTTTTCTCTCGCAGAAAGCCGATATAGAGTTAGTTCAGGCTCACGACAACCTCAAGCGCGCAGAGTCCACAAGCTCATCAAAGCAGGGCACGTCTGATGAAGAGCAAGAGGCCCTGATTGGTGATCATCGGGACAAGATCCGAGAAATGGAGGAGCATCGTGAGAGTCTACGTGTGGCGTGGACGACCAGTCGTCATGTCAGGAGGGTGAGGGTGGTCCCGAAGAGGCATATAAAATTCCCAGACAACGGATACTTTGTGGAAAGGGATGAGGGTGGAGAAATTGTACGCTATGATTGGCTCAATTGGCTGGGATATGTATATCTGCCTCGTTCTCTAACTTAGACCGAGTGCTAACATCACGTAATAGAATCTTGTCTACTATACCCAAGATTTCAGCGCTCAATACATTGACGACTTTGAAGAGCTTCCCTTTGACGTTGATAGCTCAAGACACTACGTTGAACGATTAGTAATGGCCAGTGCACCTTGGCAATCATGGGCTATGAAAGTTCGTGCAGTCTATCGATGGGAAAAGCCCCGAACTACCGGCAAATGGTTCGCTCTTTATATATTGCTCTGGTACACCCGACACATTATGGGCTTTCTGGTGAGCATAGCACTTTCTGTTGGAGATCACGCGTTTACGTAAGGAAATAGTATTGCTACATCATCTACATTGTGCTCATGAATCGTTACTACCCTACCGCTGTTGAGTCTCTACAGCAATCTCAGCGGAGAGCTTTCGATAGCAGTGCTAGCGCTAACATGTTCAGCGAATTGATTGATAAGCACGGACGTAATGATTGGCTTGATCCGGTCATGGACAGCTTGGGACCTTACGTTCAGCTTCAACTTGGTGGTACGTACATATTTTGGAGCGATTGTTCCCCAAAGTATATCCCAATCTGAGCTTTGAAAGACTTGTATCAAGAGCATCGTACTCATCGGCCTTGTATTGAAAATCAGTTCTCACTTTCAAGAAGCAGTACTAACTACGAAACCTTGAAGACATGGCCAACATGCTTGAAGTCTTCTCCAAGTGGGTTGTCTCATCATGAGGAATGCAAGCGCAAGCGCTGACGGACATCTTAGCTTTTACCATTGGAAACGCCCTAAGAAAACCGCCGCCACCCTTTATTTCTTTGCGTCATGTCTCCTGGTATCCGTCTTCACGGACATGGAATTTTGTATGCAGATCGTGTGGTTCATTGTTGGGGGTGCTTTTTTTCTCTGTTGGCCGGTGTCCTCCCACTACCCGAAGTACCGATATCTGGTTTCTCCATTCAAATGGGTGCTCTGGGATATTCCGACGAATGCAGAATGGTCGTTCATCTATTTGAGACGCCAAGCACAGTTGACGCGTGAGCGGATCATAGAAAAGAAGGCCGAAGAAGGCCACTGGGAGCTCGCCAATTCCCCAGTGGACGAGTACACTGGACGCATGACAAAAGCGCCTCAAATCAGGTTCGAGGGCGGCGGTTCGGAAAACGAAAATAATGACGGTGGTGACGATGAAAGCTGGTATAGCGCATGCTCAGCGACCAGTGTTTTGGAAGCATCTGACATTCGATCCTTCCGGTGTCAGCTACATAAAGTTTTCGGACGTCTTGTTGTATATTCCAAAGGTATTCGCTTTGTCAGGAGTCTACCGAAGAAGGAATTGTGGAGGCGGACTTACCTGGACCTTGCTGAGATGAGAAAAACGGAAGGGTCAGCAATGTCAAAGCTGGCTTCGTTTTCGCCAGACCAACTTGAGATTAAATGTATCGACGGAAGCAAGTGGCGCTTTGAGGGAATGAAGGAAAGAGACGAAGTGTTTAATACTATCATTGCCTATTCGGGGATGCAATGGCAGAGCCTGCAGATTCTAAGTAATACGAACGCCCAAGCCTAAGAGATCCAAAAGAAATTTGAACCTTCTCACGCTCGCTCTCTGTCGTCTATTGATTCATCGTCTTCAGTCCCGGTCTATTCCTTTTCGTGTTCAATTATGTCCCCTATCACTCTGCTCGTTGATCACTCACTCCGACTCGTTCTGAAAAAGTTCGTCCTAGGTCAAGAGGAAGACGCAGGCAATTCCATTACTTGCTCTTTCTTATATCAGTGAGTCTAAAGCAAATGGACAAGAGCCCTTATCGTGGTCGTAATTGTTGTTTCTGCAATTGCACTGGAAGAGTCGTTCTGGGATCAAGAGCAAACAGACACCCATCTTACCGTGAGTTGGGGCATTTCACTTTCTGATACATGAGCATTTGCTCCTTGTGTCTCAAGGTCCTTGGCTAATGGAATCACAGACAAATGGGTGACTCTCTTCGACAGCTTCAATTATCTCGCCGGGGTCGATCCGAGTGGCGGGCTTAGTAGCATCCGCCGACTCTAATTCTGACTGATTCTTCTAGCTGACCGTCGGCATCAGAGCGTGATTCTTTGGACAAGATTCCATCCCAACAGACATCAGCCATGGACCATGGTATGTCACCAGAGCCATCATCTCGGAGCATCCTGCTTGCGGACTTTACTGCCACTGATTGCTCCATAATCGACCATATCACTAAACAAAGCATGATCATGAACATTGGTCTACGCGGCAATTGGGCCGGAGAAGAGACGTCCTTTATGTCAAACACTGCTCGCGCTAGTTCGGCTGGTACCACAAGCACCAATAGGGAAGCATCATTGTCGACGTGCGAGACAATCACGGCAACTAATGCCACAAAGCTGCAGAAGCGTATTGGGAACTCAGCGGTGTAGAAGAGCATCAGTCTCAGTGATGGATGTTTCAGGGCAGATCACGATCAGAAGGGCTATTGACCAAAGGGACAGCACAGGATCATCGACAAACGGCTTGCTTTGTCTGCATGTCCTGAAGCAGGCTGAAATGATGCATAAAGGAGAATGGTGGTGGGATGGTTAGTCAACGGCCAAACCAAGATCATGCTTGAACTAACGTACGTAGCAAACTTTGTAAGTCCGGTCAATGCATAGATCAAAGGCCAGAACAAACTCACATTTGGGTATCTCACTACTATCCAACGCGCGTTCTTCGACAATCAGTGTGCTCCCACATCGGACCTGATGATGCACAAAAATCGAAATCTGTGCCTAGAAGACCCCATCCCTGCCCAGAAGACACCCCCAAGGGCAAATTCAAATATCTCGAGGCCCGTTTGCATCTTCTTTGGAATCTGCGTCCAATTTTTTATGCGTCTCAGCCCATCCACGCGTCGACATCTCTTTTACCCTTCTTAGCCTTTGGGCTCTCTGACCAAGGATCTTCACTGGGCACGGCCAAAAACCCTCCGAATCCATTACCCACCAAAACACTACCTCTTCCGTTCCTCCGCTGGGGACTCACTTGGTTTTCAAGATACAAGCTCACTGGTCTTGTGGTTGTTGCGCTACCAAGACGATCCGTTAGCGTCGAAGGGCTAATGAGGGTGAGATTCCATTCCATCTCTGTGACAGCTTTGGTGTAGAGATGAAGACGGCGAGATACTACAGCAGTTGCAGGTCGATACACATTGCTGGTTCCGGTCACTGCGAAAGCGGGCTGTGGAGGTGGTAGGAGCACCGTCGGAAGCGAGCTGGAGAGGGCGTAAAGGTGTGACAGAGAGGGCAAAGAACCGCTGAGGATCGAGCTGGAAAGGTAAGAGTAGTAGCTATCTGATGCAGGTGAGAGCCCGCGAGGCGATGAATTTGTACTAGAGATTTCGTAGTGGAGGACACGAAGCGAGCAAGAGGCTAAGGGTGGAGTTTCCAACTGTGAGAGCGCGCGAGATACGCTCTCCCCAACATGAAGGTTGGTAAGAGAGGGAGCCGCGGCTAAGATTTGGAAGAGATCCGAGGGCAAGATACCAGTATTTGCCATGGTGAGATTTTTGAGAGCCTTTTTGACCTCAGAGTCAGACAGGTAAGCTAAGAGTCCTTTGGCTGAGATATTGGGAACATCTTGGAATTCCAGTACTGCCAGCCGCCGAAACGCGCTCATGTGTATAGAACTGAACATGCTGTCGTCCAGCGACCGAAGGCTGGTGAATCTAATATGGCGAAGAGCCTTAAGAGAGGCAAAAACGTCAGCGATCGTGGCCGGCTCCACAGCAAGATGTAACAATTCGAGCGCCTCCAAATTCTGCCATTGTCTTGCCTGCGTCAACATCTGGAAACTCCCTTCTGCACCCCCAGCATACTTCATCTGCCTTATATCTCCACACCGAGTCTGCAACTCCTGTCTCAGAGTGTTCGACGATGGGTCATCGTTGTAGAAACCGTCAGGCAAATCTATATAGCGAAGGTTCGGCAGGACTGAGACAGTGCGTGCCAGATCTGCTTTGCACACCTCCCTTGTCATGTAAGGTGTCTTCAGGTACTGCACTTGACAAGCCAGAAAGGTATTTTCTCGGACCGACCTAGAGAAGAGGTGTAGCCGTTCCTGAGGAGGGTCTTTAGGGGCGCCGTTACGGCTAATGAAGGATCGCCTTTTACGTTTGGCAGAGAGGTCTGCTTCTCGCTCGCAATAGTGCACTGTATCGATCCGTACACTATGATACCTGTGAAGGGTGAAGTCAGCCCGAGATGAGCTAAGCGGAGGGTCCCACGTTCCTCCCACATGCAGAGTACTCACAAGAGGTTTTGCGCGGCTTCTGACCATTGCCTATTAACCAAGGCGCATTGTGAAAGGTCTCTCATATCGCATAACATACATCCTCCATCAATCATGGACTCCTCGCAGGAGGTATACGAGTCGTCTTGTGAGTGCGGGCACACATAGCTGAAGAGCTCGTGGAGTAAAGTCGTCGAGAATCTAGCGGATGGGTGGGGCTCTGACAACCCATTTGATATGTCTGCTAGCGGCGGTTGATATTTGTGGGCGAGAGAAGTATCATCACTGCTCTTTAGATGTGATCGTGAGCGAATATGGCGGAGGAGTTTCATCACGCTGGTGACGCCGTTGATGCTTGTGCCACGGGCGTTGATCAAGGAATGCGGGGACCGGGCACGGGGACGCGTTTGCCGCGCGACGCCTCAAAACGTGGCATACGGAGCATACCTAGAGTATTTCTTGGCTTGAGCGGCGAGCACGAGTACTTGTGTTGTGAATCTGATACCACTCTACTAAAGGTGTCACGCGTTGACTGGTGCCAATACAAGAAGTCTGCTAAGGGATGCGATTTGTGACCCAGAAAATCAAGCAAAGGTGTTGATAGAGTGGAAACGATGCCATGCAAGATTCCAAAATGAAGACAAGCTACCTACATTCGCCTCTCACGCCTCTCTGGTCACATACCTCTTTCTCATCTTTCCCGTAATCAAGCAAAAATTCTCTCGAAAGAATCCGAAAGATGCTTTGTTCCCAGGCAAAGAGCGTATCTATTTTGAGCGGACACCATGAATGACTACTTCTGAAAAAGCTTTGTTGCTCCTGACGTATCCTTCAAAGCATCCGCACAAGATGCTTTGTTCCGTCTGACTCATCGTCTTGACATGAACAAATCCACGGTGATGATTTGGTGAGTTCAGACTCGGCAGCCATAGTAAACCCCACACGCTCTGGAGTTCGCTGGATACCCATCAGGGTCCTTGGAGTTGATCAATTCTGATAGCCCGAGACAGCTGCCAGTCCTATTCGAATGCCCCCGTATGTCTGTGATCAGTATTGAGACGATTGCTCCGCGAGAAAAGACCCCAGCCCTCAAAACGCTGATGCGCGTGACATTCGTCACGAACAAACCTCCTCGGTCTCTCCAGTGGGCAAATCCAAAGCGCTTGAGAGTCAGGACAAACGGCTAGACACATGGCTTGTGACCCTGTGAGATTCTGCGCGATAACCCCAAAGTGTTTTTTCCAGGCGGAGCACTCATTTTTCTAATTCTAGATTCCGCATATGACTGTCAGCATCTTCGAAGTAGAAAGGAGTCCCTGGGGGTCTTGCTGAACATGGTGACCAGGCAGGGAGAAGCCGTCATCAACACCTGAATCATGTTGGCTTCGATGACGATCTTCTGTCTGGTGCACACGCGTTCTCAGGATCAACAGAGACTCCAAATCATGAACAGAAGATGCAGTGGACAGAAAAAGAACCCATAGCTTGAATGGATAGACATGAATAGGAATATGATGTTTGGTGATTGATGGTCTATGATTGATGCTTGACCCTTGATGATTGATGATTGATGCTTGATGCTTGACCATTGATGATTGATGAGTGATGATTGATAGGCAACAGTCACAGACTCACAGTTGGTACTTGATCAAAGTACCCATGATTTCTGGTGACATCTGCACTCTGCAGGAGGTGAAACGGCCTAGTGGCGTTCCCGAAGGGGCCGAAGCGAGATCACGTTGTTTCCTCTCGTGACAAACTGACAATTTCACATCAATAGCCGACCAATTATTGGAAAGCTCGGACCTCCTATCATTGATTCTTCCCTTCTTCCTCCCCTTCTACCCTTCTACCTCCTCACCCCAGTCGCTCCTTCAGAATCAGAACCTCTCCTACAGCTTACAGCAACAGACTTCAGCGCGTACAAGAGTCCAGGAGACTTCCATTTCCGCCCATCCGATCCTTGCCGTCGAAACACCTCCGCTGTTATCCCACCAAAGCAATACCCCTAGGACGCCAAGCTTTACCCTGCTCTCGGTGTGAAAAACATTGTTCTACACGTCGAAAGGCATTAGGAGCCTGGGCCATCGGGATGTCAAGCACTCAGGGGCCAAAGCCTGATATTGACCGCTACTTGGTGATTCACGTTGCCACCACTTGCGACGAACATGGCGTCTACGTGACCAAAGACTCCGCCGAGGTCATCGAGATTGGTTGGCTCTTGCTAGACGCCAAAAACTGTGAGGAGGTGGGTTTTGGTGACATTGTGGATCAAATAAATCAGCCCGCTCATATGCAACGCCATAGATCCATCGAGAGAGTGTCCTTGTCAAGCCTATCAACACTCCCATTACTCCGCTTTGCAGCAAGTTTCATCCCACCAAATTCATATTATCCGTTATCTCCTTGCTAACCTTCCACAAGCGAGTCTGACCACTGTCACCTGGGAGCATGTACGGACAGCAGGATCGTTTAAGGATGCCATCGTCCGCTTTGATGCATTTGCTTCCGAGCATCTGACATCTAAGAACCTCGAATTCGCTTTCGTTACCCTCGACTCATGGGATCTTCGCGTGCAGGTTCCCCGCGAGGCGCGAGACAAGTCTGTTGCGCTTCCTCCCTACCTTCAACATTCTCGGACCTTTGATCTACGTACCGAGTATCAACGCTGGCAGCAACACCACCCAGAGTCTTTGCCATTCGGGCCAAGCTCTCTAGCAAACATATGTGCAGCGTTGGAGGTCGAGCCTGTACAGTCTTCCGCCCCTATAAAGCACAATCTCCCATTTCATTTGCAAGCTCTCGCGCCAGCTTCCCCTCGTCGCGCCATGGAAGAAGCGGTGACTCTAGCTAGGGTGTTGCGTGGGCTCATCAGAAAGTCTCAGCCCCCTCACGAGCATCCCGATGTACTAAGCCGACCGATGGACGCAAACGCCGACGTTCGTGCATTTCTTTCGGAGCGAAGCAAGGTACTACACATGAGCGGACTACCACATGACACTACTCAGTCTGAGCTCGAGAGCTGGTTTACCCAGTTTGGCGGTCGTCCGATTGCCTTCTGGACTTTACGTACGCCAGACCAGCACAAGCCTACCGGATCGGGATTCGCTGTTTTCTCTTCACATGAGGAGGTTAGTTGTACTCTTTTTTATCCTAGATGCGCTTTCCTGTGCACCGATTTGCCTCAAAAGTCCCAATCAAAGCACTCGTATCCAATGCACTCTCCTTCCCGGAATTTTTGTCAACTGACTGCATCTTAGGCTGCGGAGAGTCTGTGCATGAATGGGCGTGCTCTCAACGAGAAAGCAGTTGAAGTCTCACCTTCATCAAGCCGTGTGCTAGATCGAGCCGCGGAGATCCTGACGCCGTTCCCTCCCAGCAAGAATAGACCTCGACCCGGAGACTGGACTTGCCCTTCGTGCGGCTTTTCTAACTTTCAGCGTCGTACGGCATGCTTCCGTTGCTCCTACCCGGCTGCAGGACCTGGCGGCGATCCAATGGGCTACTCAAACTATGGCTATGGTCCTCCCCACATGATCCCCCCTCAACAACACATGGGACATCACGGCGGACATAGCATGGGTCATGGACGTGGCGGGGGAGGTGGCATGGTCCCATTTAGAGCTGGCGATTGGAAATGCGGCTCTGAAGGTTGTGGATATCACAACTTTGCCAAAAACGTCAGTTGTCTTCGCTGCGGTGCTAGCCGTGCTGGGGCGGCAGTTGTAGCAGATTCAGCGTTCCCATCTCCACTTGAGCCCCCATCGGGATATGGCATTGGTCCGCCATCGATGGCTGGTACCCCGGGTCCAGGTCCCTTCGCCGGTGCCTCTGGCGGCTTCGGCTCCGGTGGCTTTGGCGGTCAGCAGTACGGCGGGCCCCCCAGCCAGTACGCCTTGCCCTCCGGCCTCGGTGCTCCGACTGGCGTCTATCCTCCTATGGGCGCCGGATATGGCCAAGGGCATTCTGGTGGGCCGTTCGACAGTAGGGCTGCCGAAGCCGCTTTCACATCCGCTGGCAATGGACCTTCTCCTTCTATCGGTGCTCAGAACGGATCATCAGCGTACAGCGGTACTGCCACATATGGCGGCATGGACGGCAACTCCGATCCATTCGCGTTCCTCTCATCCGGTCTTGGGGGATTATCGATGAGCGACGATTCTCGGAGAAACGGCGCCAACTCGAACAAGTCACCCGTTTAAATGTGCAACGCCTCTACTCGTCACGTATCAAGAGCTAGCTCCGAGAAAGATTCAAATCCGCAAGCGTGACGGGCGGGCGAGGGAACACTGTATTTGTGTGGGCGGGGCAGGTTATTTCTCAAATCAAAAGGGGGTGATGTTTACATGCGGACGCGACCTGTTCAGGATAAGCATGACGATAGATGTCCACGTTTGGTCAAGCATAGCGGGATAGGGTAGCAGAAAGCGGTGTTGGTGGGGGGACCAAAAGTGTGGGCAATTTAGAATGGTGGTTCGCGCGCATTTCGAGCTTCTTCCCTCTATTTCTTTCTTCGATTTCCTCATTGTCACGGAAAGTCAGCAATGCACTGCTCATATTCATTTCATTTCATTTCATGACGACGGTCTTGTCTGTGGCTTTGGAGGTTGGCTATATTAGCATTACAAAGCGTGTGGTGTTTTCGAGGTGGGCAATCGTCAGGCACATGTGTTCAGCAAATACAAGGGCACTCTAGACGTGCAAGTATTTAGGGCGTGGAGGGGGCAGGGTTTGGTGGCAAGAATCGAAAATTCTTCGGTGATTCAGTCGGATGGAATCACAAGACAAGGCTATAAGATGATCGAGTCTGGGTTTGGACAGGTAGAAAGGTAGCAGTAGAAGAGCAATATCCTTTGAACGCTGCTTGTTGTATCCTGTATCACGACAGCAGCAGTAGTGCTCCATTACTATTATGACGACCTGCAACGCTCCGTCACCCCTGGCTGTCAGACCGTTTACCTGGAATTGGATGATATGGAGTCCTTGTACTGTACATATTAGAATACTGTAATCTATTCACAGGCCCTAACTTGAGGTATTGCTCCTGTACGACGAATCTCTTGGCAGAGTCGGTGCTAAACAAAGGCTAAAAGGAGAAAAGAAGACAGGAAAATCCTTAAGTCCGAGCCGGGACATAAAATTATGCAAATGTGAAAAGAGGGATCAGTATAATTGATTACTGCGAAATTCGGGTTCCGAGTTGGCATTATTGATTAATGCAATGCCATCATTGAGGAAACTAAGATCGTCTTTTCTGTTGGAAAGCTTTTCCCATATCCACGTATATATACATCTCGCCAGAATGGCTTCTATCTTTCCTTGCAAAGCACTGCTACTCAACCCACTTGCATCTCTCCACCCCCACCTCTACAACTCCGCCTTCCGCACCCCCAACTTGCCATGGAGAGCGATACCTCGTCCGACACCTTGACAGAGGTCGATGCAGCTTCTCAATCAAAATCGAGAGAAGCAAGCCACTGGCAACTAGTCTCATCTCACGCACTTCTCACTCCTGCCGTCCTAAACCACAAGTACCATGGATCGGGCACAGAAGAAGATCCCTATCGGGTCGAGTTCATACCCAACGATCCTCGAGATCCGATGGGATTTACCATGTGGAAAAAGTGGGCGATTACTCTTCTGGTCGCTTTTGCAACGTTGGCCGTAGCCTTTGTTTCCTCGGCATATACGGGTGGCGTGGACCAAATAATAATGGGACTTGATACGAGCGATGAGGTTGTAGTATTAGGAGTGTCGCTCTTCGTTCTAGGTGTGAGTACCGAGCGATACAAGAGCGAAAGGAAGCAAGTCTCATTGATTTATAGTTCGCCATTGGCCCCTTGCTGTGGGCTCCTCTGTCCGAGCTTTATGGCCGGCAAATCCTCTTCTTCACCACCTACGGCGTCCTTACCGCCTTCAACGCAGGAGCCGCTGGCGCTCAAAACATACAAACTCTGATTATCCTCCGATTCTTTGCCGGTGCTTTTGGCTCCTCGCCCCTGACGAACGCCGGCGGTGTCATCGCGGATATGTTCCCCGCATCCCAGCGTGGGCTGGCCATGTCCGTTTTCGCGGCCGCACCGTTCATGGGACCCACCTTGGGACCCATTGTAGGTGGGTTTGTGGGCGAAACAGAAGGCTGGCGCTGGGTTGAAGGGTTAATGGCGATCTTTACCGGGGCCCGTGAGTCATCCTTTTTGAGCCCCGTTCCTCCCGAACCGTACTGCATTGATTTGTGAGACTATTTTCCAGGAGTTGAGAGACTTCTGGCGACCTGTTTCGTGACTCGAATCTGATTCCAAAAGAGAAATTCTGACTTCGGAATCCTGTAGTCTGGATCATCGGCTCACTCACTATCCCTGAGACGTATGCACCTGTACTCCTCAAAAATCGCGCAGCAGCCATGAGCAAAAAGACCGGCAAGATCTTCAGGTCCAGGATTGAATGCGATCGAGGCAAGCAATCGCTCGGTCAATCTTTCAAGATAGCATTGTCGCGCCCTTGGGTGCTTCTGCTCAAAGAACCCATCGTGCTCCTGCTTTCAATCTACATGGCCATCATCTACGGAACCCTTTACATGATGTTCGCAGCTTTTCCTATAGTGTATCAGCAGAATCGTCACTGGAGCGAGGGTATTGGTGGTCTTGCATTCCTGGGTGTCGCTGTCGGCATGATTGGGGCCGTCATCTATACGATACCCGACAACAGGCGCTACCAACGCAACGAGGCAGCTGGAATAGCTAAGGGCGAAGGAGGCGCGGCACCGGAAGCAAGACTACCGCCTGCTATGATTGGTAGCGTGTGCATTCCCATTGGACTGTTCATCTTTGCTTGGACGAACTATCCTTCCATCCACTGGATTGTGAGCATCATCTTTACGGCGCCATTCGGTTTCGGTATGGTTCTCGTCTTCCTTTCGATCATGAACTATCTGATTGATTCATACACGATCTACGCTGCCAGTGTGCTGGCTGCCAATTCCGTATTACGAAGCATGTTTGGGACGGTGTTTCCTCTCTTCACGACATATATGTACGACAACCTCGGTATTCACTGGGCGAGTACAATTCCAGCTTTCTTGGCATTGGCTTGTGTGCCATTCCCATTCTTGTTTTACAAGTTTGGACCTGTCATCCGGAAAAAGTGTAAATTTGCAAGAGAAGCTGCTGAGGTTATGGCTAAGATCAAGCAAAGGGAGCCGGACGATGAGATTATCAAGGACGCTGAGATTGACTCCAGTGAATCTGAAGGGAAAGTCGCACCGACAATGGAAGCCGAAGGCGTGGAGGCTGCAAGATCGGATGTACGAGGAAGTGTTTCCGACGAAGCGGCCGGATTGCAAGATCCGGAGAGAGACGTAGAGAAAGCGGAAGCGTGAGAGAAGACGGATCTCTACTTCATCTGAACATATTTTGAAGACGACTTCATAGTTCACGTTACAGCATTCAGCGATCGGAAGTCTGTTTGTACATATTATACGGGGAAACATAGATGTAGTGGCTGAACAGCGAAGGGGCTACAGAGCCGAGAGAAGGTACATAACATGGGAAGGTGCAAAGTTGCACGATGTTAGCAAGCAATCACAATGAATCCCCCTCTGCTCTTATGAGATTGACTACCAACATTTCAATAGAAAAAACATGCCGGAGAAATATAGTTTCGGTCGAATACGTAGAGTTCTAGGTACTAGGACCTGGATTTGAGAATACGTACTTGGACCCAAACTTATAGAATATGTCTACATGATGGTCAAATCAACGCTATGAGTTGATGGTACATGGCATAGTAATTGTTGATTTGCGCCCAAAGCTGCCGATTTCAAACCTGTAGAGTGAACTGTTTGGTCCTAATGCTATATCTAGGTACCCCCGCCCACCGCTGCAATGATCTCTCTCTTCTTCTTGCTCTCGTCGATTGGGTGAAAGCCTCCATCTCGTCTCTCGACGCGCTCAAGCAGACTACCAGGCGCATACCAACGCTCTTCTCCTGCATCCAGCATGGGTTCTTTCGCCTGCCTATCCCCAGTCATGACTCCTCTTCTCGTCCTTGCACCACCTTGACCTCTACTATCGTCGGCAACGAGTCCTCCAGCCAAAGCCACATCCCCCTTCTCTGGTGACCTCGAAGACTGTTTGGGCTCGGAGGGCAGACCGCTGCTGTGATCTCGACGTATGGTTTTGGACCGGCCAATGCTGGGTCCTTCTCTACCTCTGCTTGTAGGTCTACGCCATGTGGTAGAAGGTGGAATCGAAATAGCGGTCTCGGGTGTGTTGGCCACTTCGACTAGGCCTCCCGCAGGTATTCGCTCCAGTACGACCCCTCTACCCTTCTTCGCGTGCTGCGGTGGCTCCTGGTACCGGGGAGTCAGGTCGATCAAAGGCTTAGGTTTTGGACGTTGTGACAGCGTTCGATTCAAGCCGATAACAGGATCGTTATTCGGCGGTGCCACGGGTTGGTCTGGCCCGGGATTATGCTCGCGCTCTCGTTGGGCTTTCTGGCGCTGGGTATATGTTACGCCGAGCAACCCTGTCGCGGCGAAAGGCTCTATTTGCCGTACAGCCTGTGCAAATGAAGGATTTTGTTCCCTCGAAGCACCTATATCAGTAGCTTCAGTGGGTTTCGTAGACTGCGGTGTCTGACTCTCGCTTCGACTGCGGAACCTCATAAGATCGAAAGAGTCTCCGGCTACCTTATGCCTAGAATCGGAATTTCTGGCAGCAACGAAGTGCTCTGCATTATACTTGGCCAACGTTGAGCCTTTAATTGGACTTGTGCCCTGGGATGGCGGCTCAGGTGGTCTGCGCTGGCTCTCCAATTTCGAGAATTTGGTGCTTGAAAATTGTTGAATGTCTGCTTTTGTGGATGCTTTCTGGGAGCTCTGTGCACCTTCTCTCCCCTCGCCCATTACATTGACCAAGTACCAACTTCTCCATTCCTGGACGGCTTTGTACCAAGATGTAGCCAACGATTTATCGCTCGTTGAAAAGAAATGAACAAAGTTGGCGGTACTCAGAAATATACTCGACTTCTGCTGACTTTTGACGGCGAAACATATTTTCCTTGGTGGTCTGATACTCTTTGCCGACTGCCGTGCCGTCGGTGTGTAGATATCAAAGTCAGATATGTGACAGATACTAGCTGTTTCGCCGCCTTCTCTTTTGGCTACTAGCATCTGTCCGTCCGAACGTAGCGTGACCCATCGTTTATCCCAATGGCCGGGTCTCTGCGAGTATTGAATATATACCGATGTCCCCACAGGCTGAGTCTTCGAGACACAATGGAGGTCTACCAGATCATCCCCGCTGCCCGTAGGAGATGGCTTAATTACCAATGTGTTTTGCGTATCGCTGTCCCAGGAATTTAGCACATCTCGGACATGCTCATACTTCCTTAGCGGGCGCTCAAGGCCCAACTGCTTGAATGACTCAATGAGAACCGTGCGGTTCGGATCAAGAAACTCTACCAATTGATCGGCAGCGAAGCGAATGATATCCAGCGGTGTCGTTGACGGCGTTACAGGAAGAAACATCAGATTATCGCCATACTTAACTTTAACCCTTCGCTCTCCAGCATTGACAGCAGACACGGGCGCATCAAAAGCAGGTTTAGCGGTGGTTTGAGGTGGCTCAATGGCAATAGGCGCTGAAATCGTCCTCTTGAGCTCCTCTCTACTTTTGTGTAGGCGTTTTCCATTCGAGTGTCCAGTATTACGCTGCGTAAAGCCCCTCCTGGGCAATGCATGAGATCTAACGGTCACAGCCGCTGCTTCCTTGTGGGGGCAATGCAAGTCAGGCCCCGGATTGCGAGAGCATTGCTCAGGCGATTTTACTTCCTCTCGACTCGACGCAGTATATTGATCCGCTTCTTTGTGAGGCTCTGCCTCTGCATCATATCTTCTGCGCGGGCGATTTTGCTGGTGCTCAAGCGGAGCCTGCGATTGGGAATTGACTTCGTCCTGCGACGTTGTACGATTGTCCGCCTTTCTCAAATTCCCACGTTTCTGGCCCATAAATGCTTCAGATCTGGGGGCATTATTTGCAGACAATGGGTGCCTCTGTGTGGATTCATAAAGCGATGGCTGTCTCTTAAACCCTCTTCTGTCTTCCCCATCGTTCTGGGGCCTTGGTTCGCGTGGGGAAAGAGCGACATTGCGCCGTGGCTGGAGCTGTTCTCCGTTGAGGCTCGGGGGTTCTGACGGGCTGGAAAGAGACTTATGATGATGTGGACCTTTGTAACGAGACCTGCTTCTCGCTATGGTCCCCTCCACGGGTGGAGAAGGGAGGTCGGGCGATGATGGTGTAGGCATATTTTGGAAGCGGCCTGATGGAAGTAGGTGCCAATTCTCTAATCTTTTTTCCGCTTGTACTTCATGCGACGCAGGGAGCACTTTTTGCACCGTAAAACTTGGAATCGATGCATCTGCAGGAGTGCGGTATGTAATAATATTAACAGCTGTGACACTTTACGTTTCGGTACATTTTGCTGCACCGTACTTAGACAGTGGCACGCGACTTTCCTTGAAACACATTATTACTAGTTTCCAAACTACTTTAGGTAGAGCATTACCTATGAATGTAATCTAAATTCCAAGGCTTATGCACATCTTCTACATGTACTCATGTTATGCATGAAGCAAATCGGGTTTTTTCTTCCGTTACATCCTACCAAATCTACTTTATTCAATGGTAGTGTGTCGTAATGAGCGTTTCTGGTATATACGGATAGGATGATTTCATTGGAATGCCACATTTTGATTCCGTAGTTCTGGAAGACGGTCTGTACTGAAAAATGATATGGATTCAAGACACGAGCACTGTGTCAACAATCTCGATATTGCCCGGAAAGACCACTCGATTTGAAAGACAGAGACCTCTTCTACCTATGGTCTTGATGGCAATTGCTTACACAAATTGGCGTCACTGGTTATAGACATATTGGGAATCCTGATGCTTTGTCGATGTGACAAGGACAACAACTTTTGATTAATGAAATCGATTTGTCTATCGGTAAGTACTCGTATAAGGAGGTGGGTAACAAGTGTGTTTCTCCGCGTCTGGCGCTACCTAGTCGGCGCTAGTCGGCAATCTTCAACGCCAATAGAATGTCTATCACTAGCAAATAATGTCTACTCTAGTCTCTGACCTTTTGCTACGCCAACTCGACTCTCGACCCTCCTGTCATTTCTTTTACCTTATTTGTCATGACCTCTGTTGCTACTTCACTGGCGAAGGCTTTGCCCAAGCCAAAATACATTGGTGATCATGAGGAATTACCTAGCCAGTCAAGAGGTCCAAGGATTGTCGGTCCTGGATCCTTAGATGAGACACAGGTAGTCCTTAAGGTGAGCTCAAGTCTACCCGACGGTACTTATGCTTTGAATGTACTGACCCTATTGCAGCGGAGTGGACCTCCAGCCTACGGATCAAGAGCAGGATGGCGCCCAAGGTCGATAGAGGACTACGGCGATGGCGGGGCATTTCCAGAAATCCCAGTGGCCCAGTACCCTCTCGACATGGGCAGGAAGTCTTCGTCATCGTCAAATGCTTTGGCTGTGCAAGTAGATGCTGAGGGTAAGGTCAAATACGACGCCATTGCTCGGCAAGGCCATAATGACAAGCGGATTGTCCACACCACTTTTCAGGATCTCATTCCCCTAAGACAAAGAGCAGACGTTGGGGAGATATCCTTGGATCGGCCGTCGGAAGAAGAGATCGCTGCGCACACGGAGAAAACGAAGGATGCTTTGGCAAAATTGGTTTCTGGAGCTGTAGCTGCGCAGAAGCCCAAGAACGTCAAAGGTATCACCAGGAACGACCCTACATATGTCCGCTACACCCCGGCGAATCAAATGGGAGATGTTACTCGCAAGAATGATAGGATCATGAAGATCGTAGAGAGGCAACAAGACCCCATGGAGCCACCCAAGTTCAAGTAAGCCTACATTCCGGAAAGATTTTTTCTTTAGATTAGATTAGATTAGAGAATGCTGACTACGATATTTTCTAGACACAAGAAGATCCCTAGAGGCCCTCCTTCACCGCCTCCACCGGTCATGCACTCGCCACCGCGTAAACTTACTGCCGAAGATCAAGAGGCTTGGAAGATCCCTCCTCCCGTATCGAACTGGAAGAATCCTAAAGGATATACTGTGCCACTAGACAAGCGCTTAGCGGCCGATGGGCGAGGTCTACAGGACGTTACGATCAACGACAAGTTCGCACAATTCGCGGAAGCTCTGTTCACGGCGGACCGTCATGCTAGGGAAGAGGTGAAGCAACGCGCAGCCATGCAGCAGAAAGTCGCAGAAAGGGAACGGATGGAGAAAGAAGACCAGTTACGCATGCTCGCACAAAAAGCTCGTGAGGAACGATCGATGGGTGGGAGGCGTACATCGCACGCAAAGTCCCCTTCGGGCAGTAGAAGTCGATCCTCCTCTTACAGTCGGTCAGACAGCGAGGATGAAGCCACGAGGGAACGAGAGCAGATGCGATGGGAGAGGAGGCAAGAAAACGAGAAACAACTTCGCCAGTCGCGCATGGGCACGGAACGCCGGGTCCAGATGCTAGCAAGGGAGCAAAACAGGGATATTTCCGAAAAGGTGGCTTTGGGCTTAGCGAAGCCTACGCAATCGTCGGAATCAATGTGGGATTCGCGTCTCTTCAACCAGACCAGTGGATTTGATACAGGATTCAACGAAGACCAAGCGTATGACAAGCCTCTTTTCGCCGCTCAAGACGCTATCAGCAGTATATACAGGCCTCGTGCGAATGTGGATGATGATGACGACGAGGAAGCTGGGGGCAAGGAGTATGACAAGATTGCGAAAAGCAACCGATTCGAAGTGCTAGGGAAAGCAAAGGAGGGGTTCAAGGGCGCGGCTGATGCGGAGGTACGAGATGGTCCGGTGCAATTCGAGAAGGATGTTTCGAATGCCGCAGATCCCTTCCATATTGATGAGATGATCAGGGATGTGACGGGGGGGACAAGTGGGAACAAGCGGTACGGCGTGCAGGAGACGGAGGAGAGGGCGTCGAAGCGGGCGAAAGTAGACAATGACGATCGATGAATGCCCTTTGTATTTTCATCTCCTCCAAAGGCACCGAGATGAATTTAGCCATCACCTGATGCCTGATTTCACGAAGAAAAATAGTGCCAATGGCCATATCTACGTCTCAGACGGGTCAATTTTTCTGCTTTGGTCGGAATTTTTGGTAGGATTCTAGTCCACATCCTCATCGCCCAGGCCAATCCACTCGCCTTCCATGTCCTCATCCAAATGATCATCTGAAGCGCCGTTGCCATTCATCAAGGGCATCTCCTTCGGATCATGATCTGCCCCTGCAGAGAGCAACGGCTGGGCAAGCAAATAGTCCAGCGCATAAACATTGTCATCCGCCAATCTAGTCAATTCAGACTGGATTTTCACTATCGCCTTTTGTACAATTCTCAACTCGGAGACGAACGAGCTAGCGTGATCTTTTAGGTAGGGACCATGTGCGTGCAACAAAGCCTCAATCCATCGGAGATTAAACTCGAGGTGAGGACTTTCATCGGTGGCCTGGGCGACGAAACGCAGCAGTGGGGCTAGGTATACGATAGGTAGTTCATTGACAAGAAGAACGACATCGGGAACAGGAATTGCTTCATATACTTGACGGATTAGAAGCCGCTCGTTGAGTCGAAAAGCCATTATGAGGGCAAGGAGGAATTCTTTCTCCTTGATGGCTAGCAGGGTAGAAGCCGGTGTAATGTTGATGTCGAGATCGAAAGGGTCGAACTGGAGAGTATTATCAAGCGAATAGACAAGCAGACCCTCAGTCGATGCGGCGCAGAAAGCTGTGCCTGTGGGCGAAAACGCAACTGCTGGCACACGCACTTCTGGCCGCGTCCGCCGAACAGAAAGGTCACCACGAGTAGCGCCAGGTAAAGTACGGTCGATGCGGTCTTCGAGGTCTGAAGCTTCACCCTGCTCATCTATCAAGCCTCTCGGACCGGCTTCAGTGAGATTACGGCTGTTGAGAAATTCTTGGGTGCCCTCCAACGATAGGTTGACTGAAACGGTACATTTCTTGATGAGTGTACCGGACTGGACGTCGTAAAGACAAATGTACTTGGAGTTTCCGCCAGCAATAATACAATCACCATCCGTACTGTACGCTATACAGTTGAAAGACTTTGTCCCTGCGACATTGGCTGCCGTCCGGCGATCCGAAAATTTTCGTCCTCCCGAGACATCACGACGACCATCCACACCAGCTTCTTGACTAGCTTCCGAGACGGACCAGAAAGTTAGCTGACCGTCCAAAGTAGACACGGCTACCTGTTTCGAATCTGGGCGGAATGCAACATGAAGGACATCCGCTTGTAGCTGTATCGGCTCGCTGGTCTGGGTTCGGCCAAAAATGCTCCATATGCGCACTGTGTGGTCCCAACTACCACTCACAACGATATCACCGGAAGGTGCAAATGCTAAAGATGCGACTGGGCCCTCATGTCCCGACAGCTGATCGAGTAGTTGGCCCGTTTGGACTGACCAGATATGAATGTCAAAGGAGTCCAGAGATCCCGCGCATACCACTTCACCACTGGGGTCCACGGCGACGGAAGAAAACGACAATCGGGTAGGTGCTGTGAAAGTTCTGAAGTTTCGATACCTTATTAAATCCCATGCTCTGATTGAGCCATCAAGACTTGAGGTGAACAGGACGTTACCTCTCTTCGCAAATTCGCAGGCAGTTACACCGCTAGAATGCTCGGTAAATGTGACAATGCAGAAGCCTGATTGTGTGTCCCAGACCTTGATCTTGCCGTCATCCGCGGTTGTAATGATACGTTGACCATCTGGAGAATAGACCAAAGCATTCACGGAGTCGAAGTGGCCTTGTTGTTTCAGGATGTAGGACTCTGATTGCCACTCCCAAACAAGAAGCTGGCCAAGTTTCGAAGCACCGAACGCTAGCCATTCCCCTGACTTGTTCAAAGTCACAAAATCTATTCCGTTTTGAGATATACTATGGAAGCATCGTCAGTCTTGCATTTATAAGCAATCAACCTTGTGGAACTGCACCTTAAGGTGTGTATCATGTTGAAATCCGGGAGCTCATACAATCCGAATAAGCCGTTGGAGAATCCGGCTACAAGTAGATTTGATTCGGCGTGAAATGCAGCACATCTGACTTTTGCATTGTTCTGCATGAAATAATGCCGTTGCACGACTCGCCACTGCAGAGGGCGTGCATCATCTTGACCCGTGTCGACGTCTCCGTTTGCGTCTGGCCTTTGCGAGTAGCTCCATCTAAAGAGCGTGCCGTCTTGGCTGATTGTGTAAATCTGACTCGATCTCAGAATGTATTCCAGCGACGCTAAGCATTTCGGCTTACTTGTTCCTGATCGCTTGAAAACCACGCGTCCAAAACGCCTTCTCGATGGCCTGCTAGGGTAGTAGGCATGAAGCCATCTTCGGGATCGAGGCTCCATATTCGAGCCGTAAGGTCTTTTGCAGAACTCAAGAAGAAGCGAGAGTCGCTCGACCATTCTATACTCTGAACCGTGTCGTAGTGCCCAGCATGCACCCGATGCCTAACAAAAGGCGCATATTCAAGGCCTTCGTCTGTATTTGCATCTGGTGTCACAGGTGTTTTCCATACTTCAACAAGTCTCCCAAGGCCAACAGCGAAATGGCGACCAGAAGGCGAAAAGGCTAGGGCGGAGACAGGCGCTTTAAAAGAGAAGTGGTGGAGGGCAAGCCGGCGAGGAAAGTTGGCGAGGATGGCTCGACCATCTTCGTCCACAGAGAGGAGTAGGTTTCCGCGTGGATTGAGGGCTAAGCGGGAGATATTCCGGCGATGCGAAAAGGGAAGGGTGTAGGACTTGTTGCTGATAGTGTTAGTTCTGATGGTCACACATTTGCCGAATGCTGAACAGCTAAGCTACGTACTTAATCAGGTCAAATACCGTGACGCGATTACCGACCGGTGAAAGTAGACAGGTTCCATCCGGAGTGAAGAGGAGGTTTCCTTTGCAATAGACTGTGCCCAGCAGGTTAGAGAACTGTTGCCAAGCCTTAGTTTCTGCGACAAAGCATGGACCAAAGGACATAGTGGAAGGGATACGACACCTTGAATTCTGTCTTCATACTGGCTATTTAAGAGACATTGCTTCAGGAACAAGAAAAGCGTCGTTGCCCACGAACAAATTCAACTTACAGCCAAGTAAAATACCTACCTAGAGTATCGAAAGCTTGGACCTTGGCGCTAATGTTGAAGGAGTTAGCCGCAATAAACGAGAAATTGACAGGGTTCGTGTTCCCCTTATTGAAGTAACGAGGCTCGTTTCGTAGTGATCAAA
The DNA here is from genome assembly GCA_963556305.1 of Platismatia glauca. Taxonomy (NCBI): domain Eukaryota; kingdom Fungi; phylum Ascomycota; class Lecanoromycetes; order Lecanorales; family Parmeliaceae; genus Platismatia; species Platismatia glauca. Next base: position 543,848 of record OY745778.1, read on the forward strand.
GTGCTTTCAAGAAACACAATCGACTTTACAAACACCACTTTCAATTGCAAGATACAGAACATCTCTAGCTTCACATCCAGACCAGCTCTTGTACCTCAACTATTTGGGCACCCTACAGAGTTGAACTTCAACATGGCCCCAGCAATGTCTGAGGCCGCTTCGCCAATTGGCATTGCCAACGTAAGTCGACTTTCACGTACCTTGGAGGAACTTTCTAACTTGTGCCGTTCGGTGTAGCTTCCGAACCAGAGGTGCATACCTTGACATGTCCGCAAGGCACAATCGGGCCTCGACTGACGTGACTCCAGGCATAAGATCGTTGCTAAACGTGGAGCTGCATTCACCATCATGGTATTTCCACGCGTCGTCAAGGAGTATTTGAATAGACTGATGAGTCCTAGGTTGCAGGCGAATCGGGCCTGGGAAAGACGACCTTCATCAACACCTTGTTCTCGACAACCATCAAGAACTACGCAGACCACAAGCGCCGTCATGCAAAGCAAGTAGACAAGACTGTTGAGATTGAGATCACCAAGGCTGAGCTGGAAGAGAAATTCTTCAAGGGTATGACCTTCGAATACTTGAAGTCATTGAAATGCCTATTCTAAAATGCTGGCATAGTACGCTTGACGGTCATCGACACTCCTGGCTTCGGCGACTACGTCAACAACCGCGACTCATGGATGCCAATCATAGAATTCTTGGACGACCAACATGAGTCGTACATGCTGCAAGAACAACAGCCTCGCCGAGCCGACAGAATCGATCTCCGCGTTCATGCCTGTCTTTACTTTATCAGACCGACCGGCCATACTCTAAAGCCCCTAGATATCGAAGTCATGAAGCGTTTGAGCTCCAGGGTCAATCTCATTCCTGTTGTAGCCAAAGCCGATACATTGAGTCCGGCAGATCTGGCTACATTCAAGCGAAGAGTACGTTTGCCTTGAGGTTTTACATCATTCTGAAGACAGCTGACGCAAATCTGTAGATCCGAGCCGTTGTCGAAGCACAAGGTATCAAGATATATCAACCACCTCTGGAGGAAGATGACGAAGCTGCCGCACACCATGCTCGGGCTTTGACGGAAGCCATGCCGTTCGCTGTCATTGGATCTGAAAAAGATGTGAAGACCCAAGACGGACGCGTTCTCAAGGGACGTCAGTACTCTTGGGGTGTCGCGGAGGTTGAAAATGAAGACCACTGCGATTTTAAGAAGCTGCGGTCAATCCTCATTAGAACCCACATGCTGGACCTTATCCACACCACGGAAGAAATGCACTATGAAGCTTACCGTGCCCAGCAGATGGAGACGAGGAAGTTTGGCGAAGCTCGACCAAGGAAGCTTGACAACCCGAAGTTCAAAGAGGAGGAAGAGAGCCTACGTAAGAGATTCACGGAGCAGGTGAAGGTGGAGGAGAACCGATTCAGAGCATGGGAGCAGAAGTTGATCTCTGAGCGTGACCGCTTGAACAAAGATCTTGAAAGCACACATGCAGCGTACGTTTTTCCCAGCAACTATCCGTTTCCAAAGCTCTCGCTTACGATCTAGCAGTATCAAGCAATTGGAGATGGAACTGGAGCAAATGCAAGGCAGTGTTCAGCGAAGCCACGGACGTCGTTAAAAGCTATCTCTGCCTGCAACTTCGGATGGAAAAGCCCTTCCGCCAGCATTTTGTGGGCCTGCTCATCATTCGAAAAACCTCTGCAACTTCGAAAGTTACAAGTGCCAGTAGGAGGCGTTCCATTCTTCCTCCTTGTCCTATGGAGTCTCCATGTTTGCTGTCTAGCAAAATTAAGCTCTCCGATCAACTATGAGTAATAATGTATACCGAAACCCTCGAATGCATAACACTTCCCGATCCTATGGTGTTCCAAAATTTCGTAGCGTCCTTGCACTTGCAGAGTAGCCGATAGCTTGTAGGCATGAAGGAACACGCGAGCTCCATACCAGTCCTCCAACACCACCAAGGATGTGATGATATTTCCCAATCGTCAAGTGACGACCCTCTCCGGGCATTCAGGCGCAATCCACGCCGTGGTGTACAGCCGTGGGACAGGTCAATACGTGAGCATCCTCGTGCCTTCCTCCGATGGGACTAATGCGCCGTCCCCCATAGATCCTCACAGGCTCCAGTGACCGCTCCGTCCACCTCTACAACCCCTCCAAAGCCTCCAGCTCCATCCCCAAATCAGGCCTCATCCAAACATACTCCGCCCACGGCTACGAAGTCCTCGACCTAGCCGTCACCGACGACAATGCCCGGTTCGCCAGCGTCGGCGGCGACAAGCAAGTCTTTCTCTGGGACGTCGCCACGGCTCGAACGTTGAGACGGTGGAGCGGACACTTCGGCCGCGTCAACTGCGTGGGGTTCGGCGGCGAAGGTGGCAGCGTGGTCGCGAGCGGGAGCTACGATGCTACGGTCAGGTTGTGGGACTGCAAGAGCCAGAGTACGAAGCCGATCCAGGTTCTCGAGGAGGCAAAGGATAGTGTGAGCAGTCTACATGTGGTTGGGCATGAGATCGTGACGGGGAGCGTGGATGGGAGGATGAGGGTTTACGATTTGAGGATGGGAATGATATTTGTGGACGTCATCGGCCGTATGTATTGTTTGGACCGCGGTGAGTCCTGGTCCGCTGATGGAAGCTGCTTGCAGATCCCATAACATCTGTCCAGCAAACGCGAGATGGTAATGCGGTTCTGGTTTCTACGCTGGACTCGACCATCAAACTCATGGACAAAGGCAATGGACAGTTATTGCAGAGCTACAGAGGCCATACGAACAAGGACTATCGGATAAGATCTTGCCTGGGCATGGCAGACTCGGTGGTGATAAGTGGAAGTGAGGATGGGAACCTGTATGCTTGGGACTTGTTGGAGGGAAAGGTGGTCGAGAAACTTGAGGCGCATGGCGGTAAGGTGGCCAGTGCTGTAGCTTGTAATGGGGCAAAGAAGGAATGGGCCAGTGCCGGAGCTGATGGTGAGTATCTATCCTTTTCTGAGTGATCTAGATGCAGGCTGAGTCTCCAAAAGGGATTATCAGTGTTTGGGCCATGCCAGAGTGAGATGGATCTGTGAAGCTATGGTGGGCTACAGACCCTGGACGCATGCAATCCTTGTGAACGGCGAACTTAGTCAAGGGACTGCTTTAATAAAGCGGATGAGGCGCAAGCGATCTAGCTGCTTCAACTCCGATGGCCTTGATGCCATCACGGAGGGGCCACCGAGTCTCAAGTCCCTGTGTATGCTTATTTACATTCTAGTAAGCTCAAGGAGCCCATCTTGTTTTGAGGCATCCTTTGGCATGATCTCCGTTCCGCTGATGCAACGCAATATCTGAGGCCTTTGCGACCCATCATGGCTGGATTTCACCATTCACGCCGAGCCTTAGTGCCTGCATTGCGCTATCAAGGTCGCACTCGTCCACCATGACAGTCCCGGCTTTGGCGGTGGAAAGGTAAGTCATCTCAATTGGGTGGAGGGGACCCTCCACGAGTCTCCCAGCAACCCCGCAGACGATACCACTTGCTTCAATTGGCAACGATTTCAGGTTCAAAACGATTGGAATGAGATAGTCCTCCGTAGCGCCGAGGAGCACATTGTCAGAGTCCGGCAAGTCAAAGTTAGGGAGCAGTCGTTTCTCTAAAAGCAGCCCAGCGGATTCGTCTTTGGTTAGGGTCACACTCAAGAACTTGGGTTGGTAAATGAGACACTTCGTAAGTCCGTGTTGGAGACCGAGTTCATCGGTCACGAACGTTTCTGGGTTGGTATTTCGGCCTCCGCATTGGACAAGGCGAATTTCGGAGTGGACCTTTGGAACAATCGAATGGCGGTTAAGCAATCCAAACGTTCGAGCCTGGAGCTCTGTCATGTTGGCTGGTGGTGGGGTCAAAGGTATTGCGGAGTTCAAGGAAGAGCTTGAGGATGCACTCCGGTGATGGGTATAAGGGTTGACATAGGATTCCGACGACTTCTCAAATGCAAAACCACGGTTTTCTAGGGCACGAACGACCTGGCCTTTGGCTTTTGCAGGGACGAGGATAAAGTCGGAATAGTAGGTTGTGATGAAGAACAACGAACTGCTTATTGTCAGGAACTCTAATGAGAATTAGCAACGAGTAAAGCTTACATTCCAGCGAGAGCGAGAGGACTTGTCAATTCTAATACTCTCTGCCCGGCCTCCATGCCAGCTCCTTCTATAGAGATAACGACGAAATCTTCCGCAGAAACGGAAGCACAATGATCACCATCAGCGCCAAATGACGTTACGGCCCGACCAATTGCTGGTCTGACCAGGTCTTCAGCCACATCCTTTCCACAGACGATGGAGCATTCAATGGAGGTGACAGAGACGTTTAAGAAAGCATGCCTATTTGCCCATGATCCGCTGTTGCGTACTGCTCCATCAGGACCTGCGGCCGATGGGAACAGCAGCTGAAGAATTGAAGGCAAGTAATGCCAATACTGATCTAAGGGGATATGGATGATGCTGAGCTGTGCTTCCTAATTCGATGAAACGAATCAGTAGTGGTTTCGGGACGTGGTTCTCTTGTCGGAACAACACCCAAACCGATACGGGGTTTCATAGAACGTGGAAAGACAATATATCCCCGCTGGCTTTGAAGCATGGCATACTTACAAGAAAGTGGACTCTGGCCGACATCAGAAGGCTTGACTGCTCCATTGTGAAAACGAATGATCAGCGTTTGGGCAACATGGGAGGTAGCGGAAAGAGATGTGACACTGAAAGATTGGACATGAAGACTTTTGATAGTCAATTGGAGTGTACTTTTCAAATCCAGGCACCATGTTAGCTGGGCTACGTGGACACTGGTTCCAGCAGACGGATGATAGAAGGACAGGTCTTTGCCATGCATTCCCGTTTGCTTCGTATTCATTCATGCACGAGGCTCGATTGGTATTCCAGAGCGAAGCCCTGGGGAGCGGGAATGGCAGGATTTCGGCTGAGGAGCGCTCAGACAGCGGGATACTCTGAGTAAGCGAGCAGTCATTGCTAGAGGGAGTGATGGGATGGTAGGATAAGACTAGGCAAGACGAATACATACAGGATCGGCGTACTTCGGATTTTGGACAAAGATGTTTGGGGCATGCAGAGAAGATGGATTTGCAGGAAATTAAATCGATGCCATGATAATCGGTAATAGGGTAGGAAAAGGTGAAGCCATACTTTTACCACTCACTCAGGGAAGGGTGGAGTCCGTGCTGAGCATCATGCAGCTTGAGCCAGAGATGCTGTTAGTGGCCGTATGCACATCAATACCCAAGGCTACAAGCATGCAGGCGCTCTCGCAGCGTGGGGTAGGATGTAGGATGCTCGGGATGTAGATGATGTGGATGTCGAATGGCATAGGAGGTAAGCGTGGTCAGGTAGTGTCTGCCTGGTTGGGACTTTCCAGACGCGTCGTAGTGTAGGAATAGGTTCTATGGAAGCAAGTCGCATCACCCTTGGACTTTGCAGTACCTATGCCGAAGGCCAAACGACCCAGGTCCAAAAGATAAGAAGGGTAGAGAAGAGGGAAGAGGGAGAAAAGATGCTTTTAGACCGTGGACGTAGGCCAATGCTAGAGTATTGGAGTATTCGTATTTTTCTCTTCTTCCGCCTTCTTCCTCTGCTCTTTTTCTCTGTTGTCTCTGTTGTCTCTGCGCTCTTGTCTCTTCGGTCGGGTAATCTTCTTGTCCCGTATTACCGTGTTTTGGTAATACCGAGGGGACAAGGGTGCTCTCGCACAGTACAAAGCTCTCGACCAGACTACTCCATCTCAGAGGTAAGGCACAAGGCTCTAGAACAGTATCGAGAGTATCTCGTTAGGTAGATCGGTGGGGAGGTCAGGTAGGGAGACGTAGTCGTGCCGTGAGAGCTGATCAGCCGATGAGCCGAGGAGGGAAAAGATCATTACGCTAATACACTAGCGTGTCATATTGGGGTTCTTATCCGACAATCCGATTATCCGTGAGCTTATGCTGCAGAAGAAGCACAAAGTAATGCTGCTAATGCAACACCCCACCCGACTCCCCCGCACTCTTCGCCCTCCGAGCTGCAGTGGTCGTACAGTAGCGTCACCTCGCTTACTCCGCACATTCAGCTATTCACAGTCAAGCCGGATATCACTCTGATCACTGATCACAATGATGCACCTCGTGACCACTCCCGTCTCACACTAACCCACCACCAAGTCTAGTCGACGCCAATGTTACCGAGTACGCCAATGATGGGCGTTGCATAGTCAGGTACAAAGCCCACCGGCGAATCGCCTCCACGTGCTGCAAACATTCTCGCCCTAATCGTTATTCCTCTAGGTACATAATTTCTGCCTTCCAGTCGGTATCCCTGGCGTTACGTAGCACCGTCGACCTCATGAAAATGCCTAGACCATGGGGCCCCGGAAGGAAGACACGAGCGTCGTTCGCGTGTGACTGGCTGCGAGGCGGCAAGCAGCCTTGGAATTGGTGTTCCAGAGAACGATGACGCTAGCAGCGTGATGATCGTGAGGTAGATCAGGTCCGTCTGATTAAGCCATCGCTACCTAGTCCAACCTCCTCGTCCCAATCCTCGGCCCCGGCCATTCTGAACGTTTCCATTATTGAATGCCTGCGGTGCGCCACCACGGTCCCCATAAGGCTTACCGCTGACACGGCCAAATTGCTGCTGACTCCAGCCACCAAAGCTCTGCGGCGTTTGGCTTGGAAAGCCAGAGTGATGGACGCCTGGAAATGCAGGTGCACCATGATTCTGGCCTATCTTGGGGCCTGTTGGTGGGGCCGGCGCTGGCACGACGTTCCCACTGTCGGGGTTTGGCATTGGTGGTGGTGGAGGCGGCCACGGACCATGATAGTTAGGGGGTGGCGGAGGTGGGATAGGAAACCCTCCAGGACCGAGTGGGAAACCTTTCGAGAATGAGTGTGGGAAATGCATGGAAGGTGGTGGAGACGGCCTTTGAGCTTGGGTCTGTTGCCTAGGATGTGGATTTACTGGTGGCGGTGGTCTTTGAAACACCGAGACCGTCTGCGGCGGTGAATACGACGGTGATCTAGACCGGGAGCGGCTGCGCAGGTTGTGGTATCGTCTTTCCTCTCTTGACAGATCTTTTGATTTTAAAGATGATCGCTGGCCACTTCGACGTCTTGCGCCTTGATTTGATGATAACGAGCTCGACCGGCTTTTGTCCATATTCGTGTCCCGACTCTTGCTGCTGCCAGAGTCGCTGTATCTTCTCCTCTTACGGGGACTAAAACTCCTGTCGATGCTACCAGCACGTCCCGTAATCTTTCCAACATCTTCAAGCCGTAAACCTCTCTTTTTCATTTTCTCACAAAATGCTCTGGACCACCCATAGTATCCTTCGCCCTCCACAACGTTTCCTGCGATCTCGTCGCCCAGGATAGACTGACCCAACCCATCGATATCCATATCGTCTTCTTGATATTCGAAGCCATGTGCATCTAACGACTCCACGCTCTTCAGAAAGTCTTTCACGGCTGTTACCAAATGCTCACCTGCTGGTCCTGATGTAAACTGCAGTGCTTTCACATGTTGAGGATTGATGGCCCTGGCTGAGTTTGGCATGATTTGAGGCATCATATTACCAGCAGGCAAGTCATAGAAAGGTGTCAAAGGATCGCCATGGGAAGGGGGGAGAATATAAGCTGCATCTTTCTTCTCCTCGCTCAACGCCTCTTCCGAGAACTTTGTATTCTCGTCTGTGTTCGCGGAACCAACTTTAGAAGCGTTGAAGACTGTGTCTCTTAATTGCTGAATGTATGAAGACTGATAGTAGTCTTTTCCCTCCCAGGTATCGAGGAGATCTGTTATGCTTTTGTGTTGCTTGACGTAAACTTCTGGGCTGTAGGTAGATGCTGCTCCGAACAAGTCCACGAGATATGACTGCACGTTCTCGGTGAACATGGAATATGCTGAAGATGACTCAATATGATATTTGGTGTGATGAAGCAGGTCGTTCAGTAGATACAAGATATGGAGCTGTCTTCGCCGTCCGGACGGAACAGTCCCCCTAGCTGGCTTCTGATCATCTTCATCTGCGGTCTTTGTAAATGAGAGGGAGAGTGCAACGAGGTATTTTCCAATGGCAATTGTCCGGGCAGCAGACGGTATGATGTTTTTCAATAGCCACTCTTTACACAGCTGTTCTCAGGATTCCATTTAGCTATCTCATCACCCATTCAGATGTAGCCGTCAAACCTGGATATTTGCCGTAGAGCATTGCTTTAGCACAGCCTCAAGAAGAGCGTGAAAACGAGCAATTTCCGATTTGGAGATTGATGTCGGGTCCGGTCTAATCAGGCCGGCTGCTAATGATGCTTTGGCAATAGCTAAGGAGTGAGATGCCATTATAACTGATGATGCCTTGATGTTGCCCACCAACGTGGCAAGCCTGTAGGGTTCTTCAACCCAAAATCAAAGCAGGGGGGTCAAGGGAGTATGGCCTAAGTGAGTACGATGAAACCGCATGGCCTGATGGATCGTCAGCTTTTCGGCGAAATGTCGGCCCGTTTTGAAGGTCGCCTACGTAGACTCGTAGAGTCCTTCGAGCGAGGGGACACATTAACTTCAAAGCTCTCTTCGTCCTCATTTGTAAGAGGCTTTCGAACGCTCAATTCAAATATTTGCAGCTAGATCGACTCTGCCACCATGTCAGGAAACAAATTGCTAGCAAGCGAAGGCCATTGATTGATACATGTGAGATAGATAGCCTTAGTGCTCCCCAGCTATTAAACGTTGGTTGACTGCTCAACTGCGACAATGCTATCCATGACTCTCCTAAACGTCAACTGGCCTGCATGAGCATGCTTATCCGTGAGGCAAATTTCATTGTGCCCTTTCCCGCACAATGTCAGGTTTAACATTGCGAGGATGAGATTGCTGTATGGCATTTAAAATTACCTCCATAATTTGCTGCAAACATCGTGTATTCCAGTAGTTGGGGATAAGATTCTTTGCGAAACGAAAGCTATCATTGACGATCGAGCTTCAAGAGTGGGCCTTTGAGTCAAATGCGAGTTCGATATGTGTTTCGGCAAGCCAATGTCTTTCCCCAAATCGATAGGCAACTGCTAGGAGACCATATTTTGAGGTAGGCGGTTGTTACTCATCGCCCATGCTGCAATCTTGTCATATGATGAACGCAAAGGCGGTGAGGACACCTCGTTGGCGACACACAGCACAAGACAATCGCTTAGTGCAATGCTTGTCTTGCCCGGCATTTGCATGATAAATGTTGAGTCACTGCGATAGCCTCTACCAGCTGTCCTTGCCCATTCAAGGCCAGCTGAACAGCTTCTGACTCTTAGTACACAGGAGGCGGCCTCTTCTCATCAATGTCAACCTGTGAAACGCGCCATGCCCTGCGCTTCACCTTTCAACTGAATCGGTCACCCTTTTTTGATTTATAAGGCTTGGTCGCGACGTATTTGCCCTCCTCTTGGGCCTTATGATCTCTATTCTCTAAAGGATGCTCCGTTGGTGCAGGATCATGGCTAGCCTCAGTACTGGGACTGCTGGCATGATCGCGCGGCTTGTTGTGGCCTTGCTTCGCGCTGGGAGGCTTCGCGTAGAATTCGGCGTCGAGGGCGTCCTTCAATCGCCGTCGCTTCATTTCCTCCTCATGGCGGGCTTTCTTATCAGCATTTACGGAACGCTTAGCGAAGACGTAGGCACCTCCGCCGGCTAGCATTATGAGTTAGCAAGAGACTGACTTAGATGCCGCCATTTCATACCAACTATCAATGCGCCCCAGCCAATCCTACAACGCATCTATAAGCTTCTTTACAGCATCTTCTCGTGTCGGAGACCTACCATGTTGACCGGATCTAGTTTGTTAGCCGTCAGATGTGTGAGCAGAGTAGGAAACGTACCGTATTCATTGTACCGCGATACGCTCAGACCAATGCTGTTGCTGGAAACAAGTGATGAACAAGGTCGTCACCTACGAGTGGTACCTAAGGTAGCTAAGGTAGGTAGGTAAGAGGGACTAAAGACTACCTTAGCGTCGCCGTCTTTACCGGTCCGGTAATTCACGTGATTCAAATTCTTGGCAGGCCACGATCATAAGTTGACTCATTGACTCATTGACTTAGCCAACGTCAACTCATAAATACCCCATCCGTGACGAACATGTCGCCGTGATAAATCGCGATCCGCCACAGTGAGCGGCGCAAATTTATGTTGCGGTAGATGTTTCTCACAGGTCGCAGCTGGTCCCAATCCGCAAACAGTCATGGCATCTAAGCGCAAGGCTTCTATGAGTTCACGGAACTCGAGACCTGCAAAGAGATCTGCCTCAGGTGCGGCTACACCTCAGAGCATCGGCAGTAGTGATGAGTACTCAGCCGAGGGCGAGGAGGCCAGTGAAAGTGAAGCCGAGAACCTCAGCAGGGCCGTCAAGACATTCTCTGCCGACTCCCTGAAGAGCCGAAGCAAGGAGCAAAGTCGAACGCTTGACCGTGAGGCCAAGGCTAGCGGCATCAGTAACCTCTCATATTTGAGTCTCAAACCTGATCATGAGAACCGTCCGTTATGGGTCGACGCCAAGAAAGCTAGGATTACCCTGGAGAGTTTCTCTCCCTTGGCTGCTCAGGCCCAGGACTTTCTAACGACGATTGCTGAGCCTCTGTCTCGACCCGAATTTCTACATGAGTATGCCCTGACAGTGCATAGTCTTTATGCTGCTGTCTCTGTTGGTCTTATTCCCCAAGACATCATTAATTTCCTTGACCGTCTGTCAAAAACGCCTTTGCCTGAGGAGATCAAGAGCTTCATCCTGGGGTGCACTCAGGCATTTGGGAAAGTCAAATTAGTATTAAAACACAATCGGTACTTCCTTGAGACACCTGATAACAAAGTGTTGCAAAGGCTGGTGCAGGATGAAGTCATTGGTGCTCAACGAACGGGTCAGAAGGAAGGTATCATCACCGAGAAGGCTCCTAAACTGGGTGGGCTTGTCATTCCCGGTACTAAAGATGCTGCTGGCGTGAAACAGCAGCCCGGGTCTCAGCAAAAGATCACGGAAGGCCAAGGTGGAGTAGTCAAAGAGGATGATATCTACATGACTCTGCGAGAAGACGATGACGACGATGACGATGATGACGAAAAGCATATTCATTCGGTAGAAATACCGGCAGGAGGCGTCGAGGCAGTCCAGAAAAGATGCCTCGATCTCGGATACCCCGTTCTCGAGGAGTATGACTTTCACAACGACCAGGTCAATCCCAACTTGGATATAGACCTGAAACCGAACACCACGATTCGTACCTACCAGGAAAAGAGCTTGAGCAAGATGTTCAGCAATGGCCGAGCTCGTAGTGGTATTATCGTGTTACCCTGTGGTGCGGGAAAGACTCTCGTAGGGATCACGGCGGCCTGTACCATCAGGAAGGGTATTGTGATACTGTGCACAAGCTCAATGTCCGTGGTCCAATGGAGATCCGAATTTTTGAAGTGGAGCAACGTGTCGCCGAACGACATTGCAATATTTACATCTGATCATAAAGAAAGGTTTTCGAAGAGTACAGGCATTATCATTTCCACATATTCCATGGTCACGCAGACGAGGTCGAGGTCTTATGATGCAGGGAAGATGATGGAATTCATGCAAGAAAGGGAGTGGGGACTCATGATCCTCGACGAAGTGCATGTCGTCCCGGCTTCTATCTTCAGAAAGGTCACGCATTCCATAGCAACGCATTCGAAACTTGGTCTTACAGCAACACTGCTACGTGAAGACGACAAAATTACAGATCTTAACTTCTTAATCGGTCCTAAGCTCTACGAGGCAAACTGGATGGAACTGGCTGAGCAAGGACATATCGCGAAGGTACAGTGTGCGGAAGTGTGGTGTCCAATGACGACCGAATTCTACCAGGAGTATCTACGAGAGACGTCTCGTAAGAGAGCGCTGCTTTACATCATGAATCCTCGGAAATTTCAGGCTTGTCAATTTCTTATTGACTATCATGAGAAGCGTGGAGACAAAGTCATCGTCTTCTCGGACAACGTCTTCGCTTTGAAAGCTTATGCCCTCAAACTGAAGAAGTTTTACATCTACGGCGGCACACCTCAAACCGAACGTCTGCGCGTTCTGGAAAATTTCCAACATAGCGAACTTGTCAATACCATCTTTTTGTCGAAGATTGGGGACACGTCCCTCGACCTCCCAGAAGCGACTTGTCTAATTCAGATCTCGTCACATTACGGTTCTCGTCGGCAAGAGGCTCAGCGTCTGGGCCGCATTCTGCGAGCGAAGCGAAGAAATGACGAAGGTTTCAATGCATTCTTCTATTCCCTGGTGTCAAAGGACACGCAAGAAATGTACTATTCATCGAAGAGACAGGCTTTCTTGGTCGATCAGGGCTATGCTTTCAAGGTGATCACGCATCTGCAAGGCATCGAGAACCTACCCGGTCTAGCGTACGCATCTCCAGGCGAGAGAAGGGAGCTGCTGCAGGAGGTCATGCTGCAGAACGAGACGTCGGCAGAGGTGGAAAAAGTGGACGACGATCTCTTCTCGGCACGGTCCAGCGGTACCAAAGGAAAAGGTGGGATGGGGGGCAAGAAAGGAGCGAAGCGGACGGCGGGGATGCTCAGTGACCTCAGTGGCGGGCAAGATATGGCGTACATTGAGTACAACAAAAGCCGGAACAAGGAGCTGAAGGGTAAGCACAACCCGCTTTTCAAGAAGATGGCGCGGGAGCAACAGAGGCGGAAGCAACAGCGGTTGGACGAGAATACATAGCGGTCGGACGTCATGCGTGGATTGAATGGATTGTCCAGCGATGGCGTTTGTCGGACAGTAGTCTTGCTGGAGGGAATCATTGTAGGGGAGTGTAGACGGGAATTGGAGAAAGCAAGTTGCTTGAGAAAGCGAGACCAGCGACTGGACCCTCTCTGGCTTTGCAGTCCAAATCGACGAATCCTGCTGCTTTTTCAAGATGATAAAGACAGAGCAGGCATAGGTAGTGTGCTATTATCATTGAAGCAGAAATCTTTACGCTTGACGGAGTGATGTGAAGCACCTTACCACTCCTGCACTGTGGCTGATGGCTGATGGCTGACGGCTTGGCGGGTGGCAACACGTCCGCAGTCCGCATTTGCTCGGCCCGGAGTATAGTCCAAAGGGAGTGCGGGAGGGAGATTTCTTGACCATGTACTATTCGATACAGCTTTTTTGAAGCAAGCAAGCAAGCAGTAAGACGTCAATATCATTGATCAAGAGCAGAGCAGACACCACTCCTTTCTCACGAAAGAAAGCACGAAGTCTTGACTCTGGAACATACTCTACCCTCCTTCCTCATCCGTATTGTAAATGTTACCTTAGCCTTTCCACCCATCTTCTATACCTGTAGCAGAACATCGATTTCGCTTCTCCATTATTCTCTCACTTGCAAGAATTCTCCCAATTTCACAATTATCCTTTGGACTTCTCCTTCACATATAGGGGTATCGGTCGTGTCGAGAACCCAAAACCTGAGACATCATATCACATGGCTGCCTCTGCCTCACAAGTCAAGCTATCTCTGCATCACAGTGGCGTGTTCCATCTTCCCAGCGTGACCAAAGAATCAGCGGCCAAGGCATCAGAAGTGTTGCAAGAGAACCATGAGAAGCACCACATTTTCTGGAACGCGTCTGGCTTCCATAGTAAGTCTGCAAAGCGCATTGCTTCTCCCAGTCCCGCCTCGCTCCCATCACGCAATTTGCATCTCTTGATAATGCCATCCTAGAGCATCTACAAGATCCCAAAAACTTTCATGATTGTCTTGGAAACGGACGGTATTACCACGATTACCTGAAGTATTTCCAAAGCGAGATTGACGAAAAAGGCTACGAGAACGTCATCAACGAGTATTGCTTGAAGGGTGATGAGCGGGCAGATGACATGCTTGTTCGCTTGCATGCCGGTTTCTTGCACCCAATGATTCACTTAGGCTTCGGTGTCGAGTTCAAGCAGCCTGCAATTGTTGCTGAAGCTCTTGCTCAAGCAGCCGTTCACGATTCTTGGATTGGATCTTTTATGCTGGATGCTGAGAAAGCGGCCGCCTCGAACGGTAAAGGCAAGCCGATGGTAGAATTGTTGGATGAAGTTCGTGCAGACAAGAAATTGAGCTCAGCCGCCCACTGGGACGATTCGAACAAAATCCGAGATGGCATCCTGGTCCGTGCTCCTGATGAGATGCTCCGTATTGCGGCAAAGTGGAAAGTTCTGCCAGGTGCAATAATCGAAAAGACAGCCGAAATGACTAATGTAAGTTTTGCTTTATGGGGCCATTTCTTCATGATTTGTACCGCAATGTGAGTTGCAAGACTCGTATCAGGAGTAGCAGACTCCCGAGACCTATTTCACAACTCAGATGTAACCCGAGAAAAGATCTGCTGACCACAGAAAATATTCAGGCGGTCGCCTACTACACTGGAGGAGCTCAGCATCCGCCTAAGCAGATCAAGTTCGACTTCTACTATATACACTGCCTTAATAGTTCTATCTTCTATGATGCTTTCCTTAAAGAGGCAACTTGGATGAGTGACAAGAACAAGGCTCGCCTCCTGGAATGGAAAGGACGACTCGACCTCTGTATGTATGCCTCCAGGAGGTCACCAGAGCCGAGAATGGACGTCATCGACAATTATGAACCCATGCACCCGGAACGGGCAAAAGACACCATGGCAGGTTCTTGGGACGGCATTTTCACCCGCGTACTCCACCACGACGATGATGGCCATGCTGCCAAACTCGTCAGGGCTCTCGCCCATGGGGGGGATATCTGTGCAGCGTATAGTATGAACGACCCACTGTTCAGAATCAAAGGCGACATGTGGCTGCAGCTCGGGCATATGGGTAAGCTCCCGCGGTATCACTTCTGCATTTGGCTGACCATGCTCTTAGCGATCGACAGCGTAGAAGACACTGGAGTTGCTTGGGTCAGATCGGCAGGATTCCCACAAGCTTGGGAAGAGTGAGTGATTTCTGGCTTCCTTCTAGTGTTCTGAGCCGTCAATCTGGTTAAACTGCTAACTCTGCGACTGCAGATACGAGGACCGTCCCCGTGCACAACTTTGAGGCCCACGGTCTTAGCTTCCTTCTGTTCTTTGTATCGTATTGCAGTCGTCACGATATATTGATGCGTCAACCAGATGGGTCTGACGGCTGGAGGTTTGACATTTGTTTGCTTTTGGATTGCATCTGATGCCAAACCATAACCTCATATAGTACAGTGTCCAGAAAGTCTGCCAGTGTGGATATTACGCAACGAATGAAGATGTGGTTGGGTTGCAGCCCTTCAATCTGCTGATCATTTGTAAGCGTGGACTGAACGACGAAACGTCCAGCGATATATCCGCCGAAAATACCTACAGTCTCTGGGACTCGCTCGGGGTTGGGATTGCATCTAGATGGATATGTACAATACACATTCAATAGTTGAACGAGATTGACGGCGAGAACCGCACTGTGGACATTCAATCATCCACCTTGCCCTGCCGTAGGCGTCTGAGCACGGCCCGGCTCCTTCGCCATGCAGTGGAGACCATCACTGCTGCTGTACTACCACACTTGCTCTACTTCGCGGCGCTCCTCTTCCCCGCGGGAGAATTCCGCGATGTGGATTGCCCCTGCCCGCGCCTCGTCCTCCCCTACCACCACCTCTGCCATCCAGACTTGCTGGGGGCGGCGTGTTTGCGTATGATCGTGGCTGGAAGGCTGCATTGTTCTGAACCACAGCTTTGTCAGACTCGGCCCCGTCCGGTCTTGCGGAGCTGTTTCGGTTGACTTGCTGAGGGTTAAGACCACCCCCGCGGGTTCTCGTGCCATTTGGCTGCCCACCTCGTCCGCGGGAGCCATTGTTTTGCGTGGGCGGTTGATTGCGGATTGCGAGAATTTGGTGTTGCCCATGCTGCCCATCAACATGACCAGGACCACCTCGACCCCGTGCACGAATTCCATTCGATTGTCCCACCACGGCTCCTCGGAAAGATCCCCGAAGAGATCCCGGCGTCTGTGCTGGAACCAGTTGCCCTCGACCGTTTGGTCCAAGGGGCGCTCCGTATCCGTTTACGGTCAACTGCTGCGGTGGAGCTTGCGGCCGATTTTGCTCGCCAGCGCGAGACCCCGCGACCACTTGACGATCTGTGAGATTGAGTACGGTATGGACGGGTACGGTAGACCCTCGAAACGGCGAGCATCTGTCCTCCAAGGATGTACCACTCATGAATGTGACGTCGAAAACAACATCGAGAAGAACAACCCTCGAGGTCCGCGTCTTCCCAACGACTGTCCCGCGTGTTGCAATTGGCACTCGGCCTGAATCTTGAACGTACACTACACGATCGCCAAGTGAGAATCGCTGGTGACTTAGTCTTTGCTCCGCATCCGAGGGCTTTAACAATGCGTTCCTGGGTGCACCATTGATCTTCTTGTTGACACCTTTTCCCGGTGGATCCATTTGGAAGGCCTCATCGGCAGCCTGCTCGATCATGCTGACAACCTCAGAGTCCAGCTGTTCTGCGTCCAAAGGGACTTTCTCAAAGCTCTTTGATTGAATCTCCTTGAGCCAAGTTTGAATGGCCTTTATCCTATCCTTCGCCTCGGACTGCGGGTAAAAATCAGTGGCGTCATAGACGTTGCCCTGCGTGTTCCGTTGTATTCCAGCGATGAACTCGGGGAATTTGATCATGTACTGTTGTATCAGCTGGACTGCCTTCTCGCTGAACTCCCAGCCGGACGCTTTTCGCGAGTACCCAAGCACCTTCAATTTCTTCGCTTCGAACTTGAGATTCAGGCCCAAGTTGACCCTACTATCATCAAGAGCCACCTGGAAGGAAGAGGTAATTTTGCTGAGCACAAGAGGATTAAGGCCTAGAGTTTTTGCAACCGCAAAGGACGGGGTGTAGTGCAAGTGACGCTCTGCATCCTTCACTATCTGACGGCCGAATTCTGGGACTTTGGCTGCCACAGTCGAGACCCACAGGTCCGCTTTGTTCGCTGCGTGGCCAACAACCTGTAGAGGCCTGCCGTAATTGAACTCCCCCAGGAAAAAGGCTCTCGATCCTATCGGAAATTCTTCTTCTATTGAAAGCGCAGCCCTTTCCAAGAAACGCGGATCTTCGCTGGCCACTTCCTCTACCACGGTTTGCGGAGCAAAATCCGTCTCTATGCCTTCGATGTGTGCGTACTCCTTGACCGTGGCCCCTTCATCAGTCTTTTTGAGACCCTTCAGAGTGTCGACGTGAACTAATGATTGGACTTCCCCAATCATCATCCCTAATCTCTTGCTGTAGATAGACTCAATCCGCTCGGCTTTCTTATGCCACATGTCAATCTCTTGAGGGCCGTGAGGTACCGCAATCGGCGGTCCTGCACCGCTCTCGGGCATGCTGTAGTTGAACAATTCATCCGAGACCCGGATGACTTTGGCTTCAGACAGAAAAGGGTAGCCAACATGGACTTTGCGACCGAGCAAAGACTTCGCAGCTTCAACCTTCGTCCGCAGCTCCGGCTCCAGCAAGGTGACTACCATGCTCTCGTTTCTGCTGTCTTGCTGGAAAATGTTCACGCCGTGAAAACCGAGCCTCCCCACGAAGGGGAGCGTCTTCAAGCTTGGAAAGCCAGCAAGTGCGGATTCCCCCAGTTTGGCACCACGCATCAAACCAACATGATAATCCAAGCCTTCCATTGTTGGCAGATCGAAAATGTTCTCCACACAGTGGCAGTTCGATATATCGGGAAATATGCCAACAAGAGAAGTAGGATAGGTAAACTCGACGTCTGGCGAGTAGGAGAATCTCAACGACACTCCAAACTCGTTGCGGTCCTTTTCGGCTTGGGTTAGTAAATGCTCTTTGGTCTTCATTGCTGGCAATAGTCGGCTCTCATCGATGAAAGGAATTTTGACTACCGCCTCCCATTCCATCTTCTTGCCATTCATGTCCAATTCGAAGTCGCGAGGATAGAAATCGATGATGGGCGACTTAGGATTTGTCATAAGATCATGAAAGGGCGTTGGTACAATGTTCTTGCTTCGGTCAGGCAAGACGCCCATCAGTTGCTGATATGGTCTGAATGGCTGTCCCAGCTGAAAGTTCATGTCTGCGTTCAAGCCTAATTTGACATCTAGAATGTGTCAGCAGAAGCACTGAATATTTGAAGCAAAGATAAATTAGAAGAGCGCTGACCCGATATCATTGGAGAGTAGTGATACCCGTAAAACCACGGCCAGGACGCTACTCCACGGTAGTAATAAAACAGCACCCACTGCAACCCCTGAACATAATTTTCTGTCAAGTTGCGCATTTCCATTTCATTCTCCAGGCCCCATTCGAACTTATCCTTGTAATACTTGTCTTTCCAAGCCTGAAATTTCTCCTCGTATTTCTTGTCCGCTTGCTCTTGCACTTCTTCCGCCGTGGTGTCGACTATCTTGGCATTGTCGTAGCGTTTGATAACACGAAGTAATGCGATAGATGCCTCCTCATCTTCCACATCTTCATCATCATCTCCTTGGAGCTTGCTTGGAAAATCAAGCCGCAAATACCTCTCGCCCTGATCATTCGCCACGCTCTTCCACGGCAAATGGAGATCTTCAGCCAATTCTTGGACAAATTTTCTATCTCTGGCATTCAAGTTTGGAGGGAGATCGAACGAAGTCTTTGGAATGGAAGGATCATTGGCCCGACTGCTGATGTATTTCTTCACTTGCTTGAACAAGTCCTTCTGAGGACTGGACATTGACAAAGGCCCTTTTTTATTCCTCCGACCATCTTTCTCCATAACGTCCACCTTTCCGATTTGTTTTCCTCTGAACCAACTTTCATCGGCACTCGCGGATTCGAAAAAGCGATATTCTACGTGAGAAAGTTCTTCCAAAAGCAGTGCCAGACGCCTCATGTTGATGACGCCCCGCTCATTGATGTAGCCACCAGCTTTGGGCAACACGGATTTGTACATCTTAAACATGAGAGCCAATGCCCCTTCGTTGATATGCAGATTCGGAAGATTTGGTAGAAAGTCATTCCCAACAAAGAAAGCCATCAAGATAAAATCGTCTATCACTCGTTCCATGTCAAAAGCAAAGTCGAGAACAGATGGTTCCTTGAGCTCCTGAAACTCCAACTCCAGATATTCCCTGACAATGCACAGATGCATCAAGTAGAAATTCTGATGTTCCAATTCCTTGGACTTCTTTTGGGTCGCTCGACCGAAAGTGACTTCTTCTCGCAGCAAGCAAAAATGAGGGTCGTGGCTGAGTAAGCCCAACATGATAAGATCCGCGTCAAGACCGTAAAGACAATGTCTGATGTTAGCATCATATTCTGGCTGAGCTTTCGCAAGTCTGATGTATTCCATGATTTTGTGCTCTCCTTCCCCTGGGACTTCATGTCCTGAAAGCACGATCTCGACGCCTTGCCAGTCAATGTCCTCAGAAATCTTCTTATTGACGAAGTACTTGAGCTGTCGTGTCAGTTTGGCCATGAAATCCGTCCCTGTGTATGTAAGCTCATTGTCCGACTTAATCACCCATAGTCTAGAGCAGCCGTACCAGGGGTGATGCAATTACTGTCGAAGGCATCCTCTGTAGGCATCTCAATACCTTCTCGCAATGCCTTCTCCTTTGCTTTCTCAGCGTCCAAAGCAGTTCTAAATCGGCGAGCTCGCTGCTGGTTCATCTTGGCACGAGGTGCAACACCATCAATCGCCATGAAGAACAGTTTCTTGGGCCGAATCTTGCCGAATAGATGCTCGATGTAGTTGAAGATAGCGATGAACATCTTTTCCTCGGTCATGCGAAACGTAGGCGAATCCGAATCGCTGTGGGTACAATTGTGAATGATGCCGTTCATGTCGAGGTCTAGAGGTGTAAATAAGGCGCCTTGACCATCTTCGCCTGTCAATGTCGGCGTGACTTACAAAGGTTGTCAAATTCGGGTATCCGGTTCTCCGCTATGAGTTGAGATATTGCTGGATACCTCTCGCTCATCCTGCGCCATGTCAATATTGAACTCTTCTGAATGAGTGTGTTCGTACCATCTAAAGAACTTAGGAACGCCCATCTCGACGGTAGCGCAATGCCGTTGGAGAGGTTATCGTCGAGTCAGAATGCCAGTACTCGTCAGAAGTGCATTTGAGTGAATGTGCATCTACTACCTGATCAGCCTCTGGACTTGAAGTGAAGGTTGTGTGTAAAGTATGAAGGAAGGTCAGGTAAGAACAGTGGTTGCATCTGTCGACAGTTAACAAAGACATGCGGAATACTACTATCACCTTAGGTGTAGGACCACCGGGCTAAGGTGTAAGGTAATAAGGCTGAATTTCATTCACTTCACGCGCCGAGAACCGCGTGGTGGTGCTGCTGCGCGTAACCCCAGATATTGATTGCCTTCTAAAATCTGCGTCTCTCACAATTCCTCAAAATCCTTACCCTGTCAATTCCTTTGTGAAGCTTTGAAAAACCTCACACCAAAGTTGAACAAATACTGAGATCTGGCCTCCCGCTGCCACTTTAAAACACGGCTTTGACGAGGATGGAGAACGGTGGGGATCACGAACTCGGCAGTAGAGAGACCGTTCTTTTCCTTAACACACCTCAAACTGACATCTTGAATGCAGTGACCATGGACGAGGAGCAAGAAGAGGAGCAAATGGAGGAGAAAATCGTCAATGAAGAGTACAAGACATGGAAGAAAAATGCGCCCTTTCTCTACGATCTGATGCTCAGCACCGCTCTTGAATGGCCTACACTTACGACACAATGGCTGCCAGATAAGCAAGAGTACGTTTAGGCAAGCCGCAGAGAACGGATATCGCACTCACAAGAGCAGGATCCCAGAAAAGGATTATGCAACTCATCGACTTCTTATTGGCACACACACGTCTAACGAAGCTCAAAACTATTTACAGATAGCTCAAGTACAACTGCCAAAGCCGGTCACGCCCGATGCTGCTGACTACGATGACGATCGGGAAGAAATCGGCGGGTATGGAGGCGGAGCTTCGAAGAAATCACCAGTTATGGAAGTTAAATTCAATATTGTTCAGAAAATAGATCATCCGGGCGAAGTCAACAAAGCGAGATATCAGCCTCAGAACCCAAACGTAATCGCAACAATGTGCGTGGATGGGAGGGTCATGATATGGGACAGAACGAAACATCCCAGCCAGCCCACGGGAAACGTAAATCCGCAAATGGAGCTCCTGGGTCACGACTCAGAGGGGTTTGGACTGAGCTGGAGCCCCCACCAACCGGGTCATCTCGCAACTGGGAGCGAAGACCAAACAGTCAGATTATGGTGAGTCCGTAGAGCGCTTGTTTGCCTTCGACTTGCTAACTTTCTAGGGATATAACGAAATTCACAATGAGCAACAAAGCCCTTCACGCCGCTCGAACCTATACACACCATACCGCCATTGTGAACGACGTTCAACATCACCCTCTACATGCTTCTCTAATTGGCACCGTCTCCGATGATCTCACCCTCCAAATCATCGACATCCGCTCCTCCTCAACCACATCCTCCGCAACTCAGGCCGTCGACGGACATCAAGACGCAATCAACGCTCTCTCTTTCAACCCAGCTAGTGAGTACGTCTTGGCCACAGGTTCAGCAGATAAATCGATAGGAATATGGGATTTGCGGAATCTGAAGTCAAAATTGCATGCTCTCGTCGGTCATAATGACTCGGTTACATCCCTCGCATGGCATCCGTTTGAAGAAGCCATCCTTGGCAGCTCGAGCTATGACCGGCGCGTAATCTTCTGGGACCTCAGCCGCGTGGGCGAGGAGCAGACGCCTGATGATGCAGAAGATGGCCCACCTGAGCTGTAAGTATCTCCAAAGGCATCCATAGGCGAATTGGGAGGTGAAGCTAATTTTTGAAGACTTTTCATGCATGGCGGCCACACAAACCGCATCGCCGATTTCAGCTGGAACATGAATGATCCGTGGGTGCTATGCAGTGCAGCAGAGGACAACCTGATACAGGTCTGGAAGGTAGCGAATGCGATTGTTGGAAAGGATGCGGACGACGTGCCCATCGAGGAACTGGAGTAATGATGCGCGTCCTCTCGAAGCTGATCTCATGTAGCACGCCGGATGTCATCCTGCCTTGAGATCATAAAGCAAAGAGGGAGGGGTTTGACCCCTTGCTTATGTTGGGTCCCTTCCCTCTTAGATACCCGGATGGGACTGTAAGTAATGGATGTGATTCAAACATACGTGAAAATGTTCTCCACCACTGAGGAAGCTGTTTGAGTGGGTACATAGCTCATTCTTTTTTCAATCGAGAATGCCTTTTCCAAATCCAATAGGTAAGGTAACGTCAAGCCCAAAGAAACAACCACAGAATGAAACCAATAAATTTCTTGCTTGTGGTGCTTGGGCCGATTTGTCTTCTTTGCCTCCCCATCTGGTAATGTGGAGCCCTGTAATGCGCATATTGTACACGAAGACACATAGTCATTAAGAATACATTCCATATATCGCACCAACGTAACAAAGAGATTCAAAGGTTTTGGTGCAGCTCCGTTAATATCAGGTTATTCGACGATGATCTGCTCGTTTCCCCAATTTACAGCAATGCTCGCCGGTTTCGCAATCGTCTCTATGCAGTTGTACATGGTTATAGTGGCAGACATGCAAATGATCAGGGGCAACTAATGGTTTGCCTGAGTCTTTCAACAATCAATCTACTCGTAGGTGAGAAAAAGAGGCACGCGTAGCCAATCGAATGAAGCATCGGCATCTCGGCCTTTCGAGAAACCCCCTCACCACGCATCCAATACTTTGACCTCTACCGTCTTCGAACACAACATCCAAACACTTCCCAACTTGTCCCTCACATCATCTCGAGTCACCCCTGTATCCAAACATGGCATCTTCGGACGATGAGACTAAACGCCAGAAAGCACTAAATGACACGAACCCGTTCGTTTCGTTCCGTCGATTCGCCGACGACCGGATGTCCTCTCTCGTGAACGGTGTCTTCGGTATCTCCTCACTGTTTGGATCTTCTTCTACTTCTCCTCGCCGCTCAGTTCAGGACTACGAGAAATGGTTACAGGATGCGCGAGAGTCATCACAACGCCTTGCCCACGAAGCAGAGGAAGCGGGCAGGATCATGGACGTGTATACAAGAGCCCGCAAGGAGGATCAGCATACCGTCCAGAGAGATATCCAGGAGCCTACTAGTGATGACCGCTGTGAAACCCTGAGATGCCCTTCCAGACCGGGTGAGCAGGAGGCGCCTCGGTCGGAGAAGGCAGGCCTTAATATTGGCCCCATGGACGACGCCACTCGCTCTTGTCTCTCGCTCGCTGCTCTCAGCCTACGCCTTCCAAATACCGTTCTCACAGCTCCAGTGCTTGGGGAGCAGCTGCCCTCTGTTCCAATAGCTTACCTACTTTACAGCCCATACTCGCCTGTTCAGCTCGAGAAGCAACCCTACCTATGCGATCACGGCGCCAAGTGGAGAGAAGCCTTCGAGGACCTCCTAGCTGTGCAAAATGGTCAGGAACTACCACCCAAGTACTCGCAGAGAATATCGGAAAGCAGCGTTGACTGGGTGAGAGGGATGATAGATTTTGCATCGTGGATACGTGAGGACAATATTAAGGATTCAAGCAGTACTGTTGGCACGACGTCAGGGGCCATGAAACGGGATCTGGGACGTCTCTCACGCTTTACCAGCGCAAGACTGCTTGAGAATAATGCTGACGAGGACGAGGACGGGGACAATGATGATCTCGATGACAACCGTGATGCTGAGATTACAGAACTGGAAATGTACGACAGAATCTTTGGCTCACAGCAGGCATCATTAGACGGTACTGCCAGGGCCACCGCTCGATCCTTCGCACACTTGCAACAGGAGTCATCTTCGTCCGACACAGACAATAGAAAACCGAGTATACTCTCCACCCTCACCACCACCGAGCGGACCACTCTCCAAGACGGCAGCGTACACACCAAGGTTGTGCTTAGAAAACGATTCTCCGACGGGCGCGAAGAGAGTACTGAAACTATTCATCATCAGAATGCTGTGCACCAGACACAGGATGCTGCGTCAAAGTCTTTCAAAGACGAGGATGCTAGGAAGAGTGTGAAGGACAAGGAGATCAAAGAGAACAAATCTAGCGGCTGGTTCTGGTCATAGACGTTTCAAATATCCTCTTTATGGAGTTGGGCTGAGCATGGGTTCAGTGCCGGGAGTACATAACGTGGTGGAAGGGCATAATGATTGCTTGGGGCAGAATCATGGCTGTGTCTCTCCGCTTATTATTGCGATTTGGAGTCCACTCTCAGTGTGTTTTGACGATATATTACACATAGTACGCTAGTGTAATATTACGTCGCCGCTTCCATTTACACCTACTATCTAGGCTACGTGTACTGCGTATCCAAGCTGCATTTCGGGATGCCGTAAATGTTCATGTCAAAATGCATTCAACCTTGGTCAGGGCACAGAATGTTTTTGGCTTCTTCACTACTGTAGCATTTTGTACTGCCATACTCACTGCTCTATCTGTGCTACTGACAGCTCAAGAACCTTCCGCGAAGATTGAGTTGCGCAATGTACAGGTGTAAGCTGCCCACCCAAGAGATGCGAGAGCTTTGGATGTCTAATGACCCGTGCAGTGTCAAAGGACGGCCACACTACTATTCACCCAAAAAGGAAGAGTACGCCCACATTAAGTTTGACCTCGACGCTGGTTTGTCTGCTCCGCCAAGGCTGTCTGTGACATTGGTCAGCTGTTAAAGTTCCATAGACTTCACCTCTCTCTTCAATTGGAATACGAAGCAATTGTTCGTTTGGGTTGTTGCAACCTATCCATCCTCCGATGCATCGTCTTTATCCCAAGCAGTCATCTGGGACACTATCATCCAGTCCCATAGCCAAACGCACCCTTTCAACCCACTGCACTTATTCGCCAAATCGCCTCCTCCCAAGAAGTCCAGCAAAGCTAAGAAACAATCAGAGAAGAAGCAAGAGGTGGATCGAGAACCAGGCGTCATTCGTCTCAAAAACATCAAACCCAAGTATCAGATCACCGACATAAGCGGGATCCTTTCGGAGCGCACCAACGTCACCTTAGAGATTGGATGGAACGTCCAGCCGTGGGTTGGAGCATTGACATGGACGCTTGGTGAAGGGCAGGCGCTGGGTAGATGGAAAGGGGTCGAGGGGGGAAAGAGCAAGGCGTTCGACATGCCTCCGCTGAAGAAGAAGACCGTTGGCTCGGAGACAGTGGTGTCATCAGGAGAAACGCCCCAAGCAGCCGAAGCGTCTGCAGTGATATGAAGATATGTCTGGGGCTAGAAATGAAGCGCGGACACTGCAAGAGCTTGGAGTCTTTCTACTCGGGAAGCAAGCCGGGTTCCAAATGCTATGTTATTTGAAGCATTGGGGAAAGATACTTCTCCGAAGGAGCATATGATCCGTGGGGCCAAGAATACATTATTGCATTTCCTACCTTTTTCCCTTCCAGGGGAGAAGAAGTGATAAGCTCCGAGAACCATAAATACCAAATCGCTAAGCTCCAGTGCATCAATTATACATATTTACGTAGCACCTCAAGGTACCTCGACTTTTTGCGCTTTCGGCTGATCGACATCCTACATACAGAGCTCACTTTCGTAGCCTTGGCCACCACGAGGTCGAGCGTCGTAAAGATATGTTAGACCGATCTTAACTGCGGAGGAGTGCAGCAGTTTCACCGGTGACTCCTCGTGAAGTGTACTCTCGTCGTTGCCATGCCGCAACCGGAACTGCCTCAGCCCGCTCATGCCCAAATCGACTCGATGCTGTCTCGAAAGTTTGGCAAAGAGGTCGCGAATTATTTCTCTGGTTCGCTCTCACCGCTGCCACGCGAATCTGGGAGCTCACCTGCCTAGGATCACCCTTGAACAGAGTGTCCTTCCTGCGGACGGACCATACCTTTCTATCCGCGGCTTTGAAGCATCCTTCAACCTCCTTCTTGCTCTTCAACAATCTGTCACCGTTGGCAAAGGACCCTACCAAGCTCGAGTATGCCTCGTTCCAAGACATTCAGCCCCTGGTTGGGGATGATCCCTACTCCAAAACTGAGGAACAGCTGGTATCAGAGTACAACTCATCGATCACAATCCCTCAACTTCTGTTCCTTGGCCTGGACGAACATGAAAAGTCCGGATTTGAGTGGACCATCTACCGTGGTTCTCCCTACTTCGCTCTCGACGTTACTCCAAAGGGGACCGTAAGCTCGGCAGCTGAAAAATTGATTGAGTCTATGAAGTCTCGCGGTCTGCAGTTCGTCGAGGGCCGTATGCACATGTCCCTCCCCGCCGAACAGGCAGCTATATACGCACAAGCACGAGCTCTCCTCGACTGGAACGCACGCAATCCATTTTGCGCTCAATGCGGCCAGCCTACCTTGTCCATCAACGCTGGCACAAAGCGGACTTGCCCCCCCAAAGACATGGCCTCTCTGACCAACACCACTTCCATTGGATCAACGACTGCTACTACGCCTGCCACAGATCGCCCAGACTGCGCAACAAGAAAGGGCATATCGAACTTGTGCTTCCCTAGGACGGATCCAGTATGTCCATTTCGTAGCAAAATCTTCCCGTCCTGTACCACATTTCGACTGCAAAACACATACTCGAATATTTGCCTCAGAAACAGAAAGCTAACTCCAAACTCTCCATAGACAGTCATAATGGTCAGTCATCTTTTCCGAGCTATTCCTACCTGATTCGCGCAGCATGTCGAGCCGCAAGACCTGTCGCAGGCATATAACACTTACGGAACCTATCGCACGACTCGTATTCGATCTCAAAGAGACAAGCTGACCCCGAAATCGTGAAGGCCGTACTCTCCGCTGATTCTGAGCGCATTCTCCTCGGCCGGCAGAAACGCTGGCCGAAATATTGGTATAGCACGTTAGCCGGCTTCGTCGAGCCCGCAGAGTCTGTAGAAGAAGCGGTCCGTCGTGAAGTTTGGGAAGAAAGTGGGGTAACCCTCGGTCGTGTTGTGATCCATTCCACGCAGCCATGGCCTTATCCCGCGAATCTTATGATTGGGGCAATAGGCCAATGTATCCCGGGAGGAGAAGAAATCCTGTTGAAGCATGATCCCGAGTTGGAAGATGCGAAATGGGTGACTTTGGCAGAGGTGAAAGAGGCACTGCGAGTAGGCACAAGTGGATTGGGAGAGGAAGCTGGAGAAGGGTACAAAGAGGGCGGTCTCAGGTTACCACCGAGGACGGCGATTGCGAATCAGCTGCTCAGCGCCGTGACCGGTGGGTTCATGGAAGGAGGAGACGGAGGATCAAGGATTTAGAGATAGTAACTCATCCACAGGCTTATTGCGATTGGTTGTTGTTCGACTGGAGACTGTAGAGACAGTGCAAATGCCATTCAAATAGATCAATCTGACGAGCTTGCAAGGTTGCAATTTCATGTACCAGCCTCCGCGAACTGACTGAGCTTGTGGCGTTGGCTCCAACGGATGCATTCAAAGCTACCTACCTACCTTGGTAGGTTACTGATGTACTGTGATTCAAGCAGGGATGACTGCCTTTTCATTCATGGGCAACAGTCCGGCTGTATACCTATTACGACGTGCCCCATCTACACGTGACGAGCCGGATCAGGCCTCGTCCAAACTAGCAGGTAGCATAGGCAACTCGCACCGACTATTTCGCCCCTGCGAAAATACCACAAGTCCGTGCGGCACTGCTGCGAATCCTAGCTCAGACAGTAGAAGAGCGCAACGTGATCCAGTTCCTCCTGCGCGCGACGACATGTCGATTGCGTTTGATGTCTAAGAAGAAGGAACGTAAGCTCTGGTCATTCAACTCAGGCATTCGTAAGTCTCAAAGTACAGCAAAAGCGGAGTCAGCACACCTGTAAACCTATCGACCGTATGACAAACTCAGCGAGCGAATATGAACCTCGGGAGCCTCCAAGATTGACAGCAATTGCCACGGTCGCGTTGGCCGTAGACTCAATGAATAAGGCTCGTGAAGAATCTTCACGGTATTGACTTTAAGCTGACCATAGTCCAGTCGATGAGGCGAACGTGGATCGGACTTTTCATATGAGAGTTTGAGGGTCCGAGGCTCCAAAAGCTCCCAAGTGCCTCAAGAATCGCAGCATGAGTCCTCCATTCAGCTTGAGCTGGAGCTGGGAACCGAACAGGCGGCCTCTCCCCCGAACACGATCTCTTTCGTCTGGCACATTACCACTGACGCGAGACGCTCACAATAAAACGATGGCGTCACTTAGCTCTCCGTGTATGCTCACCATTCTCTGAGAAGGGAAATTTCTTAAATGGAGTGGAATTGGTCGGAGAATGCCACATACCAGACTGACACGGCGGGCTGGAATTGAGAGATCAGGATACTGTGACAAAATTGGGCCAAGGAGGATCGAATGAGATCTTTTTCGCTGGCTGACCCCGGAAGACCGTGCTGTCCTGGACAGTGGCCGTAGTTATTGAGAATACTGCGATCACCGCAGTTTTGAACCCTTTTGTGGGAGGAACATCTTCTTTACATAATCTGGTGACTGAGATCTGCCTATAATTCTATCGCTGCTCGAAGTAGATACTAACCTCCCATGAGGATATCTGTTGTTGTCAGGCAAATTCGATTGTTTATTCGGAGCTCTCGTTAGCCTGGCTCCGCCCGTAAATATCGGCCA
This sequence comes from Platismatia glauca, assembly GCA_963556305.1. Lineage (NCBI taxonomy): Eukaryota > Fungi > Ascomycota > Lecanoromycetes > Lecanorales > Parmeliaceae > Platismatia > Platismatia glauca. Next base: position 572,551 of record OY745778.1, read on the forward strand.
ACTAACTTCATCGGCCTCATGGGTTACCCAGATGACATGTCAATTGGTCGTTTCTTATGGGCCCGATCTGGCGTAGGGTAGTATCTTGATGTTATCTTCCCTTCATATCGCTTTTCAAACGTTCCAGAGCTTGAAGAGGTCTTGACTTGTGAGTCAATCTCGACAATCCTGGGAGACTTGTTGCCAGAGTATCGAGGCTGGATGGAACTCTGCCTCGCTTCCAATCAGATATTCCATAATCTTCGTCTGTGTCATAGCCCCTAGAATCAATGGGAAGGCCATTGAAGCCTGTGAAGTTGTAGTGTGATCTTCGTCGGTCCTGTCGTTGTTGCTTCCGTGAGCGTAGAATCTCGCCGTTGCTCACGAGGGGACCATTCGTGTTCGTGGAATGTCTTTGTCCTAGACTTGGGCTCTGAATAGCTGATCCAGTCTCCATGCCTGGAAACTTGGCATCCCGTGGATCGTCGTCATCGATCGGTACGCTCCATTCCATGACAAAAAGCCGTAATGTGTTGATGCTCTCCAACATCATTTCCATCACGCGCGCACTCCACATGTAAGCCTTTCCATGCTCGAAATCTCAGCTGCAAGCTCACGCGAACCCACGTTTCGCGTAGCATCACATCGTGTAGATGTCTGCATTTGCTCAAATGCGTAGCGGCACGGGTCAAGCGACCCTCGGCGGCGGTGGGAAGGACCCGTCAAAGCCTCCCGGAATTGGTCCTTGTGCCGCTCATTCGCACGGCAAGCTCGAATCAGTGGCCCGCAAGGCTGCTCGAAGAAGTCTCATCGCGTGGCTGCCGAAGAACATGCGCTCTCGCGCAATCGAGTTTAACACCAAGCCTCACGGCCGCCGTCATGGTCCTCGCGTCACGAGTGCAACAACGAGTCGGCGGAGAGCCCTGCTTCTGATGACGACAACCAAGAAGAGCAAGCGACTCCGAGCGGACCTTTCTTACCCTGTGCTGGCTAGCAGTAGCACTACGCGTCTCCGCAACCGCTCTACCGGCATGCCTCGTGGAAGAGCAAAAAACCGTGCCCGTGAACACTGCCATGACAGGTTTCGTCGGGAATCCTCGTCGCACGCGCGGACGTAGATCTCATCCTGCATCAACAAGCAAAGAGGGACATTCTGCCCAACTCAATATAGCTTGGCATGTCATTGCTGTTCTTCTTGTTCAGCTCGGCCTCGATTTCTGGCGATTCCAGTACTGAAGCGCTTGTGTGGCGAAACGCTCTGGCAGTTCCAGATTTCGCCCAAAAAGCTTTTGAGATGCGCTCTCTCATTGCCGATGATTGTACGAGCCTTTTCCACGTACTCAATTCTCGGAACGGTACCGTGAGGATTTTCCAAGGCATACGTGACTAATGGACTGAGCTTTGGAATTTCGTATGGGCCAACCCATTCGGATCTGAACATCTGTGGGTATTTGTTAGATTTGAAATCGTATCCTGACTGGTGCGCCAGATCAAACGACGTCGATCAATATCGTAAATCGCCTCCGTATGTCGGAGGGAGGGAGGTATGTCCGATGATTGAACGACGCCTTCAGGCAAGGCCGAGTCGAATTGCGTGTGATCGGACCGCATAGATCGAGTCCTGTCTCTCATCGCTGGTCAAGTCTTTTTGACCGTAGTTGAATCAGCGAAGCCGTCCAATGAGGCTTCGAACCGTGTCGCTACCGGATGTGATTCCAGCAGGATCTTTTATAAGCAATTTCGAGCAGTCATCAAACCAAAAATATTCCTCGATTCTGATATGATAGTCCTACTAACGGTCTGTTATCAAATGCAGGGTCTGCTCGAAAGTCTTGTAATTCAATGAGAAAACGATTCTGAAGATGTCAGAACGACTTACCTAGGTAAGAATCCTGGACGCCAAGACTTCTACGCCAAGCATTCGGATATCGCCCCGCCCAAAGGGTTGCCCTGACAATGCGCATAGATTTGCTTCACAACTGCGCCTGATCCGAGCCTAATCCAAGCCCAGTATTGGGGTCATGGCCCCATACCGGCCCAGAAGAGATCCCCAAAATTCAGCCTACAATAATTCATGGGTACCCTAATAGAGGGCCGTCTTCCGAAGATAGGGTTAGGGCTGGTACTAGCGCTGTCCAGCACTTTCTACGCCGACCTCCGTACGGCCCGATAAAAAACCAACTGTAAGGTAATTATAAAAATTGCAAAAGCTATCTACTCACGACTACCTATTCATTCATACCTAAGCAACAGTCCGGCTATACCACTACGTGCTCTCTATCTAGGTACGCATGACGAACTGGATAAGGCCTCATCCATACTAGATACTAGTAGCAATTCGCACCGAATTACCTGCAAGATTACCTACAATACTCCGTAATTCCGTATGAGAAAATATTTTGGTTTTTAACCTTTTTTTGAAAGTTACCATGGCCTCGCTACCTTCTTCTCTAAAGCCTATAGCTGCAAAACCTTTCTCTTTGATGAACGGGAATACACATCCAGCTCATAGTAGCTCTCCCCTACGTCCCTCCACTCGAACATCGGTCAACGCCGAGGAGCGAGAGAGACTCACAGCTTCTATTGTAACCTCAAATTTCCGACGTCAACCTGTAGATCTGGATTTCTTGGGGTCACCAAAGGTCAATGGTCATGTATCATATCCGCTAGAGGCCTCAGAGGAGAACTCGGCAGCTCCAACCAATATCGACGTCTCTGCCAGGGATCCTCGAGACGAAGCACCGTCTCAGACGACTCCCACCGCGGGCCAACCTGCCAGTCCGTACACGTTAAACCCTCCAATAGACTTTGATGGATTGAGTTGGCCGAGTGAGTCATGGCTTGGACGAAGTTGCAAGATAATGCTGAAGGATTCCATAGGTCTTGGGACGAGAAAGCGTCTGGAAGCTACGCCCAAGCAGGCTGAAGAGCGATTACAGAAATTGGAAGGAGCAGTAACCACCATCTTGGAATGTATAGGAGAAGATCCAAACCGGGAAGGTCTGCGGGGGACGCCAGAGCGCTATGCAAAAGCCATGCTTTACTTTACTAAAGGTTATGAGGAGAACGTTCGTGATCTGGTCAATGGAGCTGTCTTCCACGAAGATCATGATGAGCTTGTCATTGTTAAAGATATTGAGGTCTTCTCGCTATGTGAGCATCACATGGTTCCTTTCACTGGAAAGGTAAGTTCCCGAGTCTTCTCCTCAAGACTTCCAAGTGCCTGGAAGCTTTGGTATTGACGTTGTCTAGATGCACATAGGCTACATCCCAAACCGTATGTTGCCAGAAGACCATCACCTTTGGTATTGCTGATTGATCATAGGACGAGTACTGGGTCTCTCCAAATTGGCACGTCTCGCGGAGATGTTCTCCCGTCGACTTCAGATCCAAGAGAGGTTGACGAAGCAAGTGGCTCTCGCAATCACCGAAGTCTTGAAGCCTCAAGGCGTAGCCGTTGTCATGGAATCGAGTCATCTGTGCATGGTCATGAGAGGTGTAGAAAAGGCTTCAGCGTCGACCGTGACAAGTTGTATGTTGGGCTGTATGCGATCACGCGCAGAGACAAGGGACGAATTCTTGAACCTCGTGAACAAGCGATGACAGCTTAGGCGAGTGAGACAATGATCTATGATCGCACGAAGCATGAAGCTGCTTGACATACGTGGTTTCATGTTGGAGTTTCAAGGAAGCATTTGCGGTACTGGTGTTGTTCACTCATCATGTCAAAACCAAGTGCTGGTTTGACCATCTAGATGCATGATTGGGTATTTGTATACATGATCTGCCATTCAACAGGCGAGAATGGATGCAAAATTAAAAAATTTCAGAATAGTTCGTGCGCTGGCCTCGGCTTCGTGCAAATGCACGAAATGCAGGATCTCACGATCTTTTGAACATCTGAATCCACCCTCGTGTGCTTGTTCAAATCGACTATGGGGGCAGTAGGCAGCTTGCAGTGACAAGAATCTTCACGCAAAGAAAAGGAGAAAAAAAGGAGAACAATGTGTTGAAAAGGTCGCTAGGCAACGAAGAAAGATCCTATTGTTGTCCTGAAGTGAATATAAGATAAGTTGACCATAACATCGGCCATCAACCAGAATAACAGCGCCTCTGCATTTCCTCCACGTCTTCCCTCATCGCATGGCCACAGCATAAACTTCGCGCAGTGTTCGTCAACGACTTTCAATCGCTTCACCAAAACTCTGGTTTATGTTCAACCTCAAGCTACCAGATATTCGCAGATATCAGCAATTTTACTCGAGAGACGTCTGAGTGATCATGGCATATCCTTTGAGTGCCATTCTCAATCCTGTCGATGGCTCCTCTCAAACGAACCCCGTTCCCGCCATGGGTGATGATGACGACGACGACGACGCTACCATTTCTGAGGCATCTACTGAAATTATTGATGAGGAAATGAAGATGCCAGACGAGGAAATGCTAGGGTTCAACACTCCGCCCAGGCACCGACGGAGCCCAGCAAACATCGACCCAGGTATTGGCAAGTCCGCAACGCGAGCCACCGTACCTCCTGTCATCCTCTCACCCGACAGAAACTCCCTGTATACTCGTCGAGCAAGCTCATCTCCCAACGTAGTGCCTGTAACCCCAACACCGTCAAGACGGGATCATCCACCATCACATGAAAGCACTTCGAGAAGATTCAGCGTCTTCAATGCTCTCCTCAACTACCCGGAGCTCACCCTTGAATTCTCCAAGCAACTCGACATCGAAGACCTGATTTCTCTCTACGCTATATCGAAAGAATTCCACTTCCTCGTCAATGGCCGGTTCACTGCCATGATTCTAGGTCAGGCTAACGGCAAAGCGTCAGAATCCTGCAAGACCTTCATCTTCCGCTGCTACAAAAGCCTCTGCATGCGTGATCCCGCCCGCCGAGTCAACGAGACCAAACCGGACGAGCTGCGCTTTATTCCAAGCTTTCGCTGGCTGCGGATGGTGCTCTTCCGCGAGGCCGTTGTGGACGATATCCTCCGATGCTTGGCAGCAGAAGGGCATCGTGTGCCCAAGCGAACAAGGCTGACGATCAAGAAGATCTGGTTCACCATCGACATCAGTGACAATGCACGCCGGATCGGTCTTATGCACAACACCACTTTCTGGTCCAACATGGATCTTTTTCTGGCCACCATGTTCTTTCTCAAGCTCGATATGCGCCTCACGCATCCAACCGCTGGGAACGGCGAGACCGGCTTGCGCAAATTGCTGCTCAGTCAGCGAAGTCTGTCGACGTTGGCGAAGGTGCTGAAGCGGGAAGAAATGAGGACGCAGGTGGATCTACTCCGGATGCTGGTCAGGTTCAATCATGAACCTCGCAGACATCGGCAGATGGACATCATGGGAGTGCCGAGTCACGAGGTCGGGAGGCTGCAGTACGAAGGGTGGGGAGCCAAGGATACAAAGTTCATACAAATCGATGAGCTGGTCATGAGGGAGGCGGTGAAAAGGCGGCTCAACTTGCAGAACTACTACGTCGATATGATGATCTACGGGTACATCAACATGAGGACTTTTCAGGACATCAGGACGCCCATGCCAGAGCCGGAACAGGAGCCCGAAGATGATGGAGAGGATACGAGCAGCGATGAAGCTGAGGAGGCAATGCCGAGCCGCTTCGGATCCGACACGGAGGGGGAGGAGCAAGGAAGTGCAGCTGAGAACGGCGAGGATGTCGAAATGGACGATGGTGGCTCGAGTATGGCCTGAATCGGTAGGCATAGGCTTTGCACGAGTAGTTTCCGGACCGAGTAGATTCCAGGCTCAACGATCATTTTCGTCCGATGGATGAAACCGTCCTTGGACACCATCAACAATGTATGTTGTACTTTATCAAAGTGCCAGCAGCCGCCCTAAGCTTACTTCAGGAGGGCAGCTCTGTCGGTCCGTCACGAGTCACGACCCTCGAATAACAAGGACGTCTTTTGGGCCTGCTCGCCTGGTAGGGGAACGGGCCGTCGAGGGGGTCCATTTACCTTGAGGGCTTGGGTACAGAGGTACTTTACCAGTAGTACTAGTGTGTAGGTAGAGCGGTATGAATCCGAAGCAGCTCCGAGTGCATGATGGTTGGGTCCAATCCCTATCTAGCCGGCGGGGCGTTATCCGACCGCCAGACACTGTTCTTGACAAGCAGAGACGCCTCGGACAGCGACAGCGAGAGTCATCTAATCACTATACACCATCTCGAACGAGCGTATGGCCCCTGACTCAACGCTGACGTGTGCGCTGATACGTCAACCGCGTGCCCTTGTAAAACCACGAGATCCAACTGCGAACAACGTTCCTTTTCCCACAAGCGTACGAGAGAGGCAAAGCAACGTCGTTATACATATGTAGCCCAATCACCATGGTCAATACATCCGAGTCCAACAGTTCCGTCAAAGCCATGGACATGCACGATCCATCGGGGTGCTGCAACAGACCGACGAGTCCGTGCCGCTGATCGCGGCGGGCAGGCCATCGTGGCAATCCTTGCACGGTGCGGTCGTAGGCTGTCGTTCACCTCTTTCTTGATCGATCAACCTCGAGCGCCAAAGTCCGACCACCGAGTACAAGAGCCGAGGATGCCCCCCTGGAATGTAACCGGTCCTAGTATCAATGGGCGTGAGTCTTTGAAGTCGTTTCCGACCTTGGATTTTGCCACGTCAGTTTGGTGATGGTACTTTAGGGGTTGCTTTCACTGGGTGGAGTCGAATTGGATGAGTCGCAATGGTGCTTTTTTCGGAGATGAAGCCCCGAGTCGGCGAAGGAGGGATTAGGGGGGGAGGGGGGGACAGGGGTGGTAAAGTTAGGCGGTCATGCTTGATGTGTTGGAGTAATGTATAGTAGCCAAAGAATGTCCGGGAGTAAGGACCATCAATGCGCAGGCTGAGATCTCAATGCTAGCGAGGCCTCGATAGATGCTCTCTCTTCTCCCTCAGCACTTGTGCAATCACCCAACCCCGCCAAACAAGCGCCATAAATTCACGTCACAGTAACATTCAACACGTTAGACCTAACACTTGGCGGCGGCAGCGTCGCCTTGAACTGATAAAACCCCTTCGACAAAATCGAAAGCGTAGCCATCCCCTTAGCATCCGTCCTCACGCCATCGACCGTCGCATTCTTCACCGCAGCCCCCGTCCTCGCATTCGTCACCGTAACCGTAAAGCTCTTCCCCTTCTTCACCGACACAACCGTCGGCGCCAATTTCAAAAACACAACCTCCTCCTGCGTCGTGGTGATGGGCTCATAAGTGATGAACGCCCACAGCACGTCATCGCCGGCCTTGCACTCGGTTTCGCATCCCTCGGTTGTGAAACCGGCGGGAACGTCCGGGATAATGTAGTTGACAAGAATGGCCCAAGCGACGTTAGTAGCGGTCCTAGTGCTCGAGGTGGAGATGTTGTCGATGTAGAAGTCGTTGTTGGAGTCATCGAATTCGCCAGAGTAGGTGAAGCCGTAGGCTTTGGAGGCTGCGTCAAGGGCGTCGGTTGGTGTGTTGCCGGGGGTAGGATTAGCGTTGTTGTTGAGGCCGTTGCAGGGGTAGGACATTTCCACACCCTCTGGATTACAAATTCGCGGTCAGTATTGCCTATCTCAGGGGTGTATTTAGAGCCCTGAAACATGTTCCGAGAGTAGAGACTCTTAAGACATGTCTCAAGACTCTGAATCCCGATCAAAAGAGGAAATATGGACTCCGAAAACACGTACCTGTGTTTGGGAGCGTAATATTGTGCGGGCCCGATCGTATGGGACCTTCGAAGATTGTGTTCTTCTGGCCTTCGACGCGGAGGTTGACTGTGTTGGTGCTGGGAGAGGGTTTAGTGGTGGTTGGGCATTGAAGAGTGTGAGGTGAATGAAGGTGCAGATACGTACGTAGATGCTTGAAGTGCGGCATTCGTGGAGGTTATTGCTAGAAGTAGGGTCAAATAGAGGAAATCAGGGCGTGGGTAGAGCATTGCTAGTCGAGCGGTGTTGAAGGTCAGACTTTGATGGTCAGGTTCACGACTGTCTCCTGTAGTGGGTGAGAAGTGGAATGGAGAGGCGGAGGTGTGACTGCTTTTATTGCTGTTGCTGATGTTCTTTGCGCTCGGGTAGAGTTGGTCGTAGCAATTGTTCGCTCGACATGATTTCTGATTGGCTGACTGCTTTGTGGGGAGCCGAAGTTTGGAGATTAGTGTGCAGCATGCAACCACATCTTAGCTCAGGAACATCTAAACCGGAGCGCCATGATTCCTTTTGAGAGGCTTCAGCTACATCAGGCGTCCAATACCGAGCTTCTCAGACAAGACCCTCTTCCAACTTCCAACAATTCTTTTGTCAAGGTGCGTGGTAACATCCAAAGTTGGATATTTGGAATCCAAAAATCCATTGTCCTGGAAACACTATCTTTCTCATGTAACATTCTTCGCACCGAAAAATGCAAGCTAGCCTGCCTGTCGTTGTCTCTAGGCATGCGGCTCATCATACTTGCGGCAGCACTTTCTCTCAAACTTGATCGGGCGAATGTCAAACATGAAACCTATTCAAGGCTTAAGCCCGTTCAGCTGAGTCCTGACAGAGTAAGTCCAGTAAAGTAAGCATGCACCATCTCAACATTCAAGAGGAAGTGGGCGGTAAACGCGGACACAACTAGAGACACCGCCCCTAACGCTCACTCTTTAACGGGTCCAGCGGGCCGGGCTGCCGGATATGATCCTAGTGATATTTGTTGGTCATGATGTTGAGTGTCCTGGCTATTGTTCGCTCGAAGTTGCAGCGGAGTCGAGCGACCGATTACTGGCACTCCCTCTTAAAAGATCCGCAATCAGCAGCTGTGCTTTATCATTGCGATGATAATGTCGTTGTACTGCCACAAAAGCTGCAAGACCTCGAAAAAACATCATCTCATAGCTTCCTCGATTCTTCTCTTGATGAGCGATATTTGCACGGTAGAGAACCATGAGATATTGTTCTCACACATTCGCACCGTGCTCGAGATCTTGGTCCTTTACTCCATTGAAACTTCGGACTTAAAGTGGATCTCTGACCACCGTGCTATTCATCTCTCACAAAGTATTGAAACCCTGCCCATCGTGGGCTTTCAGAAGTCTCAGCTGCCGCCGGTTGTGGACCAACCGTCGTCGACGAGGCACTGCTTGCGGATATCGGTTCACTTGAAGTTGCGTTCTCGCGTCGAGCAGTGTCGGGCACAGATTATTCAGGCTCTTGTAGGGTTATCGGAGACGATGCGTTTGGAGGGTCCGTTGTCGGTGTACGATTCAAGGGATCCCACCATGAGCAGAACAGTACCGCTTTCAGGTACCGCTTTCAGGAAGAGTTTGGGATGCTTCGGCTACTAGTGGATCTCCATGGCGTCCTGTTTGGTTATAGAGTCCGAAGGCGTGTGCGAGACAGGCTAGATGTGGGCGTCAGATTGCTCGGGGATATTCGGAGAGGATTATTTACCGAAATTTTCAGATGGAGGATAAGCATGCGTGTCTTGTAGAATGGCCATAACCATGAGTCGCTCACGCGGCACTGAAGACCAAGGACGTTTTGAAAGTAGATATAGACCCAACTTTGCTTGTTGTACGCTCAAGCCAGTCTCTCATGCTCTGCTAAATGCCACAATTTCCTCGAGCCATCGGCCGTAAAGCCCGCATGTATAGACCGCTGGCTTGCTTGCTACCTTGAATACCTAGCCTATCATGTTTTTCTTTCTTACATCAGGGCCACACCGGCGAATAGGCGGTGATCGAGCGTTATGTCTCGGCTGGAGATCAAGGTAGGAGAGGGTAGAGGTAGGATGGTGGACTATGCTTGGTCGATAGTGAGCAGTGAAGTCCAATTAAAACAATCTGTGAATAATTTCATCATCGTTGCCAACTTGAAAGCGCGGACTGGAAGCCGGGGCGGCGGGGAATCCGGAATTCCTTGTACTGTACTTTAAGTACGCGTTATTTAACCTTCAAAACTTACCTAAAGTACTTTACTCTACGATCAATATTCACGAATAGCATCGAAGCGCGTACGCCAAGTCAGATACATACTTACATCTGTAATCTCTCCCAAAGTCCATCGGAGCTCTTATCCTTCCCCTCACCCTTTCACTCAACTTCTGCAACTTCAGAAACAACTCCCACAATCAGCACCCCATCAAACCCCTGATCCCCCTACATCGAACCCCTAATTCCAGCTTCTTGAATCCATCACACAATGCCGAACCCACTCAACGCCATCCTCGTCGTGATCGTCACCATCTTCAGTAAGCCTTCTCCGTCACCTCAACCCATCTGTCAGGGACTCCGAGTCGAAAAGTACCCAGCGCTGACTCCCACAGTTCCTCCGGTCGGTGTATTCCTCGTCGCCGGATGCGGTGCCGACCTTCTCATCAACATCTGTCTCACCTGTCTCGGGTAAATATCCCCCCCGTCCCCTCCAAACCATTGAAGACTGTGCTCTGGCTGACACCCGAGAACGACACAGCTACTTCCCAGGCCATATCCACGCTTTCTACCTGGAATACATATATTTCAACCGCGTAAGTACATATTTTCGGAGCAATTTCTTCCAATCCTGGACCACCCCCGGAGAAGCCGCGAGCTATCTTCCGGGAGCGAAACGCCCTCATACCCTATTGCCCTATCTCACGCGCTCGATCTTTGTCGTGCAAAAAGGAAGCTGACTCCGGAATCTCGGTAGCGCGACCAAGCTCGCCTCGGCAACACGGTGCAGAAGCGCGCCCCAGGCGTGTACTCGGAGAATGTCCAGAGCGGGGGGCAGACCTCGTATGGGACGGTGCAGGCTTAGGCAGCCTGGTTGAGGGGTGGAGGGAAGAACGAAACGATGATGGATCGTGCAGGACGAGCAGAGGAGAGACTATGATACCGGTACTTGATGTGCGTACTGCATGCAAGATAGCCTTCAAGCGATGATACCTTTTCTCATGTTTTCCCCTGCTTTTGGAACTTAATGTTTAATTAGTGCTTCAGAGTGAGCCACTAGTTTCTATGGCGCTCTGATGTTGTCCTTCTTGCTCAGAGAGACTATGTCCCAATGTATCATGGTGAGCTGACGGTAAAGAACTAGTCGCCCTGGCAGCTTGTATGCATGGACGAACATGAATTACTGCAAACTGCACTGGGCAGATATACTCGAGGTATGACTAACATCTTTGCCAGCGTCTTTCCCAAAAAGCCTTTGGCGAGGTGCAATACGGCGAATGCAAGTTCGCCTCGAAACCAGCCAATCCCTATATGTACACGCCCTAAAAGTTACCGCAAGAAAACGCTCAGACCTCTGCCACTGTTCTAGCGGAACGACTCCAGCGCTATGCATCACGAATCGCCAAGCAGATCATAAAATTTCCACGGGCGATTCGTTCCCTTTTCCTCGACTCCATCTAGCCCTGACTCGAGCTTGGCCTCGCCCGTTTCGGCTCCCTCTCAGCCGTAGCAGAGCCACTTGCTCGCCTCTTTGCTTTCTCCCTCTCATGCTCTTCCATCCTCACAGCACGTCTCGCTTCCTGGTTTTTGCGCTCGTTTTCTTTCCGAAGAGCTTTGGACTCGAACTCGTGCCAGTCACCTTCTAGATCCTTTAGTCTGCGACAACGATTAGTGATGTCATCTCCGTGTAGGACGATGAGGGTTGACTTACTCAATGGCCTGCCTTGGTGCTGGCTCCTCCGTAGTGAAATACGGATGCTCCAGCACATCGCCGGCGGTTGGCCTCTTTGTAGGATCGTACATGAACATTGCTTGAAGCAGTTCGAAAGCGTCAGGTGTAAGTCTTTCCAGGTACTTTTCTGAAAATGTATTTGGCTTTCTCTCAGTAGGTCGGAGCAGCTCAAACCACGCCATGTCCACCAAGCCTGGCCATTCGGATCTTGTGGGTGTACCCAAGACGTTGTAGATCTTGTCGAGCTGATTGATCTCTCCGCCATCCCCGGGAAAGATGGCGTGGCGCGTAAAGATCTCAATCATGACGCAAGCAGCACTCCAAATATCGACAGCGGGACCATATTGTGTCTCGCCAAGGAGAAGCTCAGGTGAACGATACCATATGGTGATGACCCGGTTGGTATAATCAGGCTTCCCACGCTTGGCGAAGAATCGCGCAAGTCCAAAGTCGGCCAGCTTCAGCTGTCCAGTGCTGCTTACGAGAATATTGGCAGCTTTGATATCTCGATGGAGCACCCCGCGGCGATGAAGGTAGTTGAGCCCCTCGAAGAGTTGCCGGCCAAGATGCTTCTTGTGCGCATGCTCCAGTTTGAAGGTAGGATGATTAAGAAGACCGGTCAGGTCATGGGACAAGTACTCGAAAACCATGAAGCAGTCATTATGCTCTACCATCACCTCTTGCAGAGACACAACATTTTCATGTTTCAAAGATTGCAGAAGCTTGATCTCTCGCACAGCAGTGACGGGGAAGCCATCTTTCTCACCATCCATTCGAATCTTCTTCAAAGCCGCGAGAGTCTTTGTATAGACATGGATGGCCTTGAAGACTTTGCCGTAAGTCCCAGACCCCACCACTGACTCATTGCCAGGCTTTCGATAGTAGACTGATGTAGAGGCAGCAAAATCAGCTGGAAGCGTTGGCCGCGGTTTCATCCGCTTCATGGTCTTCTTTTCCTTTATAATTTCGGGAGATCGCTCACGTGCACGCTCTCGTTTCTGATCACGCTCAGGCCGCCTTTCACTACGGTGATCCCCTCGTCGCTGATCACGGTGGTCGCGATGGTCACGACGCTCATCTCCGTAATCACGATCTCTTCGATCATCACACCTGTCGCGCTCAGGATGACTATCAGCAGGATGCGAGCCCGGCTTAGTCTTTATGGCGTCCAGCAGATTTTCCCTTTTGATTGGCTCCTTCATCTTCTGGGTTAGATCAGTTGGTGGCTTAGCAGGCGCTGTAGTTACAGGCTTAGCTTTGAAAGCAAAGCTGAACTTGGACTCCTGTTTAGGCGACGATTCCGATTCCTGTCTTGAAGGCGGTGGCATCTTCATGTCTTTTTCGCTCTGGTCCTCAACCTGTAAATTTTTCGAAGGTCGAAACGGATTGTCATCGTCGTCGTTTGGTTGACCTGCGGCTGGTTGCGAATGAGGAGAGGTCTGCAAATGCCCTGAAGAGGATTGCTGGCTATATTGGCCGCCGCCCCGATTGTCAACACTTGCATTGCCTGCAGTCCATTGAAGATTTTGGAAGTGTCCCCCTCTCCCCCGGGTGGGCGTAGGAGCATAGTTCGGATTTGGAGGAGGAGGACCTGACCCAGAGAATCTGCGATCCGAATTTTGAGCGTAATTACCACGGTAGCCTGCATTGCTGCCTCGAAAATTTTGGTTCTGATAAGAATGTTGGATCTGCAGAGGTCCTCCGTAAGGGCTTTGCTGGCCGTTGGCATAGTAATGCCCTTGAGGGCTTTGTTGAGGAGGGTAATTCCCTTGCCCGTACGTAGGCGAATATCCATTTACACTTGCAAAGAATTAGCAGCTGCAGATAAGTCATGTGAGTAGTACCTACCTTGGCTGCCCATGGTATTGCTGCTGTTGGCCTCCCCATCCACCTCGACCCTGACTGAACGGCGACCCAGAGTGAGGGGAATTGTGATGCGATGATGTTGGTGTCCACTGCGGAGATGTTGAGAAAGACTGTTGAGTATTGAGATGCGGCGGGCGACTTGGACGGTGTGTTCCATGTACATCACTTGCCTTCATTCCATGCAATGGGAAGGCTTCAGTTATCATCGCAGGGTTGTGAGGAACTGGTTCATAGCTTGGGATCGGTCGAGGTGGCGAAGGTGGACGTGAACTATCGTTGATGGTATTCTGCACAGGACGTGTGGATGATTGCATCTTCGTGCGGCCTCCTCTTGCTCCTTCTCGCTCCACGGGAGATCGGGGGGATCTTCGCCTCTTCCCCGGTTTTCTTGATTCCCCACGAGACTGTGATGGCGAATGGTTTTGACGTCGGCTTAACTCTGTGTGTTTTCTTGGTAACCTCCCAGAGCGGGGTATAGGACGGTAGCTGGATGCAGTAGATTCAGTCTCTTTTCTAGACCTACGACCAGGAGGTGAGCGCCGCTTTAGACGTAGACGTTCCGGAGATGTCCTCCTTGAGCTTGGAAGCCTTTCTCTCGATCGAGGACGCTTATACGGTGAAGAGTGTCGGGAGTTGAGATATGCAGGAGGCGGCGACCTAGAACGTAGTCTTGGCCCAGGGACGTACGAGTCTCCGAAACGGCCAGCGACGCCACTCAAGTCAGAATAAGTGGACGAATAACAGTCACCTCGATTTGAACGTGGCGGTGAAAGAGCTCGTTCACGACGCCTACTGCTTGGGCGGAAGGTGTCAGTTCGACCGGAGTGAATCGGGCTGCGAGGCCTTCTCCGTTCCTCCCTGAAACTAAACACTTCACGTTGCGGAGATCTACTTCTTGTTGTTCTCCGTCTGTCACTCAGACCTCCTTCGTCGCGATCGTCTCGATATCGTGGTCTTTCAAAATATCGGTCCCCACCCAAATCTCGAGGACGTTGGATCGGCTCGTCTCTTAGCCTTCGTCTTGGCGGCGAACGACTGGATCCTCTCACACGATCTTTTCCCAGTGCGTTATCTCTCTCCAACCTCTTATTCTCGGACGGTGCCTCTGGTGCAGAGTCGGCTGCGGCTATGCCCTTGATTTTCAGACCCACGTCTGTCTCTCGTGGGGCTGCGGGCGAGATCTCGCGGCGGTCGTCTGTGCCTCTGTGTCTTCGACGAGTACTGTCCCTGTGGTCGTCGCCGGCTCTCCACTGATCTCTCATCAATGGACTCCGTCGCGACGCAGCCATGTAATCGCTGCGTTCATTTGTTCAGTAGGTGTGGTGGATTGGGGGGTTCATGATTTTCGCTCAAAGTTACCTTAGTGCAAGACAAATTCGTGTAAAATTAGCCGCAGGTAATTTAAAGGACTGAGGAATTGGAGATGGAAGGAAAGTGCTTACCTGATAACCATGATTTACTTCTGTTTCGTCCTTTCATCCATCGTCGGTCAAAAGACTTGTCGACTCGGGTTTGGTTGCCGTTGCGCCCCATGTTGTCGCTGCCTGCTCTACGGTTGTTGTGGATTGTTGAGCAGCAACTCCAGGCAAGCTGGAGTGGCTCGGCGGTGATTTTCCCATGACTCCTGCCAAGGTATCTCATCACAAGCATGACTATCTACGAGGACGCTGCGGCGCAAGAACAGAACCAAGCAGGAGAAAGCAAATCCGTAAACGCAACGGCCCTTCGACCCTCTTATTCTCGTTGCCCAATGCACTTCCTTCCACAGCAAGATCGGTATGTAGAGTCTGTCTTAACCTCCGCAACAATAGTCTCTCCAAATTTGACCTCATGGGTCCATAGTTACTCCGTCAATCAATGAGGAGGCATCTTGTGACTCCGATATATAAGCAGCGTAAACTTGACGGTCAACCTGATTTTGGTGCCGGGGGATTGAGCGCTGGCTATCAGTTCATCTTCTTTGCGATGCATGGCGTCCAATCGAGCGTAATAGGCACAGAGATTTGCTACGAGGGAAGCGTGTCTAGTCGTTCACACTTGTAGACGTCAGACGGAGGATCCGCTGCTGAGATTAGTATCTGGAGCCATCCAAAAAAAGCCGGCCTATTGAGCTCGCGCCCGATTACCTGACGGTGGCTTCATGAATTGCTGGTGTCACGGCAGTGACTGACGTTTCTCGCTACCTTGTTCGTCGTGTGGTGTCTTCACATTGTAGGCTCAAACATGACTCTTGGGCTGCGCCATGCCAACGGAGTAGCAACCCCAGGTAAGTTGCTGTCCCTAAAGAATTAGGTTTATAACGCAATCTGTAACTGTAGCTTTGTAACCTAGCATCGTCCGACGTCGAGGCCCTATCTTCGCGCGGCTCGCCGCCTTTCCACCCAACGGTGTGACGATGTCCCTCCGCTCTCCACCATGACTACCACATCCATATCTGCAAGGCTTGGGTGATATATATATTTGCCCGGGATCTGTTGGAAGCATTGCACTGATACACACTGGAGGCCTGTTGAATGGGTGATGAGGAACAGGATGGATGATGTGGGAGACACAGGAGGGGAAAGTTAGCTTGTAATTTCCCACGTGTTCGTACCGTAATTTATTCTTATCGAACTTTGTTAAGGCTGAGGTACCTTGGTACTTGACGTACTTGACCTTTGGCACAGGAGGCTACAATTGTCGACAGCTGGAGGTTTGAGTGAGATGCCTCCCTCCAGGTATACCGTATATTGAGAAATAGTGCTGTGTAAAGGTCAATGCCTTACTGCTGTCGGACCGTTAAGAGCGTTTAATCACCTTTTCATAAATTGGCTTCTTGCTCGAGTCTACAGAATGGATTCTATCTAGTGAATGAATGAATGATGCCTCGATCGATTGACGGATGGCAATCATCACGAGAGGCGCCCATGCTTTTAATTCAGTCGTCAATTTTGGAATCAACCAATACTTGAACAGAAGATCCACATCGAATGACTGACGTCGCGAAGAGCTCGCTCATTCAAACCCAAGTGTATTCTGCCACGGCTATGAAGATGAGTGGTCCGCCACCGAAGGCGTCGCCTTCGCCAAACCAAAGAGCTCCGTCATTCCATATGCTCCTTAGGGCCCATAGCTCGTCGGTCTCTCACAACTCGTCGCCAGAATTCGATTCGTTGCTGTCCTGCAGGAAGATATCATTGAAGTCCTCCACTACATCCTTCGCTAAGTCGTCGAGGCTCCTTTGCATAGCCTCATCCATTGCCTTCTTCTCATCCTCGCTCAATCTTACTTCTTCACCCTCTGGTCCAGGCTGGTTTCCCTTATCGCCCTCAGACCGAGAAAGCAAGGTCCACAATTTAGCTTGCTCTCGACGGCTCACTTTGCGCGCACACGAGTCTTGCTCTACAATGAATCCTATATCACTCGAGGTAGACTGAGAGCTACTGGTCGAGCTAGCTCTGGCGTATTGAGGAGAAAGGGATACCAAAGAGCTTTGGCATAAATTGACTTGCTCTTTCCAGTCCGGGAAGAACGAGTTGGAAGAAGCTATCTCCGCCGCTGCTGCACCGTCATTGAGACTGGGACTTACGGGGGACGTCTTGCTTGCCATTTCATCGCTGTCCATGATTTCGGTGTCGACGTAGAAAACCGTGTCGTGACTGTGATGCTTCATGTTCTCGCTGGTTTTCGTGAATGCCTCTCTATCAGAAGCATGTGGAGCTAGAACATCTTCGCCAATGGGCGTAGTAGAGCTTATGAGGTCACGCAACGGGTCGAAGGAGTTGTAGAACATAGAACTGGACGATTGATTGGGAGTAGAGCTTTCTTCATCCTCGGAGTCTAAGAGTGCAAGCGACTCTTTACCAGGCTCTGCAGAATGAGCGCCAACCTGGTGCCTGGGTTGCTTTTCTGTCTCTTTGGATCGCTCAAAATGCGAGATCTCGTTCAGGCTTGACTTAGCATACCGTTTGCGGCCACGCTCTCCTGAAGACGAAAGAGTCGCGAGCTCACTTTTGAGTATCAAAGGGGTTGACAGATGGTCGGCGTGTTGTCGAGGATATGAGTGAGCCGTGCTTGTGTCATTGGAAGAGACTGATGCGTTTTCCGGCATGTGCCAAAGATAACGAGGTACCTGGGTTGAGTGCGTGTCCTGAATCATTGAATCTCCATTTGGAGCCGCAAAGTGAGAGGTGGTGCTGGGCCCAAGGGTTGGGTCCCGGCTGTCCCGGCTACTGCCTGTTACACCTAAAGTGTTTCCTTTGTTCGAAGTCTGTAAACCCAACATCGGACCCGTTGTTGGACCAGTCGCAGGTGGTGGCAGGACTGAGAACCTAGCAGCGGGTCGAAGCTGGAAGGTAGCATCCCCTCCATGGAGGGAGGGAGACCGAGGAGTGGTCAGATGTTCCAAGGCTTCATGTGAAGCGCATGGGACTGAGGATCCAAAAAAGGGTCTGTTATGTCCTGAATGGTGATAAAATTGGACCTTTTGAGTATCGTCGAGGTATTCCTGTGGGTATGGAATTTGTAGCCTTTTATTTTGACGCGTGCCGAGATGATCAGACATCATGACTTGCTGTTTCAGATTTTCGAGTTCCCTTTTCATTTCGGCGCACTGAGCCACAAGGTATGCTTGGCTTTGAACCAGATCGGGCAAGTCAGTCTCCTTTGATCCAGCCCCAGTAGCCGAGGTGCTCATCGCCGAATGGTTGTCCTCGAGCCCGACTTGAGTTATGTGAGCATACTTGCTTGGCATATACAGGTGAGCTCCTCCGCTACGTTGAGAAAGCGTGCTTGGAGACTTCCCAGATTTTGGGGAACTCCCTCTACGGCCTTGAAGGGCGAAACGCTGGGCTGCAGATGCAAGCCTGGTATTCTCGTACACATCGGATGCGCTCGACCGTTCCTCGGTCTCATGAGAGTTGTCATTCGCGTACCATGGGACCACATTGATCGTTAGACGTGCGCGCAAGATTCGCTCATAGCGTACGGATGAGCCATTGTCGTCGACAAGAACGGCTTGAACGATGATGTTCAGGGGATTTGAAATACTCTTGCAGGGATCTCGACCGATATTAGCGAGATGCCTATCATAACTGTTGACCTCGGAGTAAAATGGCACGACTCCTTTGAAGCCTGCAATCTCATCGTCCCAAACAAGCCAAGAGAGAGGACGATGCCGCGATTCACCCTCGATGGAATATTTAACATTCGTGGGAAAGCGAGTAGGCCGAAAAGCAGATTTGCTGTAGTACCTTGGCACTATAGAAAAACTTTGACCCTCGAGTGGAGATTGATCGAGACTCTCAAACATTAAAGAGTCAGGGACCCATGCAGCATCCACGACAGGATAGGACCTTAGAGATAATGGATCACAGCGCATCCGAATTGCAATGGATGTGTCGCGGGAGCCATGCTCATGGTATTGTACCAGGGCGTCAGTTGCAATAAGATACAATCGAAGGAACCCTGACTTCGCTTTTACCCTATTTCCCTTGGACGAGTACAATGCCTCTGCCATCTCACTGACCAATTGATCACGACAGAAGCTGATGCCACGGACCAGGCCTGTAGAGAACAACGTGTGGACGGGCCTGATATCTCCTGCAGAGTCCTGCTGCTGTAGTTGCTGATATATGTGCCACAACTCGTTGGTAAGCATTTTCTCAAGGTTTGAAACAAAGGCTCGATGGACACGAAAGAGCTCTTCGGCATCCACATCCGACAAGCCGTTCCAAGCTGTGGAAATGTCAATGTGCTCAATAGCGAGAGTCCCGCGAGTATCACCGTGCAGTGTCTCACGACGTTGATCCTCATCACCAGGGTGGGACCGGGTAACAGGTACGCAGAAGTCCAGAGGTTGAGTATATCCTGCAGACAGGTTTTGTATGGAAATCGTCGCTGGCTCTTGTTCTATGTGATGAGAATCGTGCATACCATACAGTGGGCTGTTGTATACTCGCTGGCCAGCGGAGGCACGACCTTGCGTCAGAGTTGAGGGTTGAGTACCACATCCATCGGTCATCCAACCACTAGGTATTGCTTGACGAGCTTGACGATTGTAGCTTGGTGAGAAAAAATTCTGGGCATCATCGACGTAGTTACCCGGGGAGAGGTGTAGCCCATGCTGGATCGGAGGAGATTTAGGTCTTAGATTCGAGAGGTCTCCATGTGATTTGGAAAGTTCACGGCGTATGCTCAAATTGATCCTCTTCGCAGAGGCGCTTAGGCCACCTTGAGGCTCCTTTGTAGGCGTCTTATGCCGATCGAACGAAGACGAACCACGAATGGAGGCTGACTGGCCATTCGAGAGGTTCCGGAGGGCACTTCGAGGAGCCCTAAGCCATAGATTAGAGCTTGTGATTTGCAAAAGAAGGGGATAGATTTTGACCTACGTATGCCAGTAGGAGCGCTTTGGTATATCCATGCTTGTGCAGATGATAGGGAGGCTGTAGGATACTTGTTACTCGCTGCGATGAAAGTCTGTACCAGAAATGTTGGATAGGTCTTGCTCTTGGTATTATGCCAACTGCTAGTAGAAGGGATGTAGTACAAGATTGATGAAAGGTGGAGGTGGCAGAGTACCGTATAACGGGTGCCTGCCACTTTGCTTGTCAATGATCTTGAGGGAGGCGCAACTCGGATGTGTCGCAGCAGATACTAGAACTTAGACCTTAGGCAGATCAATCGGGAACAGAAGCAATCCCTGTTCGTCCAAGCAGAGCAAATTGCAGGTTACGATCAAGGAATTTGCTCATCCTTTCAAACGGCGTCCATGCTTGCTCTAGTGCTCAGTTGCTCGTTTTTGTTTCCCAGCTTAGAGATTTGCAGAAACGCATCGACGCCATAACCTTCTAGACTATGCAGTTCCAGAAGTCCCGCCCAGTATTCCGCATACACTCTACTCATAGGCAGCCCCATCCCAAGCCTCAGATTGGGCGGCCTGGAAGTGAGTGAACCAAGTGAACCGTCATACGATCTTTGCTTGTGTCCATCACCAGTGCCGGCCTTGTCGGAGCTCGGGTTTGGACATTTCAGCTCTTGCATGGTCGCTGCCATCTTAGGCACCTGAGAAAGATTCCTCAGGTGAATTTGGCTGCGCTGCCCTTTGCTGAAGGACCATAGATCTGGCATAACTTCGTTGGGGATGCCACCACCTTGATCAGATATCCTGATAATCACGTGCTGTGGCGCTTCGCAAATTAGGACCTCAATTGGTGGCGGACTGCTGGTTAGGACAGGTCGTCTTTCGATGACAGCTTGGATAGAGTTGCGAAGAAGCTCGCCGACGACGTATTGCAGGTGGCTCAGGATGTAGGGAAAGGTAGCATCTAGATGACCTTCGATTGTGATGTCTGGCAGTACGCAGCTCGAACCATAGGCCTCTCTAGCGAGGGTACTCGCTCGATTCCAGCATGCCTCCACCACTTCACGAGCATTGCAACGCAAGAAGACTTCCCCTACGAATTCGGAATTGGGATCGACTTGAGACTTGGCGTTAGGAAAGTGCCAGAGGGAGTTGAAAGTTTCGGTCAGGGCAATATGTTGCTCCGCGATTACCCTACGAGAAATTCGCTTTGTGACGATTAGCGTTGCGTATGTTACAGCTTCAGAGACCGTACAGATCTCAATAGAGTATTCATGAACTTGTCCATTTCTTCAGGAGGCATTAAGTCCTGGCATTCAAGGACTCCCATAGCCAGCCTGGGTATCACGGTCAAGTGTTCCTGAAGAGTCTCACGGACGACCTTGCAGTACTGCTCGTTGTCCTCAACAGACTTGATCTCTCTTATCCGTCGTAGTGTCTCAAAAGCCTTGTAGTACAAACCGTAGACGTGCGACATGTGAGGATTGGTGACTACGACAAAAGGCAGCGTCTGCATATCGCGTAGCCGGTGGGCAAGCCTGCATCGGGTTCAGGCGACGGCTGATGGGGGAAAATAAGGGCTCGAACCTTGTAGGTAGCTCCATTCGAACATAGTTGGCTGAGCTCAGAAGGCGGTTCTCTGTCAACGTTCGCCCGAAGAAGCTCAATTGCCGAAGACTGATCGGCCTAGCCTCCTTCTGCACCCATCTTTAGGCGGTAAGCAAGAGCCGTGAAGGGCGAGGTAGTGTAGCCATATTGGGCACTCACTCATCAAGGACCGCTGCAGGTCGCCATGAAGTTGCTGCAGAGGCTATGGGCCTTTGGGAAAGAAGATGCCTTTTTGACCAGGCTGCTTTCTCGAAACTCCATGATCTAGGACGTAGCATTGCGTGGCTGCCATGCAGCAGGGATGAGGCTATGGCTCGATCCTTGGCTTTTGTTTAGCCGCGCATGCCGATTGCCGTATGGGTCGCTCGTTGTCGAGGAACACTCTACTCTTTGTCGTTGCGTGCGGAGAGAGGATCAAAAGTAAGTAGTGAAGGAGCGGTGATCAAGTTGCGGAGAAGCGAACCCTGGTGCCCCGCCTGCGCGAAGCATGCTGCAAAACAATGCGGTCAATGCGAAAGCGAAAGAGGTACAGATTCCTTCCAGACTATTCAATTTGTGCGTTGCAGCACATTTGTTTTGTACGTATGCGAAGCTGTAGGAGTAGGTGTCCTGGTGTATACTAGTGACAGACTGGTGTTTTCAAGAAGCAGGCAAATCTCAACACGCTGCCAAAGTTAGAAGAATTCGTCATCATCAGCGCCCCATGAACATTCCAAGGAACTTGCAAACCCCATCTTCCATAAGTCGCATACGACGTATACAGCTTCGAACCCAGCCCTCTAATGCCAGCAGCTGTGGTACTTGCATAGCAGCTCGGTCCGCATGACAAAGGACCCCCCCGCATCACCTGTTCCGACCTTTCCCTGTTTACACTCTCTTTGCCCAAAATGGATCCTGTAAGCACCAATCTCGACAACGGAGCCATGGATCCCGAGGATGGGAATGAGGCAGTGGCTGACTTGGGCACCCGTCTGGGTGGCTTACAGATGGGAGGTGGTGGTGATATGCTCATCGACGATTATGATGTGGTTGACGAGAAACCTGATGTGGCTATCATCACCTCAGACGACTCCCCAGAAGAGCAAGAACCCGAGATCCGGGCCGACGACTGTATACTTCCTGAACTACTACAGAAACCCTCTTCGGGAGCTCCATACTGACTCACTGATAGATGATGCTATGAAACTCCGTGTCTTGCCAAAAGATGCCGATTTGGAGACGGACAGTGAAGCAGTACACACTTGGGTTATTGATGGCTGGAGACACCTGGAAAAGAAAACACGGGGCCCCAAGTTCGAGTGTGGCGGGCATCCATGGTGGGTGGAATCATTTACTGGCACTTTTGAATTTGGGGCTCGGGGACAAGATGTTGACCGTATATTAGGAGAGTACTGCTGTTTCCATTTGGAAACAACGTCGACTTTGCGTCCTTCTACCTCGAACAGGGCTATGAAGATGGAGACCAGAAGGCGCCTGAGGGATGGTATGCTTGTGTACAATTCAGCCTGGTTTTATGGAACAAGCATGACCCATCGATATACGTTATGCACAGTAAGAGAAAGAAACGAGCACTACAATCGATTTCGGTGCTGATATATATTCTCCCACCAGCTGCGAACCACCGCTTTAACGCCGAAGAAAGCGATTGGGGCTTCACACGATTCGCTGAAGTACGGCGGCTTTTCGCTCCACAGTGGGACAATAAAGGTCGGCCTATGATTGAGAATGATGCCGTTAATGTGACTGCATATCTCCGGATATACAAGGACCCAACAGGTGTCCTCTGGCACAATTTTATAAAGTAAGTGTTCTCTTTGGGCAGAAAAACCTTTGCTGAGACCTGTGAAGTTACAATTCGAAAAAAGAGACTGGCATGGTTGGCCTTAAGAACCAAGGGGCCACCTGCTATCTCAACTCACTCCTTCAATCCCTATATTTCACAAACGCTTTTCGCAAGGTACGCTCTAGTTTTGTGAAGTAAGAAAGCCACCGTTAAATTCCGCAGGCAGTGTACCAAATACCCACAGAAGCCGAATCCGATCGAAAGACAGCAAACAGCGCCTGGGCACTTCAAAGACTATTTTACATGTTACAGAGCTACGAAGAAGCTGTTTCTACTCAGGAGCTGACAGCTTCTTTCGGTTGGGAGACCAAGCACATATTCGAGCAACAGGACGTCCAGGAGCTTTCAAGGATCCTTATGGAACGTATGGAGGAGCGAATGAAGGGCACTGATGCTGAGAACGCATTAGCGAATCTGTTCGTTGGCAAGATGAAAACTTACATATCCTGCATCAATGTCGATTATGAGTCATCGCGAATAGAGGACTTTTGGGATATCCAGCTGAATGTCAGTGGGAACAAGAACCTGGACGAGAGCTTCAAGGACTATATCCAGGTAGAGACCATGGAGGGCGAGAACAAGTATTTCGCAGAAGGATATGGCCTGCAAGATGCCAAGAAGGGTGTGATCTTCGAAAGCTTCCCTCAAGTTCTCCACCTCCAACTGAAGCGCTTCGAATATGATATCAACCGTGATGCAATGATGAAGGTCAACGACCGCTACGAATTTCCAGAGGTCTTTGACGCTTCACCTTATCTCTCAAGCAGTGCAGACAAATCCGAATCGTATGCTTACCAACTTCACGGCGTGCTCGTGCACAGCGGTGACTTCAACGCTGGACATTACTATGCCTTCCTAAAGCCGACTGCAGACGGACACTTCTACAAATTCGACGATGATAGGGTGACGCGAGCAACCTTGAAGGAGGCATTGGAAGAAAATTTTGGTGGGGATTACGCAAAACTCAATGGAAATGTCGGCGTCCGCAATCCATACACCCGGACTCTATCAACCAAGCGTTCAATGAGCGCTTACATGCTCGTTTATATCCGCCAAAGTCGCGTGCAGAGCATAGTACATGAGGTCTCTGCGGAGGACACACCCCCCCACCTTGGTAGGTTTGCTTGGAATCTAAGTCTTCACATCGACTAACAGGCAATAGCCAAACAACTCGGTGAAGAGCGAGAAGCTGCTGAAATCCGGAGGAAAGAGCGTGAAGAGCAACACCTCTATCTCTCAATCGGCGTGGTTACAGAAGATAATTTTAAAGCGCACCAAGGGTTTGACCTTACCGATTGGGATCCGGACGAAGCAACGGACTCTACACCCAAAGCTCATCGTGTCTTGAGGAGTTCAACCGTAGCAGAGTTCGCCAAGACTTTAGCCGAGAGTCAGCGGCTCCCCCCTGAGCAAGTTCGCTTGTGGGTGATGGTAAATCGGCAGAACAAGACTATACGACCTGACCAGCCCCTGCCCGACCCGGAGATGACCATAGACGAGGCTTACAGCAAGTACGGTGGCCGGGACAAGAGCTTCCGCCTGTTCCTTGAAAGGGCCTCGCAGGTCGAAGAGGGGAAACCTGTGTGGCCAGATGTACAACCACCAAACACTACCATCAATCAGGCGATGCTGATATTCCTCAAATACTTTGACGCCGAGGCGCAAATTCTGAAGGGTGCTGGTCACATCTACGTCAAGAAGCAGTGTAAAGTCGCGGAACTGGTGCCCATGATACTGCAGCTTATGGGTTGGTCACATGGCCCAAGTGCGTTATCCAATGGTCTCACGAATGGTACACCTTCACCACCCACACTCGCACTCTACGAGGAAATCAAACATTCGATGATTGAGCCCATGAAGCCAAAATCCACCTTACAACAAGCCGAAATTCAAGATGGTGATATTGTCTGTTTTCAAAAAGTTTTAGAGAAAGAAGCCTTGGGTATCATAGCGCAGGCTGGCGGCTACACCGACGCCAAAGAATTCTACGATTACCTATTGAATCGCAAAACCGTCAGCTTCTCTCCCAAGTTTCCCACTGAGAGTGGAAACGACGTTTTCAAGATCGATCTCAGTCGAAGAATGTCGTACGAGCAATTTTCAGCAAAGGTTGGCGAATATCTAAAGGTTCCCCCGACACACCTCCGCTTTTCGACCGTCAATTCCACCACGGGCAAGATCAAGAGCCCGGTAAAGCGGAATGCGAACCAGAATCTGTATCAAATCCTGAGTCCGCAGTTTGGAACGTACAGCAACAACAACCAGCGCGACGATGCTTTGTACTATGAAATACTGGACATGAGCCTCAGTGAAATGGATACGAAGAAGAGCCTGAAGATCAGTTGGGTCACTGAAGGGATGACCAGAGAGGTTTGTGATTTGGCGAATTCGGTTCCTTCCCCGTCAGCTGACGTCTGTTGTAGGAGTTCTTCGAGGTCCTCGTGCCCAAATTGGGCACTGTACGCGACCTCCACCAGGGTTTGCAGCAAAAGGCCAAACTGGACGACGAGACCGCTCAGAACGTGCGGATATACGAAGTACGTGGAAGCAAAGTGTACAAAGAGCTTTTTCCAGATGATGCGGTGTCGATACTGTCGGAGTTTGCCGGACTGTACGCGGAAAAGAGGCCCGAAGAAGAGCAGGGTGCTGAGAGGAGAGACTTTGTCGACTGCTTTCACTTCGAAAAGGAGCCGAGCAAGCCGTACGGTATTCCTTTCAAACTCCTCGTCAAACCCGTGAGTAACCCCGCGACTGGCAAACCGCTGGGCTAGTGTTGACAAGGCCTAGGACGAGGCCTTCAAAGATACCAAATCGCGCATATCGAAGCGAATCGGCATCAAAGGTAAACAATTCGACAAGATCAGATTTGCCATCATCCAGCGGTCTATTTATTCGAAACCGATCTATTTGAACGATGGTGAGCTTCCTCCTCTCGCCCTGACTATTACGTTTTGTGTTCTACGCATCAGGACTGCAATAGCTGACGTAGCACTACAGACGACATCCTCTCCGAAGCCATCGGCAGCCCGGATGATCATCTCGGTCTCGATCATGTGAATAGATCTAAAGCACTTGGAGGCAAAGGTGACTCCATATTTATCCGGTGATCGTCTAGCCGCATTCTTTATTTACAGCACTCTGCGAGTCGCTTCGGGAGCGAGCATCATTGGCCGAAGCTTTCCATCTTCTTGGAGTCTGCGAAAGGAGGATCTCCGAGGCGCCGTGCCGGGGGCAGGAGGACCGGCATGGCATGGGAACGGAAAGCAGGCCCAAACGAAAGTATGGCTCAGTATGGCTTACACGCCTTTGAAATAATTACTTTGTGTACATTAGACTGCATCAATCGGGAGAGAGCAACTGTGAATACGGATCGATCAACAGTATCTAACAAACCGTGCCTCGTTCGTCGTGTCTTGCCCGGCCAACAGCCTCGTTCGGCACGAGGTGAGTAAGGTAGGTCGATCGCAGGGTCCAACCCACACCCATCTCCTCGCCGACGCGGTTCCCGCCGGGAAAGCCACGCTGTTACCTGCTCTCGCACCAGGCTCGTCCAGCGGACATCACGTCACCGAAGGAGTAGGTACGTTGCGGCTCCGCCGCGTGATCGGATCCCAATCGTTGCTATGTAGAGTACATCAAGAGGGCCATGGACGCAGGGATGACGCTGACTTGCGCATGCCTTTTTATCGATACCTGTTCCGCTGACGACGCCAGCCATGAATACCCATGCACACGACTGGGGTGATTTCCTGAACTCTACTTATGTAAGTACCTCCGTCAACGTGTGACGTAAGTATCTACCGAATCTCGATCGTCCACGCCCTCCGACCTAGTGTAGGTAAGTAGCTGGCGTAGGTCGTTTCAAACAGTAGCATGCCTCGTATATCCGCGACGCACACGTGACCATCGCGATGGCTCGCACTGGCCACTACTTGGTGACCTTGACCTTGTGGGACAGCGTGCTCGGTTCCGAACGACCGGATCGGCTTCGGGGCCACGCGTTCGTGAAACAGAGCCACCGGGTTGGAGGAGGCGGCTTGGCGTGTCGGGGTTGTTGGTTGGTTTGGCCCGGGGGGGGGTTGGACGGGCGGCATGTCGCCGCGAGCGACCGTGGATCGGGGGGCAGGACGCCATGGGTACTCTATAGGTACGGGTTTGAAGTGTGTGAATCAAGCTTGTGGTGAAAAATGCACGAATGTTTATGAGATTCTCATGCGGGATTTGCACCGTTTCATTGACCGTCCCCTTTTCCAAATGATTGTAGTCTATGTTTTGAAGTAATAATTACAGCTGGAATCCCTGACATCCCCATCAAGAGTACAATGTGAATCGCCGCCCCGCAGCTCCGACTCGATCAGGCTGTGTTATAGGTAGACCGGACCAATGCGATGCTATGTCACGAGTTCCGAATGACTACGTGCAAAGATTAGACGCAATGCTCCTATCGAAGTGGATGGTTGGGAGGCGAGGTAGCTAGGGCTGAGAGCGCTGGAGTAACGATGTGAATGCTGTTAGATGGGTCAGCGAATAATTCTGGTCCGTGTGAATAAAGGTAAGGTGATGTACCTGGGCTCAAAGGCATCACTCCTTATTGTCAGAATCAGCATCAAACCGAAGCACTGCCAGTAGAACCAGCGCCCGCTACGCCCGAGACACGCGTCTTCGTCCCTGCCTTCTTCCTGTATTTCTCCGGCTTACTCGGGGTTCCAGTAGAGCCAGCGCCCATTGCACCAGTAGCCGAGACGCCATAGGGGGGCAGAATACCGGGGGAGATGGAGGCGCTAGCGCTTGGCTCTGGGCCTGGTGGTCCCTGACGGTAATATTCGGGAGGAGGTGGATGGCCGTGAGGGTGCCATGGACCCGCTGCAAGGACGGCCATGGGGGCTAGGACGGCCACGAAGATGGCGATGAAGGATGAGTGCATTTTGAGGAGTCGTTGAATGGAAGAGGCAGCTTGAAGTTCGATATGGGGACTAAACAAAGATGAGTTGTGAATGAATTTAGTTTCGATCAACGAAAGGCTGCTTGTGGAACGTCAAGAGATCTAGTGCGACATTGAGAGAGGAATCTGCGATTACGCATGGCGAGACAGGCTCTCTTATATGCAGGTACTCAGGTACCAGCAACGATACGGGGGCGTTTCTGCAGTAGATTGCAGTACTCGGAGTAACCCTTCCCAGGTTCAGGCACTCCAGAGCTGGTTGGCCTGATGGTTTCGTGTACATGCTAGACGAAACAATGGTCAAGGACGATGACCAGAACCGGTAGTGCCGCGATGTGGGGCTCGTGAATCACCATGTTCGAACCCGTTATGGCGTTACGGGCCGAACTTACAGGGAGATCGCTGCTGTAATAACCCGCAAGTCCGGACCTGACAGAGGTCTGTAGACTACCACGCGCGCAGAGTGGTGTGAAGTCTTCAAGAGGCGTATCAAAGCGATGACCTCCTTCGGACACACCCTAGCGTCAAATGCGAAACGACGATAACCATGTAGCCTGGCATCATTTCTCCACACACCCGGGAGATCATTTTGCTTGAAACTATGAGCAAATCCAAATCAGAAGGGAGAAAACGGCAGATGAGACCGCGTTTCGGATATTTGTGCGTCTTGCAAGCCATGCCGACCCATGATGGTGATGAGGAAGTTCCTCCATCAAAGCATGGAAACTTGTACTGTAAGGGAAAGATTGCACAAGGTCACGCTAGGCAGGTATGGCAGTGAAAAGGATTAGAGGACAAAGACTTGATGAGTAGACCGATGAGAAGCATGTTGCACTTAATACCTATTGCACATCAATGTGGTTTTATTATTGCGCTGCACTTTCGCGAGCTACGGTATGCAGGTACCTAGGAGCCTAGGAGCCTAGGAGCCTAGGTAGGTACCCGTACCTGGAATCGTGGACAGATCTTCAGGCTAGCGACGATAGCAATTTGGAGCGAGAAGTCAAGTAGGCGGTCGGAATCGGGAGCGCGACTTCAGGCACGAGGTATCCCATTAATCCCGTGTCGTCATGTAGTCCAACTGTCCAAGTGACCGGCGGCAAGCCCGCGCTGCCAATCGATTGAAGTACCGCTGTCATTACTGTTGGTGGAGTAGGTAGTCACTCCGGGCGCCTAGAATCTTGCAAACAGAAGCTTTACCTAATGGTGTAATGCATTGAATAGGGTCGGTACTCCGTATTATTGTTTGTGATGCAGCTGATGCTTGAGAAAGAGGACAATCGAATTGACAGGATCACCTTTCACCTTTCCGGTTGATGTCAGTGCAGGGGGCTCCTCAGGAGTCATATTTTGCTTGGTTTGGCACACCAGGGACAGACACCACAGAGACCTGCTTGCGTTCGTGAATCGTGAGCAAGGTGGCACGGACCAGCACGGTAGCTCCAACAGACACCCGGAGTAAAGTATTGATTGGTAAAGATATGCGAGCCGAATTTCCCACCGACTGTAGCGCGGGATGCTTGATGCTTGATGCTTGATGCTCGATGGAACAAGGGTCTGTGTGTTCACGGAATGATTGTGGGAAGTAAAGCTCAGACCTGTTCGCTTGCGGCGCTTAGCGTGGGGATCAATTGCTGGTCCGAGCACGTACTCGGATGGAGATCTTTGATCTTTCAACCTCCCCGAGATGCATAGATGCTCCCCGGGATGCATAGATGTGTATGAAGAGGAGGAAGCTCGGTGCGACGAGAGCGTGGAAAATCAAGACGTTATAGAAATAATATCTAATACCTACGGCTTATGATTCTTGACTCTTAATATTCCTCAGCCTCCGTCTCGAGTTTTCTTCAAGGTGTGAAACAGACTACTCGTCGTCAACTCGTCATGACAGAAAGTCTAGCCTGCTCTGAGTCCGATTGGTGGCATTAGTGCTACTATTACTGTGTAGGCTGCACGGTGACGCACAACACGACAAGAACAATACCAGTCGTGTTCAGATATTCCCAATTAGACCATGATAGAGACAAGTGCTGTCACGTCTAAGGACAATGAGCCGTACATCGTTCCATGTTCGCATGTAGTTACTGTAGTCAAATCAACCTCCCACTTTTTTCGGATCCACTCTTTCGAGCAATGTCCTCTTGCCCCTCTCCGTATAACCAGTATTGCGCACCCAGTCCGACATCACAACAAGCCTGAAATATGCCGCATAACTTAAATGCCCATGGCACCTTCCCAGGCTCTGACATGAAGAAGAACCCCATTTTCATGACATCTCCTAAGAGCCAATTCACCAACACCGACAACCGGAACCCCTTACAGGAGTGAGCGCGTTGATTGGAGAGAATCTGCGGAAGCGGAAGCACAGCTTCAATCGCGAGCCCAAGGTAGCCGATGATGTTGGTGTAGAGGGAGGCGGCGGTAGTCCGAATGAAGGTGTGGATGACGAGCAAAGAAAGGGTCAAGCCAAGAAGGTATTCCCAGTACCTGGATGGCCGAAGTGTTAGCGTTCGGTCATCTCTGGCACCGCCATACGGTCTTCGTGACCCTCAATCCGAACCTCAATGGGCAATATCCGAAAGAAATGCACTCACGGCCGCTGCGCCCTCCATCTCCAAAAACCCCACGGTCTGCCTGGTTCCATGCTCTTGAAAGGTCCTTCTCCTCGCCACGGGGGCCTATTGTCCAACGCAACTTTGAGCAGTACCAGTTGTACAGCCACCATGATTGCAGCTTGTATGAGAAGAGCAAGGTCGTAACGGGCGCCAGGCCAGTAGAAGATCTTCAAGATGGATGCCGTGAGCATGATCAAAGGGATGTCGAGAGAGAAGCCAGCAGACGTGCGATTTCGTTGGATGGATAAAATCTGGTCGGTGTACGATGTAAGAGGGGAGAATATGAGACTGTCAGGAAGTGGTCAGTGATCAAATTGCACGAGACAGGCGGGAGAGAAAATATACAACAGGGGGGTGAAGGAAGAAATCAGCGTCGCGACGAATGCCATTATGGAGGCAACGCAAAGCCGCACAAGATTCGATACGTAGTGATCGTTAAAACAGTCATTGTATGGACATGGTTGGTGGAGACAACTGTGGGCGGATCGCAAATTTGGAGTCCTACAAGCGGTAGAGAGCCAAAAGTTCCAATTTGCACGTAAACGGCGAACCTTTGGTACTCGTAAGGGATGGGAAAGAGACGGTCTCTTGATTCTCAATTAGCAACTGTACCGTCTATGACAGAGCTCGAGAGCACTGGACTGGTGACTGCCACACGAGCCACAGTACTTTACGTACTTTACGTACTTTACGTACTTTACTCAGTACTGTACGGCCCACGTAAATTACCGAACACGGTAAAGCAGCTACGCTAGTCTCTAATCAGGTGAAGCGTCATCTGACGTTAAACCCAAGAACCCCTCGACATCCCTTGCTGTTATTCCATCACAAGACATATCTTCCTCGTGGGAAATCTAACCGACGCAATCGAGAATCTGCTTCATAATAAAAGTCATAGAAGTTGCCCTCGGATTTTTGTTGCCGGCACCACGGTGGAGGCACGATTGATTCGGACTATTGGTATAATTGCGGCAAAAGCCTTCACCAAACTGTATTGTTCAAGATGTACAAGATTGGATCGGCGACAGCAAGAGAGGACGAAAGACTATCTCTCGTATCATTGGTGAAGGGTTCGCGAGGTAGACGACAGCAATTCCAATGATCTTCTGGGGTAAGTTCGTCCTCGCTTCAGCAATCTAGCAACTTGGGAACTGTCGTCATAACCATCGATAGGACGTCAGTCGAAGCGCCCTTTGCCGTAGACATCTGCTATGGATCCTATCACATGCCGGAACTTTTTGAGCTTTTCCTTGCCGCATTGAAAGTGCAAGGTAATGAAGGATACTGCCTGCAACTTCCATCATCCGACCTTCGTCAACTCAACGTCGGCGACATCTCTAACCCCGGCTACGACAGAGATCCGCCTCCAAACGGTTATCCGCAGCCTTCTGAAGACGTGGTAGCTGTCAACGGACACTTGACCAAGCTCATCAACAAAGAGGGCAAAGCATCGTTCTCATCGGATGCTCCTCTAGCGGTTTCACAGCTACCGCAACTGCTGTACCTGAACTCCAAGCAAAGAACCGTCGGGGGAAGGGTGAACCCGGAAGGATTGTGGGTATCTTCTTCGAATGCGGGTTCATGGTTCTGGTGGGCGAATTGATGAACAGCTTCTTCCAATCTAGATACGGCAACCGTCCTGTGATACGACCTTACTGCAAATTCCACGTACGTTAATCCCTCATTGAAGCTTCTACACTCGCGGGCCGGCTGATGCGTTCGAAAGAATAGAAAAACGGCTATACTGGCTTGGTTTCGACAAAAGAGAGTGCAAAGTATTTCTTCAATGACCTAGACGACCAGACTGCGAAACGCTTTGGGGCCACTTTGACGGCGTTGCAGGTGCCCATGACGATACTTGAGAACGATGCATATACCGCTTTACCATGCGCATATATGGTAACGGAAGATGACCTAGCTTTACCAGCGTCTTACCAGAAGTCGATGATTGCGATGCAGAGCTCGAGGTCTGGAGTAGATATCACGACGTACAAGTGTCTCGCAGGGCACTCGCTTGGACTGAAGGTCTCGTGATAAAAGCTCGGGATTTTGGGCAGAAGATAATCGGATGAAAGGTTCTGAATGAAGCCTTCTTCGTTCCGAATTTGGATGATGCAAGAAGGCAGAGTGTGCATGCAACCCTTGACATCTGTGAAAGGCGGCTACTTCTAAGACTTGCTTGGTCAAGTCAGCTTCTCTACGAGGCGGAGTAAGTTCCGAGGGGATACATACGCAGAAAAGGCTTGAGGCTGCGGCCAAATAATGACTAAGATCCGGTATGTGTGATCTTATGCCATGTATTCATAGCAAAGAGAAGACATCAAGCTGTTCCGTGAAAAGGTAAGTTTCGTGGATGTCGCCCAGCCTTGTGAACCGCACGAGTGTCTGACTGCCTAGCTTCTGTTATGCGCTACAGATTTCACCCAATAAGGTACTTAAACCCGTATAGCTGATGGCTTGCATGATGACTGCATTAGCACCTGCTGAATTCTAGCACATTTAAGCCAATATTATTGGCTACGCATATTGTAGTTGCTTGTGCGATTGTAACTAATTTTAGAGAGCAGTTTCCTCGTGATGGTATTGATTATGTATGACTTTTGTCTTGCTACTTTTTGCATTCCACTCGTTTCCTCGTTCTTCTTTGTTGCCAGTCACAGAATGCTTCCATCACTTCAAATTACCATCTTTCTTCTGCTGCAAATATCAAAATTTGCACAAGCAACATTGGGTAAGACTTCCTACAGATTTGGCGTTTCTACAGCTAATCCACCTTATGGGCCTAAGGTGCTATCAATGGCTCAACGCCTAGCATAAAATCCATAGCTATAGGAAATATTTCCACGCCTATCACTTCGCCTCCCATTCCAACCGAAACTCGAGTGACTAGCTGTCTACCGTGTGTAGTCGCCGCATTCGACCTCGGAGGCAAAGGTCAGTTTGCGTCTCGGGTTTTCTGGGATAATTCGACAATCAGCCTGCCGCCAAATACAGTCTCGCAGTTTCTGTTGGAATATAGCAACACCACTGTCACTAGTAGCACCACTATCACTAGTAGCACCACTATCTACGGCAACGCTACCTCTTTGAGTGCCAGCATTGCGAGTCAAGTAAACTTGATTGAATTAGACTTCCCCGAGGGAGGTGGAAACTATGGAGGCTTCGCTCCGTATGTGCTTGCAAACGGTACAAATGGAGCACTTCTGGGTGGAGTGACGAGTTTCGCCTACCCCACGCCATACGTAGCCGTTGCAGGGCTATCCATTTTCACTAACTCGCCGTCTGCTGGTTGCCCTTTGAATCCGCCCCAGTTTCTCTCATCTCTTGTTATTGTCGGGGGCCCTGACGATCTCCCAAATGGTGTCGGCGTAGTTACAGTAAAGTTGACGTCAACATATTATACGACTCTTCCGGCAGCCGCAGCGCCCGGTGACTTTGGATTCTTCAACCTCGACACCGAGTCATTCTCTGCTTTTCTTGCATCAGATACCTCTTTATTGAGTTACATACCGTATTTCAAGTCCTGCAGCTATCTTACTTTTGGCATTGGTCCGCCAGCCCTGCAGATTGCGGCCACAGCGCTCACAACAACAGCAAAAACTACAATTAAAGAGAATGGACCATATCCTACAAATCCTCCAGCACCCGGTAGTACAGTAAGACCTTCTGTCGCACCTCAGACGACGACATTACCTCCAGGGAGTAACCAAGGATCGTCTGATCAAAACGATCCGAATCAGGGTTCTCCCATTCAAGATCCTCCTAATCAAGGCGCTTCCAACACTGAGCCTGCAGACACACCAAACCCGCAAAAAGGAACACCATCTCAGCAAGGGGATGGCAGTAACAATCCCAGCGATCAAGGCTCTGGTCCGGTCGATGGCATTCTAGGATCCGGTAGTCAAGGCGTTCCTGGTCAAGGCTCTGATATCCCACTGTCAGTAGCAACAACAAAAGCTGTAGTTGCTCCTGCGATCCCTTATGCTGGCACTACCATACAGCCCAATGAAGCTTCGCAGTACGACTTGCCCGGAATTGGCACTGTCAGTCCAGGTGGTCCTGCGGTAACGACAAATGGCATCGTCTACTCTCTCGCATCTTCAGCGACTGCCATTATAAGCAATGGGATTACTATACCCATCACTCCTATCGGAGACACATCTGTAATCTCGCCACTGCCGAGTATTTTATCGTTTGGCGGAACATCATATACAGCAGATGCCTCCTCGCTATTTGTTATTGCTGGACAGACCGTAACACCCGCCGGCCCAGCGATAGTAGTATCCGGGACACCAATCAGTATTGCTTCCGGCGCGACTGCAGCGGTTATAGGCACTAAGACTGTTCCTATTGTGCATAACCCTGCAGTTGATACACCCACGGTTGCACCAGTCTTAGAATTTGCTGGTTCGATCTATACAGCAGGCACCTCTTCCGCCTTTGTTATCGAAGGGCAGACCTTAACGCCTGGTGCTAACATCGAAGTGCAAGGGACACCAATCTCTTATCCTTCCGATGGCAGTGAGGTCATAGTTGGTTCCAGCACTGAACCATTATCCTACGCCACAATCACGCCTCCTGTAGTTGCTCCTGCATTCACGTTCCACGGAAGCACATACACAGCTGGCTCATCCTCACAATTTATCATTGACGGCCAGACGCTTATCCCCGGCAACGTTATTACCTTGTCAGGCACGCCCATCTCTTACCTCTCGGCCGGAACCGCTGTCGTCGTTGGTACCAGCACGGAACCATTCTCATATCCTCAAATCACACCCTCAGCTGCAGTGATTACATTTGACGGGAGTACTTACACCGCTGACGCGTCTTCCGCTTTTTCAATTGATGGGCAGACTCTTTCCCCTGGTCACGTTATCACCGTGTCAGGCACGCCTATCTCTTATGCTGCGGCGAGATCAGCCGTCATAATCGGCACCAGTACGGAACCACTCGCGTATGCTAAGATCACACCCACAGCTAAAATTATCACGCTCCATGGAAGCACCTACACCGCTGACGCATCTTCCGATTTTATCATAAATGGGCAGACTCTGGTACCTGGTCACGTTATCACTGTTTCCGGCACGCCCATCTCTTACGCGTCTGGCGGTACAGATGTTGTGGTTGGCACCAGTACAGAAGCTGTAGGTATCGGTGGGCTAATAATGAGCGGTTTTGGTAGTGGTGGTGGTGGTGTAGATCCAGCAAATACGAGCGTGATTGCGTTTACAGGCGGTACAGTGCAAGAACGAAAATGGTCGAGTTTGGTCCTCGGTGCTGCTGTTGCTCTGTCGTTCTATTCAGCATTAGCGTAGATATGTCTTGGTTCATGGGTCTCTGTGCTCGATTTGGAATATTCCCTGTCGTGAAAGACGAGCGTGCTCGAAGGAAGGGGCCCGTAAGGTCTTCTCGCCGTCTTTGTCGTCCACGAAACCGTTCTACGAGAATCTTGAGCGCTTTCGATGTTGCTCACTAAACGGGAGAACAGTAAGTGGCGGCTGGGGTTTAACTAGGGTGGTGGTAGATGCTGACGCTCTCTTGAGGAAAGGGTTCGGGAAGACGGTGTTCACAGCCATGGATGAGGTCCTCGGGCCAACAGTTGAATCAAGGTGTTTACATTGCAAGGGCCATGGCATGACATTGCTTGGTCCCAGGGTTCAGGCGTCCTAGAAATCGTATGATTGGCCTGTCACAAGAATATAATTTCTACTGCCATAGATAGCCTTCCTACATTCGGCTCGGCGACAGGTTCTAAGAAACGGCTTCGCAAAGTTCATTCCAAGTGAGTTGCGAGTGGTAAACGCGGACAATACTAGAGGCACCGCCCCCTAACGCTCGCTTGTTACTATGTTCAGATAATAGCGCGATTTTGATGATATTCTTGGTTATCATATTCAACGTCTCAAGGGGTTTAGCCCTATTTCTTCGCCCCGCGCTCATTGAAACCGACGCTGGTAGTAGAATAGTTATAGGCGGTGGCGAGCTCACCGCTCGCCCTTGATACTTATGGTCCTGATGTGAGGATAGCAAATGTGGGATGTATTCAGGAATCGTAGTTTAGAGCTTCACCGACCAGGCGCTTCGACGTACATCACATGACCCTGCCTCTTTGCACAAGAATCCTCTTTGCCAACTCCGCCGCTCCTCTTGCAACCACCCAGCCTGGATCGTCAGACCAGATCCTCGCTTCCTTATCCTGGACTCTATCGACCTCCTTCCTCACGATATCTTCCAAAGACTTCAGCCTTTTAGCTTCTTCTCCGACCATTAAAACCTCGTCCACAAAGCTTTCTCCCGGTCCTCTTCTGATGCTCCTTGTCACAAGGCTCTCCACCGCTCTCCTTACATCCAGCACAGTTCTCTCCTCATTATCCCCAGCGGCCCAATCCAAAGTCGCATACTCATCATTGAAGACGTACATCGGCGTATCCATGCCCCTCGCATCCGTCGCCAGCACCCCCATTCCTCCATCCACAATCATCACCCCCCTCCTCTTCATCCTCCCCTCTTCCTCCACACACGCCTCGAAATCCTCCGGCCTCTGACAAAGCCCCAACCCATATCCCGCATAAGCCGCCGGCAGCGCTCTCGGCACGCCATAAACATTATGCCCGCTCAGCGCTATCCATCCAATATACTCAAACGCATCTTGCAAGTCCTCCGCATACAGCGCCATCGCGTTCGGCACCACAGCCACCGCGGCCTTGGTCTCCACGCTATGCGCCTTGACTACATCCGCACACTTCTGCAGTACCTCGGCGATGATGCCCACATCAGCGGATGCTGGCCAGCCGAGTCGTTTGCGCATTGCGCGACGCCATTGCCGCGGGCGGTCGCGGTAAGACTCTGAAAGCGAGCTGTAGGGAGGAGCGGGATGGCGGGCGGAAGGTTGGCTGAGACGTTTGAGGAGGGAGGTGTAGGAGGGTGGGGCGCGGATATGGGCGAGGTTGGTGACTGTGCCGTCGGAGGAGCGGATGACGATGCTGGCGGTGTGGTGGGAAAGAGATATGCCGATGCCGGGAGCGAAAGGGGACGGGAGGTCGGGCGGAGAGGGAGCTGATGGGGATATGATGTGTATGAGGAGGCTGAAGACGGTAAGGAGGAGGATGAAGGAAAGAGCGGCGAAGCCTGAAATGTAGCGGCAGCGGCGCCATGGTGACCGCGAAGTCCTTGATGCTGGGTGGTGGTTGGAGAGCAATGGTAAGCTCTCCTCCACATCTGGACATTGCTTTGTCGCCATAAGGATGAATCAATGCACGAACTCGTTCCAAAGGGCTGCTGGTTGAAGCGTGCAGTCACTCAGTGCACTCGGATTGACTGAGAAGTAGCTACTGTATACAGCAGATCTCGTTCAACGACATGGTAGCCTAGACATGGTAGCCTAGACTATGCCAAGTGACGTTGAATCATTTCTCCAGATAAGCACGAAACAGGGAGGCAACAGGTTCACGGGGGAAGGCATCACAATAATAGCAAATCGTAAAGTAGTTATGTGGTGAGAAGTTGGTTGCTGGTTTCATAAAGGCTAGTGTAATTTACCCTAGATCTCCTAGTCGTAATTAGACGCCGCTCCTACTTTGACTCTACCTACTTACCTACTTCTCTATCTAGCTTAGTAGTTTGCAAAATCCGCAATATCATGCGATAGTAAGTTATCATCCTAGGATTGTACTCGACGTATGGATTATCAGTGATCGCAAGCTGTTCCTACATCAGTCGCAAGCTGCGCCCAACTGTCAAGAACCGTGCCCCCGAGCGAAGATTAAGGGGCTTCATTGGGGTCCAAGTGCTGTGTAGGATTTGTGACGGGGACTCAGAATCAAAGGGTGACGGCACTCGGGGATCAAACCTCGCCGCAGTCAGACTGCTTTGATACTGCGGACTTCGACTTCACTGCATTTAGACGGCTCTCATTCTGCGCATTCTAATCTCAAGTGCAGTCAGACGTTTCTCATGCTGCACGTGCTGCCTGTAGAAAGGCAAGGTGCGAGTTTATTCTGTGTGCTACCTCGTTTCCATATTTGTGTTGCGAACGCAGACTTTCTTCAACCCTCAACAGCAAAGCGGAGGGCAAGGTACACGGATCCGTCTTCCCGAGATTAATTATTGTGTGAGCAGTCGTATTAGGCCCAAGTTGTTCGTTGTTCGTTAGATCTATTTCCAAGTCTCAACCACGTCCAAGGTCTTTCATGCTCGGCATCAGTTTTTACGACCTTGATTTAAGGCAGTGCTGAGCTCTGCCGCCTAGTGGTGGCGTTTCATCCTGTCGTCGTCCGGCGACGACTCTTTCTGGGCCACTTCTTTGCATTTGACGCTGAATTGTCGTTGTTTCAGCTTCAGCTACGGCTGGTGTGATCTTTGTGTGGCATGTTGGCTCTGCTCATCTCTAATGCTTGTTTTTCCTCAAATTAGGGTAAATGCTGTGCATGTCTTTTTTCCAATGGTCTCTACTATCTACAAAAGACTCCTTTTTCCAGCCAATATGGTTGTTGTTGTGTCAGTGGTGTCTCTGTCTTCTTCATCCATTTCTAGAATATTCATTCCCTACATGTGTCCGTATAGTATTGCTGCTTTGTTCAAGTTCGTACAATAAGTTCGATGGTTAAAATGCACATCCTCCCAATAGTACTACTGGCCAGCGCTGCTTTGGCTCTTCCACAAGCTCCAGCTCCAGGTAATTTGCTTGAGAGCCGTGGTGGACTCCAGGACCGTGAGACAGCTTGCGTTGCGCTCGGTGATTGCCCCGGTCAGAATCCTAACCCTCCATCCTCATCCACACCGCCATCTTCAGCTCCCCCACCACCTCCCTCTACTGCTGCGGCACCTACTGCAAGCCCGTCCCTAGCTTCAGCAGGAGACATTGGCCAATTCGCCGTCCTTGGTGACTCTTTTGCATCAGGTGTAGCCTGGCTGCCCAGCAAGCGCTACAACTACACGGATTCTGATAATTGTCGCCGTTACTTCCAAGCCTATGGTCCGCAGATTGAGGCTTCCGGCAAGCTAGGCCCTGACGCCAAGTTGTATTTCCTTGCATGCTCGGGTTCGAGGACGGACAAGGTCAAGAATGAACAAATCCCCGCCATTCCTCCTGATTCAACATTTGCAACCGTCTCGGTCGGCGGAAATGATGTTGGGTTCTTTCCTGTCATGGACGCCTGCGTTCTTCGCTCGAGTGGCAACCTGAATGATAACGATTGCGCAAATGAATTGTCGGCAACTGCAAATCGCATTACGAATGATGTCCCTGGCTATAAAGATATATACTCCTCAGCATTTGACCAAGGCTTGACCAATAAGGACTTCAAGTTTTACGTTATGGGGTATGTTGTCCGTTCAAACATCATCGAATGCTCCCTGACATAATCTACAGCTACCCTCACTTCTTCAACGTGGACACCGACCAATGCGATGGCGCAACTTTCGCCTACAACAAGGATTCGAGTGGTGGACCATTCCTAACCAAAGACATCCGCAACAAGATCAACGGTCTGATTCAGCAAATGAATGATGCCATCAGATCTGCCATCGCAGCTACGAACAATCCCAATGTTATATTCGTTGAGTATGTAATCTCTGCCAAACCTCTCCTTTCCCATTACTGATCTCTTATCTTCCCCAAGCATTTCCCCATTCTTCAACGGCCATCGCTTCTGCGAAGCCGGCATCAAGGAGCCCTACTCCGGCGGCATCTTCACCGGCATCGACGATAACGCCGCCTGGCTTTACCACTTCGACTGGAACCCCTTCCACGAGCTCAACGGCCAAAAGACCCCCTACCCGCCCTCTACCTGGGCGTGCGACTCCGCCGGCCAAGCCGACAGCGATGTCGGCGCTATCCTGCAGTGTGGGTTGGCTGGTAGTGGGGTGACGAGTCTACCGTTCGGAGGCACGGTGGTGGAAAATGATGGCAGTACCGGGAATGTCACGCTGACGGGTGGAGATTCGGGCGATCCGGGACAGTATGGACTGTTCCAGAGGACGTTCCATCCGACGCATAGGGGGCATCAGGCTATTAGGGATGCTTTGCTCCAGGCACTTGGGAAGTCGTAGAATCAATGCAAAGACTGATCCAAGTCCGATATCTTTATCCATTTCCGCGGATGATCAATGCAACGTCTGCATGACATAATCGCGCTAGCTGATCTGCCATTTTCATCAAGTTTGGTTTCCTTCTGTTGAACTGCTGCGCTTTTGCTCTTGCTGCGCAAGGCATTTTCGACCTTTTCTGTTAATTCGACGTCCTCAGCAGAGAACGCGTGGGGGAGTATTTTAGAGATATGCACCGATATATCTCTGAACTTCCTGCTCCACTTCTGGATCCCCTTCATTTCATCTTCCTCACACTTTTGTGTTCCGTTCTTGGACCGTCCCTTACGCTCCATCTTTGGAAGACAACCCCTCTCCACGTAACCATACAAAGTTTCAATTTTGGCCCCATTTCTTACGCTTCGATTCTAGCACTGAGAGAGTAAGGACGCCCTCTGATTCCTTAGGTTTGTTTGCAAAAGACTACATACCCCTGAGACAGTGTATTGATTTGAAGGTTATACCACATATAAACTTCGAGGATAAGCGAGCCCAAACCATCTGTAAACTCGAAGGCTACATGTTAGACTGGCCTACAGGTATGGTAGTAGGTAGCCTAAGGGTGGTATGTAGCAATGTGAACTCAGTAGCGATAGAGATATGTTCAGTATATGGCTATCGATGGAAAGAACAGTAGCAATATGCCCGTGCGCATCGCCCCCTAAAGTAGACGAGGCGTATAGGTACTTAGTAAGCATTTTGAGAATTTGTGATTGGTGGACTCTCGTCAAAGGCCTTGGCGCAGATTCGCATTCGCTCCCCTCGCTCCCAGCCTCGCCAGCCTCCCCACGCATCCCACGCTGCTCATCGAATTCACGACCTTCTCTCTACAAGACAGCACCAATGTTGATGCGAGGGCTGCAAGACAGTTCTAGTGCACATGCAAAGATATCAGACCAGGAGATAGAGCTTCGACTTCCTCTCTCTCCCTTCCTCCCCCCTAACCCTTACGTACAATGATGATTGATGATCATGCTCGGCTCGACCATGATTCTCTGTTGTACACTAGGTGTATACCTAGGTACTAACATATAGAGCGCTGGCGACGATCAAGCTTTCTCGCAAGCTTTGTTAGGTACCGAGGGATTCTTTGGAAAACCGAGGGTACGGGGAACAGGCTGAGAGGCTGCGGACGGAATGATGCTGTGCTGGTGCATGATGGCTGATGCCGCCTGGTGCATGCATGCATGCGTGCATGAACAAGATTATCGCACATTTTCCTTCTTCTTTCCCTTTTCTGATCCCTCCCGACCTTGACATGTTTTACACTTTGACCGGATGGGCCAATCAGTCCTTCATGTTGCCCTCCCTCCGACATGGTGATGCTTCTCGACGGCATGTTTACGCAATGCAAAGAGCCCCACGCAAAGGCCAAGCCTGCGGTTGGCTGCACCGACCCCGATCGACCTAAATTTTAAGATTGGCCCTCCTTCTCCTACCCTCTCCTCACCAGTCACCAGTCACTGCTGCTACCTCGGACCGCAGCGACCACACATGCAATACAAACAATCCACGCCTCCGTGCCTGCCGATCCATCTTATCCGTACTGTTCCCTGCAGTAGCTGCGGCGAGGAAATCCCGGCAGTCGTGCAGTTTGCCCATTTGTCCTCAACAGCCACGAACGGTCGGTGGAATTCGTGACATGTGTCAACCAGGGCTTCCAGGGGTACGGTAGGGTTCCGGCGACATGCCAGCTCTCAGTCTCGCCCGGTAGGGATTGGCCGAGTCGTCTCGGTCACGCCACTAAATGAAACGTCTTACATTCAGCATAGGTAATGCGGGATTCGGTAAGGTCTGTACAACGTCTATTTGGTGATCGATTACGGAAGATTGGTGGTTCGTGTGCTTGTAGAATCGTCTTTGCTTCTTTAATATGCAACGGCTCTTGAAAGACTTTTGGCTTTATATTGCTCCGTCCGTGGGTTCAGGCGTCTGGGCCCGGCCCATGCTTCTACCTCTCTTAAATGTGGCTTAGAAGCCATGTGGAGGAGTGGGGACAGCAAAATCACAAAGCATCTTTACGCGCCTTTTGCAAGGATACCATATCCATTGGATGGGAATGGTGCCAACGCTCAGGTCCCATCACTCTGGTCATGATCCCTTCGGCATATAGAACGTACAACAATGCCTCCTTCTACTACATCAAGACTGTACGCGACGACGCTCTTTCAGCACCCACATTCTTTTGGACGCTTGATACTATCCCACCGCTTTCAGGCTCCCTTTCGCAGCTCGGAGCTTGCTTTCCCTTCTCTTCACTCATAGACTAAACTTCTGCTCGACGTCTACACTCATTCTTCGTTTCCTTTACAAACAATCCTCCTCGGAGACTTTCATACATACATAATGGGGACTCATCGCGTCCTCGCTTTACTCTTCACCCTTGCGAGTCTCTGGCAGGCGGCGGCTCAGAGGGAACATCAATGGTCGACATTCGACGTAGTGGAAACCCTGACTTCCGGTATATTGCGTTGATGGCTCCTGCCCGCCTTGAAAGCCTATCTA
Organism: Platismatia glauca; assembly: GCA_963556305.1. Lineage (NCBI taxonomy): Eukaryota > Fungi > Ascomycota > Lecanoromycetes > Lecanorales > Parmeliaceae > Platismatia > Platismatia glauca. The sequence continues at coordinate 615,999 of OY745778.1, forward strand.
TCACCCAACATGCTGATTCAGAGACGGTTTAGGAACACCCACCACGGTCCTAACATCGGCGGTGATCACTATCGTTTCCAATCCGATAGCTACCCCCTTGACGACTGTCCTGTCGGTGGAGAAATCGCAAGGTGCCGTACTTCAGAACGCCACTATACCGGCCTCTGTGATCAGTGTAGCGCCAGCACCAGTCAATGCAGGAGTCATGACTATAGCCATAAACAATCACTGGACGGCTCCTCTGTCTGTCTCGTACTTCCAAAACAGCGATTCCCCAAGCGCCGTTGGTGCCCCGCAGCCGGCTCCGCTAGGAAACAGTACAAAGGTAGTGTTTCCCACGAATTGGGCGGGGAGAATCGTCATTGGCAAGACCACCGACGCCGACGGTAGTAAGATCGAAGGCAGTACCACGGTGTGGAACGATATCGACGTCAGCTACGTCGACGGTTTCTCCGTACCGATCGTCTGCTCGAACGCCACTGCACCCGTCACTGGCTGCAATATCAACCTCTGGGACGTCAGCGGACCTTGCAACAACACCGTCGGCGACGACGCCGTCTGCCTGAACCCCATGCAGGGCGTGCCCGACGGGCCAGCCGATCCGTGGTTCTTGCCGTGCCAGGGCGTCGCCTACACTTTCCCCAACGACAACGTCGCGAACGATGGCAACACCGGAACGCCGAACGTCTCGTGCTGCATCGGGACCGAGGAGATGGGGTGCAGCGCGCCAGCCATGCAGGGGAAGGGCAACGACCAGGCGTCGAAGCGGGCGGTGACGGCACCAGAGAAGCCGCGGGGGTTCGAGGAGGCGACGAGACGTGATGAAGGCGATGCCTCACTGCCGCATGCGCGGAGACATCTCCGGAAACACGTTGCAAAGGCAAGGTCTCACGGTCGAGCGGTGTAGAGGGCAAAGGCGAGAAAGCGCCGCCGAGCGCGACAGAAGATATCATCATCATCTGCCATGTATCTATTCCATTCTTTAGAAATATTTGGCCGGACTAAATAACTCTTTTCGGCAATTAGAGGCCTCGAAATAGATCGAAGCCGCTCCGCGGTGTTCCTCTGACATACATCATTGCGGTCTGCGCGTTTTATATATCCGCTCCTGCACCCCCCACGCACGAACCCTGCTCGTCCGCGCCGTGGATCGTGCCGGAAATGACAAGTAGGTAACCCTTATCGATAACGACGGGAATTTTCATTCATTGCTACTGTACGAGGGTACGTTGATTATATACCCGCCGAGCCCGCCCGAGTCCCAACGACGGACGGCGCGGCCGGCACTCGCCAACGCCAACCGTCGGAGCGCCGACCGGTGAAGGGCCTCGACGAACAAGGACCACAAGTAGTACCGTAGTCTGTCGCGCCCCGCGACTCCACACCGCGCCGGCGCCCGCCGGTCCACGCTTCGTGAACAAGGACCGTGGACCACCGGCGGCCCTGGCAGGCGCCGCGTGACAAGACGGCGCTCGCGCGGCTTTCCCGCCCCCGGGGCGTTCCGGGCCTCTGTGGATCGCCTGCTTTGCATCGACGCAGACTCGAAGGTCTGGGTCATGTTTCCGGCGAGGGAGGGAGACGTGTTCGGCGCGGTGGGACGCTGGAGTGCCGGCGCGGCGAGAAGCGGGCCGGTTGGGTCAGGCAGTTCGCGTCTGCAGAGCGCTTTTTGTCACGGTGGGGTGGGTTGGCCGCTGGAAGGAGGGGGTATGGTGGCGGGGAGTGGAAAAGGCCAAGGGTCTGGGGGGGTGGGGATGGTGGTGCTGGGTGGTGTGCGGTGGATGGAGTTGGAGGGGCGGGTGGGGATGTGGGAGCGAATGTACGTGCCGCGTGTGGGGGTGTGAGTGTGAGTAGGGACTGTGTGAGCGAGGCCTGGGTCGGTGGTCCGATTCCGTCTGGAGGCGCTTGTTGCGGATCTGGATATCGCCGCGGGGCTACGTTGGGGTCGGAAGATGCTATGGAGGGAGTTGTTGGAGTCTTGCTTGGACAACTGGATGGTTGGTTCGTTGGACACAAGGTGGGAGCTTGTTTAGATAGCCGGCTGGAGGTATGGACGTTCCCTTTTTGTTACGCTTTCAGCGAGGTTCTTTGCCGACTTGAGCTGCATGGAGCTCTCATCCTCCGGATGAAGGAGGCCATCCATAATCAGGAGGATGTTGAGCGGAGGAGAAGAGACTTTAGTTGTTAGGATTATTACTTCGTTACAGATACTTAGCACGTTGCAAAGGTTTGTATTCAACAGCTGACTCCCGCGATCCCAGTCATCGAAAAGGACTTCGCTCCTAGCAGTGCCAGCTGCCCCAACACAGACTTCTTCTCCGTCGCTCTTCGAGTTTGGGCGCCGGCTCCTGAAACACTGTTTCGCCGTCAGCTCTCCGCGCAAGAATTCTAGTCACCGAGGATGTCCCCACCCCAGTCCACCGGTACCCGTCCTGCTGAAAGTCCGCCCGCAAGTGTCGTGAACAGGGACCCCGAGACATCAATGTCATACACGGCACACGCCTGGCAAGTATCGACCACGGTAGCGTGGGCTGTCTGGCCGGTGGTGGGGTTGTGAATGCTGATCTGCGACCCACACTTGGGATTGGTGTTTGGATTGCCGTCGTTGGCCATCTATGAGGGGATTCGAGTCAGCGTTCCTTCTTCGTGGCATGCGTCCGAGGAATGAGATAGAACGGGGAGGTATTGCGAGCCGTTTACTGCTCCCGGACCATGTCTTGGAACTCTGGATTTGGTCCGAGATAGGAAAGTCTAGGGCCGAAACCTACGTACCATAGGCAGGGAGAGGGCGACGACGGCGTCATTGTCGGTACTCGTGGTGCCGCAGGATCCGACACCGGCAGCGTAATAGGTCAGATCGCCGCTATAGGCGGTAGCCAGGCCAATAAGGACGGTGAAGAAGAGAATGTTATGCATCTTGAGAGTCTCTGAACGTTTTGATGCACGATTTCAGTGACTGTAAGAAGATTAGGACAGCGAAGGGCGGCTAGTGAGAAGAGAAAGGTTTTTGTGCAATGAAAGGACTGGGACCCTTGAGTGGATTTGAGGGTGTTTGTGGAGATTGAGGATGTCACCGTTCTGGGCATCTCCACCATGACCCATATCGGGTGCCGCCTTCACTCAGCAAAGCTACAAACAGACGGAATGGAAAAGATGTGGGCGGCATTGACGAGGTGAAAAGGCTTTGTTTATTGACGAAAGTATTTGAGCTTGATACCTTCCGTCGTGAACGTTTGAAGGATCCGGATCCTCTTGACTCTGCTGGTCCTGTGGCTGCATGTCTGGATTGCTAGGCGTTTCCTTACGGTGGTCAGTGTTAGGTGGTTAAGGGGCGTTAGTGCGTGGCTTGGTGCGTGGCTTCCTGCTGACTAGTAATGGCACCCTTTCCATTCACAGTCCTTGCGGATGGCTTTGCACCATCTGTCTCGTCTTGCCAACGCCGTCGCATGCCTAAAGGCCTCAGGTATAAGGAAAGACTGGTGTTTGCGAATGCAGTACAGCGAGTCAAAATTGGGTGCCAAGACTGGGGGTTTGGAATCATTTCAAGGGCTATCATTTCACCTTCTCCGCTAATCCTTGCAATTCTAGATCCTCGACATCAGCGTCGGGATTTGGCAAGGCGGCTTCGACGAGTTCTTCTTTTCCATCATCAAGCGGCCGATATGCAATTGAATTTTTGCGAGGTCCGCTCTTGCCTTCAGACCTGAACTGGTAGCCTCTGATTCTATATGTCGTAAGTATATATGAGCTGCCACGTAAGAGGCCTGACTCTTACCTTGGACCCTGCCCCGTCTTTGCTGGTAGCTCTGTGGCGTAAAGCTTTTCGAACGCTGCCCGCTCGTCCTCAAAGGATCCGCTGTGTATGCTATCGCGGGCTCCAGCGAAGAAGCCATCAACGATGTGATGGTTGTGCAATTGTAGTAGCACCCAGCCTAGCATCTCTTTTGCATTCAAGAGATGTTGGACAAATGCTCGGTGGTGATTTGTGCATGTATAGCATTGACAGTCCCATAGAATTGGCGAGACATCATGAGCAAACGTAGAGGACCACATATCTACGCCGAGAGGCAATCGTCTCTCGAAATTGGCATCGCTGGGAGCCGGGAAGGAGAAATTCAAGGCAATCCCAGCATCGGTAGCGTCAGTGATGAATGCTACCGTGAAAGCATCCATTCCCAAGGCCATGGCATCCAGTAACTCATGGGGACTGGTTATATTACCCAAAAACAATCGAGGTAGACCACGTAGGTTCTCAGGAATAGCATCAATAGACGTAGAATCATAGAGAACAAGCCCAGAAACACTTTCTCTGAGCTCATTCTGGAGAGCGTCCAAGTAGTAACTCTGCTGCTCGGCCTCGATGGGTAGGATTGGTGCGAACAACGCGGTCCTTAGTGTCCCATCCTCCTCGTCTTCCATCGCAGATATCAGTTCCTTCAGCCAAGCGAGCGTCCTGTCGCCCATAATATCCCTGCGTTTTACGCCAGGAATATGTCCGAACAGCACGTCTCCCATTCCCAAGACTATATCGGGCCGGAGTTTTTGGACCGCTTCTGCGTAGTCGGTATACTCCAGCATACGGAAGCCTAGTGATGTCACGATCGAGATAGCGCTCGAAGTACTCGAGGCTGGACACGGTAACGGTGGTATCCGTCGAGGACCGAGAAGAAGCAGAGCATCTTTTTGGAGAGCAATGAACTTGCGCAGAGGCGACTCATCGGGAGAGGCTGGGCAATTGAAGACTGGTGGAACTTGTGCTTGGTGGGATGCTTTCTCTATAACTTGCGGGCTCCAGTAAGAGCTCGCTCGTCAGTACTTGAATGGGATATACGCATAGGTATCGAGCTACTCACAATCCTCAACAGCCGTGTACAAGGCACGAATCGACGTGTTGTATCTCATCATGTCTTGAGACAGATGTGGTACAGCTCCTCGTGAGCTGACAGCCACATAGTGAGGGGTGTCAATTGGATTGCGGCCTTGGAAGGTAAGACGGCCAACTCTGGGCTCATTCTTGTCGGACTGTAATCTCGATAGCTCGAAGGAGACTAAAATCGACAAGCGTCCTGCCATGGAGGGCCGGTTTGTGGTAGGCACTGCCCGGAGGCCGCCACGGAGAAGAGTCCGTCCCGCAATTCTCGAGGTAGAAAGGAATTCACGAATCGAAAAGATGTCCTTGGGTGAGGTAACTAGCGTTTCCTCAGCTTCGCGGTGGTGCTATTTGTTTAGTCACAGAGGGGACGCGCTTAGCGCGCCTCTTTCTCCAATCGAGGCAAGATAGGAATTGCGTGCACAGTAATAAGTGCTTTGATGTCTGAATGTAAACAAATGCTTCCGCTTTTCTCTAATGATGTGATAGCAGATGCCGCGCTTCCGTTGCCCTCCTCCGTCCTCCTCGGAGCGCTCGGAACAGAGTCAGGCTTCCAAATCTGCCGGGATGACGAAAATGAAAAGTGCATGGATGGTTCGCCTCTGAATGTTCGCTTCCTTCCCAGGAGAATACATTCTTTCCATGGCAGCCCCGTCTCATAAGATGCTCCATGAACTGGCTGGATTGTGGAAGCTCAACAAACAACTCTCCGACGACATCTCGCCCGTCCTCGCGGTCCAAGGAATCAATGGCTTGCTGACAAAAGCCATGTCGTCTGCTTCATCAAGGTCAAAATTCGGCAACCCAAGGAAGACCAATACACGTTCAATCAGTATGCAACAGCCGCATCGATCCCGGGGACGAGCCAGCAGTACCTGTTGGACAATGAACGGCGCACGGAGAAGGACGCTTTGTATGGTGACGTAACCGGGAGAAGTCTGTGGGTGGATCTGGGCCAGATTCAGGAGGCGATGGCAGATATGGGTGGGGATTGGGAGGAGGGCGACGGCAGGCTCATTGTCGCGGACGGGGGGAAAACCTGATGCAAAGTGGACGGTGAGGACCATCTGGGGGTTTGAAGAGCTTGCCGGTGGGAGGAGGTTCGTGCAGAGGCTGAAAGTGTAGAACAAAAAGGGCGAACAAGCTATCATCAAAATGGTATATGACTTTGTCAAGGACTAGCTCTAGTCAAGGGAGGAAAGCACATATACCTCCTTTCTCTGTACCTGCATCGTGTATTCAGCTCATGACCATCTCGAATCAAGTGCGAGGATTGAGCGATTGATTACATTTTTCCATCATTTCGGCGTACAACAGAGGCTCTTCGCTCTGACCATGTCAGTGTCTGAGTCCATGGTGTCCACATCCGTTGATGTTGGCCGTTCTTCATGATTAAGAGACACCAGCGCCAGCGTCTGTTGCTCGCCCAAATACCAACGTCTTGTCTCAAAGCTACAAAGTTCTGCCCCTTCGGATACTCTTCAAGCCTCAAAACATGCCAATCTGAAGGCTTGCAATCCAGAGCACCCACAAGACCATATGATTCTGCCGCTCCCAACGAAGCAATAAATCACCGGACATTTCCCCCTTCTCTGCCGTATCCATTCGACTACATATTTCTCCAAACGCAGTTGTCAATGCTAGTCGTGCTTGATCATCTTCTGCACCAGACGTCTGACACGGCGCCTATGCGGTAGTCTATGTTCCTGTCAAACTATCCAAGGCTGTCATTGCTGGTGGCATCTTGATTAGCGCAGTCTCGAGTTTGGATCTTGGCTGATTTCCATATCTATCGCCATCTAAGATACATGAATCTTTCTCTTCTCATCATCATATGCATACCTTCTCGAAGTAACAGGACTCCTAAAGATAGCTCCGTAGCTCAATACAATACAGTGTGTTCCTTGGGCAGAGCAAGTAGCTAGACCGACCATGCATGTATGCATGTGTTCAATCGTCATCTCCACGCGGCAACGCCTAGCTATTGATCAAGAACGTACAGCAAAAGTATAATCAAGGGAAAAAGATGCATCAATCCAAAGACTTCGCCAACCACTTATTTGCGGTATGGCTCATGCACAAAATCGTCGAGTACGCCGTCATCCTCATTTTCGTGTTCACGCCCCCTGTCCTCTAGTGCCTCTGCAACCTCGTTCCTATGGTTGACATCGTCTTCTGGCTGGGTCACAAACTCATCGAACATATTATCCACGTTATCACGTGGTGCAGACTGATGGCTGTTCGAGTAGCTATGGTGAGGAGAATTGATTATGCGGTCGTGAGGATGCACGTTGTCGTATGGATTGTCGACTGGGCTGAAAAGGTTTGGATCAAGGGCGGAATTAGAATGGGAAAGTGGTGACCTAGGTCCATACCTGGGCGATTCCACAAAGGGCGAATGAGAATGATGACCATTTGGGAAGTAGGGGCTGGTGGCGAATGATGGGGACTCCGGAAGCTGGTGTGGATTGTGAGAGGCTGGGACAGGATAATGAGCTGAATATGATGGATCTGTGTGCGTTGTATTGGATGAGGATGCTGGGAACCGTTGGGAGTGAGAGTAAGTCTCCGAGGAGTTGTTGGTTGAGGTTGAATGGGATGATCGTGGCCGTTTTGCTGGTGCAAGTGCATGCGGATTCTTCAATTGCGCATCGCTGCCTTTGCGAGCTTTATTGATGTTGTATGGCTTGGTACGGAACTGTAAAGGTAGGTCTTCCGGGGTGTTCACGTTGTGCGCCTGCATCAGTTTCTGCTGCTTAGTCGGCCGCGGCTTACGAGTGGAAAGGGATTGCTCAAGTACTGGGGGAGGCGTAGGAGCAACTGGAGCCCATTTGTGGAGTTCTTGCCGAAAGAAATTAGTCTCGAAGCCCAGGAGGATTTCTGCCCCCTCGATCTTTCGAAGATAAAAGCGTTGCGTTGTCACTTCTTCCGGATTGGTCATGACTGGATTGATATACGGCCGTATAAAGTCTCGAAATGCCTTGGCAGTAGAAATGATCTCCTCCAGTACTTCCTCTTCCTCGGGCTGAAAGGGCAAGTCAGGGATCTCGGCTTGCCAATCCTGAAGGTCTTCAAGCTTAGGACGAGCTGCATCACGGGGGATCTTGACGCGATAGTCGCATATCGGGCAGGTGTAATTGTCATCTTCTTTGACCTTGCCACGGGCAATTTTGAGGCATTTGCCATGGTACCTATTGGAAAGTTAGCAAACTTGCACTAAAAGAGCATGGCTCTTCTCACCATTCGTGACACAATTCGCACTCAAGCATCATGCCAGCTTCAGGTTGACGACACATGCAGAATACGTTCTTTTCTGACTTGACGCCGTCAACGTCTTGCCCTTCGACAGGGGAATTGTCCCTCGATGCGGGTTCCACAGGCATCCTCGGCTTGTCGGATAGGTCATAGCAGTATGCATTGTGTTCAGCCACGTAGTTCATGTAGGCTTGCAAGATATGTAATGGCGCGTTTGCTTTTCCGAACAGCTTCTTTCCTTTCCTCATCCAGTTCTCATGGCGTTTTATCATGGTCTCAAGGTCGATGGTACCGTTTGGCTTGCTATTGAGCTCAGAAAGGCTTGCGAGAACACTACATACCACCTTGTACATTGGCCGTTTCCGAAAGTCTGAGTCCTTGGAGTCGCTATATAACTCGCGGATCTTCTTCTGAGCTTCTCTTTGCTTAGCCAGTATTGCCTCAACTCGTGCTCGAGTCTCGTTTGTTATAGGCAAAGTGTCAGCTTGATTCGCAAGTGCCTCAAGTTGGGGATGATGAATCGGCTCGACAGACATGAGCTCTTGGGCCTTACTCTCCCAGAGCTCGCCTCGTGTTTGCAATTCTTTGTAGCGGACCAAAAGCTCGTCACTGTCAGAGACTCCGATGTCTAATCCTCGCTTGATAAGAGTGGCAACATCATCCAGTGTCTTGAATTTGTCCTGCATTTCCCGAGCTTCGTCGGTCCATTTCATTTTGTGGACAACAGTCTCCAATTCCTCGACTTCCGGAACATCTACGTTGAACGTCTTTCCCACCTCAGCCAGGTCGACGAAATCTTGCGTTGGCCGCGATGTGGTAGTAGATAGTGCGGCTTTCGCATCGCGTTGAAAGTTTGCGATGTCTTGAGAACGCTGGGCGAGCGTATCTATCTCCGGGCAGTCAAAGGAAATTTCTTCTGCTTGGGCGAGAAGCTTGTGGATGTTTTCGATTTTTCTTAATTCCTTATCGCGCTCTTCTTGTTCAGCCGCTTTGGCAGAGTTGCTTTTACGCCATGCCTTTTCATTCTTGCGTCTATTTTGCTGTTTCCTGGTGATATAGTTCGTAGCTTCATCGACCCATTCGTTACATTTGCTGACAAATGTCTTGAGATCTAGGAGGCCAGGTAGTTCCCACGGTATCTTTTCGCCTTCACTCACTAACGAACGAAGGACCTTGAGCGAGGGTTTTGCTTCATCGTCTAAAGCCTTGTCCAATTTCTCGTGCCAAGCTTCTGGCAAATATGCCCGATCGACGACTTTTTGCACGGCAGTATTCAGAGCATCATCGGAGAGCCGATAACTCAGCGTGTGGCTAGAGCCCGTGAGGCGTTGCTCTTCACCAGCGTCACAGCATTCGTGGCTACCCGCATGAAGCAAACACATGACTTTGGACGTAGTCTCGCACCGGAAGGAGGAAAGATAGCTGTAAGCTTTGCAGTAGGTGCATTGATACTCAATCTCCGCAACATCTTGGTCCTCCACTCTAAAGCCGAGAGAACAGCTGTCGCTGGTGTCAACTTTCTCCTCGATCTTGCAATGATGGGACTCAATATGATCCTTGTGTCGTTTGAGGAGGTCATGTCTTTGCTGCATTTCACGATCCCTCAGTCGAACCAGGGCAGGTGCAAGCCACTTCGCTGTTTTGATTGTAGTATCTCGACCAGCCGCTGTCATTAAAAGCTCGTCATGTGAGAAGCACGGTTGTTTTCTAAATTCTTGGAGGCGCTCTACGCCTGCTTCGCCATAAGGTTCCCAATCCTCTGGTGCAAAGTTGACCGCCTCATTGAAATTGAATCCGTGATTGAAGCCAGCGTGATATGCTTGCGGGAAAGTGATGACGAGTTGGCCAGCTCTTTGGTCTAGGGCGTACACGTTGACACCTGCTTTCTTGAGTCGATCTGGAGGCAACAATGTGACAAGCTGAAACAGTAGATCTGGCTGCGACTCAAAGAGTTCTGGAACAGCTTGCTTCATGGCCTCTTCAAAGCGTTCCGCGTCAGCGCCAGGGATGCCGTACCAGGTCTTGGTCGCACCAAAGTGCTGATAATTAGCAGAGTAGCCGTAATGGTCTTCGTTGTGCCAGCAGAATGTCGAAAAGCACATTCCTACGTAGAGCCATGGCACCGTCATACCAGATATATCAGACTTGATATGCCTAAAGAGTGACTCTGGATGTAATGGGAGTATGTTGAGATTCCACAGATCAGTCGCGTAAGGATCCCTTGGATTCTTCTCGATCGTGGGAAAGCCGCTACCATGTGTGGTTGAGTGTATGTCCGCTCCGTACTCAACTTCTACTTCCTCGGAAGGGCTCTCGACCAGTCTCCAGAATTCGCGTTCCACGTCATCCTCTGTAGCTGTCCGTTTTCCATTCGTTACCGGATCAAATGGCATCTTGGGCTCAAAGTAGCTGTCTTTGAAGCGGTGGGCCTTGTCCTGAAATTGTCGCAAAGAATAGATGCCGCCTTCTTCGAAACCGAAATCTCCAGTGCCAACGAGACAGCGTGGGCAATGCCAGTCGTGGAGCGGGTTAATCTTGGCAGGCGGGTCCAAGCAATTCTGGTGGTAGCCAAATTCGCAGCCATCGCAGATCAGCAGGCGAGAACGCTCGTCTTTGGTCCCGCAGACCTCGCAGACCTTCATGGTCGTTCAGCACTTACACCAATTTGCATATGCTAGAAAGCTTACCTCTCCCGGCTTCCCATTTCTTCGATCACCAGACAGCCTCGGTGTTGTAGGACGAAGTAAACTCATGTGCGACCCCACAACCGTTGGAGCTGTGCTCTCGGTCAGCATTGAATCCATCGAGTAAGCAAGTCGATGGCTAGATAGCAGAAACGTGGAATCACGAACCTTTCTTTGCTCGCTTGCTACGACGCTCGTTTTGATCATCGGCGTCAGCACCAACACCAGCCCCAGCCCCAGCCCCAGCGCCAGAATCCGTTCCTGATGTTCCGTTTAGGCTTTCATGGCTGATTGTGCGCTTAAGGGGGTTCGAAGAGTGACCATTTGTCAGAGGAGCTGGACTGAGGTAATCGGGAAGATCTTTTGGTGGAGGACCGAAGCTTCCGGTTGAGTTATGGCCAGAGACACCGACAACCCCACTTTCTGGCTCTCGTTTAAGCAAGGGAAGAGGCGCGTTGACGGCTTGAAATGACGCTTGAGTGAGATTCACCGGGGTAAAACTACCGGCGTTCACTGCTGTAAAGCCGGAACTAGCCATCGACTGCGGCTGTTCCACAGCAGACGGGCCTGCGTCGAGCGGGTCCCCAATCTCTTTGATCGATGCATTAAGAGCAACGGAAGCCCTAATCGCTGGCGAGTCGTCTCTCATGCTTATTGGGGTATTTTGATGGGATTCCTTTATCGACTGATTGGCGGACGAAGGAGTGAAAGGGCCCCCATGCTCGAATTCCAGCTGTTGCTGTACACCGGGCTTGGCGAGCTTCAGGTATTCCTCGTACGGGTGTAGCCATCGTTGGTAAGAATTTTTTAAAGAGGTCGAAAGAGACGACATGATTTTTCCGCTGTATCCCAGATCTCTTCCGATCTCTGCCCATTTCTTGAGCTTGCAAACCTTCTCGAAGCCACCGCGTTGTGCCACTGCTTTTTTCAACTTGTACAAGTCGAGCGGCCGCTTATCCACGCTGGGAAAGCGATTGAGATTCATGCCATGTTGTTTGTGAAATTTGGCAAGCTGATCAAGGTAGTTGAGATTGGTTCGGGTTCCTGAGAGGCGTTAGCTCCGTGTCGCACACGTCCAGATTTGATAGCAGAGGCGTGGAGAAAGCTAGGACTTGCCTCCTTCAACCGAATTTAGCTCTTGACGGCGTGTCTTGAAGAAGAATCTCTGGCTCAGGGTTAGCTATGCTTTTGCAATGGGCGACCTGGCAGCCGTGTCCCCAGTTTCTGCCACCTTCATGAGCATAGGAATGCGTACCTCTGTATTGATCGCAAAAGCCGGGTTCCACGAGTCTGGTGGTATGATCTTGGCGACTCCGTACTTCTCTCCTTCTGCGCGTATTTTTCTTATGTATGCCATAGGATCTTTAAACTCTTCTTCTGTCGGCCTGAAAGTTGGGGCCTCTTGCAAACCATGCGGTCTCGTCCTCCGGTGCGACTCCCGAGCAGCTAGCGGGTGTCCACGCCTCTCGACCGTAGACATGTCCAAGGGCGGGGCTCGCCGCTGGCTAAAAGGTATGTGGGGAGCATAATTCTGAAATATGCCATTCGTACTCGGGAGATTTAAATTGACCTGAAAGCTCCCAGTCGAAGGTAACAGAGCTGCCGCTGGTGTCGGCGTAGGATTGCCTCCACTCGAAGGAGGCACCACCATCTCCGCAAGCTTCTCCACGATCGGACCACACGTCAATGTCAAAGTCGTGAATATTGATGCTCATGCGGTCGACGATGGTGGCTGACGGTAAGGTAGCAATGAAAGAGTGTCGAGATATAAGACCCAGGCTTGGTGGTGATTTGTTAGGTTGCGTTAGGCCAGGTTTGATATGAACATATGGCCCACTACTCGTACCCCTCGGCGGCAGATGAAGATGCTTGGCGAGATAATGAGTGAATGAGGGAATGAATGACTCGGAGACCTTGATGTCAGGATGTGTAGCGCAAGTTATTTTATGGGACTTTGTGTTGACCGGTGGGTGTATTGAAAGAATGGAAGGAACGAGGAGAGCGGGAAAAGGAAAGGTTCAAGTACAAGGCACAAAAAGTCAAGGGCGAGATCGATATCTGAACTCTGAAGGATGACAAGCCACAATTTAGAGTCGGGATCCTTGTCCAGAAATACGGCAGCCTCCAAGTCGCCTTACGACGCATTGTACATTGGCCGAAACTGAGCCTCATCTTTTGGATACTTCCTGCACCTCACTCCATCAGAACTGGACATGCACATGTTCCAGCAACGTTGACCACTTCCCTCGCTGGCAGTTTTAAGGCCTTTGAATATTTAAATACACGCTGTATGTGATGTACTCGCCCTCGGCGGGTGTGCAAAAGGCTGTCACTCAGCTCAATATCTCTCTTTAGCAGCTGACCACCAAACCCTAGTCCCTGAGGTAATTACATTACTTTAAGTACAATTGTTCTGTGATTTCTCCACACACAACTGCCGAACCCGACGCGCTTATTGACTGTAAGCCCGTGACCTCTACCAATCCGCCAATCACTTTACATTCAACTATTGCCATCGTCAATGTCCCGTGTATAAAAGTCACGCGGATGAAATTCACAACCACCTCATGGAGGCCAGACCAATCCCAGCTTTCTACTGCTGCTATTTGCTACGTTCGATGGAATATCACTCATCGCTCTATATCGGATCGACCCCAAACCCGGTTCGTCGACTCGCTCAGCACAATGGGCTTTCCCAAGGAGGTGCTGTCCGAACATCCCGGAACAATCGTCGGCCGTGGGAGATGACAGTAAGCCATTTTCCAGGCTTCTTCCTTCTTGTTCGACAGTACTTTTCGAGCGGCGAGATATGTTGCGGGAGCGTGGTCCCCATTTCACTTCCCAGAGAAGTTTTGTGAAATTCGAAATATATAGTCAACTGGAAATGCTGACTACGAAATGTGCCAGTGCATCGTGACGGGGTTCCCGTCCAAAATTGCCGCATTACAATTTGAGTAAGAAGATGACTATTTCCTTCATTTCCAGCAGGATACGCCGTACTTAGCTTGAACAATCTGTATTACGGCATTCGTGTTTAAGAATCCGTGTACATGCTGCAAGCATTGCTCGCTTTCTGACGGGCCTCAGGTGGGCCTGGCACAACACCCACATAACCAAGAGAATCGCCGACGAGCAGCGCATTACGAGGCCGGAAACCAAAGTCCGAAAATCCCGCAAGACGGGACGGCCTCGAAAACGGCCTGCAAGACCTCGCACGTCGCTGGTGGACAAAATTTCAAACCTTCATCTACTCCTTCGAGTCCCGAGCTTTTCGAGATGGCCTCTCCAGCTACGATTCTTTTGCGACGATATCTATCAAGTATGGCAGAGGTGGACCGAAAGAGTAGATGGCAGCATCAGGGGCGGTATCAAGATATTACTCGACTTGAAACAGCCTGAAGAAATCATCAATGATGGCAAACTTCCCATAACCACGCAAGCGAAAGGCAAGCGAAAGCGAGAAGCGTTCGGAAAGGGCGGCATCGAGGGGTTGGACGCCGGATACAGCGGATTGAAGAATCATGTAGAGAAGAGCATTTTCTTCCTCGCAGAGGACGAGGCTCTCAAATGCGCAGTTTGCGCAAAGAACATGGGTGTGGAGACGGCGATGGCGCTGGTTTGTCCTCGAGAAGACTGCAGAACAGCGTCGCATATGAGCTGTCTAGCGACCAAGTTCATAGAAGACGAAGGGGCGGGCGCCGCTGTTACACCAACTTCCGGGAGATGTCCTGGGTGCAAGGAAGAGCTCCAATGGATCGATTTGATTAAAGAATTAAGCCTGAGAGCCAGAGGCGAGAAAGAAGTCGCCCAATTGATGAAGAAGCTCAAAACACCAAAGACAAAAGATGCGGCGTCACCACAGCTTGAAGCGTATACTGCTGTAGAGGAGGACGTAGCCAATCCAGGCGATGGACTCGTGGAAGCTGATATGCGCACTCTGGATGCTTCGGATGAATCTCTTCCAGATGATTGGCAGTACCAAGATGACGACGATGATGATATGATGTCCGTGATGAGTGGACACTCTGCACACTCAGATGGCATTGAAGCTGCGAGTCCCACCAAATGCTTTTCAGTCGCGCCAAAGCTGCCAGCCGTAATTGAGGACAGCGATTGGGATGACGCAGAACTCTTAGATTAGATATATAAGGCAGGGAGTCAATGTAGCGACAGCGAATTCAGCCCAGGGTATGTGCCACCTCTTCCCAAGGCAGGATCTCTGTCAGCGGCTTCGCCATTTTAGGTTGTTTCATTACATCTTCCACTCTCCCCATGATGTCTTTCTCGACCTCTTCAACGCTTCGCCCAGCATCAACCACACGTATATCCAAGCCATCACTGGTACCAATGAGTTCATAAAATAGCTCTCTCACCCTCTTCTGCATAGCGCTCGTTTCATATTTCTCGCTTCCGAAGCCTCCTCTCTTTGCGGCAGCTTCTGGCGCGATGTCCAGGAACACGCATATGTCTGGTTTGGGCAAGCCGATCTCCGGATGTTTCGCCCATTTCAAAGACAAATTTGCTTTGTCTTTGGCAGCAGAGTAAACTATACCAGAGTAACAATATCGATCTACGACCACAGTAGTGCCCTCTTCAATGGCGTTGCGTATCTGGCCTGCCGCTTCCCACCTGTTGGCAGAGAATAGTAGATGTATCACGTGGTCTTCCTGTTGGCTTTCGCCTCTGAGGTACGCATCTATCAATTTTCCGATTGGAGTAGTTCTGTCTTGGTATGTAGATTAGATTTGAGAGCGTTCTCATTAGAAAGGAACGAGAGCGTGACTACCAGGAAACCTCATGCGCTTGACTCGGCGACCTTGGCTCTCGAGACTCTGACAAAGTCGGGCATGTTGGGTAGACTTCCCGGCACGATCGAGCCCCTCGATAACGACTAAAGCGCCCCGTGAGAGCGGTGGCATGTTTGCAAGGTTGAGTCAATTGCTTTGAGTCTCTGAGTACAGTCCGCCTAAAGAGGTAGAATATGGAAATGAGGCTGAAACTAGCGCTCCCGGGAGCGGTTCGCGGGCGCGGGAGTAACCAGTAACGCGCTTTGTTTATATTTTATTATCTTAGGCATCTTGAGAAAATACCGATTGTACACAATTTGCCGCATTGGATTTTTACAATCCATACCACTTTCTTTATTCAAATTTCTCGAATTTTACTGGGGGATCTACTTTCGTTCGACTTTCGCTCGTTCAGCACCCATTGCCGTTGGCCCTCTTCGTCCTGTTATACACAGCGCTCGAACTATTATCCCCGACGACACTGCGCCGGATGGAATTGATGACATGATTTTCTGACATACCCAATCGTTCTGACATCATCGAAAGTGGTCATTCGGGCGGCAGCGACTATGGCACATGTTGCGCCGAGTCTTCCCACACGATTTCCTTGCTGGTGTCGAGCTACATACTCATGGGGTGGGGAGTCGAAAAAAGACCTAGGGTTCGTCGAAGGTGATCTCATAGAATGCTTGAATGCTGGGGATGGATCATGGTGGATGGGACGACTGCGCAGGGACAAACGAGCAATGGGCCTCTTCCCATCGAACTTTGTGCAAGTATTAGACGCAAGCTTTCAGCCCGTGAGCCGGGTCTCAAATCCAATGCCTGGAAGCGCAGCAGGAAGTCTCACCAAACCTTCTCCACAGAAGAGCAAAACCTTTCGCAAACCATTCCAGGCTTATGCGCGCGCTGGATCTCCGAACCCTGCAGCAGCTGCGGCCAACATCAACACGGGATCAACAGCGCCGTCACCTGTCCCGTCCAGACAGTCGAGCTCTTTGCAAGCATCTTCAAAGAATCCCTCCAGGCAGCCAAGCTACCTCGAAAATGATTCGAGTCCCTCAAGAAAACCGAGTCATTTACAAATGCCCGAGAGTCCTACGAGACAATCCAGTCATCTGCAAAATTCTTCCAGTCCGATGAGACAGTTCAGCTATCTCCAACAATCCTCAAGACCATCATCATCGGGTCATGACATATCCTATTCATCGCGGGCTCCTTCTCCAGCTCCTCCTGCACACTATCAGTCATCGCCTGAACCCGATTTCCAGGACGACAACGACGAAGTCGGCTCATCTCCACCACCCCCTCCCCCTCCACCACATCGAGTAGCATATAACGCACTTCCTCCTCGAGCTTCTCCATCTCCAACACCCTCCATGAACGACCGATTTCCTACGATGTCTAGAGGTTCTTCCCCAGCACCACCTTCGCCTGGAGTCCACGGACATACGCCATCGCCTCTACGGGATGCTATGGACGACGTTATGTCTTCGCTACATGATATGGCAGTGGGGCGAAATGAGTCTTGTCCTTCACCTGAGCAAGAACAAGCCCCTCTTGATCCGTGGTCACCCGACGCTTTCGAGGAGCTTCGAACCAATCCAAACACGCGGAATGGCCGTCGGCCACGCTCTTCACTGGGCATAGTCTCCTCGCAAAGAGATACAGAACGGTACCAGAATGACGACGGGTATGGTATTCATAATCATGATGAAGGTCCACCGCAGGTACACGACTACGTTGGACGCATGGAAGGTCGCCTGCGCAATATGGGGGCTACTAGCCCTCGCCCTCCTGATGAGCTCTTCCTCCCGGACGGCCACATGGATCCACCACCGGCTCCACCCCCCAAGAATTCTCCACATCAACCTCGGACACAGTCGTCTTTAGGGATGAGAGAATCTGTGTCTGGCAGCATCAAATCTAGTCATAAATTAAAAAACCGGAAATCAGCGTATGAACTTGGACGAAGTATGTTGGACCGGACGTTTACAACAAAGTCAAGCGCGACAAATTCTTCGAGTGGTGTCCAAAGCGTAGCCACGAATGGTACAGCCAGCACTCAGAGAACAAGCCAAAGCATCATGAGTGGATACTCCGCAGGGGGTTTCAGTGCTACGAGTGCGGGCAGCTTAGCGCGCCGCAAATGGGGAAGTATCAGTAAAAGTAGACCGCTTAGCGTGGTTGACAATCAACAGGATGCTCTCCAGGGTCTGAGGGGTGGAGGAAGCACCACGAGACCTCAGACCCCTAGCCATTACTCAAGCAATCAGTCCAGACCAGGTTCCAGCGCAGGAATGATCTACTCAGAGAATCTCGTGGATTCTGGGGGGATTTTAGGGGGCTTGACAACTCCGAAATCAAAAAAGAGCGGGTTCTTCAAGAAGCTTGTTGAGTCTGCGAAGACTGGTGCAGCTAGTGCGAGGAGCAGTATTGCTGCTGGCCAGACCGACACTCCCCGCTCTCCCATCAAGAACTTACTGCCTAATGGAGTCACAGCTATTGCGGGAGGCAGTGCGGCTAGAGACATAGGCCTGGGCGGTGGTAAGACCGAAATTGACTGGGTCCAAGTTCGACGAGACGTGAATCGATCAAATTCGCTAAGTCGAAACGAGAGGAGCGAACGGATCGAGAGATGTCAGATGATGGACTATCCCGTAATCGCACCTGTGGATTCCCTCATAGAAGCTGCTGAAGGGGACGAAGGAGCAGACAGGATGCCCATTCAATATCCTACGGACTTTCAAGCTGTGAATCTTCAACTCGTCGACAAGAGTGCTCGATTCGTGAACAGTCTGCCGCCAATGACCAATCCGGCAAGTTTAGCTCAAGGCTACGTATGTCGACCGTATCGTAGCGATGTGCAGAAATTAAGGGCCATCTTCACATGGGTGAGCGAGAAGGTTGCTTGGGAGGAAGACTTCGAAGGGGAAGTGGACTCAAGACGTGTGATCCAGATGAGACGAGGCTGTTCGGAAGAAGTTGCAGTCCTGGTCTCGGAGATGTGCTTGTCGGTGGGCTTACACGCAGAAGTCGTGAGGGGCTATCTCAAGTCACCAGGCGAAATTGTCGAATGTGACAGCAATCCCAGACCAAATCATTGGTGGAATGCTGTGATCGTGGATGATTGCTGGAGGGTAATGGACTGTTCGCTGGCGAGCCCAACAAACCCCAAGCGTGGTGGATACTCAAGCGCTGGGTCTCAGATCGCTGAGAACGGATTCTTCCTCACAAGGCCGCTGGAGATTTGCTACACGCATATACCATCGAACTTCGAACAGCAGCACATATGTCCCCCAATCGCTCCAGATATCCTTCTTGCTCTCCCTTGCGCCTGCGCACCGTACTTTCGAAACAACATCCAAATAATCGACTACGATACTAGCCTCCTTCGAATCGAAAACCTGGAGCTCGTCCACATTCAATTCACAGTCCCAGCAGACATCGAATGTGTCGCAGAGATAGAATCCAGCTCATATGCTCGTGATGCCGATGGTGATGTGTTCGAAAGTGGCGACACGACCACTAATCGCGCACTTGCCCAAGCAGAATGGGTGAAGGGTCAGAAGCGTTATACCGTAAAAGCGCTGTTGCCTGGTGACGTTGGCTATGGTACCTTGAAAGTCTACGCTGGTAAGCGAGGCCTGATGCATTCTATCAAAGACAATCCTCATCCTCTGGCCTTTTCCTTGCCCATTGTCCACACAGGTATTAATCCCCCTTACGACTTCCTTCTTCGCCATCCTACACCTCATGCTCAGCGCCATGATTTGTACGTGGCCCAACCCCAGTGCGCACGTCTAGCGATCCACAACACCTTTGTGTTCGCCGTGCGCCAGCACCCGTCTTTCTTAAGCTGCAAGTCACCCGAACCACGATCTGCTTCTCCGAACCCCTTCGCTCGTCCTTCATCAGCAATGAGTATGATCTCGACCGCGACATCGACGAACGATTACTTCTCCCAAGCTGGCTCCAATTCCAGTACTAGCAGCCAGCAGCAGAAGCCCGCGAAACTTGCGATACAAGCACCGAGTGGGAAGATACTCAGACTGATGAAGAAGAGCGACAACAGCGTCAGCATGGATGAGGCAGCAGATGGTGGAGTATGGGAGACAATCATCAAGATTGGAGAAAGGGGAACTTGGCGAGGGCTGGTGCTGGCCGATCGAAGTGCAAGATGGTGCGTGTTTGGAGAATGGGAGGCTATTTGAGTGGACGTGGAAAACCAGAAAAGCACCCGTCATCCATAAATTCGGTGTTTAGGATACTGCATTGCACTCCCTTGCGAAGATGCGTACAGAGGCAATTGTGCATGGCACGAAGCCGCGATGGCATAAATGAGGATATATAAGCTGGCGTCATGAAACTTATTTCAGTAATTATCAAAGTCAAGCAAAAAGCACGTTGATGTTCATAACGAGAAGTCCGTAATTCTTTTGCCTGATCTTCAAAACCATTGTAGACCAGGTGTGAGTTCCGCCTCTCAGCGACTCTGGTGACTCCAAAATTTGCCCGCACAGAGCCGAGTGAACGTCCCAATATATAAATCGCACTGTCGAAAGTGACACCTGCAGACAAACACATGTCTTCTCTTTCTACAGCACTTCCTGCCTCCGCTAGACTCTCTTACTCCCATTGCTGCCTTTTAGTGATAACCACTTTCGAGTCCATCCTCATATCATGAGCTACAATCCAGTCTTGTGCTCCACCGACATCACAAAAGAAAGACCTTGATCTTGCTTGTCGCCAATATGGAGAGGATCACGGACAAGATTGCTGCTCTACCAAATGATGCCAACTTCTTCTCCCTGGAGTTCTTCCCTCCAAAGACCCAAATAGTAGTCCTCTTCCACCACTCCTTCTGGCATCTTACTGAGCATGAGAGCAGGGCTTCTCCAATCTACAAACCCGCCTCGAGCGTATGTCCAGTGCCCTCCGGCCTCTGTTTGTCACAGTAACATGGGGTGCTGGCGGCTGTACCTCCTCAAGATCCCTTGAGCTCGCCGAGATATGTCAACGGCAGCTGGGCCTTACAACGTGCCTACACCTTACATGCACAAACATGAAACGCAAAGTGGTAGATGAAGCACTGGAAGAGGCGAAAGCTCTTGGCGTACGGAATATTTTAGCGTTGAGAGGGGATCCACCCAGGGAAGAAGAGTACAGGCTTGAGGATGAGACGGAGGATGGCAGGGATGGAGATGATAGCAACGAGGACTTTACATGGGCAATCGACCTGGTCAGGTACATTAGGCGTGTCCATGGCGACTACTTTTGTATAGGTGTTGCAGGGTATCCGGAAGGCCATGCGGATCAGTCGCATCCTACGGATCAGGACCCACTACACGATTTGCCATATCTAATAGATAAAACGAAAGCGGGAGCAGACTTTATCATGACACAATTGTTCTACGACGTTGAAGCATACACGAGGTACGAAAAAATGCTGAGGGAGCATGAGTCAGGAGTCTTTGCCCAGATACCAATCATTCCAGGATTGATGCCTTTGCAAAGCTATGAGATCTTGATGAGGACGACGAAACTTGCTCATGCGAAGGTACCCCCGGACTTGCTTCACAAACTACAGGGCGTCAAAGGGGATGATGAGGCAGTGAAGCAAGTAGGCGTGGAAGCTATTCATGATGTCGTGGAAACCATCAGAGACGTGGAAGCTAAAGGACCGAGAGGATTCCACTTCTACACTTTGAATCTAGAGAAAGCCGTCAGCTCACTACTGGAACGCTGCAACCTTATCCCCCCGGATCCCGATGACAGTAATATTTCCCCAATCGACGACGTGTCCATTCTCGTCAACGGCGAAGCCGCCCACCACCGCGCCCTCTCTTCCACTTCGTCCTCCGCGGCTGCTCAGCTGACAACCAACTCCCACCGCTCCTCCTCCCCATCTCGGCTCATGCCACCGAACGGCAACTCTTTTTCACGCGAAGCTACCTGGGACGATTACCCTAACGGGCGCTTCGGTGACGCGCGGTCTCCCGCCTTCAACCCACCCTTGACCTATTCGCCAACGTCTCTGACAGTATCCCCAGCCCAAGCTCTTGCTCTCTGGCACACACCAACCACTACTGAAGAAATCACGCACCTCTTCCTATCTCACCTCGCAGGCCAAGACCCAAAACAGTTACCCTGGTCTGAATCCGCAACTCTCTCCCCCGAGACCGCTCTGATCACTTCCGAACTCACCCAACTGACCCAGAGGAAGGGCTACTGGACCATCGCCTCCCAGCCTGCCGTCGATGGTCTGCCCTCTACTCACTCCATCCATGGCTGGGGCCCACCAGGCGGTTTCGTCTTCCAAAAAGCCTTCGTGGAGTTCTTCGTCCCGGCCCATACCTTTCTCAACACACTCCAACCGCACCTTGATCGTCTCTGCAAAGAAGGTGAGATAAGCTACTACGCCGGCAATGCCGCCGGTGCCTTTAAGAGTAGTGAAAGCAGCGAGGCGGTACACGCAGTGACGTGGGGCAGCTTTGCAGGCAAGGAGATAGCAACCGCGACAATGGTCGAGGAGGTTAGCTTCCGGGCGTGGGTGGAAGAGGCGTTTGGGATTTGGGGAGAATGGGCGAGGTGCGTGGGTGAAGCGGCGAGGAGGGGTAGGGTGGAAAAGGCGAGGGAGAGTAGAGATTTTTTGAGGTGGGTCCGGAAGGATGTTTGTCTGGTCAATGTCATTGGGCATGGGTACCGGGAAGGGGGAAGACTGTGGGAGGTGCTGATGGAGGCGTAGCGGGAAGCATAGCGTCTGCCAACAGTTCAGCAAGCGTGGCGCAGGATATTGTGAAAATGCTACGCCGTATATCTGCACAGCACTGTCCAAGGAAAAAGCAGACAGGCTACAAAACCTGTACTTTGAATGCAGACATTTTCCAAAAAGCCGTATTCCTCGAAGCACCTGTTGAAGCGAGAGATACAAGTATCACAGCGGAGCGCCTCGAGAGGGAAGAGGCATGCAAAGACGCGGACACCTGACCGAATCCAAGCGGCGTACATGCTGTGATGGTACTGTCCCGACCGAGACACGTCCTTGTCGCAGATCCACTACGATTTGTAAAGACTGTGCTGCACGTCTCACCGTTCGAGCCTTCGAGGTTGGGTAGCTCGGGGCCTTTGGGGGGGAAGGTATCTTTGGCGCAGCTACGTTTGATTGGGCGTGAGGTGCTGTTCGATGGGGATCGGAGAGGACGTGGCAAGGTTGGTTCGTCGTTGCGGATCGGTGCCGCGACAACTGTTGCGCCTGCGTTTCCGTCGCTGCTGCTTCTCGGCTTTTTGTCTGTCTGCCTGTCTGTCTGTCTGCCTGTCAGCGTCTTTGATTGCTGCGATGATGGCAGACTTCAATCGGGCGGTGAGTGCGCGGACGAGTTTCCTGTTGTCGCGGGTGCTCCATCGTGGGATAGGTGACTGTGTGGCTTCTCCACGCTGATTGAGCGTGTCGTATATGGTTCCAGGGGGGCTGGAGTATTCGCCATAAGACGATTGTAGAAAGCTTTGATCAACTTGGCCTGATCTTTTGTTCTGTCTGTTTCTTCCATTGTTTCTCAAAATGTTCTTCTGGTCATGGCGAAACCTGCATTCACATTAGCACTTGGCATTAATGGGTGAAATGTGACGAGCTGACCGTATACACGGGTGGATTATGCTGCACATGTTAGTGGCGAAACTTGTGTGTGTGAGTTTTGTTATGCTATATAGCAATGAAGGAATCATGAGATGATGACAAAATCATGTTACAATACTACGATCAATAAATACAACACTACTCCATATACAACCCTTTCTTTCTCACTACTCGACCACCCTTTCCAACGACCATTTCAACCTATGTAATAATTCGATCCCTTTGAAACCCATTCTGACAAGCAACTTTCAAATTCCATCTCAATAAACCTTTTTTGGTGCACAGCTGTTGAAACAGGGCTCGGAGGAGAAATAATCCCCTAGGGAGGGCTTTCGCAAACCAATCCTTGGCCCAACTGCGTCGAAACAATCAGCCCAAATCACACATCGCGCCAGCGCTCACAAAGGAAAACTCACAATGGGGATAAAACAGCACTGAGCCTGCTGTCCAATCGATGCGCACATCATCGTAAAGGAGGTGATGTTTGTGGGGAGCATTGGAGCTGTGAATCACAACGTCGATTAGCTAACGTCTTCTCAAGAACGGAAGATATGTGAGTAGTAGTTGTCGGAGGTGGATATGAAACAATGGGCATAAGGGGACAGTACGTACGGGGAGCACAGTCTAGGTCAGCGACACCGAGGGCGTTGACCGCGCAGCATTCAGGGGTGCCGGCGATGCCGGGGCAGAGGATTGAGCGCTTAGAGGCTGGGATAGCCATGGTGGTCGAGGCACCGACGAGGGCGGCGGCGATGATGGTGAAGAAGTGCATTGTGGATGGTTGGGGAGTAATGTGTTGGTTTTTGGCTCTTGGCGTTTTTGGGCGACTTTCAATTTGTGGATTTGTAACGGAGTGAAGATGATTGAGATGATGCTTTCTGATTTCAGGAATAGGTGGGAGATTGCAGGTTCTTATAGACATTTACTCAGGGACATTCGGCTTGAGATCCTCTGTCACATAGGCATCGGTGACATCAGTCATCAGGGTCGGAGGCTCGGGGCCATGACGATGAGAGCTCACAGAGGCACCAGTGACATCAAGACCAGGATCGAAGCCTTAGAGCCATGACGACGACTGAAAAGTCTGTCAAATAATGTTTCTCACCATTGGCGGGACTGAGGAGAGTGCAGCTTGCGCTCGAATCCTTGACCTACGAACATTTTTCACAAGGTTGATATATGCCGGCCCTGGTCAAAATGATGTAACAGCTATCCGCACACATTCATCCCGTGCTTTCATAATCTTGCAATCTCTGCAAGAACATGGTAAACGTGTTGATTTCCTGGTTTCGCTTGGTAGAGATCGCAGACCTCAATCGCGAAGCACTGTAGTAGCGTCCTGCATATGCGAGACGCAGGACGTCCCGGATTCCGATTTCAACGGTCGATCAATCCTGCAGGTCCCCACCCCAAATATAGTAGCGCACCTCGTGCATATGAGAAACCCCTCCCGTTTCAGGACCATGCGGGCCCTCGAGCAGGTACGGGGAGGTCGATCATCTTACACCAAGCTCGCTCCTCTTTCCTTTTCCCCTTGGTATGTACACAGATCCGTCCTTCAGCAACGCCAATGGAAAGATAGTCGTTAGGTTCCTGCTCCAGACGTCCTTTTTTCTAAACTTTCTGCTCGCTCTCTTCCATACTCACCAAACGGTCGCTTTGAGCATGATTTCTCGCTGACTGCCGAGCCGATATGTCTGAACAAAGACGCGATGACGGGCCTTGGGACGCCACAGAAGCCGAAATCGCTCGCTCATCCATATTTTTCGCCAAGTTGATACGCACAGTGACATAATTCGTGGTCGCTTCCGTTGGGTGCATGCATTCGGCCAGCAATGTTCGCAGAGCGAGGGCCCCAGCGCTTGCCAATCCTTTTAGATAGCCGATGAAGTCGGGCTGAGACCTAGCGATGGATATCTATGTTAGCCCGGGGGTATTACCGAAGCCTCTACGGTTGAGGCGTTCTTCTCCACAGTTGATCCTTGTCAAAGCTTTGAGGCTTTAACGTGGGGTAGAGTACATAAAAGCTGGGGAAGTTGGCGAACCCTATCAACATCATGCGCGAATTAGGAAGTGGCAGGGTTGAACAACTGGCAAGGGAACGTGGAAGCGACACATTTATCGACTGATCCGCACATGCAAGCTGTAACTGTAGAGCACGTAATGAAATCACTGAGGAGTGTGTTTTCCTTTGGACAGACCATCAACCTCGGTATCAAAATTTAATATTCATGTCCACACGGTGACACGGGCTGAAGCTGACTTGAATGTATTCATACAACATACTCTGGATGAAAGGTGCGCAAGGGAAGCCCAGCAGTACAGAAGTAATTTAAGTGACAAGGAATATGAAAGGTTACCTTAACTCCCTGTACCTGTAACCCTGGGCGACGAATCGTCCAATCCTTACTTACCTACTTTAGAGTAGGAGTACCTGAGGGCGTGATTGAAATAAGGTACTCGTACTAGGACGAGGGTAGTACGGTAGTAGCGGTACCTAGGAAGGTACCCTTGCGGGTAGCCAAAAAAGCCCGCACACCTCTGGATCACAGACGTCTTTAGAACTCGCAACCAACGAGTTTCAGTAGATGGTTTCAGTACAAGAGCTCTAAAGAATTCCCTTCCCTACACTTCGTCGAGCAAAAGCCTTTTGATTGCTGTTCGGATGGGCAAGTTACGATCCCTCAAAATGATGAAAGTTGTGCAGGCCCTTTTGCTACCCGCGACCTAGGTACCTTAGGTAAGGTGGTACTCCGCCACCAGTGATGCTAGCGAAACACTTTTCTGTAAGCCATGTATTTCTAGGGAAGCGTGATGATGGGCTGATGCGGTTGTGACGTACTTTAGGTAACTTACGTCTGTAATCCAGCCATGATTACCACATGGGAGAAGCTTTCTCAACGATTCACTACCTAGGCATGTCAGCGTAAGGTACCTAGGTAGGTGTATTGAAAATGGATTAGAAGAAAGCGCCGCTGTGTCATTGGTGCCTTGAGGTGCGGCCGTATCATTTTATCCTCCAAGTGTTTTCTTTCTGGAGACTAATGCACATCTGAGTGCCACTGAAGTGAGGACTGCAAGGGTAAGAAGAATGCTTAACAGAGGCTTTGCGATACCGGTTTACGCTTGACTTTGAGGACATTACCGCAATCTACCTATACTTGCCGGGCAACGGATTGAGTTTGCGCAGAGTACTATTCTCCCACATTCGCTTGACCGTGTATCGGATTTTCGCAGCTCTTCTATAGGATCATCCTTGAAAGTTCTTGCCTTGAAAGCAGTGTTCAGCAATTCTCATCACAGAAGAGAGTGACGAGTTTACCTACCCTGGAAATGCGAGCTTATCCTCAAAGTGTCCGATCGGTGCGCCTCTGCGCTTCCCTTTCTGCCTTCCATGACACATGACCAAGCTCTGTGGGTTGTCGTTCCATCATTCTGTTGTAAGGCTTTCTCCATCAGTCGCTCTCCAGAAAATACAGACAACTTGGATCATACACCTAGAAGGCTCTCGAAACGGATGGTTGCATACCAAAAAAGTTCAATACAGCACTTCTGCCAGGTAAAAACATCGATTAGACCTTGCCGGAAGGCCCTTCGTCGTGAATTCAGTTCATAACTTGTTTCGCACGGAACCTCGCGACGCCGGTTGACACGTTTGCTTTGTGACACGTGTCGCAAGCAGTCTTGTAGGCCCCATGCTCACGAAGACGCTTTCGAGATCTTTCACCATGTTCTCCGAATTCTCTTCGCAGCAACATCTCCTCAAGATCATATCCGCCAATTATTCAAGTGCTGACATGATAGCCCTCACGTGAACGCTAGAAAAGGTTGCTGGGCTCCCGTAGGATTGTTGACGGCTCTGCGCCGTCTTATCTCCAAGCCAGAAGGACTGCACTCTCAATTGGCCAAAGACGATGCCTTGGTGTCTTGATCGCCTCTCTTTACAAGAGTTTGACGGTGTCACTGTCGCGTGAAATGAATTGGATGGACATGGTCAAAAAGGACCGCAGCGATGGTGAGGTTGTTGGGGCTCGTCGACCAAACGCTAAGGGACATGAACTCGTCGATATTAGCAGAGGGGGCTTCATGAAGACTTTGATCCCAAAGAGGCAAGCAGTCGCAAGTTTAGCTGCGATGAGCCTACTGACCCAGCGACTAGGCTCAAATGTACCTACACCAAGCGGGACTAGTTATTAGGCGCCGAGATGAAAAGAGGAAACAGTCAGATAGAATGCTCCAATGATGAACCGATCTCGGTAGTCCCAACGGCGCATTACGAAGTGGACAGCAAGGTTCTCAGCTGCAACACAGCCTACGCGTTCTAGCCTATGTCGACAACGGTGGAGCATCAACTTCTCCTGCCCAAGACCATAACGTACAGAACTTCGCGAACTCATTACCAAATACATTTGCAGTGGGTGGAGATTAGGGATTGGGATGGCCTGCCAAAAGAAAGATATCCAAATCTCTTATCTCACGACTCGAGTCGTGTGGGGTCCAGGTCGTGTATCATTCCCTCGATGGAGCATACCAGCCTCACCATGTGGATGGGTTTGGTACATTAAAAACTTGAATTATACCCGTGTCTCATGGTCTTCATATGCTGCTGCTGGGTCGAAAGATTTCACTACAGATTGGGGCATAAGCGCCAGACCACCTATCTGAAGTCCAAGCTCGTTGCTAAGATCCATGCATACCTGTGTCGTTACCGCCTGATAATGTCAAGCCTATTTGGGGCAACATCTGGGACGATGAAGTTCCGGATGTCTATCTGGCTTGGAGGCAATCAATATCTATCGGCACACCAGTGATCGCCCATTCGTCCAGCAATGCCTCTAATCAGATAAGACTGCACCCTGCTCTCTCTAATTTTCAGCATCGGCATTTCAGATAACGGAACGCCGCAAGCATATCCATTGGTGAACCGTGACGGGAGCAAAGCAAATCAAGCCCGCGACGACCTTTGGAGAAATCCGAGTGGGTCTTGGAGCTGCCTCCGTGAGACTCTAAGAACCAGGCAAGTCACCGGCAGGGTCCGCCGTCATCTCCAGCCCGCGCACCGCTTGCCCGAAATTTTCCACAGTGCTGAGCCCCGTGGATCCGAATGGCCTGTAGGCGCTACGTTCGCGGACGTGTGTGGGGCCCGTGGATTTGGCGCTGAGGGAAGGGCGCTGGAGGGGAGGAGTTGGGGGGCTTGAAGCATGGAAGCACTGAGTTGACTCTACCTGTGATGTCATTAAAACATATGGGAGGCATCTGGTGGGGTGGATTCGGTTTCAAATCATATTGGTTGCAACTCAATTTCTTTGATCACTGATGTAGCTTCCCTTTAAGAGAACGCTCCCATGTTGGCATTCCCTCCATCCCCATCTCCCTTCCTTCCCTCCACTCCCTTCCTTCCCTCTGCTCCAACCGCTCCTGCCGCTCCTGCCGCTCCTACCGCTCCTCCCCCTCCCTTCACTGTTCTCTCTCCCTCTCCTCCCCCTCCCTTCACTGTTCTCTCTCCCTCTCCTCCCTCCGCCCCCCCCTCCTCCCCCATCATAGAGGAGTCTTTGTTGCCCAAAGGCAAGTCCGCGGTATCAGAGGCCGAAGCCTCAGCACTCCCAGCCACCTCAGCACCAACACGACCTCCAGTGATCCCACCACGACCTCCAGTGATCCCACCACGACCTCCAGTGATCCCACCACGACCTCCACGGGAGCCACCACGCCCTCCACGAGAGCCATCGCGGCCTCCCGGGACCCTCCGAGAACTCCCAACACCCCTCACAGGCGGGCGGCCACGAGTACCAACACTACCACGGTTTGCGACAAGTTCGCGTAGAGTGAGAGCCACTATGTACAATCAATGTTAGCATAATAGGGATGCCAGAGCTTACGGGGATGGAATGCAAAGAGAGTACAAGAGCCATGTACTTACAGTGTGGGCAATCCGCGGCAACATGGTTGGGAAGGCCACACGCATAACAAGTGCGATAAGGCATCTATACATGTTTAGTATATTGTTCACTATAGAGATGTAGCAATGGTAGTAGTACGTGTCGTAGAGGTACTAGAATGGATGTACGTCGTAGGGGTACTAGAATGGACGTACTAGAATGGATGTACGCTTACACTTTGATTATTAGGAGGTATTTGCAAGTGAGGAGGTAAGTGGATGTTTGCAGGTGAGGAGGTAAGTAGATGTGACGGTAGAGAAATTGTGCCGATTTATCAGAGTTGTCAGGTTTCCTTATGCAAGAGAATAGGTCACAAGAAATGGATAGAGAGAAATTTTCGACCTTATTTTTCCAAGTCCTACCGTGGCACCTGCCATCTCAGATCTGTCCAAACCGTCTGCTACGTCTACCTCAGCTTCACCCGGAGCACCTCCAGCCATCATGTCTATTCCTACCTTTGACTTTCGAGGCAGATCCATCGGGAAGACGCTTCCGGCAGCTCAATAGGTGAAAGCTCTTGACCGTGAGCTTGCACCTATGAAGAACTCGGGTCAATCGACTCCTCGGGCCTACTTGGAACACCTCGATCTCCTCTTGCTTGAGGATGCAGCCGATGCCTAGCCACCACCTTCAAGGAGTATTCTCTGTAGACGAAATGCATCCCTCAGAGCCAACGTAGTAGGCTAATCGGCGTACCTTCATTCGGCTTGTTGAAGCGAATTCTTGACCAGCTTAAGCATAGACTTGCATGGCTATGTCCTACACCATTAGGCTATGCGGTTTTCTTAGTCTCAATACCATTCGCACTACTGGCCTTGGAAAAGGCCAAGCTGATGTTGTTGTATGCCTCGTACAAGACCCAAAACGGGAACCACACCCAGAGCATATTGAAGAAGACCAGGTATACCCAGAGATACATGAAATTACTGGAATCTAAGTTGGGGTTACCACTTAGCCACTCGGGTGCGAAAGTCATGAAGCCTAAAACCATCAGCCAATGCTCTCAGTGACCTGCTAGCAAAGCTGAACACTTACCGCCATACAGCTCTCCAGTAGCCAGTACGCTCGCCCAGAACCACAGCTTCCCTCCACTGTCTCTCCGTCTTACAAGCTCGCAAATATACGCAGCCAAGGGTCCAGCTCCAAACACGGTCAACAGCTCGAGGCTGATGACCGTCAGATCTGCCCCGCCCCATCTCTTATCTGCCTTTGCATATTCCTGCCACAGCAAAGCCGTCGGACTTGTGCCATACTGACTGCCATACAGCCGATCCGCATAGCCCATGAAGTATACGCCTCCTGGGGATGTTAAGCTCGCGGGATGCGGGTAGTCGCTTGGAGGTGAGACTGATTTGTAGGTGAAGAAGCAGTTGTAGAGAAATGAACCTTCGAAGGTGAAGTGGATCAAGGAGTCGAAGAGGTGCCAGATGAAGAGGACGCGGAGCTTGGTGGTCGTAGAGGCATGGAGGACGCGGAGAGAAGCAGCGTATGCGATTATGAGGACAGAGAGGGTTGCGAAGAGGGAGAGGACGGTTGTACGGTCGATTACCAGGGTGGAGGGGGGTATCCGGGTCTCCATGTTCATGGATTGGTTGTGTGTCCGGAGTTCAGGTAGCTTGGAAACCCGTTGATAGTATTTTGTCTCTGGCCGTCTCTTCTCCCGGCACTTTTCAGCTCGTGTATACCCTGGGATGCGATGCGGTGCTTTTTAATTACAGCTATCTCTGCAATGAGCGCATGCGAGGAAGATCCGTAGCACTAATTGGCCGAATGATGGTCTCTCATTGCCCGGTTTGCACTATTGTTTGCAATTACATGACGTAGATAGTCAGACGTGCGTTCTGTTTATGCCGATGTCTTAGTCTGGATAGTACATAGCTCAGAGAAGGTGAAGTTGGTTTCCTCGGTACCCGAGACAGGGTTTAGCTGTGAGCTGTGGAATGATACTTAGGGTTAGGGCTGATGTGATGCCAAGCAGTCTACCTTAGATAAGATATGATTACTCTAGTGGAGGAAGCGAGGCTTTAGCGAGCTTATGAATAATTTGGCGACCTCTGTACTGTATGCCTACCTAGTAGTGCTCCCTAGATAGGTACGTACTACTTCAGATAGGTTGTCGATCCATGCGACTCAGCTGTCAACTATGAGCCACAGCTTCATGGTCCTCGCATACGGTATTCATTCCTCTTGATTCTGACTCAACATCTTTCCATTCTTACCATTCATCTAGCCTCCCCCATGTCAACAACTTAGTGCCGTCGATATTGGCATTGAGAGCCATAAACTGACATCGATTCAATGGCTCAGCCGTCATCTACCAGCCACAGCTTCATGGCTGTGGTATCATCGTCATCCTGAATGAACAATTTTCCAAATGTGACGATCCCGTAACAGACCGTCAACGTGAACTTCCTCATTACGTGCAGGATGCCTTCAGACGTCGAGTCGACGGCTGGCGCGGAGACCGTACGAACAGATTGTTTACAGAAAATATCTTCCGCAGCAGAGCCTACTAGCATCCGAGCAGCCCAGAAGACCGCTATGGTAAAGTAGAATTACAAGATGCCTCATATGCCTCATCCGCGTGACGCCATTCGTTCCGAGTCCATCCTAGTACGCAAGCGTCTATTGCTCGATGGATTGGGATTTGCTGAGCTGTCACTTGCACTACCATACCTTGCTACCATTGCGCGCCGGTTATACTCAATTCAAGTTCAGGACAGCATTACCTCTTTCGACCGCAGCCAAAAGCATAGGTACGGTATCGGGATACCATGCACACTGAACGCCCTCATGATCCTTCACCCTGCGACTCGCCCAGTCACACGGGAAGATTTGGGACAGCATGACAACTTTGCAACATGATCGCCAAATAC
Source organism: Platismatia glauca (assembly GCA_963556305.1). Taxonomy (NCBI): domain Eukaryota; kingdom Fungi; phylum Ascomycota; class Lecanoromycetes; order Lecanorales; family Parmeliaceae; genus Platismatia; species Platismatia glauca. The sequence goes on from OY745778.1 coordinate 648,043, forward strand.
AATCGAATTAGACGACGCCACTATATCGATTCTGCAATGGATGGGTTCCTACAATCCGCCATCAAGAACCCAAAATCTCTTCTATGCCTAAAATACAAATGGCTTGACGAATATGACTGCAGTTGCTGTTGAAGATCACCCTCGTTATGGGGCCACGACTGATTCTTGTGATAAGCTGAAAATCATTCTCGTATTTGATGGCCTTGTGACGAGTTTTCAGCTGGCAATCCCCGCGCCTCATGGGTTTCAAGTGCGCAAAACAAGCCGTAGTGGTCTGAAAATACTGTTGGAATCTTTCTGATTCGCGCGGACACTATCCCACAAGCTTTCAGAGGATAGCTAACAGACCAGCTCACTTTTATCAACCAACAAGATTGAAATGATCTTGCCTTGCAGTGGAAACATATAAGATCACCTATTTTCCTACCGCCATCTATTCTACTCCTACATCTCTTCATCTTTGCAATCGAACGAAGACCCACCTATCAGCTATTTAGTCCAAGCTTTCATCTGTCAAGCTTATCAGAGTCAAGATCCACCTCAATTCTCTTTTGAACGTATAATCCAAACCGTTAAGTACTCGGACACCAAGGTTGTCGGAATGCACGATCCGAGTCCACAAGCCTTGCCCGGATGGGAAGCCATCATCGACCATCACCTATTCTATACCATTCGAGCAGCACAAGACCGAGACTTCACGTACTTCAAGGTCATCTCTGCCCTCCACGCCCAAAACCCTGTCAATCAAAAGGCCGAACTCAGAAACCTGCTCAATAGCGACGCGACCTCGGAAGAGCTCGACAAAATCAACATCACGAAATGCGATGCAAGTGACGAGGCTGTCACAACCTATACCGACAAATTGGAAGCAGCAAAGGACCAGGATCTCGATGGATCGGGTTGGGAGGCTTTGATCGATGACCAGGAGACCAAAACGATCGACACGGTCACAAACCGCATCAAGCAAGCCTCTGAGGTAGCCAAAGGCGTGATCAGGGCTCTTCCTCCTGCGGCACGACCAACGGCCACGAAAGTCTACGTTGAAGGAGCGAACATCGCCCTGACTGTATTAAACACCCTCTGTGACCAGCTCTCTGTCGTGGCGGGCAAGGTTGCGGACTTCTTGAAGGGAATCTTCACGTCTATCAGCAAAGCCTATTCTACCGTCAAGAACGCCGTGGTTACCGGTATCAACTTTATCAAGGGCATCTTCAGCTTCGCTAATAGTACCCCTCTGGTCCCAGAGATTTCTTCTTCCAAGGAGTCCATGTGTCAAGGCTATTTGAAATGGCCTGCCGGTACACCAATGCATGTCGCCAGCACAGACTTTGGTGCCCTCTGCAAAGCCGTTATCGACAACGGTTTGACCATTCACGGCGAGGATCTCGTCAAAAGTCGGGATGGAGTCATCGAGAGTTGCGTGTCCTTTGAATACTCCGGTCAAAACCTTGTTGGAGAGTCTCTCGAGGACTTCTGGCGCGAAAAGGTTCGCGACTACAGTATTCCAAAACCGGCTATATTCCGTCTGCTGAGGGGTCTGCACTTGAATCGATTTCCAATGGCCATGGACCCATCGGCGATGGTGGCGTGAACGGGCATAATGGCTACATTGGAAAAAATGGCAAGCAACATAGAAGCAGATGTGAAGACGTGGACGCCTATCTGAAATTGCTAGGAAATTTGACTGGGAAGGAGGTCACCGTAAGTCACAACTCGAAGACTCCAAGATTGCATAGTGTCGCGCAAACAGCATTAATCGCTGTTCCCAGGCCGAGACACTCCAGGGCAGTATCACCTATGATTGGACGGGCCTCGATGCGGTCCGGAAACGTTGGCTCGAATTCTCGACGAACGTAAGGATCAAGGCCGCCGCAGAGTATGTACTCCCTGTTTCTGTTAGTATATCATTTGAAGAGGACTTATCAATGAGTCTCAAGGATGCAAGTCTGGAATCTAGAGCATATCGGAATGCCCTTACCTCTCACGAACATCTTCATCTACGTAAATGAAGGCGGAGTGTTGTATGGGATCGAGTTTGATCTCACAGCGCGAGGAGGGCCAACGTTGACTGATATCACCGTACGAGTCCACGCTATCAGCCAATGAGGGAAGCAAGAGGAAATGCCGAAGGGATGCTGTTTCTTTGTTCTGTGTCTAGTCGGGTCCGCTTCAGTCAGCTTGGATTTCCTTTTCCTTTGTTGAGTCTCCGTTGTTGTTGATTCTGTTATGTTAGTCTTGTCGTCACTCCTTGCCCGAATGTAATCTACTATCTCGACGAATGTTGTATCGCTGTCTGTCACTCTCTGAAAGTTGGTACAAATCCCAGTTACTTCGTATAATCGAATATATGTCATGACCCTCAGGGGTTCGTGCTGCTATTCGTCGCTCGGTGTGTTTTATGAATTTTCCAGCGTGACGAGAAGCTATGTTTAGGAAGATTAAAATGCCATTTCAAGCATGATCCGACCTCAAAGGCTCAGGTTGGCAATGAAGCGGCGAAGCTAACAAGTACTTTCATCGTTCTCGCTGAATACTCAGAGCAGATGCAAGCCCAAGTGAACAAATGAAGTCGTTCGTGCTCCGCTTATCACATGCTCGAAGCACGCCTTACAACATTGATACCCCGCCACGAAGACCTGCCAACAGTGGTATCCAGTCCCGTATGGAAAGCGCTTCCGACATTCCTCGAGATGATATTCATCTGGCTACATCATCAAACTGATGGGGCTCCCGCTCGCGCGGTTGACCCACAGCCAAGCTCTTCGGAGTGCAGTCCACAGGCTGAACGTTGATGGGCGGGCTCGGGTCCCGTTTCTAATATCGTCGAGTCTTGTCAGGTACCTGGTAAGAACACACGCAGACACCGTCGTAGTCTTAACCATAAACTATGCCGACTGGGGATCGGACGGTGTTGTGATTTTGACCCGTTCGGCATCCTAAGTACGAGAAATCAGAGTCTTTGGGTTCTGGGGGGAGTACGGTCGCAAGGCTGAAACTTGAAGACATTGACGGAAGGGCACCACCAGGAAGCTTCTTTAGGCCCGGTTAGAAATTTAGACAGTTAGTCGTGCCCAGAGCACGGCAAGGCCTCCGATCTGGGTGGATCATCCTTTCGAGGGAGTACCCGCAGCCGATACCCTTTATTGGGCTGTCTCGTCCACAGATCAAGTGGAGGCCGGCAAGTTCCTCAGGGATATTCGATATGGGGTATTCGGGTCGGTAACAGTAGTGAAGCTGTAGTAGACTCTGGGGCTTTTGACTTTGGAAGGCGGTTCGACTATGTAGTAGTGGTCCTATTTGCCGGAAGGGTCTTTTGAGATGGCCGTATAGACCCCCCACAGCTTACATCCTTCCCATTCGCTGGGAAGCAAGAGGAGTTCTTCGCTGTCCATTGAGCCACCAAGTATCACCTTGGCGGTATTGGAGAGCGAGGCCATCATCATATCGAGAACCTTTTCGAGAGACATCTTGAGAAAAAAGGCCCACCAGGCAGACCCAAAAGGAAGCTCTTTACGTTTATCCGGGTCATCGGACTCCGCTTTTGGGATTTGTTGAGCCGTTTGGATAAGAGCAACAAGAATGAAGGAGAAGCGAGCACGACACCGCTCGATCCGACCGTCTTTTTCCTGGGAACTCAATTCTGCCAGTCGATCTCCCCCGTCACTGTAACGGAACCACTCCCGGAGCCGTGCTGCCCCCTCAGCAGTCTTGATGAAGACAAGGACGAAGGCCCAGGATGGCATCATTGACCTTGGTTTTTCGAAGGTTGACCCTGTTGTAGGCTCCGCTGCCAGGGTTGACTTATAACGTCAGCCATCATGTAACCTTTGAGAGCTCATAGTTTGAAACATACGTGCGTAGGCTGAAACCCAGCATCCATGGTCCCCTACTACCGAGCCTGAGGCCTTGTACTGTCGACACAGAGTTGCTGCAAATTCCTGGGGAACCTTGCGGATCTCGCTAGCGACGTTCCGACCAAGCTCCTCGGTATCGATTATGAATTGATCTCGGGCGTCCTTTAATGTGGGCTTCTGGTGACCAGTTGTTTCTTGTACTTGGATCGTGAGCGAAACCAAGACTTCTCAGCAATGTGGTATTCTTTCGCGCCTGGTCACAGTATCAAAAGAACAAGTAGTTTTGGTGTAGAATTGATTAAAATTCTATATGAAGCAGCTGACACGCCGTCCACTGCTGAAGTGCTGGTAATTGGACGCGAGGGGGGACGGCCCAGAAAACGTTCCTCCATTTCAATAATGCGAGTCGTTAGGCCATTGACTTCAGCTTCCAACAGTGCGATGCGTGGTCGAGCCCAGTTGATCCACTGCCACATGCGAGGAAATCGAGCATCGCACCAAGTCTTGAATTGAGTCGCTCTTGCCTTAGCTTGAATAATGGTAGTCGACTGAGGGAGAGCTTGGCCATTGAAGAGCTCCTCGACCTTGGAGCGACGCCGGTTCCAGTCTGAATTTTGAGTCAAGTCAAATGCATAGGGTGGTGTAGCAGAGATTTGTGCCTGAGAAGACATGATGAAAAGCTTGAAAATGAGTAAAACAAGTGAAAGATGGATGAGCCTAGAGTAGCTGTTAGAAAGAGCAAGAGTAAACTGTGATGCGTGAAGTAGGAGTGATATTCAATCATCTTCGATATATTTCGGCTGTCGATTAAGACAAGAATGAACCCAGCTACCAGCATGATATGAGCAAATCTGATTGCAGAGTTTAAAGAAGGACGAGCCAGGCGTGCTGGGCCCTGGGTCAGTTTTCCTCAATGCCTTTTCCCTTTCCTTCGCATGAATTAACCGCCAAATCAGTTGATCTAATCGCTCGATTGTCTCTGCACCAAATTCCTGTCCGCAGATGTGATTGACGCATGGTGTTCCGCTGTTGCATTCCTCTCCGCCTCTGTTTTCAATTCCTTATCCAGGGTCCTCGACATGCGTATCTCCATCCTCATCACCTCCGAAGCGAATAATTGACTCTGCAAATCTCAAACTGGAATAAACAATGTCCAACCATGATTCTTCGTAGATCACTTTGAGACCATCGCCTATCTTTAACCGAAGCTCCTCGAGCACGCCTGTCCACTCCTTCTCCCAGCTTATCACAGCAGTCCGTCCGGTCTTGATAGTGAGCTTCCGTAGTCGCGGGCATTCCAGCAGATACCCAAGCTCGTATGCGAGATATCTGGAAAAGCTTGTATTGCCCTCCTCTACGATCACACTCATATTTGCTACCCACTCCTTTGTGTCGAATGACCGGATACACGCCGACTCTTGCTTGTGCAGAGATTGGCAGACATCAATCACCAACATCTTGTGGATATTTGCTCCTAGAAATGTGGGCAGGTCTTCGCAATGCACTGAGAAGGTGTTGCGTTTATAGAATATTTCGCAGGCTTCGTCGGCAATTTGTCGATTCGATGCCCAGGCGAAAAGCATGGTCAGAGGACCTAGGACGTCCGGATCGCAAACAATGGGACCAAGGACATTACTGAATTGTATCGGAAGTGGGCGGACGAGCAACTGGCCATAGATTTGATCTCGTAGCTCGCGCGGCAGCGAAAGGAAGTTAGTCATGGTGAGCTCAAGGCGATTTCTCGAGGTGAGATTATGTCCTATCGTAGTATTCGAATCAGTTCGGGTTACTACTGGGAGTCCTGAGGAGCAGTGCTCACCTGGAGACGTGTAATGAGATGATGAATGTGTTCAGTGGCCTCAAATGGATGTTAGATTGCTGTTAGGTTAAGAGGGGTCTACGAAGAGTTTAAGTACAACACAGTGTGTTTGCTGCGCTTTGTCTGCTCAATGCGCTAGTAATGCCAACCACATTCTGGCTGAATTCCAACAATGTGGCACACCGTAGTTCAAACCAGAACATTGGTCACCTCGGTGTAAGAGCTTTAGATACGTAAGTTCTCACAAGTAAGCGCGCGTCCGGAGATAGCGGCTAAGTGGATAGCGGCTAGAGTAGATGTATGGTATCATACTTAGATACTTACGTCGTCGGTTTCCTTTCAAAAAAACTTATATCTCAGAAATAGTAGGCAAAGCTGGGGCAGATATGTACCAGCCGCAAACCTCCCAATCACATCACCCGGCCCGAAACCGCAATGGCTGACCTCAGCGCGTTCTTCTACGGTAAATCTCCGAGCTCTTATTGTCTTCCACAAGCATGCTAAATACATCCATTCATTCATAGGAACCTTGGTATGCTTGGTTGAACTTGTTATCGCACAACAGAGCTTACAACCTCCATAGATGGCGCCCCAAGTCCTCTACCGCGTTATCTACGGCACCATCAATCCGACACCATCTCAAAAATCCCGCCTCATCATAGAACCTGCTATACTTCAACATTACACACGCCGCCGTGTTCGCCATTGCGATTACCCGGCCATAATTCCATCCAGTGAGTCTGGAGCATGCGTGAGAGGTACCTATGTGCGAGGTCTCACTCGTGATGACCAATGGCGTCTCGACCTCTTTGAAGGCAGCCAGTACGAACGTCTCCGTCTGCGTCTGAAATTGTTAGACGAGAAAGGAAATGAGGGAGAAGAGATGGAGGCAGAGACATATGTATGGGCAGAAAACGTCCACGATTTAGAAGATGGAGAGTGGGACTTTGACGAATTCAGGAGAGAAAAGATGGGAAGATGGGTTGGCAACGATAAAGAGTACGAAGGTGAGTTGCGACCTTCTATTGCAGGTGCGTGGGATACGTGATGATTGAGACCATTGCTGAAACGATGACGGTAGAGGTCGATGAGGCGGTGGAACAGAAAGATCCGACGGGTGGAAGAGGTGTGAACGGCGAAATCGGAGGGAAGCTGGAGGTCAAGGGTAGAAACGAGGAAGAAGCACTGAGAAGTGCTGTGTAGAGCATGATTCTCTGTTGAAGGTATCCAGCATATTCTTCGGAGGCTTTCACACGAGCATTGAATGATTGCGCTTACGGATATCACATAGAGTCATCACGAGATGACGATAGATGCATCCACGATAGAGTCAAAGTCAAGACAAGATGTTCCAGTAGCAAATTTTCAAGTAGGGTAGCTAAAAAGTTTCCTCTCCATGACTCGATACCTTTTCAATTAAAGCCAAAGCGGCGGCGCAGCCTTAGTTACATCTCGAATCGGCCAAATATATACAATGTAAGTAAATCCAACTGAGTCGACTTCCGGCCGCACAGATATTTGCATTGATACAGATGAAACGAATGCCTGTTTCAATAAATGCGCATCAAAACTACAGGCCATTACTTCTGCGATGGAGCATTCAGCAACCACGTGCCATTCAAGAGTCAAGACCAAACCTCCCCCCTCCAAGTATCCACTCATAGGCAGCGTAGGCGAAATCGACGGCTTCAACACCCTTCTCGGTCGCACAGACACAAACCCCGACGCCGGTGCTCTCGGATTCGGTCTTGCACATATTGTGAAGAGTCGCCTGAAGTCCTCCGCGATCTGCACCAGCGCGAATTGGTCCTCGGCACCGGGTCGTTCAGCACATCCAATTAGATTAGCAATATCCCGGCGCCGCGGAGAGAGGCAGAGTGACCGTATTCAAGCTCGTTCTGCGGAAGATCTGTCAAAGAGTAGTGTAGGAGGTCGGCTTTCAAAGTATCGAGTCCGTCCAGCGCGGGATGTGTCTCACTGCAACCGTCATCATTGTTCAACAATTGCAACTCCAGACTAATCGCAACCCAGGCTTCTTCCATATAGCTGGTCTGTGGAGAAACCTCCATGAGTAGCACTAGTATGCCTCTGTTTAGGGTGGAAGACAGCCGGGGACTATTGTCTTCCCAGAGTTGGGAACGGTTCGGAGCACTGGTGACAGAGCATGATATGGCAGTGCACTTCGGGGGCACAGTCTTCGATGTGATCACTGGCAGGGCCGAGCAAAGCATAGTGTACACTAAAATGAGATACCGAGACTTTGAATAGGGAAGAGAATTAAGGTGATTCTTTTCCAAAGAAACAGGCAGCGATGCGGCGCTCACTTTGATTAGAAGACAAAGCGCCGACGTGAGGCAGATTGGCCATGGTTGCCAGCGGCTTCTACGATGATGGAGTCCACAGTCCAGACACAGCCTCGCAGACTCCCGTACTCGGAATACATGAAATGATGAGTCGAGTTTCTGCTTGAAGCGCCAGGTTTCTCTTCAACGATCGTTCTATCTGTTATTATATCTAGAGCATGTCATCTTGATCTCGTCTCACCGCTTCGACATGACGCTTCGTTTTTATTGACAACTAGCTCGCATAACCCCCTTCAGATATCCCTGGAGGCCGCGTATAAGGTTTCCTACTTCTCATAGATCCAGTCGTGCTGGGCCAGCTTGTATTCAAGTACCTCGTCCTTGCTGAACCACAAAGCAATCTCTTTCTTCGCACTCTCGACCGCGTCGGAGCCGTGGCAGACGTTGCGGCCGACGTCCTGTGTTTCAATCAGCCACGTTCCTGCGTCTTACTGTGTTACAGGCATTGAGGGCTCACGATGGCGTAGTCCCCACGGATAGTACCGGGGGCCGAGGCCAGAGGGTTCGTAGCACCGAGTAGAACTAAGATGGTCAGTTCCTGGAGATGGATCTTTTGAGAGCATTATTGCACGTACTGCGGCCTGTCTTTACGGCGTCACGACCCTCCCAGACCATGGCGCAGATGGGGCCGCTCAGCATATCTATCCAAAATGGCAGTCAATCTCCGTCTGTGTTCATAACGTAGATCGAAATGTTGAGGTAGCTGCATACAGGTGACGAGGCCCTTGTAGAAGGGCTTGTCTGAGAGATCCTCGTAGTGCTTCTCGAGGTGCTCTTTTGGAGGAGAGACGAGCTTCATGGCTGCGAGCTTGTAACTGCATCTTGAGTCAGCTCAATTGACTTGTCTGAGGATATGATACGACGTGCCCTCGCTTCTCGAACCGTGAGATGATGTCGCCAATGAGTCCACGCTGTTAGGAGCTGGCTCAGCATTCGGTCACACCGTGCCATTGGGTCTCAAAACAGCAGGGCTCAAGAGGCCATGAGTCAATTGCATACCTGGACGCCATCTGGCTTGATAGCAATGAATCTATAGAGAACGGTGAGCCTCACCGCCAACTGGCCCCTCTTCGGTCTGTATGCCCTCGCTACTTACGTCTGCTCGTTGGACATGTTTGCGATTCTTTCTTGTTCTTCTTTGTGTTTATGTGATTGACGAAGTAGGCCTTGTGTTTTGGCGTTGAGATGCTTGTAGATGGGAGGATCTGGCGTGGCAGTTGAAATGTTTTTGTCCTCCATTTGTGGATTTATTGGTTTTCTTAGCGGGCTCAATGCGGTTGTTTGAGTGGGGCTCGTGGGGGTCGGCCCGACAAACCTCCGTCTCCGTCACCGTGGGCTAAAGTACGGTCAGCCATTTGGCACTTGCCGCAACGATCTAGTTGTTTGGAAGGTGGACGCTGAGAGTGAGCATCGAGAAACCGTTACTCCCTCTTCGTCTATTTCACACCCTTTTGCTCATTCCTTTGGAGTTGGGCCGTGCATTGCGGTGGAAACGTCTGGTCATTATGTTTTCAGCCCAAAAATGGGGCCAATTACTCACTTTTCTTCTTGTGTTCTGTCTTTTCAGGTCAGCATGTATGTATCTACCTTTGCCCCCCATGTAATAAGACCCATCTGCTGAGAAAGGACGCTTCCAGTCACCGTGAAGCACGAGGGATTCAAGACTTGTGAACAGTCTGGCTTCTGTAAGCGGAATCGAGCCTTTGCAGACAACGTGGCCGCGCAGGGCAACTCATGGACCTCTCCTTACACACTCTCCCCGAAAACCTTGAAGATAGATAACGGATATATCACGGCGACGTTATTGAAGTCTTTGGGTGAAGGGTTCCAGTCTGTAGAATTGCCTTTGAAAATCACAATCCTTCAGTCTGGGGCGGCCAGGATTACAGTTGATGAAAAGAAGCGACGAGAAGGAGAAATCGAGCTTCGACATGGAAGCCAAGCTCGAAAAGAACGTTATGATGAAGCGTCCAAATGGGCTATTGTTGGCGGAGAGAAGCCGGATAGGTCCGCCAGAGCGGATACCTCTTCGAAAGAGACAGTCGTGAATTATGGCCCCAACAATCGGTATAGGGCGGTCATAAGCCACTCGCCATTTTCCGTTGACTTCTTCCGGGATGACCAACTGCATGTGAAGCTCAATGGAAAAGGTCTGATGAATATGGAGCAGTGGAGACCTAAGGTTGACAAGCCCGAGATCAAGGAGGGTGAAGAGCCAAAAGAAGGGGAGCAGTCAGTCGGGCATGGGGAGGATGAAAGCACTTGGTGGGAAGAGACATTCGGTGGAAACACCGATTCAAAACCCAAGGGCCCTGAAAGTGTTGGATTGGACATTACATTCCCTGGATATGAGCACGTCTTTGGCATTCCGGGACATGCAAGCTCTCTGTCGCTGAAGCAAACTCGGTATGCACAGCATGAATATTTAAACCATGGACAAGCTGACATTACCTAGGGGTGGGTCCGACGCTTACGAGCAACCATATAGATTGTATAACAGCGACGTATTCGAGTACGAGATGGACAGCCCTATGACATTGTATGGAGCTATCCCTTTTATGCAGGCCCATCGGAAGGACTCTACAGTGGGCGTTTTCTGGCTCAACGCCGCCGAGACCTGGATCGACATAGTCAAGCGAAAGGTATCCAGCAATCCGTTGAGCCTTGGTATTGGAGGCAAGACCGATACCGAAACTCACTGGTTCTCTGAGAGTGGCCTTATGGACGTCTTCGTTTTCCTTGGCCCTACGCCCAAGGATGTCATTTCCCAATACAGTGAGCTTACAGGATACACACAGCTTCCGCAGCAGTTTGCAATTGCGTACCACCAATGCAGATGGAACTACGTTACAGATGAGGATGTTAGGGATGTTGACAAGAAGATGGACAGGGCCAGGATACCTTACGACGTGATCTGGCTCGACATCGAATATACAGACGGCAAGAAGTACTTCACTTGGGATGCTCATACGTTCCCCGACCCTCTGGGAATGGCAAAACAATTGGACTCCCACGATAGGAAATTAGTCGTCATTATCGACCCACACATCAAGAACGAAGGCAATTACCCGGTAGTAGAGGCGCTCAAGTCCAAATCACTTGGTGTCAAGAATAAAGACAACAATCTCTACGAAGGCTGGTGTTGGCCAGGATCCTCACACTGGGTCGATTGCTTCAATCCCGCCGCCCTGGAATGGTGGAAGTCTCTCTTCACCTACTCATCTTTCACAGGCACCACTGCAAACACTTTTGTCTGGAACGATATGAATGAACCTTCCGTCTTCAACGGCCCCGAGACCACCATGCCAAAAGACAATATTCATCACGGGAATTGGGAACACCGAGATGTACATAACATCAATGGCATGACCTTCGTCAACGCTACCTACCATGCAATCCTAACCCGCGACCCCCCAGCCTCCCGCCGCCGCCCATTCGTCCTCACCCGCTCCTACTACTCGGGTTCTCAACGCCTTGGCGCCATGTGGACCGGCGACAACCAAGCCGAATGGTCCCACCTCGCTGCCTCAATCCCTATGCTCTTGACTCAGAACATCGCTGGCTTCCCCTTCGCTGGCGCAGATGTTGGCGGGTTCTTCGGGAACCCAAGCAAAGAGCTTCTCACCCGCTGGTACCAGGCCGGCGCCTTCTACCCCTTTTTCCGCGGCCATGCCCACATCGATACCCGTCGCCGTGAACCATATCTTGCTGGTGAGCCCTATACAACCATCATAACGCAAGCGCTTCGTCTCCGCTATAAGCTGCTCCCAGCTTGGTACACCGCCTTTCATGCCGCCTCTGTCTCCGGGGCTCCCATACTCCAACCTCACTACTACATGCACCCCTCTGACGAAGCTGCCTTCGCGATAGAAGACCAGTTTTACCTGGGTTCCACGGGCCTTCTTGTGAAACCAGTCGTCACAGAGGGCGCTGAGACCGTCTCCATCTATTTGCCTCCTGGCGAGACGTACTATGACTATTTCACCTATACCACTCACGTCGGCAGCGGTAGCACTATCACGGTACCAGCACCACTGGACAGGATTCCTCTCTTCATGAAAGCGGGCCATATCTTCCCCCGCAAGGATCGGCCTCGCCGCAGTAGCGGCTTGATGCGCTGGGATCCTTACACTTTAGTCATCGCGCTTGGAAGTAATGGTGAAGCACAAGGCGAACTTTACGTCGACGACGGTGAATCCTATGACTACGAAGACGGTGCCTACGTCCACCGCCATTTCAGCTTCTCCTCTAACACCCTGAAGTCCAGCGACCTCTCCATCGAAAACGACGTGTCGAAACCGAGCAAGAAGAGGAAGACTTATCTTGCAGCGATGACTGCTGTGCGCGTTGAGAAGATTGTTGTCGTTGGTGCGCCGACGGAATGGAAGGCGAGGAACGAGGTGAAGGTCGAAGAGGAGGGGGCGAAGCAGACGAGGACGGTGGAGATGAAATGGTTTGAGGGTGAGGGAGGAGCGGCGAATTGGGCTGTCGTTAGAGATCCGGGAACGGAGATTGGGAAGGGATGGACGGTTGAGTTTTGAGGCGATGCGAGAGAGAGCGGCAGGATGGGAGCTCGCATGTCGATGTCCCTCTGATGGAGACTTCGTTAGACGAGGCAATGTACTGTATGTAAATGTAAGCTATACTCGGAATGTTTGGTTAGATAAATGTCATCAAATGCTGGAGTTCAGGTCGCCTCATGCATGGCGCCTGTGTGGGAGTACGGCTCCTCCCGACCTCCCGCGACGACTCGGACATGGGAACTTCAAACGACGGTCATCAGCAAGCTTTCATTAGTGTTACAGTGTCTAAACCACGCCAGATGGGTATGGTGCCTCGAATCCTCGGCTCCGCAAATGTGGCCCTTTGCTATGCCAGCAACCAAGCAAAATCGCCATGCCGTAGCCAACAGCAATGGGACAAGCATCCCTGCAGAATGTGAACTGGAAATGGTAATGGCAATCAGTCGTCAATCACATGAACATGAACTTCTTCCAAGTCCTTCGAACCCTCCCTGGCAGACTTCTTCCTTCTCTTCGCCGGGTCCTTGCGCTCTTCCCGCCGTTCTGAGGGATTCTCGATCGTGGCACTCATGTCCTCCTTCTCCGGTGCTTCCCGAACCTCGACTCGATCTTCCCTGCCAGTCTTCCGACGCTTGGAGCGCTCACCGCGCTCACCCTGCGGGTCAGGTAGCCCTTGAGTACTGTCGGAGATGATGGTGGAAATTTCCGAGCCTGGTGGTGCCGGACCTGAGTGGGCAGCTGGAGCGATCGGAGTTGGGCCATCCGGGATCCTCGCGACTTTTCGCGATGTGTCAGAGTTCTGTGAGTCTGGAATCTCGCTCGGTAATTCAGGAGACTTTTCTTTCTCGAATGAGAGTAGACTGGCATTGAATATCCTGGAAGAAGTCGATTCGGGGTAGCATTGTTTCCCCGATGAGAACGAAGGGGAGGTAACGCCTGTAGGAGCTGACGCTCTTCGCGGGCTCTGGCTATCAACTATGATGACGGATGGGTCGTCTCGTAGAACTGCTGGAGCCCCTCTATCGAGTTCCCCCAACTCGTCATCGGCCGGGTTGTACAGGCGCTGATATTTCGTACTTTGTTGCATTTCTCGCTCGTTAGTATTGAAAAGTCGCTCTAGCATATCATCTTCCTTGTTAAAAGCCTCCTTCCCACAAGCGCTGGCAGTCTCCAATGCTTCATCTCTTGTCTTTGAGACATCCAACGAGGAAGGCTCAAGCGCCTTGCTCGTCGTGGCTTGGACCATGTCTGCACCGCTGGGTTTTCCAGGTTCTTCCTGGACAGTCTTTGTTTGATCTGGAGCACGCGACGGGCTCGATTCCAGCTTCTTATTTGCCTTTTCGGCGATTTTTCCCGACTTCTTGGCATTCTCTTCTCTCCGCTCGTTTGTTTGGATCTCATGCAGCTCTCGAACTTGATTGCGAATGCTTGCTCGTAGGTCGCCGGGCACAAGCTTCGACCAGTCTTTGTCTCCATGTGCTTGTTGGATGGTCTTTGTGATGAACTCTTTAGGATCAGTCTCGAGACCGAGGAAGGTGTCCACATAGCCGAGTAGGAATACGCCACAGTCCGAAAAATTGTCCTGCTGAGGAATTCGCTTCGCATTGATACCCTTGATCTGTGACTCCTCGAACTCCATGCCGCGCTTTGCCTTGGCCTCTTCGCGCAAATAGTCTTTGAATATCCTGACAGTTTGGCCGCGAGTCTGTCCGAGCGAGTCGAACGTAATAATGGCTGGTTTTCTTGGATCGACCTTGGTAATCGGTGCTGGCAGCGACTTCCGCTTGCTCTTTCTGGACTTCGCTGCGCTTTTAAGGCTTTCATCTTGCTCCTTGATGGGATCCTCTACCTCGTCACCTTGTTCTTTGGAGGGTGATGGATGATGCTCAGCTTCCTTTGAAGCGGCAAATTCGGGCATGGTATCTTCGATCTGGGCATCGAGCATCTCCCTGTCCTCTGAGGCCGGACGCGCCTTTTCCAGGCCCTCGGTGTCGTAGAGACCTAGTCCGTCGCTCGCAGGCAATCGTGCATTATTTTCCAAGCTCATTTGTGAGAACGAATTCCTTGTCTCCCTTTCATTTGGCTCCTTCGCACTTGGAATAGAAATCTCGGACTCGTTGCCACCCGGTTGACTTTTAGGGCTGGGTGCGTGCTCTTCGGTCTGACTAGGTTCTTGCTTCAAGATGGGACCACCTTCTTCGGTTGGCGAAGTAGCCCCATCCTCGGGCATTGCCAACTCACGATCCAGTGCTGGCAGATTACAAATGATGGCAAGGTACCAATGAGCCTGTTCGTTAATAGGGACTATGATATAGTCATAGGTGAAAAGATCCACGGATCTAGTCCACTTTTGCACACCTTCGTAGTTGAACCGCTTTTTACCTTTGTGAGTATTTGTCAAAGTCGCAAAGAAAAATGTGTTGAAGAAGTATACTCTTTTTGCGAGTTCCGGTCTCTCTTCCTCAAGTCTCTGTTCGAGGTAGCGTAGATAGAAGCTTATGAGGTTATCATTGAGGAATTCGCCTTCATCTAGACGTTCAAGGTCGGACCACTCTACGGTGGTCTTTTTCTTGCCGACCTTAGGGTAAGTCAGAGGCTTTTTCCAGGGGTCACCCAGACCGTGTTTGACTGAGTACTTTTCTTTCTTGGGTATTCCATCCAAGCTTGAGAGGAGACTCTCGCCATCATAGGCACCTGAGTTTCTTGTCGATCGCCGCAGATTCAGATGCTCGTTATGGGCTGGTTTGATCCTTGCAATGATCCTCTTGATACTATTTTCCTCGGGAAGCCCATTGGGCATTGCTGGTATGCGCGTTTCAGGCCGTGGAGCAGCCATGTCAGTGTCATAGGTGGCTCCGTGTACAAGCTCATCAGCTATTGAAGACTTTTGCTGTGGGCGTTTGGCCTGGTCGTGACCCGAAGGGTTTGGGTACTTGCTAGAATCGTTGCGCTGTCTACTATAGGTATTTATCTTTACTTTTTCTGGTCTGTAGCGATTTGTTGCACCATCTGTGGCGCGCAGCTCTGATCGTCGCTTCTCGAAGATCTTCTGCATATATTCGCTATGTCAAGCTGTTAGATCCGGTGGATGACAGCTCGCTCAAGTGTTCGAACTACATACCTATTCTTGTTCGTCACCGAGAAGCGATTCGACTCTTGTAGTCGACGAAGTAGTTTTAAGACATCACTCTCACGCACGAATTCGAGATCCAGGACGTTATCCTCCGTCCCGCTTCTCGACGATTCTAGACGTAGCCTGAGTCCCGATTCCTCCCACACGATTTTTATCAGCTTCCCAGGCTGGATTTGTAGACTGCTGTGATCAGTTTTAATAGGATCGCCACGTCTCTGGACGTAGTATCCATCCTGTTTCTTATCGTACACAAGGCCAAGGTCGTCGTCCTTCAAAAGTTCTCCCGGGAGGCTGATTGCGGCCAGAGCGACGGACCACGGCGGTTTTGCCTCCTGTTCACTGGGCGCCGGACGGGTTGGACGTCCACCGTTTCGGCTCCTGGCATTGGGGCCGGGGAAATCCGACTTTATTGTGCTTGGTGCCTCGACTGCAAGATCGTCCGTGGGAGTGGCAGCTTTGAGAGTTGAAAACAAATGCTTGGAAGGACTGTTTGAACGCATGACTTCGACGGTGAGCCCGGCGTCCGTATCTGCGTTCTGCCCAACAGTCATTGGAGCTGACTGGAGTTCATCCGCATCTGAGCTGGCATTGACATCTGAGCCACGACGCGAACCGTCCGCAGCAACGAATTTTTGTGCGAGACCTGGAGAACTTTCTCTAGTCACGTCTTCGATAAGAAGCTTCTGCTTGACATTACCGTTCGCTCGAGGCCTAGGAAGCCTAGACTTGTCGAAATAAGGTGATTGAGTCAGACCGGCTCGCTCTTTGAGTGACTTTAAAGTGTTTGACCTGGTACTATTGACTGGGGGAGGTGGCTGCCTAGCTGTGCCCCGATACGCAGAACGCGGTGCCTCTTTTGGATTGGTCTTGGTGGTTTGTGATTCATCTCCTGATATGTCTATCGGATTAGACATTGACGAACATCTTGGTGATGAAGGAAGGAGAATATTGTCAGCTGGATAGTTGCGGTTGTCCATATGACGCTGTTTCTTGCTTTTCCGTTTACTATCCATCATGTCCTCCACTTTTCTGAATTCAGAAGAACAATTTCTCTTCGTTAGGAGACGTGGTCCCTGGCTGTTTGCAGAAGCAGAGGGAGCTTGACTAGAAGGATGACTGGTGCCTTGGCTAGGGTGGAAAGACATCGCGTGGGGCGAAATGTGATCCAAAGGGTCGGTCTGGCTTGAGCTTGCCGGGCTAGCCGGGTGATCCAACTTCCGTCGTTTGGCTGAAGGTGGGGTAGGAAGGGTTTCATCCCGCTCACTTGTATTTGATGTAGAGCCTACATTATTTCCCTTGTGTATCTCCAGTACTAGAGCGTGTTGGTTTCGGCCTTTTGGGTTTGGCGCTGGCTTCCGATTCGCTGCTGAGCCAGTGGAAAATGGAGTCCCAGAAAGAGTGTTCCTTGGCTTAGGTCCCCCTGGGACGATCTTGCTCAGGTCAGCACTGAATAGAGTCATGGACCAAACTAAAATCAACCTTTCCGATCATACCACTATGCCTGGTCACTGGTTTTGCGATGGCGACTGCTTCTGGGTCATCTTTCCTAAAAGACCAAATCAGTACTTGGTAGAGGCCCTCAAATATACGAAGGTTTGCGTACCCTGAACCTCCTAAAAGTCGAAACTCCTCCTCAGTAGGGGCCGAAAGTTGATGTGGATAAACTCTTTTCTCCGCTCCTGCGTTGGCGATATGTCCAAAGTGGGACATCCGATCCACTTCTGGCAGGAGTGACGGGGTCGACCTTTCTCCAGCATTGAGATGAGTGTCAAGGTGAAGGATTCCGACTGGGTCAAAGCGTGAGTGGCGATCATGAATTGTGCTTGAAATGATAATATAGCCGCTGCTTCAAGCTTGATGCAGGAATACATCAAGCGCCGGGACTTACCGAGAGCCGCTTTGTTGGTGTCGTTTTGGGACACGTACTGAAATTCTCTCCATGCCTCTCTTGATACATTCTTGCTTTTGGCAGCTATGGACTCGGTGTCTGGACTCACTGAATCCATGATGCGCAATGCGTGCACAGTAAACGATTCTATCCAATGATTGTGACAATGGGAGATTCAGCCAAAGGATACACCTCGAAGCTTTGATATCACACACGGTGATCAATGACTCGTCTCTGATGAGTTGGGGACCAAGGCAGTCGAAAGTAGGAAGTTGGTGCACACAAATCAGAATCTTCAGGCCTTCACTCAAATAGCTCAGAGGAACGCGACTATTCACTTGTACTGTCTGAATTCACTCTCATTCGCGCCATCGTCTGGTAATTCTCACAAAGCAATCGTGTGGTCTGCGGATTGTGGACTGCATGATTTACGACTATCCAACCTGGAAAGTGTAGTACTAGTACAGGACAGGCCAAGTCCAATCCACACTCATCGAAAATGCAAAAACTTGTGGCTTCGCTAATGACAAAAATGCAATCGCTTTGAAAATCATCAGGTATCATACACGCAACAGCCCTCCACAGGGATCATGCTGCTGGTCCCCTTGACTTCTCCAGAGCCAAATCTTCATTGAGGGTCTCCCTCCTCTTGCCTTGGCCGTGGTGTGATCCAGAGCCATTCCCTTTCTCATGGCGCGCTTGGTCGATTGCTGAGCGTTGAGCTATGCTGTCATCGTGACTTTTCCAGACGATGTTGGTGTCTGTGGGGAAGGCGAGGAGGCGCTTGATCGTCTCACTACGGAATGGGACGTCAGTTGATACAACCATCATCGGAGAGAAGAATTGGAGTTTACGGACCGAATCTTGATGTTGCGCCCACCATCGATTCTCGTCCAGACGCTCAGCACATCCTCGCCACTTCTCACGCTCAACACAGCACCACAGACCTCCTCACCAGCCTCAGCGAATTGATCGCCCACAATTGCCAGTAGCAGGTCCTCCCAGTATCTGTCCGAAACACCTTTCTTTAGCCTGATGATCCATTTGCCTCCTCTTCTATTCTCGTCATCCTCCCATACTGGCCTGATGCCCTTTTTGAAGATGTGGTAGTCCGAGACCGAAGGTAATGTCGATGGTCGCTTGAGATGGGTGTAGACTGTCCAGAATGTCTCGACAGTAGAGATATATGCAAGAGGTATGGTAGATTTTTCGTAGTCGGAGTATTTAAACGTTGGAGGTCGATACCATACAATCCAAGTGGACTTAAGGGGATGTTCTGAAGGTGCAATGGATGACTTGTTGTTCAGAGATGATGTTGAGGGGAACGTCCTGACCTCTGGCCCAGCGCTGTCTTTTTCCTTCTCCCGCTTTTCGCCAGCTGCACTCAAAGGTGTGGAGTTGCCGAATTCAAGAGACGTCCCTGGGGTCCTCGGTGTTTTCGCAGAAGATCCAAAGGATGCAAAGGCTCCGGATCCAAGACCAAAAGCAGACGAGGCACCACTTGTAGGTGAAGCGGCGCTCGTGCTTGTTAAGGGGGCTATGCCATTGAATGGGTTGGGTTTGCTGCTGAGAGACCCTTCTCCACCGCCAAAGCGCTTCGCAGGTTGATAGGGACGAGAGTTCTCAGATTTGGTGTTGTCTTTGTTGGCGCTGTTTGGGTTGGAGGTGGAGAGTGTAAGCTTGCTGGAGCTGTCGAACGCATCAAGTCAGTGATAGGGGGCAGGTGACATTGATGTAGGCTTACTTCGACCGGCGTTGCCATAAATTGTCCATGAATCTTACAGGAATGACAGCCGGAACTATAGGAATTGAAAGGACCCAAATGATGTTACATGCGCTTCTTTGCCACAACACGAGTGTGAGCTCGAGTTACAAGTGTGTCAGTCGTGGTGGATTTTTGAATGAGTTGGGTTGATACTTTGGAGTGTAGAGGATTTGCAGGCTGATGGTTGAAGTAGAGCGTGTGTTTGCAAGGATGTTCCAGTGACAAGTGTACAAGTTTTGAGAATGTTAGAGCAAAATGCTTTCTCGAGTCTACTATCTAAAAGTACTTTGCATTTTACAATTTTGGCGGTCAGGTACAGCGGTAACGGCGGCAATCGTCTTGGCTTTCTTGGCGTTTTTAGCCGCGACAAGTATCATCTCCGATTCGCGTTTTTCTCTTTTTCCTTTTTCTTTTAATCAAGACCACCAACTCAAATCATCCCAGCTCGAGCTCAATATTCACTCGGCTGGCGACTCCGATGTGTGAGTCTAGAATACGCTCAATCCGCTTCTAAAACCGTCATCACGAGGGCCGCTTTGTGCGAGCTTCCCATGATGCGGTGACGACCTGTATGTCGGGACAAATCTTCTGTGACAGGCCATCGTGCAGCCAGATCATGTGACTGATCGTTAGAGAAGACTTCCGGCTGTATACCATTGGCCAAAGGAGTTTCGAGTGCTTACCTGCATAACCTGTTGAGTGGAAAAAAACATTACTCACGACCAGCAAAAAATAAAGAGGAGCAAAACAACACTGTTAAGCCCGATGTAGGGGTCTAACTCGCAGATTTGGAAAGGGAAACTTGTTAGAACTTGTTTACTTCTTAAAGATAGATAGAGTTGGTATGGACCTTGTGATTGATTAAGAGTCACCTAATGCTTTTCAGAGGTTGTCACATTTCGTGTAGTAGGTTGATTCGTACATACTCTACCCTATCTTTCCGGTGAGTGATGCTTACGAAGAAATATGGCATCTTCTTGCGACTGTGCTAGAACAACAGTCAGGGAAACAATGGAGAAGAGCGGATCATACTTACCTAACCGAACATTGAATGAGATAGATTTCCCCATTTGAATATTTGTCACATCGATTCCTGGATCCATCAAGAGTGAAAACAACCTCGCCACAGGTTCTCTTTTCGCATCAGCACGAGACAGCTGTCACATTCTCTCATCTCTCAAATATAACGACCTCTTGATTAGTCTTCAGTCTCACTCGACATCGCGCCATGAGCAAAACACAGCGAATCCTTCCTCTCAAGGACTCGTCGTCAAGATGCATCAGATTCCCCAAAGGTTCGTGCACCCTACAATCCAAGACTCCTTCCCCCATCATATGAAGATGCAACACAGCTTCTGGTAGTCCGAAAGCACAGCCGCGTAGTACACTCTTGCTTTACGCTTGGCGCTGGTTGCGCATGATGTTCAAAGGCAAAGACTGAGATTACACTATACCGCTCGCATTGTGCCACACTTCATTCTTTTTCGGAAGCCGCTGATACGTGAAGCTATACAGATAATGGTATATGCTACGCAGGTACTGGTTACGTTTCAATCCGTCTACCGGTCACATACTGGCGGTGCTATAATTATTTCCGCGAACCGTGCGAGTGTTTACGACGTTGCCTTGGGAGATGAGATGAGATGGTTAGTCTCAAAAGAATAACATGGTCCATTCGCAATGTCCTACAGCAGCATGGTATACGCTGTAATCCAGTCGCTTGAAACGCTCAGATGCGCACGCCATATCATGTGAATACTGTACATCGCGATGCCACGCTAGGGCACCCAATCAAAAAAGCCTCCATCATGCATATCACCTTCTCTTATCTCTATAAGCCTTCCCATCCCTCAACTCATGCGCGCTCCCTTGAGTTTGATCTGGCTCTCCCAGCCCACCGGTGAAGACCGTGCCAAAGCGCGACTCTCGAGCGCTCTCTGACCTCCCATTCGCGCCCTTCGCGCCTCTTGCTCGCAAGACACGCTTTGGAGCCTCTATGCTCTCATGCACCATGTCTTTCTCTTCCACGCCATTCAGATCTAAGGAACGCTCTTTCATCGATTCTCTTCTCTTGGTTTGTGAGCCGGGCAGATCGATACCTAAGCCTTCAATCTGTTCGTCCTTTATCGGTGCATCGCGCCTGTCTCCACCTGTTTTGGACTTCGTGGTCTTGGACGTACCAGTAGGTTTCTTGTATTCGGGCACCGCATTCTCGAAACGCTTTCTCGCATCATCATCAAGGCTAGCCCACCAATCCCATAACCCACGGGCAAACCCTCTTTCTTCGGCTCCGAACTCGACCGGTGGCCCACGTACTTGGACATCAGCTCCTTTGCGAAAGACTGCCCATGCACTACTCTCCGTACTGAGTAGCGATGGGCGCGTTTGAAAAGATTGGACTCTGAAATCGCGTAACAAGAGAGCGTCCCCTTTCTCCATGAGAGGAAAGCATCTGTTGTTAGGACGGAAAACCTGTGCTGTGGTGATGGAGTGTTGCAGTGCCGAGGACGAGGGATCGCTGATGTATATAGTTTGGTTGTAGTCCCTTGGTCCAGAGGTGGCACGGGTGACTGGCGTGCTGGATAAAGTGATAGCAAGGATGTCGACAGTGGTTGCAAAGTGTGATGGCAGAGTCGCAAGAGGCACGAAGTATGAGAGGTTTGTTCGAAAGCCTGGAGGAGGTGGTTGAGAAGCTGGATGATATTGAGGAGACGATTGTATTGAAGAAATGCCCTCCGGCTGTGCAGGCGAGCGTATAAATAATTTTGCGAGCGGTTTCTCAGGAGTCTTAGGCAGCTGCTTCCCAATGATCTTAGAATCTTCTATCTGTTGTTTTCTCTCCGAAGAGCTCTCTGCTTCACTTTCGTCCTCACTGTCTGGGACAACCTGACTAAGTCGCTTAGGAGCAAACCATGGATCTAGGATACTGGCGTCGCTCGACCGGCTTTTGGGGTTTTGGTTTGATAGCCTTCGCATTTCCCTCAACTTCTCAATCAACGCCGATGTCTTTTTGGGTGGCGCGGGTGTCTCCAAAAGGATGGACTCTTCTGGAGGTGCAAGCGGATGCGTGGGTCTGATTCCAGCAGAAGTAGCTTGTGTTAGCTGAGGTGTTGGCAGGGTATCATCCTCGGGCGCGGAATGGAGTGATACGGACGATGGCTGCGACATGAAGTTTGTTCGTTGTGATGAGCTCGGCGTTAAAAGATGGCTCTTTGACATTATATCTTCAAATGAATCGGGAACGGTTGATGGCAACTCGGCTATAAGTATTGGGTTGAGCTCGGTCTCCGCTACTGCCGGTTGCTTGAGACGAGACTCCTCTTCGGACGGAAGCTCGCGTTCCTGACTTATGAGTCTTGCATCCTGTGATCGCTGTAATGTGGCCTCATCTATCAATGGAAGCTCTTCTTGATGCCCTTTGGTTTTCGCTACTGGCGACTGTTTGCGAGAGCCTTTCTCGGGCTCAAACACCTCTTCACGAGCTTCCAGCTCTGTATGGACATCTATAGATGAGTATTCCTCAACCGCAGCGACAGGCTTGAGCACTAGCCCCATAGAGTTTGGGAGAGTCGGTAGGCGATCTACCTCATTCATCGATGTCTGGAGCGCCGTTCTAGCATCAGAGACCAAGGGTAGGAGTTTATCGTAAGCTGACATCTTATTCGTCGGTGCGGGCCCAGAACCATCTTCACCGACGAACGCTTGTGAGCCTTTCTGGCTCACGGACTGGGAATTGATGGCGTCTTCGTCGTCGCTTTCCAGATCAATGATCTCAACCACGGTACGTTGAGTCTTTGGGGTCAGCATGCTCACACCTTCGGCGTGGTTCCTAATCTCCTGACCGTGAGTGTAGAGGATCTTCGAGTCCTCTCGAAATAGTTTCGCATCTAGCGCCATATCCTGTTGACGTATATTTGGTGATTCTTGCCGCAATGCTGGATCAGCTAGACCCTTCTCCGGGCTCATCCCCAATGTGTCTTCTTCGTTGGAAGTCTCCGATGAGCCCTCTTTTCCTCGATTTGAAGACGGGGATTGTTCCTTTGGCAACTCCAGTGGGCTTTTTTCGGGGACCAACTCAAGCGCAGCTTCGTTGTCGGAAATATCGTGAGATCTAAGCTCAAGCTCTTCTTGAGCCACTCGGCTTTCGAACTCATTAGAAGCTAATAGTGGATTGCTTGAGAACCGCTGCACAGCATTTTCATCCTGGAGATCATCGATATCTTTCGAGGGACCTCTGTCGTCAGCAAGCAAATGTGCAGCGGCTGGATCCTGCATCGCTTCGTCACCAAGCTCTCCAGCTTCTGGGCCCCCTAACCGGTCAGAAGATGGTGATTGAACACTCGAGCGCTGTTGTACAGCATGGAGCGTGAGGAAATCTCTACCAGACCCTGCGTTGTCCGAAAGCAAAGGCTCCGCAGCCAAGTTCCTGGAAGTCAATGGCTCCTCAGCTTCCCATCTCAGCTGCTCAACATTACCTTGAAAGGTAGACGAAATGTCCTGAGCATCGCCAGTCTTCAGATCATCGACTTCTAGTCCTTCGAGTCTGTTGACGACGCTTGGAGGCGGAGTAAATTCTGCGGTAAGCGAAGGGCGGGAGGAAATTGATCCGTCAAGGCCAAAGTCAGGTGTAGGACCGCTGTGCATCGCTGCGTTGCTTTGTCCGGACTCGGACTGCTCGCCGAAGAGGCTATCAGACTCCTGATGGGATGCGTCGTCCGATTCTTGGTCCGACGTCTCGTCCGACTCTTGGTCACTTTGGGGCGCAGACGAGGAGGGAGCCGAAGACAGTATTTCAATAAGCGCTGAAGGCAAAGTTTGTGCGATTTGGGCCGGCTCTTGGGGAACTTCATCGTCGACATAATCCGCTTTAGAGGTAGGACTCGGCGATCTAGCAATGCTGCTGTCGACTTCCTCACGCTCATTTGGTGTTTCGAATGCGTTAATATTGGTTTTCCAAGGCTGATCTCGTGGGGTAGCAATGGCAATGTTTTTGGTCTCTCCATCGTTCGTGATCTCCCGTATCGTGTGCCCATCACCATTGAGTTGAACGATCGAAGTAGACGTTTTCTCTTCCTCTTCGACAGAAGTATCTTTGGCAATAGCTTCATCTTCAGACTGCACTTCCAGCCCACTGCGATCAGTCAAGGCATTCGTTGCCACACTCGGCTGAATAAGTGATTGGACTTGCTCTCCTCTATTTCTGTCTTGCGCTGGTAGTCTCGAGATGCTGGCGATCTCGAGCGGCGAAGTTTCGGCTTCCTTCTCAGGACTCGGAGTCCGCTCTGCGAACCGCCATTCGCCGCTGCCGCGCCCAAATTTGGTTCGCTTCCTCCGCTCATTGTCTGGGAATTCCTCCTCTGCAAATGGATCAAAGTTTGTAGGAAGAAAATGGCTCCGTTTTAGGAAGGCGGGCGATGCCCATATTTGCGGGTTGAGCTGGGGTCTCCCGGTTGAGGTTGTGAAGTGGTCATTGTGGGGTGGAGACCGGGCTGGGGTCAGGATCTGAACGGAAGGTTCAGGTGACAGGCTTGGATGGTCCACATCAAGGGGTATAGGCTGTTGTGACGGGCGCTGGATCTGATAGAAAATGTTGAGTAGCGATTCCGCGGCGCTCGCAGGCCTCTTACCTGTAGCACAAGCCGCTCCCCAAATTGTAGCTCCCAGTCAATCCCCCTCCCTGGCGTCGTAGCTGCTGTAGGATCTTTTTCCCATTGCGCGCCCTCCAGACTCAATCGAAGCTGATCTCCACTACCTATACCAGATCTTGCCACAGCCTTTGCGCTCGAGCCTTGGAAATTGACGCGGACTTGTCCTCGACTTGAACGGAGGCGAAAATCTGGCTCGACAAGTAGAAGGCTGAGCGTCTTTTTGGATGACGCATAAGGCCAGATGAGGGTGACAATGCCCGTGACAGAAGAATCGCCTGGTCTAAGTTCCGGATTCAACTGTGAGATTGGCGTGCTCGACACCACTGTTGAAGGCGATGCCATAATTCGAGACAGTGGTCATATTGCTCGACGAGGTCGCATCCCGAGGTCGGACCTAATGTTATTACAAGAGTAATTGCTTCAATTGGAAATGGCATGGAAGGTGGAGTATGTGTACTCGAGGAGATCAAACAGGTGGGGCGGAATAAAACGCGGACGCGATCAAAGACTCTTTTTGTTCTTTTTTCCGAACTCCATCCACCTTTCTTAGGTCATACTTACGTACTACCTTTCGTGCCTCCTGTATAAAACCATTCTCTGTATAGACCTACCTTTTGGGCAACGGATACTGATTGGTGTGATGAAAATACGCTTAATGCGATACCTTGAAGATCCTTAGCACGGAGTACTCGAGGTTCATCTACTTTCCCATCTGCACAGAAACCTGAGTATTCCATTCACGAGTAGATATAATATCACTTCTTGAAATTGTATATCACTACTAGCCATGGGTTCTTACATTCGCGAAAGACCTGAGATCCGAAAAATTTGCATTGTAGGGGCAGGTCCCAGCGGGGTTGCTGCCTCAAAGTACGTCTTTGATTATCTACTCCTCATTTGTGGTACTTCAAGATTCCCAAGTCACTGATTGGATGGGCCATAGATACCTCCTTGCCGAGAACTGCTTCGATACCATCGATGTCTTTGAGCAGCAGGCTTCATTTGGCGGCATATGGAATTATTCGAACGATCCTATCGACATGATTGATATCCCCCAGACCAATCCACATCGGCCACTGGACGAACCAATCTGGCAACCTCTAAATAAACACGGCATCGCAAACGGTGCGCAACAGGCAACATTTGTGTCGCCAATGTATGAGCGTTTGGAGACCAATATTCCACACAGTATCATGAAATTCTCCGACATGCCTTCATTGGAAGACCACCAGCTTTTCCCTAGCCGAGAAGCTGTCACGCAGTACCTTGAAGACTATGGCGAGGGTGTTAGGCATCTTGTCTCTTTCCAGACTCAAGTGATGGACATTTGCCAGACACAACCAACAGCTCACTTAGTCCGGCTCAAGAACCTTCAAACCGATGAAATCTATGAAAAGATCTACGATGCTGTTGTAGTGGCCAATGGACATTTCGCTGTTCCCAGGCTACCAAGTATCAGAGGGATCAAGGAGTGGAATCGAACAAATCCAGGCGTCATCTCCCACGCTAAATTTTACAGAAGACCAGGGCCTTTCGCGGATAAGAAGGTAATTGTTGTTGGTAACGCCGCCTCTGGCACTGACATCGCGTCCCAAATTGGAACGGTCAGCAAGCATCCACTTCTGATTTCTCAGAGGTCAGAGTCAATTCTGGCCTTTGCTGCGGGCTACAAGGAAAATGTCCCAGAAATAGTGGAGTTTCTGCCAGTTTCCCGTGGTGCAAGAGCTGTGCGTTTTGCAAATGGTCGGGTGGAGGAAGATGTTGATGCGCTTGTTTTCGCTACTGGCTACTACTATTCTTTTCCATTTCTGTCATCACTTGAACCTAAACTCATATCAACAGGCGAAAGAGTACAGCATCTGTACATGCATTTATTCTACATAGACGATCCTACCTTAGCTTTCATTGGGCTTCCGCAAAAGATCATTCCTTTCCGAACAGATGAAGCGCAGGCGGCAATCGTAGCTCGTGTATGGGCTGATAGGCTTGAGCTTCCTTCGGCACTGGAGATGAGCAGGTGGGAAGAAGGCGTCATTGCAAAACGTGGTGCTGGCACAGCTTTCCATGTCCTGTCGTTTCCAGAAGACTTCGACTATCATGATGAATTAGTAGATTGGGCGACGCAGGCTACTGGTCGAGGAGGGAAGATGTCGGTCCGATGGTCAGCGAAAGAAAGATGGGTACGAGAGAGGTTTCCGGCTATAAAAAAGGCTTTTGCAGATAAAGGGGATATCCGACACGGTATCAAGACTTTAGAGGAGCTCGGCTTCGATTATGATGCGTGGCTCAGGGAGCAACTACCATAGGTCTTAGCCGATGAATGTGACTGACACTCTTAATTCCCCTTTGGTCTGTTGACGTGTCAACGCCTCAAAAAAATTACACGAACAGGCTGCGTCTAATTATGATGCTATTCAAACAAATGTTGCAATTTGCTAGCCGGCGGATCTACCATTATTCTTGCTCGCTACCTAAGCTATCCATGGAGTCTCTCTGGCTCCCTCGTACTTATTGAAGCAACTTCGTGCGGAGCCTCCTATCTTTTGTAGACGAAACAACGATGCGGCAAGTCTTGTCAACGTAGCTTCCAGTGTACCTTTTCTTTAATGAATCTCTGCTCGACTGCATCTCCCAATGTACACTGCTTTGATTGATCCGCCATAGCTGTCCAGATGGAATTACTGCCCCCGCTCAGAGATTTCAATCATAAAGTTTTGTTAATTTTATTTATTTGCAGGTATTTGAAGCAGTACTCTTCTTGATTCTGGATACAAATTTCAACAAGTCGCCCACCTTCATCATCCCTGTGCCTTCACAATTCCAACGACTAGCAACCTCGTTCATTATCAGCCATTTTGTCCGATAGTGATGTCCGCAGAAAACCGCCAAGGCAAATCTCATGAAAGCCCAAAGACCCTTTTCAACGTACCAATCTTTCTTCAAGCGACTCTAAGAGCGAAATCTCACGCAGAGGATGAGACCCCTTTGCCAGAAGTGTAAAAGAGCCACGACCACTTCACGCTCCGTCTTTCTTGTGTCTTCGCACTTCTCACACGTTAGCATTGGAAACCGACCTCAACAGCTAGCTCCGCGGATTTTGCGTTCTGACGTGCAACATTAATAGTCCAAGCGTAGGATCCTACAAGACGTTGATCCTGTCTTTTTTGGCTCGAGTGCGTACACTGGCATATGTGACCAGGCTAAGACACTTGTCGCGTCCGTGAGCCGTTCAATCGAATTTAAGTCCTTAGAATCATGGGTCTAATTTCTGAGATTGACCGGGCACAGGCTTGCGCTTTTTGATCACGACAGGAGTGCAGGCAATTGGTGGATCGATTTCCCGTTTCATAACATCATGGTGTACATACTCAGAGAATATGCAAGGTGAATATGTACATTGGAAATTGCGCACACCTTAATCTGCCTGCACTTCACACTGAAACTCACAAATAGTTGGAGGGGCATGTGAAAGGCGAATCCGGAAGTAGCAAGGTGCTATGTTCTCCTCAAAGAACTACTTGAAGCCGAATTGCATCCTTTAGCAAGAGTATCCGTTCCAACCAAGAAGAATGCAGCTCCTACTTGGTCATGGCAACTTGAGTACCTATATCAGCAGGCGAGTAAAAAGGTGAACTGCGGGAACTAGGTACTCTACTGTTGTAGGAAGGTGATCAAACGGACTAGATAATCGGCTAGCCAGCGGCTAGCGCGCTTTTAATCAACGCTAACCTGATTCGTCAAAGAGTCGCATTCACTTCCGCTTGTCTTCTCCGGTATCACAAGACAACCTATGTGTGTAGGCAATGCTGCTCTAATTGCCATAAGAACATCTAATTGAGATGTATAAATAACCCAAATGTCTTTGATAGATTCTCGCAGCCAACCATGTCAATTGCACAATAGTTCTCGAAAACGCAAGAATAGTCTAGATTCAGGAACACAGAGAACTCTATCGAAAAGGGCCAAGTTGTTGTCAAGTCTTTGGCAATCTCAAGAAGAAATAGTAGGAGCCACGCAGAGTAGCCAGAGCAATCCTTCGAGCCCTGTGTACAGGATTAAAGCTATCATCGGAGAAAGGCCATTTGAGTATCAGATCGACTGGGCGGACGATCCCATCACCGGAGAGAAATTCAAACCAGATTGGGTAGGTCCAAATATGAGACACGTGTTTCTACGCTCCACACTGTCTTCAATGATACTATTGTTTGCTTCTTCAGGTGGCGCTAATGGTCAATTAGCAACCCAAGAAGAACGTGAATACGGCCGCAGTAAAGGCTTGGGAACGGAAAAATTTGCCCATCCTTCAAAGTATCTCGGATAGACCTAAACGACAGAGACGGAGAAGGAGACGACCAGGCGTAAATAGGGATTGCACAACCAGTGACACGGCTGTCGAAACACAAAAACCTCAACCTCAGCATATCAGTGAGACTCCTTCTCACAACACAAACGGTTGTGACTCTTCAAATCACAACAGAAGTACATCAAGAGTCTTGGAACGACTTCCGTCCCACCCTACCTTCAATTCTCCCGATATAATCGTACAGGTTTCGCAGCACAGCAGTTTTGATAGAGACCTATACGTTGCATATCAATCTTCTCTGTCCACCCAGGGAAACTCATCTTTGTTTCTGCCACGTCCAAATTCTGAGCTTGGGGACTCCGCAACCCCTCCTGCCACATCATCGCCACGTGCAGCCGACAGCAACAACATCATACCTGATTCACAGTCTCTTCCAGGATCTTCTAGCTACAATCACACGCCAAGCACGTCTTTAGCAGTTCTCGGCGCAGATCAGACCCCACTAAGCCACCAATCTCGCGTTTTGTTCAACAGCCCTGATCTTGAGTCATCCACTGGTGAAGTTGCAGCGACCGACGAGTCCATCGAAGACTCTTCAGCTATCGTGGTAACAGCGAGCCAGCCTTCTGTTATTGCCTCTGAGAGGTCCCGATCTGAGCCAGCTCCGAACATAACAGAGTCAGCCTCCGCGTCTCCTTTCGGAGCTTGGTTCCCTTCACTACCTCGCAGCACCTCAGACCCTATCTCCACCTACCAAGATCAACACCGGCCCCGAGCTTTCGTTTCCGAGCGGTCGAGTGATCACAATATCATACACGATCTGCGCATTCAGATTCCAGCAGATTTTCAGTCTTCTCATCGAACGGGAGCAGGGCATATTCAGCTGCGTCAGAGATCTTCGGAAGTACAGGTCCCGGGATCAGCTGATCGAAGCTCACATCAAACTCACGCGGTGGACATTTGCCATACACAAAATCTCGTCTTCCAGACACAGGTCCCTTTGGCATTTGCAAGTCAGGGTTCTCGAGTCTCTGTCACTGTAGCAGCAGGTATGTCTAGCAGTGATCTAACACTTTCGAAGCATTGTCGCGCAAGAACTATTACCCAACTAACGTGTAACCCAGAAGACCAATTACACAACGCGCAGCCAAATTCACAGTCTGTGCAGGAGATTTCCGAAATATCATCCGGGGACACAGGAAAATCATCGCACAGAATAGATCCGCATCCGAGCATCTCTACGGCTATTTCTGAAACTAACGAACGCGGAAGTCGACAGCGTTCTACTGCTTCAGAAACCTTTGCGATCTCAGAAGACGCGACCAACAACAGCCACCCCTCACAAGCGACAACAACAGACGACTCGATCTTAAGCCTACGAGATCCGAATTCGCAGTCAACTAGGCAGAGTTGTCCAGATCCTTGGAAAGAAGGCAAGACTCACCTTGAAGATCCTATAGGAGACTCTACAAGGTCGGACAGCTCATCAATCCTTGCCAGTCGAGTACAGTTGCCGGATACTTTGGACTCTCGAGAGCCTCCCAAGCCACCATCGAGTTCAGAAGACGTTATGTCTGACACGGCCCCAATAGATAGTGGCTTACCTGAAGCCATGCAACCATTGCGGATCAGAGCAACGCTCAAGAGAATCCGTGAAGAAGGTGAGGCGAAGAGAGTGGCGGCACGTAGTGGAAAGCGGCAGCATTCCGAACCTTCTACGTCCCGAGCGTCCCCATCGTTGGCTCGAGATGATCGTGAAGACTCCCAAGTGACGACCACCGTCAGGCCGTCAACGCTGGTCCCGGGCAAACCCGAGCAACCGCAAATGTCGGCTGCTGGAGGGTCTCCAGCTCCAAGCCGCGTTGAGCAACCAAGACCGCCAGTGTCGGCTGCGAAACCCTCACTCTCCGTGACGAGAGATGAGCTTCATGTGCGTGTGCAGTCACCTGTTGCTGCACTGTCATCGCGTTCCACAGCATCACCCTCCATCATTCCAGCGAAAGCTCCCCATCAAATTCAAGAAGAGCCATCGCGACTAGAGATTCAACCGTCCATGATTCTGAAGGAGATTGCGTTGCCAGCGCGCAATCCCCAGTCGGCTCCTCACACTCCAACCACTCCGAGTAAGCTCTCGATGCATGAAGAGGCATCTCAACCGCAGAGTCAGACGACCACTCTCAAAGTGAGGAACTTGGGTCCAAGGGAATTTATCGTTACTCTACCCATGCAACCTCGTATATTGAGTCAGTACGTGGATACCATCAAGTACTATTCACAAGCCATAAGCAGAAACATAACCGAGGAAACAATTGGCGAAGATGTGGTGGAGAAACTGAATACACTTCTCTGTCGACTTGGCAACGTGACTACTCATATAGGTCTCGAAGGTGGAGGGCCAAGTAGCCAGGAAGAGGTGAACCATGAGGAAGAGGCGCTTTATGCTGAGCTTTCCAGCGAGAAATTCAAATTCCTGGGACACCTTTTGGCCCTTACTAAGGAAAGTCACATACGAATTGCAGTGGTCGCAAAGCCAGGTCATCTTCTTGACATCATCGAGGTATTCTTGAGAGGAAAGAATGTGTCGTATTCAAGACTGGACACGCAGACAAAAGCACTCGAACCGCTGGATCGAGAAACACCTGGATTGCAGACTGTGAGCATCATACCTTCAGAGGGGTCGATCGCTGTTCCGCCTGTGGACCTGATCATCGCGTTTGACGAGACTTTTGATGCGAAAGATACCCATATCACGAATTTGCGAGCGCAGAGGAGAAGCGGTGTTGAGTTGTGTCCCGTGATTCGACTCGTTGTGTATAGCTCTGTCGAGCACTTGGATCTGTGCTTAGCGCGCTCGCTAGAGCCCGTCGACAGAATTCGCAAACTGATTTTCTGCGTTTGGCATACACAACGTTCCGTTGGTCAACTCGAGCCTGACGAACCTGGTACAGCAGCCTGTGCTCAAGAGGTCTTTGACTTCTTCAGATCTGACCGTAACACAACCGCTTGGACTCTAGCAAACATCCGTCCAATCGAAAATCTGCCCATTATGGATTCCGATTCGTCCTTGTCCGACGCTATATCTAACATCTCAGATGTCTACAAGCCCGAAGGAGCTCCTAAGTACTATCCCAATCCGGTCCAGCCGGTAATCACGAACCCAAATGCCGGGAGACGTCCTTTCGTAAGCCCGCATACTTTGACATGATGTGTGCCACTCGACATGCTGATTCTCTACAGGACCTCGAGTATGGCGACTCGTTAGACGTCCAGGCCAAGAAGCGGAAGATGCTTGCAGACTACAATGCAGGCCGACTCAACCGTCCTGTGAGCACTCAACACACTCTTACCTTTTCTGTGTCACTCACACCTTACAGCCCACCATCGAAAGCCTCACGGCACAGATTCGAGAACACGAGGTCACCGAAAAGCTGTGGGAAGGCGAGAAGAAGCGAATGAACGAGAACATCAAGAGCCTTGAATACTGGCGCGAGCGCCGCCAGAACGACTACGAAGAACTGCGCGAGAAAGCCGGTGACCGCTGGGCTACGATCCAAGAGCAAGCCGCCGAGCTTGAGCAAGCCAAGAAAACCATTGGCAAAGCGCGGACGGACATCGCAGGCCTCAAAGGCGAGCGCGCCGCCCTCCAGAAAGAACTCACCGCCGTCCGCCTCGAGCTCGTCAACCACCCCGACCCGGCGACCCGCGACGCCGCCGCCAAAGACGCCCGCATCCGCGACCTCGAAGCCGAGGTCCGCGCCAAGGACAAAAAAGTCGACAACCTGACCAAAGACTGGGAGCTCACCAAGCGCCTCTGGACCGACGCCTCCGCCGCCGCCGGCACCGCCGCCCGCGACCTCGCCGCCCTCGAAGCCCAGCAGCCCGACCTCCGCCGCCGCGCCGCGGAGAACAAGGCCCGGCGGCGGGAGCTGATCAACGACCCCACGATCGGGGCCCTGCGGAAGGAAGTCTGCGCCCTCAAGGCGACGGTCCGGGCCCGCGAGGACCTGGTGCGGCGCAAGGAGGAGCAGATCGCGGACCTGAAGCGCGGCCGGGGCGGCGTGCAGACGCGCGGGTCGAGCGCGCAGCCCCGGTCCCCCCGCGGCGGGAGCCGGGGCGCGAGCCCTGCGGCCGGCATGCTGGGCGGGGGCGCGAAGGGGGCCAGCGGGCTGAGCAGCCGGTTCCATCTCGACGGGTAGCGGGTGCTTTTCGGGCGACCCTTTTTTGACCGGGGGGGGGGGGACGATACCCGTTGCTCGTGGTGGCGGGGGACTGTGTGTGTGTGTTCTCGTCGGGGGATGATGGGTGCGTCGGTCGGGGGTCGCTGCGACGATGTATACGTGTGCCGCTTGGCGTTGGGGGCGATTGCGGTACTCTGCCAGACATCGTGACCGGGGTGCGGTAGCTGGGGTCGTAGAAGTAGTGAAACACAGATTGCTACCTAGTTGATTTCCTGCGCGCGCGTCGGTCAGCATTGACGGACTGCTTCTCCTCTCCCATTGCAGATCGGGCGCCGGGGACGATTTCGTTTCCAGACTACAAAAGCAGCTGGCACGCGCGCGGAAAAACACGCACACACGTCACGGCACAGTGAGTACATACTCCCGAACGGCGCTGATATCACTGATCCATATCATTCATCCCAACATCTACCTCAACCGGCAACGGTACTCTCCGCAGCCGGCACCATACACGTGGAACAAAAATACCAGATCTATCGATTCGCGCCACGATCCTCCGTCGAAACAGTTCCCCCCAAAAAATATGCCCTCGACGCCGCTGATGCACGCCCCCGATCCACTCCAATCCAATCCAATCCAAGCGGGCAAAAGTCCCGGTCCAAAAAATTCCCACGCGACCCCCATGCGCTCATGCCGCGTGCACCGCGTTCGAAAAGGGGAAAAATGCTCGAGGGGGCCAAGGGTCGGAATGCGGTCGTGGGGATACCCTCTTTGTCATGCGTGCGTGCGGGAATGGATCGAGATGCCCGGTATGTATATATGCTCATATGGGGGGTGTGTAGCGAGATAGGTACGGGGGCGACGAGGGCCGGACGGAGCGCTGGGGGACGGAGGGTCCTTATCGCCGCAGGCTGTCCACGCTGTCGATGCTGCTTTCGCCGGAGAGCGGGCTTCTGCTGCTGAGGGGTTGGTCGGTGGGGGAGCGGCGGGCGGAGCGGGTGGCGAGGTCCATTTGGCGCTTGGTGTGTTGGTGCATTAGCCTGGGGGGGGGGGGTTGAGTCAGCTGGGGGTTGCTTGGAAGGAGGGGGGTTGGAAGAAGGGGGGTTGGAAGGGAGCTGTGGTCTTGTGCGGTGAGGACGGAGGAGGGTTGGGGATGGGGGTGTGGTGGGCATGAGTGGCTCGGTGGCGGCGCGCGCGGAGATGGGTGGGGAGGGAAGGGGTCAGAGCGTACCGTGAATACGAGGTTACGGATTCCAGGGGGTTGTCGAGGTCGTAGTGGGCGGCGAAGGATTCTTGGGGGGTGGAGTCCGTGGCGAAGGTGGTGGGGATTGGGGAGGCCATTGCGGTTGAGGGCTGAGGGATGGATTGGTTTGCAGATGATGGTCGATGGTTGTTGGATTATATAGAGTTGGGGAGGAGGAGGGGGTGGAAAAGGGGGAGTGAGCGATGACGGGTTGCGGTTCGAATGTAAGATGATATACTGACTGTACTCGTACTTACAGCTTTTGCCCCTCGTCAGCTCAGGTGCGCGCAGGGCAAGAAGCTCACGTATTAATTATGAATTTATGCAGGTCCGGATGATTCCCCCGTTCGGCCCCTCGGGCTAATCGCTCAGGGTCTCACGTTAGGCTTGACCTGCCACGCACGGTCCAGCGATGACGCGCTAACTGACGGCATGATCTGCACGGCCCTAACCCATCCGAGCATGGCATCGCTCGACCCTGATGAGTCAGCAGTGTCACACGGCGGGATTGGCTGATCACAAACGCCGTTGCCGTCACACGGACAGGGGTTGCGGCCAGGATTGAACATCGGATTGGCGATCCTGCATCATACATACATCATACGTCGTCCGTCATCCCATCAGGCCTATGCCCTATCATGACTCGGGTCATCCTCCAGACTTGATCTGTCCCGACCCTGCTCTCGATATGGAACTTGGCATCCATCGTGACCGCATGACGATGTGCCGCGTTGGGATCGAAGATGCATCTGAGATGAGCGACGACCGTGTCGGGCATGGGGGAATTGATGGCGATCATGCTCGGATTCGGAGGGCATCATGTGGGGAAGTGCCAGACGCCAACATCGTTTACTGCAGGATGATAATCAATCCGACTGCCAGCGATGAGAGCAGACCTGCTGGTGAGCGGCGGGAAAATCTTGTCGCGGACCCAGGATCCGGCTCCATCACCATTGCTCGTCTGGAGGGTGAACTTGACAGCCGCTATCATCGTTGCTTACGAGTGTTGGGTAGAAGCGGGAAGCTGGAGGAGTATTCAGTCGTGTTCTGCAATCCAAGCGCGCATCATTGCCATTGGAGAGGTCGAGGAGCGGTGATGCGTCACAACTCATAGCAGCCGTGGAATTACAGTCATTATTTCTGTCTTGCGGCTGTTCGCGTGCTTCATTGGTGGTCTCGAGGCTGGAGATCAAGCCGAACAATGAAATGTGCGGTGGTGAGCAGAGGAGGAGAGATACTGCAACCTGATGTCGCCAGAGGACACTAAGGGAGGATTAGGAAAGGAGAGCAACCTTGTTTGGAAGGAAGATGCATGGCCACTGTCATGCTAAGGTACTATCGCTAACCCAGTAGCTTGTCTCGCTTGTTTCTCTCTTGTGCTTGGCTCCTGCCGTCATCGTATGATTGGGACTGCAAGCAGCTCTAGAGTCCCGTTTCCGCATGTCCGTGTATATAATGTACTCTGCCATGGAATTAGCCCAGTCTGACGACATGATGCGAAAATAGTCGCTTTCTTTCCTTGGAGGGCAATCGTCGCCCTGTCATCCACCACGCACCGACAGTGCTTCCTGCCGCCTGCGGCCCCCACAAAATATCCTGCAACGGTCGAATACGTGCCGACTTAGTCTCTGCAAATCGTGGGCCCAACCTCCCGTCATGACGTCCGTAACCCGCACAACCCTGCTCTCCCCACATGTGGTCAGATGTTCTGCGCTTTCCGTCCACGAGGACGGTCACCCCTCGCCCACCCGCCGCCTTGAATCGATCCTCTGCTCTGGAGACAATCAACGGCACACAATTCGTACCGCTCCTCGGTCTCGACCTTCCCAAGTCTCATGCCGTGACTCGATCCACAAACCCCCACATTGGACTTCCATTTCATCAGGAACAGCCATGGTCTGACGAGAAGCATAAAAGAAAAGTGATCCCGAGTCCGAAAAGCCGATCCATCATACAGACGAGATGTATGCAATGACTTGATTGAGATTCCTGTCGCGCACCTGGTTCCAGATTTGGATTCTTTCAGTCCGACACCAGTTTGGTGATAGATGACCATTCGTTCACCCCCTGCAACAAGTCACATTTCTTAAATTTTCCACCACCCACTTTGGGTATGCTCAACGACTTCGATCCCGTGCAGCGAGCCTGGATGGAGATCAGAGATGACCGCGGACTTTCACAGAGTCTTGGGCAAGCACTAGCAAGCAGCATGTGCTGAGCTGCTTTCTCGAAGTACAGCTACCAGATGTACCACTCCACTTGATTTGATCTCATCTTCGACATCTGGTATGATAAGACGAGACGCTTTACACAGGTAGAGTAATGCAAGGCGTGACTCTCCTTGCGTCTAGTGCCCGCTGATCCCTCTTCTCCTCCATCGTTGACAGTGCCGAGTGTGGATGTATGCTCAGGGCCCCACGCTTGCTCGGATCCACCCAGTGCACGCTGGTACGTCTCCTCGCCCTCAATGCGCAGTTCACGGAAAGCATCATCAATGTCTACGCCGTAGTCTTCGGTTGCACGGGGAACTTTGACAATGGAGACTCGGTGTGTACATTGATCGGCATAGAGGAGCAAGACGCTGCTGCATCAGCCAGCCATATTTCCGGCCTCAGCCCTACAGCTCAGCCCTACGCTAGCGTGCTGCGAGTATCTTATGGAGGAAGAGGGTGGTGGCGCCAGTGGGGGATGGACATGTAAGGGGAGTACGAGTCATGAAATTATTACTTTCCAAGTCGTCAGTTCGCAGTGATATTCAGTAACAAACACGAACAGTCTTACGTTCTCAAGCCCATTCCATACGTACTGTGCAAACATCACTCAGTCTTCAGACACGAGGGTGAGATGTCTCCTTGTCTTGTTACTCCTGTTGCGATCCGAACGCTGCGATCTCTTCCCCTTGACCTTCTCATCTTTGCGCCACCGCCATCCTAGCCCGCAGCTTGATCTCTTTTTGCTTCCGTCTTTCTTGCCCCTTAGTGCATGTCCCACCCGGGACTTCGCTGAGTTCATCCCTTCTTTCACCGAAAGACCTGAATCCTGTTCTTAGAGGTCCTCTCCAAGTGACCATTGAGGCACATCAAGTTCCGGAGCCGCAAAGCGATCGAGGCGGAGCGACCCTATCCTTTGCACCAGAGAGATTTTCCGGCCGCCTCTCGGACCTCTCAAACCCATCTCGCGCACACACCTCGCAGAAGTGGTCTGGAACGACTTCCATATACGCCGGCTCGTCCGAGAAACACGGTCACTTCTGGGCTGTCGTGCAGCGGCTGGGATAGACGAATACTTGAGACCGGGGCATGATACACGGCTGGCGATGTGGATGTGCCACAAAATGGCAATGGCACGACGGCCAACGGCCAACGGCCAACGGCCATCAACATCTGCCGTGGAATTTCTCATGGCCTGACATACCTGCGGTGATCGCAACAGGCACTCCTGTCCCTCGCTTCAACGGGGACAAGTCCCATTGCAAGTGGTCTTCAAACAATTCCAGCAAAAGTCCGTCTTGCACTGCCAACATTTCATATGGAGACATCCCGCCGTCTTCTCTATCAGATGTCGGCAACGCGGACAATGTTTCCACCCCTTCTTCTTCCCTATCGCCTCCACCTTCTGCGTATCTTTGTCTTCCGCGCAGAGGCTGCCGGGATGTTCCCGCGCTCGACAGTGTCGGCACGTCCGTCCTCGGCACCTGCACACGCCAATGTCGCCGTGTATGTCCCGTGGCGGTACGAAGGCGCCGCATGTACGGTTGCTGCAGTAGAGCGGATCCGGGGTCGTGAGTTCGAGCTCGAGCATGGTGTATTCCGCCACGAAGGCGGCGCCGAGCTGCCGGGACACGAGGTTGAGCGGAAGTACGCGCTTGCAGCAGTGCGGCTGGCGCTTCTCTTTCATCGCCCGCTGGAACAGTTCTGGAGACGTCGGCTGTCAGTCCGCGGCGAGGAGAGTCCTGATGTGATGGAAGGGTGGCCTTACCTGCTAAACAACCTCGGCAGTAGAAGTGCTCGCATGGGCGGACCAGCTGATTCTTCGGGAAAGAATCGGTACAGGAGACACATTCACCCTCGTCACCTTGTTCCGCCTTCTTCTGCCACACGCTGATCTCGGTCCGCGTCTTCTCGTCTTCTCTCGCCGCCCGTTTCTTCTCTTCCTCGTGGACATTTTTGGCCAACGCTCTGTCGTTCGACGTTCGGGGCTGTGACTGCTGGGTGCCGGTCCGGACGTGATCCATTGGGCTTCCACCGTAGATGGATCCTGCGATTGATCTCTGTTCCCCATAACTAGTCATTGGCGGAACAGTAAGAAATTCGAGAGCATCCTCCCGTTCCATCTGGGCCTGTAGCTGCTCTGCATATTCGTGGTCCGATAGAATCGCACGATCCGAATCGCTCAGTCGAGCTGCGAGTTCTCCGTCTGCGCGCAAGACGGCTTCTTGTGCCCAGTGGTCCTGTCGCGCATGCTCGGCCTCCGCCACCGCTCGTCGATCTGGACCCAGCACTGCCCGAATCTCTTCCTGCAGCCATTCCGTCTCGAGTATCTCTTGTCGTTCTGCCATTTCCCTGTCCTCCTGCAGCTGCAGCTGCATCGCCATGCGCCGACTGAGTTCATATCCATCTCTCTGAGCCTGGGTCTCCTCTTCAAGCGACAAAGCCAAAAGCAGAGTCTCGTCTTCCGGCCAGCTTTGCCGCATGGCTCGCTCAAGCTGTCCCAGTGGATCGCATTCTTGATCAACTCTCGGTCGCTGCTGCTGCTGCGCTTCTTGAGGATAAGGGAAGAGAGGTTCTCTGAGGCTTTGACGCAAGGATTCTGACAAGGGGGGTGGCTCATGTTCGTGCGAGGACACGAACGGAGCAGGTATGGGTGACGCGACTTTGGCCCGAAGCTTTGCGAGTTCGCAGGCACCGTCGCTATGAGAAGGGGATCGGTGGATTTTCAGACTCTGTTGGAGTCTCCGCACAATGTGCCTTTTCGAAGACCCCGACGATAGCGATGATCGTGGGGTCTTTGTGGACGTCAGACTTGCTGATGACAAGCCTGCCCCCAGCGAGGTAGCGGCCGATTTCGAAGAGTTAGCGGAGCTGACTCGCGAATGGTCCTTAGTTCGATCAGGTGAGGCTTGATTTGTGGCATCGTCCGTAGATTTCGCTCCGAAGAACCATCTCCCGAGTCCTGGCGCCATCCATGACTGGACAACATTGCCTATGTATGCAAATCTCCCCCGTGGAACCTGAGACGATTGATCGTTCCCCCCGCCAACGCCCTCGGTAGCGCCTTCTTTGCGGGCCATACTCGTAGGAGAACCCGTTCGTAAAACCTCAACCCTCGCATACACCTCCACAGGCTCTTCCGGTATGTGTCTTGAACCCTTGTGCACCGGCTGCGCCGAATGCTGCGTCCAGACCGGGGAGGATCCCGTCGACTCGCCGTAAGTACCCAGACCGGCATCGCCGGAAACTTCCTGCTCCATGTCCACACGCTGCCCGTGCCGCCGCGAGCCACCACTCCGGCCTGAAGGCCCAGGTTCAAACCCAGTCTCCCGGTACGCATAAGAGCTCGTGAACGGATTCCAAACGGGCTCCTCGTCCCCGGCCCCAGTGACGCCGGACCAGGCAGGCGTGCGCGCGGGCCGGGAACCATATCCAG
Source organism: Platismatia glauca (assembly GCA_963556305.1). Taxonomy (NCBI): domain Eukaryota; kingdom Fungi; phylum Ascomycota; class Lecanoromycetes; order Lecanorales; family Parmeliaceae; genus Platismatia; species Platismatia glauca. The sequence goes on from OY745778.1 coordinate 688,406, forward strand.
GTCCGACCGTCGCGGCGTCCCGCGGCCTCGTCCCCTGCCCTTTATCCACGGCGTCCCGACCGGCATCGCGAATGTCCCGAAGCGCTACATCGATATCCTCAATCTGGCGTCTGAACTCCGCCTCCTCCTCCTCATCCCGCGCCGTCGCCGTCGCCTTCCCCTTCGTCCCGGCAGCCCGTCTCGCCTTCTCCTCCCACAGCTCCAATCGCGACTTCTGCAGCGCCTCGGTCAGGGTCTCCCGGGTTTCTGTTCGCATGGCGACTCGGCGCAGTGGAAATCACACGGGACTCGTCCGGCCGCAAAACGCATCGCTGGGCGTTTGGGTGGATGTGACGTTGCTGATTGCCCCGGCGGACGACTGCCTGAGGCTCTAGTACATGAGCGTGAGGCGAAGACATGGTGATCTTGCAGCCCTCAGCCTCGCGCTGCCACGGCCCCACGTGAGGTCATTGGTCTCGCTTGTTTGAATGGATTCGTCTTAGCGCATGCAGGTGTCCCTTTGCGGCCACTCATCGCGAGAATGAGTAAGCATTTTCCACGTCCATCAATTAGTAAGCGCCATGAACGTCAATCATGGACGATGGACGCGCTGGAATTCGTTGGCAGATTCATCCGCGATGAGAGTTCGATCCAGCGTGTACGAATGAGTTCCATCATCGGGTTAATCACTATATACCTAGAATCGCAACGAAAGATATTGGAATGACAGTACTTCAGATAACTTCAATTCTGCTGCGGAATTCGACAGATCAAGCACTCGACAGTTCAAGCGGAAGTGCTGGTTCAAAGCGCACGCAGGGATGAAACATCGAACGGCAACTACAAGTCACAAACTCTGACGGCCAGTATTGACGGAGAGGCATGAAGGCATGATCACTACCATATCGCGTTACATGCAGCCCCTCATTCTTCCGAAGCCTTTAATACTTCGACCCTCCCACGGCCCCGAAACTGCCTTTTGGATACGTCAGACAGCTCCCGTTTGCCGTGCTACGCAAATATCGGAGTCAGCATAGCTTGTTCGAGGCAGAAAAGAAATGTAATTCTGCTCCAAAACATGTCTTGTGACTCGAGTTCCGTTGAAAATAGAAAGGATCAGCTCCGAAATGTTCGTACCTGGCGTGCCGGAGCAGGGCATTTTGAACCTACGCAGCAGTTGATGACACCAGTGTTGCATTGCCCATAACTATTCGCTGCGTTATCGTTAGGATAGGTGTACGCTGCACCCGCACAAGGTTCGAAAAAGGGGGCAGCAGGCCCGTTCGGAACGCCTTGTTCTGGGTTGTAGCAGATAGGACCGGGACCTTGGTTACCGCAGGTGTGGCCGTCATTGAAGAGTGCTGGTGGCGAGAGTCAGTGTGCAAAAATGGGGGGAGACAGCGTGGATAAGGAAGCCAAGGCGTACGAATGTTACAGCCGGTCACGGTGACACCTGAGCAGGAGCAGGAGATGGGGACAGAAAAGCCATCAACGTAACTAATGTCCACGTCGGGAACGTAATTAGGAGAAGAGTAGCTCGCTTCGATCTTGGAACCGTCGGGGTCGTATGTCTTGCCGATGGTGATGCGTCCAGCCCAGTTGGAGGGGAAGAGCACCTTGGTCGAAGAGGTGAGCACACCAGATCCAGGATTGCCTACTGGCGTCGGTGCGCCTGCGTTGGAGCCGTAGAAGATGGAGAGTGGCACGCCGAAAGAGTTGACCACGCTGATGGTGAGGTCTGGGCCGCCTGCGAAGGCGGGTGCGGGTCCGGCGTGAGGCGGCCTGGTGGCTAGAGGATCGATGGCACCTCCGGAGGCAGTGCCGAGGACGACGGAAGTAGGTACTGCTTTTGGGGCTCGAGCAACCATGGCTGGCTCCTCGGCGAAGGCCGGGATCGCAAGAGCGAGGGCCCAAGCGGCGATGTGGGTCGACGTGAACATACTGTAGCCGAGTATGGTGGGTATTGATGGGAGTAGTAGCGCTGTAGTGGAGGGCAAATTTGAGTCCTTGTTAGAATCTAATAAAAGATGAGGAAGCTGGAGACACGTCAAGGAGATTCACCGACGTATATGGCTCCCATATTCTTCTACATATACCGAGAATTTGTTTGCTACTCCAGCGTGATGAACGGTCCCTTTTAATCGTCTTCACATTTTTTAAAATCATAGAAGCACATGCTGCAATTTCTCTTGCTTATCTTGGCCATATCGCCTCCAGGTGTGGAGGACTGTGCGCGGTAGAAGTGAAGGATAAGGCGAAATTCAAAATCTGGCGAATGAGAGCTCAAAGAGAGGCTTTGCAAAGACTTTGAAGACACCCTATCGTCCTCCACACACACCCTTTGTCAAAGTTGTAAATTGGTGTCGCTGTCCTCAGGATGCAACCCAGAGGTATGAACGCGGTGGACCAGGTGAGGCTTGGCAAAGAGAGTGCAAATTAGACTACAGCATAACCTTTTGACTGGCCCGAGTCGCATGAAAATGGGCATACGTGACTTAAAAGGTTGACACCCAAACGGCACTTACAGTTTGGTGAGCGCCATTCGGGGACCTTTTTCGGAGATGATTCGAAGCAAATCACCCGCCGGTAAATTTGTCACAGGATTGAAAGCGCCGGCCTGGACTAGACTCTCACAGTGGTCCACGTTTCCCCCTGCAGGGCCAGGTTATGTGAGTGGAGAACGGCAATCGCAAAGCTAGCAACAGAGCTCCGGGGGCACAAGGAGCGTCATTGCCAATTTTCAATACAGCGGTCCAGTATCAAGACAATATTGTGCTTTTCGAGGGTTTGTAAGTCTCGGGCCTTGAAGATGGAATTCTGGAGGCTATGGTGTCCTGGCACGAGAGAGCAATTGCTCGAGATATGACATCTTCCAGTGAACCAAGTGTTTTGCATACGCTCGCACTTGTTCTAGCGTAACTCATAGAAGATGGAAGTCACTCTCACCTGACAACACCTTTCATCTTTTAGATGTAGCGATCACCAGGCACCCGAGGACTTGCTCCAGGAGTCGACGTTGTAGCCTGCCACATTTGGATCGCACCGGGGATCACCGACGATCTCCCACCAAAAAACCCACGTTCGAGACTCTCCCCTGGTTCCTGGGCTTCGACAGATGGCTGCCGAAACAAAAGCTGGAAAATCCCGGGAAATTTCGAGCACGCATCGCTACCCAAGCGTTGGCCACGATTGCGCGGCCCAAAATTATGATGCTCTTTCACTATCACCTCGGTAATGCAGGCTGCTTTCCTTAGCTCATTATGGTGACTGCTATGTCTTTGGCTTGTACTGAAAAGCCTGTGAAGCATGAGCCTGGGTAAGGCAGTTCGGGAAGGCTGCCCGGGTATCACAAGCTTTTGTGGTACGCGGAAAGCTTTGAGACTTTATTTCTGCCCTAGGTGCGTATGTTGTGGTGCGAAGGCTTGACAGGGAGCGGTGATGGGGGATTGGGGGTCCAGGGAGACCGAGCCCCGCCGAACTTTTTGTTAGCTTGATGAATGAGTCGGTCATAGATATCTAGCAACTCCTGCAAAACAGCCGAGACATGCGTCACAGATTCGACACAACGATCCGTTCTGCGGTCTTTGATGGCGTTCCTAGAGCTGCAGGAAGCAGGTAGGTATGTTGTGGTTTTTAGGAAGACGTTACTCGAGAGGCGACCAGGCTTGAACTTTTGGCGCAGGTAGATAGGTGATGGAGTCAACGATGTCAAACAGGAGCTAGATGCCATATCCTCTGGCTGTATAGCAGCATGTCTCCTCACATAATGTGAGCAAGTGTGAAGAGATGTCGTCTGGGAGCACCAACCATGTCTCCCAAAGGCGCCACCCTTAGTGGCTTTTAGGGCCCGCTCAGGATCACGGCTCCCCGCGTTTTAGGGCAGCTTAGCACCCACCTCTCGAAGGAATAAAGGAAATTTGAGGGCAGCTTCCAGCACCTCCTCCCAACTTCCTCGACTGCTGTCTTCGCACCTGAGGATCTTTGACGCTGGTGTAGCTCGGGAAGATCATGATGAAGATTGTCTGACTACGAAGAATGCTGTCCGAACAGACGAACATCTAGCCAGAGAAGCAAGCTGGATTCTATGAGTGCGACAACGGCCTCGAAGATAAAACAGTCTACCGGCTTGGTATGTCACTACCTTACCACAACAACAATCTCTCTCCATGCTCGGACTTCTGCTTCTCCTAGTCCTCCAGGTTCATGGGTGGAATAGGCGTAGGGCTGGCAATTGGGACCGACGGGAATTAAAAATATCAGCCCTAGGTTGTGTACAATATAAAGTAGGATCTGAATTCAGCTGGTGGAATCGCGACTTCGGCCGATTCATCGATCGACGTCTTTCGTACACGCACCAGCATAATCTTCAATCCAGAAAGGTTGAAAGTCACTACCAGATAATAAGCTTTCTCTTCACCGTTGGTCGTTTTCTGTTTCCTGCATACAGTCCATTGACGCATCCCCGCGTTCGACGCGGAGTGCATACACCCCTCGACTCTGTCATATTCTACAGCCGCGTCGGCAGAGAAAAGGATGAAATGTCTCTGAATCTTTCCTTCTTCAATATCAACTATGCAAATGTACACGAATACTATCGAATATCAAAGCGGCGAGAGAGGCAAGTATGGATGGTCAACGACAAGAAGAAAATGAGATGTAATACCTACCTCAGAGATGAGATCATACACAGCAGTTTGAGGGACCGTGCGATGTATCGTAAAAGCGGGCCTATGTTATCGATGAAAGCTTGCTTTATCTATCATTCGTCGGGTGCTTTTCGATTGGCCCCCGCCCTTCTGCCTTATCTACCAGGCAGCTAGCAGGTGCGTGGGTGGCAAAGGTACGTTAGTATGATCTATCGATTTCTGCACAAGTCGATTTCGCGGTCCCAATTGAGCAGTCCTGCGAATGAATAATTGCTCACCCTCAACTGTTTCGAGCACGACTTTATCAGTACCTACTTATACCTGCCACACAACGACACCCCTTGCAATCCGCAGTACACATGTCGTCTCGGAAAGCAGGAAAGAATTCACTATTGAAGTACTCTACCTACTTGATGGCAGTGGAAATGAGGTCACGCCTTAGATTCGAGGCAAGTCTTCGACGAGTGGCATCATCTTTGGGCAGTTGGTGAATGTCAATACCTTAGTTAGGTACTCCTTCTCCATTTTAAGTTCAGCAGTACCTAAGAGCGCTATTGAACCCGACAAGGTCTATGTACCTCTCTGCCTCCGCCTACCTACAACAACCTGCAAGAAGGGATCTGGAAGGTGTGGCGAAGGAAACCCCGTGGTATTCCTCCCGTACCCTTCTCGTACCCCGGATTAGACATTTCTCAAGCACGATGCCGCCATATGCCGTCACCAATGAAAAGATCTGCTACGCCAATGCGCGCACAGACCAGATTCAGTGGAGCCCGAAATACTCCGTGGAGCATTGTGGCTGGTCTGGTGGAGAAAGCTTTCTGGGAGATGTGCTTCGCTGTCGACGCATGTCATCATCGCCTTTGCTTCCGCTTCTCATCCGCTCCATGCCATGAGGGCCCCCACCTATAAAAAGGACAGCAGACCCCAGACATCATCCCTACTCCGCTTACTCTCGTCGTATCGCCCCAACTAGTCCTTTGACAAGAGAATGCGCGTCCAATCCCATTGGCTCTTGAGCTTGCTCTTCGTCGCCCCAGGAACTGCCTACGTCTTCTTCCCCCCGGCCGGCCTGAAGCCACGCTACCTCGCCACCGGCTCGAGTCTCTCACCGATCTCGACTGCTCCACCGCCCTATCCCACGGCCAGTGGAACCGCCATGCCCACCGGCTAAGCGCATTCCACATAATGCATTGACCATCTTTTCCTCCGGTGCGTGCTCTCGAACGCGAGTGCCTTTGTAGCAGTACCCGCTCCAAAGCCTTCAATCTTCTAATTCGTCGTGACAGATGCCGGTGGCGATTTGTGGGCGTGTTGGTGGCGCCTTGACTTGGGGAAACGCGGCGACACAGGCGTTTTATGCTTTTCCGCAATCGATGACTGATGACCGACTGTTCCAAAAGGAAGCCATCGGCCTACTTTGCTGGTGGTGCCTATTTAGACTAGGGGTAATGCTGGGTGCTGAGGGGTGGGGGATTGGAGGTCAGGTCACAAGAAGCTAGAGTATTTTACATACATAATAGAATACCTCGAACGAAAATCACCAGCTCCTCCAAAGTGAGATCCTGGAACACACGTGCATTGAGAAAACCCCCCCATCCCTCTTTCCCCTACGTTACACTGTCCACGCCGAACCACGGCCCTCTGCGCTCCAAGGATCCAGGCCAGACCGCAGTCGGCGAAGCCGCACCGATGAAATAGACCTCGCACTCCGCCTCCCCACCAACCTCCCCATCCCTCACTCAACACCCCGACACCAAACCCCCATCTCTCGCTCCACCACCCCCAAGTACGACATATTCCGCGAAAGGTGAACGGAATCCGATAAACAGATTCTCACCCAGTCGCGATTCCTTGGCGGCCGCAAGAACGATGGTCTTTCTTGCTCAGATAAGCTTAGCTTCTGTGTGGCGTATGACATCTTGCGGCGTATCGGACTATTGCGGGAGACGGAGGGATATGACGGGGCCCCTGCGGTGTAGGGGGCTTCCACCCTACTCTGATGTATATATACGAGAAGGCGTATGTGGCGAAAGTCGGTCTGGATAGCTTCATTTTTGGGGGAGCGTTCTGATTGGTCTGGTTGTTAGGTTGATTACGTAACTAGCATAGTCGGCCGCTGAGGCATGACTTCAGGATAGTATCTCAAGTATGAAGTAATCAATCAAATCAATCGATCAATCAATCATATGAGTGTATTAATATGGGAAACTGAACGACGAAGACAACGATTAGTGTAGGTAAAATCTGTTGACCCTATTTTAGACACGAATTGTCGCTGTGATGCGTCGCTACTTACGAGAGACCAGAAAGCCAGTAGAGTGTTTGAGGCAACTTCCTTCATCTCAAAATCAAGAAATTGGATTTCGACCCAGGTATTGGTTCCATGCCAGCAAGACGGATCGAATTCTTTGGTGTTGCGAGCATAGTGCTTACGTTCTCTGCGGAGCACTCTCTATGTCAAGTAGTCTAGGTAGCCGTATCTAGGGCTCACGTACGGCGGACATACATCCGCCCGCAACAATGAAAGCTGTCAGAGCATTAGTGAGGAGCCTTCAATAGATGGATATGGAACTACCCACGTAATGTAGCGTCTCTGGGCCTGAGAAATCCAGAGATCCAGAAGAATCCGGGGAAGGAGCGGGAGATGCGAGAGAACCCGGCGAAAACCCAAACGCTTGTCGCCTCTTTCTCGTGGGGGTGAAGATCCTCAGAAGATTGTCTGGATGAATGGTAGTCGCTAAAGAGTAAAGACTCCGAAGTAGCGACGAATCAGGCGTTCCTACCCAGCAATGCGGCATATTGGTGAGCTACCCTGCAGAATCCGTAAGCCGAGCTTGTGCGATACAATTCTATGAGACTCATCCAATGCCCAGATGTCTTTTGAAATTTCCATTGCAGGAGGTCGGCATAGAACACCGAGCAATGACCACAAATGCTGCCAGCTCATTCTGCCAGCTTGCAAAATGCGTCTCGTTCCGGCCGTCTCGCTATTGACCGTCGCATCGGTGTGTTCGTTCATTGTCGCGTGCCCGGCAGCAGGTATCATTCATCCAAGACCCAGAGGAGCATCAGCCGCGAATGAGCACAATGACTCTGGCAGGTCATCTATCAGCCATGACCAGGAGACACTTCACCGGCCATCACTGAGCACGGTCGGCTCAGTCGACAAGCGCGGTACAGACCCAGGCTTAGAGTTAGTCTTCTTCGAACCCAAAGATCTCCTCATACCTCTTCAAGCAGCAGCGGAAGCTCTCGAAGTACTCTACACCGGAATCGCTACCAATACCCGTGGACCGTGGGCCAACAACGCTCCACGAACCTGGATCAGAATGACGACTGGAACGATCGGGCTCCTCATGACGGCAACAGAAGGGACTACCGTCCCCTGGGGTTTCGTGACATGGTTTGCACTACAGATGCTGAGGTATACTGAGCTTGGTTACACGGGCATGTATACTGCAAATTATGTCAACCCGGCTGTGGGCAACGCTATCTGGGTTAGCTTGTATCAGTGTTCGATTGGACCACTCACAGATCCCGCGAGTGTTGGTGCGCCGGCAAAGGTAGCTTCCTGCCTGAATGCGAATGCTCAGGCTTGGTTTCCTACGCGCGGAGCACCCACGCGTTAAGTCGGTATGGTTTACGGGCTTTGCTCGAGAAAATGGTCGGGAATTTCATTTTCACAGAATGGACATTTGGGCTCGCAGGGCTGAGGACCCAGTAAATACGGATTTCTCCAGTTGAATGCGTACGTGAAGGATAGCTTTGGTGTCACATGCACCTATGGAAGCCCGGAAAATTATAATCGCAAGGAAGGAGAATTCCGTCCCGCTATTGCTACCTTGTCCTACCACTCTCATCCTATTCATACATAGCCTCCAGAATTGTCAGCATCCTGTTCCTCACATGCATCAGAATCTTTCAGCTTACCTTTCCTGGCTCCCTGAAAGAAGAACCTCACGATGAAAACCTGCAGCCCAGCCATGCAGACCATTAATCCACTCTCCACCACGCTGAAATTAAATATTCTGCTCTCTGTGCTCTTGACGGTGCTGAAGTTGCGGTTCTCGCGGGTCCGAAAGTATTTCTGATTGCGGTTGATGGTGGATAGATCGCGCGAGACTTTCATGATGGACTCCTCTAGAGCGGAGGTTTGTTCAGGGGAGGTGCCTTGTTTGGAAGGTAGGAGGGCGGAGGGAGACTCGTTTTCGACCTGCGGCGGTGAGGAGAGTCAGCGAGCGATCACGCATGTCTTTGATGTGGTGACATTGCAGCACAGTCTCGAAGGGCCATGAAACTGGCCGGGCTGGGAGCGTGCTTCTAGAACAGGGGCCCACGTACTGCAATTTCGAAGTCCACCATTTTCTCAGCGAACGTGCTCATTTCGTTGTTGAAGCAAAAGCTGTACTCGCCGGTCGTCTTGGCCGTGAATACAGAGTCTAGCTGCCGCTCTTTTGAATTCTCCATGATGACCTTCTCATCGGGTCCCATAACGCTGTAATCGACGTCGAAGGATCCGCCAGATTGGACCTGCGCCAAAGTGCTCGTGTTAGCTCCACGGACACCAATACGTAGCAATTGCTCAATGAGCAATGAAGGAGCGACTTACGGCGAAGTAGAAGGCAATCTTTGCCCCTTGTTGTTCCACATTGGAAAAAAAGCAGGCCTTTTCATTGGCTATAAGCTTGTAAGTTAGAGCTGTAGCAGAGGCATAGGAGAAGAAGAAGCAAGCCAAAAGGCCTGTCAATGCAAGGTACGTCCGCATCCCGCTTGGTAGATTGAGGGCGTGAGGTCGTTGCTCTCTTGACGTCTCACAAATTAAAAGTGTACGCAAATCTTCGCGCCGCGACGTCGCAAGTCTGAAGGCTTGGCATTCTCCTGACTCGCCACCATATCAAACCCGTCAAAGAAACTTGGCTCAACAAAGCCATTATGCAGAATCAGTGAGCTGGCATTGATCTCTATAAATATACGCTCGTACTGTCTATGGCATAGCGATCATCCTTGAGCTCTAGAGATTTGGAGAACGCCCATCGCCAACTTCATCGGACTGGCCCCTTTCATGGGCGATCTGTGCCGCTTGCAAATCGAAGAGGTTGTACCAAAGTCTTCGACTTCTACCACTCAGCCCTCGGTATGTTTACCGTGCTTTCAATACTCCTATGGCGATGTCCTATCTAAACAGTCGCCCACATGCTCATTCTTCGCTACATCACTCATCTCTTGCAAATCAGCATTGCAAAACCAGCAGCGAACCACGGTGTTCTCCTGTATTTCTCTCTGATCCAAACATTCATTGGCGTGAATTAGCCGGTCGATGTCATCAACAACAGGTCCCAGATTCAGATCACATGTAACACAAACGAAATCCGCTACACGAGATGGCGGACTCTCGTGGGGAACGCTCGGCGTCTCATTCGCCTTGATCATCGTATGAATGTCCTTGGCATAGCTAACACCTCTTTCGATCTCATGGTTCAAGGCAGCAATACTGGGTTCCGCAACATCAAGCCCCTCGAACGTCCTTTCCCATCCAGGGACTGTCATGACGTCGTCAACGACTGCAGAAGCTAGCTTTTCAATATTGCAAACCTCTTTCGCCATCTCATCGAGGACTTGCTCCGTGATACTTGTGAAACTGCCGTCCAAATCCTTCTTGACCCCTTTGGCAATGCTCTCACCCAACTCTTTGGGTAGTCTTTTGAGTTTGTACCCGACATATATGGCCGCAACAGGTCCGATGGCAGCATGAAGGAATGCCGCAGCAGTTGCCCCGCCAAATTTTGCAGCCAACAAATTAGCTGTTGCAGCAGTCGCGCTCACACAGACCATCTTGTGCGTAACTACTGTGACAAGCATGCGAAGCGTTTCCGAGGTCAAGATCTTCGACAAGATGACTGTGATGTGTGCCGCGAACGCTTTGATCAGAATCGCTCCAACAATCGAGCCTATCACGGCCCCGGTCGATGTCCCGGCAGTGGCAGCAGCAGTGTGCTGCGTGGCGGCAGTGACTCCGTGCTGGACCGCAACGGTGGTATGAACACTTGCATGTTGGGTGATAGCGTGCGTAATAATGTGTGTCATTTTATCGCGCGCGGTTTTGATACCCTTTTCCTCCAGCTGTGTTGCAATATGAACGACAAGGCTTTTGCGCACAACCCCGTCCTCGACGAGACGACCCAAGAAATACTCTCTTAAATCGTCGGAACAGGACTCGATCATGGCACCATATCTTTTTGCAATTATTCCGGCAACAGGCTCCGACAGCCCGGAGTCGAGCGCATGGCTGTTGTATGATTTGTTGCGGATGAAACGCTGGAAGACATTTACAAAGGTCGGCAAGCTATCGCTATCCAGGATGTGCGTTCGGGGGCAGCCATTTCCCCAGTCGTCTGTCTCTACAATAGACAGACAGACTCTTCGACCCTGGCCAGCGATATAGGCGTGTACCTCTTGTTGGACGCCGTGAAGGAAGTCAGGTTTTCGCTCTCCAAGGCGGCCGAGAAGTTCCGCCAGTGAAATTGACGACGTGGCCGCATCTTCGTCCAAGTCGATTGGCGAGGTCAGAAAGCTGTTAGGCATGCTTCTGTCCCTGGTTTGCGCTATCTCGTGTTCCCAGAATTATCGGAGAAGGCTGCTATGATTGTGAAAGGGTGACGACGGTACTGTATATAGATCCGAATGTACGTTTCACGAATGTGTGTTCGAGGTACTTGTAAAGTAGCTGAATGGATGATAAGACAGAGCCGAGGGCGAGTCTTTCTCTGAAACAGCCTCGTGACAATGCAAGGGGCTGAATTAGACGCTAAAAGCGTCACGGCTTATCGACGAGAATTCAACTTTCCATCTGATCTTCTCAAGCCGCACGCACCAGGCAACAATATATTAATCCGCAACGCAAGATTTACTGCAGGTTTACGTACGATACCACAGGTACAATAGGAAACATTGATATTGCATAGGCTATGAGAACATACTCAAGAGTCGCATTGGAAGGCAATGAAAAGGCTGAGGAACATTACCCAGTCAAGCCTTGGCTGTGTTCTGGACAGCCCCCGTGCCTTGGCTCACTTGCTTATTGGCTTAATGCAAAGGGCGTCCGGTCTAGAGCGTCTTACTGGTTTCTCAGGCTGAGGAGTCGCCTGGAGCTGGCCCAACAAGGAAAGCGGCAAGCATGGGCATGAGATGTGTGCACACCCACACCTAAGTTTCCTGCATACACATACGGAGTATACTCCGTAGGTAGGGTTCGAACTGGCCCCCAAGACACGCTACTACGCTATTTTGGCCCCCAATCCAGCCTCATCGGTCAGTGGACAGGCCTGCATCATGGAATGCGAGCCAAAAGAACCCGGAAGCCATGAGCCAATAGGCTTTGAGACATTTTCGATCTTGCATAGCCTCTTCTTCCTGCTTCCCATTCACATCGTCTGGATCTTCGGAATACTGAACGTCATCTGCATCCTCATTGGGTAACATAATGTCTTTCCAGTGGAATATTCTTCTTACCTGTAATATGATACCGTGCGCAGAAGGTAGGTCTCTTGTACTAGGCTACTAAACCTGCTCAGAAATGACTCATTCATGTAGTTAGATGAGATGAGCCTATTCACATCGATGTTGCCAATACATACTGTTCCAATCTTCGTGAGGAAAGATTCCTACCTGAGTAGAAGGCCTTTTCAAATTCGGGGCCTTTGGGCTTGATTCCCTGGCAAGTTCCACCGACGGCGCCAGCGACATCTTGCCGACCTATTGAGGTACAATCATAGCCCATAGCCCATCACAGGAAAGTTGGCAAATATTTCGAGCCTCGTATGATTAGCGCGCTGTCGGCCGGGCAACGCGCGCTAGCCAGTCGATTGGCAACGAGATATTAGCGACGACATGGTAAAGCCTACGTCTTCTGAATACCCATTGAGCTATCTACAACGTATGCCCACATGAGGTGTGCAGGAATAGTAGATGTCACCATGAGTAGTTGAATATCATTATCGGAGCACACTCGTGACCTCTTGCGAACTTAATCACATCGGACAGCCCCGCTCTTCAAAGGCGCAATGAAAAACACCGTACCAGCATTTGCCAACTCGGTACATCGAACAACTCTAACAACACAAAGCTGATGGCGTTTCCCCGCAATTCTCTCCGTGCTTTTTTGCAGCACGCTAAGACGAACCTCTTCAAAGCAATTCATGAGGAGCATAACATAAATATTGTTGTTGGCAATGAGTCTGCAGGTTTCCATGTCTATCGCCCATAGCACAACAAGAGCTATACTGACATTGATCAGACCTTGATTCCCTGACATGCTCTCTTCTCTACGCCTACATCAAATCCATTGCCCCTCCACAAAATAACTTCGCGCCCATCTACGTTCCTCTATTGAACATACCCGCTTCAGGTCTCCGCCTTCGCCCAGAGTTCACTACCGTTTCTACACACGCAAATATTGCACTTGATCGTTTGATAACCTTGGACGACCTACCCAGTCAGTCAAGACCGTTGAAGAGCGTGCAGTGGATATTGGTGGACCACAATAAGTTACAGGGAGATCTCGGCTATCAGTACTCTTCAAAAGTGCAAGGGGTTATAGACCACCATGAGGAAGAGAGCGCAGTGCCAGAGAACACAGACCCCGAACCTCGTGTGATTGAAAAGTGCGGCTCTTGCACCAGCCTCGTCGTCCGCCAATGCAAGACTGCGTGGGACAGCATATCGAGCTCGTCACTGTCGACTGGTGCCGCTCATGGACAAGGAGAAGTTGCAATAAATGACAGTCCAGTGACCCAGGTCTGGGACGCACAAGTCGCTAAGATGGCACTCGCTAGTATACTTGTGGATACAGCCAATCTAACAGCGCCTGGCAAAGTGGAGCAGGTTGATTTGGATTCGGTTGACTACCTTGAGGCAAAGATCCGAATGTCGCCTAAAGACGCAAGAACTTGGGATCGGGACTCTTACTACAAGGAGCTTGACGAAGCTAAGAGGGACATTGCCAGCCTTAGCTTCGCTGAGGTCTTGAGCAAAGATTACAAAGAGTGGACAGAGAGTGATACAAAGTTGGGCGTCAGCTCCGTAGTGAAGCCCTTGGATTTCCTGGTTCAGAATGCCAGTGAAAAGGAGATTTCATCTTTCGAGGATCAGCTGCAGCAATTCATGGACGAGCGAGGCTTATCCATCTTTGCTATCATGACAACATCCACGTCCTCGGAGGGTGAATTCAAAAGAGAGCTGCTTCTAGAAGCTAACTCATCTGCCTCTTCTTCGGCGATCAGATTCGTAGAGCGAGGAATTTCTCAATTCCAATTAATGGATCTCACTATCAAAGGCATTCCGACACCGGATCAGCCAGGGCAACACTGGAGGAAAACTTGGCTACAAAAAGACGTGAGCAAAAGCCGAAAGCAAGTGGCACCACTGCTCCGAAAGGCTATGAATAGCCCAGATGGTTAATTATCTGCACGTCTTATGAGCTAGAGACACCATACGATCTAGGCTCAAAGCCCACGGATGTTGCTAAATCGCCATGCTGCCGGAAATCAAGTCGTACGTTCTATGTAGGGAATAGTCCCTTGTGATTCCTCAAAGTAACAGACTCGAACAACAAATTTCAGCCCATTTCTGCTCGAATCCCACGTATTTCGAACAGTTCCGCTCGAGGCCCACGCGGGTCGCACAATTCCCTAGGTTTGTTCTTCGCTGGGAGCTCATCCAATTGTCTCTCTGTTGATGGCTCACTTGAACCTCTGGATTCATTGATATCTGCCTCCGCATCCGTTTTCATTGGGCCCTCAGGTCGTGCCTTTGATTGGCGCCGCATGAGGTAGAAGACGCATGCGAGAATGGCTGATCCGATAGGTACACCAATCCCAACTCCTGCGCCAACGCCAATGGCCACATGGCTTTCTAAGTCACCACTAGGAGTCGGCAGGATTGGTGACGTCGCTGCGTGGGTGCTACTTGTTGCCGTGATAACCTCAATAGCCACATGGCTGTCTGGGCTACCACTGGGAGTCGATGTGGGGAGGGTTGTCGAATTTGCTGCCTTGTTTTTTGACGTTGCTGCGTGACTTGTTGAAGCTGCTGCTTGGATTTTTGACGTTGCTGCGTAGGTGCTAACCGTCGCTGCGTCAATGCCGACGGCCACATGGTTTTCTGAGCCATCTTTGGGACTAGATGTAGGCAGGGTTGTCGATATCGCTGCTAGTGAGCTACTCGTCGCCGCGTCAACGTCAATGGCTACATGACTGTCTGAGCCATCATTGAGAATAGGTTCAGGTAGAGCTGTTGATGTTGCTGCTTGTATGCTACTTATAGCTGGTGTGATCATAGCCGGCGGACTGCTGCCCAGATCTACCATGGCTGACTCTGGTAGCGTATAGTTGATCAAGTAACCGCTTGAAAGACCAACATCGTTAGTGTTGATGGCGGTGATTTGGTATTTGAGATAGCAATTGCCAGCTGGGTTCACTGCTTCCCAGCTCACGCCGATGCATGAAGCATAGTTATCTGCTTCTGGGGAGCCTGCTGGTACATAGGTATCGCAGCCTTTCAAGCACTCTTCGAAGGTATCTGCGTGGATGGCTGGGAGATCATTGTCAGGATAATCAGTGCCGCATTGAATATTGTAGCTGCTTCCGGTGGTGTCTGTATATGAAGAACCGTCAAGATCTGGACATGGATACGGTGCTGAAGTACTCGCTGCCCACGACACTTGTGCCACTCTACGCACGATGATCAATGTAATGAGTATACTAGGGAGATAAATGGTATGCATTTTGAAGTCTTTAAAAGTCCAAGGGACGTTCCGACAAAAAGACACCTCATGAGGATGGTCGATCAAGCAAAGAGAAAATCACTCATGGACAAGGGAAAGGAATATCGTGAAAGGCTCCGCACAGTCCCTCGCACTGCCAGCTGCGAATCTGATAAGGAGACATTTCCCGCATGGTGTCATACTGTCAACGGATCGAGGCGGGTTGCTTGTGAAAGCCTCCTTTGGCAATTGAAACAGCAAGATGAGCAACAACAATGCATGAAGGAGATCGCAGTCTTGGAACGGCGCCGAGAGCTGTCGTTGGATGTCGTTTGTTTTTATACATGATTGGCCAGGACGAGGACTGATGCCGGCTTTTGCAACATGAAACTTCTCAGCCCCCCGAGCCTAAAGGCTGCATGCAGTTGCTGCAGACTGCAGATGCTCCCTAAAGTTCCGTTTGGTGGCAGAATGAGTCCCGTATCAGCTCGAGTTGGACAGTGCTAAAGCCACAGACGTCCGTGACGGATCTTCTGGAATAGACTTGTTAGGGCGTACAGAGATGACACGCGTTCGTTACCATCATATCGTCTGGCAGCGTCACGCAGTTTGCCAGACGATGAGATAGTGTACATGATTTAAGGAGCTCTTGACCTTCGCAATTGTGCGTGCCGACATCGTAATCTTAGTCCTTGATATACTTGACTCGTCCTATGCAGAATAGAACTGGACTGCGCAGAGACAAATTTTTGAAGACAGAGAGTTCTTCCACCGTCCAACGCGCGCAGAGAGTCTTATGTCGGACCATCAAGATTGAGTCAAACTGTCAATCCTTACACAACTAATTCACTCGCCAAAGCAGCGCCCGTGCGAGCTCCGAGTGAGCAAGGCTCTTTATCTTTGGTACAACTTTCGACGCTGAAGGACATACTAGATATCAAACGGTTGTTGTTGCACAAGTCTGATGGGTTCGAAGATACTTAAAGGCCGCTCCTACGCGTATACTCTCTCTCTCTATTAGGCGTATACCCCCTCTTTGTTAGGCGTATACCCCCATGATTGTTCGGCGTATACCCCCCCATCTTTGGTTAGCGGCCCTAGCACCCGCCAAAAAATCCCTCGATCGCACTGGCAGCTGCGACAAGTAATTCAAACTGTTGCGGGACAGTACACCCCCGCAGTACACCCCCGCAGTACACCTCCGAGATACACCTCCTACATCTCCGTAGTACACCTCCACAGTACATTTCATACTAAATTACATCTCCTGAAGTCCGCTCAGCTCAACGCAATCCTCCCGGCAAAGTCCGCGCGCCCATGAAGAACAGAAATCCAAAGACCAACCAGATCCAACCGTCAACTCTAGTTATCAACAAACTGGCAAAAGAGAACCCTTGGGTACTGTATGTAGAGAGCCATTTGACCGAGCGCATCCCGAGCGCACCCCGAATATATCTTCGGTGATCTATTTTGTCTATCACGAGCACTCTGAGCGGCTATGATGCAGATCTTTAGACACGGCACATTTATCAGTTTTGTCCTACAAAGCGGGCGCCAGAGACCTACTTGGCTGAATCGAGAAGAACAGAGACACCGTGTTTGTTTGCGAGTAACTTGCTGTAATTGTCCTTGTGGTTCTCCAACTCCCATGCAATTGAACGTTTTAGATGTGCTTCCTTGTCAACCACCGGGTCATAGCCTAAACGTGTCCGAGCTTTGCTGATATCATAGGTGGAAGTGTTCATCGAATACTGGATGTAAAGCACACTCATCGTCAGTGGAGGACGCACCCTCCCGAACGTAACGAGATAAAACACCCATTCTAATCCTCTTGCCATGGAAAGTGCAAGCCATCTAGGTATGACCGTAACGTCTTCAGGCCTCGTCTTGTCACCTGCGAGGCGCCATATCATTCGGGCCCAAGTCCAAAAAGGCTGAGGATCGCCTTCTGTAACTTGAAAAGCTTCACCGTCAACTTTGAGATCCAGAGACCCGGCTTCTGATGCAAGAAGTTTCTTTCCAGCTTGAAGATGTGCTATCGCCACGTTTCCAACATAGGTAGGATCGACAAGGTTCTTGTTGTCGCCAAGCTGTATTTTCGTCTGTCCTTTTTCTGCAGTGTGTAGCATACCAGGAATTGATTGAGTGTCTCTCTCCCCATATACAAAAGAGATGCGGAGAGTGGCAGTGAGCAATCCTTTACCGTCGTTGTCCAGTGGCGAGTTGGCCTTGCGAACCAGAGTATCGGCCAGAGCCTTGAATTTGAAATACGGTAAAGTATCCGAGTCCTGCTCCCAAAGTGGCGCTGTCTCGTCGATGTTGAAGTGCTGATAGCCCTCCGATACAGAGCAGGTCGAAGTATAAATCAGTGCTTTGACATAGGGTGATTCAGTAGCACATGCGAGTACATTTCTTGTACCCTCAACGCTGGTCTTGAAATGATCGCTGGGTTGAACCGCAGGATCGCTCGCTCTAGGTGCCGCTGCATGGTAAATCAAGCGAGGTCTGATGTCCGCCAGAGTCTTGCGCATTTCATCGAGGGCGTTTATATTCCCCGTGTGATAGGACACGCCTTCGCAGCGATTGAGGTTGGGATTGCGACTGAGCACAGAGATGGGGCCACTACTGGGGTCCTCCAGCAGATGCCGAACGATATGAAATCCCACAAAGCCACATCCACCGATAACGAGCACCGGACCAAAAGACTCTGGTGATGCTGGAGAAGTCATATCTCAGGCAATCGCAGAAAGATTCACGGCGCCAGCTCGGCAGGAAAGGATCAAATTTATGAGAAGACGTTACCAGATTTCATAGCAGAGATTTTGATCCGTAATCATGCTGTGGTCTGTGACCTACGGGGCAATTTACTAATTCATACCCCGAACAAGCGAATCCTTACCGAATCATACCCCTACTTACAGATTCATACCCCTCTTGGTATGAATTTGTAAGACGCCATTTGCCTGGGGTATGATTCGGTAAATTACCCTTCAGCGCAAAAAATCTCGTCTCCTCCAGCCTCCTAGTCATTGCACTTTAATGCCTTTGGCCAGTGCACTTCAAGGCTTCTTGGGAGCGTACTTTGAGGCCTCTAGGGAGCGCAGTTCAGGCTTCTAGAAAGCGCACTTTGAGACCTTTCAGTTCTCACCATCTACCTAGCTCCTGCCTTTTCTACCTCTTCGGCCAATTTTGCAATTTTCAGTCTTCCAGCTCACCACTGCTGCCTCTCCTACCTCTAAGACCATTATCGCGATTTTCGGCCCTCCAGCTCTCACCATCTAGCACCTCTCCTACCTCTCTGGCCAATTGCGCAATTGTTCTGTTTATGGTCAGGATTCCAGTGTCTTCAAGGTCAGGCGAGAATTTCAAGGTCGAGTGAGGATTCCAGTGAAGCAAAGTCAGGCTTCAAGCTCGCTGAGCAATGGCATGCGTGGGACCACTTTCACAGACGCCTCCAAAGAGTTCCCAATCTGGGGTCTGGGTTCCAAAGTCTGGTGAGTCGAAAATTCTCTTCAATATATAGTTGAAGCCTGATGTTGCTTCGCCACATCTCTTTCTCGTTGCTTGTAAGCAGTCTCAGGTAATGTTGTTCTATAGTACAGAAGGATACAGACACTATGTCCGCCTAGTCCCGGACGTTGGCACGGAACATACAGACTCCTACGAACACAAAAGTAACCAATGATCACCGACCCTTATCTGCACGTGCCGGTCTTCCATATTTACCTCCCCGTCGCGCCTGGTGTTTTGTCTCAAACTCCCGCAGCAGTTGCTGTGCGTTTCCTAACTCGCGTGCGATCTTCTTCCAGGTGTGCTTTATCAACCCCGATAAGCTCAATGTCCCCTCCTCTATCCCTAGTCCCGCCATGAAGCTACCAACCTCCTCCTGACATGTCGACAAATGCATCGACGCAACGCTCCGAAGAAGCACAATTCGTGAGCGAACTCCTCTACCACTCCGGTTCCCCCCTATAACATACAAACATCCAAGCAACAGCAGCATGCCAAACTCGCAGCCAGAGCCGCGAACAATCCCCCCTCAGCCCCATTCCTACCACCATTATTCGCATAATAACCTTGTGCTGGGCCGTTCTGCTGCTGTTGGTAGTACATACCCCGCTGTGGTTGAAAGCCTTGCTGTGGATAACCTTGTGGTGGGAGCCCGCCTTGTTGCTGGTAGTAAGGCTGCGGCTGCTGGTATTGTCCGTTATTTGGACCCGCGCCTTGGTGGATGGGAGGAGGGTAGACGGGTGCTAGAGCGGCATTGCGCTCTCGCTCTCGCTCTGCCTTCAGTCTTGGACTATGTATGTGGCGCTGGAAAGAGGGAGGAAGACCCCAGCTGGCAGCATCCATGTCTGCGCTGGCGATGAAGTGGTGAGACGGGGATGTGGTTGCGGATGGTGGGTGAAAGGTGGTTTGAAAATGCAACGGACTTCAGCGCTCCACATAGGATGTTCACTTCATCTTTCGAGAGGGGTTGGGAAGGAAGGCTTGAGGGCGCGCGTTAATTGTATAGTTGAGAAGTCGGGCTGAGGACGATGATCAGGTCCCCTCATCCTCATTACCGTAGCCGCCCAAGCTCCAGTGGTGTGGGGGCGAAATCCAGTAGTGTAGGGGCGAAATGTAGCATAGGCACCGGATATGGTCGCCTGAGACGAGAGGAACGATCTCAGCGAGTAATGACGACGAGCATGATTGACAGGGATGGAAAGATAAAGCGAAGACGAGATGAAGCCTTCAACGAGAGTGTGATCGAGACTTTAAGTCGCCCACCTTCTTTCCTTTGATCTGACGGCCAGAGCTAGATGTTGATACCACGGGCGGAGCGGAGGCCGTACTAGGAGCACTATTCTTACCTCCTTGGCGGCCCAAAAGGCTTCTAGGGCTGTAGGGCTTGCTGAGGAGAGGGCGCAGCGCGGAAGACCGGTAGGGGAGGTGCTTGATAGATTAAGGTAGGCTGTGGTTCCTGTTGATTCTATACAAGAGATTTGCACCCAGGCCTTCGGCCTGACTACCTAGTACGCTGTCTTTGCTGACTCAGATAACCTTTTCAGAGCTCATTCTTTAGGGTTACGCTTTGCAGTGATCTGAGGTCTTTATACGTGCTCCATACAAATTTCTACTCGTATACGTGCGCTCATATCGTCCCTATACGTGGCTTTATACCGTCCCTATATGCCCTTGTACCGTCCCTATACGTGCCTTTGTACCGTCCCTATGCGTGCCTTTGTACCGTCCCTATGCATGCCCTTATACCGTCCCTATACGTGGATCCTATACCTGCCCTTATACTGTCCCTATACATGGTTTTATACCGTCCTTATAGGTTCCCTCACACCGTCTCTATACGCGCCCCGTATTGTCCTTGTACGTGCTCTCATACCTTCCTTATATATAGCTTTATACCGTCCCTATACGTGCCAAACGGTATGGAGGCAGAACTGCCAAGCCCGAAGATCCGCCGTAGAAGCGCAGCGGCCACGTGCACGAATGAGGAGCGTAAAAGCGGTCAGGACGCTAGGGGTTTGATTTTATAGGTACTTCTGAAAGCTACACGGGGCGGAATAATGATTGACCGGAAGACGCTAAACCCAATTGGCGTATAAAATCTTGTTTAGTTCTGTGTGTGTGTGCTCAATGATAGAAGGCATAAGGAAAGAATCATGGAGGCGGCCATGCCCAGCTGTTACTCCCAGAGATGCTCCATTTTCTCCCCTGAGATAGGCCCGACTATCCCAACCTAACAACTTGGCTGGTTATTGGGTCGGCTCTTTGGTGCAATCGCGGTACATTGTCCATTTCGTCTCTGCCGGCAGTCATGAGCTGTCACCGATATGCAATGATCACTCCCTGCAACGGCTCCCTTTGATTAAGTTGTTTATCCTATTGTTTAGCCTTCTTTTCAGAAGCCTCTTCTGCAGTCAATTTTGGCACATTATCCTTGTCGTGCTTCTTCTTCTTCTTCTTCTTCTTCTTCTCCTGCAGAGCTGTCCAACCCGCTTTTTCTGTGGGAGGGGGGGCTAGGAGCTCGATTGGGAGTAGTGGGGTCCACGGCCAGGGTGCGGTATGGTTACTTGATTGACTTGGAGTGCTCAGGATGTGTGTGGGTTACTGAGCTCGCCAAGCCAAAATCAAGTTCAACGTCTGGTGGCCAAATCTACCACCATTAAATCTCAGGACTGGAGCCGTACAGGATTTCGCTTCTTTCTAGATAATCGGCCCAATTACCACGCAGTCATTTGCCCCCCCCAAGGCCTGCACGTCCTGTAGTCTCTGGGCCATTGAATCTATCTGTTCATTGGTGAATTACTCTTGACTGATAGCACCCCACCCCTCTTGAAGAAGCTCTTTCAGCGAATCATCGTCCCAGTGTGGTTGCTTGCTAGCGTACTTGGACCTTGCCGGCAATTCTCAATAAGGGGCAAGATCCGGTGAACCGTGACAGCTGTAGAAGGCTGGTGCAGATCTCGTACCGCTTTTTGCCCACCTTACCATTCTTCTTTCTGCCCGAGTCAGCCTTCTGACGGGCCATTGTGATCTGTGGATAACTGACGATGTGTTCTAGTGGGGCTACGGCTAAATTCTAAGTACCTTGGGTGTAGCCGAATCTTGCGCTGTGCGGACCTTGCGTTCCTTCCTATCCTGCGCTCCCAGGGTATCCCGGCGAATTAGAAGTAGGTAATGACGAAAGGTAGATAGCCTTGCATACAACTCTGTCGTATTGCATGCGATCAGCTCGAAGGAACATCAGACTTACACGACTCGTCAAGTGAAACTTAGCGCGAGTATCTGACATGCATGATTCATCAGCGATCTCTCGCATGATTTGAGTATTCGTTGCATTGTTTGCATTACTTCGCACTACCCGTTGCATTGCATTGCCCGTTGCATTGCATGGTCCGTTGCTTTGCGTTATGAGTTCCTTTCCATCGAGGGGGGTTGGAAGAAAAGAGGCCACGGCCGAATGGGTGTCTATTGCCCGCTAAGAGCAATGACGCATGAGGCCACTTCGTTGAAAACATATCAACGTACATGGATGATATTTATTCTTTCATACAATTTCCAAGACATTCTCTAACCGCAACGGCTACATCATGAATGATAATTTGGACTACGAGACATGTTTGAGAGGCTTAGGGGTTTCGCTATTTGTTATGGTGCTGTAATCGGCTGTGACGCTTGAGATTTATCTCCTTGTATCTCTAGTACGCGGTTTGCCCGCTTTTGCCCCAAAGGAAGCACGTTCTAGCTAATCTTCCCGACTAGGTTCTTGTATGGTAGGAGAATCAATCAATCCATTCTTTCTACGCCTCACGTACCTGATATCTTAACACGAAATTAGTGCAATAATTTGGCGTCGAATGTAGTACGGACGAGTACGCGTAGGGTGATGCAGGCTATGCAGCACACGGTGCTGCCTTTTACCGCATCATCCCCAAAGACTTGAATACTCGCTAGACCTGACTGCTCGTGATCGAAGAATCTACGGAATAGAAGATTCTGGCCTCATATCGCGAGCAATTCTTGGATCGTCAACGTCAATAGTGGCAGATATCACGCGATCCACAATTCTGAAGGTACAGTCTGCCTTTAGGAGGTATGGTGGTGGTGACGACCAAGAATCTGCTTGGTGGAGCGTTATCGGAAAGCGGTTATTAGCAGTGAGCAGTGAGCAGCGGTTTGAAGATGTCGGTGCATTGTCTAGGATCGATGGCTTTCTATACTACTTATATATCATGCACTCTCGTGTTGAGGTACAAAGACGGCGAGCGAGCGCTCCTCAGAGACCACCGATCATTGACCGACGAAAGTCCTTAGAGTCTGCACGTTTGAATTCTCCAAATTATCTTCGCTCGCCGGCTTCTCTGCCCGCCTCCAACAACGGTAAGTAAGCCCCCCCCCATTGCCACGTCCGCAGCCTCCAAGGGCGGCCAAGACCAACACCGCGGGACATGATCTCGTTCGACTGACTGACTACCAGGACGCATGCTGTCTCTTTCAACGCTCTTCTCCAAGTTTCTGCGGGAAGTGAAATTAGGTAGGTAAGACGGCCCTGGTGGCTGAATCTAGAAAGACATTATTCGATGGACTACCAAGTAATGTAAACGCTTCGATAATTTCTATCACGCTCGTCTTTGACGAAGCGCGTTATCGTTGATTTAAGCAGTAGTATCGTCCCCAAAAGCCGTGCTGACTGTCAAATCATGGTCAATAACATACGACGAGTGTGCAATGCCATGTATAAACGCCTGTATCGGTTTTCCATTGGTTCTGGCTCTCTGAAGTACTCAAAAATATCAAATGCTTAGGATATCGTGTCGCTAAGATTGGTATCTACTCGAAAGCAGAGCCAAAATTCCTTGACAGACGCCGAGCCATGTTGTTAATGATGATTTATTGCGACCAGATTGGATGCCGCTCAGGCTGCTTGATATGAACCATATATATACAGGTCGCTCAGTCAAACATTCCGCGCTCTAGACCAGATCTCGAATTTTCTTATCGATCCAATCATGCACAGCCTCAAAAGTCCGCTGAGCACCATAATGAAAGTTGATAGCATGGCCGCTCTCGTTAGCCAAGACATAAGTAAAGCTCTCCGCATTGGGAAAGAAAATTTTGGAAGCAGCAACCGTCGACGTATCCGCGGGCAAACAGCTCCCTCCAGTATTGTTACCGCAAACAACCGCATCGTGGTCTCCAGAGCACAAGAGCACAGGGCCGGTGTACGCAGGGACAGGATCGATAGTGACACCCCATGGCTCTCCGAGAGGAACGGTACCTTCCGTCTCGAAATCGAGGGACGAGATAATAGGGTCGTAGTGCCCGGCGTAGTAGAAGGCATGAGTGCGGCCAGACTCGTTGGACATGGCAAAATAGGCTTGGGGCAGATGGCCGAAGCGGCGAGGCATGACGGTGAAGGCAGGCTCGTATTCGAAGTTGTTCTGCAAGACGATGTTGCCACTCAGATCGTGAGAGTAGCCCGTGAGGATGAGGCCGGCCATGTCGGTCGGATGGTTTTGAGCCAGCCTGGCGCTTGTCAAGGAGCCAAAGGAGTGTCCGATGAGCACGACCTTGGAGTACCGCTTGTTTCCTATTGTCCCGGCGTGCAGCTGGCCGATGACGGCGTGGATGGTCTCGCTTTCAAGGGCGGGCTGGACGACTTTGGCGGGATCAGGATGGGATGAGTTGCCGTTTCCGAGCTCGTCGAGCGACAATGTAGCATAATTCCGTCTCTCTGCATACTTGATCCATGAGTATTCTGCACCGTCAAATCCCGGAAAGTTTCCACCTGCCCAGTAATCCTTGGTGTACGAGCCACCATGGATCAGGAGCTCTATGACGTCAGACGTCTCGCCAGTCGCCGCCCGTCCGATCGGACAATACCTGGCGCTGATGTTGAAGGTGCCGCTCTCAGTCTCCGTCTGGTTTACTGTACCAGCTTTTGCGAGGATTGCGTTCACCGCACCAGGCTCACTGAGATTTCCCAACGCCGGGACGACGACGTTCTGTGCCGAGGCCAAGACTGATATTGTAATTTCTTGACATCTCTCTGGACAACCATGCGAAACGGTCTTAGTGTGCCTTGCCTCTGCTCGAGGCAAGCACTGTGAATGATAAGCGAGTAGCAATACGCTAATGGCAACGGTACGGACGACAGTGATTGCGCAAAATGCCATAGCGGTCCACTTTCAGGGCAAAGTTGGGTCAGTCCTCGAAGGCGTCGAATACCTACTCTACTTGAACAAAAATCTTCCTGTTTTATGATCGCCGTTCATTCCCACCAGTGATCAATTTTCATATCCTTCATACGTAAGTAGATGCTGTTTCTTGATGAGGGGAAAATCTACTAGCAACCGCCATACGGCTGGGCTGATGCGAAGATACTCCCTGCTACCGCTTTAGTGTAGGCTCGAGGGATTATTAAATCCCTGCACACGCACATCATCAGGCTGCGATGGACATGCGGGGTACGGAGCATTGTGTAGGATTCGCGACCAACAATCAAGGGTTTTCTTTGGAAGAGGGAGTGCTGAGAGCGGACACAATCGAGAGATGAAGAGTATTATCCTTGTGTATCTCGTTTGATATTGCAGGATGATTGAAATAGAGGAACAGAGTAAAGAGCGCTATCGTGGAAGCGAGGTCAGGTCTCCTGTACCCTGCGGTATTCTCCTGACTCTATCATAAACTCGTGCCCGGCAAGAAGTCTCTACCATACCGTGCTACCCTATCGCTTTTATCGCGTCACTATGCTATATGGATTCCTTGTCACCAACCCGAAAAACGGACCTTTCTATGCCCGACGAGATCCCCTTCCTAGAGGCGCTCTTCGTAAAGATTGGTTCTTAACTTAGCCCACGAGGCTGTTGCTCTGGCTCATTTGGGCGACAGTGTGATCTGACGACCGTGTGTCGACAGAACAAAAAAACCGCACCGAGGCTTAGGAAATCGTGCACTAGTATGTACGACATAGGTAGGTAATGTGAAGAGGTTTGAGTCTTTTTGATTCCATAAAGCTAGATAAGCACGTACGGCGTATTGCGGAGCAAAGTCTGCTGTGCACAAGGTACCGTTTGCTTGACTGTGGCCAGATCTTGCGTTCAATTATTTGTTGAAGTTGCTTATAATAGTACAGACGTTCTGTCGCGAATTATTGATTCCGTGCAGGAATAGAGCGAGAGGCCACGGTTTCCGATAGCGCCCGCGCGAGACGTACCTTTGGTAAGATATTTCTGAATTCCTATCAGTACAAGCATCAACATCCATCATAATCGTCACATCAAAGTCCCGGCTCAAAACAAATCGTCCTGCCAATCCACCCCCTCCGTCACAGTCACCGTAGTCCTCACTCTGATGCCATTCTCCGGTACCAGACTCCTCCGCTTCCGCTCTCCAAGTTCGTATTCCCCATCATCGTCATCTCGCTTTATAACCACATTGTTCGTCCATTTGCTGCCGTCGAAGGAATCGTCTAGGCGTTCAAACCTGCTGCTACTACTATTGTAAGAAGAACCAGAGAGCATCTTTGGGCGGTATGAGCGTCCCCAGAGCAATTTTGTAAAGAGGGGCCGTAAGCTAGGGAGGCAGGCGGACACGACACCAATGGATGGTTCCGCTGATGTCCACAGCGCTGGTTGGACGAAGCTCCCTGATAATGATCTTAGAAAGATGGCATCCCTCGAACGTATATTTGGCCGGATGCTCACATGTGATATCTGCTTGGTTGAAATTCTCCAGAAAGCATATTCGGACAATGCTCACGACACAGACTCTGTCATGATATCAGTGCCGCCCACGTCGAGATCTTGCGATGAGAAACTGCTTACACCAATCCCATTGTAAAAATGAAGGTCAGAACCCACTTCTGCTGGGTTCCTGTCCGCAGCTTCCACAGTATGGGTATGGGCTTGGAGACTGAGTGAGCCAACGGATCTTGCATAGAAGGGTGAGATGACCGTAAGGTACCATAGCTAAGAGTACGAAGTCTGTGGCCGCATTGACCCCACCATTGATTCTGATAGCCCCCACCACATCAATGCATCTCGGTGCTAGCGTAAAAGTCTCCCAGTAATTCGATACAGGTATGCATGAGAAGATGACGACCAAAATTTGAGAGATGAAGAGGCAGGCGACGAAGATGGAAAATCCCATCAATATACGCCGATACCGGATAACGCGGAACATGCGATATTGCGTGGCGATGATGGAAAGTTTGACCAAGATTATGGCGGGTACGTAAAGGAGTTGGAAAGCGTATAGGTATTTGAAGAAGATGGTCCATCTGTCGAGGGGCAGCGTCGCGATATGCTTGCCGAACCCTTCCCTAGTGCCTATCAACTGTGTGATGTTGTCTCCCCACGAGAAAATGCAGGCGGCTATTGCTGTGTAATCATCCCACTGTGCGGTAATTCATTCAGCTCATGCACTCGCGCAGCTGGAACCATCGCAGGAGAAAGTTTACCCAGAGACTCGCTCGCGCCATCCATCTCGATAACAAACGTAGGATGACGAAAGTTGTTGGAACAGCAATTAACACCACGCTTCCGACAACGATTTCTGTCGATCGACTCGCATTTAATTCTGCCTCTGATGTGGTTTCAAATGTCGGAGTGGTCGCCATTCTGCATACACTTCAGTAGGATAAGTCGCCCTCAGCGCTGGATGCAAATGAAAAGAGCGGTGGCATCGCGCCCTGTATTTAAGAGAGTACCTAGCCAGAAGCCAGAAGCCAGTAGCCAGTCTGAATACGGGTCTCCCGCACCTAGAAAAGTCTGTATACTACTTGCACGGCTGTGCCTGAATCGCGCAACTAACGAACTCCTTAATATTGGACAAAGATCGATTGGGCGGTTTAATCAGGGGGAAAACGGCCACTACGGAGTTATGATTGGACATGTCGGCACCCTGCTGTGCTTTAGCCTTTTTGCACCTCTGTGACTGTAAGGTACCTTTCCGTCGGTCCATAAAGGGCGGGAGGTGCTTGATTGGAGCCACTACCTTAGTGACGGACGATCTCCTTCAATAGCGCAATGGCCATGCGCTGGTCGCTGAGATCTGCGTGGCATCGTGCCAGAACTAAGGTACTTTGGGCTTTTCGAACCGACAGCTGGTGAACGCAAACAACAATAATACGAGTACATAACAACAATAATAAAGTGAAGGAGATAAATTTCTTAAATAAGCGTTTTAAATACTTAAAACTTTGTAATTGAACAAGAAAAGGTAGCCAAAAGACTTAAATCGCGACCAAATCTGTGTGAATTCGACGTCGCTCAAGTCATCACTGGTATTATTTAGCATGTCGAGTTGTGATCTTTGTGCTCCTCCGGCACCGAGCAGCAGATTCCCGACGGACGGAACGCTTTGATCTTTCCCTCCACCGCTTCCACCGTCGCCGCCTGTGACATCGAGTCTGTCCGAGGGACCTAGAACCGTTATCCAAGACCCGCTACCACCAAAAGTGGTGAATATTATCTCCGCCGTATAATTCAGTGCCTTTGAGATTCTGTGCTAGGTTAAAGGACAGATTGAGAGGATTCTCCGACGCCGGGCCAGTCAAATCTTTGATCGAATTGTAGTCTTGGAGTTGTTCGCCCCATCCGCCCAGGGTCTAGGAATCATAGGGTTATATCCCTCTTCGTCGGTGACGGAAACATTATCGATTGACACCCTCAATGATCTTTTACCAGCCAAATCGGCTTTGGTGGGGGCTTGATAGAATTGAATGAGATCCAAGTTGATTGATGTCATTGTGTCTCAAATGTAGAGAAAGCAGCTGTGTGTGGAGTCTGAAGTTGGAAATCTAATACGCTTAGAATAGGATGAGATGGGGATTATATGCACGTCTGAGTCGTGCCTGCGCTCTCTTCAACCAATAAATTGCTGAATACATCAACTGCGCGCCCCGGAAATATCCAAGTGTTGAGCCACATCAGCTGCTGCTGGTGTCATACGTGCTGGGCTCAGCGCATCTAGGCCTTCGCCCCGCCACAAAACAGTATCCACTCCGTTTGAGCTGAGCTGCCGCAGCGACGTGGACGCTGAGCGTATCCAATCAGGGAAGCTCGACTCTGGCGTCGGCTCAGGTTTTGTCTGCTTCTGCTAACGGGCTCTAAGGTATACTTCCTCTTCTGGCATGGTGGCTGCGACAGGCCGATAGGGGTGTTTATGTCTCTGATTCATACAGTTGGCGTAGGCGGCGAGATCATTCAGTATGGCCTCACTTTTGGCTGGGGGCGTTCTGATTGGTCGAGTTGGAACTTGATTACATAATCAGCATAATCGGCCACTAAGGCATGACTTCAGGATAGTAAATGATGCAATCAATCAATCAATCAACCAATCTTAGGAATCATGACGATGTTGAATACGTTGAATTGGGGCCTCGTACTCCCGTGTCCTGCACCCGCACTGGTGGTAAGTATTTCGATATCTTGACACGGCTGAATCTCCGAATCTCAGGAGGGAACTACAAAAGACGTAGCAAGCACTCCGTTCACAACAATCATACTCTATAATGTTCATATAAGTTCAAGCCTGAAAAGTTGCCCATCCTTATCTGCCATGGCCCCTCCGCCTCTCCGTATAGGTTACGTACCTGGTCCGTCTCCCTTGTCCTCTACACTCCCAACTCTTCAGCTCCCAACAGCCCCATGCCCCGCCCACCCCACACTCTCCCCAACGACCCTTCTAACATCCCCCAGAACACTTCTCCACCCCCCTCCACTTCGCCCGCACGCACTTCTCGCTACCATGCACCCTCGTCCCCTTCCCCTCCGGCACAGGCCACATGATCGCATCCCTCCAATCCCACGAAATAGACATCGGCATCGGCCTCACGGAGGGCTGGGTCGCCGGGCTCGGTAAAGCCCAAGCCGAAAGCAGAGACGCGGCTTACAAGATGGTGGGGACGTACGTGGAAACGCCGCTGCGCTGGGCGATAAGCACGGGGGCCCGCCGCGCGGACGTGACGGGAGTGGAGGGCCTGAAGGGCGCAAAGATGGGCGTCAGCCGGGTCGGCAGGTACGCTCCCCATCCCCACGGCTCCAGCACCACACTCGGCCTTTGACGACCCGCGAAGTGGTTCCTACGTCATGGGTTTCGTCCTCGCCGACACCCACGACTGGCTCCCCCCACCCTCCGCCCCGTCGGCGCCCGCGCCCTTCGACGTCATCCCCCTGCAGACGTTCGCCGGACTCCGCGCGGCGGTCAATGGCCGCTCCGCCGACTTCTTCCTGTGGGAGCACTTCACCACGAAGCGGTACTGCGACAGCGGCGAGATCAAGCGCATCGGCGAGATCTCCACGCCCTGGCCGAGTTGGCAGATCGTGGCTCGGCCCGAGGTCATCGGGGACGAGAGGATGGAGGAGATGCTCGAGAAGGTGAATCTGGGCGTTGAATATTTCGAGGAGCATCAGGAGGAGGCGGTCGGGTATATTAGCACCGAGCTGGACTACTCGGCGGAGGATGCGAGGGAGTGGTTGCAGACTGTCAGGTTTGCGGAGGATGTGAGGGGGGTGAGGGCGAGTGTGGTACAGGAGACTGTAGCCGTGCTTAAGAAAGCAGGGGTACTGGAGCAGGGAGTGAGTGCGGCGGGAATGGTTGGAATTCAGAGGAAAGATCGATGAACAAAAAGTCACCATAGGAATCTGCCTTTTGCTCCTCATTCCTCCTGATCACCAAGCCGGAAGTTCTAGATTTGCTCAAACAGTCATTATACGAACCGGAATTCTCTCTGGCCGTAGGACTCGAAGTTCAGGTACGTAACCCACCATGGGTTCAAGAAGCCGTTTTGACCTTACTCAAACCAGTGCACCTGTGAGATGGTTCTGCGTCTTTCAGAGATCTCCTGCGATCAAGAGCTTCCTCTACCTCCTAAATGTTGACCGTCGTACTTTTGCAAACCGGGCTGCGTACTAGTTGGCGCAATATCCAAATCGAAACCCATAAGATCTCCATGATTTTCAGAACTGACTCTTGCTCTTTGAGGCTTTACTTTGGTCCTCAGCTGGAACGCCACGTGCGATTTGGTGGGAGCTTGATGCAGGAATTTATTTATTCAACTTATTGAACATCGAAACAAGAATGTAAAGAAGGTGCCCACCCAGAGTCATCATCGTATATAAGCCAACCGCAAGAATGGTATCGTAAGTCGCCCCTGCCGTATGCGCCAAGCTCACATATATGAAAAAAAGAATCCAACTAATCACCATCCCGCCCACCACAGCCCCACCCCAGCGGCCGCAAGCACCCCTAGCACCGGGCTCCACTTCTTCACCACCCTCCACGCAGCCTGCCGCTTCACCACACCCATCTTGACCGCGAAACTCCCCGAGTCATTGACCATGGGAAACGTCCTTCCAACCGGTACCTCGACTCCCAGAAATTCGCACAGCGGGCCCCATCCTTGCTCCACGCTGTATTCCAAGCGGCGATCTGGAGGCACCAGCGATCGGGCTTCGTCGTGCCCGCGGCGGTAGTGCTCGATCCAGATGCGTTTGCCCTCGGGCGTCTGCCAGAGGTCGGGCGGGCAGGGGAACATGGATCCGAACATGAGGCCGAGGAGCGGCGTGAAGCGTGAGAGAAAGTGTGTATCTAGGGCGGAGAGGATCTGGCGGGGGGATCAGTCAGTGTTCGAGGTCTTGCGCAGTCAGTCAATTTGGAGAGAATGAAAGAAAAGAGGAGTTGAAGGTCTTAGCCATGGAATGGGTGAGACATACGCGAATTGATCGAGCCATTGCTGCGCTTTGAATGGTGCGCTGGCAGGATGTATACCAGCTGTTTTCCTCCCGCGGGGTAAGGATAAGCTTGGCTTCGGGATACGCAGCTACGAGTTCGGGGACGAACGCGCTGGTTGGCAGGTCGCAGACCGCTTGGCAGTGGCCTAGTAGTTGATCCCATTGCTGTTTCCCGAAGGGCTCGCCCTGGTTTCTGAATTTGGCGAGGAAGGCTTGACGCCAGAGGTCGATGTCGGGTGGGTTTTCAAAGAGGCAGTCCATATGGTATGCATCATTGAAACCCAGCTGCTTGAGGGCAACGCGTATTGCTGTCATTGGGTTTAGCTGGTTGTCTCGGACTTAGGATTGTTGAACCGAGCATTATGCATACATTGAGTTCCAGTCCGTGGCATACCAAAAACAATAACCTTAAGCGGGACGACTCTCTGACATGTGCGCCGGTCGATGTTTGTATTCACGAACAGTTCGGGGAATCGCTCCTCCTCGGTCATGGCCCCTTTCTCGCTCAGAGAGAGATTTTTTGCCATGGGTGCAAGCTCTGAAGACGTCGGACGTGGTAAAGGACGATAGGTTCTTTTGAAAGAGATAATATCAATTTTCCTATGGGCAACGTCGGTCGCAAGGCTCATTCGGTGTCAGGGCTGCTGACGGAGTCCGCTGGGTGGACGGATACCCTCTGCGCACCGACACCGTTAGTGAGTTTGCCTATGCATGGGTCTCGAAACAGCCTGCATGAGGCAACCTGTAGGCTTTCTCCTCGAGTCCCTGGAAAGGCATACTTGTGGCTCGAAACAGAAAAGACTGTGTGACGGAGAGCGAGACGTCGGAAGGAAAGCGCCAGCCAGCGGCAGACTTCAGGTGATAACTGTGCTCATGATCTTGTGATGCCACGAAGTCCACCTTGCATGGGTCCGTTCCCTGAAGTTGGTGCGGTGTCATGGAAGGCAAGCCACAAGGACTTGAGTACATATACATGCTCGTGGAATGGGATGAGGTTACATGTCTCATGACGACCTCGAAATTGGTATTTGGTAAGAGATTGAGCCTTGACAAGTAACTTTCCACAACGATGGGAATGGTTCCACGGGCTGGGAACGCCGCCTGTAAGTTGTGAACTTGTGATGACTGATGAGTAACAAATAGAGTAAGCCTCGAAGTGTTATTCCAACGGTAGGTTGGCTTTGGCATGGCTAGTGTGCAGGCTCGTCCCGTTTCACCCAAATGGCTCGGCTTCCTTCAAAGTCGAAACACCCCGCTCATCGTGTTTCATAAATCGAGCCGCTGGTCTGTTGTACTTCTCTTGTATGGGTCCGTTCTTTGGAACAAGCGAAAGAAGCAACAGTACAAGATGCGCACTACGTCTGCATGCAGTATCAGATGTATATATCGCCGTCGCACTCACCACTATGTACAGCGCAAGGAACACGTACACAGCCTTGCAATGTCAAAGCCAGCGGTGCCGTTTAGATGCTCGCTTCGGGATTGAGATTGCTAACCTTGAGTTCAATTTCGGTGCGGAGCGGACACATGAATACGAGCTTCTCGAACACCAATCTCAATCCTGTAATAATGCGCCCTCACAACTTGATCAGAAGAAACGCAGATATTCAAAGCTGGCGGAAAGCTGAAACCTGGATGCCGTGATTGGGACTCGAGCTCAGAAGGATAAGATAGCTACCTAGATGTGACAGTTGGCGATTGTCGCTCGATATGCTGCGCACATGCATACCTCTTGAATGCGGGGTATGTGTCGGCGGTGGTGGCGGCCAAGGTGCGGGGTTAACGCACGGGTCAAGGCGTCGAATCATAAAGCGAGATCAACTGCTTCCGGAGAGTACATAGCAACAACAGATTGATCTGCAATTCATCCCTTCATTGGTGCCGTAATTCAGGAGCAATAGTTTCCGCGACAGCGCCCCCCTAAAGGTAGGTGTCAACCCGGAGAGGCAGTCCTAACACCATTGTACCAGCGCCAATAGGAATCGAACCTATTACCTATGACTTAAATACCACCCAACAACGCACTGTTCCAGCTGACCGAGATTCTACCGCTCCGCAGACTCAAAATGCAATGGTAAGCGACAGCCGCGGTAGACGATGCAGACGACCAATGCACTCTCGGCCCTCGGGGTCCATAATAATACCACAGTACACTGAGGCGGAAATTGAAGTTGGAAAATGCTTCAACGGTCCAATGTGCGCTCATACTTGGGGCTATAGAATTCTATAATCAGTCACATGGATTAATTTGTGAAGTAAAGGTGTTGTGATCACGGTTTTCCTTGTCGAGTCATCAGAGATGGTAGAAAACACATTCTGCAATTTTCGAGGGCCTCCAGTGCAATCTATTTTGGACCTGGAGGCTCTGCAGGCCATTCTCTGCAGCAAAGTAGGACCTCTGGATGATACTGTGCCTGAAATTTCTTCAAGGTCGGTTTGAAGCGCAGGGAGCCACAAAATCGTGAACGCAATTCTCTTGGTTTCACAGGCATCCCGGCCTTGCACAGAAGTTGTTTTGCGATGCGAAGTTTGAAGACCACAGCACAGACGGTCTCGAAGTACCTGGTGCAGGATGCCCTTGTTTTATGTCCTCTCATGTGTTTTCTTGGTGGCCAATGCTCAAGTTGGTGTGGCTGCAACGATGCCTATCAGCGCCACTCAAATGAACACATATTTCGGAACGGAAAACCATGGTAGTGAGCAAAAATGGACGTGAAGACGAAGGCGACCTTCTCTGACTGTGCTCTGCAGCACATACTCTTTAAGTGTAATTGGATTCATTATACAAAGGCAGAACGAAGTGACCACCTAGAGCAGGGCGCAAGGCAGTGTTAAAACCAACCGCCGGCGAACCGATGATCTGTATTCAAAGCAATTGATATAAGGCAAATATTGCATGCGGAGTAGTGTCTGGTGATCAAACCTGAAGGATTCTTTTTCCCTCGAGCCATCCAGTCTTCCCTTCACATCTGGAAGTAGCAATCTTCCTTCAACGGGTCCGGGACGTCCGGGACGCAGATATGGGGCCTGAATTTCCTGCAGGATGCTGGTCCAACCATTCCATCGCACTCGGGTAGCAAAATGTTGGACTTGCTGTCTGGTAACGTTGTGGAACGTTGACAGACAATTCTCACTCGCTGCGACCCTTGTGCTCCGGCGATATCATGTACACGTCGAACATCTGATTCTTTCATTTCATGATTTCTTCGATCCGCTGAAGTCGCTAGCTTGTAGATTCCGCGTCATGCTCGGCAACTTCACCCGCAGTCCATCTAGAGCCTTGTTCATCTTGACCTGACATCCTAATCTTGATGTTTCCGTCAATCCAAATGCTAGGTCCAGCATATCGTTCTCATCGTCGTCTGGTTCGTCCATCTTATCATACATGTTATCGGATTCGACGATGACATGACAGGTCGAGCAGGCGCATGATCCGCCGCAGGCTCCTGGTTGAATTCGTCAGTGCAAACTGCTAGCACTCATGTCCCATGGATTTCTCACCTTCCATCTCCAGCTCCTCTGACTGCGCGATATCCAATAGATTGTCCCCTTGAGAGACTTGAAATTTATGCTCCTCCCCTTCTTTATCGATGAAGGTGACGTTCAGCCTGCATATTCAAAGCGTTAGTCGAAACCCCCTGCAGTTCTCTTTCTGTTGCCCAAGGTACTCACTCTTCGCCAGGCTTTGGGGGGGTGAGATGACCATGCATAGCCACAGGGGACGTGGAAAACATTCGTCGATCTCTTGGATACAAAATCCGCCCGCGAAACTTTCCAGTCGTCCTTGCGGATTTCTCTAGCGAAGCGTCGTTACTGTAGGTTCGTGATGATGCTGCATACCGAGAGGGAAGTAGCGCAATTGGTATAGCATAAGTTGATCGACAGCATATTACCAGAGCACGAGGCGCCT
Organism: Platismatia glauca; assembly: GCA_963556305.1. Lineage (NCBI taxonomy): Eukaryota > Fungi > Ascomycota > Lecanoromycetes > Lecanorales > Parmeliaceae > Platismatia > Platismatia glauca. The sequence goes on from OY745778.1 coordinate 723,944, forward strand.
GGCGGGATATGTACATGCCTGACCCTTTCCGAATTTATTATAGGTAGTCGTTCGAATTTTAGAATAATGTTGTTTGTCATTTTGGCCCAAAAAGTTGATATGACGACAACGGAAAGTGCAAGCGCCGACTCGCCGAAACTTGCTCTCCGCCAATCCAGTACCAAGCACCAGAAGGCATTGTTTTTTTCTTCACAACCTACAGTGTAACTAATAACAATGTCTAATCCACGAGAGGGTCCAAACCCTCTAAGGCCATATTATATACCTCCTTCGGTCGGTCCAAGCGGACCACAGAATGGAACTTTGGCCACAAATGCCGGTAGCAAGCATGTCTCCTCTACGTCAACAAACAGCTTTGGCTCCTCAGCGCGAAATATCCTGGCGGACATGGACTATACAGACTACATTCCCGAGTCTTCACCCTCTTCTACTGTGGTTATCAAGGGACTCGTGGAACAAGCGATATGGAAGTATACCAGCGTATTCTTGGCGCAACCGTTCGAGGTAGCGAAGACAGTATTGCAGGTCCAGGCCGGCAGAGAGGCCCAGAAGTCACTAGCAAAGGAGACGCTTGCGATCGATATGCGCAGGAGACCCGATAGCTACCGGCGAGATTCGTACGAGGTAGAGTCAAGATGCAGCAAAGCTACCATTTATCGCTGATCAAAGTACCCAGATGTTTTCTGATGATGATTCGGACCCCGAATCCCCTTCCTATTTCACTTCCTCGGCACCTCTCGCACATACACCAACCCGACGCTCACGGACACGGCGACGGCATGGTTCTCCGGAACCAGATGGTGTCCCACGAGTCCACACACCTCAACCGCCTCCGTCAAAATCGCACCATTCTCCTCACACCCTCGACCTCAAGTCATCTTCCTCACTTTTAGCTGTGTTGTCATCTCAGTGGGCAGCAGAAGGGCCTTGGGGAACATGGAAAGGCACCAACAGCACCTACATCCACTCAATCCTTCTTTCCACCCTCACCTCCTTTGTCCGATCATTTTTCTCTGCGTTCATGGCGCTACCTGACCCTGGACTCTCTTTCATGGCAGTCCCCTCATTCTCCTACGCCGGTGGCCTCGATGTACTATCTTCTCCTTCACCATTGGCTTCGCTGGCCGTAGCCGTCTCTGCTGCTGGCTTAGCGGGCATAATACTTGCGCCTCTGGACATAGCTCGCACAAAGCTCATCCTGACACCTTCAACGCATCCACCTAGATCGATACTTGCGACTTTGAAGACACTACCCGGTTGGACCTTGCCTTTCTCAATCGCTCCAGCGGCGATACTGAATTCTACGATACCCACAATAATCTCAGCTTCGATACCATTGTTTCTACGCTCTAAGCTTGGCATAGATCCGGTACTAACTCCTAATATGTATTCTGTTGCCACATTCGTCGGGCAAACCTTCGAGCTTGTCGTGAAGCTTCCGATCGAGACTGTGCTTAGGAGAGGTCAGATGGATGTCGTCCGATCCACCAGTAGAGGAGAGGAGATGCAAACGGTTGTTGAAGTTGGGCCTTATCGTGGGTTGTTTGGAACTATGCACTCGATTGTCTACGAAGAAGGCGAAAGAGGCCCTCCGGCGGAGCTGGTGAAGGGCACAGTAGGTGCACCGGCCATGAAAATAGGAAAGGTTGGGCAAGAGAGGAAGAGGAGGAAAGGGCAAGGGTTCGAAGGGCTCTGGAGAGGATGGAGAGTCGGAATGTGGGGATTAGTGGGCGTTTGGGGAGCGGCAACGTGGGGCGGCGTAGGCGGAGGCGGGAAGGGTGGAGAGTTCTAATGCTTTGCTCTTCTTTGTACGTTCATGGTCCTCAAGGAGCTATGGTGTTTCCTGGGGGTATGAATTACAATCAGCCAATTTCGTAGCGATTCTCCTCTCAAAAGAGTCCTCTCTCAACCTTTTCGAACGTACAACTGTAATTTTCTTGTCGTGGCGAAGATATGCAATCTTAAGCCTCCTCATCCTAGCCCTTCTTCTATCTCTTTCTCTCCTTCCCAGGCTCGCTCCTCTCCGCAGGTCCGTCCTGCTTCTCAAGCTCGCGGTTCTTCTCAATCTTGCGGTTCTAACCAGCCGTGGAAAGGCCGCTCTCTCCTTCAACCTTGCCCTTGCTCTTCTCCTTCCCACCGAGACCGACATATTCCAACCACCCCTCCTTACTCATCTCCGTGGCTTTCTCCGCCTTCTTCGCCCGACTTCCACCCAGCCCCTGCGCCTCCGCAGTCTTCTCACGTACGTGGCTAAAGGCGTTGAACATCTTGACCACCCCCCTCTGCGCTATCTTCCTCAAATCCTTCTCGCGCTGCTGGTACGCAGAGATGGATCCTAGCTCCTTGGCATCATCGATATCAACGGTGGGTCCAACCTTGTCCCCCCCCCCTCCACCATGGATCTCTCTCAACAAGTCATTGGGATCCGAATACCCGCCTCCATTCTCACGCTTTTGCCTCCTCATCTCCGCTCTAGCCTTCTTCTCCAGCTTCATATCAAGGAGCACCTCGTCCGCTTCTTTGGCATCCGCACTGCGCGCGAGGATAGGGTTTGCGCGTTGTGCTCTAGTGAGTTTGTGGCCTAGGATTCCGCGCATGGAAGTTGCGAAAGCGTTGGGGTCGTCGGCTTTGACTTTCTCCTTCTTTCGGTTGTCGGCATGAGGCTCGCCGTCTGAATTGGAGAGGGTGTCGGAAGCCCATTCTACTGAGCTCTCGGAGCTGAGGTCCGATTCTGCATCAGATGCCGACCAATTCTCTTGGAAGTGCGCTTCGGCCTCGGTCTCAGCTTCGAGTCGGGCTGCTCGGAATGCTTCATCTTCGGATTCGGATTCCTCTTCTTTTTGAGCTTCGGGTGGGTAATTTACCTCATCTGAGGAAAGGTTGTTGTCTGGGTTTGTGGAGCTGTCGTCATCTTCGTCTCTCTCTATTTCTTCGTCTTCGTCTTCAACTTCTGATCCATCATTGAAGGAGGGTTGTTTAGGATGCGGGTTGGACTTGGGTTTGGAGTCCTTGGTAGAAGTGTGGGTGTTGCGGTTTCTGAGCTGCATGGCAGCCCGATAGTCGATGGGCGACAACAATGGGTGGTCCGAGTGGTGTCGTTTGTGCGATTCATTCAGGGTTCCATCACCGTAAGTGCCTTCGGCACGCTTGCGCTTTGCGTTTAGGAATGCCATTGTATGTTGAAGTGAATATTGAAGGACGTTCTCGGGTTGAAGTGGTAGAGATTTTGACTCTTAGGCGGGGCAGTTTTACGCGACCCTTCTCGGTTATAACCCCCCCCCCTCTCCAATATCACACTTGCTATCAGGACACTCGGATAGACGTTTCTACTGACGTGCTTGTCGTCGTTGCGGCAACATGGTTCTTCAAGATTTGGGCCGGCGCATCAATGCTGCCGTCTCGGATCTCACAAGATCCCAGAACCTTGACGAGAAGGTTATTGCAGTGTGCAAATAAACGCCATCGGAACAGATAGCTAACCTGTTCGACAGGCTTTCGATGGTATGATCAAAGAGATTTGTGCCGCTCTCCTCGAAGCAGATGTTAATGTCAAGCTCGTTGGCACCCTCCGCAAATCTATCAAAGCTACCGTCAACTTCAAAGATCTCCCGCCAGCGGTCAATAAGAAGCGCTTGATACAAAAAGCCGTCTTTGATGAACTTGTGAAGCTCGTCGATCCTCATGCCGAACCTTTCAAGCCCAAGAAGGGCAAGGCCAACGTCATTATGTTCGTTGGCCTTCAAGGCTCAGGCAAAACAACCACCTGTACTAAGCTCGCTCGTCACTACCAAACTAGAGGCTTCAAATCGTGCCTCGTATGCGCCGATACCTTTCGTGCGGGAGCCTTCGATCAGTTGAAACAAAATGCCACCAAAGCTAAGATTCCCTATTTTGGTTCTCTCACATCTACAGACCCAGCACAGGTCGCCTCGGAAGGCGTGGCCAAGTTCAAGAAAGAGCGCTTTGAGATAATCATCGTTGATACCTCAGGGCGACATAGACAAGAGAAAGATCTCTTCGACGAGATGACTCAGATTCAACGTTCTATAACCCCAGACCAAACCATCATGGTGCTTGATGCTACCATAGGCCAGCAGGCTGAAGCACAGTCCAAAGCATTCAAAGAGACCGCCGACTACGGCGCAATTATTATCACGAAGACCGATGGCCACGCTTCAGGCGGTGGTGCCATTTCAGCGGTCGCAGCAACTCACACCCCCATCGTCTTCATTGGTACAGGCGAGCACATGCTCGATCTTGAACGCTTCTCCCCACAGCCTTTTGTAAGCAAGCTACTCGGCATGGGGGATATGCAGGGGCTTGTCGAGCACGTGCAAGCCCTCAAACTTGACCAGAAAGACACCATGAAGCATTTAGCAGAAGGTGTTTTCACAATTCGTGATCTACGGGATCAGCTTCAGAATATCATGAAAATGGGCCCGTTATCTAAAATGGCAGGCATGATTCCCGGTCTGGGCCAAATGATGGGTGGCATGGATGACGAAGAGGGATCCATGAAGATGAAGCGTATGATCTACGTCTGCGATTCCATGAACAACAAAGAGCTTGACAGCGACGGCAAAATCTTTGTCGAGCAGCCGGCACGCATGACCCGAGTGGCCAGAGGAAGCGGCACCAGTGTCAGAGAGGTCGAAGAATTGCTCAGCCAACAGAAAGTCATGGCGGGTATGGCGAAGAAAATGGGTGGCATGTCCAAGAACATGCAAAAAGCACAGGGCCAGATGGGCGGCGGGAACCGACAACAGCAGATGGCGGCCATGCAGAAACGAATGCAAAGTCTCGGCCAAGGCGGCATGGGCGGAGGAGGAGGAGGGATGCCGGATATGGGCTCACTGATGAATATGATGGGTGGAATGGGCGGAGGAGGCGGAGGAGGCATGCCCGACATGGCTAGTATGATGAAGATGATGGGTGGAATGGGAGGCATGGGTGGCGGTGGTGCTCCTGCTGGTAGAGGGAGGAGATGAAAGGCCCGTATAACCAAAGCTTATTCCGCATAGCGCTGGAGTTGGTTGCTGCGCAAATCGATATATTTCTCGCATTTTGGACACCTTTCTTGATGCCTCATGAATGTTGGGGAAGCAAGACCATCGCTGATCCTGTCCCTATCGGGATACTAGTTCTCTTGCATTCTAGATCCAGGGACGCTTCTTGCCCTGAAGTACTAGGCAAATCCAGAAAAGAAGAGCACTTCTTACTTGAAAAGCTTTTTGCCCCCTAGCCTTGCCGAACCACTGCCAGGCAGTCCAAGTCCTGTACTTACGCCTTGCAATCCCGTCCCTCCGCCCTCTCCATCTCGCTTATGCCTCCTCAATGCTTCACGGAAATGGTCTGGCAGTAACGGACCAAGGTTCCGCTGCTGCGGCTTCTGGCCCGCTTGATGCCCATTTACTGCGGCAGCATGTGAAAGCTGGCCGAGAGCATCCATTGGACTCGTGGCCTGGAATATCTCGTTGTTTGGATTGTTGCTGCTGAAGTCGGTGGGGTCGATGGGTACTTTCGGTGGCGATGCAGGCGGTGTCTCCAAACTCGCGTACTGCTCCTGGACTTCACGAGCACGTTCGATGAGCATACCGATAAAGGTCTTTGTGTAGCCATTGATCGTGGTTATGACGTTTGGAGGGACAGACTGGGAGACGGTTTGATTGGCTATCTATGCTAGACGTGAGAAAATGCGGCTTGGAATCATTACCGCAGGGTGTGGGAGCAACATACCTTTCGAACAGTCTCTTTCTTCAATCTAACTCGACGTAAGCACTCATAGCGTGTTTGTTGATCGAAGTTGAATGCACCGATGAGGACCCTGAACGCCAAGTGTCAGTTTTCTTTAGAGAGCTTTGTATCCTGCCAGCACGCCAGCTGCACTCACGCAAGCTTCTTCTCTTCGGCCTCTCTGTCCTCCTCCTCCACGCCATCCACAACATCATCTCCTCCGTCGTCATCATCGTCATCGTCATCATCAGGCACCTCACCTGTACCCTCCCTTCCATCTACGGCTTTATCTTTTGCGCCACTCTTCACACTAGCCGCTGGTTTTTTCCCCTTTAGTCTGGACTTTCTTCTCCTCCCACCAGTTGCAGCAAGGCTTCCCTTTCCAGTGATGTTGGTAATCTCACTATCTACACTAGGACTGCGCTCGCCAGTAATGATGGCGGACTCCTCAGGGGGAAATGAGGTTTGCCGTAGCGGGTGAGCTGAGGAGGCAGCAGAGTGAACAGAATTGCGCTTCTGGCGTTTTAGCGAAGGGACATATGATGGTACATTCACTGAAGGGCGTTTCTTGGGATTTGGGAGAGAGGTGTGAGGAGGGTATGGCGGAGACGTTGCTGGAGAGCGGTAGGGCGGTGAGGCCATGTCGGCGACTGTGAAGTTTGATCACTACACACTGCTGCTCACCAGGAAGGATTATGCACTCAATGTTGTAGAACTTCAATCTGTGAAGATCTTGGAGAGTTTCTGCTCGAGAAGCAGTTGGGGAGAACCCAAAGCTACGGTACAGATGCGCGCTAAACGCGGCTATTTGGCGTCCAAGGCCCGACCTCCTGCTCCAAGCTTCACTCAAAGAATTTGTGGGCCACCATGTCTAAACGATTCTATGTAGGTTTTCCATGGAAACTTGAATCTAACTGTAGACCTAGCTAAGCAGGGATTTCCAGTTCGACGATGACGATTCCTCCGTCTCTTCAGACGATAATCTTCCCTACCCAAAACCTCTCACTCGCGCGTCATTTCTAACTCCTGATTTTGACCCTACGACCTTTCTGTCTACGCTCCGCAATCGGCACCAGACGCTCGAAGATTTGCGCGCTGAGCTTCGGACCCGAAGCCAGGACCTCAACAAAGAATTACTCGATCTTGTCAACGAGAACTACCAGGATTTTCTGAGCTTAGGGAGCAGCTTGAGAGGCGGTGATGAGAAGGTCGAGGAGGTGCGGCTTGGGCTGTTAGGGTTTAGAAGGGAGGTCGAAGGTCTTCGTGGTAAGGTGGACGGGAGAAGAAAAGAGGTAGAGGAGCTGGTGGAGGAGAGGAAGAGGATCAGGGAGAGTGTGCAATTGGGAAGACGATTGTTGGAAATTGAGAGAAAAATTGGAGAACTGGAAGGAATGTTAATGCTCGCCTCAATCGGTCCCCGGAAAGCAGAGACCAACGAAGAGGAAATGGTCCTGAGCCAAAGCGAGGAAGAAAGTGACGAAGAGCCAGAAAGCAACGGGATTGGCATCGCGCGACTACGAAGACATATGGAGCAATACATGTACATTAAGGGCTCGATAGAAAGCACCGGACCAGAACATCCGTTTCTAGTGAAGCAAGAGGAAAGGGTGCTAAGATTGAAGCAGACGGTGCTACTGGATCTGAATAGCGCGCTGAAGCAGACTGTTGCGGGCGGCGAGGATCTGAGAGGGGACTTGCTGAAGCTTCTGGCAATATACAAACAGATGGACGAAGCAAAAGAGGCTATGCAAGTATTGAAAGAATCAAAGAGGTAGATTAGAACGCCAACAGCTCTTCAAGTACATGGTAGCATAGCGTTACTATTAACGTTGGAGCTGCATAGACCGGAGTATCGTCTTCAGAAATCAACCGTTTCAGGCTCCGCGGGATCTATGCTACCCTCTCGAAATTTACTCCTGATGCTTGCTTTGATCCAAGACTCTTGAGGCTTCTAGAGTATGGAGTCTTGGACATGTACAGCTCTCGACCTTGATTGTTATGAAGTAGTCCTTTGAACATTCAGATCATCTTATAGTACAGAAAGATCGCGTGTAGGCAGGCTCGTAGGACTCCTAAAATCGCCATTGAGACTGAAACCCGGTGCATTGGTTGAGCTCAAGACCACTTCATGTATTTCCTTTACAACCCGGTCACTCAACAACGCCAAATCCTTCTTGATCTCCCCCACAAATGCCCTCACGTTTCGCTGCATCTCCTCCGGCGTGAATCCCAATTGTCCGACGGCACACCTTACCACGCCTAGCTTTTCTCTGTATTCGCTCCCACCCACCAGACCCCTTACTGTCCCCGCAACATCCTTCGTGATGGTCCCAGTCTTCGAGCTTGGCATCAGCCCCTTTGGTCCAAGTATCCTTCCCAGGGCGGCCTTGTTGAGCTTCTGAGCCGAGTCTACATGACATATACATCTGTCGAACTCGATGCGTCCTTCTTTTACGGCGTCAAAGATCGTTTCTTCCCCAACCAGTGATGCGCCTGCATTTTTTGCTTGCCCAGCAGCAGGGGAGTCCGGAGGGCAGATCACGCAGATGCGGAGGGAGGTATCAACGGCGTGGGGTAAGCGTACCCGATTGCGAACCGCGGGCGCATTCTTTACGGTGCGTAATCTAACGGCGAGATCGTATTTAGAAGAGGTTGGATTTCTGCCTACTTCGAAGGCACGAATGTAGCTATAGGGAAAAAAGATCAGAGAGCAGGACAAAGCCTATGAGGAAAAGAGTATTACCGCATCGCATCACACAGAGAGAACTGGAGGGCATCGCGAAGGCTATGATTCTTAAATTGCGCGCGTTGCTTCTTCTTTTTCTTCGGTTGGTCTCGAGCTTTGGAGTCGTTTCTGCTCAAGCCGGAGGCATAGCGGCGAGGAATGGAGGGGGCGAAGCACCTCAATACCGAAGGACCGAACGATGAGCACCGAATTGGAGAGTGGAGATAGCTTGTGGGAGCTTTGGAAGCCATTGCCTCTCATATAATGAAAGCCAAGCAGAAATCATGAACGAGACAATTATTGCCAAGCCTGCGCATGGAGTACCCTAGCGCGCTTACGGCGTCTCTCCACATCTGAGTTCAGTTAAGGTATTTCTGGATGCTTATATAGAAAACGCTCTTCTCTCTCTGTGACCATTTCCGCGCTGTTCTTAGTGGAAAGGGTAGTACTGCTTTGTTCGTTCATGTATGAAAATGGCAACATTGAACATTGCATCAAAGGCGAATCAAGCCACCACTTTCCCGGCTCTATTGGTTGCACACTACGCCATAGAAGCAGATCCCAACTCCTTAATCAATGTCAACTTCGAGGAGGTAGATAACCTCAAGGCAGGAGATAATGCTACAGTTGAGATCGTCATAGGAAGTGGAACATCTACGTACGGCTCCGAGAAAGTCATCGCCGATCTTGTCGAGGCATATCCCTTTCTGCAAGGCAAACATGACACATTGGTGGGCCAGTATGGAAATTGTGGGCCATTGTGTATATTCTAACGCCGACTTAGGTTAAAGAGTGGCTAGGAAGAACAGCATCATTCTTCTCCGCAGACTTCAAGTCCGTTGATGGTCCTCTGCTTGAGCTAGATGCACATCTGACGCTTCGCTCCCACGTTGTGGGATACAATCTCACAGTTGCAGATCTCTCAGTCTGGGGAGCTATCCGAGGCAACAAAGTTGCTTATGCAGCCGTTAGAAAAGGTGCCATGTTGAACGTAAATCGATGGTTCAAATTCATTGAGGAGACAAATCCTTGGATTGCTGCGGCTGTACACACAGCGAATGCACAGGCTCAGGCGAAGAAGGCGACAAAGAGCAGCGAAGGAGCGAGCTATGACATTGCCTTGCCGGACACAGAGAAGGGCGTTGTGACTCGGTTTCCCCCCGAGCCATCGTAAGCTCTACCTTCCCGTATCGTGCTGCTTTTATACTGAGATTACGTAGTGGATACCTCCATATTGGACACGCAAAAGCTGCACTGTTGAATGACTACTTCGCACATGAGATGTACAAGGGAACATTGATCTGCCGTTTTGACGATACGAACCCATCCAAAGAGAAAGAGGAGTTCCAAGATGCAATTGTCGAAGACCTGGCACTGATGGGAATTCGTCCGGATAAGACAACTTACACAAGTGACTACTTCGACGAGCTCTATCAATACTGCGTCACCATGCTCAAGGAGGGCAAGGCATATGCGGACGACACGGAGCAGGAGACAATGAAGCACCAGAGATGGCATGGGCTGCCAAGTGAGCGGCGAGACGCTTCCGTTGAGGATAACCTCGCCCACTTCGAGGAGATGAAAAATGGCACAGAGGAGGGCGTTCGATGGTGCATTAGAGCCAAGATCAGTGTGGACAACCCAAACAAGGCTATGCGTGATCCCGTAATCTACCGTTGCAACCCTCTACCTCATCATCGGACTGGCAATAAGTGGCAAATGTACCCTATCTACGATTTCTGCTGTCCGATTGTCGACTCGATGGAGGGAGTCACACATGCCCTCAGGACGATCGAATACCGGGACCGGAACCCTCAATATGACTGGATGCTCGACACGCTAAAATTGAGAAAGGTGCGTACATTAGGAGTCGATCGTTCTTGAGTGGTCCCGCCCTTGGGGTCGCTGTTCATGTCTCGAGGACTTTCGCTAATGCTCTGCCCACACGTGTTTCTCACTTTTCTCTTTTTGGTGGAAGGAGATAGCTGACTCTGTATATGTGATCAGGTTCACATTTGGGACTTCGCACGCATGAACTTTATTAGGACTTTCCTATCCAAAAGAAAGCTAACCAAGCTTGTGGACGAGGGGCGGGTTTGGGGTTGGGATGATCCACGCTTCCCTACCATCCGAGGTATACGTAGGAGAGGTATGACAATAGAGGCATTGCGCGAATTTATCCTCAAACAGGGGCCGTCTCGCAATATCGTGAACCTGGACTGGACGCTTTTCTGGGCGACGAACAAGAAGTACGTCGACCCCGTAGCGCCACGCCACACAGCCATCGATAAGGAGCGTGCTGTCACAGCACACATAAGAGGTGCGAGGGTAGCGCCATACACAGAAGACAAGCCTAAGCACGGAAAGAATCCTGAGCTTGGAACGAAGAAGGTCGCGTTCAGCCCTACTATCGTCATCGAGCAGTCGGATGCCAAGTCCCTCAAAGAAAATGAAGAGATTACTCTCATGAGCTGGGGCAATGCTATTGTCCGCAAAATCTCTCACTCCCTCAATCCACTCTCCCACTCCACCGTCACCGGTCTGGAGCTCGAGCTTCATCTACAAGGCGACTTCAAAGTAACTAAGCAGAAGATCACATGGCTCTCTACGCAGGGGCAAGAGCTCATACCCGTTGAGCTGGTCGACTTCGATTACTTGATCAATAAGGACATCATCGAGAAAGACGATGAAGTCGATGAGTGTCTCAATGACCACACGGAGTTTCGGACTGAAGCATTGGCGGATGGGAACGTAGCTGACCTGAAAGAGAACGATATCATTCAATTCGAGCGAAAAGGATACTTCAGGGTGGATCGGCCTTTCCTACATGGCAAGCCAGCTGTGCTGTTCAATATACCTACCGGCAAAGCTACTAAGCAAGAGAGACCCGCATAGAAAGCTGATGGTTGCTTTTGAAGCTTCCCACTCCAGGACCGCTGCTCACGAAGTTGCTAGGCTTCATCACTAAGCTAAAGATGTCGCTTTTCCGCGTTTTAAGAATCTTTCCGAGGTACAATCTCTGGAATTTTGTACACCACGCAGCTCTCATCATTGTGACAGAACCATTCAAGATTCAGCTGAATGAGGCTCTTCATTTGTGCGTTTTTACATGAATGCCCGTAGACCCGCAACGAATAGTTTATCTGAGGCTTCATCACCGTATTGTGAATTAGTATTTGAGTCTCTCTATGTGCTATAGATGATCCAAAGCGTTTCGGTTCCAGAAGCTGTATCGTTCGCCTACTCCCAATTCCTCGACCTAAAATACTCCCTTCCCAAGAATTATTGTCACACCTTTCTTACACCACTCCTTCAGGCAGCATAGTTGCAGACGGACGCCACTCACTTTGAAGCACGCTTTTCTCTTGCAATTCGACCCAGGTAGTCTATGAGGCGGTCTGTATTTCTTGCTTGGATGGAAAACACTGCCTGGACTCCTGTGCACCGTGCACAAAGCGGCTGCTCCTTATTGCATATTCAGCTCTTTTGTGTAGATTCCTTACATGACTGTAGATGTGTGTTGATATCTTATCAACGTCGTCCGCAAGTGGTAGGATGCTCGGCTTCGAGACGGACCCTGACGCCCATCAATCATGGGGGTGAATATCAGAAAGTCATCCCGTATGGCAGTGACGATGCCTTCAGTTTTGCTCCAGTTCGTGGGTTGAGTTGATATTGGCTGGTCTCTGCGATGATGTAGCAGTCTTCGATCAGCTGCTTGGAGGCATATCATGATGGAGACTCCGCGGCGAGGTGTGAGTCGGGTGAATGGCGTGGGACGTGAATAGACAGCCCTTTAACAAGATCAACTACTTTCGTGGAAAGGTGTTAAAGACCAGAGGTGAGCGGGGCTTCCCTGATTGCATATGAAAAGTGTTGTGTCGTGAACCAGATCCTACATCCCTCAGCTGCTGAGTGTGATGCTTGTCTTCTGTAAGAGTCACCGGTGGCCTATTTACAGTATCAAGTACTAGAGGGTAGCCCATTGCGCATTTTCGAAAAGGTGGAGGAGAACGAGGACGAATCTGATTACTTTTCTTGAAGAAATGCGGGAACATTATCATGACAAGCATTCTTGGATCAGTACAGAGAGGAAGAGGTCCCGGTCTCGGTGTTGATACTCTGTTTGTGCCTAAAATCAAACGGTGAAATGAATAGAATTGCAAGAGCGTTGATAAGATATTTAACAGTCTAGGATCGCCTTCACCAGCCTCGGCTTTTCCAGTTCCAGAACTCTCTCTGCAAACAAGTCTCCAACCTTGTCGCCCAACTCTTTCTTCCATTCTACAGAATGCCCATTAGCAAATCCATTGACTGCCCCAACGCTCTCTTCCTCTAGCGATAGGAGCGCTTCTAGTAATGCTTTGATGACCATCTCTCCCTCGTTTCTTTTGCCCTCGTCCATTGCATCAATAGCGTCCTTTACTAGATCTTCATACTCCCGTAGATTCGGTACAATTAGGGCACGCACAATCTCTGGACCTCCAATAGCCTGCAGACCAATGATTCCACCATAGTTGGCGCCTAGAGGCTTAGTTGGATCAAGGAAATGTTTCAAACATGTCCGGGCGAGGCGAGGCTTCAACATGTGGGATGATTTGCTGTACTTTTTGGTAATGGATGACAGAACGGAAGCGGAAAGGCGGCGGAAGTCATAAGCTGCCAAAGCGTCGGGTAACAAGCCGAGATGCCGCCCAACGAGACATGTCAAGACTGGGGGGACTATGGAGGCGATCTGAGGAAGGGGTCAGGTGCCGCCATCAGTATAGATATCCCGAGAAATGCTTACATAAGGATCAACGTAAAGATTTGAATTCTCGAGCATAGCGGTTGTAAGTAGCATCATTTGCGTGAGTACGAAGAGGTTTTTGAGGTTGTGCGTGACTTTCTCTGCAATGAACTGCACAAAGTAAGGCACTAGCTGGTGAAGACCAGGATCACTTCGGATGCTGGCCAAAGCTGCTACTCGATACTCATTATTCGAGTCGTCGAGAAGAGCGCTGCAGATCTTCTCAAAATAAAGCTGTAATTCTTTCGATAGAACATGTTTGACCAGAGGCTTGACTGTGACATTTTCGTTGCCGCTCATAGCTGCCATGTGGGGATTTGCGCTCTGCCCTTTGGGCACCAATTCCTGGTTCCTTGAATCTGCGGCCGTTGGGTTCTGTGGTATTGAAGGCTGTACACCTTCGACAGCTAGCCAGTGTGCTAAATGACGGTTAGGTCGACGGCCACAGATAGGATTGTAGCAGACATACCAGTAAAGGTAATCTCTCGTGGTACTTTAGGTAAAGGTGCGTTAATAAGTTTCTCGAAATCCACTTCTTCGTCTTCGACATAGAACAATGGCTGTCCTGGACCTATGGATGCTTCGCCAAACCGAAGTGGTCGCGTTGACTCGTAGCCATATAGAGGCTCGACATCCAGTACGCGCAGTGCTTGCGCTACATCCTGCGTGGTGAGGGTTGATCGCTTGCTGTGCCGCATGAACTTGAGGGCTTCCTCAAGGACTTGTGATATTCGGTACTCAATGTCTGAGCAGAGTCCTTGAAGAACGTCATCATTAAGTGAGGTAATACCAACGGACTCGGCTACGTCTTTGATGTTTTCAGGGTTCCAAACAGACATGGCGAAAAAGGGATCAAGCTCCTTGACTATTGACGGACGATGTATACAGATGATGAACCAAGAAGCGGGGTTGTGCTGCTGCGAAGCTTAGATCAGGTGCTCGGACTGCCCAGGAATACTTCACAAATGCGAAAAGGTCATTTTTGAAGAAGGAAAGAATTCGGTTTAGAGCTTCGAAGAATTAACCAGCATCGCCTTCACCTTCGCAAACTCCTGATCTCGCCAGTTGGAACCCTTATGTTGACACAGGTTATGACTGAAGAAGGAACACAAGATTTAATGTTGATTGGCATGCGAGAATTATTGTCGAGACAAACATCTGGATCAACATGCATGCCACATGTTAGCCGCTCTAGGCGCTAAGCGCGTTCCCATTGTAGCCTAAGGTAAGTGTATCTCTAGTGCTACTTTAGTATCATCTCCACATTCCACAAAATATAAGTACCTATGTCTCATCATCAATCTACGCTGCTTTCGCTCTAGCATTGACCGTTGGCTGAAGAACATGTCATGGGGTTTCTGGCCGCAGAGCTCATCCAGCATGTTTGCGGTCTCCTCAGTTGTGAGGACTTGAGTGCTGTCCGTGAACCTATCGCAACTTGTGTCAGAAGTATCACTGTCAAGGCAGATCTTTTAGTCTGCTGACATTGAAGTTGCGTGGGAACGCGAGCCGCCGTTTCCATATCGACTTCCTGAAACGCTTTCGTCCTTCATTGCCGAAGCTGTCCAAGCTCTGCTTGTTTGGTATCACCACTTCGGAATAGAATCTGATTGGCACTCTGCTAGTGTATCGTGCCACCCCCACAAGATTGGATCTAACGAATGTCTCGTTGCTGATGGCAGCACTGGGCAAGCGATAGCTGGTGATAGGCTTGTGGATTCATCTCTTCCGCAGGGTGCCCGAGAGTCTTCCTTTCCTGCTTGACGTTCGGCCGAAATTCTACGGTATTTCATGCCAGAAGGCCGACAGCTGCAATTGTCTGGGACCAGATTAGAATCGCCACATCTCAAAGCTGTCGAGCATGCCATCTCGAAAGGCAATGAGAATGATAATTCTCAATCGACGTAGTGTCTCAGGGAATTTTTCGATGAATAATCGCCAAGCGCTTGCATGTAGCTGCAGAGCGAAGACTGAACAGCGTAAGATCCCAGGGCGTTATGCGATTGCAACCTTTTGCTGCAAATTCGGACAGGGTATGTGGGTAAAAGAAGGCTATCTCGAATGGATATATGCTTCATGTTTGATGCTTGACCGACCCAAGTTGGGGAATAAATGGCCACCAAGAACACTTCTGCAGTGCCTCGTTCACGGTTCTGTACGAATTCCATCTTGAAATTAGCGAGAAGTCGAAAACCTGTATAAACACATCCTTTTCCCTACTCATCAGTAACTGCTGGAGCTATCTACCTGCGATCGTAAAAAACTTGCGTGCCATTACATTCGAAGCCCCAATGGCATCATCACGTCGACCTGCCAATGCAGAAGTTACAGCAAAGATTGAGGCGATATTCGAAAACATTGCAGATAGCCTCCTCAACGAAGAAAACCCATACCTTCCCTCGAACGATCTCTTCATCCCCTTGAAATATAAGAAGCATACACCCTCAAACGGCGATACGCCCAATCGATTTGACGCCGAGCCCTCAGATGACCTCACAAATGTCTCCTTCCCAGCAAGAGGGCGGCCGAAAGAAGCTTGGAGATTCAGTACGACTCATCACCGACGATAAAGCTGCGATAACGCTGATGATGAGTCTAGCTGTACTTATTCGAATCCTGGAGCTCATGCATGAGGCTCTCTGTGACAATGTCATCATCTCCAAAAGGTGCGCTCCGGTCACTTTGAACCCTCCAACCTGGACCAAAACTGGATTGGAATCTCGCTGATATTTCAATGTAGGAACATCTACTACAAAGATCCGGCGCTCTTCAAGACTCAAGTCACAGTGGATTCTTATGTGGACATTATTGCAAACACTTTTGGCGTCTCAAGACTCGCTCTGAATGTCGTCAGTTCCTATCTTTGTCTCTGCTATGAATCTTTCTGGCTTACTCGCCATCTTTCAGACTGCAGCTGCGAAAGGTCTTGTCGCCGGGAAATTCATCTTAAAGAGGGCGGACGGCACGGAAACTTCGAGAGAGCCTGACGTGGTATGTATGCTCCAGCGGGTGTGAAATACTTAGGAAGCTCACATATCGTCTTAGCCACACCTTGTCGATGATCCCTACGATATTCAGGCGATTGACATTCCCGACGTTGCCTGGATCCTGGTGGTTGAGAAAGAAGTCTGTCTCCACTTTCACGCCATCATCACCGCTGACGATCCCCAGTCCACATTTCGAACGCTAGCATCAGGCAACCTCCATCAGACCTCACGCGCAGGAAATGGCATAGTCGTAACCGTGAGGCTTCCATCCTAACACTGCAAAGCGTCCACTGAAGACACTCAATTTAGGCAAAAGGCTACCCTGATATCTCTACCCGCTCCTTTCTGCGGCTTCTCTCAATCTCTCATGATCTCGACGGCATTCCTCCACCCATATATGCCCTCACCGATTTCGATCCTGATGGCTTGGCCATCATGTCCACCTACAAACACGGCTCGCTCAAGCTCTCACACGAAAACGCCGGCTTGAATGTTTCAAGCATACAATGGCTGGGCGTACAGAGCCGAGATGTTCTTGCTAGGAACGGACAGGATGATTATAACGGTCTACTGAGACTCAGTGCAAGGGATCGGAAAAAGGCGGCAGACATGCTGGAGAGGAGCGAGGTTCTCCAACAGGGTGGCAAGGAGGAAGAGTGGAGGCGTGAATTGCAGGTCATGCTGATGCTGAACGTCAAAGCGGAAATGGAGGTCCTGGCTGAAAGAGAAGGTGGTGTGAAAGGATGGGTCGAAAAGAAGCTGCAAGACAATTCCACCATTTTGCGTGCGGATAATAACTTACTCGAAACACATCAATTGGTCGATATGACGCTTGATGAGGACCGTTTCCCTGACCAAGAAGCGGATGAGGAGTTCCTGCTTGACATGCATGAGACGCCAGAGATGTCAGCGGTAGGGGAAGGCTCCCCGGGCCTGCAAGCGGATGAACACTTGCGCGATACACATCAGACGGGCGATATTTCACTGGCCGACGAAGGTTCCCGAATGTCCCATTTGGACGAGGATCTGCTGGAAAAACGTCACCTGGCAGATGTGTCACTCATAGAAGGAGATGGTCCTAGCTTGGAATGGGACGAGGAGCTCTGATGGAACCTTGTCAGGTGGAAGGGTATGATAATTACTTACGAGGAATCGCCTCGCCAGTGAACGGATGTGGAGCTCATGCTTGACGGAGGTGTATCGGAGGCTCAAGGAGGAGGGCTTTTCGTGAGACTGAGATGGATACCAGCATCGATTGCACTCTTCAGCGTAGCTCGGTTCACAACAGCACCCATCTCTGCTATGCAATGCTCCAGTATGCAACGCCATCGCTCCCAGAACCAATACCGCCCTTGCCTTCTTACCCTGGACACTAGCCTCGCACCCATCTCGTCTCGTTCCCCTCTGCAACCCCGTACTTACATCCCCAGACTTCTCCTCACCCCCTCTCTCACCGTCTTCTCAAACTCGCTCCGCCTCTCCCTCCACATCTTCGCCGCCTCAATATTCGCGGGGCTCTCATCATTCGGCTCGGCCAGCATGCTCATCACACTGATCAGTATCTTCTCAACACTCTGGATAGGACTCCATCTTTCCGAAGCCTTTTCGTAGTGGTGCGGGTCATCGCCCGGGGCGTGCAGGATGGAGATGCAAACGAGGCCCGAGGGGTACACTGTGTATTGAAGAAGCGACACGTCAGCAATTATTCTGTTGTTGCCCATATACACGCTATCGTCATCGCCCTCCAGCATTCCACGCGCATGCTCCCATATTATCCAAGAGATGACGCAGGGGCATCCAGACCGTTGGGATGCCACACCTCCCCCAAGAAGCGCATCGTAGGTGGGTTCAGTGGGTAGTCCTTCGGGAACTTCAGCTCGGCGGGGAAAATGCCGCCTTCGAAGGGCGTGCCGTCCGGTCCTTGGATCAGCGCTTCCCAGAGGAAGATGTCGTCTTCGGAGACAGGGCCGGCGGTGATGCCGTCCGGGGGGGAGGAGGTGAGGAGCTTGTATTCGTGGAAGAGACGGCGGGATGCTATGGAGGATGCCATGCTGATTGGGTTCAGGGTGGGATGGCGGAGCGGGCGCGGAGATGTGGGGGGGGTTGCGGGATTCGTCGGAGGATGTTTCGATGTGGATGGAGGATCTATGGGACCTGGAGGCGGAACAGCCTTGGCTTTTCTTTGTACATGTACCAAGTAGATGTTGTCATTCGGAGTACTCTGGGATGCGCTCTCCGAACGTGTACGTACCTACTTTCATGTAACCCCCCGAGACCCCGTCGCCCCCTCCCGTGGTGCCGGTAACCCTAATCTCGTAATCCCTGATTACCTTAGGTACCTAGGTACTGCTACTGATGCCTCGCGGCGGCCCTCCCCATTGCGCCAGCCAAGCCAGGCCGTGCTTAGAATATAACATTATCGACGTCACCCACGGTGCATCGGTCAAACGTCGGATACGAGTATGTTTCTGCATATGATATAGGGTATGCAAAGCCTCACCCCATGGAACATTCCTCGCCGAATTGGAACTCGGGCAAGGGGTACTTGTACTCTATAATTCTGTCATCTTGATCTGGCCTCCGCTCTTCTGCCATCTCCAATGGTTTAGGTCCTCCCATTCCCACTGATAAGTACAATGCTATTCAATACACAGCCGTGGGCGCGACTTCCATCTGGCTCGCTTCTACGAGCAGGATTCGCGACATCAAAACCCCGATACCGAGCATTACCGCCTGGCCCTCGAGGCCTTGTTCGACGTCCGCCACCGCCCAAGCCAATTTCAAAGCGGCCCCAGAGCTCGAGGCTACCCCAGAAAACGCCCAGCCAGTCCCATAAGAAATTCCCTCAGTCCGAAGAGAGTTCAGCGGGAAATCAAACACCCCAGCAATCGTCCCTTGACACTGTATCAAGTGCATTGCGAGATCAGGATTCCAATGCGAACAACCTCCTCTCCCCTGTTTTCATCCCCGAAGATCCAGATGGCGTGCTCAACGAGAGGCATCCAGCGACAAGCATACTTTCGAATTCCGCCATAGTGGTGACGAGACAGCTGGAGCTTATGAATGTAATGCTTGGATTTGAGCAAGCGAACAAGTATGTTATCATGGATCCAAAGGGAGGTCACATTGGCTACATGGCGGAGAGAGAGTTGGGCATGGGGAACATGATGGCTAGGCAGATGTTCAGTACGCATCGAAGCTTTACAACGCATGTCTTTGACCGGCAAGGAAAGGAAGTTCTGAGGGTAGGTCAATATGACCAAACAGGCACATCGTGGTAGTTAACGCACTGCTAGTTCCACAGGCCATTTTCATGGATATCGAGTCGAATTGGCATCTACGACCCTGTAGAAGAGCCAAACAGATCTTCATCGTCGTCGACGACGGTAGCAAACGTCGACCCTGGCTCTCTAACTACAGAGGTTGACCCCAACACAGCTCAGATCTCGCGGCTGGCTTTAGGAGACATGCGTATCATAGGGGAAGCGCAGCAGCAGTGGGCGCTGCTTCGGCGAAAGTACAGCTTGTTCGTGCATCGACAATCCCAAGACTCTGGTGCCACGTCTGGCGCTCCTCAGTATTCACCGGCAAACCAGCCACTCTCAAACTCTCAGCAACTGGATTTGACACCGTACAATAACGAAAGCCGATTTGACCAGTTCGCCTATGTGGATGAGCAGTTCCTTTCGTGGGATTTCTCTCTCCTTTCAAATGAGGGCAAACTTATCGGCTCCGTAAACCGCAACTTCGCCGGCTTTGGGCGTGAGATATTCACTGATACGGGAGTCTATGCTTTACGAATGGACTCTGTGGGCTTAGCACAGGAACCGACGCATCTGATCTCACAAACTGGCCAGCAGTCGGTGGGGTTCCAGAATCCGAATGACCCTGGAATGACCCTGGACCAGCGGGCGATCATGCTCGCAACTGCTATGAGTGTCGACTTTGACTATTTCAGCCGGAAAAGCGGACCCGGTGGTACGGGCTTCATGCCTCTTTGGTTGCCGGGCATGGGTGGAGGTGGAGCTGCTGCAGAAGGTGCCGAAGCGGAAGCAGGTGCAGGCGTAATAGAGGGGAGCAAAAGTGAGGCAGGTGGTATCGCCAAAATCGATTCTGCTGATGGGGCTGGAGCCGCTGCAACAGGTGCCGGCACGATGGCCGGGTATGAAGCTATGCAGGGAGGCACGGGTATGGGTGGGGAAGGTGGCTCCCGGCAAGCCGGCCAACAGGATCCTCACCAACCAGGTTACGGTCAAGATCCACAGCAACAACCAGGCCAAGTTGGACAGGATGAGCATGTCTGGGGAAACGACGATGACCCTTGGGGCGGTCGCGGTGGAGGAGACGGGGGAGGAGATGGTGGCGGGGGAGGCGGAGATGGAGACTTTTCCGACTGGTTCTGAAGAAAAGCATCTGATTCTGCCACATTTAGCGACGGCGTTGGAAGCCGGTTCATACCATCCTGCCTCACAAAGGCACCTGTCAAGGTCCGGGTATCACGAGATGCGAAGAGTAGACTTTTCGGTTTTCTCTCCTCCTGATACCGCCACCGTCTATCCCGTCGTGAAATCCGGAACCCGTGAGCTCATTCCGCGTTCGACCTCGGTCGAGATGCGGACCGTACGCTCACGGCGTGCCGACCTCTGCGTCACGCGGGGCCGCGCTTTCGTCCCCGCCGAGCCAGACGCCCGTGGCGGCGACGCGACACGCTCAAAGGCCGAACCGCTTCGTGCGACCTCAGCCAGAAGCCCGCTCGGCTTTCCTCTGCGGCTGCAGCAGCGGCGTCCTTTTCAGCTAGGTGCGCCGGCGCACACGGCCTCGCCTCTCTCTGCCAGCTTCCCCCAGCGGCAGGATAGTGGACATAGTGGACCCTGACTCGCACCAGCCGCAGCCATCACAACGCTCGAATCGTTCGCTTCACGCCCGCTCCAGTGCAGGGGCCGCGGTACGTATAGCCTTCCCCGATCCCCCGCGCTTGCTCCTGCCGCAGCGTCAGTATCAGCGTCAGCGCCACCCACGCCCTTCCGATCCTTCCCTCCGGTCCCCTCCCCACGAACTTGCCTCAGTCCTCAGACGCTCTTTCTACTTTACCCTTTTGAACTAGCTTCCAGTCTTAGTACGAAGTTCGATACGCATTCTGTATGCTGGGAGCTACTATCTGTATGATCGGATGGGCCATTGAAGTCGCGCAAGCTAACCCTGTCGGCGCTCGCTGTTTCGGCATGTTCGCCATCACGGCCGGAGTGTGCATTTTCATGCCCGTCCTCGCTGTCTGGAATCCGAACAACCTTGGAACGGGCTACCGACGTGTTGTTGGCGCTGTGTTCCAGATTGGAGGCGGCAATTGTGCAGCGCTAGTCTCACAAATTGTATTCATCTCTAGTCATGCTCCAAAGTACCGGAGGGAAATGTTACTGGAATTTCGCTCAACATGATGGCCGGTGCTTACTGCACCGGCCTGTTTTTTGGGCTTGGGCCCGAGAAGGGGCGTCGAGATCGAGCACTGAGAGACAGCCGTCTTGCTCTTCCTCAAGACGAGCTGGACAATTTGGGCGACGATGATCCCGATTTTCGGTATACCCTGTAAGCAATGTTTGAAGTCATGACGACTCTTCATATGAAATCCTTGATTAATCTGGGGACCTTTATCTGAACCCATTTCTGCGGGACTTCCCGGATGCCATTCCTGTGCCCCGCTGTGTTGCGTCAGAAACCATCGCTTGTATCATGAGCCTGTATCTTTCGCCAACCTCTTCATTGCGATGGACACGTGACATTTTTGCTAGATCAAAAAAGCCCCAAACTTGTCCGTCCACAACAGTACTCCACCCTGTCCGATCGAAGCCCATATTTCGGGGCATCGACGCAAATATAAGGACAAACCTTACTTGTGGAAACATAACTGTCAACTTCGTCTATTCTCCCATGTCGGAAGACCGTCCATCACTACCATGCATCATGATGTATGTTGTTCAACAACCTGCATCAGAAGCTTTGCGGATAGCCTCTGTAAAGCGGATGTTAACATGGGTCAACGGGTTTTTGTTTGGGTCTTTGTCTTTTTCCCATTTTCTCCAGCCTTCTCAATTGTCGCTGTCGATCCCGAGTAGCACCAAGTTCGACGCAGCCTCAATCCTGTACCAATCAAGTCAACAATAGTTTTTGGCTTCAGTGGCGGCATCAACTTTTTTAGAAGAACTTCCCTAGAAGCAGGATGTCTTTCTGCCAACACCCATTCTGCAATCGAGCCGGTTTTTTTATTCTTATTGCTAAACCGGCTGCAGCAGATCAATAATGAGGGCTGGTCTTCCACACTATATAGATTGTCGAAGCTAACCGGATTCTCTCCTTCGTTTGCATGCCAACGGGCCAAGCTGGCTCGTATCTCGTCTAAACGCAATGGTCGGCTACCACTACCACTACCACCAGGTAAACCCTTACTATACATACACGACAGTACGTACTATCACCTTGTGTGGTGATAAATCACACCCCACCCCGGAACTACCCGGATAGCGCAGCCGGTTACGCTATCCGGGGGTGGGTGCGATTTATCACCTTGTGCGGTGATACTTGAGAGAGAGGCACCACCCCTGTAAAGAGGTTGATCAAGGTGCCAAAGGTGCACTGACACGACCAAAGATCATTGATGCGTCATCGCTCATAGCAACGCAGTGAACTTGCCGGATGCCGCAACAGCTGAACGCTTATCACCTCAAACGCGTGTGGCGCCGGGGAAATAAGAAAGAAGATCGGAAAAGATCCACAGTGCATGTCAGAAGTCATCATTTGGGGTACAAATGTACGTAATATTGCCAGCAGTAGCGGGGTAAACCTCGGAGGATGATGACATGGGCTGCAGGGACTGTGGAAGCAATTTGTAGACGAAGAGTTTGACATTGCGATTTGATGTACTTTTGTGTACTCTACGGCTTTGGGGAGGGAGTGCGGTGGTGGTAAGGACCCCATTGGAGCCTGTAGCCATCTTGAGAAGGGGACATGCAGTGAGCAAGAGCAAGGGTACGGCAACGGGTCAGGGTGCTTATCCATTCACAGGCTTGCGCAATTCTCATTTGCTGCGGCCTGCATGTCAAAATTGCTGTGCTTTAGTAAAGTGCTTATTAACCTGCAGCCTGACGGATCCGACTGCTTTTAATAATTTAAATCCTCCCACAAACACTTGGCCAGTCCGCTTCGCTCGCTTGAAGGGGATGTTTCTGGAAGATCACATTTCTGCAATCGCTGATCTGGTCAAGGGACAATATTATGTACTTGGAGTACTTCATGCCGAGTGCGCATCCTTCGCACGATTGCACGGAATGGCGTGTGTGAAGATGGTAAAGCTGGACTTTTATTAGTCTCCGCAATCTTGATCACTCGATTCGCCTAATTTAACCCTGTCCCACGACGCCCACACGTCCCGAGAAGAGCATCCATGTCTTCGTGTGACAGGAATGTTGATATCATTGGTAGGTACTCTACCTCAGCTTACACGACGGCGGTCAGACTTGTGCCCTTCACTCACTCTCTCTACAACGATCGAGTCGCTCACTTTTCGATAATGCGAACCCGTAGCTGCATGTCAGCCGACATGACTTCTGCATGCGACCCAAACTTCTTTGGTCCGACCCTGCGGGCCTGAGTACTACCTCAAGGGGATCCAAATTGGCTGCGCTCGTACTACATGTACCAAACGTGCTCCAGGTATTACATTATCTGATTTCCATCCGCGCGTTCCAGACCGCCCCCCCCATCTCCGTACCGAAGGATTCGGGCCCCCCACCGCTGAAGCTGATTATCCAATTCTCTCTTATTTTGAACAATCCTCTTTCACAACAGCAGCAGCGGCGAAGAAGTGGAGTTGACTTTACCTGCCTGTTGGTGCGCGCGCACACACAGCGTCAGTCGCCGGCGCCATAACATCACAGGAGCATAATTCCACCGTTGGTGGAAGAATAATGTCGCCCCAACTCCCCGCCCATGTTCCCAGCCGCGCTCACGACATCGTCATCACCTGCGTAATCGGTCCGATAGTATCGACCGTTGTCGTTTACATCAGAGTCTGGACGAGGGTGGTCGTTACGCGGAATCTCGGCTGGGACGATTATGCGACCATGGTCACTTTGCTGTTCTGTATCGGTTTCAGTGTCGTCCTCGGGATCTCGACGCGGTATGGCATGGGGCTTCATCTTTGGGATGTAAGATTACTCGTCGACTCTCTGTCTATTCCCGTCTCGGTGTCGTTTCGTAGTTGGTCGCGGAACATGTCTCATGGGCAGAGCTCCGTCCAATTCACTAGACATTTTTATAGTCCGATACCATGTCACGATGAGGAAATACTGACTCCGACCCTCGCGATAGATGACACCGGAGCTGGTGTCTGACCATTCCGAAGTACGAATACTCGCTCCCACGATCATTTGTATCACCCTGGCTGATGATCCCCACCGCAGTGGATGTACATCTCCTCGGCCTTTTATCTACTCAGCATCCTCGGGTACAGAATAGCCCTGCTGCTCATGTACCTCCGACTTTTCGGGGTCAGCACGCCGTTCAGATACGCCACTTGGGCCGTCATGACCTTCGTTACCGGCTACTTATTCTGCAACGTTCTTACGTTGATCTTCGGCTGCACGCCTATACCGAAATACTGGAAGCCCGATGACCCCGGCCACTGCATCAACCTCGTTCAGGCCGACTATGCATATGGGTCAATGAATGTCGTTTCTGATCTATTACTGTTCCTTCTGCCTCTACCAATGGTGTATCAACTGAACCTGTCCGCTAGAGACAAACTCGGACTGTTTCTGGTGTTTATGAGTGGGATCGGGTAGGCCACCGTCCGAGCCCGCTCTACAAGTGAGGAGACTAACCTCCTCGCAGCAACTGCGTGGTAACCACTGTGCGATTCGCCCTCTTGGTCCAAAACCTCAACGCCCCGGACAAACCCTGGCTGGACGCAAGGACCTTTCTCCTCACGTAAGATTCCCGCTTTCCCCCACCCCCGCTCTCCGACCCTGATTCTCCGCAGCGTCGTCGAAATCAACACCGGTCTCATCTGCGGCTGCACGCCGGTCCTGAAACCCTTCTTCCGACACATCTTTTCGAAACCGCGGCCGGAGTCCCAGCAGCGCATCAGCGCCCGGTCCGGGTCGATCTGGATGGGCCAGTTCCCGGACGACCGGACTCGGTGTAATTACCGGAATTTCATCGAGTTGGAGCACGGCAAGAACATCAGCGATGGGTCGTCGATTCAGGAAATCGTGAATTGAGCGGGGGCTGGGGGGTTTTGCTCAGTGGGTACTGGGCCATGTACGCGATTGATGTGAAAACAGGAATCTAAAGGCTTGAGCGAGGCGTTCGGAACTATGAGCTGGGAATCTATCTATATGTACGAGATCTCCGATACGTGGGAAAAGTCCTGTAATCACTCGAGGTCTCGTCGGAACACACCAGCCCCTGGTCATCGACAGGTTGTACTATACATCTGTTGCTATGCGCTGTGTCCTGCAATATCATCCATATTGTCTGTGATGCGCCAAACTGTTTGGGTAGACAATGATATACCCTAATAAGCACTTACGTCGCTTGAGCTTAGCTTTGCCTTGCCTTGTTTGGCTTGGGTCGTGGGCCTCCACCCAGGCTCGGACACCTCTCACCCGCTCCGCGCGACCGTAACGAGGCGCTCATCCTCAGCCGGGCCGACGGAGACGGCGGCACATGAGTTTCCTGTCTCGGTATCCGGAGAGGTTCTGGCAGGCCGCGCCGGCTGGAAACCGTCTGCCCTACGCGGTCAGCTGAGCCGAGGGATCTCCGTCTGATACGACGCGGATCCTCGGTGAATCGGCATTGACGTTCGGGTCTTTCCTGTTGACGTTTCTTATTTGGTGCGAGCGAACACGACGATTTCACGGCCAGGTGGGTTGGATAGTACGGTACCGGGGATGTAGATGCATGGGGCCGGGGGGATCGAGAGTGGTTCTTTTGAAATTCGTAGTTGGTAGGTCCAATTGTGCCAGCTAGTGTCAGAAGATCTGTGAGGGCAGAAAAGGCCAATGAGATTTTTCAGACGAAAAAAGGTACCTCGAGATACGGCAACTAAGCCGTGTCAATGAAGTTTTGTCCGTTTTCGATTTTCACTGCATCTGTGCGGCTAGGTAGGCCTGCGAGCGCAGCCAACAGAAATCTAAATTCGGTGTGTAGCGGCGTACCTTTCAACGCGTAAACGAAGCCTCGTAGCCTTTCTTGCACGCTGTGTATACCGAGTTGAGCGATCAATCGATATGGTGGAATATTCTGATATACCTACCAGCCGAGGTTGTCGGGCCCCGTGTGTAGGATTGCTGACTTCTAAGTTGAGACGCAATGCAATTACGCAAGAGACTTGCCGTTAGCGTTATCGAGGCGTGGTTAAAGGTACCTACCTGTACCAAAGCTCCGATAGGTAATCTCACCCGCGCGAGCTCTGCAGATCAACGCTCCAAATATTGTTTCGGGCACTGCCTGAACCTTTCGACTGCAGGTTCTCCCTTTTCTCGTCTAAACTCGCTCGGAAGACAAGCGCCGAGAAAGCGGACATTTACAATGAGGACTCGCTACCAGAATTCGTAGCGTCAGCTGGCGAGCCAAGTGCGTGGCACGATTACCAGGAGAGCGATTGGAGCGCTAATTGATCTCAAGAGGTACTTTGACGTGATGGAATCCGTCGTTCCTGTGAGCCCGGTTGACAAGGCGGCAATGGAAGCTCGTCAGGCTGCGGAGAAGGTCAAGTTCACCGCGAGAATTCTGGGTTATAGTTGTGAGGGTTTGAGTCGAGTTCAGAATACCCCACAGACACTGCTTCCGAACGCTCAATTGGATCATGTAGGAAACTTGGAGGATACGAGCATTATCAAACACCCCGAGCTTTCAATCGCTACTTCTCGATATCTTCGAGTTGATCTTCATCTCAATCTTTTGCGGTGTGTGCACCGACAGGCTCTCCGCCTTGGGTTGGACACCTCCGGTTTCCTCCACTCTTTCGTTCTCTGGCTTTTACGCATTTTGTTCCCCCAAATAACAATATTTGAGCTGTTCCATCTCTTCTATGCTGTTTGACTTGCAAGGCGATTGATTCCTTACGGCCTTTTATTCGATCGTTGCGGGTAACTGTTGCCGCTCGTCTTTCGAGTTCCCTAGGAGGGCCTTCACGACCAAGGAGAAGAGGATGTGAATGCGCATCTGGTTGAAGTAGTTCGAGCTCCTCGCCATGAGTGTTGCTGCCCTCGACAATTTGTCCAACAGGGGTTGTATCATCATCGTAGAAGGGTTGGAGCTCGATCTCTCCCTTTGGTCCTTGAGCAACGCTAGCGACGGAAGCACCCGCTAGCTTCAATATGATCTGCAGAATCAACGGTCCCCGATCCCCACTTGTCGCTTCGCTCCTATTGGTTTCTATCGATAGAGCGCTGAGAAGTTGAAAAGCATCATACGAGCACCATTTGAACGTGTCACTAGAGGTGTTCTTGTCAACTCTGCGATAGCCGCGCTCAAAGCAGGCAGATCTTGAATTAGATATAACAAGCATTGTCGAGCTGCGAGTTTCGACCTCGGGGTGAAAAGCCAGCACCTCTCCCCCAACGAATGATGTGATGTCCGCGGTTTCTTGTACATGTCTCCCACTCGAACAGCCATCGTAAGTCAACAAGAGGCCTTCCGAAGGGCAACGTGGGAGCCTTCTCATATGAAATCCCTGACCAGCAAACAAGTCATGCTAGCAGAAGTGACGACGGCTTCAAACCCATTCCCCATTGGTATATTACACCGACGTAGAAGGTGATACGATGGAGTGAGGTAAACAACTGAGCAGTCATGTCTTCGTACCAGGCTCGTTCTAATCTGCGAGGTAAGACAGTTGGTACAGCGGCTTTTTGTACAAGTCTAGTCCTTTCCCGTGGTTTGTAAATAGCCATGGTCTCCTTTAAGTCTTCTGCCAGCCCCGTACTCCTTTGCTCCATTCGTCTCGAGAATACAGAATTCGCTGTCTTGAGCGCACACACATCATGAGAGCGCTCTATCATTCCACATAATACTCGTGATTCGTCTGTAGCCCTGATATGAAACGCCTGAAATCGTAGAGAAATCGATCAACATGCGCGATTAACGACAGGCATTCCCTCTCGACACCTCATAGAACATCGACAGAATGCCGACACATGGACCGCCTGCACGTCATGCCACGAGAGTCGTACAAGCGGGCATTGGATGCTGAGGTTCCTGCTGTAATTGAAGGAGGAAAGAAAAGTAATCGAGTGGAGCTTATTTGGCAGCTGAAATCCCGGGCCGTGATTGTGCCGAGGCTCCCGTCTGCTTTCCTTGGCGGATCTCGTCGATAGCATCATCAGCACACTTCTTGACAATCAGTCTATCGTAGCTGTGGGCATCATGTTGGCTCGAAGAATCACGCAACACTCTACTCGGCGGCGTAAGCCAGTACTATCCTTTGGGCAAAGCATTGCAGGAAGCACCAATGGCTAACAGAACCCAGTCCTCGCCCAGCAACCCACCCTCTCCCGCTTCACCCCGCCAGCGGCCATTGCAGCGAGCAGATTGCGACCCCAAGCCCGGTATATCCCTCACAATAGCTTCCCTCCAAGCTTACAACTCCTTCTGCGTGTTTTTCAAAGGGCAGGCATACCACTTTGAATGCAGCTAACGCACCTCCACTTCCAGGTCCGTTGCCTTCCAACCCTCCGCCACAGAACCCCACGCCCAAACACAGCCCGCAAAACCTTCCGATGCCTACGCCATCCTTGCCGCTCAACGGCTGAACCGCCCCGTCTCCCCCCACCTGTCGATATACCAACCCCAAATGACGTGGTACGCATCCATCACCAACCGCATAACCGGCTGTGTCCTCTCCGGAGGCCTCTATATCTTCGGTGCTGCATACCTCGTCTCTCCGCTGCTGGGATGGCATCTCGAGTCTGCCGCGATGGCGGAATGGTTTGGCAGCTTTGGTGCCGTGACGAAAGGGGTGATGAAGTTTGGGGTCTCGTTGCCATTTACGTTTCATTCTTGGAACGGGATCCGACATCTGGTTTGGGATACAGGGAGGGAGTTTGGTAATAAGCAGGTGGAGGTTACGGGGTGGATTGTGGTGGCGTTAACGGTGGTGAGTAGCACTGCGCTGGCTTTTGTGGGTATGGGAGATGGCAAGAGCAAAGAACAGGGAGTGGGTGAGGGGAGTTGGAAGGGCGAGTTCAAGAATTGGAAGGGTTGAGTATGGTTGAATCTTGAGGGGTCGGAAAGGCGGTCGATTCATGTACAGAGCTTTCACAAAATCATGATTTGTTCCGAGATTCACCATGTCATCGACATGGCTGGATATCTTGCAGTGTTTATTATTTGTCTTCTGCCTCTTCTACCCGACATTACTACCCAGCACAGTCGCCATCCTCCCCTATCTCAAAGCATTATTCAGACGACCTCCTACATGTTCGGAAGACTCAGCAAGACCGTCCAGCTAGAGGACCCCTGCGATCTGTAAGCAAGGATCCCCGCTTCCGCGCATAGCTTTCGCTTACCGAGCCTTTTGACGATTGGATCCTCAGTGTCCCAAAGCTCTGGCCTTTCCATACCAAGACAACCGTCACCGTCGTTGCAATACCCTCTGCGCTTGATCGTGAGGAATCGATGCAGCCTTGGCCTTTGATTGATCGTGACGCGATGTGGGCAGATCCGATGCATCCCGGACGTGGGAGTAGGATTTGCCGTGGGCGGCAGCAACATCACTGGCTCGATCCGTCGGCCAGGCGACCGGTGCAGAGGTGCCGTTCCCGTTTGCCAGGAGGAGTGATTGGATAGTGGCAAGATCGTTCTTCGCAATTGGCCGGGCTAGGTGGAGGCGGAGGCGGTACGGGTGGCGTTTCTGGATGATCGCTCCACCAGGACATGGTTTGTTAGATCAGGATGTGCGGTCGCGGAAGTGAGAATCGCAAGGCTGTTGTGTCGCAGTTTGAGGGAAAGCGGGCTGAGGAGAGGATTGGGGTGGTGCGAATGAGAGGAGAGTTGGGGTGATGCGAATGAGACGAGATGCTGGATTGGTCCCTCGGGTAGGTGGAATATATACCCCATGATGATACTGCTGCCAGGCAGACGAAGACATTGGGACTGATGCCCAACACTGAGGAGAGTAGGCATGCTCTGGACTGGCGACCAGCATCGGCCTTCGTTACGGACATAGCTCTCTTTCAAGACAGCATTGATGAAGTATTCGTCACTGAATGGGATGATAGCATACAAAATTGTGGAAACGGTTGGGTGCGTACATATATCGATGCCCAACACCGCGTCGTGTATCAAGCAACAGCGCTGTGCTCCTTATCAAGACATGATCAAAGAGATCTATTCTATACCAGCCATACGCCGTGAAGAAGGAGCCTCTCATAAGATTCGTCGCGATCGCAAGCAATTTTATCGAACTTTTCTGCCCAACAGAAGAGCACGGAGCGACATGACAGTGCACAGCGAATCACGCACCATCAGGAGAAAGGTACCCCGTTGCGGAGATTGAGTCCGGCCTCTCGACGCATTTAATCAATCGCCCCGAGGATCCTAGTCATCGTCCGACAAATCGTACACCACCGGCTGCGTCAGCGTCCCTTGGCTTGATTCAGCATCCTACGATCGCACCCTGGCTCCCCACGGGATATCGCTTACCGTGCACAGCCGACGAGAGCTTCTTGGAGGTCATCAACGTCTTTGAGAATATGAAGCAAGTCGGTGAGTGGCCGGGCGGGGCCGAACGGGGAGGCGTAGAGGGGGGCGTTGGGCTAACAGACATTTGCGTTGGCGAAGAACCCGGTAAGCGCTCTTCCGGCGGTAGATTCGGCGTCGATGGGGGATTCGCGGGAAAACGGCGGCAAGTGGCGATTTCGTCGGGGTCCGCGGCATGATTGGCTTTGAGGACGTGCAGGCGGTGTTCATCTCTAGTGACGTTAGGGGATGACTCCGGCGGAGTGGCGGGTCGATCGTGGGGGGAAGGGTACGGGAAACTTTTGTTTGCCTTGTTCATTGTGTGGTACGGGGCGGCAGGTAGCATGGTGGAGGTAACGGGTGGATGACCGGAGTGATTATATACGGGAAATCCAATTGGACTTGCCCCGTGGTACTCTATCAAAGGTCCCTTGAGATTGGCGGTGAAGAGCCTGAGGGGACCTATTTCCCACCACGATATATGTGGTATGCGCTGAGAGGTCCCTGAACAGCTCCCAGCAACCTTACAGTAGCCACCGGTTGCAGATCGTGCGACGTTCTAGCACGTCGATGCCCTGCAAGGGCCATGTGCTGGTCGTGCAGCGGGGCCACGCCTGGTTCCTGGAAATCAAGTTGTTGTTCCTGAACGAGCATCTTGGGCATCATGGAGCATCGAGGCACGAGGGATTGCTTTCCAATGGGGCTAGATCGGTACAATCCATATTCCATGGCATTGTTGATGCGTTGTATCGCTGTCCTGGTCCTTTGATGCCGGATGGCTTTGCGCGCTCGGGTCAACGCTCTTTCGTGGACATGTTCGGATTTATGCACCTATGCGTGTTGCTGCCCAACGCGGATGGGGGCGGGCTTCGACC
Source organism: Platismatia glauca (assembly GCA_963556305.1). Classification (NCBI taxonomy): domain Eukaryota; kingdom Fungi; phylum Ascomycota; class Lecanoromycetes; order Lecanorales; family Parmeliaceae; genus Platismatia; species Platismatia glauca. The sequence continues at coordinate 755,789 of OY745778.1, forward strand.
CCGCAGAATATTTTGTGGCTGAAAGTTGGGGGTTTCAGATGGCAAGGATCTCGACGATGGGATCATGTTCCTGATTGTTCCTGATTTTGGGAGTGTGGGCGGGTGCAGATAATGTGGAGCATCCAGGAATCACGTGACTTGCTCACATCAAGGTTTCGGGACAGCATTGGCCGATCCGGAAGATGCCTCCCATGACAGCCAATCACTTGGCTCCATAAGCGATATCGATGACCTCGTTGGGATGTTGTATGGGCTTCTATTGGAAACAAGGCTCTCCTAAACGATGAAACATGCAGCGAACGGGAACCACGACCATCATGGATTTTGTTATCAAAATCGTCTCATTCGTCTGACCAGTACCACTCCTACCCACTTCCTGAGCAGGAATCTATCCCAGAGACTCGAAACTTGGTGGCAGGTGAAGCGCTAGGCATCATGCCGGAAAGCATGAGCCGATCCCCGTGAATCAACCTTTGTCGAACGAGAAGGGTAGACGACCATAGCCGGACGAGAAAGCTGGTGCCAGGAAGTCTTCGTTTTCCGGATCAGGTATGGTCTGCAACGACTTCAAACAACAGAAGGTCCGTACTACAGAGAGCATGAATATCGCAGGCGATGGCGGCGGCAGTCTTTTTACAAGCTAACCGTTTTAGGACCACCAATCCCGAACCTCGAGCAACGGTTCAGACCTCCATTGGTGCTACCTTCAACGCTCATATCCGCATGCTTCGACATACCTGTTTGGTTGTCTGCTTTAGGCGTGGCGTGGATCAATAGGTGTGAGTGGAGCTCGATTCAAGCAGAATCCCGGGATTTTCTTGATTGGCTCGCTCAAGACGTGCCTTCTCATTGGCTACCATCCATGCATCCTACGAGTCTTGTATGGCGCCGTTTCGAAGTCCTCATCCTACGATATAGGCTAGAAGAGTCATACCTTGAAGGTGCTCTCAATGGAGGAAAATCGCCGAGTGTTGTACATGATCTTGGAGAAAGATGGATTGTGAATGGCCAATCCGGGACTGCCACGCCCCCGCAGCGTACGCTAGGAACGACGTCTTCCGAGTTGTTTCCCCGCGTCCCCAACGACTGCAAATATTCAAAAAGCACTCCCCACTTTTTCCTGGCTTCGAGTACGCCTTCTGCTGCAGCCTTGCGAGACCGACAGTCAGACCTCGCATACCCGGAAATAACGACCTGCAACAACGCTGATTCTAAAGGTTTTCCTGGCCCACGATGTGTGACTGGACGCGGATTACATATCGATGCGGGCATACCCGGGAATACTACACATATGAATGCAGCGTCTACCTATCCGGGCACAGAGGGTGTGCCCTGACGCGCCATGAGTTAGTCAACAACTGCATCGTCCAATTGTCTAAGGGTCCCGCACTAATTTCAAAAATAGCAGGACTGCGTACGAGAACTGCAGTACGTCCCCAGTGTGAGGATTCTCACCTCATGGTCTGATGTGGTCATCGAGCAAATAATGACGGTCGGAAATACTAGGTCCTTGCAGAGAAGAGGAAGCAAGGCGCAAGAGAGCTGCACAAATTAGGAGAGAGGTTGAAAACGACAGAGCGAGGGCTCGTAGATGATGGCTGGAGACAGTATAGATAAGAAGCGGTTGCCGGCCGATCATGTGGACCGTGCACGGCAACAGCAGACCACCAGGTCTTCCGGCCGAAAGAAAAAATGCAATTCGTGCCACCAAGCCTTGCCTCTCTATCGTTCATCAGCACTCAGAATCCCATAGACTCGGTATCTGTAGCTCTTCCTTGAACGTCTGCATCGTTATTAATGTTGCTGTAACACCGTACCCGGTCACCTGGTTTCACCTAGTAGCATGCAGCACTGATGCACGATGAGTGCCGAATGCCTTCGAGGTCTAGGCCCAACGTATCTTGGATCACGGTCTGTCGTTGAATTTGTGTTACCCCAATCCTGCACACTAGGCCTGATCCGCTGCTAGGGGTCGATCTTAGAGGGCCGTCCCTGCCTGCCTGCTCACCTCAAAGAGAGGGCCTCCCCATCAATTCTCATATCAAGAGCCTGTGGAACTTCGAAAAGGTACTGCTGCACTGCTTACCTACTGCTGCCGTGGAAAGCTGCTCAGTCGGCCGGCTTCAGATGCGGTAATGCCGAGCATCCTTTGGATTGGTGGACCGAGCGTACATCGATGATGTCGAGAGCGGCGGCATCGTGCGTTAAAGCCTCGCTACTGCAAGCCTCCTGCAAGTAACAAGGGCAGCAAAAGCCCACTTCCCATTCGTCCGTACCGGCTTTTTGGATTGTCGGTTAATTAATCATTTGCAAATAGGCAGTCTACCGTATCAATAAACCAAGCACAGTCACATCATGAAAGGATCATATTGACATATAGACTAAAGTGGGCCTACTTTAAGTCTACCAGATCTCCCTTGTGACCAGTGGAGCTCTGTTCTTGCCTCACTTTCCTGTTCGCAGTGACGAAATCCAATATATTATTAGTGGCTGCCAGTCTCTCGGGCGACCGGTCAGCCCCCGTCCTCGGGCTCCTCAGCAACGCAGCTGCAGTCGTATGGTATTCGAAGCTTTCATTTCCTACCAATAACCGAGTTTTGGATATTTGAGGTCGAGTGACTTGTCAGACATGGGCCTTGGCTTCGGAAAGTCTAAACCGACAACCTCCTTGTCTTCGATTTCCAGAGGCATGTTTAGGCTCTAACCGGGACTCACCTCTTGACATTGTACATTCCACCGAATCCACGAACTCTTGAGTCATCATTTGTAAGATGGCACAATGTGAGGTTGCCTACTATGAACGTACCACTGTGCTGGGATGGCAGTTGCACTTGGTACAATATGATTGCACCCCTAGGACATCCCGGTATGATCCACAATGCGCAGCCAGAGATCCTTCCTGAAGACTAATATGCCTGACATCATGAACTTACTGACCGATATTTTAGGTCTCTGATCCAAATCCTGGCTGAAGGATCAGCGATTTCGCTCCATGGGTACGTCTGTACGGAGTATCAAGCCAGGCAGGAACACACAAGATCAAGTCTAGTCGCTCAGGCCCGGGACGTCGATGTCCGCTCCGTTGTCCAGTTTTCGAAGACGTTTTTGCTTCCTCCTATCTCAAGAGCTCTGGACTTGACTCTATCTTTAGTCAAGTGTTCACTAACTGAATCAACCGAGTAGACTGTTTCTCGCTCCTTACCAAGATCTCTGAGACCCGATTCGAACCTAAAGATTCTTGTGACTTTTTATTTGTAATTCCACTCTAGTCTAATGAACAGTAAGTCGAGTACTGACTCTTACTGTCGTGCTTGATTCTCCATCCTTTCAACAATTTCCGTACAAGCTGCGATTCGGGTATACAACCGTGCGCAGGAATACCATCATTCAATGAAATATCGCTGGTGAGGTGCTCACAGTGCATACACGTTGTTTCGAGGAGGGTTTGGGAGCATCGACTTCCTTTGGTCTCTCAGGGGTATCCTAGAGGACGCTTATTTGTGGGGACTCTCATTATCAAGGCTAATCGACTCTACTGCTGTTGCCTTTTCTAGCGTCATGACCACATCCATGCGCCATGCTGGTCTTTTTTAACGATGGGCTTTCACTGTTCGTGAAGTCCCCCAGCGGAAACTTTGTTCCCACCGGGACTTTCTGACCTCTGCTTTGTATGATTGGAGGAATGGAGAGGATCGCATGGGCTGAATGACCTAAGACGCCCGTAGAATTGAGGCGGAGTCGCTGACAGAAAAGGTCTAGATACTGTGGTAGAAAAGTGAGATATCAGCTAGTCACCACGAAAAGGGATGTATATTCAAATGCCGGACTACGTTGTACTCTCCATACCTAGCCGTGCTTTTCTTCCGTGCCTTTGTAAGTTTTTTTCTATTTTTTTCTGGAATAGTCTCCGATCCTCGTGCCGCAGCCAACGAGAGTGCGGATTCCGTCCTTCACGAGATGCATGAGAAATGGTTGATATTTTCCGTCATCTCCAAAATGAATCTTGGTGAATAATACAGGGCATCTTCTAGCGTGTCACAGTTGCTGCTACAGTGTAGGCCCGTACGGCGCGTTTTCTCGCCCAGTCTAGGAACGTAGAAAGGCCGGGGTGGCATGTTCGAGAAGCTTCTCTCCATTGAGCAGAACTGTATACCTCATCCATCTCAAGCTGAAGATGAAATAGAAGGCTAGTAAGTGACGAACGTCGCGAGGATGTGTATGTCACATGTCACACAATTTCATGAAGGATCTCCCCGTCTAATAAGTCTGATGGAATCTATTGCAGCGTATACGCTGAAACCCGCCGAGCAGCCTATACCGACACTTTCTCATTGAATCGATGAGCTGGATTCATGCTTTCAAGCGAGTTGAACTTTGAAAGAGTTCCGGAAAGCTCCGTGTTAGGATACTAGGATGGGCCGCCCCATCTTGCCGCTGTCCTGAATCTGCCTCAACGGCTGTTCTACACCCCATCCTCAGATGAGATGGATTTGGTGGGCTCGGCGCACTATGTCCTATGAAATGACTCACTCAGGAAGGTACGGGCGTAAGAGTTCTGTCGACAAATCCGTGGAATGGTTGCATGTTATTGGTTCATTTGCCTGATAGCTTGCAAGTCTTGATGCTCGGTACCGTACTAAAGATACGATAATCAAGATGAACTTCTGAGAAAAAGACACTTTTCTGCTCTGCGTGCTGGAAAAAAGTCTTGTCAGTCAGAGGGAAGCGTCTCATGCGAGGATTGAGACGGCAGTCGAGACGGCATTTACTGGTATCTGTTTTCTCCGGCTTCAGTATCCCCCTGATACTCATCTCCAAGTTCAGCTTCATGCGTGATGTTGTTCAATGTGACGCAACGACTCGTTTCGTTTGCAATTAACAGCGGACCTATCAGGTCAAGGTCCAAAATTCTAAGCCCTACAAGTGTGATTCCTTGCTTTGGTCTGGACTCTGGATATTCGTCGGCTTTTTCAATACATAACCTTGACCATTTTGGGGATCTTGATATATCGAATCTCATGCAATACACGGCCAAGAATAAGACTGGTCTGCTTATCCGAAGATAAGCTACTCTGATAGATACAAGCACTACTCGGAATGAGAAGATGGTGCTCGGATCATGTCTTATATCCGCATCATCGGTCCTGCCTGATTGCCTGATGTAGAGCAGGTATTGGGGCGAGCATGCAATCTAGGCGAAGTCGGGATTTGTCTTCCTTCAACGTACTTTGCGAGGAAATCCTGGATCCGAGCTACATTTCGACTGGGATCGATGTTGTCAGGCAAACATTCTCAATGACTTGCACAAGTCACTCCATCATGTAATAGCATGGCCTCTTGCGAAAAATCCGGAATCAAGATAGCGTTGTACGCACACTTGTTACTTTTGACTCGACACCGTGGCCTATTGAACTGAATCCATTGAAGACATGCTCAACTTTGAACCTTCCAATATGACGCCACAACTCTTTCTACCGGACGAGGATGAACGAATCAGATGTGTACACAACAGATGTAAGACATTACTGACATTGCAGGATCTTCGAACTCACGTAATAACGAGCAAGGCAAAAGGGACTGCAAGCAGTCACAAATGGCTAGCAAAGCTCATGGAAGACACATCCTGCCCTTTACTCCATTGTGATGTCGCAGGCGAAGAAATTGAAGAGATGTTCTTCCATACTTCCATATGTTCGAGGAACATAAATGGCATTGAAAACATAGGGAAAATGATGCCTACTCGTCCGAGATGATGCTCAGCTACGCTCCACAGACCATTCGACGAGGCAGGAAGCTCACGGCTGAACTTAATGTCCCACCTCATTTTAGTTACCATCCGTCCTTGGCTTCCGGAGTTTCAGCTTACGTCCCTGTTGCCGCTGCTCAAGACGAAGTCCCGACTCTAGCCCCAGCACCCTCCCTAGTCGGCATTACAATCAGGGACACCGTCTATCGTTCCACCTGCTGCTAAAAACCGGCCGGTTCCATGGGACAAAAGCCAATCTACCTCGAAAAGATTCGCCGCAGCACTGTATTCCGGCCGTGGATACTCGCCCAGCGACTCAAGATCTGATAGATATCCTGCTGCGCTACCGCTTCCCGGCCCTCTCTTACGAGCCGTGCTTCCAAAAGCCGACATCTAGTCCCTGCTCCACTCACAACCTCGGTTTCCGATCAAGGTTCATATCCCGGCCTTACAAAAGTGATACGAGTATCCCGTACTGTTTCGGACTCGAAGCCGCAGAACAACCGGCCTGAGGAGTGAGGATGATAATTGTTACCCTTACTCACATATCACAAGATCTAAAAAATGCAGTCATTCATACTTTCCGGGCAAATTCTTTTCCCTACAGGGCTTTCGATGAAAAAGAGGACCATCTGGTGAAGATGAAGTCACCCTGATCATGCCCATTTTCGAAGTCGATTTCACTTCTGCCACCCGGCACTGATCTGACGTACCACTTGATGCTTGCTAATCGTCAGATATTTGTGATTTTCTGTACCAGTACAATCATGCCCACAAAACACACAAGTCTAAACCATCAAGAGGAATGTCCCTCGACAATGTCAAACATATCGTGCTCGTAAGCCTCTCCTCCGCACCTTTCCGCCAAGAATCATTCCCATTAACACTCCTCAGGTTCTCTCAGGCAAGGGCGGTGTCGGCAAATCCTCCATAACGACCCAACTTGCGCTCTCCTTATCGCTCGCTGGCCACTCCGTCGGTATCCTAGACATCGACCTCACCGGCCCCTCGATCCCCCGCCTCCTCGGTCTCGAAAATGCAAAGATAACCCAAGCGCCCGGCGGCTGGCTGCCGTGTGAAGTCCACCCTGCACAGACATTACCTCCTATACCTAGTCTTCCACCCGCTCCAACACAGAGTCAAAATGGCGATGCCGCACCACCACCACCGTCGACGGAAACCGCAGATACAAACGGGCATACGGACCCCCCATCAGAGACTGCGGCGACCGCAAGCCCGGATGGCGAAAAGATAGGATCCCTACACGCCATATCCCTCGCGCTCCTCCTCCCCTCCCGCTCCTCCGCCGTCGTGTGGCGCGGACCAAAAAAGACAGCCATGGTCCGCCAATTCCTCACCGACGTCCTCTGGCCCCGGACCGACTACCTCCTCATCGACACCCCGCCCGGCACATCCGACGAACACATCTCCCTCGCCGAAACCCTGCAATCGAAATCCCGCCCCGGCCAAGTCGCCGGCGCGGTCATCGTGACGACGCCGCAAGCCGTGGCGATCAGCGACGTGAGGAAGGAGGTCAACTTTTGCCGGAAAGTGGGCGTCGGGGTCCTGGGGGTCGTGGAGAACATGAGCGGGTATGTGTGCGAGTGCTGCGGAGAGCGCACGAATCTGTTCGGGAAGGGGGGCGGGGAGGTCATGGCGGGGAGTTTTGGGTTGCCGTTCCTGGGGGGCGTGCCGGTGGATCGGCAGTTGGGGGTTTTGGTGGAGGAGGGGAGGAGGCCGAGGTATGGGGTTGTGGAGAATAGTGGGGCGGGACGGGAGGAAGGGGAGGATGGGGAGGCGGATGAGGAGGGAGAGGGTAGTGCGGCGTGTGGAGGCCTGGAGACCGTTGAGGGTAGCAGGGAAGAAGGGCTGCTGGTTGATAGATACAGGAGTTGCTCGCTTTGTGGGGTGCTTGAGGGTATTACAAAACAGTTGGTCGACATTGTGGAAGGGAGGAGCAACGGAGCTGTCTGAGGGGCATATTTTCCAGCTTTCTCAGTTCATCGAAGCATTGCAATGGCGTTGCCATATGTCAACGGTAGATCGTGAGCATTATCATCATTTCTGCATTGCTATGTCCATGTCCGTGTCCATGTCCATGTTGGGAGACTGGTGCTGGCTATGTGCACATACGACCGTGCAGGTGCCGGTCCTCTTCACTACGGCACAATATCATTCGTCTATTATTGAAGCCACCGTCTTTAAACGCCAGCTATGCAATGCTATCGAACGTGTAATCTATGACCATTTTTGAACCACAACCCCACCTCTCTTGAACTCCGACAGGTCGCCCAGTACCTGGCTCTTGTCGCTCAGCTCCTTACTTGGGAAAGTGGTCATGAGCACCCATGAGCGACTCTGGCTCTGTGGATTAGATGCCGTAACGAAAGAGTAAACGTCGCCGATGGTGTGTGTGGTATTGAAGCGTGCGGGGAGACGTGTACCGTCACCTAACCGGATTTGTAATGAGAGGGTAGGTTGCGACTCGTTCACGTCAACTGCTGCTGCTGGTGTCGTAGCTGCACTTGCTGGAGCGGCGGCTGGTGCTGGCGTAGTTGCTGGTTCTGTTGTCCCGCTTGATGCCCCAGGGGTTGGACTACCCAATCTCTGGCCACCGCCACCAAAAGGCATGTACTTCTTCTTTGGCTGTACATACTTCTCGGAGTGCTGCTCCAGCTTCACGTCCACTTCTTGACCCGCCTCGACATTTAGTATTGCAAGTGGTGCGCGGCCTGTCTTGATCTGAGCAAGGATGGCGGCGTTCGCTGGATCATCTGAGCGGTAAAGTGGACCGTCATCGACTGAGAATCCGTCGGCCCAGAAGTGAAGACGGCGCTCAGCTGGTGGTGCACGTTTTGGTCGAGATGCACTAGGGTCTTCGATGGTTTGGCTGGGTGTGTCGTCGCCGCCAAGCGTGTGTGCCGTACCGGTGAAGCGAGAGCTTGGGCCACGTGGGTCATCTCCGCCTGGTCTGGGAGTATTCCTATCGGGATATTGTGAGTATCTAGAAGACCGGGGCTTGAAAGTGCGACCTACTTTTGCGCTTTTTGGATGATTTTCTTTCTGAGCTTTTCCGCCGTATTGGGATTCTCCACCGCCAAGCCAGATTTTTCACCTCCTGCATACAGGTCAGGGTTATCGTCATCGCTCGGTTCAAAGTCGTCGTCGTCATCGTCGTCACCATGGCCATGACCGTGGCCTGGGTGGCTAGGCTCCCCACCTCCGCTCAGGTCTCCCAATGTAGCAAACTTTCTCCTTGGTGCCTGTGTTACAGATGGGGGTGGAAGCGCGCGGGAAGAAGCTGGTACAGGTTGTGGAGCCGAAGGTGTAGCTGCTGGTGCCTCTGAAGCTTGATCATCTTCCTCTATTCCCTCGGAGCGATTAAAGTATTCGGTGACTGCAGATCCTAACTCCCACGAGCTATTTGCGAGGTATTCGTGAGCCTGCCATGTCAGCTTAAAGCCTCTGATAAGAGAAGGAGCCATGCAGAAATTTACCACTTGTGGTGTCACTCCAGCCAACCCCACGAATTCTGAGATGAGTGCGCTGTGGTCAGGCTGTCCTTCCGCCATGTTGTTGAAAAGACGTCAGAAAATAGGAACTACAACGGGCATGGGAGACAGGTTGGGAGTTGTCCGAGTGTCGACTCCAAGCGATACGTGAAGTTGGATTGCGTGGAGTGTTCGCAATGATTGAAGGTCGTGAGTCGAGCACTACCTACCTTACCTAAGGGTAATACTATCGTGCCAAGACTTTTGTTTCATGGAGCAGAGCTGAACGCCGCTTCCAGTTCAGAAGGTTTGCCGAGTGCATATTATTATTCAGGTCCCCCAACACCGTCATCTTCACACAGCACAGCCAGCAATGGCCGGGTGACAGTCGGAGAGAACTGCTGCGCCGGATTCCTTTCAATATCCCAATCCTTTTCACGCCATGGCAGAAGAGCCACGGCGGCCAGACTTGACTGCATCCTCTGCCACGATCCCTTCCGATAGCGAGAACTACTCTTCTTCACAAAATGAGCTCTCTCCCTCCCCACCGTCCTCCTCGCATTCGCCGATGATATTATACTCCCCGCCTACGATATGGGGTCTGTTACGAGGCGCTGCGATCAACATACTTCTCCCATTCGTCAATGGGCTGATGCTGGGATTTGGGGAGCTATTGGCCCATGAGGCTGCTTTCAGACTCGGGTGGTCAGGGACGAAGGTACGTAATTGAGTTTGCCGCTTGGACATCAGGTTGGGAGGCTGGTAGCTTAGATAGCCGATGCGGATATTTCTCTGGCGCCTCTCGGCTTGCTTCCTTCTCTGGCTTGTGCTGACAACCGATGGCACTAGATATTCCCAAGCGGACGAAGCTCGAGATCGATAGGACCGGGCGTTGAGATACGGGAGGATCCATCAGAGAGGTTACGACAGGAGCAGGAGTTGGACGACATGACATCGCTAGAATAAGGTTGATACATCCGCTATAAGGGCGACAAATGCCACTTGTAAATCAGTACTGCACATGTGGCGCTTATGATCCGCGACTCAAAAGGACATTGCTTGGCGTTGAACGGTATATATGGCCCCCGGGGAGAGCTGTTGCATATCCGATTCACTGTTATTAAGCCAGAGATCCTGCTTCTGTACATTTCCCATAGACACAAACCTAGGAAAAGCAAGGGATTCCGATGCGTACAGCCACATCTGAAAAGATCGTTTAACTGTATCGCTCCAAATGCAGAATGTGATGAGGACCGTTGAATGAGATTCATGTGGAATACATAGGATAGGAGATCATGTTTCGCAGTGGGAGGAGAGACCTTGACCGTCTTGAACAACAAAGCACATGGCAAAACTAGCTCAATTGTTCACAATTCATTTGTCTGACAAGCCTACACACGTACAGCCGCTTGGTAAGTACGCCTTGCTACCCATAGATCTTCCGTTCTTCCAAGTGCCTCATGCATGGAGTCACCAATTACAAATTTGTGAACCGCTGATTCCCACAGAGCCGACAAAGCTTCTCGGGCCCGCCCAAGATTGTGTCCATCATTGCCATCATCCTCAACGAAGAAAGGCTCTGCTAGGTCGCAAGGATCTTCAGGCGCTTGGTGGGCCAAGTCCTCAGCCGCGCTTCGCAGACAAGACTGGGTTCTGGCGTTTTCAAAATATATCTCCTCTCTCGCCAAGAATGCATCAAGAGCCTCGCTTTCCCCTCGCTCTCTCAGCTGGCTTACTGAATACGATCCGTCGTAAGTGCAGGCCTCACGAAGTGGGTGCGGACTTTGTATTTGCTTTGTGCGCTCAGGAAAGCCTCGACAGTGGCTGCAATATCGGTCGCCTGTTCTCGATCGCCAACCATGATTGCCACCAGAATACAATTCAGTGCGGATCTTCGCCCTGATACCAAAGTCAGGCAGATTTGGTGAGATGCGGCATCTTAAAACTTTCCTTTGCGGAGCTCGCGGTGCAAAGACACCTGGCTCTCCTCGCTGGGACTCTCTTCTGGATCCAGGGACTGATCATGAACGAGGGTGGCCGATAGTGCATTAATCATGACTGCTGGAGCTCACAATGTTTAGGCGATTCCCAGTCACGGCTTTTCAGCATTGTTGAATACTTGCGATTGACGAACCGAAAACAAACGCCTTCTAACGAGTGTTGCACAAACGTGCGAGCCTGAAGTAGAGTCGTGAGCGGCGGCTTAGGACCAAAGACAAGCTGGTCAATGACTCTCTTTGTCATCTGGGGATCTTCGAGGACGAGACTAAGGACCTGCTGGATCTCTAAGGCTCGGTGCCATTCTTCAAGCAGCTCTATGGGCCTCATTGAAAACCAGAGAGTGTTGATCTCAAGCCTTTCATGATGAATCGCTTTGTATCTATATGATGGCTGAAATAAACCTGCTTCGTATAGGGTTGTACTCGTTCGCTGGTATGTCCGCGTGTGCGAGGTGCAATGTCCAATGATATAATTCTAAAGTGTCAGTTTTCCTCACCTCCGAGCCGATATGGTATCGTACAAAGTCGGACATGTATGCCTCCGCAAAGAGAAATCGACTATTCTGAAATCCCTGTTGGGCCGGGAAAGGCATCTCAAACAACTCTCCTTCAGCCTATAAGTATCTGAACGGTTCTTGTGGACCGAACCACCAAACCTTTACGGTTTGAGCTGCTCACTCTCTCAAAATACCAGGTAGCCTGTCGCTTGGCGCAGTATGGCTCATTCGCCCAAGTTTGCAACTGAGCACTGCTTGCCAGCGCCCATGGCTCGCAAGGGTCGTGACTGACAATTTCGGAGATCCAATGCTCGATCAAAGGCTGCCATCCAAGTTCCGTCTACCCAAGAGATCGAAATGTTAGCTATTGGTAGTGCACTTGGGACACTGTTTTGGCAGGGGAAGGAAGTTTAGGGCTGTCTTGATAGAAAATGGTGTTGCGTAAGTCTTAAATGAAATAACAGGCCTGGAGAATGTGACGTGCTTGGGGTATTATCTATGTACATCATTAGAGCAAATCTTGTAGGGTTCCATGTATTAAATTTCTATGCTGAGACTGTCTTTGTGTCAGAAGAAGGACAAATCTCTTCACATGACGATTAACAGAGACATCGCGATGTGGCGTGATCTGTTGATGATCGTTTTGGTGAGCGGAGGAAAGTATAGTGTTCGTACTCAAACCAGCACGGAGACAATTGGGCATGATTGCCAGCAAAGTACATCATTGATTCCTAGCGAACACAGATGGCCAGGTGAAGGTTTTGCGCGAGATCTGAGATGCGAGCTCAGTTGTCTTGATGTACAAACAACGTGACTGTCTTCCATACAAGCAGCATTATGCAAAGAGCATCTTGCTTTGCAATTCGTTACTATGGTCGGGAAGAGTCTCCTGTCAAATGAAAGCTTCCTGAAGGAGCAAGCGATGAAGAAGCAAACAAATAGACAAACGATTGATATAGATGAGTAATCATCTCGGCTGACCTTCCTAGTTGCGATGAGAGTACAACAGTACTCGTAAATTGAGAGCGACGTTCCACTTCTTCGCGCATTTTTACGAACCTCAAAGGCAAGCATGTTAGGGGTCAAGTGGACACAAGCTCGCTGTCTTCACAGGTCTGGCAGCCGCTTCACAAATAGCAGCGTAGCTTTCGCAAACTCCTCTCGGCCGGAACGAAAAGTACCGTCACCTTGGAGCTTTCTGCCATTCTCTCGGACATTTACTGACTATCTTATAAAGTGCTATTCCGCTTTAGCTGGAGCTCTCTCGAGACATGAACTTGCTACAAATCCCTTGATAAAGTCGCCAAAGCCATGGAAGTCGTGCCAATGGCCCCCTCATTGCCTTAGAGACAAACTCGCGCCACGATTTGCCTCGACCACCCCGTCTCCTCCGTTCATCGCTAACGTCCAATCCGACCATGTTCCTCATCCACTCCAAACGTCCGATCCGGCAGGAAATGAGTTCCTAGCAACCTCGTTCGACGAGGTGACTTCTTCTGTACCTCCGCTTGTCTACGAGCACCTCGGTTTCTTGAAGGAGATGGGTCTTGACTACGGCTGGGGTCCAACGGCATTTATGGAATCCCTACTGGAACATGTTTATGTCTATCTTGGTACGCCTTGGTGGGCGTCCATCGGCATATCAATCTTGATCGTCCGGGCTGCGCTCCTTAAATTTTACATCGATGCTGCCGACTCTAGCGCCCGACGTCAAGCCATCAAGCATCTAACAGACCCCATCGATATGCGGATCCAAGCCGCGCGGGACCAAAAAGACCAGGGGGCTTTGCGGAAAGCCTGGTTTGAACGGAAAGTTTTGCTCAATAGCGCTGGCATAAAATGGTGGAAATCGGCAATACCTCTTGTGCAGATATTCCTTGGATTTGGTACCTTTCGGCTCATGAGAGGAATGTCAACTCTACCGGTACCTGGTTTGGACACCGGAGGATTTCTGTGGATATTGGATCTGACCCAATCGGATCCTTACTTCGTTCTACCTGTTGCCACCGCCGCGGCATACTATTGGGCATTTAAGGTACTCAGCCCTATACTCGAATGATGACAGACGCATTGGCTCATTCGATTATAGATGGGAGGAGAGGCTGGTGGCAGCGGACTTGTCACTCCAAGGATGCAAATGGTATTTCAGTACGGCATGCCCCTATTCGGCGGAATTTTCATGATCCCTTGGCCTGCTGCTTTGCAATTAGGCCTTTTCTTCTCTGCCGTTATATCGGCTTTACAAGCTACACTGTTCAGGGCAGTTTGGTTTCGGAATCTCGTTGGTATTCACACAAGTCCCAAGCCAGCTGCACCCAAATCGCAATCCCAAACCTATCCTCGATATCAAGCACCATCGAGTACTCCGACGAATCCAGGCAGCTCGAACGGAATGTTTGGAACTGTAAAGGGTGCAGTCTCAGATATCGTGAAAGTTGGAGAGAAATACTCGCCCACCCTCCGACAGCAATCTCAGGGGGCCAGGCTAACAACTCAAGAAAAGCAGCATGCAAAAGCTTATGAAGAGAAGAGGCAACGAGAGATTACGCGCGAGGCAGAGACGCACAGACAGCAAGCACAAACGAGGTTCGAGAGAGAACAGGAGCAAATGACTAGGGACCAAGAGAAGAGAGAAGGACTGCAAAGACGAGCAGAAAAGAAAGCTAAGAGAAGACAATAGGGCATGTTGTATATGCAGGGTTTATGTACAATGAATGGTACGCATATCCAACGTATGTATTGCATAGCGGCTTCAGTAGTGTACAACATCTTCAAGCCTTCAACCATTAGGTTCCGTCCGCCACTCCTGCAGAGCTCTCACATTTATCCAGATACATCACCGCTCAATTAAGCGCCCTTAGTCATAGAAACCAGACTAGGACGAACCCCGACATCGACTGATGATGATGATGACAACAAACCTACACAAATCGTATCAGATCCGTGTGCAAGCATGAACTATCTCTCCACATGTATGCGAAGATATGGGGCGGTCTTGCCAATCCTCAGAAGATAATCTCACGGCATTGTGCTCTCGCCGCTCCTCTCAACCACCGCCATGGTCATATTCCACATTCCCACAACGAAGCGCATTCGATCCCTGCTTTCCGGCCCGTGACAAACATCTCCACCCCCTCCTCACGGCCAATCCCCCCATCGCAGATCCTCGATCCCTCAAGCGGACCGTTCGCGGTCTCGGTCTTGACGACCACAACAAGCTCATGCGCGGCAGCGTTCCCGGTCGTATATTTCCGCGACCAAACGCCAGCAGGGAAAGTAGGTAACTCTCTTCACCTCCTTCCCGACTGCTCGGCCTTTACATCGCCTTCGTCGACAGGCATCTCGCTACTATACCCCAAAACCACCCTAACTTAATCTTACCACCCACCAGCAGCAGCGCTATCACCAATCTTCTTTCCCCTTCTCTTCCTGTTCGTCTTTTCTACACGCGCTACCGTGAGCGTGCAATTGATGTTTAGACAGCGGCAAGGAGCGTGGGTCCGAGGTGGTTTGTATGAGATTTGTGAGAAAAGCGGGAGGTGGGAGGGAGGAGATGGTGAGATGTGTTGTTGCGTTGGGGTAGGAGGAGGGGGAGGTGGCGAGGGAGGTTGCGATCGAGAGGATGCTTGAGGGGACGCTGGGGAAAGGGAGAAGGTGAAATGATGGCGGAGATGGGGAGGGGGGTAACTGGAAGGGTGGGAAGGGGAGTGGGATGATGAAGGGTAGTAGTGGGAGTAGGGGTGGATCTGAGGAGAGACTGATTTGAGGAAGGGGGTGGGATGATGGGGAGCGGGTGACCGGGTGAGAAGCTAAGGCGTGGAGTTCGTGGGATAGAGCTGCTTTTGCGTTGTAGAGATCGAAGTAGAGTAGATGGATAGTGTGAATCGCGTAATCAATGCAGAGAATTTGTGCTGCGGTCAATGTTGCGTCTAAGACTTTTCTGTAGTGTCAATTGCTGAGGCTCATAGGGTATTGTTATGTGGCGACCATGCCAGATGGGTGGTATTGAACCGTTGTGGAAGTGAATCTGATGCCATGAATCTTGCGACTCATCCCGACCTTCGAGCAACTTGATTCTCAATACCTTTTCTCAGGACCCCAGTTTTGTCGATTTGGGCATCCACAGACCAGCCAAGTCGAATCTTTGACTTGCCTTTGCAAGAATAATCGAACCCTCCCGCTCCAAATCTAGAGCGTTCTGCTCTCGTCGTAAATCCTCACGCCATCTGCCCTCGTCGATCCTCGGCCTCCCGGGAGTGTTTTTTTTTGCAGGTCAGGGCGCATAGGCAATCCATTTGCCATCTTTCGTATCGTGCTTTCCAGTCTTGTTTCCTCCCCTGCCGTCCTTGGTCTTAACAACCTCATCAAGAGCGCCTCCTCCTTCTCCGCCTTGGGAACCTTGGACTAGGATACGTCCAAGCCGGTCAACAGACACTTCTAGGGGGATCTTCGGTTCGGGTTTGCCTGTATTACCAAAGCGCCGATCGAATAGCTTGAGCACACTCATGACAGAGGCGGCTTCGACGTCGAAGGTTGTAGTTGTGGAGGGGACTGCAGAGAGGTGCGGTATCCATGTATTTAGTTCAGAGGTTGCTTGGTCGAAGCCAGGGTGACGGCTTAGGACTGTGAATGCATCGGCGCAGTTGAGAGTGGAACCTTGGGTTGTTGCTTGGTTGGTGGTACTTTCTATTGTAGGGGAGATTGTGCCGGAATCCATAGTTCTGGTGGCAGCGAGAGATTTGCAGAAGAGTGTGCTGGTTGGGTTGGAGCGGCATTGCACGCAGGTTCCTGGGCCGTTGCTACAGGGATTTGAGGCGCTGGTGTTGGTTGTGGCTGATTCTGGCGGCGTAGGTAAGGAGGATGCTGGAGATTTGAGAGCGCGATCTGGGCGCTCTTTAGCTAATTCGGCGCAGAGGCAGGTGGTGCCGTCTGAACAGAAGCCGCAAGGGTCTGGCAGTGCTGCCGCTGCTACGGAGGATGAGGTCGAGGCAGAGGTCGTAAGTGTCGGAGGGGGGTGGGAGGAGAACTGCGCTGTGAAGTCAATCTCTGAACTGGTATCGGGGTTCGACAATTGTCGACGCTTGTTGTCTGTATGGGATCGGGGCGAATGTGGGCGTTTGAATGTCGGGGTCTCTGGCTCAGCTGCCACGTTGTCCATCTTGAACGCCTCATCTATACACTGGCACCTTGTGTCCGCGTTGCACTTGCCACAGCCCATGTCGCTAAGATCTGTTGCTGAGGTACCATCGCGAACTCCAGGTACCGGCTCCGCCATATATCCATTCTGTACAGGTCGTCTTGGTGGCAACGCAACAGCATCCGTCCCATTTGTCATCCCCTTCCTCAGCATCTTGATCTCCAAATCCGCATTCTGCCGTAGCTCTCTTTCTCTTCCATAAGCGTTTTCCATGTCAGTATACCTTCCCCGCCAGTACATAAGCTTCTGAGTATAATCCTCCAAGCAGTATTCTAGCTGCTTGACGCGAGCTACCAACTTCTCCTGCTCCTTCTGATCTTCTTCCTCCTTCGCCTTCATCTGATCCTCCATCTCGCTGACCTTGGCTGCTCGTCTTTCCCTGAAAGCGCGCTGCGCCTCTCTGTTCTGCGCTTTCCGTTTCGTGGGCGGCGTATCGACAGCCGGCTTTCGGCCAGGCTTGGGTTTCGGCGGAAGGACCCATTGTTTGTTCATGGATATTGTGGGGATGTAGTTCGGACCTGACATGGGGGCCAGGGGTTTGTTGGTCGTGGAGGATGCGGAAGGGGTGAGGACGTGAGAGGAAGAGGCTGCCATTGTGGGTGGAACCGGAGTGGAATTGTTGATGGGTGGCATTCGGTATGGGTGTGCGGCTGGAGATGGTACCACATTTGCTGGACTAGCCATCGAATGGAATTCTAAGCACGGGGGCGTTGTGGAGGTATGTTCTATCGTGCTCTTCTTAAGATCAACGAGATTGAGAAGCGAGAGAAGTACTTTACAGTATCAGCGGATCTGATAATCTCAATGAGGTTAGTGCATAAAACCTAGAGCGAAAGCTTCCGAGTTGATCCGGTAGGTATCGCCCTCAGTCTACCTTAAAGGCCAGACCTGATTCTTAAGAACGATTTTCTCATGGTCTTTTTCATCCGACGGTAAAGACATGCTTTTCGTCGATGGGTACTGAAAGAGCTAAAGTCACAAGGTCTCTTTATGTGGGGTAGGATGCTTGAATTCTTGGTATCTAGCTATATAGAAGAAAGTGGAAGAAGGAGGGGGGGCAGGGTTTTATGAGAAGAGGAATCAGAGATCTTTGTTTTAATCATCTCTGTGGGCGTTGCGACTGCTACATTTCGCATTGGCCGATGCCTCTTCGTTCATCTTGAGAGGAAAGAACGTATGGAAAGCATATTCGCATCTGATCGTCGACCATCCACGTACCGAACATCTCTCAATATAGGATCATACTCCAGAAGTGCTTCCATGCTTTTATGCCATGGTAGATGTTGCGCATTACTGGTAGGCCATTTTGATGCATGGATGAAATGTACTTGACATTTTTAAGGTTGAAAGGCGTAATTTGAGCGGAAGAGGACAATATTGGAGCCTCATTCTCGGTTGTAGATGGTACTGCATGTCCTGTTGCTTGAGTTGATAAGAGTGCGAGAGTCTGACATCTTAATAGAAGAAGAATAGATGATGAAAGAGACTGGATATATGTGTGTAGGTGAGTGGATGTGAGTATGTGGGTGAGTGGATGTGAGTGAGTAGATGTGAGTGAGTGGGTGTCGGTGAGTGGACGTGGGTATGTGATGAAGTAGCAAGTGCAACGAGGTATTTGTATTCAGAAGATCTTGTTCTCTTGGTCACAAATAGAGGCAGCGACAATCAAGAATAGAGGCCGAAAGAGATTAATTGGATTGCAAATACGATTCGAAGGAAACTGATTTAGTATCCCATGTCCTGGCATACTGGGTTCTCGTTTTCGGTTTTATCGGTGTTGACCCCTGAAACGAGAACCCTGCCAGGACATGGGATAGCATCAAATGGTCCTGCGTTGATGTGACGGCGGCGTGGGTAACCATAGGCGACGACAATATCCATGGGGATGGTATATGCGATTGGTGGAAATTGGCTCATGAGACCAGTAACACGATACCATCGGTGTTTGTGTTCTCCATGGATCGTTGTTGTATCCATGGATGACTATGATTCACCAGTAATGCGCAACATGTAGCCAAAGACGCTGGAAATGCTGACAATCAGGGCACCATTCGATTTCGATTTGAAATGGTCGAGGAGACCAATAGCCAGGTGATGGGCCCTCTGATATCGATGTAAGTTCCTTGGGCCGCCTTTTGCAAAACGAAGGGGTTGACGTCTACAAGCATATAAAGGACGGCGCTGTATGCATTTGGTGGCGCAAAGGTGCAGGGGAGAGGATAGATCCGCGTATATCATTTGGACCACCGCGTCCAAAAGTCCTGAGGCTTGCCGAGAAAACAGGACCTACCTACTCTTTTCAAGTGAAATGTATTGACTAAAGGGAAAATACCAACCACCCGCCACCTTCAATACTCGTATCGATGACACG
Source organism: Platismatia glauca (assembly GCA_963556305.1). Lineage (NCBI taxonomy): Eukaryota > Fungi > Ascomycota > Lecanoromycetes > Lecanorales > Parmeliaceae > Platismatia > Platismatia glauca. Next base: position 775,091 of record OY745778.1, read on the forward strand.
CAATATCAAGTAGCGACTAATAACATCAGACTTCACCTTTCTGCGCCGTGTCTCTATGGGCTGAGCCGCTGCAGGCGTAGAGTACTGGCCACCGTTTAAACTGTAGAGTACCGAGACGATGAGAACATGCCGCTGCACCAGCAGTATTTGGTTGTTGTCCATGCTCCATAAATCTGTTTTACAAGGTTCAGATCGGTCAATCCGATGTCCTGTTCCTTGCCTGAAGTTTTAGTCAGATTCGAAGTATTCCAACCTAGGCAATCATTTCGAGAAAGCCACCTCTCCAAACATCCTCTCTACACAGCCCTCAGCCTTGCCCAGAAGATTTTTGAGTTGTGCAAGGCAGCGACAAGATCCCACATGTTCTGTTCTCTCTGCAAGGACTGAAGAGCAAAGCGCGACGATACTGGATTAACGGCAAAGCAGCTTCAGGGAAGTCGACCTTGATGGAATATCAGATTCAGCATTAGTATACCGAAGTCGCGTCAGAAAGATGGAGCATGCCTGGAGGATTATCGATGCTTTCATTCTTCTTTTGGAACCCTGGAACCGTGCTTCAATAACCACAAGCCGGTCTGTTAAGGTCTGTTCTACTCAAAAGCCTTTCTCAACTTCATGGAGATCTTGTTGCCGAAGCTTTTCCAGAGATGTATGGAGGTTGACACCAAGAATATCAAGACACTTCAGCCCTCTGTTGGACCCTTTTCTTGGTGGGTGCAGGCCGTTCGGTGTCAACCTCCCTATCGTCAAGAGATTCGATGCTTACAGAAGCGACAGACGACTCCAATACAGCCGCCGACCGAAGCTGAGTTCAAGAAGCCCTGGATAGGTTTTTGGATGAGCATTCGATTCAAGTGTGTCCCTTCATCAAGTTGGTCGTGAAAACACTCATTGCGGGGCTGAAAAGACTGCTACGCAACTGACGATTTGAGCCTTGGGGTCGGACTGCTTCCAGGTGGACTTTTCCATATTCATAAATACATGCTGGATACTGTGGACCTTATTTACTGCAGCCTGTCTTAGTGAGTGTGACCGCTTGATGAATGCGTGGCTGGGTACCGGCAGAACAATGGGCTAAAGAAAAGGTATAACGCCTGTCGACCTCACTCTAGAACATAGTCACATTGGTCTTGCTATATGGATACAGTCAACACAAAACTCGAGCAGCCGTGCTTTGGCTCCTTCTTGACGGTGGCCTCAAATAGCGGTCTTGCTATGTTCGGAGGTGAATATTTGAACGGACTCGGGAGTCTAAGCTCTACACTGGCTGGCGGGGACTGCTTGATCAATGCCATAAAAGCGATCTAGCTCGAAGAAGACCCGATTCCGTTCAGATTGATCTAAAATCCGTCCAACCATCCCTGGAACTCGGAGCGGACCCAGATGAGCGCTTTACCGACGAATCGGATGTCGAAGTCCCTGTTTGTAGTGGGGCCGATTCATGGTTACTTGCCATCCTCATCGACCATTCGAACGATTAGCCTTTGAACATGATAGGAGCATATCTCGGGATTGGGAGCTGGTAGCTTTCCAGTTTCTCAAGCTCTTGTTGCAACAGGGGGCAGACCCGGATGCAGTTCAGCAAGCCATAGGTACCTTAAGTAACGAGGCGCTGCAGACGGTGGTGAGGAGGATCCAAGAGGCTGTCGCAGGTCAAAGCAACATCCGACGCAGCGACGTAATCCTCGATCGTCCAGATCAAGCCACATCTCGATTGAAAGATTAATTAATATAAATTATCTAGATATCAATAGATCTAGAAGTGATAGAGCTGAAAAGCTTTTTCTTCTAGTCTCACAATACGACCTAGCGTAGTAAATCCTTCCCCTTCGTTCCAGACTATCTGTGCCGGTCGTAGTACTAGTAAGGTCACTGGTCGTTCTTCTGGAGTTCACTCCTGGCAATCGCACATGCCTCAAGTTTCAAACTGAAGTCAAAATGTATTAGATCTAAGGCTATCTGATAGGGCCTTGGTCCAAGACCATCTATATAAATTCGCTGCAATTCGCCTGTAACAAATCTTCCAACGATCACCTGTGGCCATTGTAGTCGGGTGATCCAAAGGAATTTATCAAATCTAGCACTCTGTTCCCCCAATGCGCTATCACATCGTCACTTCAGCATAGATTCATCGCAAAGACCCAGCAAATCTGAACGTGAGCCCTTGGACTGTTCGGCTCGCCATCGCAATAGAGCACCTTACGACCTCATAGTTTTCCGTCTCGTACAAACGCAAAGCATCCTCCCGCTCTTTTGACGTGACTTCGTAAGCCGACCCGTTTATAAAGTCAGTACTAGCTCCGTCAACGAGAGCCTTGTACTTGCCGCTCCACGTCTTGATTAAGCCTCTAGAAATACGAGCTGGTATTAAGATAGGAGTTTCTGTTTCCGGTAGAGAAAGGAGGCGGGTAAGGAGGTTAGAGTCTGCGAGTGTACCATAGAAGAAGTACCACACAGGATACTCATCTTGGGATACAGGGTGTTGCATATGGTGTAATGAAACTGCATACTGTGGAAGGGTCGTAATGAAGCTTAAGTCCAAGGACCGATGTTGGGGCATAGTCGATTCTAGGCCGAGTGTCGGATAGATCGAATTTGAGTCGAGGTCTTTCTTAGCTTTCGATAGCCGGACGAAAGTGGGTCTGAATGTGGACTTCTGTTGCGAGAGCCATGTTTCAATGGATTGCTTGATATTGCCATCGATATTACAGAAAATGGCATCTCCAGTCCTCTCCGAAGCCGCCTGAACGGTGCGAGGCGGTTCTGGCAGGCTCGCAGCTTTTGGGATACTCTGAGGGGTACTGAGTATGCCTTCGAGGAGGATAAGGTAAGAGGTGTGGGATTGAGATACAGGACTGTCAACGGATCTATCAGACTTGGGACCACCGTAGGGTGTCAACTGGCCACCTGGTCTGACCCAATGTTCATAAGCGTCCCGAGAATACCCTTGAGCCTCCTTTTGGGGCCTGACTAAGTCCCAATGATCATTTGATACTCTGTAGCGTGAATAGTCTGTCTTCTGGTTCTTTATCTGCTCGACGGCCTCGGTGCGTGAATATTTGAATAGTCTCTGCCATCTTGTAACCTCATCTTCACATGGCTCCAACTCAAAATCGTAGTCATCTGTTGCGTTGACGGCCATACTCTCGAGCTCTTCGAAGAGGTCCATACCTTGAGAATTGGAAAGTTTCAGAGGAATTCACAGTTGCAAATGAGGTTGTGCTAAAAGATGATGGTGATGGCCAGAAAGTGAACGTAGCGCTCGGAATTTGGAGCGAAACCAGGTAGCAGCAGCACGGTTATGCTATCGGTGATTTTATATTTTCAACAATTAGTCCATTGGAACTCTTATTAGAGAAATCTTCGTACCGTCTAGCTTTCTTGGCACGAGCATACCTGGTCGTCGAATGCTTCATCAACCTCTCACATCTCCCGGATGGGGTCTACGACGTTCCAAGTTGGTCCACCTACTTCCCTCACATCTCTTAAAGGAGCCTCCACTCGGCACAACAAACAAACTTTCACGCACCTCGGGCGTCAGTTGAATGGACATGATCTCGGAACAATTGACGGGAGCGGGATGGGAACGATCAGGGGCTGGCGCGATGATGAGGAAGGCATAGAAGCGGTTTCAGTATTCTCAAAGGTCTCTGTCTCTAGGTCTCGCTGGATTTATTGGAAAATTATCTCCCCAAAGACCGGGCGGACACAGGTCGTAAGTACTTTGAGCTACTAATGTGACAATCACTTTTAAAGCCATCTGCAGAATACTCCAAAGGAAACCCCATTGTCACGTCTCGGCCATCACGATCAACTCCCTCCCAACAACCCACCACCATAAAGATCCCCCGCGAACTCCATCCACGAGCAATCCATCCTCCCCGCTCTCGCCGCATACGCAAAATACTCATACGTACTCCCCACCCTCTCAGGCAAATTCTCCTCCTTGAAACTCGGCAGCACCCTATCGTGCGCATTCTGCACTATGCAGTTCCAATCCGCACACGGCGGGTCTCCGTCTGCGATGAGCATGTTTGGGTTCGCGACGAATTTGATGCTGAGGAGTTCTTTGAGCAGGATGCCGCCTTGGTCGTCTGGGTTGGTGAGAGAGGTGGCGGAGGGGGCGAGGCATTCGAGAGAGATGGGGTACTGGAGTTGGAGTTGGAGTTAGCGTTGCGTGTTGAGAGATGTTTTTCGAGCCCTGGGACATGTCTGCAGGATCCAATCTAACAAGACATGACTCAAGGCCCAAAACTTGTTCAAAAGAAAAACTTTGGACCATGGAGATACGTACGTAGAAGAACTGGGGGCAGAGGATTATGACGCCCTACATGGCAGTTTTCGGTTAGCCAGTGCTTTGTGAAGGAGTTATGGGATTCTTCTATATGATCGGATTGGAGTTTTGAAAGTCTTTGCGGATTGTTTCCCAGGACTGCACACGATAAATGAATCGAAGAGTCTGGAGTTGGAAAGAGGCTCACTGCAATAGGATTGGTATGGCCTACGATCCCGCTGGGACTTTGGCAGAAGAGGGTGTCGCGCTGTGAGTCGCACTTGAAGCGGACGGGAGAAGGGGGCCCAGTCGTGTTCCTGTAGCAGTAAGTATTGGGCTTATGCATCCCTTGATGCAAACCCTTTTCAAGAGGAAGAGTGTGCTTACCAAACTGAAATCGCCTCGAAGGCTCCCTTCACTTGTGCTCTTACTGCGCTGTCACCGTTAAAAAATCTGAGAACGTTCAGCAGATGCTTTGAAGCCAAGAATCAGTCGACTGACGTAGTCCACAAGTCATTGGAGCCACTGTTGATCTCGTTGAGAGCATACGTGGCCAGGTAACGGGCATTGGCTCCAGCCAGTTGCAGAATATCCATTTCGGCTCCGGTGCACCTTCCAATGACTCTGGAATCATATATTTCAAGCCTTCTTGTCAATGCTGTATCGGCGGCTGCGGTGATTGGCCGAGACGTTGCAACCTTAATAGAACCCTCGGCTCTCTTCTGGTTGTCTGGCAATACTCCACTTGCTGGTACACAAGATGGCCCATCATAAGGAGCTCCGCCCAAACCATAAGCCCATTGGGCGATGGCGAGTTGGGCAAAGGAGTCTGCATTCTTGGTTGGATCGCTTGTCGAGTTTACTAGCTGCGAGCAGGCAAGAGATCCGTAAACGGAGTTGCTGATGATGGAATTTACCACGTTGGTGAGTGTGAAGATCAGGTGCAACAGGACATGCGAACTCGAAGCACTGATCTGAGTCCCTGGTTGCAGCGCAGAGCATGGTTCCGGAGCTCTTCCCAAGGCTAGGGCAGATGGGCAGAGAACGACGTAGGCGTTTCCGAGCCATGAAGGCGCGAATGAATACCCCAGAATGTTTGGATCGCCGCAAATATTTTCGATGTCTGAACAGTACAGGTCAACGTGGGGACCCGCACCATGAATGCTTCTTGTAGCCGCGCCAACAATTGAGCTGACGTTCTGGCGAGACTGACTTGAGAAGAAGCGCGTGTAAAAGCCGTCTGATCCGCTGCTAGCTGCCAAATTGACAGCTCGAGCGTAAATACCAGCATCAAATAAAGCGTTTGACATGTTTGTTGCGTTTTGAGCTTTGCAGTCACTGTTGAGCTGGATGCCATCATCTGCAGCCGCAAAAGATGGATCCAGATTCTGATATATCGGAAATCGCAGTGACAATTCCAGTATGTTGGTTGTCAACGTGATGTCTGTGAGTCCGGCCGAAGCAAAATCACCCAGCGTTGGAGGCTGAGAGTCCAGACTCGCTGCAGCCTCGGGGGCGATATTGACCGTGCCTATGACGCCTTTCAAGGAAGACGCTAAATATAAGCTGATTACCCTGGGGTACGAGCCCGTTGGTCCACTTGGTATGGTCTGAAGAAATTGCCGGACGTCGAAAACCCTGGTAAAATTCTGGCCAGGCTCTATGCTATACAGGTCGCTGTTGGACACACCAGCGCGCATGGCATACGTCGAAGCTAGCGGCACCTCTGCACCTTCATAGTTTCTGACAGTGTATTGATAATCTCTAACAACGAATGAGACCGGGAGTTGCGTTGCGTTGTCGAAGATGTTGTTCCACGGAAGGACTGATATAGTGTTTTCGGAAGGATTGCTGATTTGTAAGGTAATGATATAAGGATTTTCTGAGCTCTGTAAGTAGCCTGTCAGTTGCGTGTATGAAAGCTGAAACAGCAACGATAGTATAAGCCATGTGTAAGTGATTCTAGACTGATGGAGGATCATGTAAGCGAAAAATGGTCCAGACATTTTTTAAAAAGAAACAACAGGGATGTGATCTATCACTTTGACACTATCCTACTGCTCGATCATCACAAGAACCACAGTTGCTGGGTCCTGAAGAAGTCTCTGACAAGTTGAACCCTGGGGAAATTGCGAGTCTGAAACATTTGCGACAAGCTGGATATCCGCTCACTCGCGCAGCACCTGGCCAAAACGACGCGCATCTCCGAGGCTTTCATATACGCGTTGTCGCGACGAGAGAGACGAGAGTACACTTCGCTAAAAACTTCGAGTGCAGTGACAACACATGCGGAAGGGAGTCAGCGTGGAGTGAAAGCTGGCATCGAGAGTCTTCATGTTGATGTATTGTCTGCATCAATGCCCCTCTTCTTCATCGTCCCCCACATTTTCGTTCATATCCTCATTTTCGGACTCCAAGTATGAATAAGGGTCGCGGTTCAAATATTCATCCAGCCCCACCCACTCCCCATTTTCATCCTGGACCCGTTGACCTTCCTCGTCAGTCAAATACGCAAAGTTGCCCCCATCGTCGTCGTCATCGTCAACATCATCCCTGTACGCCTCCCCCGTTTCCTCCCGATCTTCTTCCCCTCCCAGTGCATCCTGCTCCTTTAACAGTAACCTTCCGTCAGCCAAAGGAACGAGGCCGTCGATTGGGATCACACATACCATACGTGCGATCATAGTATCCCATCTAGCTCGCTGAAACTGGAGGAGGGCATCGCGTGCCGAGCTCATGGAAGCGACGAGCTGTCCCTCGTCCTGAATAGGTACTTGGATTACATTGTAGCCCCCTTGGCCGTCCGCGACCTCGATCATCCCATTGTTCAATGTTGGAACTTCCTGAGCCTCTTCGTTCGCCTACAGCATCCGTCAGTAGAGAGTACTGTGCGATGTGCAGCAAGCGCGAACATACGATGCTGATTGAGTGCTAGCACTGGTCTGGTGTTGTAGAGTGTGGTGAGGTGTGGTGTAGAAAGGACCCTGAAGAGATCGACGTCTTGCAGTGTTGCTCGGTCATTGATATTTGGTGGGGTAAAATTAGGATTGGATTAAGAAGTGAATGAACTGCGTAGCTCATTTCCTCAACGCTTCATTCTTCTTTCATCTGTCCGCGCCCAGTGTTGAAAGACTCAGAGATGGCTAGGTGTGATACTGGCAGGTATTCTGCTATTGCTAGGTTGCTGGATGCTATGTATGCACATCGTGGAATCTCGGAGAAGATCCTCCGGCTAAACCTCGGTCTGCAAACGCCCTAAGGAAGAACCCTTTTTCACCTTCCTCCACAAACCCCCCTCACACCGGATCACGTATAAAGTCCATGCATACTTTATCGCGGTGGATCTAGGCCTGGGCCTGCAGGAATTGTAGACTTTCGGCTTTGAGGCGGGCATTTTGCGTGGCACGATCGATACGGAGTATGTTTGAGCCTTGGCGATGTACTGGTCCGAGCGTAAAGTTGATTTTCTGCTGCTGCTTTACTTTGTTGCTGCCACGAGACACTCCGAAGCATGGCCCGAGCTCAAAGCGATACCGCAAAACGTGGTTCGAGAACGATCAATTAGGTGCATCGGTCAATGGGACTTTCCATCATAAAGTCTACTAGAGGAATACCTACAACAGTACTCCGTACACCCGCAGATTGGATTTCAGAAGGTCTTGGCGTCGGGCGGTGCTTGGCACCTGCACCATTCTTGCATCTCTTACGCAGATAAGACAACCTCACCTCATCGCCCTTTGAAACCTTCATCAAAAGCCACAACTTGTGTTCCAGGACTCCGTCGATCTCAGCATCCAATTCTTCGATGCAGGTGAGAAAAAGCACAGAAGCAGATACCGTCCGTGAGAGTCGGCTTCATCGCTACCGATTGCCCCGCAAAAGAGGCCCTTGCGCCTTCGAGAGTCCGGGCATGTGGTTCGGGGACCATCGTCGCAGTCGGTCGTCGTCGGATGCTGCCTGTGTCGCTGGAGTCAGATCTCACAGCGTCATGAGTCGCCCGAAGAGATTACAATTTCTGGCCGTCTTCGACGGATTCCGTCGTCTGAGGTAAGTTTGCGGCGCTGTCGAAGCTGAAGGGCTATTTCCCATGGCCTGTCACATGGGAACGGCCGCCAAGCACTTTTACTTGGTCTGAATTTGCCTCCATTTGATATCGCAGGAATGATATTAATTGTCTGTCTACTTATTTACTTTGCAATTGTCTACTTTCATCAGGAACATTCAACATCGTGGCTTGTGGGCTGAAAGCTGAAAGTAAGCAGCTCGTGGCGCGTGGGAGAATACGGTAAGAATCGTGCGAATTAGGCTCAAAACTAGCAGTGTTCGCGCCTCCTGTGACGAACGCGACAGAACCCAAAACGGTTGTTTATGATTGGTAGGAATTCCCCCTGACATCCTCATCCGTGTTTCAGGGGGCAACAGGGATTTCTCGGTTGCCAAATTTGTTGGAGGCGGAGGCGTCGCAATCTTCTCTTCCGGTGATCTGTTCAAGTTCGAATAACAAATACGTCTCCGCATCCTCCGTCTTATCAATCCCATTGTTCCCTCATGTTTTTGCGCAGATGTCCTCACTCGTCTCAATTCCTCCATAGAAGTCATCTACCATCGTCATGATACCTCTGCTCACTACCCCCGTCGCCCGCTTGGGCCTCGCCGTTTTGTCTTGCATTGTTTTTGTCCATGTGTGGATCCTGCCGTCTTCTAGGCAGCACCAAGAACAACCACAGTTTCAGTTGGTCATCTCTCACTACAACGAAAATTTGTTCAAGGTCAAGGAATGGGTCACGGCAGTGCGCGAGATGCCTTTTGTGAAGGAGCTCGGCTCCACCGTCACCATATATACAAAGAATAAGCACGCCAACCTCGATCAGATCAAAGAACTCTTGGATGCGGCAGAAGTCATCCGCCTCCCAAATGTCGGCAGAGAGCAGGGAACATACATGCACCACATCAACAAGACCTACGACCACATATACCCCTACACCATGTTCAGCCAGGCCGCAATCACCGGCGTCAACGACACCGGCAACGCCTCCCGCCCCTTCACAGACTGGCTCGACGAGTCTCTCCGTTACAAGTTTACCAACGAGACTAAATTCTTCAACCTCCAACACGGCGGCAACCCCCTCTTCTGTGTCTGCGGTCACTGCCCAACTGGCTATTACCCCCTCCTTCCTCAGCTCCAAGCCCTCTTCGACAACAAAGTCTGCGACTCCACCGACAAACAATCCGTCTCCTGGCTCGGGCAATTCATTGTTGCGAGAGAAAAGGTGATTGCGAGACCGAGGTGGATATATGAATACATAGGCAGTCTAGTAGATGCGCCGGAGGATCATTGGATACATAAGGAGCAGGAGCCGGCCGAGTTGAAAAATGCGCTCGGGGAGAGCGTGCCCGAGAACCCGCTTTTTGGACATACCGTGGAGAGGATCTGGCCGACACTGTTCAATTGCAGTAATGAGCCGGAGATGCCGGGGTGCATGGGGAGTTGGAGCCCGATGCCTAGACAGAAGAAGAAGAAGGATGGTAAATCGGGAGAGCTATCTATATGAAAAAGGCATATACGACAACAAGATGTTGACGGGGCTGTGGTCGATGATACCGAAGAGGCTAGTTGACATTGCTGGCTACCATTCATCCTCATGGCAACGATAGTAGACTTCGGTCCATGGCCATTGATGATTACCAATTGGAACTGAGGACTGGGGATCACACCAGTGACCGCAGCTGCCCCGGCCAGTAGCCAGGGATAGCAGGCGCTGATGCCACATCAGTGGCGATACGTGGGGGCCTGGTGCTGGAGGTTTCTAGGGGCCCAAGCGATTGATGTCGCTAGTCGAGGAGAGTATGATCATTTTGAAAATCCCTGGTGAGACAGCCCTGGATGCAACGTTGGATTGCGGCAGCGCAGGAAGATGCATGAGGCTTGACGGAGTCGAGGCTTCAATACTTCCTATTATATAGCACCACGAGAAAGGCAGATATAGGTATATAAGAGCGGATACCTCGGCGACCAAGCAAACCGATCAACCAGACATCAATTATCGTCACATGATTTTCTAGGCACTCTTAAAATTGGCGCATAAACTTTGCATAATTGTGAGAAACATACTTTACCATGCGGACCGCGCTAAGCGACGAGTACAAAATCATTGGACCGAGGACGTGAAGGATACGTACGTACCACGTGATGCACTTCCCCATCTTCCCCATGCCAGTATTCGCCATCCACAACCTACCCACCGCCTTCCTCGAACGTCGGAGATGCCATGAACATGCATCGGCCTCTGATTTGTCGTGTCAAGTCATCCACTCTCCAATCCTTGAAGCCCAGGACATTAATCGTGCCACGCACTTGGCTCGCCCGCTCGCTAAAGTGCCGACTCCAGATCGCCAGGTCGTGAGAACAGGGTCGCAGCTGCTTCAGCACTGGAGACCGCGACGCCCGTCTCTGCTAAAATTGTCACCGATCAAGTGCTGGATGCCGTGGCGGATATTTTTGATTCTTGAAAAGCTTCATTTTGCCAAGGCTTTTGACGTCATGAGGTACTCCGTAGATAACTTGATAACGGATTAGAGTCAAAAGCTGAAGTACCTTACGCGAGGTGCTGAATACCTACTTCTTCAGGATGCCAGAAACATTGCAAAAACCAGTACTTCATTGAATCTACTTGTTTACCATTTATTCGCTTTCAATGATCACATTACGGAATCGGCTGCTCTGTGCTTCAAGTGCCTCGATGAATCCCCCATTGGCCATCGTTGCCTCCCACCTTCCATTCTCGCTTCAACCGTCAGAGCGTGGAAGGGTCCTCTCCAGCCTGTTGATGACCATCTCTCACCCAATGTGGTTATATGACGGGCCAGCAGCTCTTCGCAAACGACTTGAGGAATATCCAACTTTTCTCTGGTTCGGTTGTACGCTTGTAGGAGTTTTTGGATCTGGGACCACTGGTTACCTATCAATCCATGACTGATGCCTGCCGGTCGGCTCTAGAAAAAGCCGCAACAGCGCAAGGATCCTCGTCCCGTGGGGTTTTCTTCTTCGGGCGTCGATCAAAAGTCCTTGACTTGTTGGATCTTCGGACTCTACGATGTGAGCAGCATGGAATTATTCCTCTTTTCAATTTTCATATCGACCCACCTCTCCAAAGCGATGCTCTTGCCATCCAACTCATCAACCCTACAACTGCCATCACAAGACACTGTCCTCGTGACCGGTGAAATCAACACCGTACCAACTCATGAAGACAGCATGTGGCCATCCGTACCTTTCCAGCGCGACATAGGAAATGGGCTCACGATCAACATCACGGGAGTAGTAGAAATTCAAGTTGTCATCAAAGATTCTGATGATTTACAGATACAGTGCATACGGCGACTCGCTGCCCAGTCAGTACAGTACCAACCTCCTTCAGGCGCTGCTGGAAATCCAAGATGTCCTCCAGATTGCCGGAAAACCTGGCGATGTGCTCGAGGAAATCACTACTGTTGGATCATTCAAAGGCAATGTCTACGCCGAAGTCGGATTCTATTGCCTGCATCCTCCGGCCGGGATCAAGAGATCACGAGCAGCTGATGTGATTCATAAGATCTGGCAGCTAGTCATAGAGTATTATCCCGCGAAGGAGGTCACGGAGTCGACGATCGCATTCAAGGGAAGTGATTTGGCGCTCTTTAGGTTGAGCTTCCGCCACGCATGAGGATTTGTGTACTGTAGGATGACGACTACATAGTCTCGACATTGGTGCTGGTACGAATTCCGACTTAAGAATGCCATTGGGGCTTTCTCAATCAATTTCGATAGCTTGCGCTCATCGACGCGCTATGTACGCCGCCCTACGTGCTTGCATGTCATCAGAAACGCCGACTCTTATTCCAGAATCCCACTGTTATTTACCATTCCTCCACGGTCTCTACAAATAGTCGTCCTGGAACATTTTCCATGACTTGGTTTCCCTCCACAGAATCGCTCCGGGACGATCGACGAACGCTCGGAGGGGCCTTTTCTTTGGCCAAGAACAACAGATGAACCTGAGCCTTGATCAGAGAATCAAAAAAGCCGAATTCGAGGGCAAAGTAGCATACACGTCTCCCCCACCCACTTTCATGCTCTCCGATCCATCACCCTCTTTCCCGGCCTTCGCCTTAGCGATAGTGATGTCCCAAAGGCTACCGTCACCGCCCGCAAAGAACTTGCATCGCAGACTGATCAGACGGTTACTGACTGGTTCGCGAGGCGCGGACATCTCCACATCGTCCAACGAGACTATGCAAGCTGCTCCGATGATCTTGTTGACGTACTGATCCAGTACGCGTTGGTCGTTTCGCCTCAAGGGAAGGCAAAGGGACAGCAAAGACCGAATCTATCCCGCAAGACGTCCCAATCGCCCTCCAGCGCTCCAATCTGCTTCGGCACAATCCAGCCTTTCGTGTCCAGCCATGAGAAGATGTCTCTTACATCTTCCTCTCCTCCGAGATCCTTGACAACGATCCTTTCGGCATGTCTTCTATTGCCGGTCTGTGAACTTTGACGGCCCAGTCTTCCACTGGGGAAGCGGCATCTTACGAGAAGGCAGTAACAGTTATTGTCAACAGTCTGTTGCAAGGTGCAACTTGCAGGATCTCAGCTCGTATTTGAAAATGCTTACGGACTGCCGCCGCGTTGATGGCGCAAGGCTGGGAGTTTGATTGGTGGACGGTCGCCCCATGAATCCATATTTCCCATTTCATGTACAACACCTAGGAACATGAAATCTGCATGTGCCGTGCATTAGGCTGGTTCAAGAGCGATTATAGCGTTTGGGGTGTTCTGACCGGGTCGCCCCATCGTGTTCCTCGCGCGTCGCTGCTGCTCGCGGCACGATTGACCACGTTCACAAAGGGACGATGTGCGCATCTGGACACGCAGATTCGATCCATGCCGCCAAAGCTCCCCGGAGCCATGCCTAAGCGTTGAGGTCGCTGGAGACTACGGACTGCGTGGCTTCGATCCGTGGGAGTGGGGGCAGATGATGCGCCTGTGACAAGAGCGGTTTGAAGCCCCGGGCTTTGACGCATATGCGAGATGCTGATTGCAAGACGCGGTACGGACCGTGAGGCTTTACGGAAGTATCTCGAGAGAGTGGTGGATGTGCAAAAGTACTGGGACACATGCACAATAGTCCCCGTGTTTTCGTTTGCGTGTGGTAGCTTGGATTGGGACCAGAGTCAGGTCGCCTTGTGTCACTGCATTGACCGCTGTGATATTTTGAGGCGGCGTCGACGGGTATTGGAGTCGTGGATTCTAGCCGGGGATGAACGCCATTGCTTTTGATATGATTCGAAACCTCAATGTACGGCACTTGACTACTTCCCTGGCGTCTTGACGACGTTGGGTCGGACCAACTCGGCATTCCAGACTCATATTTCCTCACATTTCTTGTCGGGACTGCCGAGCTCATCGAATCCGCTCAAATCTCCCATAATTATGATTGAAAATTTCAAGAAAGCATGATGATGCGTGGGGGCGGTGGGGGATGCTGGGGCCGGGTGTGTTGGTGTTTAATGGGCGGAGGAGGAAGTTGGGTCCGAGGGGCGGGCAGGGGCCGGTGCTGGAGGGGAAGTGGGAGACGGAGGGGAGGTTTGCGTGGTTGTGTGATGCGCGCGCGGGCATGGAGGTCGTGAGAGATGATGAGCTGGTGCGGTGTCGTGTGGTTGTGTGTGAGGATTTGGACGATATGTGCCCGGTGTGTTTATAGGGGGAGGGGCGGAGGGGGTTTGGAGGGTGAATGTCCGGTGGTGGAAATGGGAATGCGGGGATGTGGGGATGGTGCTGCTGTCAGGGGGATTCTGAGAAAAAGGAGAAGATGACGTTCCATAGTACCTACCATTTAGATTTGATGCAAACTGGTGGGTGCGAATTCCGGCAATTGCCGATCCCACCCAGCCCAACGATGGTGCCAAGATGGCCTGGTCTTGGGTCGGCACGCCACCGTCAAGGCAACAGGGTGCCAGCAACTGACGCTGCTGTCGATCGTGACAGCGGGATGAAGGAACGGCTCGATCATGTCGCGTCTCGGAGACGAAGGACTTGGCTTCAGCGTGGCATTCATACTTGCCACACACCAGACCCGATCAACCTTCCAGAAATCATTCACGATCTACCCTATCCCCCCCCAAAAAACGGTAGACACGGCATCCATCAAGATGAAGCCCGCGGGTCAATGCGTCCGAACGACCTTCTTCAGCACCTGCGCCCGAGTCATCAGTGGCTACGAATCCCACAGGCCACTACGGCCGCTCCTTCCATCCGTCCTTGATCGGACAGTCTCCCTTCGCTGAATATAGCCGCCACGTAAGACGCAGGGCACCCTCCAGCCGCGGGAGCGGATCGCCAAACGTCTTCGGGACAACGGCCGTCGTCGCGAGTCCTAGGTTCTTGAATGCACGGAAGCTGCGGCCGGGGAGAGCGTGCTGTTTTGGGGGGCTTTTCGGGGTGGTGTGCAATGGGGCTGGAGGAGCGGGGTTTGGAGGGGTGGTGGGTTGGGGAGGCGCGCGTCTGGCTCTTGACATGATGGAAGTGACGGACAGAGACGGGACGGACTGGAGAGATGGTGGTGCTGAGCGTTGGAATAGGGGGGTGGTTTTCAAAGACGTAGGTGTGATGGAAGGGTGTGACTTAGCGTGTTCGTCGGATACGCTGGAGCTGCAAAGACCAGTTTACACGGAAGAAATCAGAGACGTTTGGTGGCGTCCACGAGGGAAACGCTTTTTAAGGAATCATAATGCTTTCTCCACCGGGAGCTGTTCACAGGCATTGACCTTTCGACCAGTGCTCGGATAAAGCCGATCCACTTGAAGCCTTGCTACGAGCACCTAAGCCGACGATTGGAAGTCCGTCCTTCAGTCACCAGGACATCATGCGACCGGCGCTTATCCCTCCGTCGCGTTCGAGATCCCAGAAATGAGCGTTCCATTCGGTGCGTCCTGAGCAAGTTGGAGAACAGACTGCGAGGTCGAATTGCTCAGCGGTTTACTGAACGCACCGTTCCAGATGACGTTTGGTCTCGTCATCGGATAGATGGGCCTACTGTCGGTGAGAAGCCTGGAGCGCATGATGCCGGGCACTTCTCCCGGAGGGAGGGGATCCGGCCCGGTCAGGTCGTACGCAGCAAGTCCTGCGACCTGGAGTCCTGTCTCAGATAAAGTTCATATTGGGCAGGCGCAACAAGGGTAATACTCACCATTGCAGCGGCGTACGAAGTACCGCTTCTGACCGCTAATCCTGGAGATGACGGTCCATTGGCGCACTCAATACCCTCGCC
The DNA here is from genome assembly GCA_963556305.1 of Platismatia glauca. Classification (NCBI taxonomy): domain Eukaryota; kingdom Fungi; phylum Ascomycota; class Lecanoromycetes; order Lecanorales; family Parmeliaceae; genus Platismatia; species Platismatia glauca. The sequence continues at coordinate 790,670 of OY745778.1, forward strand.
CGGCGCCCACAGGATTTCCGACCAAGTCGCCGCGCCCTGCGAGAACCGCGCTATGGTCCCATCTATGGTTGCAGCCCCGACGACAATCAGAGGGAAGTCCTCATCCAGGCCCCACATCGCCGGGACTGTGTCCAGTGCCAACGAGCGTGCAGCGTTGTTGCCAGCCGCCGTCACAACGACAACGTCCTGGGTAAACAGTTCTTGGATGAGCTCATTCACCGACCTCCAGTTCCTCGGCAACACAGACCCAGCGCCGAATGTCTGAATCGACGTTGCGGGATAGAGGACCACGGCTTGGCCCTGACGGTCTTTCTCCATGATGTCGTCCAGGGCTGCCGCGAAAGCAAAGTTCACGTCCGCGAGCGTCGGTAGGGACTTCATCACGACGAGCTGAGAGTTCTTCGAAACGCCGGTTTTCCAGCCGGCGGCTTTGGATGCTACGCACGACCCGTGCCCCGCGAGGTTGTCATCTGTGGTGCTGTGCGATACACCGTAGGCGAAGTGCCACTCGTCAGGCTCTGGCGGCCACGGCATGGATTTGAATTCCTAAGCTGCATTAGAAATGAAAGAGGGGGTGGTTTGATTTGGCTTCTGACAGCGTTGTCCATATTGATTCCATTGTCTATGACGTAGATGTACGTATCCACACCCATGGCAACATCATATCTGTACCATGGCAGTTTGCCAAAGACAGGAAGTTGTTTGCGAGGCGGCCAAGACACAAGATCTAAATCCTGTGGTGCGTCCTGTTGGGTTCGAAATGGCAGCTTGAGCTCTGGGCTCGCTCCCTTTGACCCTGTGCTATCGGCAATCGCAGACACGGAGGCATTCATGTTGTTTTCTCCACAATTCTGAGAGACTATCACATTCTCAACGACGGCATCCACCTAGAGCTGTCAGTACAACCATGCTGATTACGTGACAGGACACGCACTCCTGGAATCCGCGAAACAGGTGCTGTTTGAGCCTCGAGCGCTTGGATTAACCAAAATTCAGTTACTTGTCTGGTTTGGCTTTTGTATATTTGCACTTTACTGTCGCCGAGTAGCTTGACAAGTGCGTCATTGATCTGCGAGCATGCTGGCACGTCTCTCTTGTCAACAGGATAAACAACATATTCGATCAGACCATAGGCGAAATGCAACATTCCAATCACTAATAACAAAAAAGAGGCAAACATCATCCCTTGCTAACGTTTCTCGAGTAGCGGAGAACTGCGCTACTGTGGATAGAAGTTTCCAGTGGTCTTTTCCGCACCATGAGGTTGATTGGCCATTCGATTGGAGCGACCGAAACGAAGGACGTTGAAGTAGGGCTTGAGCTTGTCGAGATCTCAAGGACCTTTAAGTGCTCCTTAGTACCCAAGCATCGATCATCCGCTCAAGTCTTTGCGCAAGCGGCTGATGAAGCGGCACGATTCACGCCCTGAGTCTATATTCTTCCTGGAGGACCATCGCATAAGATAAAATTGGTTTTTGATCGCATCACGCAAGTCGCAAAAGCATACACTAAATTTTCTGCGGCACAGTGGAATACTTGATTGTGGCTAAGCTAGAGATGATTTCCGCTGTAAGCTGTAGTTGAGGCCCGACGAGCGGGCTGTACACCCACAGATTTGGGACAGATTGCTGCACACTTGATCAATATGCTTGTCGCAAGACCTCCTCACCGTCTTTTGCGACAACGGGTGTCTAATGACTTGCGTGATCGAGAACAGCCGAGCTGATGATCTGGGTTAAAGGTCTTAGTATGTGCGTTGGATTAGACGCCTATTGAAGCCGAGATCTAGCCTGGTGCAAGTACAGACTCGCGAGCCTCAATCCAAAGTCGATCTTCGACAGCAGCTTATCCCACTAGATGCATGCACAGATTAGATCCTCAAGGAGCAGCTATATGGACTTCAGCGATCTCTTCAGGATTCGCTCCCAGGATCTTTAGGCATAGAAGATCCCTCCTCCTCGGTCAAATCATCCATGTGCTGCTTCGCCCAAGGGCTTCTGAGTCGCAATGCCCGTCCGTACCTTTCAAGTATGAAAGGGATTGGGATCAGAAGTAGGGCTAAGAATGCAAGAAGACTAGCAGCCCACTGAGTTCCTAAATAGCTAAACATCTGCTGTCCAAATAGTGGAAAGCCAGCGCCCGCTACGTTGCGCACAAGGCCGAGGCCCGCTAGTGCGGAGGCACTGAAGACCTGAAGATATTGGTCAGAAGATCTCTGTCGCGTATGCAGCCCCGAGGATGGAGTTGACTTGCCTTATATGAGTCTTCGGTGTAGTTATACGTCATCAAGATCAAGGTGTAGAAGGACCATCCCCATAACGAAGACGCTATTATGGGCACAATCCAGTGTACGCTTTTGTAAGAAGTCCATGCGAACCAAAACAGCGATATAGGAAAGGCTGCAGTTCCATAAGTTAGCAAAGGACAACTTCAATCGTGAACAACTACTCACTAATACCGGCTATTCGACCCAACTGTACACGTGCCTCTGGCACGTTCTTGCCGCTCATCTGCACTACTCTACGCTGATAATAATGCTCTTGCCAAATATTTGTGATTGGGCCAATGCTGATGCCCACGACGATCCCGAGGAATGTAAGACCGACACCCAGGACATCGAAGCCATGACCTCCCGTTCCGAACACTAAGGAAAAGGCCCCATTGAATAGGAAGCTAAGACCATATAAATAGCCGTTATATAGCGCTCCAAAGACAATAATAGCTTCTGTGAAAAGGAATCTGAACGGTCTCAAAAGGGCTGTCTTGAACAACGTCCGCGGTCCTCTCTGCTTCATCGAGTCCGGGACCTCGATAGCATCTGTACCTCTTTGCTTTCTTTCACGGGCTGCCCGGCGAAGAAGCAAAACACTGTGTCTTGTCTCCTTCAGCGTCGCAGTCATAGCCAACCACAGGCCGCCACATATCCCAAGCAGAGCCCAGAAAATATCTCTCCACCCTTTGTACTGCGCAACGCAGGAGAAGAGGAAGTAGCCCAACGGTGACCCTGCCGTAGCCGCCCACAAGAAGAGACTCATGGCTGGTCCCGTCGCATGTGGTTCATACAGATCCGCAATTGTGCCTCCGAAATTGGCTATCGTTACAGCACTGAACCATCCAGATAGGAATCGTAGGACTAGAAATCCACCTAGATTCTGGACGAGGGCGGTACCGAGTATAAAGAATAAGAAGATGCCGTAAGAGGCGATGTAAATTGGAGATCGTCCATAGTACCTGCGCAGATCTTTGTTAAGTATAGTCTCGGTCGATTATTCTAGTGACTACAAGGGATGGGCAATTGCATACTCGGACAGCGGCGCCAAAGTCATGGGTCCCAATGCAAATCCTAGTACGCACAGGCTCAATCCCAACGTCCCGACCACTCCTGACACCCCAAAATCCTTGGCGAATTTCTTCTCCGCGGGCGAAAATCCAGACGCTGTGAAGCTGACCGTGAGGTCGATGAGCATGATGGCGATCACGATGGACCATTTCCGCCATGTTGGCCAATGACGCGGGTTTTCGGGATCTCCAGGAGGAAAGGTGACGAGTTCGACATCTGTGCCGTCCGCCCGTCGGACGACTTGTCGGGGTGCTGTCCCAGGGTCTGCGGTGTTGCCTGATGCGAGGCTCTCTGGTGGAGGATCGGACGACATAATTACATGGAATGACTTCAGAGAAGAGAAGAATTCGTTCCAGACGTACGCCGAATGGATAGTGTTGTCTCCTCTGACGCTCGGTCAACGTACGTCAATACGCATTGGCGCCGTATCAGGTCGCCAATCAATGCCTTGCGCTTAGCTGGTACGGTCTTCTTCTGACATTAGAAAATCGTTATGGTACCTACCTACTTTCGTTTGGCAGACAATATCCCCAGTTAGTAGATAGCTACTTCAAGTATGCCGGATGTCGAATGAATGAGGCAGCGTTGGAGGAAAGGGACTCGGAGGCATTGACGTCAATGATGGGAAAGCCACAGGGCTGAGTGTTATCTACCTAGGTATGGACGTGTGCCGCCCCCCTGCATCATTCCTATCCTGACGTTGTTACCTTATGGTCTACGATGTATCCAATGAAATGCCTCTGTGCGTTGTTGCTGTTTTTCTCTCCCTGTCTTCATTCATATCATCAGCAACAGATATTCGCAGAACGGGTGAGGCTCTGTTGACTTTGAAATGATCCTGACTTTTAGCCGAGTTCGTGCACGGCCTGCTCCCGCAAAAGAACGTACCTCTAGTATTTCCTAGCGAGACTACGATCACGCTCTACGACTATAGACCAGATAGTAAGGATTCTGACGGTACTAGGATCGTACGAGAATCCAGTCAGTGGAATCCTTTGCCCCCTTTACTCCCTCGGTATTCCTCTTTTGAGGCAACTACACTCCCTCCCGAACGCAGAGGGCATCCGACGATGCTGAATGCGGGGTGTGTAGAGTAGAATGCAGGTGTGTACAATGTTTTATGGTATTTCCTTGAACGACCCTACAAGCATACATCGTCTTCAATCCTGTACGAACTTCGACTCGTCACTGCTCTCGTCTCTTACGTCTTTCTTCAGGCATCGTCATTAAGATATATACAACTAGTAACACTAAGGACAAGGTAATATGACAACAAGAAATACAGACGATAGGGTACCGAATGATTATGAAGCGTCAAAGTATCTTCTGTACACTCACATTGCTACTGCCAACATGTACACGTTCTGCTATGAATAGCAACAATAAATCCAATGATGAAAACACCAACACCGAGGATATATTGTGCCAGAGAGAAACCGCCTTGGATATCGTTGCGAGCCACTGAACGCCATAGAGCTGGAACTAAACTGCCTAAAATTGTGAGAAAGCCAAGAAAAATCAATATGTGACAGGTTCGAACAAGTTTCAAGAAGCGGCGACACTTTACTGTCAAAAATCTTTGTAATGTTGTGTATTGTTCCGAGTACGGCCAGCGTGGAGATTCCGAGAATGGAAGCCAAGGATGCCGTAGTGTGGGCTGCATTGGCGAGAGTTGCGCTGTAGCAGGGGCTGAGATAGCTATGACTTGATGTCTCGATCGTGGAGATTCTTCTACTGAACAAGACCTGGACGGCTGATTACTCAGGAGACTTATCTCGACATGGTGCCTATTGGGATGAACCCGTAGGCGAGGGTTCCTCGTGAGTTCGTCTGCACGACTGCGCCATCTGTGCGTTCGATATAGGAAATCGGGTATTGGTACGTGATGCTTTCTGGTGTGAGGTATCAAATCGTTCGCATGGGCACCGATGTACGGGCACCCAGGGTGGAGACATGGATATTGGGAAGCCGAAGAGTCAGGGGAAAAGAAGCTATGCAAGTATAAGAAAGCCCACTTTGGACGTTGGTATGAAGACAGTAAAGAGGAGGTTTTGAAGAAAATAGACCATTGGCAGAAAGACTTGAATAATGGAAGCAGGAATGAATTCGAGGATTGAACGGTCATAAAGATGGGCAATAGCATACCTCGTCCTCCGTCCCGTCCTCGGGGCAGGCAGGGTCGCAGGAGCATCAATCAGTTCAACATCGGGCGAGGTCTCGCAAATATACTCGTAGACTTGATTTCGAGATTCCCAACAAGGCGCACTAGCCGCAGAATAACCGTGATGCTTGTACTCAAGCAACTCCATGTAATCCGGACGAAGAAATGAGATCTAGACCTGCGCTGTGCCAAAAAAATTTGCGTATCAGTTCGTAACAGAACAAAGCGTGGGAGGATTACTTGAATACAACGCAGAAGAGCGAGCTCACCTTGTTGAAAGCGAGGCGGATAGAGGAGGTACTACCGCAATGGATCTGGAAGTCTCGCGGTACTCAGATACTGACAATAAGGCTCTGAAAATACCAGCCCCGTCCTTCGTACATCACAAGGCTGACAAAGAAAGATTCATATATCGGGCTTCCCCGGTGCTGAGAGCCATTGTCAGACAATCTTTCCTTGCTCTTGTGTTGAACGTGGGAAGCTGCTAATTGTTTGACATTTTGAAAGGTCAGTGAAAGGAAGAGAGAGAAACGTGGACGAAGCTGATTGATGTATCCAGCCTGAACTGTCCAAGCGCCAAGACCAAGTCACGTGCTCTTTCCGCAGCAAGGCAGCCTTGTGCCGAAAACCAGATCTGCGCCGACCATGATGAGCAGGTGACGATGCCAAAGAGGCTGTGCCAAGCCTCATGGCAACTTCTCCCCCACCATTGAACGGTATTCGAGTCATTGAGCTCGCCGGTCTAGCCCCAGGTACTTCTCAGCCGTCCAGCACGATCACCAACCGCCGTTCTAACAGCACTCCAAGGCCCCTTTGCCTGCCTCCTCCTCGCCGACTATGGCGCCTCCATTCTCCGAGTCGATAGAGCCCATCCTCAAGCCCATACTTCAAACCCGCCCCCTCCGACGCCTGATCCCTTAAGTCGCCACAAGTCCTCCATAGCCTTGGATCTCAAATCGCCCAATGGCCGTGCCCTTCTCAAATCTCTCCTCAATTATGCCGACATCCTTATCGATCCCTTTCGCCCCGGAGTCCTCGAGTCGATTGAACTCGACCCAAACGATCTGCTTGCCGCAAATCCCCGCCTCATAATTGCCCGCCTTACTGGCTTCCGCCGAGATGGCCCCTATGCGCCCATGGCGGGACACGACATCAATTACCTCGCCGTCTCAGGCCTCCTCTCCCAATTTGGACCATCCAATGCTCCGCCTTCTTTTCCCGCCAACATAATTGCAGACTTTGGAGGCGGTGGCCTCATGTGCGCATTTGGGATCATGACAGCCCTGTTTGATAGAACGCGGACGGGAAAGGGCCAGGTGGTTGAAGCAAACATGGTGGATGGGAGTGCCTATTTGGGGACATTTTCTAGGTTTCTAAGAAAGACACCGCTGGGAGATCGACCAAGAGGAGAGAATATGTTGGATGGAGGATGTCCTTGGTATGCCGTTTACGAGTGTAAGGGTGGGGGTTACATGGCTGTGGGGGCTCTGGAGGGGAGATTTTTCCAAGAGCTTTTGAAAGATTTGGATGTCAATCAACAATTGCTAACTACACGCGACGATCGTATGACGTGGCCAGCTCTCAGGGAAGTGTTCCGTCAACGCTTTTCAGAGAAGACAAGGCAAGAGTGGGAGCAAGTGTTCGCCGGCAAAGACGCGTGTTGCACACCAGTGCTCTCACAAGACGAGCTCGAAGAGCAAGGATATGAGCAGAGACCTGCCGTAAGCCTCGTGGGATCGCCGGGTCTCGCCGTCCCTCATTCTGAGGCATGGAGCAGCCAAAACCTCGCACCTGGCGCTGGCGGTGAAAACGTGCTAGAGAGTTGGACAGGCTGGAGGAGAGGTAGAGAATACAAGGTAGAAGGTGGTGGGTTGGTCAAATCCGAAGCTCCTAAGCTGTGAAGTGTTTTGAACCTCATTCCCATATCGTCCATAATCAATCGTTCCCTACCACTGCAAATGCCACTTTTTCTGGCAGCGCGCTTGATGCAGATTTTGAGTGCGTGGTCTTAATTCCGAGGATTCCTTTCTTCGGTGCCAACAGGTCATTCGACGAGGGGGATTTTCATTGATTTTCATTGCGGATGACAGAGTGTTCAATGCGGGGGCGACGGATGGTTGTGGGGTCAGCCCTTTTCGCGTTGATGGGAAGCCGGAGCATGGCGGTCCGGAGTTCGCGAGGGAGGTGGCGATGAGGAAGATTGGGGCGTAGGGTGAGGAGGTGAGGATGGCGAGTGAGGGGTTGGGGATGTGGTGGGTGGGAGGTGAAGAGGGGGTTTTGGGGACGGGGTTGTGGCATGGACTGAGCTGAACAGTATGGTTATCACGCGTTTGTGGTTCGGTCCCGGGCGTCTTGAGTTTTTGTTCGACCTACGCTTGAGAGGTTGTCAAAAGCAAAATCGCTTCCTCTGTAACGTAGAGTACCACGCAGATTTCTGGATGTGATCTGCTAAATTGCACAACTTTATTTCGTCACGAACCTATACCGATATGGTTGTTCGTGGGCCATCGACCCTTTCGCACCCTCCTCTTCCCTTCCCCATCCCCACATCAGCGCCTTGCCCATCTTCTCTCGTTCCCGGAATAACAATCGCACCCTCCGTCTCCATTCTCTCTCCCTTTCTTCCACCGCTTCCGCGAAATGTGCCTCCAGCTCGGCGTTCACGATGGCGTTCGTTTTCTCTGCATTTCCAGCCGCCTGCCGCGCTTCCTCTGCCTCTGCCTTAGAGGCCATGAGTGAAGCATCAGCCTCTTCGAGCTTAGCATTCAAGACGCGAAGAGCAGAACGAAGCTCATTCTCCATGGACGGGTTAGCGGCTTTAGAGGATTCAGTCTGCTGCTTTTGAAGGGATGCGATTCGCTCGTTCAGGTAAGTTATCTCTTCGCTGTGAGCGTTCGTGAGACGCGCTTCGCGCTTCTGCATGCCTTCACCAGCTTTCAGAAGCGTGGAGCGCAGAGTTTGGAGCTCTTTGGCGTGCGTCGCTTTCAATGAGGTGAGTGTGCTCTCCTGTTGCTCAATTCTTTCTAGGGCATCTTTGTGAGTTGCTTTAACAATGGTATGGGCCGCTGAATGTTCGGCTTCAGAATTTTTCCACTTCTCGTTGACTAGCTCTGCGGTTGCTTCGTTGAAGTCTTTGCTGTTGATACGGTCCTCCAAGTCGGCAATGTCCTGAGCCTGGCGATCATTTTGTTGCACTAGACGGTCGTTCTCATTTTCCACTGTCTCGATGATGCGTCGTGTCTCTGCAAGCTGCTCGTGTGCATGGTCGACTTCCATCTTCATCGCTTTGAGTTCGCTGTTTAGCGTCCGCAGTTCTTGATCGTTTTGCTCGATGCTCGCGGTCAGCGAGACCGCTTCGTTGCCACGGTGGATGGACTCTTTTCGCTCAAGCGCAATCTCGTTGTTCTTGATCTCAAGGTCTGCCACTAAATTTCTGATGGTAGATGCATTGATATCCTGGATCGATTTTATCTGATCCTCGTAGCGTCTCGTCTCATCTCGAGCCGCCTGTAGCTGTTCTTCAAGAACCCTGATCCTGTCGTCTGCCGCAATCCTAGAAGCAAAAGCGTTTTGGTGCTCTTTCAACTCCCCTGTAGCCGCACGTAGCTGTTCTTCAAGACCTTTGATCCTGTCATCGGCTACGATCCTATGGGACTCCATGTCTGCTTTGACAGTGGCCAACTCCTGGACGGCGGGTTCGAATTTTGCTCTAAGCGATGCCACTTTTGGAGTGTTAGGGGCGTTCAATTCTTGTTCCTTCAGTCTTAGCTGCTCCTTCCAATGGTCCCCTAATTGTGAATGCTGTTTTTCTAGCAAGTCTTTCTCGGCTTGGTGGCGCTCTAATAATTCGACTCTGTCATTCCTGAGAAACTCGTTTTCTTGCTCAACTTCATGATAGGCTAAGCGACGCTCCTCGTCCGCAACTCGCATCCTCTCCACTTCCGCCTGCAGCGCAGAGATCCGCTCGAATACCTCTTCCGCTGCTTGGTTCTGGAGCATCTCCGTGTTCATCCGGGATAGCGGAGGAGCTTGAAGTCTTGCTTCCTCTTGCACACCTTCTTCAATGATGGCATGATTTTTTGATGGTGCAGGAGTAGACGTTCCAAGTGGCTCGAACTCACTTTCTTCAGGGAGCCCCTGGTCGACTTTGACTTCCTGGGTATAGTCCTGCAGATCTTCATTGACATCGTCGCCCTCGTCAAGAGCTTCGTCACGTTGCTCTTGCTCCCACTTCTCGCCACCTCTCATCCACTTCTCCAGATTTACAGTAAAATCTTCAGGCCCTTCATCCTCACTACCAACCTCGTCCCTCTCTTTTTCCAAGTCTCCAACTACCATGCTACTTGGCTTATCTCCGAGACCTCCTAAATCAATTGTGTAGTCACCTAGTAGATCCTGTCCCTCGTCATCCTCAGCGTCTCCTTGCTCATTTCCATCAAGTAACTTTTCAGTGTCCCGGGATTTCTCCTCGTCCGTCCGCTGATTAACTTGAAATGCCTGTTCGAATCCCAGTGGAGGTGCCCATCGTTCAGTCCTTCCCAACTGCGCGAGATCTATGGTGTAGTTCTCCATACTGAAATCTCCTAAGCTCCCATCACTCGAATGCGACACGGACGATGCGACTGAGCGTGTACGTCGCCGATGCTGGAACGACCCCAAACGTCCCCTCTTCGACAGCGAAGAGCGACGGAACGCGCCAGAGGCTGATGTGGGTCGAGGAAACGGGAGACTCGAGCTGAAGGAAGGGGTTGAGAAGATTGATGAGGGGAGGAGGTGGGATTGACCTTGCTGGGTGGGACGCGGTGGTGGAGAGGGCGAGGCGACTTCGGACATTTTGGCAATGATTTAGGGATTTCCAAGTTTTAAGTTATGCCGGCGAGCATCGCAAAACAATTTCATTCGTATGCGACAGCGTTGTTCAAGGAATTATAAGGAACTGAGGATCGTCAGTCCGTGTTGTTTACATTTGCAGATCTCAGCCTTACGGAAATACCCGCGATATCTTGCCGCGGCTGATACCGCTAGTTGTATTGAAATGTTTGGAGGGTGGGAGGTAAGATGTCGAGAAGGTGTAAGTGGATTGACATTCTTTCTCCTTAACGATTTGTGGAGTGTCATGTGTACGAGGGCTGAACTGACTGTAACATGGACGTTCCAATTGCAGCCAATGTCCTTGGCACCATCGGTGCGGTATGCTGGTCCGTTCAGGTATAAATCAAAGTGTCAAAGAGCATATTCACATTTTGACATGAAGTACCGTAGCTGATACCCCAAATCATAATCAACTATCGTCGTCACCATACTACTGGGCTGCAACCCTCAATGATGCTCCTCTGGGCCTCGGCGGGCGTACCATTAGGCGTCTACAACATTACCGAGAACTTCAACATTGCACTCCGCATCCAACCGCAGATATTGACTTTTCTAAGCTTGCTAACGTGGAGTCAATGCTATTACTATGGGAGGCATTGGAGTCTTTTAAAGTGTGGAACCATTCTTGTGGGGATGTGCACTTTGATGGGAGGGATCGAAGTTGCTTTGATTTTTGCATTAAAGACTGCAATTAAAAGGCACGTGAGATGGCCCACGACATTCATGGCTGTACTCGCAGCAATTTTCCTCGCCGCGGGTGTTCTTCGCCACTATTGGGACATCTACACTCACCGTACTGTGCGAGGAATCAGCTTCATCTTCGTGGGCATTGATGCTGCGGGCGATCTGTTTTCTCTCGTATCGGTGTTTTTCCAAGCGGGACTCAATGTCCTCGGGATGGCAATTTATGGCACAGAGTTGGCTCTTTGGACTGGTGTCTTCATCTGCGGCGGGTACTTCAATCTGCTGCCATGGGTCAAGGCAAGGGTTAGCAACCGGAGGCAGCGCATGGAGAATGGGCGGCAAACGCAGAGCCAGCAGGGGGAGAGAGGAACTATTGTTTTGCATGAAATGCCTTCGTCAACGTCGGTCTTTAGGACACCGTCGTCTGCGCTAGTGGAACGGACGGGCACAGGTAGTAGATGACCAGGAATGCAATCATATATCGAGTACTACAGGCTCAGCTCAGAAGCGAATTCTCTGCGCTTTTTCCTTCGAATGATCTACTCCACCACCGCAGATTTCTTAGTTCCTCCATTTGATCTTGTCTAACAGAAGAAGCAGGTCTTTTGCAAACGGCCTCTCCTATGGATATCACAGATTCATAGTATACATTAACTACAAATGTCAACAGTGTCCGCCAAAGGCTTGCGTGGCTGGAATCTTAGGTAGTGATCCGGTGGGTTTCGTCTTAGCTCTACAACCCCAAACGCAGGTTTTAGTTATTCTTCAACACCTCGTAGAGGACATAGGCAGCATCTCTCAATATGTGGTGTCCGCCGCCATGTATATGTAGTCAGTACCCTTTGCCGGTGTGCGATGGTTATGCAACGGCCCGAAAGTCTGAATTCCAGCTCGAAGTTCCACCGTCTCAAAATTAACGAAAGTCTTCAGTGATTCAAAGTCGCTGTCTCTGAAGGATATACGTGATAAAGGCCCACACGGCCACCATCCAAAGAAGACACGGCACAGTCCTTAGCTAATAGGCGGATTCTGACAGAGCGCCTCGATATCACCTGCTTCTCATCTTCTGGGCCCGTTATATTACCGATAGACGTCAAAATCCTAGATCTTCTCCTTTATGTGCTGAGGAGACGTCCGCTGATACCGTGTTTCGTATACCATGACGGGTTATGAACATTCCCAGTGCCTGGTAGGTGGCTTCTTGGTAGAAGAATGGGGAGACCTCGCTATTGACCTTGTTTCGCAATTCCCCTGGGGGTCTTCAAATATTAAAGGTGTCATGGATGGCTGCTGAACGTCGAACGAGGTGGCAGGTGGAGAATTGCGCATTGACATAGTTGTCAATTCGATGATTCCAATTCCATGATAAGACTTGGTAGAAATGACATATGCATATGAGAATACATAGAGCAGGTTTGCACGCTACACGTGGCAGCGTGGCCTACAGAAAGACCAGCAAACAGTGAGATAGGTAGACCGCATAAAAGAGGCCCCAAAGAGGCTTTCAAGCCTGATCGCCCAAAGAAGTGTGTAGTAGAAGTGCTGCATAGTATAACGGGCTTGAAAATGTTACATTTGACTGGCGAGACACAACAAGTTAAGTTCAATGCAAGGTGTTGACCGTGCCGGAGCACTGTTGGTCTCTGTGCCACCAGGTGCGCTCATTTGTATTGGATGCAAAAAATCTGATCTCAAGAAAAGCTGCCCCAAGATCTTGAAACTTCACATGGCGATTCTTAGCGACTAACGACCTTTAGATTATAGGTCATTGCGCCCTTGCCTGCTGTTACCACTCGTCAACCAGGCTCGGCCTTCCCATTGCTCTGAGTATCTTCTGTAGGCACTGAACTTATATTGATAGCAACTTTCGCCTTCTTCCTCACCAGCCCTGCGGAGAGTGTAGTGATGCCAGATTCTTTACCCTCCGACTCCGCCTCGTTTACTCCCTCATTCATATCCTCAGCTGGACGCTTCTTCTTCCTTAGCAGCCCAGCATTCAGCATCGCCGGCTTCGCATCTGTGATAGGATCCCTTTTTGCTAATGTGGTCTTCTTTCCAACCACGTGCCGCCCCCAACCCCTCAATCGAGCCTTTTCGGCAATGTCGCTGATCCATTTCCCGGTGCTTTCTCTCGCAACATCTTCATCGGCGTAGTCGAGCCGAAGCAGCAGGCTACCCGCCCGCTGGTAATCTTTCTGTCTTAGTATCACTTCACCCCGACTGGATTTAGGCCAATAATAATGCTTCGTTTCTTCTGGCAAATCTCGCATGGCAGTAGCTTGTTTTCGCTTGACGGGAGTCGGTGTGGGAGTTTGCTCAAGACGAATGGGTTTCTGAGGAGTTGATGGAGAAAACTCAGGGGTAGGGCTCGACCGTAGAGGTGATTGGGGTGGTAGTAGAGAGCATTCTGCACATTGAGAGTCTAACGGAGTCGGTAGCGCTGATTGGGAAGAATTTTGTAAGTGCTCTTCATCTATTACTGCCTTCTCACCGCATAGTGGAGCTGGTTGGAAAGTGGCCCACAAAAAACCAACAAGCCGTCCGGAAGAGCACTCCTGTCTGAATTGCATCATCTCCCAGAATTGTTCTAAACTCTTTACGCTCCTCCACCGGCCATTGTTCTGCTTCTTCAATGGACTTGCCGGAGTCTGTGAAAGTGAAGACTGAGAGTCCTCTTTAGGAAGTTCATCGTCCAGCGCCTCCACGAATCGCGCTTTGGGGTCATCCGGGAATCGAGGTATCAAGCATCTTTCCGGCAAGCCTGGGGATCTGCCAAGCTCGCGAAGAGGATCTTTAGTGAGCCAGCGGTGTTTCTCACCGATACGGCCCCATTCATCTCTGGGTAGAAAGTTCTGGGTCTCGTATGTATCGCATCCGGGTACTCTGAGGAAACCATGCGATTTGAGGTCGAGATCATCTCGTATGATGCCCTTTTGCTTTTCTTCCAGAACATTGCTGTCATTCTCATAGGCTCCGAGTATTGGATCCAACACCTTGCACCACCACTTTATCAAGCCTCTGTCGTCTAGGACATGTTTGTGGCTGTTCTCAACGCTGGCAGAAAACAGGTATTGGTTCTGCGCTCTAGCAAAGAGCGAGAGGACGAGTCGCCGATCTGATCTTTCACGGTGTTCTATGAGGTAGTGGAGGAACGTGGTAGATATGATCTTCAGTGGTGATGATATTCCTTGCGGTACCTTAAGGAGATAGAGATACCCAGTGGAATCGGCTTTGGAAACGAAAAGCGTGGTAAGGTACTCGGTGCTGTAAATGAGCACCTCAATGGCGAAAACTTGCAATTGAGATCCATCTGAGTCAATTGAGACGCTCAAGAAATGGCTCTCACAGTAGGTCTCTTCTGATTCTTCGTTTGGTGGTGCAGCGTAGATGGCGGGGCATGCAGTAGGGGGGGTGGATAGGTGATGGATAGTGAAGCGACAGCACTCTGGCAGCGACTTAGCAAGGCGCTCTTCCAGCGATGATTCATAGCTATTTGCGGACATTTTTCCTTTCCAAAATCGATCCTTAATTTAAGTAAAGCAATAGATGTACATGATCAATGAGAGAAGCAATTGAAGCAGACGCGTTCGCCGCGTCGTGCAAAAAGAGGCGGACTTTCAGCCCCCAGAAATTTTTCGCCGCAATTCACTCCGATTGATATTTCCTGAGTACACCACGACAGAGCTTCGAGGAAGTCTGATCTGAAATTCAGCCAGATCCGGGAATGTCTAAATCAGCAAGGGCCGGCTCAGATTTTTCCAAATCATTCAGACGACGAGCTACATGCCAATGCGCCTCACTACTTTCTACCCGGACGCTTCTGCCCAAGCCTGCACGAAACCTCACCACGTCCAGCGCACGCCGTGATGAGGAAGAGCGATATGGCAATCGAGGCCGTGAACTTAGGACGGGTCCACGGTGGAAGTCCACACCTCCAAGAATGATGGCGCCCGTCCGCTCGAAGCCCCCGGTAGCCGATAACGATTTCGCCGTCAACGAAGATCCAGAGCGCTTGGACAAGGTCTACAATCGAGTATTGGGACAAGCAGGATACAAAATGCTTACAGAAGAGGTCAAATGGCTGGCCGTTACGCACAAGAGCTTCGATCATGGGAGAAGAGGGTTCAACGATCGATTGGCTTTCCTAGGTACGAACCTCAAGTGCGTCCCATCGAGGCATCGCTGATAAACTGTGGTCGACAGGTAAAAGAATCGTGGAACTCCAAACATCGCTCTCTCTCTTCCATGCCTCTTCCGTAACACCATTCTCAGAGACGCGGGATCAATACGGACGGGAGCCATTTCGACACCCAGCACTCGATGGCCTAGACGGGGTGAGCAAGGAGAGCAAAGAACAGATACTGAATGTCAGAAGGACGGGACAGCTTGCCGAGAAATATGGACTCGACACTGTGGTACGGTGGAAGCCCAAAGCGGTTCGTTCATGTTCTCTAAGCTAGTCTGTAACGCGCACGGAACGAAGCTGACGTTTCACTGCCTAGGCGGTATCATTCAAATCGTCAGGCATCGCTGCAGTGTCATCGGGGGCGCTCTATGCAATTGTAGGAGCTGTTGCATTACAGAATGGAGCGGAAGTTGCAAATGATGTTGTAAGAGAGCGGATATTATCGCCATTAGGGCTGCAGTGACGGGAATACTCCGTGTATGAGGTGTTCTGAAGACAGGCTCTACAACAAGACTTGGACATAAGTAGGATACAATGGTCCCAGAGCTAGGACTGGCGGGTACTCCTCTAGACCCTCAGTCAAGCAGTACCATACTTTCTTAAACGTCGTCCCTCCACCCCTCTGACTCTCCATCACCCGTACCAAAATCCAGCGGTAAAACCAATCTGTCCGGTCCCTCTGACACCGCCCGAGCAACAGCGTAAAATACTCGGCCAGTTCTTAATGGAACCTTCAATCGATCCTTCTCCGCGCCTCTGAAATCGCAAATGTTCAGCAATGGAGATACCACAGTCGAGGTTGACAGAAAGCCAATCTCGGTCGCAGAAAATGTTGAGTTGCACTGTCTGTTGGGCGCGTTTTTGTTTAAGAAACAATAAAGGAAAGGAAAAGTCAAGAAATTGGCAAAGGACTTTTTGATAGGGCTGAAGAACGCTAGGCTCGAGTGGGATCGTGGGTTGATATTCGCGGAGTCTGGGAAGATGCCTGTTTCCCAACCAGAGTGATCATTTCCGTGCTCTTTTACGATTTCACGAACTAGGACTCCTCTCCAAATGCTCTTTGACCGCTAAACTCCCCCCCCAACTGGCCTCAAGGCCACAGCTACCCCAACAATGGCCTCCGCAGTCTTCTTCCTCGACCTCAAGGGCAAAGCAAGCTCCCCGCCTCCCCCAACCTCATTCTCCAGCTCTGACACCGTCCCAGACCCTCCTAGCCCGAAACTACAGAGGCGACATCCCCATGTCCGCCGTCGAAAAATTCCCCATCCTCCTCTCCGAAGCCGAAGAAGAGAGCTCCGCCGTCCCACCCTGTTTCTCGGACGAGGGCATAAATGTACGTTCCACCGCGAGGCGGAACCCTGGACGTTGAGACGGGCTGCTCATATTTCTCGCCTACGGCTGAACAGTATCTCTACATCCGCCACAACAATCTCTACCTGCTCGCCCTCACAAAACGCAACACTAACGCCGCCGAAATCCTCCTCTTTCTGCACAAAATCGTGGAAGTATTTACGGAATACTTTAAGGAACTCGAGGAGGAGTCGATACGGGATAATTTCGTCATCATATACGAGCTGCTGGATGAGATGATGGATTTCGGCTATCCACAGACGACGGAGAGTAAGATATTACAGGAGTGGGTCTACCTCTTCGCTACATCTACATTAGGACAATGGGATATGGAACTTAGGGAGGACCTTTTCGATAGAGAAGCGCTGACTGGAGGTACAAAATGACAGATACATAACGCAAGAATCCCACAAACTCGAAATCCAAGCCCGTCCTCCCATCGCCGTCACCAACGCCGTCTCCTGGCGCAGCGAAGGAATCCGCTATCGCAAAAACGAAGTCTTCCTCGACGTCATCGAATCATTGAACCTTCTCGTCTCCTCCACCGGCAACGTCCTCCGCTCTGAGATCCTCGGTGCGGTGAAATTGAAGTGCTACCTCTCCGGAATGCCAGAACTACGGCTTGGGCTGAACGATAAAGTCATGTTCGAGACAACCGGGAGAGCAACAAGAGGGAAGGCGGTGGAGATGGAGGATGTCAAATTTCATCAGTGTGTGCGGCTTTCGAGGTTTGAGAACGATAGGACAATTAGCTTCATACCGCCGGATGGAGAATTCGAGCTTATGAGTTATCGGTTGAATACGCAGGTGAAGCCGTTGATTTGGGTGGAGAGCGATGTCAGGTCGCATTCGGGGTCGAGAATTGAGTTCACATTGAAGGTCGGGCCACTCTTGCCCCATCAAGACTCGGTCACTGGGTTGGCCGGGACTCTGCTGACACAAGGAAATTCTAGGCGAGAGCGCAGTTCAAACGCCGCTCCACAGCCAACAACGTCGAAATCCTCGTCCCCGTCCCCGAGGACGCCGACTCACCACGCTTTCGCACAAACATCGGCAGCGTCCATTACGCCCCAGAAAAAAGCGCCATAATATGGAAAATCAAGCAATTCGGCGGAGGAAAAGAATTTCTCATGCGCGCTGAGCTGGGCCTACCGTCAGTAAAAGGAGATGATGAGCACGGCGGTGGCATGACGGGCGGCTTTGGGGGAAGCATGGGAGGTGCTGGACAAGGTGGCAAGGGCAAGAGGCCAATAAGTGTGAAATTCGAGATACCGTATTTCACGACGAGCGGGATCCAGGTGCGATATCTGAAGATCATAGAGCCGAAGGTGAGTGCCGTTGCCATTCGTGCGCTTTCGACGACCTGAAATTCGTTTGCTTGCGCGTCTGTTTACGCCCCTGCGATGCAATTGGCTGCGGGTCGACTTTGTACACTGCAGGTCCTCTGCGCTCGATCTCCTGCAGTTGGACGTCATCTCCAATCCTTCCTGATCCTTTCAGGCCTTTGGGTCACAAGATCTATGAGTGGTAGGATCTATGGGTTGGCAGCCACAAGGGCCGGAACGGTGCGGTAGCCCGCGGATCCGTCCGAGGCTGTCTTTTCTTGATCCTGTCTTGTTACGCGCTGTAACGCCAACGCTAACGCATCTCGCACGCTAGTTGCAATATCCTTCGCTCCCTTGGGTCCGATACATCACTCAGTCCGGGGACATAGCGGTTAGATTGCCGGATGTCCAATGAATTGGGATGCGTGGCGCGTCAGCATGGCTGAATGCAATATGCGGTGTCAGCGTAACTATGATGGCTCAAATCAATTCATTAGATTCATGTAAAACAGGATGACAGTGCCCTTCTCTTGATAAAGAAACCTCCTTCGTAGTATGCATCGCCACGGGTGTCATCCCAGGTACCCAAAAAGTCCCCGACTTCATCAATTCATAGCATCACCTAACGAAGCGAGGTTCCAGAGTGGAGAACTTTGTGCAAGAATGAAACAATCACGGACAGCAAGAAACTGACAAGTAAAGATCACCATGATATCTCGCCAGAAGTACATTCTTGCCATGGAGAAGGTCGATGGATGTACACAAGGATGACCGTGGAAATTTCAACAGATAGGATCTTCAGCACATCCGTTTTTTCGTAGGTCAAAAGCTAATTGTAGAACGGACCAAAATGGCCACTTTGTAGCTGATTCAGCTTGACTGCGTTAGATTCATTGGGGTTGGCAGGATCGAAGAAGATGGTGACAACGATGCCTCTCTCGGCAGTATCTGGATTCAATGAGCTTGATCCTAGAAGAAGATTGAATAGCCAAACTTACGACCCGCCGGGTAATGCCATTGATGAGGCCGCCATACCCTGGGCTGAAGACAGTTGGTGAACACGATCGCGAGTGCAGTCGGCGGTGCCGAGAAGGCTGCAAGGGCGATGAGTATAGGTAAGCTTCCAATTAAACCAGCCTGGATCCTCGGGCTTCCAGTTTGATATTCATAGACGCCAGGTAGAAGCTGAGGCATCCAGTGATGCGCACCTGGAGCAGCAATATGCTGGCGATCACCAACGGTTGAGACAGCAGAGTATGCACGCTGTGTATTGGCTATTCGGACGTGGTGGAAGGTGAGAGGCCTCCAGCCTCCAGGGTTCTCAGACGCATGCGTTAGTTGTGCATTGAATGGCACGGCAAGCAAATGCGGCGTGTCTGGGTTTTGTGTAAAAACCGTGGCGGCACTGTAAATCTGATGGAGCGAATGACGGACGGGATCATTGGCTGCAACAGGAGCCATGACGCCGCCCACCCAACGAAACAGGCTGCTAGATCCTCGAATGTACCCGGTCTTGATATTTGGTGGGGCCCAGTAGTTGTGTGGGCCATGTCGAGGCGGCTGCGCTTGATAATTGGGTGCCAGAGGCTCAATCCGAACATAGAAGCTCACATCTCCTACTGAAACCGTTTGAGACGTCTTCGAAAAGTCAGCGTCAAAGCATGAGTATATGTGTTGAATGTTATGGTTGTCAATTGATTGCCATGAGTGCTAACCTTGGACGACGAAGGGTTCCTGGACATGCCGGAGAAACTACAAATACTTGGAAGGAGTGGGTGCCACTAGCCGAAATAGGGGGACGAAATATATTCGTTGGATTCAACGCTAGACTCTTCTGCAAAATGATGGTCTCATTCCTCCTCGAGCCCCCCGAGCTCCTGAACTTATAGCCGAGATAGCTTGCAGAGCCGCATCGAGCACAGACCAAAAGTCCATGTGCATACCATTGAGCGGGGTTGAATGTTAACAAAGTCAACTTGGGTGATCCCAGGAATTCCTCTACCGCCGTGTTGCGATTCGCTCTTTGCTGTCACGCTTGGGAGCTTTGGTACAAGATATGCACCTCAAAGTTTTCCCTAGGCGTGCTTCTTGGAGATCTACGTGTCGTTGACCATGCCAGATATGCATCCCAGCCGTTCCACGCCACACCAACCACGATTGGCTGCCTGGAAGGGTCGCTGAGGGCGACGATAGGCTTGTCATCGGTACCAATGCGTTGTCCGCGAAAAAGGATAATCGGCCTCTCCAAGATGGATGCTAGCTTGCGTATGGTTGGTGGACATGGTCGGCGGCGAAGCTATCCTAGCCCCTATGGACTAGCATGTGCCGTACCCTGAGAATCGCCACTGGTGGCACGTCATCTGATCCAAACACACTGCATGACAATGGGCAGATAAGCCAATCGTAGATAATACCAAACTATGAGCATGGCTTTGACAAGAAAGGTTGGGAAAGGCGGCATAGAACGTATGGCTCCCCAAGCTGAGGCTTGACGTTGTTCATGTTGCTTGTTGCTGGGTACTAGTTCGCTTGTCAGCGATCTTCACCCAACGGCGGCTAGACAGTAATTGCTTACTGCGAAAACGGGCTGAAGCTGGTGGTAGAGGACCAGGTCAAATTGCGATGTCCTGGCACTGGAGCTGATAGGCTAGCGGTGATTTAGTGCGTAAAGCACTTTCATTTAGGGATCTCGAGGTGGGGACACCAGTTCATTAAATATTCTGTGCTCAGCCCGCGGTCCTCCGCCTCCGACTGCAGCGAAACGCTATGGGACTAGGATGCTCTGCTAGAAGTTTGCCTGAATTTGCAGAGCCTCTTCTTTAGAGTCGCAATTTTCAGGCAATAGATGATGAGACCTATCAGAGCCTTGGTGGAAACGCTTAGGGTTCATCGCTTCTAAAGCTGGCCGTGTCAGATGCACAGCCTCGACTCCTCTTCTTCGACCGGTGAACGGAATGCGGTCATAGAAGGATCGTGCTTACACCAAATGCCGCATTGAGCACACAATGGAGCGCACCAGTCATGACTACTACTCTTCCGTTGATCCGAGGTGCACATGATCAGTTGCTCCGAGGGTCCCCAGCTGCGGCCTTTGTGCGTTGTCAGTGGTAGCTGGTGGGCTACCCATGGTGTGAAGGGCTACCTATCCTCTGTGGTACAAGTGACTTGCTTTTCCGTTCATCTCGAAGATTCGTTGACCCGTACTTTTAACATAGGATTGTGGTGCGTGTGATCATACAACGAGCCAAACCTCACACGGCACGAATCACGATGAGCATGGAAAAGAAGACGGATGGTGTCACCATGACCATACAGGTCACAAACGGTCCCTTGAATCGAAGAGACGAACTAGCAGAATTAACACAGTCTCGCGGGAAAGGAGACATGATTAGGAACAGAATAGGTGAAGCTGGACGGACTGGACCCCCCAAGCCGGTGTTAAAGAATGCGCTATGTCTGCTTGAAGACGGTTTTAACGTCGGGTGGGAGATACCGTATATGAGGATCCGTCGGCTTCAGAAATGAAAAAGACATTGACAGTGCTAGATCGGGTGTGATGCGGATGTGGTTTGGGCATGTCTTGATCGAAAGGAAGGTCGACCCTCTCATTGGTCTGGCCGATGGCCATTATTATCCCCGATGAGACTGATCCTCTGGAAAGTCAAGATCGGCGAAGCCGGAGGTGATGGCGATATACTCAAATTGATGGTACTGTCGTCTGTAGTCCATGACCGGCATCGACCGATAGCCGTGGATCAATTTCGACTCTCCTCATGCAGGATGGTGGGGCGGCTCAAAGCGGAGAGAATGTTTCTGATAATATCTTCAAGGTTCGGTGCTAGGTTCCGCTAATAAAAGTGATAGGTCGTTGGCTGCCAAAGCGTTGTGGTTGTTGCGATCACTGGCCCAGGGAATTTTGGCTCAGCACGTGTCATTGGCTGACCCGGAGTTCCTTTTTCCCTATGAGAGGCCCTATCATGACCCAATGTTCCCGGTAAGATGCCTCAGCAGCGAGTAGTGGCTTTCATGCCCTTGACAGAGCCTAAGAAGCCGCAGACTGAGCGAAAAACGGCTGGGTGAGTCTCTTTGAAGCGCGACAGCCAAGCATCTTGGATAAGGCAGCAAGAATGTGAAAAGGAAGAGGTCCGGCTCTGGACGAGGAGACCGCTTTCACTGTGGATGGTTTGCAGCTGGATCTACTCGGACTGGAGAGAGCGAGATGGACGTTGTTGGTCTTGCATTTTTGACTTTCATGGCCCAAGCCTCCAAGGCAAGAGCGAATAGTGGTATTTTAACCGCTACCTAAGATAGCTACTGGTGAAAGATACACCGTCATAAAATCTAGGGATCTTCTATCTACTTATGAAGCCTAGATGTTATTCTGTTTGATATGTAGATTGGCCGTTTGAGACACAAAAAATGCCAAAGAATGAATTTCATGACTGACTCGGTGATGCAGCTGTACAACATACTTTCGAGTGGCTAAAATCCTTACATGACTAGCGATCCAACGCCACCACTATGCGTTCTTACTAGTTGATCTTCCTTTCAAAAATCAAATCGACTTCGTGCAAATTCCATCGTAGCTCACCACTTGATTTGCTCAGGCGTTCCGTCACTGTTATCCATGATGACTTCACGCAAGGCCGTGCACACGATAGTCCTGGATGCTGGACCGCTACTGAGAAATGAGCCCACAGTCTCGACTTTGATCAGCCAGTGCGAGAACCTGGTCACCATTCCTTCTGTGATAGCTGAGATTAGGGACGAAAATGCCCGCTCCCGGATCGAGTCCACTCTTCAGCCCTTTCTAACGCTCAGAAGTCCGAGCGAAAAAAGTCTCCGATTTGTTACCGATTTCTCGAGAAAGACAGGAGACTTGGCAGTTTTGTCCAAGACTGATTTGCTTTGCTTGGCTCTAACACACGAGTTGGAGTGTGAGCGGAATGGGGATGACTGCAGGATCAGGGATGCTACTCGCCAAAAAGGGACGAACGGCTCGTCAACACGGAAAGAACAGGCTGCGTTTGGAGATGCATCAGAAGCGGCGGATCGGTCATCGACCGTTGAGACTCAGCCAACCGGGGACACTGAAGGCTCCCAAGAGCCAAACGCTCTCGCATCATCAGAGGCTGCTCCTGGCGAACGAGGCTACGTACCAGTGGGTACTCCGGACTCTACTAATGCAGATGAGGGAAAGGCTTTGTCTGAAGGTCCAGGCGATCTCAAATCTACAGACAAAGATTTGCAACAAGAAGTTGTTGCAGCATCGGGCTTGGAGGTGCCACAGGTAGAGCAAATCGAGGCAGACTCAAATTCTTCAGACTCAGAAGGCTGGATAACCCTGAGAAACGTGAAGAAGCACCAAGCAAAAGACATCAATGGATCCACAATGCCGATCCCAGAAGACCAATCGATTCAAGTAGCCTTGCTGAGTGGAGATTTCGCAATGCAGAATGTATGCCTCCAAATAGGTTTGAACCTGCTGTCTACATCATTACAAAGAGTTCGGAACATAAGGACCTACATCCTACGATGTCATGCGTGCTTCTCGAAAGAAAAGGACATGTCCAAACAGTTCTGTTCGAGGTGCGGAAAGCCGACTTTGACGAGAGTGTCATGTTCAACAAACTCTAAGGGTGAATTCAAGATCCATTTGAAGAAGAACATGCAGTGGAATCATAGAGGAGATCGTTTCAGTATCCCGAAGCCAGTATCTGGAGCTGCCAATGGCAAAGTGGGTCAGGGCAGAGGGGGCGGAAAGGGTGGTTGGGGCCAGGAACTCATTCTTGCCGAGGATCAGAAGGAGTATCTACGAGCCAAAAATGGCCGTGGTAAGAAAAAAGAGACGGATCTGATGGACGAGGACTATCTACCGAGCATACTGACAGGGGATAGGGGCAAGGCCGGTGGGAGGCCGAGGATTGGGGCAGGACGGAATGTCAATTCGAAGAAGAGGATTTGATGGGATATATTAAACGAAAAACCGTGTAGACTTCATGCCAACCCAATCGTTGATCAACTTCAAAGATCGAATGATATTAGTCATTTTGGGATCAAATCACCATGTTTCAGTGACCCGTGTTCCGAAAAAGAGTAGTCCGACATCATTTTGTTAACCATAAGGTGGACATCCGAAAAGTCCTTCTATCCTTACTGCTTCAGTGGCATAAGGCCATCGAGCAATCTCGAGAACGCTCTGCCACCTTGCAGTCGTCATAGCCCTATACTCCTAAGACCTTCTCGTTCTCTGTTTCCGGTCAGCCTCTCTTTCCTTCGCTCTACAACGGTGAACTGACTATTCTGCGTTAAAAGCAGCCCATAGCGCTTCTTCAGAGTGACTCGATGTCCTGTAAAGTCCCTCTTGTCAGCTCCTCTGGTCCCCCGATTCACGGATGGAGAAGGTGGCCCTACTCGAGTACTTGTCATCAGGACTGAACCTAGCTGGATGTGCTGACTTTGTGACCTCGCCCGCTTGGACCTGCAGAATTTCGGAAGTGTTAGCGAACGCAGACGTGGTGTATTACGAGGGGCCGCATGCCTTATTGAGAGTGTAGAGTCGCTTTCCGTGAGCATCTACTGTGTACATGAGATGCATCTTGGGCAAGATAATACGGATTTGCTATTCTTATCGTGGTTGGCTTGTCGTTTCGGTCTTTCGGAAAGAGAAGATTCGGAAAGTTCGCTTGCAGGCGCTTGGTTGGGGGCTAAAAATTTCAGTTCTAAGGTACTTTACCCTCGTACCCAACATTTTGGACATGGATGCAACCTGCAGCTGTTGCTACTCAGCGAGTCAGCCAAGGCAAGCACGAATCTACCCAAACAATTACTCCTCAACATGCATGTTTCAAGAAGGAAACATAAAGAGGAGCAAGTGTAAGTACAAGCAAGTTATCCCCCCTTCTTGTTACAAGTCTCTCCCCTGCGAAGATGACACCATACAGCGGCCTAGAAGCATGACTTTGACTTTATGTCTGCTTCTCTGATGGCTCATTTTCTCTTTGGAGAAGACTACAACGGTATCTGAGCTGCTGAATTACACGCAACGAGCTTTAGGGTCTCTCGTACTTGTTGCTGATCATAGAAAAGTGTGCAGGTCCGTCAACGGCCGGTCCCGGGCCTTGAGCACATCCCCAAATCATGACCTCAACAGAGGCCACAAAACCTTTGTTGCAGCATTCTGAACCACTTCCTCGACCTCCTCCGAGACCAAATTACGGCAAGATCCACGCCAAACCACTCCCAGTGACCGTTTACCCTTCACCACCCCTCATCCCCCACAATCCCCTCTCGATATTCCACATCGCCTTCACCTACCTCTACCGACTTCTCGTTCCCCCATCATCCCATCCCAAAATCCTCTACCGGGCCTACTTCTCCCCCGAGACCCGCTGCGTGCATGTCACAGACGAGACAGCCATACGAGCACTATGGGAAAGCGGTTTCTTCGGCAAAGGCAGTTTGAGCCGAAGCGAGCCGAGCTGGTTGGACCGAGAGAAAAAGAGAAGAGGCTTAATTGCCAATGAGACGAGTGAAGAAATCACAGCTCAAAGGCGGGCGGACAGAAGGACGTTCAAGCAAGAGAGGGCGAGAAAGGAGCGTGAGGCTATTGAGGAGAAGCTGACAGAAGAGAGGCGAATCCATGAGGATGGTAATATGGCTGAACAAATAGCACGCTCGAGATACGAAGGGCTTAACGGCGGACCAGTGGATAGCTTGGCGGCGTCGATGGAGTCTTTGTTCGAACAGCAACCTCTGAGCTCACCGGTACCGCCTCCCATTATGCTCTCTTCATCAGACGCTGCAAACGACACAGATGCTAGGACAGAGCACTATGTTTCGCAGTTGCCCACTGAACCTATAGCAAGCAACGATTCGAAGCCAACAGAGCAAGAACTCAAAGCCGAAGCTGCAAATATCGAGAATCAGGAACACCTCCAACTGAACTCCTCGGAAGCCTTCTTCCTTACATACGCTCTAGGGATTCTTCAGATCTGCGATCAAGCCGACTCCGCTTTCCTGCCCTCCGAAACGCTTTTCTCGCTCTTTCGCCGTCACAGCTATTTTCCTCCCCGCGAACCCCAAGATCTGCAACCAGACGACCCCTTTCTTTTGCAATATGTGTCATACCACCATTTTCGCTCTCTAGGCTGGGTCGTTCGCCCCGGTATTAAGTTTGCTGTTGATTGGCTTCTTTACCTACGGGGTCCAGTATTCTCGCATGCCGAATTCGCGGTCATAGTGCTACCAGCATACACGCACTCTTACTGGAGATCAACACACGAACTGCAGAAGTCAACGAAGAAGAAAGAGACCAAAAGTTGGTGGTGGCTGCACTGCGTCAATCGCGTGCAGAGCCATGTCCGTAAGAGTTTGGTGATTTGCTATGTTGAGGTGCCACCACCCAAGGCTGTTCCAGCAGTATTTGAACGAAAGGCTAGCGTAAAGGAAATCGACATTGGCCAAATTTTGCAGCAGTTCAAAGTGAGAGAACTGGCACTGAAACGATGGACGCCGAATAGAGAACGGGATTGAGTGGACTGATCGGCTTGCGGTGAATGCGAGGATGAACCGAAAGGACTCGCCCAATCACAGGTCTTTGACCCCACTTCCCTTCATGTATCTGCCTTGTTTTTTGTTTGCTCACCTATCTCTTCTAGTCTGTTCGGGTGCACACCGGATCAACATGTATATCACACCGCTTCAATTCTCCCCACCCTCAACCACTCACATCCTTTTTCTCCTCTTCGTTAATCGTCATTTACCGGCCACTCTAAATCGACTTTGATATCCAACACTGCCGTTTCCAACCCCTCACACCGTGGAGTCTGTGACTTAAGCACAGGGAAGAAGAAAAAAAAAAGAAAAAGGAGAAGAAGAAGGAGAAGGAAAAAGCTGCTGTGTCGTCAAGGACAGCACTTTCACATCTCCTCGTCAAACAACAACTGCGTCGGTGTCGTACTAGACTTACAAATCTCCACACCAACCAGCGGCACCATAACACCATGCTATCCCGCCTCTACCAATGGGCCATTGGAGGATGGTCACCCACACCGGGACCACCAAGCGTCTCGATCCAGTGCGTCCGCATCCCAGCCGATGGCTCCCCACCCCACCTCATCCTCCTCTCCACCACCGACATCAGGGATGACGGAACTCCCGACTCTTTCCTCTCCCACGTACCCGACCTCCGCACTTTCTGGGGTCGAGAAGAAGGATGGCATTTCCGGGACGTTGCATTATATACGGCCGAGAACCAGCCGCTCGGTGTGCTGAACGGGCTTTACTGGGGCTTCAAGAGCTTCGCGTTGGATGTGATGCCGATTAGTGCGCACACGGGGTTCTGCGGGGATGCTTTCATCGCGAAGAGCCCGGCGGAGGAGCTTGACGAGGATGGGTGGCATGTTTACGAGGATGTGCCGGCGGAGTTTTTGGGGTCGAGAGTGATGGGGGAGGTGTTGGAGAGGCTGCATGCTGTGTAGATGGGTAGGGTCTGCTGCTGTGGTGAGAGAGGTGGGGGTGTTTAGGTTGCTCATGACTATGCGTGGAGCGAGAACAGAGTACGTCTGTGTTCGTGATGGCTATGAGTGTGGATCGAGAATAGAAGGCACCTGATCAGAAGAGAAAAGTGCTCCCGTGCAAAGCGTAGCTGTCTATTTACCAAGATGGGTATGTACATACGTAGCAGCAGTGCAGCACGCCCTGCCCAAAAAGAGGTCCAACATACCACACTCTTGTATATATCGAATACTCAACTCCTCCTCTTCCCAGCACCGCCGTCCCCCCCCTCAACCGCATGCACCCTCATATCCATCCCCACCCAGAACTTCCTCCCCCGCCACACGACCGTCACGCCCCCCCAAAACGCCCACGCCCAGATGGGAAACGCCAGCACCTCCCGGCCCAGCCACGCCGCCACCCACCCCCCCAGCCCTCGCCTCCCGCCCCCCGTCCTGCCAAACAGCGGCCGTTCGGCGTCGGCGGCGCCGCCGTGCTGCAGCATGCCCCACACGTAGCGGTCGACGGCCGCCCACAGGACGACGCTCGCGAGGTAGAGCGCGAGGAACGCGGGCCAGGTGTGGGGGAGGCCGAGGGCGCGGTGGGACCAGGGGCAGGCGGTGAGGCCCCAGGCACCGTAGGCGGAGCAGAGGAGGGATTCGGTGCCGGGCTCCACGAGGGTCGCGAGGGGGACGGTGAATTTGCGCACGCGGAGCCAGCGGGTGCGGCGGTCGATGTAGGATGTCAGCGATGTGTTGGCGACGGGCTGGGTGCAGAGGTTCGAGGGGTGCGGGGGGAGGAGGCCGTGGTTGGCCCATGTGGGTTTCGCCCGGTGGGTGTGTCCCTGTGGGTCTTGACCTTCGGTTTCTGAGAGGTCTTGCACGCTTGGGGGGACGGGTGATCGCCAGAGCAAGTCGCCAATCAGATGATCCTCGCAGATGTTGTCGCTGAAGAAGTCGATGCCCTGGTGTTGCTCGCTCGGGTTCGTGTTGTATGGAGATGTAGATGCGGAAGTAGTCAGAGCGTCCAGATGGGACCGCCGGAACATGTTGGATTTGCCCACGGTGCAAGGGGCAATGGCGACGGTGGCGATTGCAATGTAGAACTTCGCGTGGGAGGTGGAGAGGAAGAGCTCGTCGAGGAGGCCGCCTGCCCGGTTCGTCGGTAACATTGGAATCATCGGCACCTGAGGACCGGAGGAGAGGCTGTTGTTTGCAACGGCGGGGACGGTAGACGAGACATCCACGACCAAAGGCAGCTGGTGCACGAATTTGTATTTCCGCCCTGGAGCTGTGGGCGTAAAGCCGCATAGCAGATCCACCATGCGGCCGGCAACGGAGGGGCTGACCCAGACATTGCAGTCTATAATCCACACTATATCCCCTTTGGCTTCACGGTATGCCCTGCTCATGTTCCTGATTTTCGGATTCGGCCCTAGATTCCCGGTCCTGCCATCTCGACCGGTGAGGTTCGGGTCCTCTTCTTCCACTAGTATTTTGACATCGAAGCCGTGGTAGTCTGCTATAAGACGTTCGAGAGTCGAGAAAGCGGGATCATTGCGTGACGAGATGCAGAAGTAGATGGTCAATTTCTCCCTTGGATACGTTTGGTTGAAGGTCGCAGCGAGACATTCGTAGAGGTAGGGCTCAATGCCCTTGACGGGGCGGATGATTGTTACATGAGGCACGCGTGCAATTGGGATGGTATGAGAGACAGATGGTGCAGGCGTTGTCAGATAGTTCCGTCGTCTGCACCTCGGTCAGCTGGCATCATGGGTGGGTGACTGTGAGGTATCAGTACATTTGGAAGACGCCAATTGCACACACGGTGATGACAATGAAATACCATACCAGGCAGGCGATGGCTATATAGTCTAAGAGCATTCTACAGTGTAGCATTGAGGTTGTCCACTCCCTCAATGCCTCTGAGAGCATGGGCTGATCGCAGAGAGAAGGCGGAGGCTGCGGAGGGTGATGCCAAGAAAACTTTCTGAGCGGTCCAGACTCCAGACAGATCTCTGCTATCACTCACCCAAATCGCATCTAAAAAATGCGGAAAAAAAAGGATTAACAATAGTTAGAGCCTAAGGACTATGACGTCGAATTTCGAACGCCCAGCCCCGCGGTGGGGAGAAACATGATGAAGGATGAAGGAAATTGCAGTTCCGGTCATTTTTGGCGATTTCCGTTTGGCGAAGCAGGAGTTAAAAATTGATAGAGAATCTAGACACCATGCATGTCCCGCAATGAACCAAAAAAATGCAGTCAAATCAGGAGGGGATATGTTGGGACTGTTTGATCGATCTCAGGGGGAAAAGGAGGCACCTCTGGGTATATAACAGGGCATGGCCACCTCCATGATTCTTCTTCTTTCCTTATGCCTTCAGATATTCAGATATACGGAGGTCGGCGTAGAAAACCCTGGACGCCAAGACTTCTACGCCAAGCATTCAGATATCGCCCCGCCTAAAGGGTTGCCCTGACGATGCGCATAGATCTGCTTCGCAACTGCGCCAAGCCCAGTATTGGGGGAGGGAATAGTTGTGGCGCAGCGGTCTGTTTGTAAGCTCGCTTAAATCTGCGCTAACCATTTTGGGCTAAAATTGTAACGCTAAAATAGGTCAACTGTATCAGAAGGTAACAAAAAACATAGAAAATCAATGATTTCAAATTAGTTTAAAAAATTTAACTAAAGATTAAGAGCTTTATAGCAGTGATTCTATTCAAATTATTTAAACTTCAGTTTGGAACTAGTGAGAAAGTGATTATAAGTAATCTGAATAAGAAATATAAAGAGCTTTAAAATTGATTTAAAACTTATAAGACAATTAGCAAGACTAATAAAAACTTTATATATGAAGATTTATCACTTAGCTTCTTTATATCTAAATCTGCAAAGAAGATTTTATTATTGATTAAGACACTATTAATAATACCATACTAGCAAAAATTATTTTTATAAAAGAGTTATGATGTCAAATAGTAGTATAAAGTACAAGAACTGTCTCAAAAACAGCAAGAGATGGAAATTTACATAAAAACTCTACTAAGTGTAAGTTATTTGCAATGAAATTTCTTTGCAGATTTAAATTAAAGTAATAATTTCAATATCAGTTTGAAATTATTTTCAAAATACTAAATAATCAATTTGAAATTATTTTTTGATTATTAAAGAAATCAATTTAAATTAATCAAGCATGAGTTTTTAATGATAAGTTATATGAACTAGTTTTATTTTATTTTATTTTTGAATTTATTGAAGCTAAGATTCAAACTAGTTTTAGATCAATTATAAACTACTTTCAAAATTAATATAAAAAACTTTTGAATTAATTTTAAATTGATTTAATGTTAGTAGCGGAGTGTTGTCTGCCTCCACAGTAGGCGTGCGCCACGTAGCCGGGCCACAATCTAGCCAAATGAGGCTTAGCGTGAGTATAGAAGCTAAGCATACCGTTCTATCAATCCGACTTTCTTTGACTGCCTATTTGAGGCATGCGGCCGTGAGGCAATGACGAAGCGGTAAGGGGTTGGATGATGCACAGGCATGCTTGGCGAACATATTGCTACTGGCAATGCCCCCAAGATTCTTTTTAAGATTCTTAAGAATTAGTCTACTACTGATAGCCTTATATACAAATATATTGCTATCGCTACTGAGTTCACATTGCTACATATGACTCTGGACTACCTACTCCTAACCGTAGGCCAGTTTAATATTTAAGATTATTAAGGTAACTGGCAAAGTTAACAAACTTTTATATACTCATATGTATTACTTGATTACTTTCACATCTGAATCTGCAAAAAAGAATTTAGTAATTGATTAAAGAATTAAAAAAAATGTTATAATATATTTATTTATCTATCTCAAATAAAGAACTATATTGTCAAATACAAGCTTAGAGTGTAAAAACTTTCTTAAAAGAATCTAATAAGATAAAAATTGATAAAAAAAGTCTTATAAAGTAGAATTTATTTGCTGCAAAAACATTTTATAAACTTAAATTAAAATTAATACTTTTAATATTAATTTAAAATTATTTTCAAAATATTAAATAATTAATTTCAAATTAATTTTAGTATATTAGATATTGATTTAAAACTAATTAATAATTAATTTCTTATTAATTCTTAAGATACTTTAATATTAATATCTAAATATACTATAGTCTTAACATGTCATTATATTTTAATAAAGATCATAATCTTATTTTTATTAGCAAACAATATCATATACTGCTTAAAACATACTGTTAAGTTCTTAATCTTTTGAACTTAACTTATTCAAGTTGTTTTTATTGAGAGTTACTATTTATACTGCAGTTATTGAGAGTCAAGAATAATATAAAGTATGAAGATTATGTTATATATATTATAATCAATTAGCTTAGCGATAGTGCGCTCAGATTTCTAAAAACTAAAAATTAATTTTCAAATCAATTTTGAACTAACAAAGCTTTTTATAAAAATACTCTAAATCAATCTCAAATCAATTCAAAAATATTTAAACTGAGAAATAGAATCTTAAATATGATAGACATGATTTAAAATTATTTTATTATTCTGATTTTTTTTTAAATTGGTTACAAATTAATTATTAATTAATTTCAAAATAATGAAAGAAAACTATTATAACTAGTATCTCAAGGTAAATAAAAAAGAATTGATTCAAAATTGATTCTAAATTAATTTGAGACTTTAAACATGTAGCAAATATAAAAGTATGCAAAGTTTATAACTAAGAATGGATTTTCAATTGATTTATAATTATTAAGTTCTGAATTTTAGCAGTAATACAAAGATTTAGCTTCTTACTAGGCTCTCTTGGCAGTGAAATCTATCTACTAATCAAAATTGTTCATCTAAGCGAGCTTACAAACAGACCGGTGCGCCACAGAAAACAGACCGGATCACGTATAAACTCAGTATTGGGGTCATGGCCCCATACCGGCGCAGAAGAGATCCCCAAAATTCAGCCTACAATAACTTATGGGTACCCAAATAGAGGGCCGTCTTCCGAAGATAGGGTTAGGGCTGGTACTAGCGCTGTCCAGCACTTTCTACGCCGATCTCCGTACAGAACAGCCAATTATTCGTTAAATTAGCAAGAAGCTAAACCTAATCGAGCTTAGCGTTCACTGAAATATTATTCTTCCGCTTTGCTGTAGCCTGTAATCTCAAAGTTATGTGACTGACATCACTAGGTGGATGAACTTTAAAAGCTGCGACTGCTGCGAAGGGTGATGTCAATGCCAAGAAAAATTTCTAAGCCATTCAGTATATTTGTTTTGAATATATTTTAGTTGAGCAACTTATTTTTGCCTTCAGGCATTTGGTCAATTTGAAACAATATAGAGAAGATTAGCATGACCATTGTGTTACAATTTTCGCTTGTACTAACGCACAGTACTAATAAGAGACCCTGGGTTTAAATCTTGTAGAGAGAAGTATCAAAGACTTGTGTGAAGAAGGCTTGCACTAGACTGGTCTTGTTAGGCTGGCCTACGGTTAGGGGTAGGTTTGCCTAGGGTAGTATGTAGCAATGTGAACTCAGTAGCGGTAGCAATATATTTGTATATAAGGCTATCAATAGTAGACTAATTCTTGAGAATCCCCCCAAGAATCTCGGGGGCATCGCCAGTAGCAATATGTTCGCCAAGCATGCCCGTGCGTCATCCGACCCCTTACCGCTGTGTCATGGCCCCATGGTTGCATGCCCCAAATAGGCAGTCATGGAAAGTCAGATCAATAGAAGGGTATGCTTTGCTTCCATACTCACGCTAAGCCTCATCCGGCTAGATCGTGGCACGGCTTCGTGGCGCACGCCTACTGTGGCGGCCAACAACACTCCGCTACTAACAAGTCTGGTACAGAGGATACTGTGTTCAGTTCCTAGTAGAGATGTAACTAGTCAAGTAACTATCTGAGTTAAGTGGCTGTTAGTAGTGAAGTGTCGCCCGCCGCCACAGTAGGCGTGCGCCACGCAGCCATGCCACAATCTAATCGAATGAGGCTTAGCGTGAGTATAGAAGCAAAGCATACCGTTCCATTGATCTGATTTTCTATAACTGTTTATTGAGGCATGCGGCCGTGGGGCTATGACGAAGCGGTAAGAGGTCGGATGACGCACAGGCATGTTTGGTGAACATATTGCTACTGGCAAGGCCCCCAAGGTTCTTGGGATCCTTAAGAATTAGTTTACTACTGATAGCCCTATATACGAATATATTGCTATTGCTACTGAGTTCACATTGCTACATATCACCCTAGGCTACCTACCCTTAACCGTAGGCCAGTCTAACAGTGGTTATTTGAGTTGAACACAAAGCTTCTATCTATGGGGATGAGCTTTGCTATATAGTATTGATACGTCACGTGCCCATACGTAAGCCAATGAGTAGAACTCACTCGCTCACTTGATGTCACGTGCCCATGCGTGAGCTGCGTGCATGCACTTACCCGGCATTTACCTAGTATCTCCGATATGTCTGCTGGGGTGAGCATCATGCATATTCTTACCCGATTATATTACTATATCCGATTAACAGCGGCGTCGTGCATAGAGTCCGACCCACTTAGCCAATGAACGTGTTCTAACACCCTGCACTAAGGATGAGTATGTTCAAATCCCAACCCCGCCATTATATTTATTAACTTATACTATTATGCTCAATCAAAGAGAAGCTACCAACTTTTTATCTTATTTTATTGATTGAGGTTTGACTTTTATACAGTTATGCAATGTATAACTAGACTCTATTGAGAATAGTACAAGTCTGTATAATGGTCCTGAAACATCAATGGTCCCCTAGAATTTTCATTGTAAAGGAAAACCCAAGACTGTATGGAGGTTGACACCAGAAGTTCTGCACCCGCCAAGTATGCCAAGACACCCAGTGGCGGGTGCAGGATTTTTAGTGCTAACCTCCGTACAGTCTTGGGTTTTTCTTTACAATGAAAGTTCTAGGAGATCATTGATGTTTCAGGACCATTATACAGACTTGTACTATTCCCAGTAGAGTCTAGTTATACATTGCATAACTGTATAAAAGTCGAACCTCAATCAATAAAATAAGGTAAAAAAATTGGTAGCTTCTCTTTGATTGAGCGTGCTGAAACAGGTTAGTAATTATAATGGCGGGGTCGGGATTCGAACGTACTCATCCTTAGTGCAGGGGCCATGCTAATCTTCTCTGTATCGTTTCAAATTGACCAAATGCCCGAAGGCGAAAATTTGTCGCTAAACTAAAATATATTCAACTTTTTTTTCTACCAACCCTTGGCAAGATAAATAGCCAGCCAAATGTACCTATGTTGTAGGTATTCATCTTCTACCGAGTTCTCTATGACCTGACACCGAAAGTCTTTGATCGCAGAGATTTCGATCAAGTGAGATGTTCTACTATTTCGATCAAGTGAGATGTTCTACTCGACGAGTCGTAGACTGCTTCGCCCAGATGCATCAGCGCTCGTAAGACCGTTGAAGAGTACTCCTGATTCCAATTCCGACGTCAAACTTCTGCTACTACAAGTACTACTCTATGTGCATTCCGATGTGGCGAGGGCGAGGATCTGAAGTGCCCAACTACTCAGAGACTTGGGTTGTTGGGACT
Source organism: Platismatia glauca (assembly GCA_963556305.1). Classification (NCBI taxonomy): domain Eukaryota; kingdom Fungi; phylum Ascomycota; class Lecanoromycetes; order Lecanorales; family Parmeliaceae; genus Platismatia; species Platismatia glauca. The sequence goes on from OY745778.1 coordinate 825,701, forward strand.
CTTGAACGATAAACTTATCTACCTATTAAAGAGCAAGTGTGTGAATGATAGATGTGAGAGTAGGGGCTACGTATTAGATGTTTGAAGCGTCTGAATATGCTAGAAAAGGTCTCGGTACATACTCTCGCCCTCTACACGTAGAGACCCGAGTAATACATACCTAATCTATCAACCCTAAGATGCATCGTTGGTGAGCATTAGCTAACTTCCAAAAGGCTTACAAACTGCTGAACTAAACGCACAAGCAAAGTAGCCCTCTAGCTATGCAACGCCACAGCCCCGAGCTATGCTTTATGCCTTCTACCACCCTCATGCAGGATATCAGGAATTCACAGGCGAGCTTTCAACTAGTCCACCTAGACGATCAGGATTCGGAAAAACTTTTTAGCACCCATTTCTTCTCCGCTTCTTTCGCTCCAACACGCTCCGCAAATGTGTCGAGAGTATCCCGGAGAGTGGCTTTTGGCTGCTTTGGAAATCTGATTCCATGATTAGCATCACCGCTTGCTTTTGTCCAGTATATTAGTAGACTCACTGCTTCTTCAGAACTTCCAGTAACCCTAATTTCGTGAGTTCATTCCCATCAACGACCTTCTTGAACTCCTCCAAAATCTCGGATGCGATCAGACGTTTCGGGCCTTTCGAAGCCTTCATTGGACCCTTAGCGTCCGTGCTAACGGGTTTGATGCCAGTCGCAGCCACAGAGGGACTGAGCAAAGAATTCTGCCGATTGATCGGATGCAATGGGACACGTGGTGGTTCCATAAGCGTACCCAGTCTACGTGGTGATGCATTGACGGAACTGGCTGACGTATCGGGCTTCCAGTACGAAGTAGAGTAGGGATCAATGGGGAGCTGCGGATTATCTATACTTGTCAGCCTTGGAATAAGGACGAATAACGGAGGCCTTACCCATCAAGATGTCGAGCTTGAAGAGCGATGGGTCCAAGACGTCTAGATTCGCGAGCTTGGAGTCTTCATTTTCAAGATCCTCCCAGCAGATTCCGCTGCAAATAGGTTCCAGATCGCCTAGTAGGGGTCGTTTCTTGACAACATCATCTTCATCGTCAAGAAATCCTTCCATCTCGTTGTCTTCCTCATCTTCACCAGCGTCTTCCTCTCGTTCAGAATCAAGATCCTCACCCTCCCCAGGCTCTTCCCATTCTGCCTCAGAATCATAATCGTAGTCTGTCTTTGGAAGCTCGCGACTAAAAGGCCTCCTGCACAATTTTGACGTAGCTTGACGGTCTAGCGTTTTCGTGAAAGTTCCAGTATACGGCGGGCGGTAGTCTTCGACAAACCGAAGGTATTTCATGGGTACAGTCTTGAGAAGGTCCATAGGTTTCCGCATTACCCCCCTATGCTGTGACTCAGTCAGGTCGATTGGATTCTGTACTGAGCCGTGAATCTTTGCAATGATATCCTTCACCGCAGGAATCCGAGGAAAAGGTTGGCTTGACTTTGGGAATAAATGCAGCAGATCATAGGGATTAAAGTGTCGGACCATTCCTTTCTCTTGATCGAGACCTTCGTCGATCTTTTTTTGGGTATATTTCAGGCATTTTTCGTCTCGCGAGAAGCGGCTGCAGGGAGCTAGCACCGTGTGAGACTGTAAGAAGAAAGGCGGGAACTGTCGTTCATAGTCCGATAGCCGAGCTTTCTGCGGTGTGACAGACACTGATCGCGATCGTTCTCCGGGGTCCTCAACTTCCTTGGTTCCCGCAATCGAGCTGCGCCGGCTACTCGATGGGCTTGCTGTGTCGCAGGTTGGTGATGCATTTGGTGTACTGTGCGGCATGGAAGGCTGGACGAAGAAAGCGTTGAGACGTAGTTGTGACTATAGGGAACGTCAGCGTTTTCGATACCGCCTTCCTGGATTCACAGTGACAGACCCTGGCCTTCTTGTTCTTCTCTTCCAGCTTTTTCTGTTTCTCCGCCTCCCTCACCTTAGCCTGCTCCTCTCTCACCTTCTTCCGCTCCTCCTTTTCAGCATCTTTGACTCGCTTCTCCTCGTCCCTTCTGACCTTCTCCTTCTTTTTTTTGGCCTGTTCCTCTTCCTTCGTTGCTTTCTCTTCCACTTTCTGTTGCTCCTTAAACTGGTTCTCTATCCGCGTAGCTTCTTTCTCTGCGAACGTGAGCTTTTTTCTCTGGTTGGAATTCTCCGCTGTAGCAGTAGAAGGATCCGTGACGTCTGTGACAGCTGCAGCAGCAGTGTTGGAAGCGGCGGAGCTGGTACACATGGGAAGATTGGTGGGACTTGGGCTTTGTGAGGAAGCTTGGTTGGAGACTGGTACTCGTACGGCCGCGGTTGGGCTCGGAGTGATCTGATGTTGTGAATGTTCATCCAAGCCAGTATCAGCGAAAGAACGCTTCAAAGAGGCCGGGGACGACATCGGAGGTGTAAGGAGGCTCATCGAATTGACTGGTGACGCTGCCAGGTGTTGGCTACTTCGCCATACGAGATTGTGCCAATCAGCGACGGTAGTGAGTTTATTGTGAAAAGTCTCTGTTCGTGGAGAATCTTCTGGTGGTAGGCAGAGACGGTTGAGGCTCTACTGGAGAATTGACTTGAGTGGTGGAGCTCAAAATGGAAGTCGCGTTCGGTTAGCGCGACGCGCTGCGCCAAGACATGCTCTCGAACGCTGGTGAGCAAGGGAAAACGAGGTTTACTTTGGGAGAACATGGAAAGAAGGTAAATCATATCGATCTAGACTACAGTGATGACTGATAACTCCGGTCAAAGCAGTCGCGTTCTCTCAGAGGTTGAAATGCCTCATGAAATCAAACAATGAGCGTCGCCATCCAAAGTCGAAAACCCAACATAACCATCGCAGCCTATTTTCATCTGTCACACATATCATCAATATCTTTTTACAATCTCCCATCACTCTTCATCGTCGGGTCCACCAGCAGAAGCAACTCCGTAGGACAGTAATGCGAGCATGTGTCATCCACATATTCCTCCGGCATCACTATCAACCCCTGGTCCTGACCCAATCGTCTCTTTTGCTGCCTGCATTTGGCTCCACGACCATGTACAATCCAATCGACATCCATCTGCTTCTTTTGAACAGTCCAGCTATGCAAGTCATGACCTGGTAGCGGCAAAAAATCGAAGGTCCCGTCATTTCTGAACTGGGTATGGTAGCACGCATTAATAGAGTGTCTAGGAGAGTCGTATTCACATCCATATTTATCTTGAGGAAAGGCATGTTCCATGCAGTAGTGGTTCAGTGAATAGGTGGCATTGTCGTAGTAGTTGAAGTATTCGTAGCGCTTGGAACGTCCGTGGATGATCTCGCCGGGTTGCATACCTTTGCCACCGGCGGTGCCTTGACCGTAGCTATCTCCGTTGTTTATCATCATCTCTTGGTACGAGGTCCGGCATGGGGGGTTTGCAGTAGCAGAATGTGGCGCGTAGGTAGTAGTGGACGTTGGCCGATACAGCCGGCAATGGTTTGGGATGTTAGGATACCTATATCAATCTTATGGCCCCAACCTCGCGGCTCAATTGGGGAGGAGAGCATTTGCCGGACGATGACGAGAGTGGCGAGGAGAAAGGCGATCTTAGACATTGTTGAATGTCTTATCGTGGATGTGAGATTCGAAGAATTGGTAGACTTGTTACTCAAAGGTACTGGACGACTGGATCATTGTGTTATGATGGTGCGCGGTTGGAAGAGGTATGTGGTGGACAAGAAACGGAGTGAGATTTCACAACGCTTTAAATGCGAGGTCGAGAACATTCTTCTCAAAGACCCCTGCCGTGACTCCTACTTCTTGACCCAAACTTCAGACGCTCTTGACAGTATATCTATTCCCTAAATCAATGCAGTATTTCTCAATCTAGTGGCAAGACCCGAGCGGATTTGAGCTGCATGTCCAGAATCCTGTTCCATGAACCAGTGTCCATAGCAAGCAGTCACTTGAGGTTCGGAATGTCTTAATACCTCCCAAAATCACAGGCGACAAATTGACGGGTATCCATTGCGCATCGCAATGTGGCCGTCCTCCTCACCACTGGACCGACTGCATGACGGTATCCCGTACCTTCTCTAATGGACTTCGTTGGCGACTGTATCTGATAGTTCCGAAGCGTCCCTGCACATCAAACTTGACCTCGACATCAGAGATACGCGCCCAGTCGGGTACATCCTCGCAGCAGGTGACATTGCCAAGCCCATCCTCTTCAATGCCGATGAGTCTCTCGGCAGCGCGTGCCGTGAGATTGCTGTCCCAGATACCTTCCTGGCGTGGAGCTGCGTATAGGAGAGAAACGGCTTTTCTGCGTAAAAAGGGATGACGGCACTTGTGCGCCACGACGTAGAGAGGAGCAACAAGGTGCATATCCAAGGTAAAGTCGGGGCCTTGAATTTTTGTGAGTTTATCGCAATCTGAAGATTTGATAATCAATGCGGCTAGATTCAGTATGTGTTCGTACTGCTCGGTGAACCTGTCCCACACTGTCTCATCACTGACCGCATTGACAGTGCTGGCGTTTAAGAATATCATGGCGGAGCTGTGGCTAATCTGCAGAGTGCGAGCTGCTGATAAGCCTTTGCTATCTACTGAATTGCCATACTTTTGCAGGAAGGCTTGAAATGCAACAAGCCATTTCTCACAGGTATCGAAACATGCTTGTCGAACCGCTTCGGTTGCCCTAAGAGCGTCGAGCGGCCCTTGACCTCTAAGCAAGGGGCTCTTTGCCTGCCAGTTTTTCTCTAGTTCATTCAGAAATCGAATCCACCTATTCCAGTGATAATCCAAGGAGTTTCTAGCTTGCTCTAGAGAAGTGAACGCAGTGGGTATCTCGGAACAAAATCCCGTTTTCAAGTCTCTAGGGCGCTTCTTAAGTAGCATTGATTGAGTTCCAATCATCTACAAGGTGGTCAGCAAAGGCATCGACCCTAAGATGAGGTGGATACTACCCATAAGGGCTAGGAGTTGAAGAGCTAGGACTTAGCGAAACAGAGCAAGCACGTACCTGAGCTGCTTGACTGTCCAACCGGTTGAATTTTATCTCAAGCTCCTGAAAGTCCACAAGAGGGTGCCGCGACGTTGTGAGCACGCTATGGAATTGGTCGCCGTCGCTGTTGAATTCTACTTCAGACAGGATTTTTACGCCACTCTGAATGTGGGAGAGGGCTAACCCATGGTGGGCGCGCATTGTCTTAGGACTTGTCAGCCGGTATTTGACGTTCGCGAAATTCCACTTTGCATCTCTCTCTTCTTTGAAGATTCGATGAAGGCTCAAGAAAGGACTTACCTCGAAGCATGCGAAAAGCAAGCAAGCAACAAGACATACATCAACAGCTTGTTGACGCTCGCTCACAGGCTTGATCAAATGCTGGATAGCTTGGTTGTATTGTTTAAGAGCAAAGCCACCTTCTCCTTTATCCCATATGGGACTCATAACGGACCTGTCTCCAGCTTCGAAACGCTCATGTAGAGATCCCAATGCGAGGACTGCATGTCGTATAGCCGGATGGTGATGGGTCGCTCGAAGTATCAAGCAGCCCCAGAATTCCGAGTCCCAGAAGCCTGACAGCTGAGACGCCGTTCGATTGAGAAAGAAGTCAAAGCACCGTCGTTCCTCGTCGCTGCCCCGCGTATCATACATCGGATTCATTATTATGGCCATGGCAGAGGTGCTTGGCTCTGCCCTGGCACTTTTGTCATGAACTGGGGTTGGATCCCCATAGAGTGTAACATAACCGTCGCACTGTTTGAAGATCAGAGACATCAAGTATATCGATTGTTGGCAGCGGGGGAGCGTAGAGGGTAGAAGAATAGACAGCACGTTTCAAAGAACATACCTTTCTACCAGTACTTGTACACCTCTCACAGTCGGGTTTCTTTTCATCGCACTTTATCCGTCGAACTAGGATTGATAGCAAGCATTAGCTTCTTTACGAGGGTTCACAGACAGCCAACCTTACTCCTATTGAAGACGTTAGCATGACAGAGATCACAGCAAATAAGAGAACTTCGCTTAATCCTTTGCCATAACCATCGAAGAATTGAGAAAGTACACGCAGAATCCGACCGTTCGAATGCGAAAGATTTTCTACCTAGCTGGTAGTCTACAGAAGATGCAAAGAATAATGTACAGCTGAGGTTCCAGGCATATTCAATGTCGCGCACTCTGATAGATTGGATATGTCCAAGGCGGCTTTTGATAGCTCAAGGGGTTCAGGAAGGCTCACTTGCAGGTCGTGCAACCCGTCTTGACTTTAGGTTTGCACGTTCTTGGTCGCTTGACACGGACCTGCTCAGTATATCCCTTGCCGGGTTTGTCGGAAGGCGAGACCTCCTTCTGCAGACGTGCAATTACAACTCTTTGGCCAAGACGTTCCATGATGGATGCAGTGTGCGCGCCACATGGATCAAGCAATATGGACACCTGTGACACAGAAGAGGGTCTTAAACGAAGGGACCAATGGTAGTAAGATCAGACGGGTCTGCTAAAGCGCTTGGTCAAGGTAAGCAACCTCTTCCATGCACGGCTTTCCACGGCCCTAGTCGTTTTCAATCGGCTCGCCAACAAAAGTAGCTGCAGGATAGAAGTCAATGAGGATTCTGAGATGCTTTGTAAGGTGGTTGCTGTGAAAAAGGAAGCCTGGCGGAGCTGACAAGGGTGACATGTTGCAGGGCTGCTAGCGTATCTCAGGGTACGAACCGACCAATGAAAAGTGACAAGGGCAGTAAGATTGATGACTGTGATCATCTCCGATGAGACTGATGCCCGCCTTCGTCGTAGAGGCAGAGTGTCTCAGTGTCCATTTCATGTTGCGTTGTCGCCCCGGTGAGGCCGCTAATCATCACGGCCTTGGCCTGGTCATGGGTTCGGGGGGTTTCAATGCGCAATCCTTGTTGCTCTCCGGCCCCATAAGCGTATTCTAGAGATATTATGCTCCACACTGTCGCTTTTTTCCTTGGCAGTGTAAGAGATGCTTGCGAATTGATGTCGTGCGGTCAGATTAAGGCTCATGCTCATTGTTAACCTCTCGGGCCTTCGTTCTGGGTATGCCATTGGTCTGCTCGTACAATCTCATGTTCATGCAGGGGCGAGGCGACATCTCCGCGCCAGAAACTACTTGATATCCTGCTATAACCATCGCAAAAGCCTCACACAGCACAGCCGGCCAACGCGTGTGTCCAGAGCTTACATACGAGACATGGATAGAGACTATATCTATGGTCTGATGCCCGCCGCGTCAGGAAAGTCTCATTTTATCAGATCAAGTACAATTCCGTCAAGACTCTTCTGCTTCAAGATTTCTCATTGAGTTCGTAGCATTGACTCTTTGCTGGTCTCATACCGTACCATTTCCTCGCAATCTGCTCACGGCTCAGCCTTGGTCTGCATTCCAACCCGCATCAAATCAGCAGCTCTAGATTTTAATCTGCGTCTGATATCTACGATGGGAGGCTGCCCAGCTCAAACGGATCCAAATACTCAATGGCCAGGCTTTTGCCCAAACTCCGGGGCCGCATACCTCTTCGCCATTCTCTTCGCCTTCACTCTCACCGCGCACATCGTCCAGTCAATCATCTACCGCAAAGGCTACAGCTGGGTTATAGCGATGGGAGCGCTGTGGCAGACGGTCTGCTACGTGTTTCGCATCCTCAGTATCCAGCACGTTGAAAATGAAACGTATTACTCGATCTGGTTCATTTTGATGCTGGTAAGACCTTTGCATACTAAGAACGACATCAAAGGTCGGAGGTTAATCGAACCTAGCTTGCACCGCTCTGGATCAATGCATACGTTTACATGGTCTTGGGCCGAATGGTGTACAACTTCACCTCTAGTGCCAAGATATTGAAGTTCAAAGCATGGAGGTTCGGTCTCTACTTCGTTCTCCTGGACATTGTAGCCTTTGTCATTCAAGCCGCGGGAGCAAGCATGGCTTCAGGGAACAACATTCCGCAAAGCCAGATTTTCAGAGGTGAACAAACCCTCCTATTGGCCATACCCGTATAGGCCACACGTTGACGTCCTTCCAGGTCTGCACATATACATGGGCGGCGTTGGCCTTCAAGAATTCTTCATCTGTTGCTTCTTCGGCCTAGCGATCCGCTTTCAGCGTGAGATGAAGCGCGACACTCCCGTGGCGGACCAAAAAAGAGCACTCCGCATGCTCTACATCATTTATGCGGTCCTGACACTCATCACCGTAAGCGCCACTCTTCCCATGGCCATCACCAGCAAACGCAACGCTAACACCGCCCCAGGTCCGCATCATATTCCGCCTGGTCGAGTACTCCCAAGGCTACAGCAGCGGCATCCCCGTCCACGAAGCATACCAATACATCCTCGACTCCACCCTCATGCTCACCGCCCTCGTGCTCTTCAACGTCGTCCACCCCGGGCGCACCATGCCCGGCAAAGAGAGCGACTTCCCCAGCCGGAAGCAGAGGAAGGCCATCGGGAAGCGGAATGTGAGGGGGAGGATGGCGGGCGCGTTGCCGCTGTATGAAATCACGCACCGCGGGCCCGTCGCGGAGGCGGCGCCGGAGGCTGAGAAGGGCGATGCGTATCCTGGGATCGATCGGGCGGCGATGAGTCATGGGTCCGTGAGGGAGTTTGCGGAGTGAAGGGCTGTGTGACCGGACTTCGTGAGTCCTGCGTGGAGATTGTTACGACGGTGAGTGGCTGCATGGCAGGACGAGTTCAACAGTGAATGGGTGCCAGAGGGCGTCGTTGCCTATGGTGTAGGCGGAAGAACCGTGGATTCGAATCTTTTTGGCGAAGGGTAATGTTGACTATTGGACGATAGACAGTTTGGAGCGGGACGAGTCATTGCTTGGAGTATTCAAAGGGACAATTCCATTGGTGCAATGATTTTGAGGGCCACTATGATAGGGCTGTCAATAGTTTGTACAAGCCGTTACTATTTCCTAGCTTTTATCTACCAATTCCTCGCTTTTGTGATACCCATCCTAAGCCTCCTCAGCATCCAGCTCCGGATATTGCCGGTAAATCCCAATACCATACTTCTGCCGCCTACCACTCTTCAAATAAGCCGCCACATTCTCCCTCCCCTTCACCCTCTCATACAACTCAAACACCTTCCCATACGCCCCGCCCACCCTCATCTTTCTCACCGCCACTGGGAACGCAAAGCTGACCCCATCTACACACTGCCACAGCACCAAATCCGCATACGTCAATTGCCCCCCATAAAGCCACTCCCCGCCTCTGCTCGCCTCGCCTTGCAGCACGCGCTCGAAGTAGCTGAAGAACTTCGGCAGCCGGTTGGAAATGTAGTCGGCGGCCTTTCGCTTCGATTCCTCCTTCTGCTCCTCGTAGTACGCGGACGTGGCGACGGGGTGGTGCGTGTCGTGCGCTTCGTTGCTGAGCCCGTCCAGGGCTGTGAGCGCGAGCTGGTTGATGTGGTAGATGGCGTTCTCGTCGCCTGCGGGGCCTGCGAGGCCGAGCTTCGGCGCGAGGTAGAGGAGGATGTTGGGCGTTTGGCTGAGGAGGAGGTCGCCGTGCCGGAGCGCTGGTGGTGCGAGCGGGGGTGGGTTTGTAGGGTCTCCTTTGTTCTTGTCGGATATGAGGGATGTGAGGGTGCTCATGCCATTTTGTCGGTCTTGGTTGCAGGTGTCGGTGTAGGGGGTTTGGGTCGCTTCGAAACAGAGGCGGACGTGTTCGCCGCGGCCGGGGATGGTAGGCCAGTCTGGATCACGATTTTTGGGTTAGTTTTGCTTGTTCAGGGGACGTAATGGACTCTGGAACAGGCCTAGAAAGTGAACACTCTCAAGACGTGTCTCTGAACCCAATATCTAGTTCAAAATATGGAGATTTGGACTTCAATACGCACAGAGAAGTTCGTAGGGAGGGGAGGAGGAGGCTGAAGAGGTTTTCTGGCGTTTAGAGGCGGGAGAGGACGTCATGGTGATTCGATGTTTGGAATACAACAAGCGTGTAGATAGATGTTGGTGAATGCGGCCTGGGCTAATTGGGCTGATCGGGCTAAGTGGCAGGAGAATGGACGTTGTTACCCTCAGGGAGAGTGATGAGTTGTGTAGGTGAGAGAGCATGGATTGAGTCAGACACGATCGTGATCAGAGAAGGAGAGGAAGCTTCGAGCGAGGCAGCGGGCTTCCTATACGTCAAGTTGATGTAAGGCTTACGGAAATAAGCTACTGGCTCGGCTCGGACATAACGATCCCGTTCAAATTGACTTTATCATAAGCGGTCACAGCCTGTCTCTGATTGGATTATATCTATGTCTAGCCTTACCTGTGTAAGTCTCAAAACCTGTCCTCCGGAATGACACTGATTCGTCAGAAATACCAAGCTTTCTTATGTAATACAACTTCAGTTTTTGGTAATATGTAAAGTACCTAAGTACTTTTATGGTAACATGTGGTGATGAGAAGATACTATAAGTCTAAAAAAGGAAGAGTAGATACAACTTTACAAGGCCAGCAGGTTAAAAAAAAAAGGGACTGCCAAGACGCCAGTCCCAATCAGACACGGTGGCTAGTGGTAGGAGAGGTCGTTGAAAGATAGCATCGCGTATGCGAGATATCTCATCCTCGTCGAGATATGCTTCAGGTCTCGGACGTATCCTACGCTTCACCCCTAGAGGAAAGAGACAGTTGTCGACATGTCTGGCAAGGGATCCGTGGTTCTTGGCCGTGAAGCCGCAGGCGAGGCAAGAACGAGACATACGCAGTTGCTCCGCTTCAGTTGAAAGTCTTTTTCCCCGGCAGGTGCAGGACTTTTGGTGTCAACCTCCATAGAGAACCTACATTTGTCAATAGACGTATTTGCATTAGACCATCAGAAGAAGTATCATTCACACTGCATAACTTGATAGATGCTTGATCCGACGAGGGAAATGCTGAAAGCCTAAATACCTGCCTTAGTCATCAAGCTTTAAGACGACCGAAGGCCATAGCAACATTTCTTGTTCAACGAGTAAGTCCTTGCTATCAAATATGCTATGCTCGATGTTGTATGTGGAGCAGCTGTGTGCTCTCGAAGTTAGAGTACCATCGCTTGCAGCAACGGAATGTCGTGCGGAGAGCTCGGACGGAGCTGTTTCCCTCGCCCCTGGTGCTCCTGTCAGATTGATACTCTCGACATAGATTTGCTTGTTTGGTACCTTTGCCATTGTCATCGGGATCGTTGCTAAGGAATGTCAAGGACGACAACTGCCAGATCGATCGCTCCAGTCGAACGATTGCTGGGTAAAGGGCTGGCGTTAACAGACATGAGGTAGCTGGTACGGAAGCGCAAAGCTTAAGCTCTTGCCAAAATACAGCGATGACAAGCGTAAAGGACAGCTAGTCAAGTGATCGAACTCAATGAGAGCTTGGAAACTTGCAAACACAGACAGCTGACCTCTTTCCAGGCTGCAGAAGACCGGGCCAATGCACAGTATCTCAGCAGGGCACAGCAGTGATGACCAGAAAGTATAATGAATGTAGGCTATGTTTCATGAGCTATCCTATAGCTGATGGGATAAAGAATGATTAGCTACGCAAACAGCAATCAAGAATGACAAACGTGGAATATGCATGGAAGAAACACATGCATGAAAGGAACTAGACACGCTGACACAATATCCAACAGTGTATTTGACAAATAATCCTTGAGACTTCATGACTGAGGGCTCCAGCTAGTCAGCAACCCGTCAGTCTAGCTATGAAGACAGCGGGCCTGCATAGAGTGTATCTGTAAACAAGCCCACATCTTCGCCTCTCCTGTGTATACTCCTGCTGGTGGCCTTTGAACTGAACTGGAAGACCCACGGACAAGATGTACATATCGCCAGCTACTGGACAGGAAATATGTTCTTCGAGCCACTTCTTTGCCGAACCCACACCTATCCTTTGGCTCCCAGGCTCCTAGTGAGATATCCGCCCCAACTCTCAGGCTTGTGAACACTATCCAGGCTGTGCCCTAGGCGTGCACTGATGACATAGTCATGTCTGCGACTGCTCGGGTGCCGTCAGACACTTCGCCGTCTGCGCAAGTTGTTACTGTTGTATATTCATCACTGCTATGGATAGCGCCACCAAGTTCCCTAACGTGGATGCGTGAAGATATTTCCTTCTCTTTCCCATCGCCATGCCAGGCTGGCTGTTGCCCCGGTTGGGGAGGGCCCTGGTAATCTGTCCCAGGCTGTCTCGGCGAAACGGATCCACATTCGGGAAGAACTAGTATCTGTCAGTCAACGAACGCCTCCAGAGTGTGTGTCCTGACCTTTCTTGCAGGCTGAGGCCTGCGACTTGTATTCAGGAGAGGGGAGAGGTGTGGCCTGGTAATCTGTCCCAGGTTGGCTCGGCGGAATGGATCCACATTGGGGAAGAACTAGTACTGTCAGTCAACGAATGCCTCCAGAGTGAGAGCCCACGAGCGGATAGAACTCAAGTCAGTGGCAGCAGGTCACAGACCTTCATGTTTGCTGGATTTCTTTTGCGTTCGAATCCGTGTGCGACTTCAACCATAAAGCGTCGACCCCTATTCTTTTGCAAGTTATGGAGCTTCGAGTCCCACTTCGACGAACGAAATTGAAATGGAAGGATGACCAAAAGACCGTGGCGGGGCCTGCATTTAACAGGGCCATCTTTACAACGTCCCTTCGGGCCCACCACACCTCCTAGAGGCTCCGTTCATGCGTTCATAGCTGGCTAGTCGGAGTCCCGACGAGCGACGCGAATGATGATACACCTTGATGCAAACACCTTCACCTCCTGCATTGTCGAGCGTTGAAAACACCCTCACTTCTTGCGTTGTTGGGCATTGAAAAGCTACGGGGGGGTGAGAACATCCTGCGATTTGACGAGGTTGAGAGCTAAAGATTGATTTAGACTACACGAAAATGTATTAACTACATCTAGATCACTCCGCTTTCTTCGACCATCAACATTCTTACAGTTCTCCCACGGAAATCTCATTTACAAGGCACCTGGGAGATGTCTTTCCCCCAAATCGAGGAAAGAGGACGGGAGAAGCTTGCCAACTGTCCGGCACCAGACAACTCACTCTTCGCCAATCGAGACGCTCTGCGCACGATGGGTCATACTTGGGTCGCCTCTTTGGCCATGCTAGTCCCATCAGGCAGAAGATTTCCACCGCTCACGTAAGGGAACACACGGCAGCAATGAAACGTCTACCATCGAAGCATTCTTCCGCCCAAATCGATAGTCTACTAAATTCACCAATGTGGTAGACCTCTTTCGGCTGTGCAGCTTGGCTTGAGACAATTCGTTGATAATTTGCTGGCCCCTGCATTTCGTTTTCCGGACCCACACGCTTCTTACTGGACGGTAGCTTACGCCAATCATTCACGAGAGCCCCGGACCTGTGCCTACTAATTTACCGATGGTGTTCATAGAGTGTGTTGCTCTATCGATCGCAGGATACATTCAGGCCTTGAAAATGACCATGTGCAAGAGGGAAGAAGCTAGCAGCTTGCTGCGTTAGAAGAAAAACATCCGTTGACTCGTCATGTCGCCTCATCGTAATTATGCCGTCGGGCAGCGCCCTGCCTTCCTTGGACTCTATTGGCTCCGTGCAGTACTTGTCGAATAGGTATCTAGACGTGAGTCGCAAGGAAGCTAATGCTGCATTGCACATAGTCATGAGAGAAGCCCGTTTCATGTACGCGCGCTGGGTACGGCCAGTGGGGACCTGCGGTACCAATGCTCCATGGCACCTCCGGGCTGAACATATCCTATTATCACAGCCACTAAGTATAGTACTCCAAGCCAAAAGGTGTTGCAGACACATTCTCTCCGGAACTGACGTTCGTCCTTGCTCGATCCCACCGTCACTTTGAAAATCTGCAAGTACAGACAACAGCAGACCACGCACTTCTCATCGCTAGTCCTCCCACCAACATTTGTTCCTGGCATACCACCGCCGTTCATTCGCACCGATGCCTGCTCAGAATGGTGTCCGCTGGCCAGGTCACTGGTACCACGATCAAGAACACGTTCGCTGCATTGTCCCGAATTGCTCATTTACCACCATACTGAAGTCCCTGAGAGACCAATGGCATGAGCTCAATGAGCATTGCAAAAGCTCAACACCCTTGGAAGATACGATTCTGAGAAGCTCAAGGGACATGGACCATGCGATTCTGAGAACAATGCTTCAGCAGTCGTATTGCGCTCAAGACAATTGCAATCGGCTTGCGGTCAGTGGAGACGCCAGCCGAAAAGTTAGAGCTTAGTTTGCCCATGAAATACTCGCTCATGGCACTACACAGATGTCCAACATCTCCTCCTTTGTCACGCTTGCCAGAGAAGGGCGTGTCGCCAGTGGATTTTATAGGATGACCATGCCAGAATGCAAGGAGATCGCATATTTTCGAATGCTGGAAAAGATTGATGCTCTTCCACAGACAACTGTTGGCATGATCTTTGAGATGAACGGATGTCACAGCCCTGATGAACAGACCTTCGAGAACATGGGGCAAATCCTTACATACGACCCTTTACAGCAATCGCGCGACAAGCCCCCTCTCTGGTGGCCAATACGCGCAGAGGATTTCCTAAAGCAATGCGCCCCCCACCGCGAGGCATGGGATAACGAGTGGAGAGTCATTTGGGAGGATCTACGGGCGGACTATGCCAATGGGCGTATATGAAAGAGCCAGTGCTTGGAAACTTGTGACGAGTCTAGCTAGACGAGCTGCTTGAGCTATGTCAAGATATCACCAGTGGAAAAGGAGACGGTTTGATTCCCAGCCGGCAATGACGCCTCTTGGTGGTGCTGGGGATGAGTAGCTGACTTCATGCAGCGAAACCCAGATCAGTCCTACCCAATCCATTCCGACAACTCCAGCATATCCACCCTATTCCTACCAGTTAAATGGTCTTTTCGCCAGAGTCATGACAGCCCGGATTAAGTCCTCTGCGCGTTTACCTTGCTGCTATCTAATCCATTCCGACAACTCCAGCGTATCCACCCTATTCCTATCAGTTAAACGGTCTTCTCGCCAGAAATACTACAACCCGGATCGAGTCCTCTGCGCGTCTACCTTGTTGCTGTCTTACCCATTCCGACAACGCCAGCATACCTCATCCACTCTTTCCCTATCAGTTAAACGGCCTTCTCGCCAGAAATACTACAACCCGGATCGAGTCCTCTGCGCGTCTACCTTGTTGCTGTCTAACCCATTCCGACAACTCCAGCATACCTCACCAACCCTTTCCCTATCAGTTAAACGGTCTTCTCGCCAAAAATACTACAACCCGGATCGAGTCCTCTGCGCGTCTACCTTGTTGCTGTCTTACCCATTCCGACAACGCCAGCATACCTTATCCACCCTTTCCCTATCAGTTAAACGGTCTTCTCGCCAGAAATACTACAACCCGGATCGAGTCCTCTGCGCGTCTACCTTGCTGTCTTCCACCTCCAGGTGAAATACTCTACACGAATCTCGTCTATGTGAACAAGATCTTCGAACGAGGAGGAGCGAGAAGGGGGGACTGCATAATACTCTCGGGGGTGGTCCCCGGCCCGTCTCTCGAGCGCTATGACTTCTCTACGACGCCGACGTCAACAACGATGAGCAAGGAAATGGAAGATGGCGATAAAGACGGGGAGATACGGTCAGACGATCGGGATGGTGGTAACGAGGCTTCGGTCTAAGTACTCTAAGGGCAGCGAAGCTGGGTAGGAATTCTCAGGGCACGGGACACGTGGCGTGAGTGATATTCCTACGGACTAGAGCAGGCTCCCCTATCTCCCCTTGGTTAACAACAATAGTAACCACTTCATATCTGTGAGATGGTTTAATCTACGTGCGAGAAATGATGAGAGAGATATTGTTGCATTCGATGGAGCAAGCACTTAGGCACAAAAACTACAACCGTGAGAGAGGCATAAAAGTTCTGTAAACACTATCATGCGATCCTACTTTCGCAAATCTATGGTTTCAATAAGCCGATAAAGCTCAAGCATTCGCTAAAAATGGTCTGTGGCTAAACCAGCTCCCTTCCCACTTTTTTGGATAATCATTAGGGGAGTGTGGGCCTGGGAGCGGTAACAACGCACCATGTCATCACCCGGCTGAGCGTATTCCTTTAACACTTTAACACAATGGCCAAACATAGTACGTGCAGCGAAATGATGCTACAGATACGGCGTCTCCGAGTACAACAAGCCGACGAACAGACCTATGCAAATTGGGGAAAGATTCCCACCGCCGACCCATTGCAACAGCCAGGCGCCGATCTCACTTTTGGGTGGCCCCCACGCTCAGAGCTTTTCCTTTGGCTCTGTCACCCTGATCATGATAGGCCAGCGGATGATGAAGAGGGGGTTCATTTGGACGGACCTGCGGGAAAATAATGCCGACTGGCGCATATGGCAAAGCCAGTATGACAGGCCTGCGGTGCTCTTGAGCCAATGAGAGTCCAACTGCGACCCCTTTTTCATACCTGATCCCCCCTCCGTTCTTGCAGTCTTCGGTAACCACTAGGGCAGAGGTGTTACCACTAGAGAGTTGTATGCAAGTCAAGTCAATATCACTTTGCAACTGAGGTGTCCCTTGCTAATCTCGGCTTTCACACTTCTTTCGAGCAGGGTGGAGGCTGGGCATGACCATCAACCACCCTCTGCTGCTTCTATTTACTATAAAATAACTCGACCAGCCTCTAGCCCCTGGTGCAACTCTCATTCCTACGCTTGTATCTTTGCAAATCCAGCCGTTACCTCAAAGTCTTGCAAAGCAAACAACAACACGCAAATCGAGGACACCTACATCTCCTTTCATCTCACGTGGAGGTCCTTCCTTCTTCTCCTAGGATGCGGTGCCCCTGGCCGTACCATTGGTACACTGGAGGGGACATTCGATGCGTGGTTTTTGGATGCGAGTTCGTGACACCCGCTGCCGCTGCCATCGACCAACTGGCAGATTTGGAAAAGCACTTCGGCTCTGTACGCAATTTCGAGCATACTGTAATGGTACATATGCTGTGCCAACTCTGGTGTGTCCATTGCGGACACTTTTCTGGAAATCCCGCCAGGCCATTAACCATGCAGTCTTTATTCCATCACGAAGTGGTGGCGCATAGCGACACCAGCATGTCACGGATCGAACAATTCGTCACGCTCGCGAGGAATGGTCGCGTCCGTGCGCGCAACCCGGACGCCATCCACATGGCCATCTTTGGGCGTATGCTCGACAACATCGAACTGATGGGAGACACCGTTTTCTTGATGTTTCTGCGAGCCGGGTACGTCAATCCGGCGCATCAGACCAGGAACAATCTCATCCAGATTGTATCGCAAAGGACCCTGCGACCAGAACCCCCGCAGGACAAGTATTGGACCCCCCTGCCAGCAGCTCAGTTCCTGATGAACGTCGCGCCTGGCGTCAATGAGCCAGCTAACGGCGTTTGGAGGGTACAATGGACGTGTCTCCGGATCATGTACGCTCAAGGCATCATTTGATGGAGGGAGGGACGGAATGCAGTGAATTCGGTGCTCTTCTCTACAGAGCTCTACAACTACGCGACTCCAGTCCTGCGGCCTGAAACGTCTACATCCTACGCTCGCTCGACGTGACTACGTCCTCCGCTCTCCCTCCTCCACTCTATATCCTCCGCTCTACATCCTCCGCTCTACCTCCTCCGCTCTACCTTCTCCGCTCTACATTCTCCGCTCTACGTTCTGCGCTCTACGCTCTGCGCTCACAGAATCTGATGCCAAAACCACGGTCGGGAGGCTCTGATAGCAGGAATATCATGGATCTGATGGTCACGCCTGCCAACATTACATACTTGTTCAGTTTTATGACGCTCTTGGGCATGAAGCCGGCGTTGATATAATTGTTGCGGGCTTGGGGAGATACTCTAGACAATGACCTCAACACAAAAAAACCTCGTTCCCACTGCCATTGATCTAGTTTTTCACGATGTGCACGTAGTTACTGATGAGCTTAGAACCGCGGATATTCATTAACCTTCTATCAAACAGGACCTCGACTCCAAATTTACTGATTCTCTATGCGTCTATCGATCACGCCCCAAATGCCTCTTGTCAGCGCGTCTCGTTTCTCCCATGCAAATGCATTTCTTTGCTACTCACGAATATTGCAATCACCATTCAACCAAGTATCTAGCCCTTCAATGTTTCCATTGAGATAGCCAATAGTCCAAATCCTACATTCAGTATTCTCCCTGATCATCCCCGCTCTGCCTCGCCGAGACCCCTAATCCGTAGACTGGGAATGTGCACTGGTAACACCACACGCTCATCCACTTTAGAAACAGCCCCCCTCCTCCCTACCTTAGCGCCCCTAGGTTGCAGCTCCGCTTTTCCCAACGGGGCTGTCATTTCCTTTCACCGACATGCGAGCTTACTTCGTAACTCCATGCCGCTTTTTGGTGGGCCAAATAGTGATTGGAGCTCTGGTACCTATGGTAGAGCGGTCGGATCGGCAGAGTTTGTCCGTGTCAGCCTTTGGGGTATAGAACTTTGACCCGCCCTCGTTATTCTGACCTTGTCCGTGCAAGTCCAGTTTTCTCGTTACCATCAACGAAGTGATTAGTATTAGCCCACGTCGAACCATTTCCACCGCCACTGACGTTTGAACACCCTCGCATTAACGCTCAGGACAAGATTAGCGTTTGGCCTTTGGTCTTTGATAGCTAAGTAGCCTCGAACTGCTTCTCAAAGCCACTTTGAAAGAAGTTCTTAAAATGCCGTTCGTCTTCGCAACATCGGGTTATGAAAGTTGACTAACGAATGACATCTGGACAGGGAAATCAAAAAGGAAACTCAGCATACCTCTCCTAGTCCTACAAAAGTTAACAAACCTCGGCTACAATCATGGCTTGACAAGACGCAAACCCATGAGCAAATCATGGTAGGAGAAAAATCTTCTGGCTCAACCGCCACGATACAACACCTGATTGCGGACGTCGACGAGAAGTTCGAAAGGGAATCTCGCTGAGACGGCGACAAGAAGATGAAGGTACTGAAAAGGAGTAGATACGATGTGCTGAGCTGACCATTGGCCTTGCTTAGCATCCCACATATCTACCCATCGGGGCAAGTCGAGTTCCTCTACTGTCCAAAATGGCTATTGACATCTACTCCATACCTGCGATGTCTGCGGAGCCAGAACGCCTATTTTCGGCAGCTAAGCATACAGTGTCACTTCAAAGAAATGATCTTAGGAGTAAGACCAGTAGTGTGTCTCAAATCATGGTTCCGGTCGGGTATCTTTACAGAGGAGGATTTACATGCCATCGTTGCTACTTTGGATGAAGATGTGGAGGCTATGGGGGCCATGAAGGAGGCTATGGACGCTGTGGAGACTGCGGAGGCATGAGCCATGAAGGCAGCGGTGAGCGGAGGCAGTGAATGCAGCGGAGGCATGAGCTATGAAGGCAGTTCACACTGCGGACAGACCATGAAACATGTGTATAGCTTCAAAATGGACCGGTTTAAGCCTCAAGACCAGTAGACCAGTAGACCACTTGTCTGGACTATCGGGCGCTTTGCTTTCGAGTAGCGAATCTGACTAGCTGTGGCAAATGATGGATAAGACAGGGCCTTACATGATAATAGCTTGGCATAACACCAGTGAGGAGACAACAATCAATAGTATTCTCTCGGGTCGTAAAACCCCGTCACCAGGCGTTAGCTTCTCGGCCCACGGTCTCATCCCCAGCCCTCCTTTCCTCCCACAATCGAGTCACGACGCGTCAGCTGCTCGGCCCACCGTCTCATCCAACAGCCCGATCGAAGGCGTTTCGGGACTCACACTCTTCCCAGGCCGGGATATCACCTCCCTTCCACCCACAAGCGAGCTTATCAGCTTAGTGCGGAGAAAACAATCAATAGTGTCCTCTCGGGCCCTGAAAATCCCGTCACGAGGCGCCCGCGTCCCGGCCCAGGGTTGCATCCAATAGCCCAATCGAAGGCAGTTTCGGGACCCCACTTTCCAAATCGTATATTGCATCATGCAATTAGCCACTATGAGTCTGCAGCGTACGTACGCCTTACCCACTTCCCAATCTCCCGACGTCGGCGTCTTTCTTCCTCCGATGCTGGGCGTCATGCGTGCATTGATGTTTTCTGGGCACTTGCAGATCTGGACCCGCTAATTCGTACAAGCATTGAGTCATGGCAACACTTTGTGATAATGCCCGACCCACCGAGCGGTTGATAGGCTTGGGCCTTGTATGCTGGTCGGGCAGTTGGGTGCCTATGGAGTCGTTCTCCAGTCCCCCCGGTCGTCATGTTGCAGAATAGATGCTGCCTTCTCAGGGGTTATGTGTTAAGTGATTCTCGAAAGAGGGTAAGATTGACGGGGTTTCGGGCGTGATGCTCTTTCTCGAGGTATGATACGTGGAAGATATTAGGAATCCTTAAGGCGTTGTCTTACGCACCTTTGAACGTTTCGTCAGAACGGCCCGATGGCTTTTTATTCGCCCCCCCGTTACTCACATGCTTTGTTGGCACCCATGGGCAATGCACTCGCAAGAGCCTTGACTGTGGCTATAAAAGCAAGGCCGTGTGCTCATTCTTTCTCTTTCTCTTCATCTTCTCAGACTTCAACCCTGCCCCTTCATCTCTCACGACCAAGGCCGTGTGCTCATTCTTCCTCTTCGTCTTCTCAGACTCCAACTCTGCCTCAACATCTCTCACGACCAAGGCCGTGTACTCATTCTTCCTCTTCGTCTTCTCAGACTCCAACCCTGCCTCAACATCTCTCACGACCAAAGCCGTAAGTTCGTTCTTCCTTTTCATCTTCTCAGACTCCACCCCTATCTCTACATCTCTCACGACCAAAACCGTGTGCTCATTCTTTCTCTTCATCTCCTCAGACTCCAAATCTGCTCCTTCATCTCTCATATCAAAGTCAAAATGGCACCGCGAGCAATCAAACGCTGGCCCGAACACTGGTACGACAACGAAGGCTGCGTCTTCTGTCCCGCAGAAGGCTGCACCAAGAGATGGGAGAACGCCCGCCGCCTCAAAAATCGTCCCTACCACTGGAATGATCGTTGCCCATCCTCCCCCAGCTATTACGATCACAAAATCCTCCACGCCATCAGCAACCAAACGCACTGCGTCTACTGTAACTACAGCACGCTTCACCCCCATCTCGACCTTAGAGATCTCCTGGCCCACGAGCAAATTCAGCACAAATCCACCAACATGTCGACCATACCCGGCTATGTGTCCTTGGTGAGGAAAGGGCTCATTCCGGATGACACGCTCTCGTGCAGGGATGAAATTTTCCAGCGTTTGGTGCAGAACATCTGGCTCTCTCCTTACCGCAATCGCCTGCTCTTCCGCGCTTATCCCTTCCTGCTACCGTGCGCGGCCGGTATGATCACGCATATTGATCCCATCTTCTGCTTCCAGAATCATGTGCTTCGACGACCTACTACTACGATCATCTTGGCCAAAGATTTCCTGGTACATCTGGCCCCGGCCCCGGGTGAGCAGTCTCCTTGGGCAGAAACGTATGCCGAACTGTGTGCTAGGTATGCGGATGGGAGTATATGAGTCGGCGACGGAGGATCCGCATTGGAAAATGGAATCTTATTGTAAGTGGTCCCCTAGGTACGCGTTCGAGAACACAGTGAGACTGGAGGTTAATCGGTCACATATAGGTTTTGGTTTAACGACTTTTCGTGTTTCGGCTCGTTGCATGCGAGCCTTGTTGGTATCTGTCGGAGGCTCAGAGCCATGGGGGCTCCACGGCATGGAGGTCAGTCTACTTGACAATTGCAAGATGAAACGACATCAGCTAACTTCAGCGCTTGACAGGCTTTTCTTTTTCTTCTCGGCCGCGATTCTGCCAACTCCTCGACTTCCAAGCACTGCTTGGTCTTAGCGGCAATGTTGCAGACTCGGTCACATATCTTCTTTGGTTTAACGACTTTTCGCGTTTCGGCTCGTTACATGAGAGCCTTTTTGGCAACGGGCCACTAATAGTGACTGATGGAATTATTTGGTCACCAGTGAGCCATACATATAAATATGGCTAGCCAGAGCCATGGGGGCTCCACGGCATGGATGGAGGTCAGTCCACTTGAAAATCGCAAGATGAAACGACATCAGCTAACTTCAGCGCTTGAAAAGCTTCCCCTCGACACAAGTCCTGCTCCTCGGATCTCCTTGTCGAACATCGCCGTCCCACAAAGCTTGACATGCGTTCCAGTCAAGCTTGAGTGGAGATCCCCAGGTCATGCCCAATTGTCCACAGACCGCGTGATGGGGCCCGATCAGGAGAGCAATTCGGGACATTCACCCGACCAAGCAGAGGCAGGAAAACGGGAAAACGAGGGTCAAGATGAAGAATGGCGTCTTGCATGCCCATGTCCAGAGCGTCAAGGCCTTCCAAGCCAGCAGCTCCGATACACCAACGTCGGCGGCTCCCGGTTCAACATCTTTTCGACGGCCCTCTGGGGACAGCCACGGTACGTGTACACCCTCACCGGTACAAGTCATCCGAACTGACGAGGAGAAAGTAGTTCCTGAAAGACTCACAGACAGGTCTCCGCTCGCTCCCAAGAAGGGCGAGATTACTTATAAAAAAAAATCACCCTGGACCAGCCCGCGTTCAATCGAAAGACTCGGGCTAATGCTGAAAGAATCAGACACCTGGTCGCGAAGAAGGACGCCGAAGCGTCCGACAGCCCCAAGAGCTCTGCCACCCCGTCTGAGGAGCGCAAATCTCCTCTCACACTCTGGCCCCCCGTGGCCTCTATCAGCAAGAAGCGCAAGTCAGTCGACGTCAGTACCGCCGCCGACGAACCGCGGACCCCCACTCCAACGCGTCACCATCGCAATCGTTGTTTTGGACATAGTAAGTATGCCCCTCCAGACCGGTGAATGTTGCTTCACATCCGAAGCCAAGCATGCTAATTCCAAGCAGGTCGATTCCGCCAGCAATATCATTTTCCAAGCATTTCAATTCCAAGCGAGCCGATTCTTCTCCAAGCATTGATTTTTCCGTCAACGCTGGGTCCCACATTACCGCCTGGCTCCTCATTCGTTTTTGGTCTCTGTCAGAGCCATGGTATCACCACGGGCACCCGCCCACATACATATATAGGACTGCCGGTCTATGCAGTCCTTTCGGCGTCTCCAGGATCCTTCAGTCCGAGGTATTCCGTTGGAAAGAGGGACCTAATGATCAGAGAGTAAGTCGGTGTCTGCATTAATCTCTGGGCTTTGCTTACCGCAGTACCTAGTCTACATATCAGGCTTTCGATCCCCGGTCCCTTAACCTTCTCCGTCAAGACTCCCGTCGACGTTTCGCTCTCCATCGTTGGGGCGAACGCACGACTTGAGCTACGAAGATGGGGTGCTGAGTTTCTGGCCGAGGCACCTACACGTGCACGACGCCAGAAGGAGGACTCGGCTGTTGGTGTTCTCCAAATCCTGGAGGATCTGCTGGAGAAACTAGGGGAGGATCTGCTGGAGAAATCGGGGGAGGATGCTGCCGGAGAGACCGGGGGAGGATGCTGCCGTCGAAAGGAAACTGATGGACAGTACCAACAACCTGATCAACCGAAAAGACCATCCACAGTTCCGCATGCTCTCCTGGCACAGCACCGGTTCCCTCTTTACCGCCAGAATCCTCCGGGTCACCCACCAGCAATACCTTCCTACCTATCCCTCCCGCCTCTTTTCTTTTCCAATAGCACGCGAGGACCATATAGACTCCTCAATGTCTTCGTGGACGTGGCTGTCTCTCGATACGCAAATGCCGTTGAACACCAGAGATGACGCTCTCGACCGGCCGAACAAAGAATTGGTCCCTACGTCTGTTTGGATTGACTCAGCTCCCACACCACCGGGCCAAGTCCCATTTCCCGCCCCAAAAGTTCTTCCAGGAGTAAAGGATAGAGTCAGGACAAGAACCAGCCTCCGAAGACAGAAAAGCAGGAGAAGCCAAAGAAGGAGCAAATGCGACAGCTGAGATGATAGCGGTAGGGCCGCTATGTGGAAAACTATATAAAAAAAAAGGACTTAGGTAGTCCAAGTCGCGAGTACGAGATCGAGGCCGCGAGTCGTCAACAGGTTCCGCCCGATACCGGGACACTCTTCGGGTCATTAGAGCAAGCCAAGATGAGCAACATTTCAACACCACAACATAATCGCAACCCTTTGTGGTGTTCCATATGCACCTTGTGCTAGACAGCGATATTGCTGGATACTCTACCGACGCAATTATTTCGGGATCCAAGGTTTCTTCAGTTGACGGCGACGAGGACGCGCGGACCGTGACGATCCTTGTCGAGACGGAGTTCCCAAGTTCCTGGAAGACGACTCAATACCGGACGACACCTTGTATCTCCATCGGAGCGACATATATCTGCGGCTTGATTTTCCAAGCAAGCTTCCAGGGGATGAAGATGAAGATGTGGAGGATGAGAAACGGACAGCCGATTTAATGGAGATGCAGAACAGCATAGCGGAATGGCAATCGGTGGAGAGGACACCGACACATGACTCCGCTGGCACACTGCGATCCAGAGGCTCCGAAATCGATGGGCTGGATGCACCGTCTTTGCGTGCTCTACTGCGTTGGTCGCAGAACTGGTTTCAGAATCGCCAGGAGCGGAGAGGAGGTTGCTACGCTTTTAGTGGGAAGACTCAGCGCCGGATCATATATGGACTTGTAGCATAGCATAGCTTAGTATAGAGAAATCCAATATATTCAATACCCAGCAATATTTGAACGTGAAACAGTGACCTGACTTTGTTGAATCGAGGGATTTTGTTCTCGTGCTTTGAACTTCCCAGCCATAGACTGATGGAATAGCCTCGCTTCGTTCTCGCGGAGCAGGAAGGCATTGAGTCTGCCGCCGCGATTGCATTTTCGTATTCAATGTTGCATCCAGAAAGTTCTGGCAAGCAATATCTTCATGGGGTGAATATGAATGGGCAGACCCCAGAGCGACAATCTCTCCGCCACAATACTCATCTTCGTGTTGATGTGGAGCTGCTTCATGCGTCTTTGCTCTCTCCACCGACTTTCGTTCGTGGCCGGACGCGCTCTTGTCTCCATTCCCATCAAAGACCCAGGTATAGAATACGAACCGGCTCCTACGTCTGCAAGCACTGCACTTTTCTCCGCAGCCTTGATTCGAGGAACAACCAACGGACGAACGACTAATGAAGAGATTGAAAAAACCACTAATACGATTGAATTGAGAAGAGTGGAAGAAGGGGAAAAAGAGAACTTGACAGGCAGTCAGCCTGGGAAATAAGGCATGGCCGGCTATCCAATCCACTAGTATGATGATGAGAGCAGCATTCCCTGCACAGCTCGCAACTGTGACATGCTACTCTCCCGCAAGACTATTCGGAATTGAGCGTTCACTGGAAGAGTGCCGAAAATCCTGCCTTGGGCCCGATGAAGTACGCCGAGCAGGCTATTCTCCACCTCATATTGACCCCAACGCCATGTCCGTTCCGCGACAACGGCACCGTTTACGGACCCGAAGAATCATCTCACCGCGAGGCAAAGGAGCATGATACGAGCAACACGTCTCGCCTCAAGGGCGTCATCAGCCTCACCTAGACAAGGTGGCATGACCATCTTGCGCATTCAGCGGTCTTCGAACGCCTCCTGCGCAGCATCTGGGGAAACCAGGGCTTGCGTCATCCCATCCTTCGCCGGGCAGGCAAGCTGCGTCTGGAAAACGGTCTTGACCTAGAACATATTGCGTCGATCATCTCTCCTCGAGACCATCGTCGCGGCGGCCCCTGCGCGCGCCGATCTACACGGTCATTCAACCGCGAGTTTTTCTGACCCATTTAGCGTCTACGGCCTTATACAGCTACCAAGACCCCGATTGGCAAGATATATGGCAAAAAGCGCATAAGTCGTATGCTGTGGGAGAGATATGGCTGAGCAGCAGGGTACCTGATGAGTCTTGTAGGATGACTGTGGAGGACGGCAATCCGATCGTCCCCATGCTGAAACCCATTCGAATCTTATGTTGTGGGCAGTGGATTTCGGTCGGTGATGAATAAGTACGGATTGTATCCTAATTTCCTTTCGATTATGGCTTTCGAAGATTTTCAAGAATCAGACTCAGACTACCGGGAAAACAAATACTGTGGTCACTTTCTGAATCGGAGCTTTGTCTCGTCGCATTGGACTGGTAAGAATATAGAGATGATAGAAAGCTTGAGCGGCAAGATGAAACGCAATATCGTTGTGCCAGGCTACAGGTCGATATCCCTAAGATCTCCGGCGCTCAAATACGTAGAGTGCCTCGTCCTTGCCTGGAAAAGAGGGCAGAGGGATTTGTACGGTCTTCGCGTAGTCAACTTTCTCCGCTTTCATATAATCATGAACGGTCCTGTCTCGAAACGCTGTGTATCCACTCCGATTTTGTGTCCCGACAACACATATCGTATCTCCACAGTAATTACTCAGGATTTTAGCCGTGAAGTCCAAGCTGACGATCGGATACACTAGAAGTAACACGGCGTCTTTACATCCTTTCTCGTCTCTCAGATGCTTCTCTCCGTCTTTAATCAGCGTGTCGCCTATCCACATCGTCCGATACTCGCTTTGCAGATTGTCCACCGCTTGCACAGTGACGCCTATTCGACGCAGCATGTAGACCCAGTAACCATTACCGCTTCCAATTTCTACCACCACTCGCTTGCCCGCTGATTGCTTGATGACTTCCAAGCTCTCATAGCTGGGTACCACACATCCGAAATGGTGCATGAAGATAGGTAGGATATGGTGGCTTGTCCTGATGTTCGCTGTCCCTTCTTCGGGCCCTGCCCATTCCAGATTCTGGCATGACCAGCACCAGAACTCGTAATACGGGTTTGTGTGAGATTTTGATTTCGGTATTGCTAGATTTTGGGGCAGTATCCGCAGAGATTGTAGATGCGAAGCGACTTTTGAGCGTATTGAACCCTTCTTTGCGTTGGCTGCGAATCCGATCAGGACTTTCGATGTTGCGGTATTTGGAGCGAAGATGGATGTATAAGCTGAGACATCTGCACGAGATGGAGGTAGAAGCTAAGGTGCAAAGGAAGAGCCCTGAATCAGATCGTCAAGCCATTGAGGCACTCGCGGTATCGACAATGATATCTTACAGGCTTCCCTTCGCCATCCAGATACCACGCGTGTAGGCCAGCCTTCCCACCGTGGTTGACGGCCTGTTGTACTTGCGAGAGGGTTACGCTGGCTGTAGCGTGGTAGACATAGCTGTCATTGTGGGGCAGATTGAATGTAGAGATAATGGAGGACCTCAGATCGTCATCTTCTGGCAGATGATTTCGACCCTTGCTCCATGAATCGAATATGGCATCAGGCTCAAAGTGAGAGGCGCCTTCTGTCCGAGCTCGACCTTGCGAAAGCGTCATGGCCACTCAAATGGGTGAGGGGAGATAAACAAAATGAGGCAAAGCAAGCCCGGAGCTTGCGACCATTAGTAATCATCATCGCGCGGCCCGAGACAAGGGCGAGAAGGGGTTGACCAGAGCACCAGAGGTACATATCCTTTACAGTCAAACAGTCGATCCATGATCCATTTCTTTACGAAAATCTGGTAAGGGTATTGACAGTAACTTTTCACAAAGACAAGAATTAGAAGCGCGAAAACTCTCAAATCAGGATGTCGCAAGTCCAGGCAGAGCCTTTTGCACAACGTGCTTTGCAGGTCCCATTTCCTCCCAAACCCCCGATAAATTGCTTATACACTACAAAAGATGCTGGCGATCTTGCTCGCATGGACGCAGCTCTTATCTTCACGCATGGTGCTGGTGGCACTTTGCAATCCGATGCAATCGCTAATTTCACACATGGCTTTGCATCGCATTCTCGACAATCGAGCATTCTTTGCTTCCAGGGCAACATGAATTTGAAGTCCAGAGTCAAAATGTTCAACCAAGTCATCGCTTCCGAGCTGAATGTCAGAGTTCCACGTTGTCTAGGAGGGCGCAGTATGGGTGCTCGAGCTGCAGTCATGGCTGCTACGGAAAATGCAAATCAACTAGTACTCGTTAGCTATCCGCTGCACACTGCCAAAGAAACTCGAGATCAAGTGTTACTGGGTTTGCCAGCATCCATCAAAGTGATTTTTGTCGTCGGGGATCGCGACGAGATGTGCGACCTTGGAAGACTTGAGGAGATTCGGAAAAACATGAAGTGTAGGACTTGGAGGGTGGTCGTCCAAAATGCAGATCATGGAATGAATGTGAAGCCCAAAGCTGGAACACAGGAGGTTGGGAGAAGGATTGGGGATATTGTGGCGATGTGGCTCAAAGCTCCCGACCTTAGTCTTAGGGAAGGCAGGATCATCTGGAACGCTGATGAAGAGACGGCTCAATGGAGTGGCTGGTCCATTGAACCTGCGGGGCCCCAGACTAACGGTGATGCACAAACTACTACGGCGAAAAAGACATCCGTTGGAAAGAGAAAGAAACAATCGACTGATGGACACGACCCCAACGAGGGTACGTTCACGCGATCGAAGAAACACCGTAAAGCCTGAGTACGACTGGTCAAATCTCAACGCTATGCCAATTTTGGACGTATGGAATGTCAACCAGTCTACTTCTAGGCTCATCCCACACATTCCAACATGTTTCATCTTTGTATCTCCTGATGTTCTGCCACACTGAGTGAAGCTTGGCCTTCGGAAGAGTCCCTCGGCGTCACCAGCCATCCCGTCTCTTCTCAATGCAATCCTCTATAAAGTAACCAGCATGCAAAATCCATCGATTTTTCACGTCTGAATATCCAGTACGGAGGTGCTGCCGATCTCACACTGCCCTGAAAATTGGATGGCCTGTTCAAGCATTGGATTTTCGTATGCCGGCCGCCAATATGCTTTCGTGGCATATCTCAGAATCTTCCCAGCGGGTGGTGCATCAAAGGTCTCAGAGAACGCTCGTTGTTTTTCAGTATGGCTTACTCCTGCTTTCTGGAGTCGACAGCGCCGGGGCTATCTACCTGATACTCGGTCCTGGTAACGAAGTGACCATTGCGGGCGCTAGTCCCATGCTGACTGCAGTGAGTACTATCTTCGCGCTCCACAAGCTTTCCAACGCTGAAATCCTGTCGACTAGGCGGCTCTGTCCGTCACGTATTTGCTCCTCCATCAGATTGTCTCTTGGCGATACTTCAAGAGTGGCCCATTTCCTTATCGACACCAGAAGAATATCCTGCGCTCTGCCTGCTTGATGATATCCAGGGCGATGATCTTGTTCTGGGTGGCAGCAGCGATTCCCGGACTAGTAACAGCATCCAAAGCACCGTTCTGTGCAGCTAACGGAAGCGAAGCTTTGGAAGGTGTAGGGATTGATGGCTGCATGATCCAACGCTTGAGCGTCGCCGGGTCACTCTTGGCACTGTGAGATTATCAGACGTTTCGTGGTGACGAGCAGAACTGACTCGTTCATCAGTATCACATCATGTATGATCGTGTACGCGCTCAAGACTGCAGAACGACCATTCGCTTCCTCTTTGCTTGGCGTACACAATCGAAGTAACGACGAGGACGAAGAAGTGCATCTATCTACAGAGCTCAACGCAACGGAACTCAGCTTTACAGTCTCGGAAAATCCAAAGGAAAAGTACCATGATGTGCCTATATGCGACCCCGCTCTATATCCATCTCCACTCAAAAGACCAAACCCACCTCCACGAGGTCGGATCTCGTGGCTCCCACCTCTGAAGTTTCAGATTCCCGTAGAGACTGGGCATCCCGCTTTTCATAAGAGACCTAGCCAGCAAACCCCAACAAGGTCCCAGACGAACCTCCTGCCTGCATCTATCAACCATCTCCGTTTGCCTCCCATCACGGACGCGGGCGCTCGCTCTTCTCTGGAGTACAGCGAAATGACTGCGGAATCATCCTCGTCAGTTTACAGCCGCTCGACGTCCGTGTCGACGCTGTCTCGCGGGCCTAGCACCCTCAGCTCTTTCCCTAGTACTCTAAGTTCCTTCAGCAGCAACCCCCGCAGCAGCGCGATCAAGAGCTCGACTTGGTCCAGACCCAGTGTCCCTGCTATACCAGAGAAATTCCTGCACAAAAATCACAGCCTACGGAACGGTGGGAGTCCACCGCGGCCAGGCTCACGACCTACCATGCCACCTGCAGATTTCTGGATGTACGCTAGAGCCGCGCAACAAAAACAGAACGATCTCGAAGAGCGGTGTCGATCGGTCTCGCCCGAAACGCCCGCTACTACACAGGCAAAGGCACAGTCTGATGGCGCAGCTAAAGACGATGCGAGTCCGTGCCGTTACCCACTGCTTCCTGCTTCACCAGAAAAAGCGGTATTACGGCCAAATGTGAACAAGGGAAATACGATGCGGATATCGAGGAAGACAAGCTATGAGAGTTTGAGGAAAGGGGCGAGGGTTGCAAAGGGGGTGGACTACGGAAGATTGGATGGGCATGGGAGGAAGGATAGTAGAACGTTGGTGAAGATGAGGCAGCCGTGGGACCAAGAGCCGCGAGGGGAGAAGAGAAGGGCGAATAGCTGAAGTGGTTGGCGGAACGCAATTTTCCATGGTGTTTTCTTCCCGTGACGAGGTACAATTTCTGCAGCACGGAGATAGGAGGATTTTTGTTGAGTTGCAGAGGACATGGGCTTCGCACACAGCGATGGGTGGGGGAACCATAGCGTACCATCATCGCTCAAATATTTGTCGCTCATCGTGCGGAGTAGGACATCGAACATCAATCAGGCTCTCAGGTACCACACATGGGAGACCTCTTGGCAACATCCCCTTCGGGTTAGTCTATTCTGAAGGCTACCCTCCATTCTCCATTCTTCTACTGTACGCCTCCATATCGCGGAAGTCTTGATAACTTCACAACGAACAAGATTTTGCAGATAGTTTGAGTACAAGTGTTCTGGAGAACTATCTTTTCTACACTTCGCGCCGCAAACCTTTTCTAATTGCGGTCGTCGTTGACAAGCTGTGGCCCCTTGAAATCATTCAGGGTGCACTGGCTTTTTTGCTACCCGCGAGTCTATGCGTTAATATTGTACGCCAGAATGAAGGAGGGGAATGCGTGTTCGAGAGTCTTGTGACTCTTCGGGGAGGGGTCAGGGTTCGCCTTTATGCTTTATGCTTGAGTGGTGGCCTTGAGAGGTTGAGACAGTATGGCACCGTGCGGGGTCACCCTCTGGACATCAGCTGGCAGCAACAGCAATGCGAGATATAGAAACCCTATGGAGGCGGGTTGCAGATCTTGCCGGCGCATCTTCAAAGGAGAAGGAGGACAAGGAGGAGCCATGGACGAATAGAACGTCGGAGGTTGGCTTGTTTGCCTCGGCTGTGCGCTAAAACAGCGGGAGTAGCGGGGCTGAAGGCTGATCATCCGTCTCCGAGCTACCCCATCAGGCAGCTCATCAGCCATCAGCAGTACCAATGGCTCAGGACAAGCATCACTGGAGCGACAGTCGGGGGACGCCATCTCTGTGCCATCTCTTTGCCACAATCCACCTGACCATTTGAGCTGCCAACCTAGCTCATACTCGCATCCTGGCAATTGATTAGATCTGAGAGGCTCAACATCTGCCTCTTGCTTTGCCCCCCGCACATCATGAACTTCCTATCCAAGTATCCTACGGAGACTACTTCTCCTTCTGATAGGATGGCCCTGTCTCGGATGAGGAGGTCATGGTCTGAGGCCATCTATATCTGCCCTGACCCTCCCTGACATTCCTTCAACATTCCCCAAACGAAATGCGGAAGTCTTGTCACCTTACCTGCTGCTGCGCAATACAGTGACCCGGCAGCGGCCAACATGTATCTCCACAACGGCCTCGACTATGCCGCCAGGGCGAGTACACTAATCGGCCAGCTCGTCAATGACCACGACCCGAAGTATGGAGTTGGATCATTGACTTGTTCGGTTTATGATACAGCATGGGTTGCCATGGTCATCAAGAACGTCGACGGGCAAAGACGATGGCTTTTCCCTTCCGCTTTCGAGTACCTTCTCAATCAACAACAGCACGACGGAGGATGGCAAAGTTCTTTCTCCGACGCTGATGGCATCCTCAATACCTTGGCTGCTCTGCTGGCCTTTTGCAGACACATTAGCTACCCGCTCCAGCTGACGCTGCCCGAAGATCTGAGCCATAGAAAGGACCGAGCGATTTATTTTCTGGAGACCAAATTCACGAAGTGCGATGTCGAATCAACTATCACGGCCACCCTGCAGCCATTCTTCTCTAGGCTTCTACAACTGCTCGAGCTGGAGGGCATCCACTTCTCGTTTCTAGGGAAAGAGATACTGACACACGAGCGGGGTAGGAAGATGCCAAACCAAAATGTCGCTGCGCTATACAGCAATATCAGAACATCGGTCGCTCACAATCTGGAGAGCCGAGTCGGCGAGATTGACTTCAATCGCGTGGGTCAGCACAAGATCTGTGGCTCAATGATGGCCTCACCAGCTGCCACAGCAGCTTATTTAATGGGCTGCGCCAGCTGGGACGAAGAAGCTGAAGCTTATCTACACCACATAACGTCTATCGGTGGTAGTAAATCTGCCGGCGGAGTTCCTTCGAAATTTCCTACCACCGTCTTCGAGGTTACCCGTGTCATCTCAACATTACTGGAGAATGGATTCACCCCACAGGATCTAGGAGCTCGGGTGTTGGATAATGCTGCTGGATTCTTGCACGACTGCTTACAGCTGGAGTCCGGCGTCACTGGCTTTGCACCGTATGTCGAGTCAGACGCCGATAACACGGCGCAAGCAATCTCCGCACTTTGCCTACTTGGTCGGCACGTTTCTCCAGAAGGCCTAATCGTTCGATTTGAGACACGCGAAAACTTCAAGACGTACACCCAAGACAGGAACCCGAGCTTCAGAACGAATTGTCATGTCCTCCAGTCTTTCCTCGATTTGCTACCGGACAATAATCAGCAAACGTCCCAGATTGAAAAGTGCGTCAAGTTTATCTGCAACTCGTGGTGGACTACCAATGGTCAGATAGAAGATCAATCGGTGAGTGGGAAGGCCTCAGATGACTCACAGAAAGCTAATTATTGCCAACAGAACATATCGCCCAATTACCCAATCATGCTAATGGCAAAGGCATTCATGCGCCTGATCCGCCTTTGGGAGCATGGTTTGGTGCCCGTCCCAAACGATCCATCGATAAGGGACAAGGTTATCATCTCGCTTTTTCAGGCTCTTATCAGGACTCTTCAAAGCCAAAACGCAGATGGCTCTTGGGGAAGTGGCCAGCGCTGCGAAACCACCGCCTACGCAGTGATTACGTTGACTAAGCTTGCTTCGCTTTCCTCAGCGCCAAGGGTGAGAATGCAGAGCATGCTAGCTATCAAGAATGGCCGCGACTATCTCTCTAAAAATTACCTACCATTTTCTGAGCCTGAGCTTGTATGGACGGGGAAGACGACCTCTGGAGCCAGCACCCTTCACCAAGCATACATCTTGGCTGCCCTGCAAGCTCCAATTCCAAAGGAGCAATCAGGTCCCACCATTGAGAGCCATTTCGAGATCTCGCTGGCGAAGGTCACCATCCAGACAAAGTATTACGGCCGTCAAGCTTGGTTTGCGAACACACCTGAGTGGTTGATCCAGGCTTCTCTCATAGAAGGTCATCTCTTCCTACCCCAGATCAGGGACGTGCGATATGCTGTCTTTCCAGCCGACAGTTTAGCAGACGATCAGCACTTCGCTTACATACCGTTCATGTGGATTTCGGCAAACAGCGTCGACAAGAGACTTATTGGTGCCGAGTTTCTCTACCAGATGATGATTCTATCGGTGCTCAATCGCCAATTCGAAGAATATATGCTGAATATAGTGGGCGAAACTTTCGCTGGGTGCATGTTCGAGATCGAAGACATCATTCAGAGTATCTTCCAGGAGCTTGAAATGTACAGCAAAGACCAGTGTTTCTGCGGGGACCGGGACAACAATACCTCCAGATCATCGACAGCGACCACGATATCAGACGTTCGCTCGGTCCTATACCGTTTCATCTCACACATTCTCAATCACCCTTATGTGCTGATGGCCAGCACGCATGACCAAGCACAACTCATATGCGAATTACAGTCCTTCCTCCTCAGCCGCGTCAGCCAATTATCTAGCGGAGGCTACGCGGCACAGCCCACCAAAGCACCTATAGACCAGACAGCCCATCCGTATGTTTTTGCGTTCCTTACGTGCATTGTCGGCAATCAAAGTCTCGGCGGTGGTGTCGGACTCAGGAAAGATTTCTTGGAAACCCCTGAGCAACAATTCCTCGCGGCGGACTTGGTACGGCATATTTCAATAATGAGCTTCATGTCCAGCAATGCCGAAGAACAGCAGACCACCGCGCCACCAATGCAAGTCAAACCACGAAGTATGAGCTTTGGCAGTAGTCAACGGTCGTTCGACCGGTCTCTCTCCTCTGCATCGACAGCCTCATCATACTATGGCGAAGAAGGTTCTTCCCCAGTATCCCCAGTCTCCAGCGTCTCTTCTGCCTCAGCTACTTCCCCAACCGCTGGAAAGTTCATCGCGGGGTCATCCTCCCTACCTTTCCAATCTACTTCGGCTGCTTCCGAGCAATCGTCGCAACTGACTCGACTCCTGCGTCATGAGCGTAGATGCTCGAAAGTCTGCTTGGATAGCTTGCGAGCAGCTGGCATCGACCGCCCCACAGCCAACGTCTTAAAGCTCTTTGTCGACTTCACCGAGCTTTCCGAGCAGATCTATCGCGATCCAAACATCGGCAGCTGCTTCCAACCAACGACTGCCAACGAAGTCATAGAGCAAGCGTGCATCCTCAATCCGCCCCCTGTACCTTCAAAACCGGACTTCCAGAAAGGTTCTGTAGCTGCCGCTCGCGCGGCAATCATTATTCCACCCCTAACAACCAAGCCAAGATCTCGTCGTCAGAGTTCCGCCGAAGGTGCAGCCATGCCGCCTGAAATAATTCCGCCACTGCCCGCCAGAAGTACTTCACGAACGCCAAGCTTTGACAAAGCCGATGATCGCACGCTGACGCCGAGCCAAGATGAGAGTCCGGCCAGCGCGATTCCAATGGAACGAGACTGGAGCTGGAACAAGCCACTTGTGCCCAAAAGACGCACGTCACGGGCATCCGAGGAGGTAAGCCGCATCGAGCGAATAATGAGCGATATGGAAAGCATCAAGATCCAGCCTAAACAAAGACCTGAAAACCAGAGACGTGTCACCGGCGGGAGCGATACTGGTTGTGTACAGCAGAAACCCAAGATCGATGCCCAAAAGCGCCTGGCTGCTGCCGCCGACTTCGACGCTGAAGCCATCAAGCTTGCCAAGACGCGACTAGAGAGCCTGAGACATCAGAGCGCCCAGCCTCAACGACGGTCGGTCACCGATCTTCACGTCAAAACCAAAGAAGAGGCAGAGGCGAAGAGGAAGACCGCAATCGAGCTTCAAAGCAGAAACGCTGCAGAGAGCAACAAAGAAATTGTTAAACGTAGAGCGACAGGGCCTGCTGATGGTGAATGGATGAAAGCACCGCCGAGTGCTGAGGTGGTGGACAGTCGAGAAGTGCAGGCGCGAAAGTTGCATAGGGCGAGTAGGCTGGGGGGGCCGCGGTGGAAAGCGCCGTTCTAAGAGGTAGTGCACACTGTGAGGCTTGTTGCATGTAATGTAAGCAGAAACGGAGTTGGGGCCGTGGTCAGAGGCATACAAATACCCGGTATTGGGAGATGTGGAGTCGAGGCACGATGCGTCTTGTCCGCGCACGACACTGTTCATTCCTCGTGTGTACTCGTACGTGTCATCAGTTGCGCAACGTCTTTTCGAAGCTCCCACCAGCCGCTTCTGCAGACTCCCCGCCATCTTTCTCTGGCCTTCTCGTCGTCATCCCCGGTCCGATAAATTAAGGCCGCTCCTACGCGTAAACCCCCAGTTTGTTCCGCCTAAACCCCCAGAATTGTTCGGCGTAAACCCCCAGAATTGTTCGGCATACCCCCCGCCAAAAAACCCCCCAATCGCACTGGCAGCTGCGATATAATTCAAGCTGTTTTAGGGGCAGCACACCTCCGCAGTACATTTCATACTAAATTATATCTCCTGAAGTTCGCTCAGCTCAGCGCAACCCTCCCGGCAAAAAGTCCGCGCCCATGGGGGAGAACCGAAATCCAAAGACCAACCATAGTTGTCAACAATTTGGCAAAAGAGAACCCTTGAAGCATGGGTACATGGAGAGCCATTTGATCATGGACCTCATCTATTGTTGTTGTCGATGCCCATTGCGATTCTCCCCCCGAGCGCACCCCCGACTTCCCCCGGGCGCATTTCCCCGAGCGCATTTCCCCGGGCGCAATCCCGGGCGCAACCCCGGGCGCAACCCCGGGCGCAGCCCCCGGAGCCGTCGTAAATTTTTTACACGCTGAGACCGGAACCCGCCCCTGCTGCGACCAACCTCCATCCATCTCCCCATGCTCTCCTGGCCTGCTCTACCTGTCTGAAGCTGCACCTTCCAACTCGGTGCGGCGAGTCTCGGCTTCTTCTAGTGCAATCAAGGGAGTTAGTGGCGGGGGGTTTACGCGGAACAATTCTGGGGGTTTAGGCGTAGGAGCGGCCTTAATTAAATCTCAAACCTTGAATCGGATCCGCTCGACCGCCCCGAAAGAACCCCCATCCCTGGTGCCCTCCTTCGCCCCCTCCATCGCACCCCATACACGCAGTGCACGCCGGCCACGGGCCCATTTCGACATTCCGTCACGACCCACTTCCACAACCCAACCCATGACACGTTCCCCTCCCCCTTACCGATCCAAGCCACTCACGCCGAACGACGGATGGGTGCTCTGATCGCCGCTGTGCCGCGCGTTTGCGAAGGTTGCGGGGGTCCTGGAGGTCCGGTGGGTATGAGCCGTTGTGAGGTGGAGGATGGATGGGTTGGGGGGGATCTGTGTGCTGCGTGTTGGTGTGAGGGGGCCGGGACGGCGGCTTTTGGGTCAGGGTGGGTGGGGTTCCATGTCGGTATTCTCGTCGAGGTCGTTGAGGTTCTTTATATTTTACCATTGTAAGATATAATCGGCCCCGGCTTCCGTGGATTCTAACACCGGGACTCGCGGAGACGGCTCTTATCCGGACGATGGACGGGAATACATCTTCTGTTACATACACAACGGACACATGTCGTCCAGATCCTCATACGCAACCACATGGCACCGCACCAACTCGCTCCCCGTCACGACCTCCATGCCCGCATGCTCGTCGCACAACCACCCGCACCGCCCCTCGGCCTCCCGCTCCCCCTTCACCACGGGCCCCTGCCCGCCCTTCGGACCCAACCCCCGCCTCTGCCCATTAAACACCAGCGCGTCCGGGGGTATCCTGCCCCGCCGCCACGCGTCGTCCTCCGGCGCGCCGCCCCGCTCGTAGCACAGCCGGTCCTGCGTCCGCACGGGCTGCACCCCGCCCGTGTCCTCGGAGCCGTACCACGTCCGGCACAGGGGTCCCGCCCAGTCGATGCCGTTGTGTTTCGTGATGCCCTGCGCGCGGCGGGAGGCGAGGCAGGTGAATTCGTCGTCCGGGTTCGCGAGGCAGAGGTGGTCGAGGATGAAGGTTGCGTTTTGGTGGAGGTTGTAGTATTCGAATTGGAAGTAGTGCGCTTCGCTGTAGTGGCGGGGTTTGGGGGCGGCGGCGGCGCAGAAGCAGAAGGTGCTGGTGAGGTAGTCGCCGTCGGGGTGGGTGGTGGTGGTGCCGGAGGGGGTGGTGATGGTGCCGCCGGTGAAGCCGGCGATTTTGCCGTCTTCGACTTCGGCGGGGGTGAGGGTGTGGGTGAGGGGGGGGAGGGCGACGAGGAGGAGGAGTGCGGCGGTGGAGAGGATGGAGGGCATTTTTTTGGTTTGGGGGGGGGGATCTCAGGAGGGGTTTTCTGCGGTGTGAGGTTTGAGAGGAAAGGTGCGGATGGGAGGAAAGGACTCGCGTTTAAAAAGATTTCTTTGGTCCGGATTTTTCCTTCGCCTCTGGGTTTTTTTGAAATTTTTGCCATGTTTGTGGTAGAGTCGAGTGGATCTGATGAGCTTGGCGGTCCTGACACGAAAGGTGAGGGGGTTTGAGTCGGAAATCTGAGGGAATATGAGGCTGGAATGCCTACGGGGTCCGGTCGGCGAATCTCGAAAAATTTAAAAAGACACGGTGGTTTTTCCTCGTCGCGGCGATTTCTCCTCGGCCGGCTGTCGAGCTCCCTTTCCTTTCCACATGATCGAGGTTGTCGTGGATGTCCGAGATTGCGGTCTTCTTCTTCTTCTTCTTCTTCGCTTGGCTCTGAGGCCTAGGTACTTGTATAATTTAAGGGTATCGTCGTAGTCTCCATTTGCTGGCTGCGTCGCCTCTGGGCATGAGTCTGATAGTGGCTGTGCTCGTACTTGCAGGATGCGTGTCTGGAGACGTATTGTCGTTGGTGCAAAAACACATTTAGAAGGAGACATGTCTGGTACAGATGCGAGTGGCCTGAATAAGGATCGTAAGAATGTCGACTATCCGTCTTTTCAAGACAAGCTATTTAATGTACACAGGTTCTAGAAATGAAAACTTCCATCCCAAAGCCAGGTTCCAGAGAGATCTAGTGAATCGGATCAAGCAGATAATCCATCATCCAGTCGTTGTCTTGAAAGTTCAGCGCCAGAGCTTCGGAAGGGGACATCTCATCCGCATTCGGCGGATCGGAAATCGTGGAGACCAGCAGGTCCTCCGGTCGTAGCTTTGCCTCCCATTGAAGTCGAATAGATCCAAGTCTCTTTGCTGTACGGGAGAACACGTCTCCATCGCTGCTGTCGGTGTTGTCCAACCCAGCAAGGGTTGCTACTTGCTCCATATTGTTGATGACCTGATCCAAGATGAGGAGCAGATCTGCAGTCTTCCGAACACCGTCCTTGTCCCAAGCAGGGTCATCGAGAGTTGACAACCTGTACAGGGTGACCAGACAATGCACAAGCTGTGAGAATATGGAGAGCGGAAATCCAATGTAGGAGGCCGGTGGTATTGAAAAGAAGACCTCAAACCAGGATTTTATTGACTCGACGCATGCGTAAAGACATTTCAGTTGCTGGAAGTCTGAATAGTCGGTGAGGTTTGGTACTTGAATAAGTACAATTTCATTAATCGTTAACTCGGTACTGTAGATGTGTGCTAGGAGAACAATAAGTAGTCGGCGGCAGGTACCTCACTATTGCGTTGTGATTGAAGTGAAAGACTGTTCTTGACTTCTCGCAACTGCGAGTGAAGTGCTTGGAGATAGAAAGAGAGCGGCATCTTCACGTGCTCAGCACTTTCCATTGCTCCATCATTCCATGTGCCCAGGGCCAGAGCCGCTTTCTCAACAATCAGCTGCAGTCGTACTTGCTGCACCAAGATCTCATCGGCGGGACACTCTTTCCATTCATCCAATATTCGAAGACACTCATCCATGTGTGGTGACCAGCGTAGCGCGTCAATTTTTTGTAAGGATGATGAGACACTAGAAATCTTCTTGAGCCCATAGCCGAGAAGAGTGATGGAACGACAGACTTACATTGACGTGATGAGAAAGCAACCAAGCACAGCTCTTCCTTCCTCCAAGGTTCGAACTGTAGGTGATCTCGTGTGTTTGGGCGGGGGCTTATTAAGGCCAAGATCAAATACCAACGATGTGGCAAGCTGAGTAGAGACTGACAGAGAGCACTTGTTAAGCACCTGGTAATTGTTCCTGGGTGAATGTATTCAGTATCTGACAGTCCAATCTTGCGGTCGAGGAAAGCCATACCAACCAATATAAGCCAGAAGTCCTAAGAGTAGATCAATACTTTGCCCGGACTTAAGCAGCATTTCCTGCGCCAAAGCTTCTCGTATTTTGCTGCCAAGTACTTGCTGCTGTGATGTTGATTTTGAAGCTATTGTCATTATGCATAGCCACAAGAAGGGCCGTTCTTGACGGAGTTGCTGAGCAGTGATAGTCGATGGTACGTAAACAAACGGAAAGAAGTTTGACTTGTGGCAACGAAAAGCTGTGAGATATATCTCCGCCTCCGCCTCCACTGGAGGAGGCTCGACCGTATTATGAGGTACGGATTCTGTTGAGTTGCTGGAAGTGCCCTCAGTGTCGGTTGTTCCTGGTGTCAGGGCAGTCTCATCATTTGTCTCAATGTTGCTGTGATGCGTAGGATTGTGTATCGCAGCGATGGCATCGGATGGTGCCCCGGTCTTGAGCAGCGACTCTAAACCATCAAGTCTCTCCTCGAGCCGTGCTGATTTGGAGGTGGATGGTGACCCGGCCTTGAGCAGCGACTGTAAACCATCAAGTCTCTCCTCGAGCCGTGCTCTTTGGGACAAAGGGCGTCGGTCTCTCACCGCGGGACGGCATTCCATTTTCAAGCGATGGCATCTGACAGAATCAATCATCCGGTATGCTCGTACAACAACGTGCGCTGGACTGTCACTGACCTGTCACAACGACCGTCCATGCTCCGAATGATACATTTGTTCTTGGACTGCCAACATTCCATACATGCGTGACCATATGGGGCTGTCTTAAGGGGAGATGGCTTTGTACGCCAGTCCATGTCGTCATCTACCGTTTTCAGAGGCTGTTGCAATCAAATGCAATCCGAAACGAGGATAGTAACTGAAAGTGAAGCCTACAAACTGTTGACGCAGTTCTCTGAGAATGTTCTCATTTGCCTTTTTCTCTCAGATAGGCTGATGTTTGCATGAGGAGTCGGGCAGTTGATGACTTGAAGGAGGCTGATTCTGTTGCGATTCCGGTTTCTGTGGACGAGAGAAGTAGAAGGTAGCACGGCGGTAGATGGGCGTGGTAGGTAAGTGGAATCGTTACGTAATGTAAGTAAGATTCATCGGAGGAAAGAATTACGAGCATCTGATTGGTTTAACTTATCCGGTAAGCGCTTGCAATCAATGTGACTGTTTCATTGTTCCAAAGCATGCCTCGTCGATAATGTGCAACTCAGGATACGCTGCTTAAGTTGTTATGAATGATGCTCTAGCTAAGAAAGGGTGCTTGGGCTGTCATCGTCAATGATGCTCCACCTATGATGTAGGGCGCCACATTTGTTTGGTACAAAGCATACGCCATAGGTGACATGGCATCCTACCACTCTCTAGCAGCGGATGATCGCCTGAAAAAGGTAGCTTCACAGCTTTTTTGAAGGGGTCCCGATAGGTATACACCCCATTTAACTACATGTACACCCCCCCTCTAATCCGGCCGGTCACCTTTGGAGCCTTTTGAAGTTCCCTCCCTAGGCTTTCGAAACCTCCTTCTTCTTTCGAATATCCTTCCAGCCCATTCCCCGTTTACCACAGCTCGACTGGGGCCTAGTGAGACTGAGTGCGAGACGGGACAGAAAAAGCCGAGATTACCAACACAGCGGAGTTATATTCATATGGCATGTCCACCCATTTCTTGCTCCTCGTGGATATCTTCTCTTGTTGCATCGCATCGGAGGGTCTTCTCGGTCCCACCCACCCGCGCCTTGTTTTCAGTGTTTTTGTTTTTGTTCGATATCGAAAAGGGGTTCCGGTACCAGAATTTTTGTATCTAGCTGCTACATAGACGACTCCAGGTCTTCTGCCTCTAGCAGGGGGGGTTTTCCTAGGGTTGAGCTGCATAGTGGACTGCTGTCTACGTGCTTCTTGGCCTTAGGAACCAGCCAAACATCGTTGTTCAGAAACTAGTCACATGATTGCGTGTAGCGTGTGATTTGAACGAAGCAGCACTAGGCAAAGATGAAGCAGCAAACTCCCGCACTTGCAGTCAGATAGAACACCCTGTCCACGCTCTTGGTATAAGCCACCAAAACGTTGGCGAGGTCTGGTCCCGAGATGGTATGCCGGATTCTGGTCGCACCAGCGGCGATCACGGCCCTGGGATCAACAGAAGGCGCATATTCTGGGATCAAAGACCTCAGACTGTTGTTCAAGATCGTGTCGGATAATGTGAGAAACAAGGCTCCGCCGAAGGTTTGACTGAAGATAGATCGGCAAATAATATAATGCAGTGAACATCTGACTCACTAGAAAACCATATACCAAGCGACTCGACCACACGGTCCTCGTGCGGAGTAGTGGTAAATGGATTAAAGCCGGCATCGCCCTTATGGTAGTCCCACGCCAGAAAAACAAGAAACGTAACGCCTGCACCGCAAAAGAGACCTGCAAATGTCGTAGGTCTGATCTGAGTAGGTCAAGATCGTCTCCCTAGTGATCTTTAAAATGTATCGCATGAAGATCTTAGTAGACCCGAGTGGATCATCCTCTTTGGCATCACCAGATGTGCCAGTAACAAAGGCCGCTTCGTCCGCTTGCTGATTGCGCTCTCTTGTCAGTCAATCAGCTCTCGTGTAGGCTTCAGGTCGTAACAGGGCCATCAAACAAAAGATTTTGTCGTTCCTTGTCAGCAAAACGGTCTTAGAGTTCGTCTTTCAGCTTCTCGCAGCTAGCAAAGCGGGCATTGATACGAGAGTCTAGTGCCGCGTGTAGCTCTCGGTCATTTTGTTCTGCTATCCGCCTTTGTCGGTCGAGCAGCTAGTCTGTCCTTTCCGACTGCTCCTTGGCCGACCTGTCCAGCATGTCCTTCAGAGTTTCAAACGTAACGAGATTAGATACAAGGCATTTTCGGAACAAGTCATTGCCGTAGCAATCGGTTTGGGTTGCTCAAGGCTCCAGACATTGGTCTCATGAGAGAGAACCTGAATGTTTGAAGCATAGCTGATACGAACATCGAACGTCTGTTGCACATTACTAAGTCTTAACCGACAAGAGACGCGATTGCTGTGCATTTTGAGAAGCGCAGAGTGATAAGCCGGAGATCGGACGAGGCTTGAACTTTATTACGCTGTAAACAGTAGTATTGTAAAGAGGGTACAGTTCCTGGGCCAAGGGTTGTCTGAACCGCTGGTCTACCAATCTCTCATGAATGTCCTAGGAACAGATATCTGCGAATATCGTGCAAGGGAGTCTTGCTGCTTGTTTCGGGCCGCGATGTTGATTACTAATAAACGGTCGCAAGCTCCGGGTCTTTTTTGAATCGCGCAGACCGAGCAAAGTGAGTTCTCAGAGCCTAGAGTATCTAACGAGTATAAAGGGCGGCTTCTAGGTTTCAAAGATGATTCGCTACTGCTTGATTCCGATGGTTTTA
This sequence comes from Platismatia glauca, assembly GCA_963556305.1. Classification (NCBI taxonomy): domain Eukaryota; kingdom Fungi; phylum Ascomycota; class Lecanoromycetes; order Lecanorales; family Parmeliaceae; genus Platismatia; species Platismatia glauca. The sequence goes on from OY745778.1 coordinate 868,821, forward strand.
AATTCGAAGCTGCCAAGCAAATCGAACAAGGGCAAAACCCAAGTCAAGCTCATCAGAATTGATGAGACCGGCAAAGAATACAATTAATCTCCGTACCAAGAAAGCTAGAAGAGCTTGTCAGACCTGTTGCTTGAGTTACCAGCCTCATCTAGTAAGTCTTGGGCCAAACGCAGTGTCAACCAACCTCCTGACCATTCTCTTATCTGGAGAGCTTCCATTCTGAGCTATCAAAAGTTAATATCTCAACTAGGTCAATGATATGCCTGACCAACAAGCTTCAGAAGACGGTGAGAGTGAAGATATTAATAGCCACCGACAGAAGAGTAACCCCGTGGGTCAGGAAGTGAGTTGGTGCAAACAACCTTGGCAAACCTGCTGCTAGTGCCGACTAGCTTCCAAAGTCCAAAGCCCAAATGGAACGTGCTACCGAAGAAAAGACTACCCAGAAAGTCTTTGAGAGTCCTAGATGGGTTCGGCAGGGTTCCAAAGAGAGATTTGCTGCCGATGAAAACCCTCTTGAACCACCCATCGTTTCTCGAAATGGAGGTTCATGTTGGGCATTCCTGAAGCTGATTTGAAGCTTTGCAAGTCAGGTGTCGGGTTGTTTGCTGACGAATGGGTAAAAGCTCTGGACGAGTGAAGATATCAACATCAAAGTACTCTAGCAATCTTTTGGGATTCCAGCTATAGCCCAGTGGTTCACAAGAGGGCCTTGAATTACACGCAGGAATTGGCCTTGGCTGGCTAAACGAATAAAAAGATGGACTGGCCAACCACCTTCTAGCGGCGCTTGTTAACGCCCAAGAGGCTGAAATCCAGGAAGGTGCAGGGCATATTGTTGTTGAATCCAAGTGGAAACAATACAAGTGAAGGCAAACAAAGCATATGGCTTATTGCGGAAGGACCTACTGAGATTTTGGACACATATAAGCTCCTAGCAACCCTCAACAATTGTCAGAACACTCTCGCGGTCCCGTACTGCGACACAATCAGGGCACGCGGGAACTTGCTCTGTCAAAAGGTGTGAAGCTAGATCCACAATTGACAGAAATGCTCCGCCTTCGACAAAGAGCTTCGAACCTTTCGTTACTCACTTGAGATGTCCGCCTCTCTAGGCGATGGGAGGAATACCATGTTAGCGACGCAGGCCACTTTAGAGCTAGAGGCATATGGTAAAGGCAAGGGCGAGAAGACCAAGCGAGCCATGCAGGACGTAACGACCGGCAAAGATAAGGGCAAGGAGGGCGACCTAGTCGTAGGGAACTCCGCCATCAGCAAAACGAAAGGCATAGACGAACGAAATATCAAGCTGCCTATAGACGACACGGCAACTAGCAAGGGCAAGGGCGAAGAACGTGATATGCTCGTGGAGAACTCGACTATCAGCAAAGGAAAGCGCAAAGACAATGAGTTGCCCTTGAAAGACACGACGGCCGGCCAGGGAAAGGCCAAGGAGAACGGTGTACTCATAAAAGACCCAGGCGTCGGCAGAGGCAAAGGCAAGGAGAGCGAGCTGCTCATGGAGGGTCCCGTCACGGAAAAAAGCAAAGGCAAAGAGAATGGCCTTCCCCTGGCCGACAACACGGGCAGCAAAGACCAAAACAAAGTGTGTGATCCCCAAGAAGCCGCATATTACCGTTTCCTCTCGGAAGCCAAAGCTCTCTTCTTCGACCCTCGATCCGGCGGGTTTCATAAGGGCATGTCTCTCAACCTCAATCTCGCGTCCACGTTCACGGCATCTAGCGCTCCTCCCCCTGAGCAAAACGTCCCACGCGACCTGCTTCTATCGCCATTGACTCGAACAGAGGAGGCTGCACTAATAGCGTATAAAAAGACATTCGATATTATGGAAGGATGGATTCGTCCTCAATTGGCTACACCCTGCCAAGTCGATCTTCTTTGTAGACTGCTTGCATTCCCCACCTTCTTCTTCGCACTTTTTCCGTTCATCGCGGAACTGAGATGGAACCGGTAAGTGGAATGCACTTGACTTGAGATCGTGGGAGTGATATGGCTTACAAAGACTTTGCTGGCAGTGCGATCGTCGAGCATCCTTACAATCGTATGATCAGCAGTGTCTTGCAACGCACCGCGCATCTACGTCCTACGAATGGGATCCACCATCCTTCAGGCGTCTCTGTCGCTCCTCTCCCGATCCCTCAATATCAGCCTCTTCCACCAGGTCCCGCTCCAGCCAGCCCCGCGGTCACTACACCCACGAAGAAGCAGGGTACGAAGGAGCGTACGCGTATCACCAAGCTGACACAAGCCCGCATGAGAATAAAGCTACCGTTCGGGAAGCAGGCGAAAGCTTTGGAAAGGGAGGAGGCAACTCTCGTGGCAAAGATACGAGCTGGGGTGGACTTAGATGGCAAGAAAGTGTTTACTGAACTCATGGAACTTGGCCACAGCGTGCGATATATGAAGGAGAAGGACAGATTGGAGAAGGTTGGAGGCCCAGCGGTGGAGATGCTAGCCGCGAGGCAGAAGAGGATGGCTGAGAAGGATGGAGCGCCCCACTGGCTACTTCCCTGAATGAATGCTTGCCCATCCATGTCGGCATTCAGAGGTTTCAGCAAAAGATTGCAGCTCAGAGAGTGAGAGTGAGGAGACTGCAAGCAGCCTGGATATCCCACGTGACCCTGCCCATTATCGTTTTGTGGATAGCATTCAGTCACCCAATGCAGAGGTTTTTACTCATGTCTTGCATCAATGGTACTGAGAGAGTCAAGTCCAGTCTACCTGCACCCTTCTACCTGCCTGCTCCCAGGCAACCTCCATCTCGGGCGCGGTGCGGGGCGGAGAAGATTGTCGAGATTGTGAAGGAATGCCAAGAGATAGTCATTCGAGCTAGTACTTATAGAGTATAGCTCAATCAGTGTGATCGGGCCTCATGACGTCGGCAGGTGACAATGTTTGGAAGTCATACCACCAATTATAATAGCATCAGTCCAGCTGTAAGCAGGACCCTTCTTTACACTTTCACTGCTTCCGTCCACTTCTTCGTCTGAATACTCTACCAACACCAACAACATCCCATTCCTGCATCAAGAGTATTTTATCATCCAACTCCGCCATACAGTCACTAGCTCGCTGAATATAATATCTGTCAACTCTCGCTCCTATCGCACCACCTCGCAGCGTACAACACTGCTTTGGACGACGACTTTTGCTCAGCTGCTTCCTGCTCACCCACCTCAAACATGGCCCACGTCTCTCCAGCCATGCATATCTCTTCACCAACCCAGCGGCCAAAAGGTACACTCCAGCTCACTCTCTCTTACCAAAGTACAGCTATTAAAACAATATTGCTAGGCATTCTCAAAAACTCCTTCCGCAATTCTCCCCCCACACGGCCCTCTCTGCCCAACGCACACTCTTCGGAGCAAGCCGTGAGAACCTCCCCTCTCGCCAACACCGTCACCGCCCAAGCCTTGTCAAACACTCCAGAACAGGACCTCACTCTCCAAAACACATTGCAGAATGCAGGCCACCGTCGCAACTCCAGCATGGATCCCCGTGCAAATGTCTCCCGTCGCCTGTCCAGCAACGCCGGCCTCCCAAGCAGTGAGAACGCCGACGAGAACATGCGGTTGCGTTGGGATGAGGCAAATCTGTACCTTACCGAGCAGGAGAAGAGCTCGACGATGAAGATCGACGAGCCAAAAACCCCGTATGCGAAACGATATGAGCCTGAAGAAGATGAAGACGAAATGCGGACGTTGGATGCGCAGGACTTAAAAGTGGACGAGTTGGACAAGGTCAGAGAGGGACGGAGAGCATTGAGGACGAAGGAGGCCGAAATCCCCGGCTTGGATATTGGAGAGCCGGAGGAAGACGTCTCCTTGACGGGCAGGGACGAGGATGACAGGATTGAACGGATTCGCAGTGCAAGTGGGAGTGCTGAGAGAAGCGGTAGTGGAAGTCTTGGACGGAGTGGGAGTCTTAAAGGCGAGAAGAGTGTAGTCGTTGATAGCGAGGCCCCTGATGGGAAGGGCCATGATGGGATCGTAAGGCACAAGGATTTCGAGGAGATGAGGAAGAAACATTACGAAATGAAGGACGTGAAAGGGCTGCTCGGGTGAGTTACCTTTGTTCCATCACCGACGGGTCAGGCTGACAGGCATGCCAGGCATTCCGCGGAAGAGCTCGAGGCAATGGACGAGGATGAGGATGTCCCGCCTCCCATGCCAAAGCTCAACCAGACGCCCGTGAACGGGGCATAACAGAGGGTACTTTCGATGACCGTTACGACCGGCGTTTTGGCAAGCGCAGCGAGGATGCTATCGTAGCGAACCATCAGCCGTTCACACTAGCTCATCAACTTTTATACTCCACGTCGCACACTCGGCGCGTGCCCTTTCCCCACTTACCACCCCCAATACTTACACTCCAACCCTCAAAACAGCCGCTGCCCACCCCATCAATCTCCACCAGCCCAGTCCCACACTTACCTTGAGAATACAGCTACAACCCTCAAAACAGCCGCTGCCCACCCCATCAATCTCCACCAGCCCAGTCCCACACTTACCTTGAGAATACAGCTAACGCGATCGCGCCATCAAGCACGCCAACACCACCAAAGTCCCGGCAACGCACAGTGAAAAGAATTCCAGGTGTACGTGCCGCCCATCGTGAAAGCACCCCGTCACCCATACCCCACGACCCAACCACATCCAACATTCCAGCCACCGCCGTCACCAGACGATGGATACACGCCCCCACCCCCCGCCATCACCCACCCACCCACCCACATCCCCCCTCAAGAACCCCTCCCCCCTCCATCGCGCCATCCAGCATCTCCTTACCCCCACCAGCCCCCTCCCCCCCTCCCACCGCACCCACCACCCCGACCCCATCTCCCCCGCGACCACAATCCCATTCATCGGCCCAATTTCCCGTCACGACGCCGCAAACCGAGTCGCGGTTCGCCCTTTTTGCAAACGCGATCGTCGATCGTGTCGCCCGCGTCTGTGGAGGAAGATGGAGGGGGCCAGGGGGGGTGTGGGTGGGTGGATGTGTGGTTGCTGAGATGGTTGCAATCGGTTGTATGGAAAGGACGACGTGGGTTCGGCGGAGGTGCGTTGGCTGGGTTGTATTTGTTTGAAAGCTTGATGTAAGTCCATGGTTCTATGTTTATCGGCTATTTCGCAGAGCTGGATGGCGTCTGCCGTGGATAGTGCGAGCGGCTTGTCTGGCAGAAGGGGATCCGAACCGTCACCGAGCTTTTCAATCTTGAGAACAGGAGCTGCTTCGCGCCTTGGGCGTTTTTGTGAATATACGGTCATCAGCACTCGCTCGCGCTTCTACGACCTTGCTGGCCAACCACGCTTTCAAACCGACAAGCATCCACATCCTCACAAACCGGCACTCGATGCCCTCATCCCCACAATTCGTCTCCACCGCCTCTCCAGACGACGCAAACGAGACACGCCCCACGCCCCCGCCGACCCGCCCACACCCGCCGCGCAACCCTCACTCACCGAACCTCCCACGTCCCAGAACTGACATTCCCCACCAGCAAACCCGTCGCATTCCGCACCCGCGAGCCTCCATCCCCCGACACCGCCGCGTCCCCCGCGCCCGCGCCCGCGGTCCTCGCCTCCCCCCACCACGTCCAGTACGGCAGCTCCAGCGCCTCCTGCTTCCGACCGCAGATATCCGCCACGAAGCGCTCCCGCCGCCGCAGTTCCCTCGCGGGGACCGAGTCCGGGTCCGCCTCGCTGAGCTCCAGGGCCCGCAGCTCCAGGGCGCCGGCGAAGAGCTCGCCGGAGAGCGCGTAGTTGGCGCCGGGCTCGAAGCGGTTCGTCGCGCGGCCGGCGTTCCAGATCATGGCGGTGAGGAAGGTGGCGCTTTGTGCTGGGGGGGGCGTCAGCTGGGGAACGCGGGGGGTGGCGCCCTGTTCTCAGAGGGGATGGTGCGGCGGAAGGGATGGCTCTCACGGATATAGAGGTCCCGTGGCCCACCGGGGACCCGCGGCGGGCCCCCGGGAAAATCCACGTCCTCCCGTAGAAGCCAATTGATAGTGTTGTTGATCGCGTTGTACACCACACCTCCACCATCCCCCCCTTGAACGCACTGCTCGATCACCAAGCCCAACATATCCCTGATCATATCCGGCGCTATGTTGATCACGAAATCGTTCTCCTCGACCCATTTCCCCGAGGCGTGGAGCTTGAGCTGACAAGTGCCTCCCCGCGCGTTCAGCGTAAGCAAGGCACGAGCACGGTCCCGCAAACAACAGCGACACGAATCGAGAGATGGGATACACACCGTGCGTCTCGATAAATAAAAGACCCCGGGGCTCGTTGCTATCGCGCCTGATTGGTCGGTATCGGACCAGGTCGTGGCCGGCGGGCAGATTGCTCCATGCCGTCTGGCAGTCGCTGCGTTCGGGGCGGAGGGGTTTCGCGAACCAGGGGTCGCAGTCGAAGACGTCGGGCCAGACGGGCTGCGGGAATGCGGACGGTGGGGCCGGGAGGGTGAGGGGCATCTTCTTTGGTTGTTTGGCTTTCGTGGTCGGAGGTGAGTTTGTGGGCGGACGATCGGGAGGGGTAGAAGACGCTCGGGGGACGATGGGTTGTTGTGTGGGAGGTCAAGGCGGCTACGGATGGTCTAAGCGTTTGCTGTCGTCAACATGACGAGGGGAGAGCTGCGCATGTCGAACGTAAGCGCACGTTATGCGAAGTTTTGAGGTCGCATCTTCCGGAGGATATGGCTCTTCTCCAATTTACTGTTGTCCGTGACGGCATAGCGATGATTAATAGATTATGAGGTCGGGTGATATATTACCGAAAGAAAGAAATAACCTATCGTACCCCGTTCAGACTCCTCACGCTCTTCTCCCCCTTCGAACTCCTCTTGCTCCTCGTAGCAGGCAGCTCGTACACGTCCCAATCCCCACCCAATTCCCTCAACACAGTCACCTCCACCGCCTCCTTCACATCCGCTGGATGTGGAACCGCCGTCACGGGCTCTATTTCTTTGACGCTCTTTTTCAGCGCCCCAAGGGTTCCACGGCGAGTGACGGGACGGGACTCCCCATCTGCAATCACGGGGAAGAGATCCGTGCTTTGGACCGAGTGGAAGAAGCGAGCTTTCACGCGTCGATGCCGGTGGTATATGACGCTAGCATAGATGAGGGCGCCGAGGGACGTAACGCTGTAGACTGATTTCAGCTAACTCTCGTAACAGAGGTTCAAGGGTCTCAATTTGCAACTGTTCAAGAGGCTTTAAATGCACATGTGTAAGAGCTAGCAACTCACAATAACACCGTAGTCTCCACAAACTCCCCCTCTCGAAAAATTGCCGTATTCAGGACAAAAAGCGCCAACCACGTTGTCGTCTTGGTGACTTGCAGGATCAAATATGTCAGAGGATGGAGCATGGTGGCGGCAAACAGTATGATTTCGGTAACGGAGAGAACGATGCAGATGGCGCTGATGAGGACAACGACAATGTCGGGACTAGTTGGCAATTAGATGAGCGGAATTGGGAGTGAAAGAAGAAGCGGAGATTGCGTACGTTTGGTATACGGGATAGGCACGTAACCAGACGAAGAGCGATATTAGGGCAAGCATGAAGGTGAGTTGGAAGGCCCAAAATGGAACGAGGACTCTTTTGAGCCATGGGCTCTTGCTGTGGAACTTGTAGAACATGCTATGAGTTGTATCGGCGTCTCTTGCAATTGCTTCGTCCCAATCTTGGTAGAAGAGTACCAGATACTAAAGAGCCGAATGAATAAACAATTAGGAAAAATCACAGCTCAAGTCTCATGGCCGCATGTTCTTGAACTCAGAATCAATTGGAGCAGGACCAAAGGACGATGTTCAGGTCAGGTGAAGAGAAGAAGGTAAGAAGAGGAGGTCCGACAAATGTTTCATTTCGCAAAATCTGCTGCACCTCACCCACATTTTCTCGTCACACATCTGCCATGCCGGAACAATTCAAACACGCAATTGCCCTTTTGAAGCCGTGTCGACACGTGGTTACTGGCCCGCGTCGCCTGAGATTGGACGCATTTAGAATTGAATGCCCCGAGTGTTTGGAGTGATTCTGCCGCGGAATAAGCGCACAGTCCCTGAAACAGGCCAACCAGGTAGTCTCAAAGCGATAGCCGTCATTGTGTCTCAGTCCAGACCACTTTGACATGGAATCATGTCTGGGACGAGAACTCTTGAGTGATTTCTGTACTGCGTTGCCGTCCTGCATTAGATGAAGAGCTTTAGGAGCTTAGGTGAACCAGCCTGTGAGCGGAGGAAAGAGATGGCCGCTTGGCGGGCGGGAAGAATGATTATCCTTATCACGTGACTGGCAATAGTGTAAAAAAGAGTAACTTATAGGGGCAATTTACCAACTCATACCCCAAACAGTGGTTTCCTTACCAAATCATACCCCCTCACCCAAATTTGGGGTGTGAATTGGTAAGATGCCATCTGCCTGGGGTATGATTTGGTAAGTCGTCATTTCGAGAGGCTACCGGGTATGAAGTAGTAACTTGTGAGATTCCGGTACCAGACCGCTCGAGCTTGGAATCCCCGCTTGACCTTGGAATCCCCACTCGACCTTGAAGTTCTTTGCTTTGGAATCCTCGCTTGACCTTGGAATTGCCCGCTCGACCTTGGAATCCCTGCTCTGTTGGGTTTTGAGCGAGAGCACGCTAGTGGTCTATATAGACAGATCGCTCGAGGGATCTCAATAATGACAACAACTCTTACCACCACAATATTATCACTATTTATTGATTCTTCTATGCGGTTCTTTTATCCATTGCGTTTCCTTATCCATTGGGTTTCCTTGCCCACCATCGAGCGGTCGCAGACTTACCACCGACCAGCGGACCCTCGGATCCGCAACAAGTACCGCACCGACTTATATTCCACGGACTTTAGGCAGCTTTATAAATATATAGCAGTTCCAGCTGCACGTCCTCTTGGGAGATAAAGTTGCTGCAGACCTTAGCAAAGTCTCTAAAGTGATGCCAGTCGCGCATCGAACGAGGGCCCAGACATTAAAGAGGAGCGCGTATTCGACCCCTACCCCAGCTGCGAGCGTCAAGGATTTGTCTCTCTTGGACCCATTGACAAGAATGTCCATTGAGGGCGGCATGGATTTCACATTATGGACCCAAATTCCATGATCCTGATAAGAGTTGCAAGTACGTTGTTCGATCACTACCTTCCCTCGGCTCTAGGCTAATTTAATGCAGAACTTCCTCCTGTCTCTGAACAAGGACGAAATCTTCGTGACCTTCCCACATTTCAGCGAGGCTCATGGCAAGAACAAGAACATAAGTAAGTACCTTAAGTAAATAAAAAGGCCGCTCCTACGCGTAAACCCCCAGTTTGTTCGGCGTAAACCCCCAGAATTGTTTGGCGTACCCCCCGCCAAAAAAACCCCTAGATCGCACTGGCAGCTGCGATGTAATTCAAGCTGTTTCGGGGCAGCACACCTCCGCAGTACATTTCCTACTAAATCATATCTCCTGAAGTCCGCTCAGCTCAGCGCAACCCTCCCGGCAAAATGTCCGCGCCCATGGAGGAGAACAGAAATCCAAAGACCAACCATAGTTATCAAAAATTTGGCAAAAGAGAACCCTTGGAGCATGGGTATATAGAGAGCCATTATTTGATCATGGACCTCATCTATTGTTGTTGTTGATGCGCATTGCGATTCTCCCCCCGAGCGCACCCCCGACTTCCCCCCCGGGCGCATTTCCCGGGCGCATTTCCCCGGGCGCAACCCCGGGCGCAGCCCCCGGAGCCGTCGTAAGATTTTTACAAGCTGAGAACGGAACCCGCCCCTGCTGCAACCAACCTCCATCTATCTCCCTATTCTCTCCTGGCCTACTCTACCTGTCTAAAGCTGTACCTTCCAACTCAGTGCGGGGAGTTTCAGCTTCTTCCAGTGCAATCAAGGGAATTTTTGGCGGGGGTTTACACCAAACAAACTGGGGGTTTACGCGTAGGAGCGGCCTAAAATATAATAAGATCTCTTCCTTTCGTAAAGTGCCGAAGTGGCTTTCTTCCGCATGCTCGTTTCCTTCTGACGTTGGTTTGCAAGCTCGCATATAGTCAGGTGGAGACGTTGGTAGCTTGGGTCCAAGTCAGAGTCTGCAGTATTATGAATGACTAAGTTATCGGTTCCCGACTGTTGCAGCATTGGACCCTTTTTGGATCCTTCTGAGATTCCCTCAGCGGTCTTGAAACCGTCCACAATGTGCTCCCAAAGACTTTGGGCCACTCTTATCTCTTCGTCAGCCGGTGAGATCTGTCGCTTTGATCGTGGCTCTAGACCAAATCCCATCGCTGCTCCCCAGCGAGACATTCGGACTTTTGCGGCATCGAGTTCGAGCAAGCACTTTCCATAGTCTTGTCCGAATTGGCGGCTTGGTCGAATCTATTCAAAGCAATCGACACATGCGGTGAAGGTTCCTGCAAGACCTGCAACACCAATCGCAAACCCTGCGGGATTCATCGTGGCATAGCTGGACGGACCAGGCAGGTCTTTCAGATTCCAAACGGATACAGTCTTCTGTGCCGAAGCGGGGGTGTTCTGCGAGGTTGGCGGTGTTTTGCAGAAGCCGGAAAGTGGCTGGGAGCGAGGATCGAAGTTCATACTGCCGATATGGTCAACAGTGTCTCCTTTACAAATTTGTCCCGCAGTCTGTTCGCGAAGCGCCAGTCGGCCGATCAGAACGCGCATTCAGCGAAGGCTGGACGTTCTGCATACACGAGCTTACTCTCGTTGAGTATTTCGCGACTAGCCAATCACATGTCACGCTGAGATATAAATGGCTTGTCCGCAAACATGAGCTCAGTGAGCAGGTATTGGAGCCGACTCCCCTCTTTGTATCATCTCTCAATCCAGCAGATCACCAAATGATTTCGCCAAACCACTCAGTATCAGAGGACTGCCTTTCCGCTATCGCTTGCTCACAATGTTTACTCTACGCGGCACCTTGTTGTTCCATAATGTTTTCATAATGATGGAGGATGTGGACTCGGCCTCTGAAACAAAAGGGAAATTTCTTGATCGATTGTCCCATGTACTTAGTATTGACCCTGCTCCTAGCGCCACAAGTAAGTCTTACGGGCGACTGTTTTGGGGGTACAGGATATAGGAGGGTGCTTATCATTTTGGGGGAAGGTCTATTTTTGAGACGGAGTTGATAGGGATTGAGGGGGTGGTGAAAGGTGAGTTGTAAGAGTTAGGTTCACAGGGCCACAAATATATTGGACATGGCACTGGAGGGCGGGTGTGTTTTGACCGCGCCGTCGTTCACGCAGATGTGGAGACAGGTGTAGACGAAGTATCTGAGCTGCCGGGTTTTGGATCGCTTGTTCACCTTCCTTACGCCTTGAAGATGGGGAAAAGCCATCACTGTCGTATTCTTGACCATATCTATACATTGATGAAATCAGATTGCCGACTCTACCACCTGCATGGTACTGATGGTACATAGTATGCCTCGCCGCCAAAAATGCCACGACCATAGATACCGAAAATGCCTGGTGCAAATAGCTGCTACTTCCATCAGACGACGACCTTGTGATGAGGCTTGACTCGAATTTTGAGGGCATTGCTCCGCGCGATGATGGAGTGATGGGTATCACTCTGCTAAGATTCGCGTAGATGCCACTTAGGAGACGTCTTCTTGACGCCATCTCATAGTCCAGGAAAATCGGACCACCTCGATCATCTTGTTGGCACAGTATCGTTCACCCATGGCCCATTAGCATCAGCGTCCTGAATGATGTCGCCGTTTTCCGCTTGGTAGAAGATGTTCAACTCCCAGGGATCGGCGCCGGGCTCTGCTTGCCACCATGCTACGAGTGCGCTCCCCTGCAGAGGCAATGGCGAGTTTGTCACAGCGTGAGCTTCTGATGGAGACGAGAGGTTGCCGTCTGACTCCAGCCCCGTACACACAATTTGTGTCGATGCCTCCAGAACCTCTTGGAAACATAAGTAATTAATGACATCAACCGTAGAGGCCAAAGCTGTATCCAATTTAACAGAGTAAGAGGTCTGTGGGCCATCTGTTGACGTAGTGAGCACGACCTAAGAGCGAGACTGCTGCAACTCACCATTCACCCAATTGCCATACGACGTATTCGTAGTGGCATTGTGAGTAACGTTGAAGTCGTTAGACCAGATTTGAAACTCGTGATTCTGATCGAATAGATAGAGATTTGCAAGCCCTGAACTATCAGACCAAGCGGACGCTATCCCAGCGTTGCCATTAGTGCCACGAAAGACGGACTGCGAGATGTATTGTGACGGATTATGGGTACTACTTGGGAACAAAGCAAGCTCATGGACCAGATTGTCGGGCGCTCCATAGTATAACCGGACTCCCGTACTGTTTCCGTCTAGGCCAAGCCAGTGGTCACTATACAACGCTATAAGGGCTGTAGATGAGACTGAAGTTGTAAAGTTGCTATCGCCAAGAGAACCGAGATGCCACGTTGTGCAGTTGTCGCTACTGTACACCTCTTGCAATATATTATTAATGTCAACGTAGTATAGGTGAGACTAATACTTCGTTAGTGGTGGATTGAATACGGTCAGTAAAGTCGGTCTTACATTCAACTCTCCAGTGGTAGTCGGATAGGTGAGACTCGTCATGGGAGTCGCACTTCTTGCATTCGAGGCAACAACGGGGAAGCCATCGATGAATGGCGAGAGCTCGATGCTGTTTAGCCGATGGATCTGAAGATTATGGCCTTGATAGAAAAGACTGATATCTGGTACCCCACTCTGGTCCAGAGCTATGACTGCTAGGTCAGTTCCATTGAGAGCTCCGGAGGTGGAGTGTCTGTTTGGGGCTATAGTAGTAGAATTTGGGGCGTTCGGAGCGGTCCTTTGCGATGGTAGAATTAGCTGTGTTCAAGAGAGACAAGATCTCTAGCCTACTGCTTAGAAGGTTTTTTCAGCTGCAGTGCCAAAGGGATAGCAAGCGCTAGTACCACGACACCGATGATGATCACTGCTAAGAATAAAGGTAGAAAACGCTTTGACTTTCTGTATGAACGGTTCCCGGTTGGAACCTTAAGGTCAGAAGGGCTAGCTGGTTGAAAGTGAGCTGTCGTTGGTGTACTATGCGTGAATTTTCCCTCTAGAGTTTCACTTGTTTGAGGTGCAGATGTCGTGTGAAATTCTCCTGGAGTTGTTTCAATCCCTAACGACTCTGGTAGTTCATGGAGTCCGTATGCGCTCAGGTCAAGCTCTAAGCCTTCAGGTGTCTTGACTGCTTCCCGGTATCCGCGCTTCATTTCTACTGTGTGCAATTTTGCAGATGACTGCAAAATCGCATACAGTAGAAATGAAAGTACATATACCTTGACATTTCTCTGTTACAGAGCAGTGAAACTTAGCTTTACTAATTTGCAGCTTTCTAGGATCTAGTTGCTTACATGCATCAAGTCCGTGACGTTGCAGTAGCCGCAAGCCACTTTTCACACGCTCTCCGCGGCTGAAACACTGAGGCGGAGTTTTCTATGCCTTCGTCATCCAAATAAAAAAGGAGCATTGCTCTATGCTGGCAGTCGCCATAGCGGTTGGAAAAGTCAAGATCTTGCCAAGTTCAACGGAGATTGCAGGATGCTAATCCTCAGAATGGACCGTCGGAACAAAGCTCTCACCCAACGTCCGTCGCCGATCAATCGAGGTCCGGACGCTGACGACGGGTTAAGAATGACAGAAAAGTCTCCTCCGCGTTGAATGTGAATCTCCGTCAATTACACCTGTAAGCACACTTCAGCCTCGAAAACCAAGGTCCATGTTTGGATGCTGATTGCTTCGCCCACCAAAATCAAAACCCAAATTCATTCTTCCAATGATTCGCGCTCACCTGTGACATTGCCCACGGACTGTTGCATGACTGGGAATTAGTGTACTTTTGGGACAGTAGTGTAACCTCATTCCAGCGTGCTCAAGAAATCGTCCGATCTTTCGTAAAGGTTTCAGAGAGTCTGTCATCTTGGGCAAAGTGAGAGTTAAAACACTCTGGTCCCCCCTCCCACAAACCCTCAGGCAGTCTCGGTATGCTCTGCGACGGCGCCACCAGCACCGCGGCGATCCTTGGGGGAGACATCAGAATCATTACATTCTCATTCCGTTGATTTCGACAAGGCTGTTCATTGTTGCGACCAGCTCATCCAGGGCGGCGTTGCTGTGGCGGGCGGAGAATCGGGAGTGAATTCGGCAGCCGCGTAAGCGTGGTTGATGTAAAGAAAGTCCAAATTGGGCGTTGGTGTAATGAGCTGGAGTGATACTGGAGAACAGCCTTGAATCGAACGAGGGAAGCGTTTGGTTCAAGGCAAGAGCTTCGTAGTGTAATACGGATAGAACGTATCGTACAGCGGCGACCAAGTCTTGGCGTGAGGTCTCCCCGAGTCCTCCACATCCTGCCGACGTCGGACGGACCGCAGCACCTTTGCGATGCCCTTGCCATGCGAACGACAGACTTCTATAAATGAAGCTCGGAGACCATACCTCCCACGATCTCGATCCTCCCAGTCGACATGACAGTGACCCGAAACCCCGAACCCCGTCCGCCCAACCTCCGCCCGCACAATGACCCCCATCCGAGATCAAAGTCTCATCGTCATACACTTTCCGCCCACCCCCATCCACCCCCAGACCCCCATCCACCCCAACCCACCCCCCTCAAAACCCAAACAATGCGTCTCCCCCCCTTCCCCCTCCCCGCCCACAACATCCGCATCCTCAGCCTCTCCCTCCCCCTCTTCTCCACAATGTCACCCTCCAAAACCCCTCCGACCCCCCCACCCTTCCCAACAACCCCCTACACCCCCACCTCCCCCACCGGCCCCTTCCCCTACCCCCCCACCTCTTTCTCCCGCGCCGACGAATCCCCAGATCCAACCTTCTACTCCACCCCCCGCTTCGTCACCCACATCGACGACCACGCCATCGCCCTCCTGCAGAAATACTACACCGACACCCTCCCCCAGAAGGGACGGATCCTAGACCTGTGTTCAAGCTGGGTGAGCCATTTCCCGCCCTCGCTCGCCGAAGCGGCGATATCCACGACGAAAAGCACTTCTCCGCACACCAACGACAATAACCACGAACACGCCGACCTCCACGTCATCGGACTCGGCATGAACGCCAAAGAACTAGCCGCGAACCCCATCCTCGCCGAGACGATCCTCCAAAACCTCAACGCCGACCCCACCATCCCCGCCTCCTTGGCCCCCCTCCACGCAACCGTCTGCGTCGTCAGCATCGACTACCTCACCAACCCGCTCTCCGTCCTTTCCTCGCTGCGCGAACGGACCGTCGACGGCGGGAGCGTGCACCTGGTCATATCGAACCGGTGTTTCCCCACCAAAGCGGTGGGCCGGTGGCTGAGGATCAGCGAGGAGGAGCGGTTGCGGATGGTGGGGGACTATCTGTGGTGGAGCGGATGGAGGGAGGTGGAGATCGTGGAGGTGTGCGATGGGAGGATGAGGGAAGGGGAGGAAGGTGGTGCGTTGGCGGTGTTGAGGGGGATGTTTGGGGGGGTGGATCCGCTGTGGGTTGTACGGGCTGTGAAGGTTGGGCAGGATGGACACATAGGAGGGGAGAGGGGTGAGCTTTGAGGGGGTGGAGAAGCGAACGTGATGAGATTGTGTATCTATAACGTCGAGAATTATCCGGATTACGACCAGTGGTCCACACCGCAAGCATGGTATATCGAGCGCCATCCTACGGATGTAGGACAATTGCAGAGAACCTCCCCAATGATAGCTTGCTTCTGCGTCCTTTCAAATGCCCCAATGTACAAGAATCGAAGAAAAAAAGATGAAGGAAATATGTACCGCATCCATCGTGTCTATCCACCGCCCATAGATCCTTATGAGATGGCATCAAGAGACGTTGTTGTCGTCATCAGCGCCCACCACTCAGCTCCCCATTACCTTTCAAGAAATCCCTCGCATCTTTGTCTCCACCGTTGGCAGCAAACTCCATCCAGTGGAAGACAACAGCAAAGGTAGATCGATCTAGTGCCCCCTTTTCCTTGTCGCCAGTCCTCGACTCGATCAACGTTACGGACTTGTAGACATCTTTTGCCTTGGACAAGGGCATCGTGACGCGTGGGAGTAGTTCAGGATGGGTGAGATAGAAGAGGCCGAGCTCGCGGGCTGCCGCGGGAGAGCCTTCCTTCGCAGTAATGAGCCAAATATTCGCGGCATCGCGGAGGGTGGTATTGATGAGGGTGGTGTCGGTGATAGGATCAGTCAACCTGGAAGAAGAGATATGGTAGGCGGTGATCTGGTTCGCACGATTGATCATTATTTCGCAAAGGTCTTCTTTTAGCGCCAGCGCTGCAAGACCAGCGTTCCAAAATGCTTTACCCTGTGCTGTTTGATCTAGGGTTTCCGAAGGTATGAAAGCGGCTATGTACTGAAGGTCGCGGAAAAGAGTTGGAGGACGTAGCTTTGAGTCGCGGAAGATTGAAAGAAGGGCATTCACGATGTTGTCGGTATCAGGGACATGGGTGCCCGTTGAGCTTGATTGTGAGCTTAACTGAGTGAAGCCGCTACGCTGACCTTCAGATATCAGAGTACTAGCTCGACGTTCCGTACAATTAGCAATGACTTCCTCAAGACTTGTAGTCTTGGTCCTGGGCACACTTCTGCTGCGGGAATTGAGGTCCCCATGAGGTGATTGCTGTCGAGATTTAGGGTCTGCAAGGTTGGAGGTATGATGAACTGCGGATGAGTTCTGCACCGATCTGATAACCAGATCTTCGAGCTCATACAGACATCGCAGTTTCGCACAAGGATCGGGAGAGAGTGACATCTTTTGCAAAAGCATTGCATAAGCCCCCGAGAATGAGAATGAGCTTATCTCGCCTTCGGATGGACTAGCAAGGCTAGAATTCCCTCCTTTCTGGTGCCGATTGTTCGATGATTCATCCTGATGAGAGATGCCCCCGGCAGATCTGTCCTCGCCAGCTATTTCTGTCGCTGACTTTGATTTCATTGTCTCTTCCACAGCTCCGTAGTCACTCTTATTGGCGATGCACTCATTGACCCAGGCGTCTGTCTCAGTACCTTGATTCCAGAGCAGGTAGCCAAGGTCGCTTATCAACAGGCCCCGAAGACTCGTCTTGATGTTGTCTACGAAGGCTACTTTCGCCGGTGGCAGCTCTATTTCGTTGTTGACTTGGGAGGTCTTATCTCCGAGAATTGGGTGAGAAGGAGATGCTACAGTCCCTTGAAGAGATGATGTAGAGCTGAAGGGATTACTCGACCAAGACCTTGGAGGAGACGTCGGCGTAGGAGGCAAAAGCGGGTTGATGCCGTGTAATCCAAGTCCTGTAGAAGTAGGGGAGGGTTGGGCAACGTTCCAAAACCCACCGAAGCTGCTCGACGCAGATTTGGCCTTGGGACTACCGAATACTTTGAAAGGAGGATCAGGCGGATGCGGTGCCGCAGAACTCAGACGGTCGTGCTCATACGGAGTTGGGGAAGTAGGAAGGCTGATGTACGCTGATGTGTGCACACCAGAGATCAAGCGCTGTGCGTCAAAGCTAGCCTTTTCACGCCTGAAAAGGTTGCTTGACCACAGCACTGGATTCCTAACCGGGCTGGGACCTGCGATTTTACTAATAGATTTTTGAATCTCAAAGCAGAATCGGTGGATCCTTTCCTCCCCTTTGCAGAAATTCTCGATGCTTCTGCGGGTGAGCCACCTGGACGTGAGTTCAACCTGCTCATCGGCAAGCTTGGATTTGCCACCGAAATCTTTCGGGGCCGAAAGAGCCTCCAGGGTTTGAACTTGGGGCCTAGTGAAAGTACCAGATCCTCGAAGTCGTTGGCGGGCCCAACGGGCCGTACTGACAGGTTGTTTTGCAGATTTTGAGCTTGCCATCGCTCGCAAGGCGCGTGTGACATGCAAGGCTTCCTCATACGTCGCAGAGTTCCTAACATCCGATAAGTACCACATCTTGACTCGCAGGGCTTTTCTTTGCTCTTCCATTTTGGCTAGCAGAGATCTTTGATCTCTTTGCAACATCTCCAGAGAGCGCAGCCGAGCCTCGCTAGCCTTGCCTGCGTGGGTGGCAGCTTCTAACTTCCTCCGAAGATCGTCTGCAATATCATGGAGGAGAGACGAATATGCTATGGGTTTTTCAGTAGAAGACAAAAATTTGTGATAGATGCTCAGGGTCTGCCACCAGGAATGGGCTGTACTAAAGTCTAAGCCTGACCGAGCACTATCCAGCGATGCCTTCATGAGTTCAGCAAGGTGGTCGGATTGGTCTGAAGCGCGTGTACATTCCATCTGAGTAGGAGCCGCCAGACCATGGAAATCTGATCTATCGATTTGGCCCAGCAGCTTAACAATGCCTCTTTTCAGAACCTCGAGGTCTCCAGTGGGACGCATGGTATCCGAGTCTATGCCATTTGACGGTGGCGAGGGACTCAAGGAAAGCGTTGTTCCATCACCGGAATAGTATATGAAAGCCCATGCAGTATGAGAGGAAACCGAGTGGGAGGCGCGGCCAGGTCCTAGCAAGTTTGTCAACCTCCGATAAATGCTTTTCAATAGCAGAGGGAGCTCCAGCTTCACGGGGTCGTTGCTCTTTTGTGGCCCCCTATCATATTCCACTTTGGAGAGTTCATGGATGTCCTCCTTTCCGGTAGGTGTATCATCTGTCAACGTTTCGCTGACAACAGTCTCGCTGGTCGTGGAAGTTCCACTGGTACTCGGCGCGAACGACGAGGCCAAAGCACTACCTTCATCGCTTGTGCTAGCGTTGAGTGTTGAGGATCCAGCGGTAGATGGAGGAGCGACATCGATCTCCTGAGAGTCTTTGGTGCCCGGAACAAGTGGCCTTTCTGGAAAGATGCTTTGGATCAGGCCAATGATGTCCAAAGGGCTTAGCATCAGGAATCTTGTGGAGGAATTGTCATTCCACTCTGTGGGCCGCAAGGGAGGTCTTGGATCATCAAGGGGTGGCTCAAAGCATCGGAAGATGGCCATGATCCCATCTCGTACCTCAGGCCTCACAAGGGTTCCATTACTGCTGAAGCTGTCTCAGTCTCGCTTTGCTTACGAGGAGGAGACTGCCAACGTACCATTGAAGGGTCACGTCGAAGACGCGCTGCTGCATCTGAACAACGAGTTTTTGCAGAATCATCTCCCTAGCAGTGCTGCCGATATGATGCGTCATCATAAGACCCCGTACCTGTAGCGATAAGCCATCTTGTGCGCAGCAGAATCATGGAGCTTACCTCGGGATAGACGACGATGCTAGATATGAATGTTGCGAAGTACCACCTACAAACAATGAAGTGCTTTGCCCGAAGCCTCAGCTTCCGGTCTTCGATCTTGCGCAAAATAGAATGAATGAAGATAAAAGCAGTCTCAGGGACGGCCTGGTGATGTGGTCCAGTGGTAAGCAGCTCAAAGAGGTCTGTGAGCGCCTTATCAAAGAAGTCAGCCTCCGCTACTGCAGCCTTGGCGTTGTGTGTTTCAATAGGATCATTGGAACTCATGGCCTGCCTGGCTTCTGGGTCCACAAGAAAGGATCCTTCGGCTAGTATCTTCATCAGGTATGACTCTATCATTGATTTCATGCTCCAGTCCTGAAAATTGGCAAAAGCGTCAAGAGTAGCTATGACGAGTTCATCGCTGCCTGGCTTGGCCTGGGTAAATCCTTCAATGAAATTTCTGGCACAGACGGTAGACCATATATCTGTCCTCCGGAAATGCTCAGAAGAGCCAGGCCTTGAAGACGAATCAAAGACACCGTATAACAATGCAAATAAAGGATCCTGGTTGTGGAATCGATGAAGATTGTCCATCCTTCGGGAAAGCTTCATCATCTGGCTGTCCCTGCTATAGAATTGGGTCTTTCCATGAGAATGATTGGGCAGAACTGAGAAGTCAATGCCCGCAGGATGGTACGATGAAGTCAGGGCCGTGAGCTCTGATGGGACCATGTTGGATATCCTGTCAGACAGAAAGTTTGGCTCGGACCTTATCCGGGTGAGGAATGCGATGATAGTACGTTGATCTTCTGGTGGCAGCATTTGGACACAAGACCGCCTTTCTAAGTCGGCAGGACGTAAAGCCTCCTTTTCGAAATTTGGGCCGGCAGGATTGATGGTAGTTCCAGCCGTGCCGCAGGATGCCTTGAGTTGCTCGCAGGCGTCATACAGACCTGCAAATCCTGCTTGATCGTCGGTCTTAAATTGATCAATCAGATTACCATATGCGACAGAAAGCGTGCTTATCAACCTCCTATCAAGTCCGCATGAAAGGCTGAGACGATCCATATCGGTCTTGGTGGAGAAAGTCCGGTATTTTTGATACTGCTCCAGTTCCACGAGATGGGCAAGCTCCTCCAAGGAGATAACAGATGAGGTAGAGGCTTCCACTATCGTTGCTCCATGTTTTGAATCTATCAAGGGTCTTTGTGTTCTGGGATCCGTGTCTTCTGGGGGTATATCCTCCCTGTTCACAGGCGCATTTGTGGGGTCCAGCGCTCCTGGTTCCGCCTTGGCCTCGGTATCCACCTCTTCCTCCGAGTCACCATTGGAGGGTGGTAAGGGTATCTTCAACTCGATGGGAAGCTCTTCTGGATCCTGAGCTTCGACTGGCGAGGCCGTGACGGAGGTAAAGGCGGAAGCGTCAGAGGTAACCGGGATTATGGTGGAGGCCAAAGCTTCATTGGTCAGCGTTGGAGCTTCACGGTATGAGGACACGTAGACGATGGGAGCCTAGCTGCCTTGCATGCTATCCGCTGCGTCACCCGGAGAAAGGGTAGAACGTACAAGACAGACTGCGAGTATGGCCATGCATGGAGTAGGCGTGCTCCATGCTGTCCACCATGTCATTGAGAGTCTATATATAGTCGGGCGAGGATGTTGCCCCAACTCATTCGCCTCCACTTCGACATTGACCGCTGCGAGTATACATCGGCCGCTTGAGTGCGGAAGAGCTGGCCGGTGTCGCTAATAGGAGGGAGTGCGCGGAGGGGACAGGGATGCAGGATTTGATGCCTCACGTCGCCGTGGACACATTATTGATGAATGATGATGTTGAGAGACATGTGCTGATGACCTCGTGCCGCAGAGATGTCAAAGAATATGCCGGCGCAATGCTTGTACAAGTCATGCAGATTCGTGCAGGATTGTGGTGTGGTAGGCTTGGTAGCAGCATCTGCAGTAGGGCACTGCAGCCAATTGAGCCTCGTCCACATGATTGGGCGGGGTTCGAGGCCCACGCTAACGTCTTATCAGACTAGTCCGAGGGTCCTTCTCCAGCACCAAATGGGTTTACCGTAGAATGATAATAATACGGTACAATGTACATACATCGAAACAGCCCCTCCACTGATTGATGATTTACTGGGTAAAGATTATAGAGTACCTTACTTATGGTACTTGCTATAATTCTATCTTTCTTTCATTTGCGTCCCTGCTGGTCTTTGCCGAGCGAAGGGTTTACTCGAACCAAGACCTCGACCGCAAGTCACTCGTGCGATGCGCTGCGTTTCTGTAAAAAGGTACGGTATGGATCATGTAGGTACCCACTTCTTTGACGACACTTACAGAATGGCATCTGTCGACATCGGGCAAAGTGCTGACGTTCAAACACGTAGCAATGACGCCTATTTCAATACGGAAGTCATTGCCTTGACCTCTTTTTGCATTGCGCTCGTCGTCTTCTTCGCAGTAATAACCCGTAGGAGTCGGTCGTGGCGATAGACTGCGCTGTCAGCTTAGATCGGCACTCCTTCACGGCCAGGCCTTTTAGTTGCATATTCCTATCCGGAAGATCTTCCACCTCGAATTTGCTGGCAAATCATCGCAAAAATCGATAATTCGGTGTGGCTCGCCTATCGACGCCATGGAACCCTTCAAGTCTCCCGGGATTCTCGACCCGGTCGGGTCACCGTCTGGCAGGTTGGCGCGATACTCATCGCATTTTGGGACATGTTTGAAGACTTGAAGAAGTTGCGTATAGTGGCAAATCCCGTGATGTGAAAGAGTCCCAGTGAGCGATGACTGCATCGCGGGATTCTGCAGATTGCAACGCCGCCAGCCATGTATGCGTTGGCAGTGCAGAGCTATCACAGCCCTCTGCCCTACTCAACTTACCATGGAAATTTGGCTTGTCGGCACTGGGGTAAGAACAACGCACAGCACGAGTAGAACGGTTAGAAAAATATTAAAGTGGGAGGAGAGGAACGGCTCTGCAGCAATCGTGCAGTTGGGAAGTCCTGCCTCGCAGCATTGGCTTCTATCGCTTCGTACCTTGCATTGTCCTTGCATGATCTTGCTTCTTCAAAGCCAGGACACCATTCAGAATCGAAGGCCGTCGATACGCAGACCAATTCTTTGGGGAGGGGAAAAGAGGCATGGAAGCGGAATCTGGAGTGGCTAGAGGATAGCAGGACTGAGAGAAACGACAACATCTTTTGTCATTACTGCTGTCGATAAGGCTTCGATGCGTCTGATAGACAAACCAAACTCAATTGATGAAAAGATAAAGGAAGTCCATCTTCGGCAGCCTGTTTATGAAGAAGACACAATGCTTCAACGTTCCTATGGTAGACGGTGAATGACTCTGTTTCTAAGATTCAATTGGCCACCGCGCCCACAGCCCCACGATCGTCTCGGAAGCAGACTCCAAACGGAATGTATATATAAAATGCGGAAAGCTCAGTACTCCTGCATTCATTTAGCGGAGAGCCGGAACATATCGCTCCTTTTAGCTGTGGCCTAGAATTAATGGTGGCTCAAGAAACAGAGTGAGAGACAAACAAAGGATTTATGCAAGATGAATCCAACTCAACAAACCAGATGAAGTGCAATTTGCATCTTTTTGGCGTAGAAAGAGTATGCGATTGTTAATGTTGTGATTATCGTTGCCAGTCAGCCTGGGGAAGCCTGTAAGAGCCGCCTAAAGGTAAGAGGCTAAAGGGGCCCAGGTTCGGAGCGGGAGGAGCTGCCACCGATGAATCACACACCGCATTTGCCCGCCAAAAGAATTAGCTCATCACACAGAAATTTATCTCGTACTTATAAAAGTCGTTCACCAATTCCATCGATACATTTCATTTGCAGCCCTCCACGCATCGCTCCTTCTTAACACGTTGCGTCCCAACAAACAAACTCGTCTCAGACTTGATACAAATACTTGGCCAGCCGTGATCCATGAGCAACAAAGATCTGCTACGCTTCCTCTCAAAGCCCGCCAAGTAAGTCTTCCCTCAAGCACGAGACATAGTCGCTTCCTCTCCATGACTTTGACAAACAAAAGCTTGAAAATCTAACTGAATCGAATATGAGTAGACCCAGATAACACCCGCCGCAAGAATTTGGAAACGTTCTACAGCCTCTCACAAACAAAACCGTCCATCCTCGTTTGCTGGCACGGCGCGAGGACCATAACATAGCCAAAATTCCTTGGTACAAGGACTTCTTCATTCCTCTCTCCGCCCGACCTCCATAACGACCCCAAAGTCAAGAAGTATCAGACCCCTACTGCTGCTGGCTTAAGCCAGCCTCCACATCAAACTACCGAGCGTGGGCCTTCTTTTCTCAGGCGGACGCCGCACTGTTCGTCTGAGTGGAAGATTGTGCTCCGCGGTGCTTCAAGTGACACAGGAACAACATCATTTTGAAGAAGCGGTCTCAGCAGCGGTCGTGTGGATCAGCCGCCGCCTACCTCCTTCCGCCACCCACTGCAACCTCGACAACAATCGGCTACCGCAGATCAAGGTCTTTGACCGAGCTACCGCACGGAGATGGTCAATACTGAAATACCCAAGAATTACACAGCATCTCCCTCCTCTTTTAGCGGGACACCACATCTGACTATCAATCGCGATGTCGCAGTCGAGCTCGACTCCAGCAATGCATTTGAAGGTATACGCCTCGAGGGACTTTTCTACTCGGCGCCGTACTGATTTGATGCAGGGCCTGAAAAGCTACTAGAAGTATGGTTCAGCGCCTCCTCGACTTCCCTCCCTGCAGCCTCTGCTCCGGCAGGGTTAAAAGCCGTACCCTCTGAGGTATGGGAGGATATGCTTGAGCTGGTCAATTGCAAGGTCCTTTCCGTTGTCGAGTCGGAACATGTCGATGCCTACCTGCTTTCCGAATCCAGCATGTTCGTCTTCCCCCAC
This sequence comes from Platismatia glauca, assembly GCA_963556305.1. Classification (NCBI taxonomy): domain Eukaryota; kingdom Fungi; phylum Ascomycota; class Lecanoromycetes; order Lecanorales; family Parmeliaceae; genus Platismatia; species Platismatia glauca. The sequence goes on from OY745778.1 coordinate 892,975, forward strand.
AAGCTCATACTCAAAACATGCGGCACAACTACACTCCTCTGCGGCTTGCCAAGAATCCTCGAGATTGCAGCCTTAGTCGCTGGATTCCCGCATGCGCTTGCCAATCAGATCATCGGAACAGGAACTGCAGCCAAACCATACCGCGTTTTCTATAGCAGGAAGAATTTTCTGTTTCCTGACCGTCAACGTGGACCCCACCGAAGCTGGAGAGATGAGGTCAAGTCGCTTGACAGGCTCTTCCTAGGCGGTAGCGCGTATATGATTGGGAAGATGAACGGCGAACACTGGTACCTGTATCTTACGGAGCCCAACACGATTCTGACGCCTCCTGCAACACCCGAGAGACGTGAAACAGAGACGAAATTGATGGATCTCCCAATGTCCGATTCACCCACGAAGGTGTGCGATCCATACAACGACGATCAAGATGAGACACTAGAACTTCTTATGACAGACTTGGAGCCAGAGAATGCCAAGAAATTTTACCTCGACCACGCGAGTGCGGTCGCGGAGGGTCGATACTATCAAGAAGCACACAAGGCGCGCAGTGACGCCGAGAAGCATGTAGGAGTCATCGGCAGCTTTCCCTCTAGTTCTACGAAAGCACCGAACAAGGGGTACCTCAAGACCATTGATGAGAACACCGACGTATTCAGCAACACATCTTCTGACCCCGGGGATCTCATGTCCGACGACTCTGATCTTGAATATCCAGAAGAGCTTACGACAGAAGGGCACGCTCTTGGTACTGTTGTTTCTGAGGCTTGTGGACTAGCAGACGTCTACCCAACATCAAAATACCCGGACGCCCGAGTTGATGCCTACCTCTTCACCCCTTGCGGGTTCTCCGCCAATGGCGTCATCCCCGCTCCCAATGGCCCTGAGGCTACTCACTACTTCACTGTTCACGTCACGCCAGAGCCTAATTGCTCTTATGCATCCTTCGAGACCAACGTCCCCAGCAAGCAAACGGGCCGCGAGACGGCAAGTGTGATTGAGCAGGTGGTCAACATCTTCAAGCCTGGTCGCTTTTCGGTGACACTGTTCGAAGGCACGAAGCTTGACGATGAGATGGATAGTACTGCGAACGAGAACGGAAACGAAACAGCTAACAAGATCAAGGCGTTGGAGAAACAGGTGGCGAGGAAGGGAAGTCGTCTGGATCAGATTCACGGTTACAGGCGCGTGGATCGGATTGTGCACGATCTGGAAGGCTATGAGTTGGTCTTCAAGTACTTCGAGAGGTTTGATTGGGAAGGTGGAGCGCCAAGATTGGGCGAGGTTGGCTTCTGACTACATGACCCGCTGACATTACGAGAGAGGGCTGCTGCAAGACGAGGTGCTTTCAGGATATGGTGACTAGGTTGGTGTGGGAAGGGTAGATGGATATGCAGAGATAAGAATGTGTTTTGTTCAGCGTAGAGTATTTTCCTTCTGACAGGCGGACTTTTCATTCTGGCGGACCGTGGGCGGTGAAGTTCATTTAGCCTCGGTGGATTGTTGAACGGTCACAGGTGGTCTTCGTTTCTTGTTTTTGAGACGACTGCAGTACAATCACTATTTACATGAATACGCAGACCCTACCCTCATCGCTCGACTTTGTGCAGGGGAATCTAATTAATTCAACGACAAATAATGTATATGGTAGCGTAGCTGTATTCATTCACCGATGTCGAGCTTCCCAATAATGACCGTGGACCTTGTGACGATTTCTTAGCCGGTGAGCATCGCAATCAAAACGAAACATTTTTAGTAGCTGCTGAGGATGTGGTTAGTGCTCCAGTTGGAAATTCTAGGACCCAAACGGCCTTGGCAAGGATCGCTGGTACATGGTAGAGGCTCTCGAAACCCGTCATGGTGACAATGTATTCCGCTGCGGCGACGGGACTATGGCTCCTCAAACGCTATCCTCGCATAGACACAGTCACACAGCTCATGGACATACCTACCTACCTAGGTACCTAGGAGCTTGGCATAGCGTATCGGCAGTTGACATATGCTTTTCTGTTCGTGATTAGAAGTATGACAAGGGCTCTGAGCCTTGGCTTGTTTCAGGGGCCTCGCTCTTCGGCCATGCCTCCGCACCAATACCGCTTTGACTGCAGATGACGACATGCTCACTTCCGATACTTTGGGCCTTTGGCACAAAGTACACCGGGTAGATACTTTTCTGACTTGGACTCCACGCGGCGACAGAGGAGCGTCGTGGGAGCACTGACCCGAGCTTCCACCCGAGTTCTCAACGTGAATGGTGTCTGATTCCTTCGCATACCGCCCATAGTCCATACGTATGGATAATTGGAAATGACACACCATTGGATTTTGCTGAAGAGATTTGACTCTTAGTATTCGATAGTGGCGCAGACATGGTCTGCATAAAGAAACATTCGGCATTCGGAAGAGGCTGTCAACATGCTTTGCATGAATCCTATTTGACGAATCTCACGTGGCATACAGGAATTTGAGCATGGTGTTTTGCATTCATAATCCCCCTCCGATTGGCTACCGAGACGGCGGGGAAAGAAGAGGCTCTTTCTGGCGAGTGCAACCTTGAAGCTGCCAGGTTCACTGGGTCTAAAAAGAAGTCAAGATGAAATGATGAAGGCAAAAGTCTTGGAAAAATCGTCGATTTCTTCGGGATTTTATTTCCGCCATGTGGCCAGAAAATAGAAATTGATCCCCTGCAGCGCCGGCTGTGACTCGCTCTGAGCCTAAAAGCACTGTCCACGAGGCTAATTCGTATTTTATTTTATGCATTTAATTGGCAAGCTTGCACAGGAACCATATCCTACCTACTCACAGTACCTAATGCACGGTTAAAGGCTTCTTTCACAGCGTGGCACTGTGGCTTTTGGATCTTGATGTGATTGAGGTGATTGAGGTCAAAACGTGAGCAAAGGTGTTTGTCTCATATGTCGGTGGCTTGCGGGAAATCCTTTTGACCCCAAGCATTATGGAGACGCAATGACTGAGAGTTGGTTCTGGATTGACAAGGAGTCAAGGACAGCGGCATGATTCCGTCTCATATAAAGAGTGCGAGGACACGAGTCGTGCCGTATGAAGGTGAAAGGAAAGAGGGTAATTGATGCGAGCCATTTCAGGCCAAAACAAGGCCGGGGGTGGCTCAGCAGAAAAAGTTCGATAACGCCGTCAAGCTTGGCCTCATATTCCGGACAAGAGCTAGACACGCCAGCTGACTCATTCGCAAGAAGTCCCTTGTTCTGTAGGAGCTGCCTTTCGCAAGGACAACCTCTTCCAGCTTCGGCCACGGAAGAGCTGCGACTCTGTGGCTACCTATATATCTTGATCGACCCCACTTCTCATGATTCTCGTGGGATCGAAGCACGCGCAAGATTGGCACATGAGACCGTCTTCTAACGTGAACTGCATATGCAAGTGTTTTATCTGCCACAGTCGAAAAGATCTGCGATAGTCTAGTGAGTATAACGATGATTGGCGATTGGTTCAGATTACACAAAAAAGCTTCCAGCCAAAATAACGGAGCCAGAAGCGGCAGGGAAATTGAGTGATGGTCGCCCATTTCGCCTCGTTTAACCTACAAAATCACTCAATCACACTTCACTGGTATCTCATGACGCCAAACATCATGTCAACAGGGGCTCTCCACACCCCCAAAAGTTACGTGTCTCGCGTGCTTGATAACGTGTTGCACCGTTTGACCCCTAGTTTACCGGTACCCAAAGCTATGGGTGCATACACCCACGCCGAAATAACGCCTTGCTATATTATCAGTAGTGCATCTAGAATGCACGCCAACCTTTCTTATATTGCTGCCCCCTACGGTACCATGGTACCTCTGCTTCCAGAGTACGGACTGCCATTGAAACGGTGACGAGAGTGTCTACCTACCTATCTACCTGGAGTCTTCTTGCAAGCTCCTTTTATCATCACCCATATGCACATCTTCTCGTCATCTAATTTTACATATGTCCTGCGTATTAAAAGATTATAGATTTGGTTTCATGGCTCTCTCGTAGAACGACTTGGTTATACGAACACCATTCGCCACCGAGTCCATCGTGCCCATCTCAATCGGAAAGAAACAACCGCAAGGATGAATATGGCCAACATGCCCGGCATGAATGGCATGGCCACTAGCACCACCTCCTCAACAATGGGAAAAGTACTCATGGCAACTGCGAAAGCCATGTCCCCAGCGGCTATGTCACCAGCAGCCATGGCACCAACGCCAGTAACAAGCACAGCAATGTCAGCAGCAAGCGCGACAATGGGCGAAGCGGCCATGGCGTCGTCGATAATGAACAATCCGCAGGCGGGCATGGCAACCTCGATGGCAACGATGAATGATATGTGCGCTCTGCCAGGCATGAGCCAGATGTGTCAGAGCCATACTCATACCGTCATTGGGACGTGTATTGGTCTGATGCTTCTTTCGACCGCGGCCGTGTTACTACGGATAGCCTCGAGACGGGTCTCGACGTTGTCGTTTTGGTATGATGATGCTGTGATAGTGTCAAGTCTGGTAAGAGCTGAAGGAATTCATTCAGATAGCTTCATCGATACTAATCGAGACGACAGATCGTTTCTTTTGCGTGTTCGGCGCTCATGCTCGTTGGTACACTTTCCTCAAATCATTCGTGATAACGCGCCATGCTCACAAATTGATCCAGATGCCAAAAATGGAGTTGGCCGACATTTCGAGACGGTCCCGGAGTCGAGCGTGGTATTGCTATTCAAAGTCAGTCACGCTGTCCCCTCCATTCCCTATCCTTAGATGCGTCTCTAACGATCCCCCAAAGACGACTGTCGCATACGAAATCCTCTACTGCGTCTGCATAACCCTCATCAAAATATCCATCCTCCTCTTCTACTACCGCCTCTTCGGTGTCCGCAAAGCCTTCAAATACACCTGCTACGTCGTCCTTGCGCTCGTCACCTGCTGGTGCATCGCCATCGTATTCTCCAACATCTTCCAGTGCATACCCGTCGAAGCCGCTTGGATCAGACCCTACCCGCACAGCAAATGCATCAACAACAACGCGTCCCTCCTCGGCACCGCGATCACAAACGTCTTCCTCGACATCGTCATCCTCGTGCTCCCCATGTCCCCAATATGGAGCCTCAGCCTCACGTTCCGGCAAAAGATCACCTTGACCGCCATCTTCCTGCTGGGCGCATTGTACGTCTTCCCCCCCCCTCCTCCCATCCACCCCCCACTAACGCCCCCCCCCAAGCATCTGCGGCGCCGCCATCGTCCGCGTCTGGGCCATTCTCAACATCGACCAAACAGACGTGACCTGGTCCTACCTCCGCCCCCTCATCTGGTCCGCCGTCGAAATCTCAATCGGCATCACCTGCGCCTGCCTCCCGACCCTCCAACCCCTCATCCAGCTCTGCCTCGGCCGCCGCTCCCTCTCCACCCCCTCCCGCCGCTACCAGAACCACCTCGACGCCCACCACAACCCCAACCCCAACCCCAACAACCGCACCCGCACCCCCGCCCCCTTCGGCCCCGCCCTCGGCTACGCCGTCACCGTCCACGCCGCGCCCCACGGCCGCCCGCAAATGGTCGGCGTGCGCAAACCCGCGCACGCGACCAGCACCGAGTTCTACGCCCTCCGCACGCAACCACCGGGCAAGGCCGGGGCCGGCGGAGGCGTCACGGAGACCGCGGAGTCCCGCTGGGCGAGCAAGGAGGACCTGAGCGAGCGCGCGGGCACGAGCTGGAGCGAGGACGAGGTTCCGCTCAAGGGGGTCGGGAGCGGGGTGGTGGTGGCGACGAGGTCGGATAGCGGGGGGGCGTTGTCGCCTGTGTGAGGGGGTTTGTCTTTGGTGCTTGGTTGTTTGGGGGTGACGTGCGTGGGTGGGCGGTTTGCTCGGGGCGTTGGGGACGCGGTGCATTGCAGCGAGGGGGCTTTGATATTTTCGGCATGCGAGGTCGGGCACACGGCATAACAGCGCGGGGGGGGGTTTACGTACGTACATTCCATGGACCGGGCCCGGGGCGCCGTGGCTGGTTCGGGGGGAATTCTTCGGGAGAAGTGCGGTGGGGACGACCGGGGGGTAATGAGAATCACGGGATGGTGTAATCGGGGCCACGGCTGTGACGGAGGGGGGCGAGGAGGGGAGGGGGTGGGGAGGAGGGCGGTGTGTATATATGGATGCGCGTATATAGGTTCGCAATTGATACCCATGGTTACGATCGTCGAATCAATGGCTCAACTCGCATCGTGCGTACGGCCTGCTGCGCTAATCGCTGGTGCTTTTTCTCAGGGTAGTTTGATTGACGGGACACTTTGCGCTGTGCGCGTTGTTTCACTACGACGACGCACACGAGACCATCCTCTGAAGCAATCCACCATCATCGTTCCATACTTTTGCCACCGCTCTATCTTTGTGCCACCAGGCTCTGCGATTTCGGCCTTTCCTGCTCTACGGTTCCGAGGTCCCGGTCGATCGTCAACGGAGCGTTTCCCATTCATGACCACGGTGTCTTGTCGATCGACTTCGATGAAGGTGGCGGCGATATCCCTGCCCCTGGGCGATATTGGCGTTTGGAACACGATTTGTTGGCCACCATCACGGAGGAAACCGATGACGGGGATCGAAGGCTTGCTTATGCACCCTTTTGTCCGAGTTGAAATGCCGCAGGAAATCATACTGCTTGAGGGACATTGAATGGTGCTTTGATTGTGGCCAACATGCTGGCACGCAGGCCTGTCGAACATGGCCTCCCATCCACCCGTCTGATCCGACTCCTCGGTCGTGGGCGCAGCACGCCAGTGCGATATCGCTGACGTCACGTATCTACCGGGGTCCAATAGCTCAACAAAGCCCGAACTTCCGCAGTATACGGTCCAGGTATTACAATCAAAATTGGGCATGCTTCACCGCTACTCGTCCAGAGGCTGAAGGGTCTTGTCAACTGTATTCGAGTGTCTTCCGACTAGGACAAAACAACCAAGATATCTGAAATGGGAACTGCAGAAGCAAAGTCTGGCCATGGGCGCTGTGACTGGAGCTTCAAAACCCGTGTACTCCATGCCGTAGGCTGAAGCAGGATTGCAGCCTACTGTCTGCGCTCACAATGGAGCTTCGGACGTATCATTTAAGAGCCTATGCATAGCGCTGATTGCGCCAGCATCATGGTCGGACGCACTGGGTTGCTCATTAGTCGTGGTCGAGCGGGAGCGGAGAAGCCAAGCCAGAACCTGTGGAAGCAGAGATGCGGACGTGGACGTGCTGCCTTCGCCTTTTCCATGACGACAGGTGCTGGTGTGAGTGTGTGAAGTCACGTTCGACGTAGCAGCAGTAGGATCGCTTGGTAGCCCATCGCCGCTGTAAGCAGATCCGGTGGTTAGAGCCAAGCTTCTTGACATCGACCTCGTATGTGGCCGATTGGAGCTCATCTCCGCTACTGGCTCAAGCCGTGCGGGTAGGAAAAAGGTGTCCGGGCTGCTTCCTGTGCTCACGAGTTTTCCCTGCGGGGGGCGATGACTTTTATGCTCCGCGGCCAAACTCATCTTGCTTCTGCCGCATATCTCTGCGATGGCATCGATTGAGGTATTGGCTTCCGGACCAATGGAGCTAAGGATATCCTGGAACGAGAAGCTCTCGACAGGCGGGAGCTTCGGAGATGTGGACTTGTTCATGGGCTGGTGCTTCTTCTTCATGTCTGACTTGGTCGACGGGCCACGGACGAGCACTGGTTTGGAGCCTGTGGTGCTTTGGGACTTTGGTGGCGAGTCCCGGGGAGCTTCTTTGCCGTTGACGCGGGTGATTGCTGGTCGGTGTGCAGAATTTTGTTCTTTGGCACCGCTCTTTGGCAATCGCCGTTGGGCGTTGATGGAAGAAGCGGTGTGGACATCCCTCCGACTTATCTCTTGTGCAGCAATAGTGGGCTTTTGCTGGCCTGGTACTATTTTCGCATCATGTCCGTCTGTTGTCCTTGGGCCAACACGGTCTTGCATTGTTGGCGAAGAAGCAGCCGCATCGGCAACGGGCGGTTGGGGCGGAGCTTTGACCATGGTTGTTTGCTTGCGCGGTGTAATTGGCTCTTGAAAGCGATGCTGCAGATGTCTATGACAGTAGATTGCAGATGGACAAGGGTTTCGGGAAAAGGTACGACCGGAAGTAGAAACGCGCTGCGATAAGTGGGGTTGGGATCCTCGGGGGGTATGCAGAGGTGCGTTGTCACGAGAACTGCTTGCATACACTATGACTGGGCCGCCTCTACTCTCTAGACCGGCCTTCCACGCTGCCCTGAATGCGCAGGCTGCAGTGGACAGCGGTGCCAATGGAAAGTGAGTAAGTGACTGGTACTGATAGCTATGCACCCGGCTTGTATACGACAAGTAGGTGAGAAAAGCGGCGGCGGAGGACTGACTGTCCTATCTACAAGAAGTTGTCATGGCTGTAAGATATCTCCGATACGCTAGATTCTATCAAGCTTGGTGGGCGAGGTAGGCTCGTAGGTAAGGCTGTTTCTGAGTACTCTCTACTTTCTACTTGTACAATACCTACTTCCCTTTTCCTCCTCCTTCGCCATTCTTGCGCCATGAAGCAAAGATACTCCTGCGGCTTCGATCTCTGTACCCAAAGAATCATATCGCATAGCAAACCGAGCCATGAGATCCTGGGTCCGACCTTTCAGGAGTGACGAAGACAAGATCGAGTAAAGAATAGGAGTGCCAGAGTGCACGATGGCGTCAGGCTATTTGCGACAGTACCAATCGCTGCCCGGGAAATTTTTCTTTGTCTGATCTGAATGCCTCGCTTTCATCAAACCCAGGACGTCTTCTTTGGAGGCGGCGTATCATGCCTCCTTCCCAATTTCCACCATTTCTTTATGCATGCTCACAGCTTTTGTTCGCATCACTAAATTTGTCTTGGAACCGTTGTTTTCACGATGTGCTCTGAGAAAGGATGTCGCCGCTAATCTACACTCGAACTAAGGAACTCTGGCGTGGTCTTTGTGGTCGATTTTGTGACTTGAAAATTCTCCTTGTACCGGCATCTTCGTTACTATCTTCTCAGAAAGGACATGTACTCGCACTTAAGATGCCGCAGGAACGCGCAGTCCATCTTTCCCCACTCACGTAATCTGTCCACGCTCTTTCGTTACATTTTGCTTCCTATTAATATAGGAGCGTCCGTTCCTTACAAGTTTCCCAAGCGTCACAGATCGCAGACGCAGGGCATCTATATTCCCTAAACGACTGTTAGATCGAGTCAAAACAGAAATCAATTTCATTCAGCAAACATGAAACTCCGGGCCGTCGCCCTTGGTGTTGCGATATGCTTCCCCCTCGCAAACGCCTACACAGGCGACCTCACCTACTACACCCCGGGCCAAGGTACGTGACTTTCCAAAAACTCGCTCCCATCCCGTTGCATCTATCTTCCTCCGGCCTTCTCTCCACACTCGCTGATTGACTCAAACCCTCCCTCTTTAATTCTATGTAGTGCTGACATCCACGATTCCACCAGGCTCCTGTGGCATTACCAACAAGAATGGTGATGCCATCGTCGCCATTTCCGTACTCTTGATAAACAACTGCCAGAACCCGAACACGAACCCAGTCTGCAACAAGCAGATCTCGATCCACAACCCGACCACAGGCACGAATACTACTGCCACCATCACAGATACGTGTAAGGCCTGCGCAATTAGCGACATCGACGTTCCGCCCGCCTTGTTTAGTATCATCGCACCAACGGGCAATGGCAGGGTGCATGGAATCGAGTGGACGCCGGTTGGCGACTGGACCTTTTCAGGCGGTGCGAGCGAAAGCGCGCCCGCGCAGTCGAGTGCGTCACCGACCGCACAGCCCTCGTTAGTAGACATTGCTCCAATACCCTCCGCAGCCGTGCCAACCCTGGCCGTGCAGGAGAAGGTCGCGGCCGTTGCACCCTTAGCTGCTGCGGCGGCACCATCCGAGAGCTCAAGCCCATCTGCCGCACTCTCGGTACCTGCCGCTGCACCCTCCGCCGCATCTCCCAGCGCCGCGCAGCAACCTCCCTCCGCGCCTACGAGTTCCACCACCTCGTGCACGACTGCTGGCCAAACGGTCTGCTCGGCCGATGGCACCCAAGTTGGCACGTGCACTACGGAGCTCACCGTCCAGCTCGGCCCTGTAGCTGCGGGCACCAAGTGTGCGGGTGGTTATCTGGTGATGGCTAATAGTCGTCTTCGGAGTCGTCGCGGTTAGCGGCTGATGTTTTGGTTGGCGTTGGGAAGATGGTCATCGGTCGTTCCTTTGTCCTTGGTACTTGTCTCTATTTTGGTCAATCATCGCTTTATTTTCGACTGGGAGTTGTTCTCGTTGTCCTGACTAAGGTTCTTGTGTTTGCGATACACATTGGGGGCCTTGAGTGGATGCTTTACCTTCTTGAGTTATTTCTTTCAAATCTTTTGCTTTGTAAAAACTCTCTAGAAATATAAACGCGAAAGTGTACTCAGTGCCTGAGAGAAACCATTCTGTGAGTGAGCAAAATCCAACTGGATACTACTGCGGCAATCTTGCAGCAGACGATTCACTCCATGTCGCCCCGTCTATCACTAGAACACAACCCCTACCTCACGCTTCATCCGGAAAAACAGGAGAAAACTCAATGCTCCGTCTCTGTCCCGACCGCATTCATCCTACATGGGACGATGGACCCACATCACGAACACGATCCGAAGCGTTCCCTATCACCGTAGATACCAACACACTACGAAACCCCCCAACATGACAACGAGACCCTTTCAACCTCCATTCCACATCTCCACACCATCCACCGTCCAGCACGGGGCGGGTTCTAAGCTAGAAGATACCGATGAGATTGCGCGACGGCGAGAGGATGGGCAGGAGAGTAATCGGGGGAAGGCAGTCCGGGATTCAAAAGGGGATATCGAGATTTGGTCGGTGGGCTTGTCGGAGGCTGTCGAACCATATGTGGCATGGAAGGGGTGCAGCGACGGAGGATGGGATCAGGGAACAGGATGGGGATGGGGATGGGAAAGGTGTGCGTCGTGCGGGTTTAGTTTTTCTAACATACATAGCGGCCACTCGGCTCCGCGCGCGAAAGTAAAAGTGCCACAATAGCAGGTCCTTGACTACTTACTCTCAAGACTTCACGTGGGTGTTCCATGCTTCTCGAAATGATTCTTTCTTCGGGCAGTTTTGGTGGAGCAAGTGGCGGCATCGAATGGCAAGAACCACAAGGTCCGCTGGTAGTTCGTAGGGTCAGACAGTAGAGTTGCTAATCCGCAGCAATGGTTGGTCGTCAACGACGAACTGAGGATATCCATTCCAGACGGCCACGGAATGTCTTTTTCGCGTTGTCATCACGTGCTGAGCCCATCCCCTACCAGCATCCAGTTGTCATCGAAAAGGGTTTGCCAAAAAGCATCGTCCACGGCCGGCAGCAACTCTCCTGGATCTGTCGCTTCTAAGGTCCCATTAGGGTCGGTGGGCTGATCATTCAGTCCTTGAGGCTCAATCCTTGAGACACGCGAAGATTCGTACCACCGCAACGCATGGTGTACCTTTGTTAAGAAACGGGTAAACACGTCTTTCCCATCCATGGCGGTTTCCAAGACGAGACCCCGCCTGGAGATCACCTCTTCGATTGCACTGATCTGGTAGTGCAAGACCTCAGGCAACGTGAGGACACTTCGCGCGTGCTGCAAATCCCAACCATCAGCGTCAGAGGCCAGAAGTTTGATGCCATTCAAGAGCGCATGATTAAATTGAGCCCATAGAGTAGAGCACATGCCGGATAATTTTTCGACAGGGACTGTTAAGTAAATGTCGAAGAGTTTTCTGGTTGTCAGGAGACTGGCGTAGATGAATTCGAGTCTTCCGGCCCTATCGACGAATTTAACAGCGACTCGGGGCAGGCACATAGGACAGTTGCTCATGTCAATTTCGTAAAGCGCGATTTCGGCAGTATGATAGGTTGCGAGTAAAAGCTCTTGAGAGACACGCAATTAGCTGATGTACTTTTTAGCGTTCGTACACCGTGAGCCTACTGTTTTGTTGTAACTCAGCGGACAAACAAGCCCAGAATGTCTCCAGTTCCTTTTTCCATGCTCTCACAAACATATCAATTGGAACATCGAGCCCTTGAGAAGGATGGGATTCGTCATATGGAAAGCTACGACCCATGCGATACCGAATTTCTTGAAGACGCACGAGCTGCACTAGTATAGCGTCGCTTTGATACTCTGCAGCTTCTTCCAGCTTGTCACAGCATTCTAATATGTAGGCAGTATTGAACTGTGGCTCCAAATTTCGGCAACTGGCAGATATCCTATTAAAGAGTTTAGGCTTCATCAATGGAAAAGAAGTCACGAAGCTGGAGAAACATACACAGTTGTCAGATAGAAACAGCCTGCAAGGGCTCGCCACCCGTCAGATCTGCTGGATTCTGATCCATTGGATGACTCGTTACAGGGTTTGATGAGATCGCATCCGTCCAGGAAGAACTTCCCACGATCGTAGGTTGTCTGTGTGCGATTGAGTTTCATATTGTTGATCAAAGACTTAGCCAGGTGAAGTAGATTGGTCAGTTGTGGGTTGACGACAGTGTGATAGTGGTACCTGCAGTGCCATTAATGCTCGTGGTTCTAGAAAGGTAGTATGGGCCAAGGGAGCAAAAATAATTGAATCCATACCATGCAATGAAAATGAGTAGCGCTTGGAGTATGTCGAGAGACTTTTCGGCTTTGAACAGCAAGCGCGTAGTGAGATTCTCCATCAGCTTAGCTCCGACTGCCATTTGGCGGTCTGAGTTTCTATGCAAAGCCGCAACCATGATGGCTTTCCAAAGCAACGGTCTCTCACAATGAAGGCTTTGCGCTGTCCTATCCGGGTGTACCACAACAAAAGGAAATTGCTCTGTCATGTTTGTCCTGAATTCGAGTAGCAACATTTCTGCTTCCTGTCCATGGGGCTCAACCGGTGGAACTCCTTGGTTCGAAAACGATAGGTTTCCAGCGGTCGGAGCAAACGCAATGTCAGCTGAAGCAATGCTACCACCGAAGGTTCTGACAGCGGTCGTTTCTCCGTCTAAATTGATCGACTGAGGCGTTCCAGTGGAAGGTCCAGCTGCCGAAGCATTTGAATCCAAAGACATTGGTGATCTTGGTAAGACAAGATTGGAAGTCAGGTCCAACGGAGTTGTTTTCACGGTAGATGTATTGGATGTTAGTAATGTGACTAGTCCGTCTAGTTTCTGTTCCAATTGGGCAACGCGGCTGAAGAGAAAATCAGTCGTACGTAAGAATGGGAACGGCGCACTCGGTACATACTTTGGCTTTGAAATTCGTGTACGCTTACGACTCGGTCGTTCGTGTGAAAAGCACTGCTTTTTTAAACGATGACACCTGCGGGACATTAGCGACTATCAAAAGGCTTGTGCTCTTTTCAAAGGATGTTGAGTTACCGCTCACAAACGTTCTCGATCTCTGGATGAGGCGTACATTTGGCCTTCGCTTTGACACACATCGCACATGCTCGTGTGTTGCACTGTCTGGAAGGAATAGCCATATGAGGATTCTCGGCCATCAGAGAGGATTCTCTACCATCCGCCAATGGGATAGGCTGTTCCAGACTCTGCATGCTTGCAGCTTCCGACTCAGCGTGCAGGGAACGATCGAAAGGGTACGAGGAACATGAAGCACGTCCGACGGAAGAAGATAAAATATAATGATAACAACAACTGTGCAATAATAATAATAATAGGCAGGCAGTAATCGGCGCGCGAAGGAAGAGACGGAGTCGGAGATTTATTTTAAATGCCGATCCTACTCGCTGACTCATCCAACCTTGACTAATCATACACTCCGTACGACAAATGGAGCTTACAATAACGATGTGCCCTGGCAAGTGCAAACCCGACTGCTATATGTTGAAAAGTACCTAGTTATCTGTGTGGACAGTTGGTTGATACTGGTCCAGACAGTCTTCGCACTCGTGCCCACTACCTATTCGCCATCTGCGTAATTGGGGCCGGGACCGCCTTCCCCTCAGCGGTTTTGCCCCGGTGTTCATCGAGTACTCCCAAGGTTCTGTCGCCGAGACGCCCCTCGAAACAGGCGGTGCTACGCCATGATGGTAGCTTAGCGCTTGGTATCGTGAGCGGGGAAGGCCACCAGAAGATGAGAAGAAAACATCGAAAGAACTAAACGATTTCAATATTGACAAAAGAGTATCTATGCTTGAGAGTCACAGATCGCATCTGTGGTCAGATGGCTCATAATACTTCCTGACCGGACACACACTGCTATTAGAGACACCAAAAGGCATCGTGCCCATCAATTTTTGGTTGGTACGATCAAGATAGTCGCGCAATGAAGCTGTGCCTCCACCTCTTTGCGACCATCGTGCCTCTCCTCAGCTGTCCAGTAGTAGTGATCGCCTCCACAATAATAATTTTCAACACCATCGAACTTTCCAGTGTCCAAAGGCAGCCATTCTTCATTCCCACCTATGCCACATCCACCGGTGGTTTCTCAACGGCAGCTCGAGGATGGAACTCCTTCGGTCTTCAAGCCAATCCAAGCACTTACAAAAAGGCCCGGGTTCGATTTCGACGAATACCGCTTTGCGCAACAATGCGACCTGATGGTCCTGGTCTCGGGATTTGACTACTATTGCAGCATCAACTCGGGCTGGTCCTTGAACGGTGTGGACCAATATGGGCAAATCGTGCCCGACAATGCGAACATATTTACTTGGTACTAGTCCTTGACAGGGTTCGCAGATCGTGTGCATAGTCATGGCTATAAGGTTGGTGTTTACCTATTACCTGGGGCCTTCGTCGCAGATGGTGGAATTACCATTGAAAACACTACTATCAAGATTGATGATGTCCTTGATGCTAGCGTGACCTATAACCTACGCCAAGCGTTCAATTGAGGAGCCGACGGTGTCCAGCAGTGGCATGACTCTGTTGTGTGCAATCTGGCGTCGATGTAAGAAATCCGAAAATGATGCTTTTAATGTGTCTAAGTACATTAATCTTGGGACCGAGGTGTCGATATGATAAAGCTTGATTACCTACCGCCTGGATCTCCTAATTCCGGGGAGACCTTGCCCGCGGACACCAGCGCCTTAATATTTCTTGGAGTCTCGACAGAGACGAGCCAGAATGGGACGTCTGGGAAGAAAATACTGATACACTACGCTTCGATACTGACGTCAACAATGATGGGTATGTATAAAGCTTCTATACTCTCAGTAACCCCCAAAACCCATACCCCATCCCAGCAAATCTACCTTCACATCCTTCGATGCGGTCCAACGGGTCATCGAAGCCTACCATGTCTTCATAACCCAACAAACCCTTGACCCCACCGGACAAACCACACCCATCACCATCCGGCCAGACATGACAAACACCTTCATCGGAAACCCACAATCCCTATCTGGTTTGTTTGACATTCAACGCTACACAATGGCCATCCACTGGATCGGCGCCGGCGCCAACGTCATCACAGGCTCAGACCCAACGACACGAGATACCCTAGGCTACGTGCTCATGTACGACGAAGAAGCAACGGCACTAGCCGCAACCACAGCCACATATCCAATGCAACCGCGCAGCCCCACCGGCTGGCCTACAGTCGGTGGGTTAGATGCTGTCCAACTCCAAGCCTGGATTGCGAGCCCAAATCCCGATGGCATTGCCGTGGTCGTTCTTGCGAATTACACTTCTGGCGCTTATCTCTCCAAGCGCGAAATTCCTTGTATCGCTTTGGAGACCGGTCTGCCGGATGATCAAAAGCAGCTAGTAACGATTCCGCTGACTGCGCTGGGTATCGGGGCTGGGATGGAGGATGGTGCTGATGCTGATGCTTGGTATGTGAGGAGGGTGTGGGAAGGGGCTGAGGGTGGAGTGCTGGACCATACTGATCATGACACCATGGTCGTCGGTGTTGACGAGGTCTGTGTTGTCGTGCCAAGGAAGAACACTGGGTTATCTTGACAGATGGTCGATAAGGTGGACAGACAAGCGTTTCGTCTTCGTTTGGATCAGATTGCTCAGAGATGTGTCCGGCGGGGGAAGTCTCTCGAGGTCGTGGTGAGAGGCGAGGTAGAGAATGGAGAATGGGAGCTGAGAGAGGTAGACGGGAAGCACAGCATAGTATCAGCGCTTCGCAACGAGTAGGTAGGCGATCGACTTCGGACTTCCGAAGCTCAGAGGATCCGATATGCTGCGCAGCGAGGGCAAGCAGCTCCGGAGGGAGATCTAGACGTTACATGGGGTCTGGCAATGATTATGGCCGTAGAGTCACCTACTTACTGCAAGGCTCTTAAGCTGTACCAGCTCTACCCGGCTCTTCGGTGTGTTCACCGTATTTGCTAGGCTTTATTAAGCTTTGCGTACCTTCCTAAATCGACAGTGGTGAGTCCCCTTGGCCTCAAAACTTCCACCCAAACAGGATTGGCCCACGGTTTTTCTTTGGCGAATGAACTATTACTCACAGAATTTGACAGTTTGAAACAAACAGGTTACAGTTGACGCTACGACCATGCCCGTAGCGTATTGAGACATCCCCCACTGATTCATATATTCAGTGTACAGTAAAGTAATATTCACTGCGAGTCTGTGAAGATGCATTCGTCAACGCTCGACAGTGACTCGCAAGTCACACACTTTCGTTTCACTTTAACACAGGGCAGAAGTGAACGAGCGAAACCGCCACTTGCGAAAGGTCTTAGTCATGACCCTCTTTCGTCACACAAGACCGCACTTCCTTTCTTCATCACTTCCATTCCAACACTTTACATGCTGAAAAATAAGTATCTTCTTTCTCTCTCGCAGCAGTTCCTATGAAACTTCCCATCAAAGGTCTCGATCTCTACTACCCCTTGGCACTTTCCTGAAGACGTCAAACATACGCAAAATCACTCAGAATACCAATAGCAAAATGGACATTCCGAGGATGGTAAGTACGTAGAGATGATTGAGTCCTTGCGATGCTTACATATGACAAGATAGCCAACCCTATGAGTCACCAAACGGCAGTCAACGACTCTTGTCGCTACTCCGGACCGGAGCCTCAGAGCCTCCCTCTTCCACCGGAGCTTTTCGTGCGAGCGCTCAGCTACTTAGACCAAGCATGCGACAAAAAGAATGCCAGACTTGTCTGCAAAGGCTTTGCAGCAGCTGGCCTGTACTCACTCACCTCGACGGTCTACTTCTCCACTTCGCTCATCCAGATAGGCTGTCTCTCTGAAGTCCCACTCTTCTCATGTCCAACTCGAGATATTGCGATGCATCCCGTCGTCTCTAAATACATCACTAAATTGATCTGCGATGGTACATTGCTTCCTGTTCCTTATCTTACATTCGAAACCTTTCAGGAATGGTGGGCGACTCTAGGCAAGAACCAAATGCCGTGGTCAGTTCCATATATCCACAGTATTTACACCTTCAGGTACCGCCAAGAAACATTAATAATTGGCACGAATGAAGATCGGGAGATCTTCCGTACAGCTCTTGAGCAGTTTGTGAGCCTCAAATGCATTGTATTTACCGATGTTGCAGCGGACGAGCAGACTCGAGGCTTGCCCCGACTAGCATGGCCCTGGACCGCCCCGGGGGGAGACCTGTACGTGCAATTTCTTAGCAACTTCCTCCCATCTAATACTCTTGTTCGAGTAGCGTTTTTTTGTATGCGAGGGTGCCAGTTTCAGCCTCCCAATTCGTCTATCATTCTGAGTATTTGCGTCCAGGAGATCATGCTGATTCCAAAATATGCAGTTGGGGCCCATCCTCGCCATATCATAGCTTCGCTATGTGTATTCGAACACTCTCAGAAATGGCCATCAAACTTCATGAACTCTTCGTCGAGGGTAGCAATCCTATGTCCCATAGCGTGTTCTCGCTCCTCTCATCACGAGATTGCCATCATCTCCTCAACGTCTTTGCGAATCTCCGCAAGATAAGCCTGAACATCAACACTCATCTAGACGCATACCCTCTAAGCTCCAACGGCCTTGGACGGTTTTTGATCCATGCGACATTGGTGCAGTCCTTGGACTTGAAGTGCTTAGCCAGGATTCGCCAGACACACCTGTCACTGTCACGAGTGTTCGAGAATGTCACATGGCGACACCTCAAGC
This sequence comes from Platismatia glauca, assembly GCA_963556305.1. Taxonomy (NCBI): domain Eukaryota; kingdom Fungi; phylum Ascomycota; class Lecanoromycetes; order Lecanorales; family Parmeliaceae; genus Platismatia; species Platismatia glauca. The sequence goes on from OY745778.1 coordinate 911,079, forward strand.
ATTTCGGTCTGCATGGTTTCACGATGAGCACAATCTCGGAGCTGATAGCTTTTTTCGACCGCCATCGAGCAACAATAGACAGTGTGGCATTCAAATCCGTGTTCCTACATCAAAAAGCCATCAATTCTACAGATCGCTCTGCTTGCGAAGCTTGGAAGCAACTCTTTGGTGAACTACGAAAGCGGTCGATCAAGTTCCAGAATCTGGAATTGTTCCATATACATGACTGCAGCAACACGCAAAGCAGATATCCGTGCCTCGCGATGCGTGCGGATGGTGGGAGAAGGGTTCTACGGTATCTGCATGATGGTGGCGCAAACCCGCTCACATCGACCACGGTCAGCGAGGCCAGTTAGCCTAGCGAGATCAGCGAGACCAGTGAAGCCAGTGAAGCTACTGAATGAGCGTAAGGGTGAGTGTAAACGGACAGGTTCAGCATTTGCCGCCCACTGACAAGGAGGCGAGATGGTTTGATAGGAGATCAGGGGCTAACGGCGAAGTAATGTTGATGTGTATGATGAGTAGATATCATGCTGAAGGGCTGTACACGCTTAGCTACATTTGTACATATTATGAGCGACCTTGTGATGACATGTCAAATGATGTCCACACAGGGGCGTAATCTCAAGGAACGGCAGTCTTTTCACTGATCTTGTGCATACGGAAATATGGTAGGTAGTACGAATCATCTACCCCAACGCATTCTCACAATCAAAGCCCCGCTTTCGCACCACCACTTCGGTCATCGTTCGCCGCAAAGGGTACGGAGGACGATGGCACCGTGTCACTTAACGCCAAAGTAGGGATAAGCACGTATCTCATCCTCCCTCTCCTCTTCCACTGAATTCGAAACATCAACCGGAACGCGCCTCGTTCCACGACTCTCGATACAATCGGTACCTTTCCTTACTGGAGAGGGACGTTGGGGGTCCATGCATGCTCTCATTCAAGCGCCGTTGATGTCAGGAACGATGAGTCTTAAAGACGGCTTCGGAAGATTGAATTACAGCTTTCCACTGTCGTTTCTGCATCCCGTGTTGCGATTGGATGGTGGTGGTTCGGGCGGACTGAATTAGTTGCAGGAGGATCGTGGGTTGTATTTCGTCAATTGGGATAGAAGAGAGATTGCGACAGATCACTTGGTGGATGAATGGCTAGGTTGAAGTCACGGACTTGTGGATTTACTGCAATCGCTTCGGATCCCGGATGTAGTATCTTGAAGACGGCAGGCGGTATGGATCCGACGATGCGTCGGGAGCATGTACACTGATTCGATTCATCAATATACCTGCATCTTGGAGAGACTTACCCCACGGCATCGACGTCGGACATCTTCGCTTACGGAAGGGAATGCAACTCTGCCTGTCTCTTTTGACAGAAACATAAAAATATACGACCGACGACAGGGTCAACAATGTTGACGACAGATGGTGGAAATGGGATTTGCACTATCTCTATTCCTTCCATCCATTTCATCGATCCCGACCGCGCGCACACCTCCAACTCAGCTGGTGGAAAACGGGCCTTGTCTACTTATCATCCAGGTATATCACCTACAATTTCCAGATTTAAGAGAGCAATGGCGCTATGGAAGAAAATTCCACAGAAACTCGATACACAAAGCCCCGGTCCTTCAACTGGACTACATGAAAGTCCTCGCATCCGACTTCAGCAGCTCGAACAATGCCTCCTCGCCCTCTCCGGGCGGCTCCGTGACTCCGATAAAGGGCCTCTCACTAACTTCGCACACTGTGCCTTCAGGTGGCATCTTTCCAGTCTGGAAATACCTCCGAACGTACCGCGCCATGCATAGATTGGGAGAGCTGATCATGCAATGGCCTTCTGAATCCGACGCCAAGACCACCGAGCCGGGCCAGCGAGAAGCCATTGTATGGGCACTAGTCTGTATCAGATGGCGCCATGGACAGAGAAAGGGGTCGGGGAGAGACTTGCTTCCGAAGCGGCGTCACAGGGTCAAAATAGTTTCCCAAAATCAGCATCGGTTTTGCTGTCTTCCCCGTGAACGGACCCGGGACTCGCCACTTCGGCTTAATGTCGTAACCTACGCAGCTCAAACGGACACGAGCCCAGGAGTCGCCGAACCAGCGACTCTGCTGCCGCAATTTGTTAACGTAGGTTTTGTAATCTGCCTTGCTCATGCCGTAGGTTCTAGAGTCGCCATCGGTACATAGTATCGCTGACGGGGTTTCGAGGCCTGGCGTTCGGCAGTCCGCAGCGTAGGGTGGGGCATCGAGACACTGTTTGCTTGGCGTGGTCACCTGCTGAGATGCTTGTTTAGCGATGGTGAAGGAGGTGCCATTTCGTTTAGAGATATCGTTGACCAGGGTTGCGAGATTCGGGAACAATTGGATGGGGCTGTAGAGGGCTTCTCGGATTACCCACATCATGTCAGAATAGGTGATTAAGTCTGGTGCTACGGAACCCGTCGCAGGAACGCCCACGGGGTTTTCGTAGAGAGAGTCAACTATGTCTCCGAATTTCTTACTGATGGCTTGGCCGCCGCCTTCAGAATACAAGGAACATCTCTCTAGGCCGGCTTTGTCACAGTATTCGCCAAATTTCGGGATAATCTTGTCAGTGTCCTGAAGATTGGTAAGCCATTCGCCACGAGCAAAGTCTTCTGCGTCGACTACGCCATCGATGACGGCGCGTTCAATGCGATGGGGTTGCATGGTTGCGAAGTTGACTCCGAGCACTGTAGCGTAAGACAGGCCCCAGTACAAGAGGTTTTCTTCTCCTTTCATCCACTTGGTCCTCTTTCTGACGACACTGGCAAAGTGTTCATTTGACTGGCCAATACTAGCCAAAGCTTGCTTCTCCCGCCACTGTCCGTGCCGCTCGAGGACCTCAACCATGTCTGCGACCACAGGCGAGGTGTTCATGTGATATGCTAATTTATCTTCGATATTCTCGTCGCTTGTAGCACGCCTGGAGCAGCCTTCACCGAGGGCCTTGGTCCTCTCAAAAACACTGTCAAAGGCGTGGTCTGAACTTCCAATTATACCCTGCGCGTTTGACTGCAGATTCCAGATGTCTCTCGACGCAGCGGTCGGGAAGCATGAAAAACGTGGCGTCGTGTTATTAACACCACGAGGGTCCATTCCCAGAATATCATAGTATTTTGGAGAATTAGGAATATCAATGTCATCAATTGAAGAGTCAACGTCAGAGTCTACGATCATCTGGTAAGTCTTCCCGTGCTTTATGACGTGATCAACGCCTGATGAGCCAGGGCCACCAGTTTGGACCCACAAGAGTCCGCCGTATCTGGAATCTGTGACAGGGACTTTGGCCGGTAGTTTGATGACTGCGAGCCCGACGCGAGGATTTCCGGGCTCGGTGTTGTTCCAGTCCATGGGTACATCCAAACGGGCGCATTGGAAGTCGCCGAAGCAGTCGTGGTACTCAAGTACTTTGCTCGGGGGGATCTGCGAAATGTTTTAGCTGCGTATCCGGAATTCATCATGCAATGCCAATTTACAAATTCACTTTCAAAAAGCAAATTTGGTTGCGAATGACGTGTACAGAATTAACTTACTTTACTCCACGGCTCAGTCAAAGTTGAAAAATATGGCTCGGGATTCGATTCGCCAACAGCGCTTTTCACATAATCGAAGACACTGTAACTGGTCCAGCCATTCACGCATTGATTTGCCGCCCAGTTTCCGACAGTGACCAAAGCAGCACCGAGGAGCACCCCTTGAAGCCACTGAGAATTTCTAGATTTCGGGACATCAAGTAAATAATTCGCGCCTTTTGTAGGAGGCATGTTCGTCTAAGGCGTGTGGAATTGAGTCTGTAAGCGGCTACCCTTTACGCTGATATTGAGATGATGAAGCTGTTTTCCTTACCAAGTCGTGATTTCGGAAAGAAATATATACTTGCATACAACAATATCGCATCAGTTTTCTTGATACATACACTTACCCGGAAGATACAAGAAGGAGATTAGCAAGTTGGATCAAGCGGTTTGACTAGGGTGTGTGTGAAAGCAGGCAGCAGCGATGCGATCAAGTAGGAACAGCGACAATCGCTCCCGTATCTCCCTCTTCCGCAGAAAAAATCAGAAGCTCGGCTTCCCACACTCTGTCAGAGCATATTGTTAGGAAAGCTGAGATGAAAACAATAGGTACGCCTGGAGGGCCGACGTCTAACATTTAGCCGAATTGGGTTAGAAAGTTTTCCATGCGTCCACCCTGAGGTATTATATTTACCGCTAGTGTTTCATACCCCTAGTCTCCCAGCGGAGAAGCCATGATCATCTGCATTTCATAGCGTCGTCACCACATTGTTCTCTACAGTTCTCACATACAAGCACGGCCTGTCCATCAGTTGCGACCTCGCACAATGACTCGATTACACCGTACTGACCTGCCTATACATTCATCGATCATCCAAGGTAAAGAAAATATACATTCAAACGTTCAACAAGACAAATCAGGACCGAAAGAGAATGAGCCAAGATACCTCACGGATATACCCTGGATATCAAACGCCGATGCTGTGAAGCTTCGGCAATCTTCCCTTGTGGATGTTACAGTGCCTGACGATCAGGCTTCCGCTCCGCAAGTCTGCCGCAAAGAAAAAGTGCCCCCAGTTGATGTCGAATCGTACACGCAGCCGTTCCTCTCCTTCATTTCCGAGAATCCTACCACCTTCCATGCTGTCGCAACCGTATGCGAGAGACTCGAATCAAACGGCTTTACGAATTTATCGGAGCGCGACTCGTGGACAAACAAGCTCTCAAGAGGTGGCAGATACTGCTTCACACGAAATGGCAGCAGTGTGATTGCTTTCGTTGTTGGCGAAAAGTACGAGTCAGGGAATGGTGCAAGTGTCATTGCCAGCCATATCGACGCTCTTACTACACGGGTGAAGCCTATTCCGACGCTGTCTACCAAGGCAGGCTACCTCCAGCTTGGCGTCGCACCTTACGCTGGAGCGTTGAACAATACCTGGTGGGACCGTGATTTAGGTATTGGAGGGAGAGTGTTAGTGAAGGACAGTAATACTGGGAAGATAGAGACAAAGCTAGTCAAATTGGCGTGGCCTATTGCTAGAATACCGACGTTAGCACCTCACTTTGGAGCTGCTGCGGACCTCCCGCATCCCAATAAAGAGACCGAGATGGTTCCTATCATTGGCTTGGAAAACGCAGATCTGGAGAACAGCTCACAGGAAAAGCGACAAAACTCCAATGTTCTAGGCGGCGCCGGGACCTTCACGGCCACACAGCCAGAGCGATTGGTAAAAGCAATAGCAGGAGAGATGAACATCCAAGACTGTAAGCGTTTTTCTCTTTTACACTGTTCTAATTACTAAAGTCAACCAGATAGCAGCATTGTCAATTGGGAGCTCGAGCTCTTCGATACTCAACCGGCCCAGCTCGGCGGCCTGGACAAAGAATTTATCTTCGCGGGCCGTGTGGATGACAAGCTCTGCTCCTTCGCAGCCATCGAGGCCCTCATCGCCTCCAGTCTTGACGACGCTGACTCTAGCGCCATAAAGATAGTCGGATGCTTCGACGATGAGGAAATAGGCTCACTCCTTCGCCAAGGCGCCCATAGCAACCTTCTCCCAAGCGCCCTTGAGCGTATTTGTGAAGCATTTGCCGAAAAGAGCTGCGGGGCAAACGTGGTGTCTCAGATGTACGCGAATAGCTTCTTGATTTCCGCAGATGTCTCTCATGCAGTGAATCCCAACTTCATGGGCGTATACCTAGAGAACCACGCGCCAAGGCTCAATACTGGCATCGCCATCCAGGCCGATCCGAACGGCCACACTACGACTGACGGCATCAGCACCGCTTTCCTGCAACGTGTCGCCGACAAATGTGATGCCAAACTGCAAGTCTTCCAAATCAGGAATGATAGCAGGAGCGGAGGTACTGTTGGGCCGATGCTGTCAAGTGCGATGGGCATGAGGGCGATTGATGCGGGCTTGCCGCAGCTCAGTATGCATAGCATTCGTGCGACAATCGGCAGTAAGGATCCAGGGCTAGGCGTGCAGCTGTTCAAAGGCTTCTTCGATCATTTTGAGGAGGTTGATGCGGAGTTTAGGTAAGCTGGGGACAGCGGAGTGGCAATGTTTTGTACGAATAGCAAGTATCATCACGCATTGCCTAGTAAATTGGTGTCATCACCAGATCGAGTGCTCGACTCCCTGTATATTTCTCCCAAAAGTGATGAGGATTAACCGGGACAATGCTGCCATTCGAACCAAACAAGGCGGCTTGCCTAATCCTTTCGGCTTTTCCACTTGTATCTCGAATCCGAATCCCTACAAAACCTCAGGCAGACTCATTCGGCAATCGACGCTCTGGAAATCCCATTCGCCGGCCCTCTCATCGTTTCAGGCGCCGCGGTACTCGTTTGGGTTTCGGTCCCAAGTCTCCACATCTTGGGCGTAGTGGATTGCGCTGTGCGTCCTCTGCTCAGCGCCGGTGAAGATGATTGGTGGTAGACTGAAGAATCTGAAGACTGCTAGGATCGAAAAACTCACCAATTGTTCGCTACATCACTGCCGTGTTTTAACCTCTATGCAGCCTGTACGTTTTGCTCTATTCACAGGTTTACCCTCTTCTCATGTGCGATATTGACTCTTCTCGCTGAGCAGAAGCCAGGGCGCCCGATGGTCCGGACCAGCGGTCTTGAGGCTCAAACTGGTCCATTTTGAAGCTATATGAACTGGTCCAAACCATTGGTTCATGGTCCGGACCACTGGTTCGCTGCCTCCGCTGTCTCCGCTGCCTTCATTGCTCATGCCTCCGCTGCCTTCACTGCCTCCGCTCACCGCTGCCTTCATAGCTCATGACTCCGCAATCTCCACAGCGTCCATAGCCTCCACATCTTCATCCAAACTAGCAACAACGGCATGTAAATCCTCCTCTGTAAAGATACCCAGCCGGAACCATGATTTGAGACACACCAGTAGCTCAATGGTCTCACTCCTAAGATCATTTCTTTGAAGTGACACTGTATGCTTAGCTGTTGAAAATAGGCTTTCTGGCTCCATAAACATCGCAGGTACGGAGTAGATGTCAATAACCATTTTGGACAGTAGAGGAAATCGGCTTGCCCCAAAGGGTAGATATGTGGGATGCTGAGCAAGGCCAATGGTCGGCTCGGCACATCTATGATCTGAATTTACCTACTCTGTGACAGCGACCATACGGCAGGCCAGTCTACTAGCTGGGAGGCAGAGTGCGAGATAGGCGAAAGTGGCCGAGATGGCCAACATGAACCACAAGCTAAGGTACCTATGAACCACCAGGACCACTGGTCCAAACCGTTGGTTCTGATACCCTGCACCGGTCTAGGACCAGCACCACAATCCCCAAACTGGTCTGAACCAACAGTCCATTGTACTTGTCCAGACCACTGGTCTGCTAAAAGGTCCGCGACCATCGGGCGCCCTGGCAGAAGCTAGACAGCTGGGTGTTTCAACTTATGCATTACTTTATTAGATGGTGATTGGAAACTTCTCTCTTCAATCCAGCGCTTTCCCTCACTCATCAAACGTGGCTCGTGCAGATATGTCAAGGACTCGTAGAGTATTCACTCACCTCGCATTTCGGACTTTCAAGTCGGTGATTTCCCCCTCGATGTACGCAACTTCGAACGAAATCAGGTTTAACGCATGCACATCTGCTGGTTCTGACACAGACCCTCCTCCCATCGCAATATCGAAGCCTGCAGACTGTGTCTGCTGTGATGACCAGCAGATGATTCGGAGCCGGGAGCGAGGGGCTGGAACTGTTCATGTTGTTGTGCCATGTCCCTTCGTTGAGTACCAACGTCCAGTGGCACCCGAATCGTTGGTCACTTGTGCAACCTCGGATGCAGTTGGAATTTCCTGAAGGGGTTTAGCTATGTTGCGGCCCGACCTCTTCGTACAGCAAACCGCTTTCTTCATCCTCGTTTGCCCGTCGAGGCAGCGATCCGCAGCATCCTATCTACAGAGGTGTGAGAACGGCACGTTGTGAGGATTCATTGGCACCAACCCTTTGGCCTCTCCGAGACCCGGGTCGTGAGACAATCTTTTCTGGGGTAAATGTTTTCTATTGATCTGCGGTGACTATCTAAACAGTGCGCGTATAAACAGCAGACTCGATGCAATTCCAAGACTTCCGAATGTCCTCGTTCCATCACTTGGCTCTGCTGCTGCCTCTGCAATGACAATGATGCGCCCTCACGTTCCGCCCCTCCGATCTGGTCAATGTCTAGGACTACTAGTCAGCCATGATCCAAGAGGTTAGAACAGGAGCACGACTTACCCTCCCACGCTGTTCTTCCTCTTCTGTCTCAACCTCGTCTACCTCCATGATCCTCTCGGCAATGTTGATCGTGCGGTCGATGTGTTCGACGACTCTATGCATGCGGGTGGGGGTGGATGTCTCTTCGTCCGTTACCTCAAGTGCCTCCATGGTCGAAATGAGGGCATCCTTGAGGGCTGCTGCCTCCTCGTTGACAAGTTCACGGGATCTGGCTGTGCATTTGGCCTTCTGCTCGTCGGTCGATTGAATGGCGTCTAGTGCTCCGAGGTCGAAGCTGACTCTTCTTGATGTGGAGGCCTCGCTGTGGTCGGCGCTGGGAGTGCTTTCGCCAAAAGAGTTGGCAGTGGCTGTCTCTCCGTGTGGCTTGCTGAGATCGAATAGTTTCGCGAATTTCGACTCCTTGGGTCTGATAAGCTTGGCATTGGCAAGCTTGATGCTGGCGATTTCGGGGTCGCTAAAGGCTTCGTCGAGACTTTTTGGCTTGGAGGATTCAGGCTTGGGACGTCCGGATCCGATGACGCTACACTTAGCTTTGGGCTGGCGAGGGTGCGTGAAGCTGGTGAAGTTGAAGTCGGGGGTGCTGCCCCAGTGTAGGACCCTGGCAACGGCGGGACGGACTGGAGTCCTCTTGGTGTTGACCCATGGTGTTCCTCTCCAGTGATTGAGAGTCTCGGGATCTAATGGTGATGAGTCGGGGAGGAAAGTAAGATAGTTGCAGAATTCGTCTGAATTTTGGTAGTCGTCGGAGTAGGGAAATGGGAGAAAGAAGTCCTGTTCGAAGTGGTCGGCCATCTTGATGTATGTCTATGGAACTCGGTTGTTGGTGACGCTGTTGATGCTGGTGCTGTTGATGCTGATGCTGTTGATACTGATGCTGTTGATACTGATACTGCGGATGCTGATGCTGCTGATGCTGGTGGTGTTGATGCTGGTGGTGTTGATGCTGATGCTGTTGATGCTGATGCTGTTGATGCTGATGCTGTTGATGCTGATGCTATCGTTGAATGCTTGCTGAGCTGTCTTTAGTGGACGGGAGTGTCAGAGTGATTATGTCTGCGTCCCGGAGATGGTTGTAAGATGAGAAGATCGAGAATACTCTCAGACCCTTTCATATAAGTCAGAGAAATATTGCATTATTCGGTTTGACTCATTCGTCGTGGACGTGGCTGCCCCGAGAACTATCATTCTTCATTCTCATGATAGCTTCACCGGTTCGGGCGCGAAAATGCGCAGCGATTGAGTACATTAAAGAGCATTTTGCTGAGAGCTAGTCCTTTCTTGGTCTATTTGTATTTTTATACGCATCATTTCTGTTAGTTTAGTAGATGAGAGAATTCGAGAGGCGGGGAATGAGAGAAATTCTGAAGGTATTCAGGGAAAGCTGCCAAGGCATCGGATGCTTTACTTGGCAATTTGGCCAGATCGGGCTCGTTCATGGCCTTTATGTTTTTCGTGACTCAGAATTGGGTTCCGAGATGAGAGAGTTAGAGAGACACGGAAGGAAAACAGAATCTGAAGGATGACGATCAACATGCAAGGTGCGTTGGTCTGGACTGGGACACGAGTTATCACAGGAGACGATCGAGGCCTCGACATATTGCTTCGGACTAAGAAATAACACAGTATAGTGGACGGCTGTAGCTGCAGGATTGGAGTAGAGTACATAGCTTCGAATTGGGACACAATTCAACCAGCGACAGAGGACAGAAGACTTTGAGAGATCCGTTATATTTGGATCCACTTAAAGCCAAGCTCAACAAACAGACGAGATAAGATGGACATCCAGGAGTAGTGCACTGGATTGTGACTGGATAGGGTCAGAAAGTATTGACAATGACACGCGCGATAACCAAAAGCTGGGAATTATAGCGATGGAGAGAACGTCTTCTCGAGAGCGTTTGGTCAATCCTGAATTATGGAAGTCTGAGCTTTCTCTAGAACGAGTATCTTTCCAGGCGCTCGGCCTCCTTGGTTGGCACTCACGGTCACCTTTGAGCGTAGATGATTCGGTCCGAGCCATTGGAGTACTTTCGTATCATCGCTGCCTTCGGTGTCGCATCTGCCCATCACCGCCGCCCTCACTTCTTCGATCCCTTCTTCTTTCTCGAGCTCAACGCCCTCTTCTCCGCATTCCTCGCCTTCCTCGCGTTCAGCTTCCGCCACGCCAGGAACCGGTCACCTCTCTTGTACTCCCTGACCTTGACCTGCGCCCTCTCTGCTGCCCTCCCAATAGACCAATTCGACTCTCGATATTGATAGCCGGGCCTCAGTTCCATCCTCTTCAACTCCGGCACCTTCGCTCTCGTCCTTTTATCTTGCTGCCTTAATGTTCCGTCTTGCTCGACCATGCCTCCGACCTCCAACCCGTCATCTCCTTTTCCGCTGGTGACTCTGGAAGGCGTGGCCGTGGCCAGTGTCCCCATCTCCCTCTCCCTTCCCACCAACCCCAACCGCCTATTCCTCGGCTTGTTCCTCGGCGAAGGCAGCTTCATCCCCCTCTGGAACACCACCCCAATGTACTTCCTCCTCGGATGCCGTTCGGGATCCTGGTAGAAGCAGACGTACCCCTTCTCCGTCGCGAAGATGGTGCGGTCCCGCCCCATGTCGCAGTTCTCACCGGGGAACCAGTGCGTGCCGCGTTGGCGGAAGATGATGTTGCCGGGAACGACGAACTCGGAGGCTCCCTTTTTGGCGCCGAGTCGTTTGCCGGGTCCGGGGGCGGCTTTGTTGGCGCGGCCTTGCGCGGCGTGCGAGGCGGGGCGGGAATGGGGGAGGGGGAGGAGGGGGAGCCATTGGGGTGAGGAGTGGGTATGAGAGGGCAGCGTGAGGCGCGGTGATCGGAGACATAGGGGAGGCATGTTCGTGATTGATGAGACGCTTGAGATGCAGTGATGTTGATCTCGATTGTCGCGAGGTCGAAAACGAGAAAGTGGATCCACGCTTAGTCAGCGAAATAGTTCAACAGCTGGCCTCCTCACTCTTTCCTCCAGTACCGATGCCACGGAACAGCTCACAATGAGGGTCCTACTGTTCACTCTACTCTGCTCGCTAGCCGGTCTAGCATCCGCGCAATTCCAATTCTTCGAGCAAATGTTCAATCAAGGTGGCCAACAACAGCAACAGCAGCAGCAGCAGCAACAGACAGCCCAGAACGTCGCCAGCGACTCCGAATGGTATCAGCGAACCTACGAATCAGGTACCTTTTCATCTCCGAAATCTCATCGTCTTCTCGCTATGAGCTTTGCTAATCTCCATTCCTCACTGCAGCCCACTGCTCGAATTACCTCTGCCCCGGCACCCTCGCTTGCGTACATTTCCCGCACCATTGCCCTTGTCCGTTCCCGGCTGTCGAGGACAAGGTGGAGCTGGGGGAGGGGAGTGCGATTTGCGTTAGTAAAGGAGGTTGGAAGCAGGGGGAGGCGGCGAGGAAGATTGAGTTGGCGAGGAAGGGGTTGCTGTGATGGGAGACTGGAACAGGGGGCCTTTGACCTGCGTCGATCGCGTGTTTCGAACGAGCCGCTACGAAATGTGAAGATACTTGGACCATGGGCTTTGGCATGATGGGCTGGTTTCATGGCTGGGCAATTCCTGTCGCGCTTGACATTTTACGCGGTAGGAAAAGCAATGGTTCCCGTGGGGTTGATGAGGGTCGGATTGTGGCATATGCGGCATGATAGGAGGATTCATGGCCGAGCTGAAGTATTGGGAGGCTAGTGCATGTATCATTGTCCTTTTTCCTCCAGACATCACTGAGTAAATTCGTCTATCTCCTGGAATCTCAACCGTGTCCATGCATAAACCATCTTGCATTACGAAGAGAACTCTTTCCTTATTCCCCTTGTCTCTGGATCTCCCCTAGCTCTACAGCAGCTAGCGACTAGAGCCAATACGCTGTTCAACAGCGGAATCAAAAATTCGCAGGACTTGGGTTCGGGATGAGTGGGCTGGGGAACTTGTTTTTCTTAGAGCTCTCGAAAGCAAGTTCTGATTCGGCTGTCCCTGTGTCTGGGTGGAGAGCATTACAGTGAATTTAGTGCAAGCTACGTTCGATTTCATCGACTCTAGCCAACGCACAGTGCATTCGCATATCATGGTGAAGTATCTCGGATCACAGCATGTGCTTCATGTGCGTCCGCAGCGTCAACGGCGGCAAGTACATTTGCGCCTGCATCATACTGCACGATTCCTTGAGCTTCCGAAACGTTCTGTCGTCGAGAAAAGGTTTGAGGGAACTCCGTGGGTAGCTCCGTCGGAGGTAGGATTGAGGCTTCTAGAGTAGGCAGGTATATGCGTGGGGTTTCTTGACATTGCTCGCAATGTCGTTTGTTGCCTTGTTTGAGACACGTGTGGTCAAGATTGCACGATGTTGGGTCAAGAATGCTAGTTCCATTGCGATGATTGCTCTTTCAATACTGGGGACCCATGTCAGTCGAATCATGCCCGAGAATGCTGCATCTCTCTTCTTCAGACTGCACTATTACTGCCAACCCCATTGCCATCTTCAATGACGATCCTTCCCTCCACCCTGGGCGCAATGCCTCTAGTCCAATGCGGCAACTCCCACTCTCCACTCTTCTCTCCTACCATACCAACATCTCTCCTCTCAATTCCCGTCAAATCCATCCATCGTCTCGTGTAAGCTCTCGCGATATGCATCTCCCTTTCTTTCTTCTCTTCCACACTCCCGACACTCCCAACACTGGATGCTAGACCATCATAATGGTGGTCTTCCTCGTCATCCGTATCACTATCCACCAGCCTACCGTCTACGTCCGTCTTAGCGTTTCCAGTTGGGGCTCGTGCAACGCTAGTGCGGTTAAGTTTGGTTTTCTGCTTGAGAGGACGAGGCTCGTGCACTTTGCCACCAGCGTGGAGACGGTCATTCACGCCGCCCCAATGGCGGTGCAGGCTGGGAGACCAGCGTGCCCATTTGCCGAGAACTTTTAGTGACATGAAATACTGCCTGAGCACCATGCTGATTAGCATGCCGTTCTCTTCGGAGACAATCTCTTCCGCGTTGCCACCTTCGCTGCGGACGAGAAGAGAGTTATAGCCATCTTTGCCGCGGCCCATGTAGCCTCTCGTCGCCATGGTGTATGACTTGCTGGGGTCTAAGGGCTCTCCGTGGATTTTCGTCCATTTGACCCTAAATCCTGGAGCTAATTTTGGGTTGTACGCGAACTGGATGTTCGAGACTTGTGGGAATCGGCCCTCGAGTGCTGGGACTAGACAGACAGAGTTCTCGAGCGCTTCGAGAATCGCTTTTCCACTTACCCGCAGGACGACGACTGGATCTTCGAATGGGAAACAATTGAGTATGTCTTTTAGAAGTAGAACACCAGGAGGATAGATCTGGTCGCCGCGGACGGTGCCTGAAGCCATAAGAGCGCAATCGGCGTTGTAGTAATGGCGCATTAGGTCACAGACGAAGTTGCCCAGGTTGCTCTCTTTTGTTCTCACAGTTGTGAAGCGACCATCGAGGGGCACGGCTGTGTATCCAATCGGTTTCTCAAGCTTATGCCTCAGACTCGACGTCAGCTTATCGACAAGCTGAACTGTGGCACTGTCCTCGGGTAATGCGCGGGTGATGTCGCGGCGTGTGATGTCGAAATCCCAACCAGGCTGATCGTTTGCTTTTCGGCGCGCTTCGATATAGCTGAGCTGCTTGAAATCAGTACCTGACCGGAGGACGTGAGTGTTGTTGACGATTTGATGGGAGTAGAAGTGGTCATGCCCTCCTAAGATCAGGTCAATGAGGCCTGGTGGTGTCTTTTCTGCCAGCTTGATGTCGCTAGGCTCTCGCGCGTGAGTTAGAGCGATGACTATTTCGGCACCTTGGGCGCGGAGTTCGGGTACTGCCATCTTTGCACATTCGCTTGCAGACTTGTAGATTAGGTTTGGCGGTAAGGAGTTGATGGTGTCCAACCTGGATTTTGGGCATAAACTACTGGAACGACAACGTTGACAATGTATCCTGGACTCACCATTCTCGCTCCCCAAGTCCGATAACACCAATCTTGATACCGTTCGAAGCTTCTAATAAGACTGTTTTATCGCAGCCTCCCAAAGCTTGGTTTTCTCCAAGACCAGGATCCAATACATTGGCTAGTAGCCAGGGGAAATTGCACTGGGTTTTCAAGTGCCTAAATTGGGGCACGCCAAAGTCCAAGTCATGATTCTGGCAGTAAAAGGCGTCAGACAAGGAAGAGGTCGGGCATATGAGCCCATAAACAAATGAGAAGGTTTCCATACTCACACCCACGCACGCCACAGCCGTCTCAAGATTGTTGAGAATAGGCACCATATGCCTACCTTTCGTCACTGAGCTTTCGAGACTGGGATTGAAAGCATCGCCGGAGAACAGCGTCAACAACTCGGGTTGATCTGCATATTGCGGATGTGAGCGGTAGTGGTTGGCCACGCTTTGAAAACGTGTTATTCCTCCAACTGGCTCCGCCGAACCAGCTCTTTCGTCTAATCAGCACAGCTTCTGTACCACTAGGCATCATGAACTGATGGTGTTGCAACATACTCGATGTGATAGACATCATTGAAGTGCAGAAAGCGGAGAACTGGGGGACGCTGGTCTTGGCAGTGCCTTTGCCAAATAATAGACTCTGAGTCTGGAGATGCTTCACCGGACATCTTACATTGATGGATGCATTAGCATCCGTCGTCAAGGATGAAGTCAAAACAAAGCAGAAAGTGGCGCGTTTGCCGCAGACGCGGGGTCATGGCCCAGGCAAAAAAACTTACCATCTATATTGCACAACATTGGTTTACAGTAAAGCTTTCGTAGTTAAGGTAGTATGATGCAATGAAACGCTCTAGGTTTGCTCCCACATTCATTACTGTCAAAACGCTCTCACGTGACGAAGGACCTGCTAAAAGCAAGGATTCCAGAGTTGCCTAAGTCTACGTTACCTCTTTTCAATCCACGGATCTCAGGGCGAGATTGGACTCGCGCCGTACACGACATAGCGAGTAGTATCCAGAACAGCCGCAACGGAGGTTCTACTGAGACTACTTGTCAAGAAGTCGACGGACTGGCAGCCTTGGAAACCCCTCGAGATACTTCAATCATTTGATTGCCGGTGCCTTCGTTAGTAAACAAGTTGAATGCGCATGCAGGCACAGTAGTGGTGAAGGGCCTAACGCGCATAGTAGGAATGGTGCAAGCCTACGGAACCTTAAACACTGTCTCTTCGATACCGGTACCAGGAGCGCAACCGTAAAAGAAGGCAAGCAGATCGAATAAAGTAAAGTCGTTGTAGACTGCGGTCAGCTCTGGGGTGCCTTGCCCGATGGTGACGGGATCCAGGGTATTATAGGCGACCTCATCATCGGGTCACGTTGAAATGATGCCCGGCTAGTTGGGATCGTGGACCACGCCGGACATTCTAGGATTGTAGGTAGATGTTCACTGGTGCTGCCGCAAGCGGAGTTTTGCATCAAAGGGGTTTTATGAGAGGCTGTCTTTGTTGAAGGGGTTCTCGTTGAAGAAGCCGGAGACGAGGGATTACGAGGTGGATCTTGTGGAGGAGAGGGGGAAATTTGTTAAGGATGCTGGAGCGGATGTGGGGAGTTGCTTTGGCGGATCATGTGGATTTGGCGATGCTGGATGATTGTTAGTCGAGACTTTTTCGGCTTTATTGCTCGCTGTGGTATCTGGTTACTGCCATCTTGGTTAACGTCGGTCAGACAAGCTAGGGGCTGTTCTTTCGGCTTCGTATTTTCATAACGCTCTATTTAGTCAATATACTTCTAGATCGTGGCAAAAAAAACTCCATGAGCTGTGTAAGCTATATGTGCTTATGTAAATACAAGCAAAAGTCAAGCAAGTACCTCAGGTCTCACATTCCGATCTTGGGGTTTTTACGATCCATTGCCCAGCAACGGCTGAGTCTCCCCATCGTCTTTCTCGCCTTGTGGCATTCCACGAAAGTCACCTTTGTTGACCTTTAGTACACTCCAAGTGCCATGTTCCTTGGAATCTTCAAAGAAGGCCTGATTCTCTTCAAACGATCTACCGCCGGTCTCTGGAGAATACACCTGCAGAAGACTATTAGTATCGATCAGCAAGAGCTTGTTGGGGAAAATCAATTACCCATGTCCACCACGCAGCAAAGAGGTTGGTGACCGCGAAAACCAGGAAAAGCCAGTAGCTCAGATTGTTGAACCCAATAGGTGTAAGTAGCGTCACCGCGAAGTTTGCAAGTCCCCAGATGATGACCGAAATGGCAGAACCTTGAGCGCGGGACGTCGAGGGGAAAATCTCCGTTGGAATCAACCAGGGCTGAGACAGCCAGCCAATACCAAAGATTCCCGTTGCTATGAACAGAACAACACTACCTACGATGGCGATCGGCATGTCAGGTATTTTAAGTTTGTCGGCGTTTTGCGCCAGACCACCAAGTAAGGTGAGAATCAAGAATGATGTCGCCATTCCGAGGGCTCCCCCAACCATCATTATGCGCCTACCCAGACGATCGATAAGTAGCCAGGCAAGAGTCATCAGGAAGAAGTAGGAGATATAGTTGCCTTGTGTGAGGTATTCCGAAACAGAGACGCTCAAGCCGAGGAGTTCAAAAATCTGGGGACCATACACACTGACAGCTCCATACCCTGTCAGTGCCTGATTGACTTGACCCATGACGGTCACCATTGTCGGGTGGAACTGTGTGCTTCCAGGCCATATCATATCGTTGTAGCCGACGGCGTGACTTGATTCGTCTTCGTGGGCCTTTTTCAATTCGTCAAATTTTCCCTTCATCTCATCTTCTCCGTAGATGTCGGTCAGGGCTGTTTTGGCGTCCTCTTCTCGTTCGTGGAAAATGAACCACCGGGGCGTTTCTGGGAGACGGTATATGAATGATAAGAGGAGGACAGGGTAAATCTGCATAGCGATGATGGGGATACGCCAAGCTGCTACTCATTACTATGGCATCTTTGCAGCTGTGTAGAGAACATACCCCATTGATTATCTTTCCCGAGTCCATTGGTGACACCAAGGTTGATGGCAAAGGCCATGTTAAGACCGAAGATGTTCGATTGGAATTCCTTGGCCAGAGCTTCTCCTCGTCCGCCCTCGGAGTTCAGCTCGGAGGAGTAGACTGGAATGACGGCATCAATGCCGCCGACGCCTAAGCCCATGATGATGCGTCCCAAAAACATCATTGTCATTGCACCCTTACTATAGCCCAGCCCCGCAACGAACATGAATAGGTTGCCCAAAGCGGTTACTGCCAAACAAGCAAAGATACTGGGCTTTCTGCCTCCCATATCAGCCAACAGACTGGCAAAAACAGCTCCTACGGCACAGCCAAGATAGTAAACCGAGACAATGACACCAACGAGGGGATCTTCCTCCTCGATGCCCATTGTCTCCAGATAATCATAATTCGTATTGATGAGAGACATCATGCCTTGATCATAGCCATACAGGGCGATGGCCGTGGCGGAGAAGAGGACGATCTCTTTCTTCTTGTCCATGAGGGCTTGCGTGAAGATTTTGGAAGACGTCATTTTGGCGGTGTTGCTGGTGAAGCTCTGGACCGATCAATGCCTTGGGTGAGATGTGAGTAAGGGAGGGACGACGAGATTTGAAGGTCAGCACGCCATTTCACGATTATGAAATGACAAATGGAGACTTTAAGGTAGCGGAAGAGATTTCAGTACCTGACTTTGCGTGGTATTGCTTAATAAATAATACCGTACTTGACCGAGGGACATTCTCAGCGGGAGGCGGGGAAGCGAAAATCGGAGCGGGGCATCGTTGAACCCTGCATATTCAAAGATGGAGCTAAGGTTGTAGCCGAGATCTGCCTAACCTAAGCGAGCTAGAGAAGAGAATCTAACGTGACTTTAGTCATTGAAATCCAATTGAACCTGGGCAACTCCGTCGGACCCTTTCTTCACCGTTCCGCCAATACCCGTCACTGCTCGTGGCTGCGAATTTTTCTTTTCTTTAGAGCCATATGACCGCCACTGATACACCATGTCATCCACCAAGCCGTCGATAGACCCGGCCAGTGAGGGAAGCAGTATTCGGGCGGATGCAGCCGAAGCGACGCCTGACCGCGGAAAAGAGGAGGCGCTTGGGGTACATGAGGTGGAGAAGACAGGACCAGGAACCCCTCACAAATTCTCTGCAACTACTGCAGCGGCTCCACCATTGCCCGAGGAGCAGGGGGAGATTGCACCTCCTCTACCAATGGAAGCACCACCTGTGAAAGATGACGGCTGGGACCCTGTCTGGGATGACACCGCCCAAGCCTACTACTTCTACAACCGCTTTACTCAGCAATCACAATGGACTAATCCACGTGTACCGGATGTCGCGGAGCCTGCAGCACCAGGCGTGGGTAGGTACGACAGAATATCGGAACGAGCACCAGGAACCGAAGACCCAGCACCAGCACCACAGCGGCCATATGGCGGATACGACCCGGCAATACACGGCGACTACGATCCCAATGCTTCCTATGCGCAAGAACAGCAGGTGCCGGAGGGTGGCACTGGGCAGGTTGCTGATCCTGCCGCTATATACACGGCGACTGGGGTCTTTAACCGGTTCACGGGCAAGTGGCAGCCTCATGACATCAACCCGGAGAACCACAATGATGAGAATAAGAGCAAACGGCAGATGAACGCTTTCTTTGATGTAGATGCTGCGGCCAATAGCCACAATGGCAAGAGTCTGAAG
This sequence comes from Platismatia glauca, assembly GCA_963556305.1. Lineage (NCBI taxonomy): Eukaryota > Fungi > Ascomycota > Lecanoromycetes > Lecanorales > Parmeliaceae > Platismatia > Platismatia glauca. The sequence continues at coordinate 930,080 of OY745778.1, forward strand.
GCGGAGAGGAGCGGGAAGAAGTTGAGCAAGCAGGAATTGAAGGCTTTCAAGGAGAAGAGGAAAGAGAAAAAAGAGGAGAAAAGGCGGGCTTGGTTACGGGACTGAATATTTTCTCGTGGGTGCGGCTTGTACATACATTATTCCGTCGAGCAAGGGGTCTTGGTGCTTTCGGCCTGCTGTTGGCCTTCATTGGGGAAGCCGATTCGCATTCACGCTTACGTAGTATGGAATACCTTGAAGGACCTCTGACAAGTACCTATCTTCTTCCAGACTCTAGCCATCATTTTCATGTTTTGAAAAACTAGCTTAGAGATTGTTAGTAGTGACTTTTCAATTCTTATTACCCTACTTTCCAATTCCTCCTTTCTATCACAACTCTAACGCTTGCCCTTAAGAATGACCATCGCCACCCTCCCTACCCTCACTACCGATCAAATTGATGATCTCCTCTACCTATCCCGCCTCGACGAGATCACAGACCTCAAAGCCGCCGTCGACCTCTTCGCCAAGAGCCTCTCCACTACTCCCGGATCAATCCTCACAGCAGCCGTTGACAAAGACAGCGGCAATGGACTGCTACATATGGCGGCTGCCAATGGGCATACAGGTCTGTTACACCGAACATTTGGCGTAGCTTAGGGATACAATGCTAACAAATGTTCCCAGCTACCTTGAAAGAAGTCCTCGCCCTTTCATCCTCCAACCACGTTCTCTCACTCAATCTACAAAACGCATCTGGCAACACGCCACTCCACTGGGCTGCTCTCAATGGGCATCTGTCCGCCGTCCGGCTGCTCATAGAAGCTGGAGCTGATCCGACGGTCGTGAATAAGGCCGGAAAAGATGCGGTGTACGAAGCCGAGGCTAATGAGAAGAATGAGGTCGCTGCCTGGTTGCTCACAGAAGGGAAGGGATTGGAGGGTGCGGTTGGTGGCAGTGTTGATCAGGGTGGGCCGGGGGGAGAGGTGGAGGCTGATGCAGAGGAGCAGCTTGGGGAGGTGATGAAGGAGGGGGAGACGGAGGAGTAGCCGTGAGTTGTGACTTCGGGATCGAAGCCTGGTGTTGATGGAGAGTATTGCAGGGTCTAGAAATGGTATTGTGATTCTCTTCCTACGGCGCGGGGCAGCCACGAAGCAAAGGAAGCTACTTTGTGGTGGCGGCAGCTACTTTCTTGTCTGGGCCGGCTGCAGCCGTATTTCACCACCGAAAGGCAAAACCATGAGGTCGTCGTTTAGATCGAATACGGATCGTACCGCCGAAAAGGAGTGAGGAGCCGTGGTAGGCAGCTAGGCCGCGGTGTCCTGACTGCACTCCTACAGCTTTTGATCCCAGACTTGGGGTCAGCACGGCGAGATCATGGGACCTGGTCGCTGACGCTGTCGAGTACTTGAGACAATGTGGGTACCTCCATTCCATGCCCGCAAAGACACGTGCTGACCGCAAAGTAATCAGTCAACCCAATGGAGCACAATACTAGTACACTACATTCGTCTCTCTGTGGTAGTCTCAATGATGTATGTATAGGGAGAGCTCCTCGATAGCCTCCAGTTTGACCAGATCAATTATAGTCATGCTAATATTGCCTAAGCCTTATGAATGAATTTACCTATGCGAATGGAAACCCTGACTTCAGAGACTGGCTCGTCGGAGGGAAGGGTAGAGTACGTTTCAGATTCGCAAGTTGGCGCTCTAAGATGGGTTCTAAAGTGATTATCAAAATACAGTCTTTGACTCCTCGAGCCCAAAGAGTCGTGCGACTACGCGTTTGATCTTGTACTTGCTGCCACATTTGCTTCAGGCATTGCACAACTATCACGACGCATCCTCTCCACGGCTCCGGGAGATGCTTTGCAGGAGAAGGATGACCAACGCGCTGGCGAATTGGTTTTGATAAAGTCACCAGTGCTCTAGCGCATTCGTCCGTGCAGGACCACTATGTGAGAATTGGCTGCGCAGTAGACCAGAATCGAATACCCTCGTAGTCGCAGAACCATAGGGCCTGGGCAGCTACTTTTAGAGGTGATACCCGTAGCCGTGCCGACTTGACTGCCGTCGGCCTCGACATGTGTAATAAGAAGTTACGAAGACGGGAATCTGACTGCCAAAAGGATTGTGTTCATTAGTGTAACAGAATGCTCCTTGCCCAATACCGTTTTGATCGACGCCAGTGTCTGTCGATGTATCTTCTCAGCCTCTTCATGTTTGCCTTCACTGCCCAGCACCGCTGCAAGAGTGTTCATGCTTGTCAGCGTCTTGGGCTGCTCCTTGCCCAACACTGTTTCCCCCAACGCTAGTATCTATCGATACATCTTCTCAGCCTCTTGGTGTTCGCCTTGATTGCTCAGCACCGATGCCAGATTGTTGATGCGATCCAATGTATCAGGATGCTTCTTTCCCAGCATCTCCTCTGTCTTCTTGAAACAAGACGCCTGTATCTGATAGGGTCCAGATCATCTCCCTATTGCGTATAGAAAGTCACTGACTCTTGTTTGCAATCATGGCAAGTCTGTCTCTTGTAATCTTATGTATTGAGTCATGTGTCTTGACATGAATGCCAAAGCTTGCCATCGAATGCGGTACCAGTCGTAGCTTGTAGCTTGGGTGCAGCTGATTGTCAGCAGTGGCATCCACCAAAAGCTCCAAAGCTAGAGAAGTTAGTTGACGTTGTATTTTTGTATCCAGTCGATCTTGCCCCCACGCATGCACGAGCTTATGCGTTGTGTCTTGTGTTTGATGAGACCTCCGCTGGATTAGGGAATACATTTGAAGTGTCTCAAATGCCGACTCCAATTCATTCAAGTTCCACTCAGCTTCGGGAAAGATGAACGACCGCCGAGTCTGAGCAGATGAGGATACGGTGTCTTGACTGTTGACTCGCAGAGCTTGCGCTACTATCAAACAAAAGGAGGAAAATGTCATTGAAGTTTATAGATGCTAGTAAACAGAGTGTTTGAACCACTACCGGACTTTGATTTCCATTCGCGCCAAAGCATGCTTCCCGTGTACTCAAAACGCTCTCCCCGTACTGGTGGATACGCTGCTTAGGTCGCCGGCAAAGCAGCTCTTTCCGCAGCTGAGAATATCCAGGGAGATATCTCCGGATATTGGACGACAAACGAGGTGTCATGGAGACATTTGAACCGGCCAGTGTGACTGCCAAAGCCAAGAACCCAAGCTCTTTAACCATTTGACCCACTTCCACCTCGACATCTTGCCCCTTCTCCTTATTCTTGGCGCATCGTTGGAATAGCTCGACCGCTTCTGATAATTCCGTGTCCGCCACTTCGATTGCCTCCAGCATTGGCACCCCCTTCGCTGTTGAGCTCCGTGACGTGATGACGATATGCACGCCCGAAATCACCAGTACCTGTACATCTTGAATACCGTCACCCTATGTTGTGTTGTCGATCGTGTAATTCTTTCCTCATCTTCTGATGTAGCCTTGGTCGTGGGACGTAGGTCGAGAGGTCGGAGGAACGACTTGGAGTATTGGCCCACATCAGCGGGGCTGGTCGCAGACGGGGATTCTGGGGAGCAGTCGCATCATCGAACGACAACTTGGGATCTACTGGCTGGGCCAACAGAGTTTCCCATCAAGACGCGCGCATTGCTGCTGATTTCGACGTGCTCGTCATGGTTGCTGGGCGGAACCAAGGTCTCCCAAAGACATGTTAAGTGTGTACTACTATACTCGATACTTTTCCACTCTAGAGTAAATTGATACTGCAACGGCCAGTCATAGCTTCATTGATCGACTGATCTGCATCCGGGATGCCCCTCTGAAAGTGAAACACTTGCCATACTTCGGGGCTGTGCCCGAATCCTGCTCCCTTGCTCTGGCGCGGCTCAGCTCATAGCCCAGCCATTCAGCACACACCAAAACGCACTAGAATATGCATGGCAATCCAACGAGGCTCGAAATAATTCTCACATCGTCTCGGGTTGCCTCCTACAGCCTCATGGATCTCATGGATGCTGCAGACCAAGACGTGGTGATTGGAGTCGTGGATTGTGGTGCAGGATACGTCTGTTGGGGAAGGAGCTGCGTTTGGGGCTGTGTCTGCAAGTCTTGTATCAACATGCATATATCATATTCGCCCTCCACTTTGGATCCGTTCTTCTTGTCACACACTGTCTCACTACTTCTGTCCCAAGACTTGAGACACTCTCATCTTTTTCCCAGGACAGCATCTAGATAAATCAATCGCCAGCCCACTCCACCGAGCAGAAAGCCCTTCAGTGTCGCCTTGACCTCCTCCATACCTAGTCTTTCGCAGCCATGTCGATCCTCTCGAACCCTCGAACGCTTTACTTCACCCGAATCGCCCAGCTTCTCTTCGGTATCGGTTTCCTCATCCTCATCTGCTACTCCGGCGTTCATCGCGGCTGGTGGACCTCCATCGATGGCCCCCTCGCCGTTGGCGTCATAACCTCCATCTTCACCTTCGCTCTCACGCTACACAATCTCATCACACACCACATGAAAAACAATCCGTTCTCTGGGGGCTCCGCCACACGAACGATGATGAGATTGGCTGCGGAAGCCTTGGTCTTCTTGCTTTGGATCGCGACGGCCGTGCTGATGCTGAGGCCGAAGGGCGGATGCCCTGATCAAGATAAGGCGAGTGGATACCCTGTGCACGAAGTCACAGACGTCGATGGACATAAGGTGGATCACTGCGCGACCGGCGAGAACTCCTTCTTTCAGTGGACTGATCAGCCGAGGACGGAGTGGAACGTTGCTGTTGCATTTGACTTTATTGAAATGTAAGTCTTGGTTCCTTCAAATGGCCAATACTAGTGCGGAGGCTAATCTTGAGAATAGTGTCACCTTCATCCTCTCTGCATTGCTGGTCTTTAAGGACGACAGGGCGAGCAAGGTCTCGGGCGGGACGAGCTATGCTTGAGCTACAATATTGGGCTGCCACACAGCTGTATAAGGAAAGGTCATAACGCTACAGTACGACAGCGCTAGTGAGCATAGGATCCAGCCAAAAGGGCCGGGTTTACGACATTATGATGCCAGTTAGATGACCCTCGACTCATGGGTTCGGATACCCTGCAGATTGATAGTATTATCATCTTTGGAGTGTTTTCTCTGCGAAATCATTTCTCGATGTCCAATGATCTCTCGTCTCATAGAACATTTCTTTCTTCGCCCTTTCTGGTGCATTGTTGTCTTTCTACCGCTGTCAGCTGAGCCCCCGCGCAGTGGCATCTAAGATGTGACTGGTGTTTCCTCCAATCATTGTGCGCCGACTCGGGTCTCTCTCTCCCCTTCCTGGCTGATTTGCACAGCCATCTGGCTAGCTTCTCAGCTCGAAATCATCCTCAACGTCCCTTTTCGCTTCGTCTTGCTTCGCTAGCGTCTACTAGCATTCAGGCAGTCTAGCTTATTTGAAAACGTTTCGGAATCTAGTCTCGATTGGCCTTGAATTCTGTGAAGCTGCTTGTCCCTCATACATTTGAATAGGTGTTCGACTTCAGTCTCCCATTCTGAATATGATCATCTAAAGGTTCCACACGCTCACGTATCCCAATATGGTGATGAGAGAGCCCGGAACCGTGGACCTCGAATATCTTGCTCGAGTACTCAGCTGGCCACTGTACTCTCTCCTACGGAAAATCAAAAGTTTGAGGAAATGGATCTCCACCTATCGTGCTATGCGCCACGCTCGTTTCCAAGCGGCGGAGTCGACTGATGTAATACTGGATATCGAATACAATATGCTCGCCATCCTCCGCCAACGTCAATGTACCGCCCGCCTCCTTCTCCACTATTACGGCAAAATCTCATCGCTCTCCTTGGGTGGGTTCTGCCCTGTATCCTTGCACGGTGGTCGCGTTCGAGACCCGGAGAGCAGCTACGTGTCCGATAACTGCTTCCCGAGGAGGCATTCATCAACATCTAGTTCCCATGCTTATTTGCTGCCCCATCCCCGGCTTGTGTCCTTACTGCCAAGCCAAAGAAAGTTATGTGGGCTTCTTATTTGCTGCCTTTCCAAGTCAATCCATCGAATTCTATCATTACGCGTAAACATTGTGCTTTCCTTCTGCATAAGGTTTTACTCCAAGCTAGGTGCAGGCGCGATTGTTCTTTGTGCCTTAATGACTCATGCGTGATGCAGACAGAAGGCGCTGCATCCATTGGCTAACTACCTATCTTCTGCGCAATAAGCCCACGCACTTTGAAAGTCAGCTTCGTGGAGGCTGCATAGAGGATTTCGATCGACCTGGCTGTGCGTGCGCTAGTCTTCAATTGAAAAATGAATCAAAACCCTGGGCTTGGTATACAGTGATGCATTTCCCAGTCTTCGGTCTCAAGTAGCCCCTACCAGGCTGGACAAGACTATTCAAAATCTGGCTAGTAATGCTTCATTTGCGTTCATGGACTTCTATGGCATGGTGTGGTACGAAATCTGTAAGCCTTGCAAATGGTGCTCAGCTGAGGATACAAAATGGGTAGGTAGTACCTACTTTACCGTACTTTACTTACACAGCGCTTAGCGTCAACCTTATCCGTCTTCCGCATACTTACTCTACGGCGCTGGTAAGCGCCATTATTTCCCTTTACTCCTCCAGATGTACATAGGTACTCCCACGATGTGAGCACAGATTGACCAGTGATTTCATGGTGCTTGGACGTTTGCTCAGTTCGGGGAAGGAAGCCGAGATTGAAGCCGTGATGAAGATGAAGCAGCGACCATTACGGATATCGAGTAAGGGAGAGAAAAATTGACAGAGGACGACCATGAACCTGAGGTTCGCATATTTCATGCGCCTGCCAGAACCTAAGGTACTATCCGGCAGTGTTTAGTCCCCGGCACCAGGCGTGAGAATCACGACCCTCGACACAGCTCCACAACGAAAGCTCTATGAAAGAGATCCTAGTGACAGATCTGGACATTATGGTATTGTCTGAAATCTCGTCGTATGAAAAATCCATTGCTTAATTGCAAATGATTAAGGTACTGTACTGAACGCTGAAGTGCAATCGATTTGGTCGTTCCAGCGCCAAGATTTGCGGGCACGCCGCCGGAAACTAAATCTTGACAACAGCGAGAACAGTAAGGTACTACGCCGATAGTATAAGTTGTTCTTCGTCAAACTGCCAAGCAGCGTTGAATTTTCAATCTTTCGACTCAAAAGTAATTAGCAGGACGGGCACTTCATGCTTTGTCGGAACTGGCAGAACCTTTGGCTTATCCTAGGATGAGAAACATTGTCGTCAACTTCGAGAAGTTCGCGAATCTCGCAAGCTTCGCCTCGCTCGGTAACAATATAAATACGGAGGTTTCAATTCAATGAAAACAAGCAGAACAGACACTTCGAGCTACATTCAAAATTGATCGATACTTTTGAGTTGTAGTCTAGATGAAAAACTCAAACGCTGTCGTCAATCTCGACAAATTCGCGAATCTCGCAAGTCTCGCCTCACTCGGCAACAACATAATGACCATGCGTCAACGTCATGATCTTCTCAAAAGGGCCTGACTTGTTGCTATAGAAATTGAATTTGCTTCGCAAGATCTTTGGTTTATCCTCGGGGTAACAATCATCGGTACGCAAGATATTCTAGGCTTTATAACTTACCTATCATGGACACTACACCAAGCGAGACAGCGTGCACACTGTCTCGGCGGGGGCATGTGTATGCCTCAGGGACCAAGAAAGATCTCCAGAATGTCATCAATAATCTGTGGGATCCGGAAGATAACCCTGATGGATTTGTCAGTCTGGGAGTGGCAGAAAATGTGAAGTCTCACCGCAGATAAGATTAGCAAAGCAGTAGCTAACGCACAGAACGCAGGCGCTGATGCACGAAGAACTGGCAAGTTATGTCAAAGACTCGGTAGGTTGAATCCTGAAAGCATCGGCAACAGTCTCTACCGCTAACCCTTAGCCATGAAGATCCAGACTCTTCAGACGCACGCTTTCACCTACGGCGACGGCTTTTACGGCAGCAAACGCCTACGCTCCGCCGTCTCCCAATTTTTGAACTGCTACTTTCGTCCTTACGAAGCCGTCAAACAAGAGCACGTCGTGGCAACTGCCGGTCTGTCAAACTCTCTTGAACAAATGGCTTTCGCGCTCGGAGATCGCGGTGATGGCTTTTTGCTGGGCAGGCCGTACTACACGGCGCTACCGAGTGACTTTGGGTCGAGGGCCGGGTGAGACGAGCGAGTTCGCTTGCAATCGGCTCTCTATTGCTAAATTTGGTAGGGTCAAATCCATCGGAGTGGCCTTCTGCGACGTTGACCCGTTCAGCATGGATGCGATTCCGAAATACGAGGAAGCTTTATTTCAAGCACAGAAAGATGGTGTCCAAATAAAGGCTTTGTTTATTTGCTCGCCACAAAATCCACTAGGTGGCTAAGCTTCCTGGATGTCTTTCTATATTTGAATTGACGGTTTCCAAGGTCGATGCTTCTCCAGAGAGGTCCTCGTCGGACTCATGAAATTTTGTCAACGACACAAGATCCATTTGATCAGCGATGAGATTTACGCACTTTCCGTTTGGCAAAACGCTGAGGTGCCTGACGCCGTTACTTTTACATCTGTCCTCACGATTGATACAACTGGGATCATAGACGCGAATTTGGTGCATGTTTTGTGGGGAATGAGCAAGGTCCGTCTTGTGAATATTCCGTGTCTGATTATCCAGGAGCCTGACAATGACCCCAAAGGACTTCGGAGCCAACGGCCTTCGAATAGGCTGCATCGTCAGCCAATACAACACTGCCCTCCTCGACGCTATCAAGGCAAACTCGTACGCCACCCTTCCCCTTCTTACCGTCTTCTCTTCGCCTTCACACGGCACTAAACACTCATCTTACAACAGTCTCCCCTCCTATCCCCCTTCAATCTCCGACCACATAACCTCCACCCTCCTCGAGGACACTGCCTACACAGAGACCTACATCCGCACCAACCAGCTCCGCCTCGCCGAAAACTACGCCTTTGCCACCGCCTTCCTCAAGCAACACAACATCCCCTACTCCCCCAACGCCAACGCCGCTTTCTTCCTCTGGGTGGATCTGAAACCTCTCTTTTCCAAAGTCGCGACACAGGGAGAACGAAGCAAACAGGGAAAGGAATTGTCGGCAGCTATCATGGAGAGGTTGATGGGGGAGAAGGTGTTTGTTGCGAACGGAGAGGCGTTTGCGAGTGAGGAGCCGGGGTGGTTCCGGGTGGTGTTTTCGCAGCCGAGACGGTATGTGGAGGAGGGGTTGAAAAGGGTCATCAAGGCTTTTGCCGTTGAGGTGGTGTAGAGGTTACGGAGCTGGTATTTTACTACCGCTCAATCTGTCCATCTGCGCGGAAAATAAATCTCATTACAATTACGACATCTCACTGAAATACCTTTCCCTTTCGTGGCCTCTAGCGAGCAACACACTTTTATGGGCCGGTGTCTCTCATCACCTAGGTATTTCCAAGGATGTTATTCAAGGGCTGGCTGTTTGAATGTTTTGAATACATATACAATTAATAACTCATCTCGTACATACGGCCACAGACTGTTGAAAACTCGGCTTCCCGTCCGCTCAGCCAAAGATAAGCCTCAGATCGGCTAATTAGTAGTTGGGTCGGTGACGACCAGCGAATACTAGCTGCTGTATGTACGAGTACAATTTTTTCCAAAGACCGGGCAATGTGGGCAGATGTTGTGAATTGTTCAAACTTTATCAAGGAGTTTCGATCAGACTGATCGGACTTCGTCAAGGGGTATGAGACGTGGATTTGGCTTCCCGGCGGTAATCAACTTTTTTTTACGGTGGGTTATTCAACTGTTCAGGATTTCTGCGCTTCGCGATCAAGTGTGTTGAAAAATTAGTGGCGGAAGGCTGGTTTCCTGACAAGTTGAAAAATCCACGGCATCCGGCCATCATTTTGATAGTTACTACTACTGCTACTCCTTCCTGCCACCTTCCACATACCCTCTCAAGCACCTTCCCCTTCCAAGTAGCCCTTCAAGGCTATTCTTCCACGAGCCTCGCGATCTTGCTTCCTTGCTGCCTCGCAGCCTCGCAATCCCAAGTCGCAAGTAGTCGTAGCTCCATGTAACGCTTCTCAGCACAGGCTTCATGTATCGCCAGCCATCTCCTTGTCATAGGGGTTTGCCTGCCTCTTCTTACATGGTTGATAACACAGAGATTGGATAGCGCTCGCCTGCGTACCTGTGTGTCTGATGGATGAGGCGGGAGGATGGATGGCTAGGTTGATGGGGTCGCTCATGGGGAAGAATCTGGCCATGACTTGGCGGAATTGTTAGAAGAATACGCCGAAACAAGCCTATCGGGTCGTGGGGCGTTCGGGGTGATTCATTTGGTTATGGCTAAAAGCCTGAAAAAATCAAAATTCAGAACGGTTTTCAAAAAGTGGTCTGAAACTCCGTAATGAGAGGGAAAAGCGGGAAAGTGAGTGCGTGGAAGATCCGAGCTCGATGACATTGGTGCTCGCTATTCACGGAAAGATCATCATGTACAGTGTCCACAAACGCCCACGCTATGCACATATATTTCCACCCTTTCTCATTACGCCCATGATGCTGATGGCTCCTATCACGAGTCCGTGATCAACCCCCATCAAAAACGTCCCAAACCTTTCCAGAATCTTTTTCTTTGCGGCGTCTGCCCGTAGTTCTCTTCCTCGATATTGTGCTTGCCGACTATGCTCAAGAAAACCTGGTCCAGGGTCGTTTGACTGACGGAGTAATACTCGAATCCTAGCTTGTCCTTGTGTGCTTCTAGGGTGGTGAACAAGGCACCAATACCACTGCGGTTGGCGTCTCTATCGTCGGCAGATTGAATGATGTCCGCGCTGCTGCCTGCTGACTTTGGCTCATGTGCGGCTGATCGACTAGCAGGTACTGAGAAGCGTAATTGACCGTGGAAGGTCTTATCTTCGACCACTGCGCCTTCCAGATTGGCGGTGATCCATTGCTTGACCACAAACATGTCGTCGTCACTGGTATGTGGTGCAGTTTTCATGATCAAATGGACGTGGTAGCGATCCCCATGTTTACGCCTTAACCCTTCACTCGTGCCCAGAGCCAACATCTTTCTCCCCATGATCCCAGCTCTGTCTGCCAATGCATCCGCTTCCTCCATGGAATGCGTTGTTAAGACCAAGCTCCTGCCCGGGACGACCGAAGCTAGGGTCTTCCACATGACGCGTTTAGCGCAGACGTCCATACCGGAAGAGGGCTCATCGAGCAAGAGCACTGAAGGGTTACCCATGAGGGCAATCGCGAGAGAGAGCTTGCGCTTGTTGCCGCCGGAGAGGGCAAAGGCCATGCGGTGTTGGAAGGGTCCTAGGCCTACTGCGCGGATGACTTCACGCACATTGTGTCCCACATCGTCAACGCCGCGAACACGGGCGTAAAAGCGTAGATGTTCAAGCACGGTCATTTGGTCGCAGGCATCTACTTGCGGGCACACACCTAGATGATGCCTCGCATCTGCTCGTCGCTTGCTGATTGGGATATCTTCGACATAGATTTCGCCGCTGGTATGGGTTGGGAGTATATCACCTCGGATGAGGGAGATCGTTGTGGATTTTCCGGCACCGTTAGGGCCAAGAAGGGCAAAGACTTCACCACGCTTGACGCCAAACGTAATGTCTTGCACTGCGACATTGCTACCATAGGCTTTTGAGATGTGTTGGACTCGAAGACCATCGTCTGGGGCAGCACTGACACGTTTGACTTCCTCTGCAATTTCGTTGTCGAGAGAGTCTGCCTCTTCGGCATCCTCTAGCTTGTACTGCTTGCGGCGAATTCTTGCCCAAATAGATCCGCTATCCCACCACAAGAGCACGCCGAACAGGAAGAAGGACTGCCCAATGAGGTATAATATCGGACCTCCATACAGTGTGATCTTGCCAGGGTACGAGGCTATCTGGTTACCTTCGCAAAGGACGGAAAAGACATTGAGAGCGACGAATAGCGCCCGAATAAGATTCCCAGCAGGCGTGATGAGCGCAATAGTAAAGTGAGTGACCAGTAGATAGCTGTCGACCTTGTTCGTTGGAGAGTAGGTGAGGACGCTGAGGTACGCAATAAAGTATAGCAAGAACATGACTGCTTGTCCACCAGCGGCAAAGGCGAACGCGGCGAGCTGGGACCTCGAAAACAAAGAGATGACATACGAGAGCAGGGTAGATGCAATGCCATACAAGAACAGAACCACGAAAAGATACTCGGCGTGATACCACGCGTCGCTAACACCTCGGAAGATAATGACGGTCAGAACGCTGGTTACAATGACGATCATGAAGTCAAAGGTGAGATACGCAGACCATAGACATACGCTTCGTACGCCGTTGCTGTAATGGAGCTGGCGAACATTCCTCAAGCGCTCGAGCGTGGGGTAGAGAGCAAAGAATGCCGGGTATGCAGACATGGCGAGACCGAAGTAAACGATCAACTGCAGTGTCTTGCCCGCAGAGGGTACCCATGGAGTGTCAAAAGCTTGATACTGACTACTGATTGAGATGTTGAGAAGCAGATTATCCATCAAGTTTTGCGTGATGGTCGCTAGCGAGATGTCTCCGTTACCAACGTATGCGAAGGTAGGTGGTGACGTCTCGTCCCCAAGGAAGAAGCCACCAGGGGTGACATTCCCATAAAATTGGTCGATGTAATTATTGAAGTCCTTCAGAGTACCATTGATTGGATGGATCGAGGACATTAGATCTGACAACCCACTCCCGCCCGAACCGCTAGAGTTCCCTCCTGGAAGTGTTGCCTCGAGTTGAGCAAGAGCCTGAGGAGATAGCTTGCTCGCTGGACCGACAACTATATCGTAGTTTACTTGCGTAAGGAGCGACTCGAGATCTGAAGGAGAGACTGATTGAGTTGGGGAGCATCCAAGGGCTGTAAAATCTTTCAGGAACAAGGTGACCAGCCCTGCAGCGATGACCGGGATTAAGAAAGCCGCTGCGTATGGAATGTAGTTCCGTTGGAAAACAGTCCAGCGCTTGCGAAACAAGGTCAAGGCCTGACGCATTGACCCAATTCGTTTGCCAGTCTGAAGCTTCAGGCCATTATCGCTGCCTTCCAAAGATGAATCCTTGTCCTCCGCTACAATGACTTCTGCGCCCGATTTGCCGTTGGCTCCAGAAATGCTTCTGTCGGGGACTGTTGCATGAACTGTAGGCATGGCTTCCATATCTTCCGCCACATTGAAGAATATGTCCTCGATAGTCGGCGAACTTATCTCGTAGTTCTTGATGCCATGTGTTTCCAACAGTCGGACAAAATCCGCAGCTTGACCCGAATCAGGTAGAGTGTACGTCGTCTGATCAACCATTTCTTTACTGGAAACACCGTCGAAATGAGGAACAACATGGTCGTCTCTGGGCGTTTTGAAGACGTGGATACGAAAGCCGCCTCCAAGTTGGTGCTTGAGCTCCACGGCCGAGCCTTGTGCCTTGAGGCTACCACGGGAAAGAATGGCAATCTGGTCTGACAGAAGGTCGGCTTCGTCCAAGAAGTGAGTTGTGAAAATGATTGTCCGTTTTCCCCGCTCGTTGAGCAGTATGTTCCATAGCTTCTGGCGTGCCAAAGCATCAACTCCGCTGGAACATTCATCAACACAACAGACGCGCGATCCGCCAGTGAACATCATGCTCAGTTGGAGCTTGCGTTTCTGCCCCCCCGACAAAGTATTGGACTGAGCGCCAACCTTTCTGTCAAGATCGCAAGCTGCAATAAGTTCGTGGATCTCGGACTTGGTGGAAGGCTTGCCAGTGGACTTCAATCTATTGAAAATCCGCACGTGCTCAAAAGCAGTCAAGCTATCCCAAAGAACGTTACGTTGGGGACAGATACCTAGGCCTCCAAAACCATCAACGGCAACGATCCCTGACGTGACCGTGTTCAGACCGGCTATAGCCTCAAGAGTGGTGGACTTTCCACTGCCATTAGCACCGAGCAGGACCATAATCTGGCCCTGTGGAATGGTGAGATTTAAAGCATCCACTGCCACGACCGTCTCCTTGCGTTTCCCGAATCTTGTGGCAATATTGCGCGCCCACCACGATGGCCTGTAACACTTCGTAAAATTTGAGAGCTGCACGGCAGCTTTCGACACTTCGGTGCCGGATGATAGTTGGCGCCCCTTCGATGCCGTACCGTAAAGAACCCTCTCTACTATGGCTCCAAGAATAGGGAAGACTAATATCTGAACGATGGAAAAGACAAAAAATGCTATCCCCGGTAAGGTTGACGGATTCTGCGGAGCAGCCTTGACCAGGTTCGTGCTTTGATCTTGACGTTCCCATCTAGCCATCAAGACCGTGAAGAAAGTGTAATTCATGGGAGGAAATAGGAGACTGAGGACTGCAACTGCACCGGTACTAGATTTTGCAATGACCTGCGCCAACACGGCGAGAAGTAGCGATACGATCGTTGTGATTATTCCACTCAGCTGTGCTTTGTGGAAGAAAGCTGCCCCAAAGATGGAGAATGACGACAGAGAAAGGCCAGTCAGGATGTTGAAAAAGACGAGGGTTGCAGCACTGGTTTTTGCGAAGACTCCGTATTTCAATATAAGACCGATAGCAATCCAGCCGGGAAGGAACATAATGTCGAATGCGATGTGGTTCGCAAGCAACCGGACCGCTTGAGGCTCCCAGCGTCTTTTGTTTGGCATCGACGCTTCGAGAATCTGGGTCATTCCAAGCTCTCTTTCCGATGCCATCAGTCCAACCAGCTGGTATATCACTCCCACAATGCCAATGAAGAAAGCGACGGCCAGAATCTCAATGATGCCTCCCATGTACCGCACACGAATCTGGTCGCTTCTCTCCTTTTGTGTTTGTGTTGTGTACGGGTATTCGTAGACCCGGATTGGAAGAGCTGACTGATCGATAGTAGTGTTCTGACCGGCGATTGCAAAGTCGATCGCATGCTGTAGAGGTAAGGGGTACACTTCCTGGTCATTGTTCGCATTTGTGGTATCGATCTTGTCTCCAAGCCCTCCATCAGCCCTCAGACTGTAGTTCCAGATACCGCCAGGTCCTTCTGTTGGCGAGCCGTAGAAAACGGCCGCGCCATAGCATGAAGAGACGCCCCGGATCGAGCTTCGGCAAACCGTGAGTAGATCCTCCTGTTGCGACAAGATCTGGACCGTCGCCCCCTCTGCCTTGACCTGGTCCGCCACCTGGTTGATGACGGTATTGATATCACCTCCTGTGAATCCATTGTTTACGAGAGCAATGGTGTCTCTTCCCCCTCCTATTGCAGTACCCAAGGCGTCTGCCAGAGATCTAACCGGCGTTGCGCTGCCGATTCCGAAGTGAGAAGGTGGGATGAAGAGGTTCCTCGCGTAAGCTAGGAACCAGCTGAAGATGACCTAATGGAGTTCGCCAGTCAGCGATTATCATTTTAGAGCAGGATTTGGGCCCATGGCCAGCGCACAGGGGTCCCCAAACATTCTATAGGCCGAAGATGCCTTCAAAGTCTAGGGGTGGGAGATACATACTGGGAGGAGGAAGCATCGCACAGGTGTGGAGAAGGCGTGTCGGAAGAGAACGATGAGAATGTTTTTGTATATCAGCGTCCATGTCTGGCGAATCAAGAGCATGGTTTGAGCTAGTGGGTGACTTTCAGCCCTCGTCGGCAGACTGCCTACGATCTTACGTTCAAGTCTGCTTCACGAAGAGACATGCTTGAACCTGCTGCATTTGAAAGCGATGGGGAGGTTGATATATATCCCGACGGAAAGAGATGTTTACAGTGAAGGATTATCAGTTTATCACACGGGTCGCGGGATCTCAGAGTGCCGTCAACATCAACTTGCACCACTGTATCTTGCTCATTGACGCATCAGCTTATCGTACCCGTATTCGTTCCCTGCTTTCGGCTCGGGCCAGTCTAAAAGACCGAAGGCTTGGCAGAAGGAAGACACAAAGAGACAAAGAAAGCCGCTGAGCCAGGATGAGGAATCATCTGTGAGACTGATGATCACGAACTGCTTCACAGATTGTACCTAGGATAGCGAGAATACGTAGCGCACAGAAATGTTCGAATCGGCAAAGCTGCCATTGAGTGTCATACGGAGATTGACACCGAATGTCCTGCACCCGCCAAGAATGCCAAGACACTCAGCCCTCTAAGGTATTGGACCCTGTTCTTGGCGACTTTCGGTGCGCACCACGTGCCAAGCTCCGTAGCACCAGGTGGGTTGCCGTTGACGAGGTTGACCAAGTCTCTACGAGTACCTAGGTACTTTACAAGATGGATGGGCATTGGCGCTCGCTTAGATTATTGGGATAAATACTAGGTATGTAAGGTACTCCGTAGTCCGTACCGCAGAATCAAAACATGCAGCAGAGACACATACCCGTCACCCCCGCTTTCCACCCTCAACTTCAATGGATGCCTTCAAGGGCTCGACCATACAACGGGGATCAAGCTGGTCGTGGAGCTAGCGCTATTGCCCTGGGTAACTCTGAACTTGCTGTCACTTGCTGTACCTTGGTTTTTGAGGTAATTGGTTCGCTTGATTCTGGGTCCGAGAGAGGCCCCCTGATGCTGGGGGTCTTTCTCAGGGGTTCGGCTGGATTTCTTTGGTATGGTCTTCGGGGCGGCAGAATAGTCTACATAGAAAATCTCAACGCTAGTACTGTACAGAAGCCATCGCCGAAAATCCCCAAGCTGCTATCTGTGAACTAGGTACATCTAACGCCCTAAAGCCTACACCCGTCTTTCCCCTCCGGATCATCAAGCGGCCTTCAACGATGCGGAGCATGTTGTGTCCCTGGCTCCGAAGAGAGCCATAAGGGACCTCGTCGCCGGTAGCCAACTACGACGGGCTTTCACATTATTCAAATTGGAGCGCTACGGCGACGCACATTTAATTGCATTGCAGGCGTGGTTGTTATTGCGCACATAGCGAGGCGGAGATCTAGTGAGAAAATGTAACTTGCAGAGCGAGGCTTATTATAATCAGCCTTTCTCTGAGGAATGTCTTTTAAGGTCGGTACTTTACAGAGTGCTACCTACCTAGATACAGGGCAACCTGAGGCATCAAGCACGGCATTAGGCCAACGCCGACCCAAAGGCGACCTAATACAATCTTGCAATGATTAGATTCCCTTGTAGACTTATCATATACCCCACAATAACGCACCGTGTTACTTTATGTCAACCTGGAGCCGCCCATGGTTCCCTCGGTTCCAAGCGGCCCGGCCCCTTCAGCTCAAACTCTCACTGACGGTTGACGACGGGCCCGGGGGCTCTAATAATAATAATAAACTGTTTATGAAGTCATGCTCGTCTGATCCATGCGCAAGCCAAGAGTTGAGGAGTGCAGCGCTCTCGATGGAGCGAATCGCATGGTGCACCCATTCTAGCTACGGGACAACTTGAGGCACGTCATGCGTCTCTCTTATCTAGCTATCGCTCATCATCAGGTTGCGTCGACGACTCTGCCGCAACGCCTCTTCAGCCCGATCAGATGAAGGAAATCGCGCGCCCCTTATTGCTCCAATTTACGCCTCCAAGAATCAACTACCAGTACAGTCTCGCGGTTGCAGTCTCTACATATCTATCTACCATCAGTTTTATTACTCTCGACGCCTTTCCGGCCTCCCAGTGTCCCTCACTGCCTCCCCAAAGTCAGCCCGGCGGCTTTGCTTGACCACCTTGCTACAAACCCGGACGTGGAAGATTGAAGACCAAAGAAAGAGAAATCATCACCTACACCGACCTGTGAGACCGTGATTATCAAGCCCTACATTGGTCCCGGCGCCTTCGTCGCTCAATGCTGCCCCTACAAAAGACACCATCGAAGGCGGCCGCTGGGATTGAAAACATCAAGAGATCGTTGTCTGTCAAATGGGGTATACAGTTGTCGGCCAGAGATGAGACCTGGAGTCCTTCTAAGAGGGACCTGAGTCGAGTGGAGGACAAGATCGAAGCACTCATACAGTTTCTCTACTTCAAGAAACCACCACAGGAAGGAGCGCTGGACTACGCACTGACCCAATTCGAACAGAATGCCGTTCAGATCATTTCCAAATGGCACTTCAAACCATATGGAGAGCCTGACCTGCTCCCATCTTCCCAAGCATCCAAGAGCGCGTTGAAGGAGGACTTTTTGAAGAAGCGTCCTACACTTTCGGAGAAAGCAATTAAGGAATTGGCGCAAAACCTCAGCCACCTCCTAAATTTGGTCGTTGATCGAGTCAAATGTGGGGAGGAATTCCCGAAATACGTCAAACCTGAAGGTAAGAACTGTTACTTCTGGTACCAGCTTCGATTGGCTGAGACTGTTTAAGATAACCGAACTCCAACGAATGAGCTCTCCCCCACCAAGCTCAATCAATCCAGGCGCCAGTCGAGTATCACACCATGGCTACGATCCAAAAGCGAATCGGGGCTGGCAAAGGGCGCAGTCCCACCACCTCAGCACCCCCCATCTTCCCGCGACTACCCGGACTACGAAATGGTAGGGTTCTCAGTCAATACCGACGCCATAAACACTTCGTTGGCGGTCCCCACCCAAGCTGCATATACACGGAAGACTGGGGAGCCGGCAAAAGTGGCGCAGAGCCCGTCTTCAGAAGATGAATTCGCGACTCCACCCACCACACCACCACTGCACAAAAGCTCGAGTCCCAGTCCTTCTACTGACAGAAAAAGATTACATCCCGACTCTATGCAAGTCCCATCCTCGCGAAATGTCTGTCGAAAAATATCGAATGAGGAATCAGCCCAAGAGGTTAGTCGTCTGATTTAATCAGGGACCGATTATAGCAAGAACTGACTCTGGATTATTGCAGTCTATCTACCAGCAATATCCAAGAAAGGCTGACTCTCCCCCACCGCAGGACAGAAATTTCGCGACTATGGTTACAAAGTCGCAGTATCACCACCCAAGGCAACCTGCGCCGAACAAGAGCTTCGAATCAGAATCGGCCAGGGGCTCCCTCGAAAACTCGATGTCTGTTCCATCCTCCATGACAAGCGTCTCATCGGCTTGGATGTCGCCAAGTACTTCTTTCTCCTCCCGGTCTGTAGCAACTTCATTCGACGCTTCTGTCGATGGCACAGACACGGCCCGTGAATATTGGGGGAGCATCTCCCGCCCGCCTCCGTGGAGTCACTCACTATCGGTGTCGGAGAGTGATGTTGCGAACTTCAATGAGACCGGGGACAACAGGGTCTCGACGGACAATACAAGAGCGCCATCAGATCTTATGGATCTTGACGCCGAATCTTCTACAACACATCAGGACGCGATCAAAGTTGAGCCTCTGTACCTGCAACGCCAGACTGAGGCCAAGCTCGGCGAGCTTTTGGCGGCACGTCTGCGCGCTAATTCTCCATTCGGTGAACCATCCCGCGTTCCAGTACGTTGCTCATCCCTGCTAATACTCGTGGATGACAGTTCAAGTCCCGGATCATTATCCCTCAGTGCCATTTCGACAACTATATGAGATCGTGAGAGTCGCCAGTATTTGCAAATTAGACATAAGCAATTTTCTGGACTCTTTCAAATCCACCTTCGAGTCCTACGACAGCCTCTGGTCCTCTCTGAGTTCCATAGCTAAGACACATGGGGCTCAGGTCCCAGAAAGATCAAACCTCACGGCGTGGGATCGAGCGGGCTCGAAATTTGAAGGGGTAGCGTTGACTGGGAAGCTGAATTTGTTGGCCCAGCAAAAAGGTCCTTGCTTTGAATTCCATCTGAATCCTCTGAAATTGGAGCCTTCTTACCGCCTATCGCGTCAATTCGGTAGTGATCGGTTTTGTGTGTTAGGTATGCCAGGGCTTGGTCCTGAAAGTCTACCATCGTACCTAAAAGGATACCACACTTCTGCTCGTGAGACAATTATCAATTGGCTTGTGGACACGGATCACATGCTCCTCGGACGCAGGTGGCGTGTTTTTTATACGAAACCGGATGCTTCCAAGAAGAAAGGTATGCGGAACGGTGTGAAAGATAGCCGATACCGGATATTCTTTTTTGCTGAAGATGGCGCCGGCTTCAGAGACGGAGCAAGGTGTGGCGAAGCAGACGTGCGCCTTCTTGATCATCCCCGAAAGACTATCAGAGACCTGCTAGAATGGTTCATGCCATTCAAAGCTAACCCGAACCAGCCATCACTCAAATTCTTTGCTCGTTTGGCGCTAGGTCTGACTCGAGACCTCCCAAATCTGACTGCTGATGACGATGTGCCTAGGTGTCAGTAGTACGGTCGCAACCGTGGAGTTCTCACCAGCAGAGATATTCAGGGCAGACGATGCACGAGCAGATACCCCAAGGCAGTGGCGCCTCGACTATCAGCGCTCATACGAGAAGAAGACCCAGAGGAATCCATCAAACTCCAAAGCACCTATCATGAATGATGTAAGACTTCTCAGACCTTGAAGGCAATAGCATCTGACAACACCAGGGCTGTGCTCGGATTTCTAGAAGAGCTGCAAGGGGAGTGGCGGATTGCCTTGGTTTAGACAATGTCCCTTGTGTTTTCCAGGGCAGGATAGGAGGCGCGAAGGGAATATGGATGATCGATGCTCAGGACGAGACTCCATCAAACGAGGGGCGCGATCATTGGATTGAAATCACAGATTCCCAACTGAAGTTCGAGGGACATGCCCGAGACGAGTTCAACCCTGAGCCCGCGCGAGTAACCTTCGAAGTCAATGCCTACCCGAAGAGACTTTCATCAGGCTCCTTAAATTTCCAACTCATCCCAATCCTCGTCGACAGAGGCGTACCACCTGATATATTTGCGAGTTTGCTTGACCAAGATCTCACAGCTCGTGTCGGTGAACTCGAGGTAGCTATGGATTCCGGGTTGGCCCTTCGCAAATGGAACCAAGAGATCAGTCCTATTACAGAGGAAAGGGCAAGATACGGCGGGATCGAGATGCAAGGAGGCTTGCCTCTATCGAAAGCAGAGACAATCAATTGGTTCACCGAGGTTCATCTGTCTCTCTGATCCCCGCTGTCCACGACTAACAAGATTTCGCAGCATGGTTTCCAGCCCAAAACCTGTCGCTATTTAAAAGACCAGCTTTACCAAGCCATCAAAGCCTACTGTCTTCGATTGGAAAGCAAGATGAATATCGGGCTTGGGCGATCTACATATGCCTACATGATCGCAGATCCGTTGGCCATCCTTGAAGAGGACGAGATCCATTTCGGATTCTCCAGTGTCTTTCACGACCCCGATTCAGGCTTTGACCAATCGATTCTACATAACATAGATGTTCTTGTTGCTCGCATACCTGCTCACCTCCCCTCAGATATACAGAAGGTAACGGTCTTTTTTATAGCATGATCTACTAACGGAGACTTGGAATCACGGGAATGCTTTTCTAACAGAGCGGCAGGTTCGCGCCATCTTTAAGCCAGAGTTGATGATATACAGGGATGTCGTTGTCTTCCCTTCTAAAGGCTCGGTGTCTTTGGCGAGTAAATTATCAGGGTAAGTGTTTCATACGTTAGGGTTCGTAATGGTCAGTTAACAAGATCTGATAGTGGTGACTATGACGGCGACAAGGCATGGGTCTGCTGGGACCCGGATATCGTGCAGCCGTTCCGGAATGCTGATCTCCCCATTCCTCCGGACCTTGAGTCGTACGGCATCGAAAAGGATAGTTCTACGGTCGGAGACTTTTTAGAGCATCCCAACTACACGGACATGTTTTTACGCCATGCTTTCAATTTCAATCTTCAAGCTACTATGCTCGGCATATGCACAGTGTATCACGAATCTATTTGCTATCGTGAGAAAGCTATTGATAGCCCACATGCAGTCTCGATAGCTATACTACTGGGAAAACTCGTGGACAGCGCAAAGGGTGGATTCCAGTTCGACGAAGCCAAATGGGCCGCGTACCTCAAGAAATTTCAGCTTCCGCGTATGCTACCGAGCCCAGCATACAGGGACAGACAGAAAGGAAAGCCGACAACACATTTGATTGATCACTTAGTCTTCGTGGTAGCTAAACGGGCGAGGGAAAAGGCACTGAAAGAATTCCATAATCATTTCATTGACGTAAGCCCCCGAGACGATGACCTCATTCGTATACGAAACGAAGAATACGAAGAGGCCAAAAACAACGAACCCTTGGCAATAGTGTTGAAGAATCTCAAGTCGGATCTGGAAGTCATACATACTTTCTGGAGAGTAAACGCCAGACCGGAAGACGTCGACGAAGATCTCCGTCCATCCAGAAAGCCTGACGTCCCGACCTTCCGAAACCTGGTCGAGAGTTGCCGCGCCGACTTCGTCAGCCTCAAACCTACTCTGGACGAAGATCCGCCGATTGAGCCATCGGATCGGATCCGCAGCTGGCAGCGTGACCACGCGCGTGGCCGTTCGTCGTATTGGGATCTCGTCAAGGCCTCCGTGGCGTTCTCCCTGTTCTATCAGACAAGCTTCGTCTGGCACATGGCGGGCATCGAACTGGGCGAGATCAAAGCCACGGCGTGCGGACGGGGGACGTATAGGGCCGTTGTTGGAGAAGTGTTTGATGCTTTCAAGCTGGACAAACGGGTCATTGATCGGGCGAGGCGGAGGGAGATGCTGGAGAGGGAGGGGGGACTGGGGGGCGAGGAGGAGGGGGATGATGGGGAGTTTGGCGTGTGGGATTGGGGGGTTGATGATTGCTGAGTTGGATAGGCGCGGGGCTTTTGATGATGGATCATGGTGTGGGGAAGGAAGGAAGGAAGGAAGGAAGGAAGGAAAGCACCGGACGAGGCGGACCCTAACCCCTCGCCCCACAATGCACTACAAAGAAGAATATCTTTGCCGCTTTGACAGAACGAGAGGACATCGTATTCAGGCGCAAGACTACAGTCACACCTTATGTATTCAAATGTTTCAAGGCTCTACAAGCAATTGCACATACATCACCAAATACACCAACACTCCCACTGACATCCTCACCAATGGTACCAGAGCAGGTGGAACGCACTACAAAGAAGAATATCTTTGCCGCTTTGACAGAACGAGAGGACATCATATTCAGGCGCAAGACTACAGTCACACCTTATGTAATCAAAATGTTTCAAGCACCTCCCTCGGGCAAGCTTTCTCCATTGCCAATCTTCATCCACCGGAAATTCAGCTACCGATCATACATGGGTCAGTCCCACCACCCGGCCCAAGTTTCAGAAGCTAGAAGTCCGGAGGCACAAAGTCGATGCCCCTCTTTCACTTCGAAGCAAGACACGACGCAACTCGTTGTCACTGAACACATTTGCTGGTTAGTCATACCCGTTGCAGTAGATCGACGCACGGACCAAAGCACCCACATCAACGGCCGGTCCCGGTTGGAAACCTTCTCAGCGACGTCCTTATCGCTTCGGGGTCCTTGGGGACGAGGGATGCCCTGGGACTTCCGGAACCATGTCGCGGCTAAGCCGGAGACGGTTTTCTCCGTCGTTGTAGTCCTAGTATCTGGCGAGATGGACGCATGCAGGCGTGTTTGTTTTTCGGAGTTGTCGTCGGGCTCGAGAGCCGTGTTGGTAGTACGCGTCGGTAATGTCGGTCCGGGATTTGGTACTCTTACAGTATCAGTGTCCGCGGCGAAAACAACGAATGCTTGAGCGCAGGAAAGGCGATGCATGTCCTTGAATAGTAATTGAAATTTCTAGAGCTTCTGCTTTCCAATCCCCCACAGTTCGGCCTCTGGGTTGTTCACGTCCGTCCCCGCCTCCCCGGGGGCCGGATGCTCCCCCGGCCGCCGCGACCCCCGACCCACGACCATCGAGCCGGCCTTGCCCAACGTCTCCTCCGCCTCCCGCTCGATCCTCTCCACCAGCTCCCGACACGACGGCACGTCGTGGATCAAGCCAATCACCTGCCCCGCCGTCCACACCCCGTACTCCACGTCCCCGCCCACAAACACCTCCCGCCCCCGCTTCCCGCTCACCAGCGGCGCCACGTCCGCAAAGTCCCCGCTCGCGCTCGCCCGTTCCGCTCGCACCGCCTCCTTCGCGACCCGGTTCCCGAACAGGCGGCTCGTGTTCCGCCAGCGCCGCAGCACGAGCTCCGTGTCCGTTTCCTCGGCCTCCACGATCGCCCGCTTCACGTTGTCGTGGATGGGGGCCTCGATCGTGCACATGAAGCGCGTCCCCATGTTGATGCCCTCGGCGCCCAGCGCCAGCGCCGCCGCGAGCCCCTGCCCGTCCGCGAAGCCGCCGCTCGCGATGAAGGGGACCCCGAGGGTCTGCCGCGCCCGGCCGAGCAGGATGAAATTGGTAATGTCGCTCTCGCCGACGTGGCCGGCGCACTCGAAGCCGTCGATGGAGAGGAAGTCGACGCCGAGCTGGGCGGCGCTGCGGGCGTGCCGGATCGTGGTGCATTTGTGCAGGACGGTGCAGCCGGCGGCTTTGAGCTGGTGGATCACGGGGCCGGGGCTGTTGCCGGCGGTTTCGACGATGCGGATACCGGAGTCGATGATGGCGCGGGCGTAGGCGTGGTAGTCGGGGGGGTGGAGGGCAGGGAGGAGGGTGAGGTTCACGCCGAAGGGGTGGGGGGTGAGGGCTTTGCAGCGGTCGATCTCGGCGGAGAGGGCGACGGGGGTGGGTTGGGTTAGAGCGGTGAGCTGGGGACGGAAGGGGGGTCAGCGGAGGGAGTTGAGTTGAGGGGGGAGGGGAGTGTGGGGATCGATTGGGTAGGGGAGGGGAGGGGGAATGTACGATTCCTAAGCCGCCCGCGTTCGAGACGGCAGAAGCTAGCTCGGCGTAGCCGACCCATTGCATGCCTCCTTGCACGATTGGGACTGTGTTTCGTTAGTATATTTTCTGCAGCAATGCTGCGTTGAGGCGTGCGAACCCTTGATCCCGAGCTTGCGTGTGAGGGCCGTGTTGAACGGCATCTTGACTTGGCGTACGGGGCCGAGGTGAATTAGGGAAGTGAGAGGGAGTGTTTTTTGAGGAATAAGAGGGGGAGAGTAGGCGGTGTGAGGTGTAAGGTAGAGAGAGGCGAACAGAGGATTGGGGGGAGGGAAGGGGTGGGAGCCACCAGAGCTGAAGTATAAGTCGTGGCTGTTTCTGGGCATGTTTTGAGAGTGGTCAAGCCGAGGTTCAATTCCAGGTTGCTGTTTCGGGTTTGGTGGCCGGGTTTAGCCCTTAGCGAGGGCATCTCTATCAAAAAGCGTGGAGCGATTTTATCAATCTCCTTATGGATATTCTCTTAAGACCTTACCTTCATATCTCTATGTGGGTAAGAGAGAAATAGGCCACTCAATCGAGCCACCAGTTCCATACCGGCAGGGGGGCTGTCCCTAGATAATTTGCGACAGAACCGCCATGAAAGAAGACCCGATAAAAAATGTCTCCGCTCGGAGACGCCGAGGTCTTGCTCCTGTCTTCTACTTCCACCTTCTCTGCGTCTTGCAATTGCTCAACAAAAGGCCGGTGGGTTTGCTTTCTCGATACACAATGATGTGTCTACTACGGCGCATGAACGTGTTGCAGCACATGCAAAGTAGATCATCCGCAGAATTTGGCCTAGTGAACTTTTTGCGACGCGGGGGATCTCCACGATCCATGCAATGGTGTTTTAGCACGAGGCTGTGAGGCTGAAAGGAATCTGTTCTTGTCGCAAATTGTAGTCCCCTTCACTACTCCCACAGTGTGCTGCTTTCTCTTGCACGCGACCTTTCCATTGCACCCAAATTTCGCCATAGACGACTACGTGGAGGCCGGATGCGAACAAGTCGCAGACAGTGGTAGCAGAGCTGTACCGCCGGCGTTTGCAGCACCGCTGGCGGTTTTGAATCACGGCTCTTCTAAAAAGGTGTCCGCGAAGTCATGCAAGACTCGGGCGCCACGGCAGTGTCGGAGCTATGCCGCCCCAAGGATGTCGAAACGCTGGTCGTGCCCTCAGATCCGGGTATCAAGACTTTCATACCTTTTGGGATGGACGGGACTTCGGTGATCATCAGTCCCTATGGAGAAGTTCTGAGAATGTCACGATATCTCGATGAAGACGAGCCTCGAATTATCTGTCTTGGTAGTCCCAAATTGGAATACTATCACCGTGATCTAATTAGTGTGGGTGAGAAGCTGCATGGATTGGCGCAAGCTGAAGACACAGGGTTCCACGTTCGCCTAATGCCCGCTTCTGGCGAGGAGACATCGGGCATGAAGACAAGATTGGAATGGATCAACGGTCACTGGCCATGCATCTACTATCAGCAGGATGGGCTCGACATTTCAGTACTGTTCACGATGGACCGAGGAATATTGTCTCAGCAGTATCTCATGGCCAACCCCTCTGCAGAACAGAAGTCTTTCCGTTTTGCTCTACAAATTGGAGGTGCTCAGGTCAACACTTTACATGTCGATGGTACTGGGTGGGTAGGTGCTAACGATGAATTGTCTGATGAAATTCACAATCTGCCCCACACAAGCCATGCTTTTCACGTGGCAGAAAAGCTGTGGGACGAGGCCCCAGACGCTACGCAGCACGGCAGTGACGGTGCAAAACTCAGCACGCGAGGTGAAGCCGTAATCGCAGTTCTCCATAATGATGAACTACTCGCACCCGAGAATGTCGTTCAGATTCCAGTTTGGCGAAACGATTCAGACAGTGACGGTGGAGAGAGCGATGACGAGCAAAAGTCTGGAAAGCAAGTTTCATCAGCCTCCTCTAGTTTGCTCAATGTTGCCCCCAGTGGCGTACAAAAACTTGTTGTGCAGTATAGTTTGCGACCATATGGAGTTGAAGACTCTCGAGCGCTACTTCCTCAGGAAACCGGTACATTGCTGAAGAGTGAAAGATCCGGGAATTGGTCTTTTGTGAAGGATGACGACTTCAATCCAATCTATCGGCGTCATCTCGAATACATTTTGTGTCTCTGCCTGATTAGTGATAGGCCGAGTCCAGAAGAACAGTCTCGTAATCCATTTATCAATGACATTACCTTTGAGTCAGGATCTACACCGATGAACGATTTGTAGGACTTCCTTCACCAGTCACTCTGGGGATATTGTTTTGACTGCTAACATTGGTAGCTATATCTTTCGCTATCTCTTATTCATGTATCGAATGTTGGACAATGATGATCATATCCGCTCGCCTTCATCATCCTCAACCTTGCTAAATGACAGTCCGACTTTTGAGAAATCAGTACCGCAGACCCGCATCAAAGAAGCCTGTAAAGGACATTTGCGATGGTGTTTTGAGAACGCCTTCTTGACTAGTCAGAGCTGGCCCAGTACTCGGAAGCCTGAACCCGATGAGGTGAAGCCTGACAGCGACCCTAAGGAAGAAGCTTTCATCGGAAGCTTACAGATATTGAAGCTCTTTGAGTTCGCGATGGTGATTGAGGGAGAAGCGTCGCTTGTGAATGAGTGCTTGGTGAAAGGTAGCAGAACATGGCTCGACGCCTTGATCGCCGAGCGGGATGACAAGTCAAAGCTTTGGTATAAGGACACCAAACGGGAGTACCTCGAGGCCGGTCACGGCGAAGGACAAGAATTTCTTGACCTTCCGGACTACCGTTTAGGGGATCTCATCTATATCTGGAAGGCCCTTAGATCCTTGGAAGATTTGGCCTGCAAGTCTGACGATAAGACCTTTGTCTCGAAAATTCGGGAAATATTATCGGATCACAAGCTGCAACCTCATGAGGTACGGAAAAATATCTTACAATGTTTTCTATTCCAAGATCAAGTCATAGATAAGAGCGATACAAGTGATACTCTACAAGCTGCTCATGAGAGCACACCAGATGCTAGCCATTTCTCCATTGCCGTGCGACGGTCTCGTAATAGAGACAGGCTACAATTTACTACAAAAGACACGATGCTTTGCGATGGCTGCGAGTGGGGCTTTTTCAGAAACGACTTGGACGTGGAAGTCCTCAATACCAAGCAAGAAATGGTCAAAGCAAATATCGAGCTCTCATGGAAGAAGACTGTTAAGGCCCAAAGCGATGATGGTAGTGAAGAAGACTGGGAAAAGTCGCTACGATACGCCCTAGCTATCATTATGGCAAAATTTGGTTCCCTGGATAGCTCAAAAAGCCCGAAGGAGTTACAAACAGTGTCTCGGAAGAGACTTGTTGACTGCATTGTACCTTGTGGTCTGTTCGCCCAGGAAAGGGACTGCGACACGCATTTACCGAAATCATTACCGGTCTCTGGTAGCCAGCGTAGCTCTTGGGAAATTCCAACTCTGCTTTCGAGAAGACAGTTTGAGAATTTGGAGCTTATCTGGTAAGTAGAGCTCTCCGTATAAGGCTTGTCATCCGATTATCGAAATCATGAATGGCACTTATTTTTCAAATTCTAGGGTTGAAGATGCTACTTCTTCTTTGGCCATCAACAATAGCACGTCTACAAGGCGAGATACGGCCATTGGTGTCGAGCAGAGGGCCTCTCAGGCGTTGGATGAGAGTAGCGCTCGAGATGCAAAGATTGACGCAAACAAAAAGGTTGGCGTGAAGAAGAAGGTAGGGAGGTTTTACGCAAAGATAGAATCTCAGATGGTCTCCGACCCTCCAGGTGAGGTTCACAATTCCGCATCCTACTTGACGCAGTAGTGCACTACTAGGTAGGTTCGACCATTTGGGCTGACTAAGAATGTTCGATTAGAGAGAAAGCTGAAAGACTGGCTCTATCCTCTACCCGACTTCATCAATAAACGACCTCCTTACAAGCCTATGAACGATGAATTCAAACAGAATGAAGATACTGGACTGGATCACCATCTTGAAATGGATCTTATAGTGGATCAACATGATAGTCTTCGACAGAAAGTGAAAAGTATTCTCAGTCGTGGCCTTAAAACGTGGAAAAAAGACAAGGCGGAAGGTGGTAAGGAAGCTTTCAGTTGGGGAGATCCCTCTGCTTTCGTTTTCGATGTGGGCAAACGTGTAGGCAAATATCCTGGCCTTAGATCTAGATGGCTTGATGCCGAGGATCTCGACGTATACCTTCGCACCCCCCGCAGAGTTGAGAATGCTAAAAAAAGGTTCCAGTCAGTACTCATCAGCAACACGAACAGACGATGAAGCTGATGTGTGATAGCTATACAGAGCCTCTGAAATTCGAGCCGGCTTTGATATTTTATCTCGCTGCGCCTGTCCGAGATAGACACGACATGGCACAATTCTACGTTCGACACAGTAGTTTCTCAAGTGACTTTCTTGAACACGTACGTCTCATATTGGAACGATCTTACCGACGGAGACTGACAAGAGGATCGCATTTAGGTTCACGATGTAGCAGATGTATGGACCACCGAGCTTCACCTTAGCTTCCTACAACTTGTCAATGTACAAGACAAACCCCGCGAAGAAGCCTCCGAAGGTGAAAGCGTCTGCAATGGGCGTCAACGAAGATTTATTCATAGGTACAAGGGTTCCCAATATGACATATACAAAGCTTCATTGAGCTATCGCTTTGTAGGAGACTTGGGAGATAGGTTTTGGTCTGGCTATCTCCTAGCCTATCTTCCCAGAAGGTCTTCAACGCCTGGGAGCTCATATGACCCCACTAACGAGGAATATCTCAGCCTGTGGGAAGATGACAACGTTCACCAATGGGCTTTGAAAGAAATTCATAATGACCAAAGGAATGTCTTCGAACCATTTCTCGTAGACAAGATGGTAGCTGAAGTATATCAAAGCACTCAGAAGATTCTCAACTCCATTGACGACTGGTTGGAACTTGGGTCAGACGACCCAAAATATGAGAAAGAATCAACGTATTCTCACATCTCCAAGGTCGATGATAGAAACTCTCAGGCACAATATAGTCGTCGGACCAACGACTGTCCAGATCTTGCAGATACGCTAAGTCTTATGCAACGACTCTCGGAAGCGAATTCTGAAGTTCTCTCCAAGTACAGAGTACGAGAGTCGGCTCGACTTCATAAACCTCGTTGGTCCGAAAAGGATGAAGGAAAATACCGAAAGCAGGTCGACTCTCGGAAAAGGCTCGCCGAACAACAAATTTCACTCTTGCTTAATCAATGCGGGAAAATCCAGAGTACCCTGAAACGGATCAATGATCTTAAGCAAGAGGTAATCCCCGAAAAGTGATCGTGCGTGGTCAAATACTAAGATGTGTTGCAGCTGGTTGACAACCTCAGTCTGTTTGAGGCGCGAAGAGCAGCACGCCAATCGGAAAACATTCAAGTCTTCACGTACGCCACTGTGATATTCTATCCATTGAGTTTCGTAGCAGTAAGCCCGCTCTCAATTCCACGCAATCTCATATTGCCATATACTTATTTCATCATTCCAGTCTATCTTTAGCATGCAAGGAGCGCCGTGAGTATTTCATGAATCTCCCGGGTCGCTAGTGCTGATCAATAAAGCAAATATGATACGACCATACCTTTCCTTCAAGCAACGGCCATCGCACTCATCATTACGCTCTTGATTGTTTTCAACGCCGGTATCCTAGTATGGCCTCTTGGGAGTGTCAGCCAGAGATTCTGGTTTCGTGTTGGTGATACTGCAAGATCAAAGATGGAAAAACTTCCCAACGTCTTCCCTGTGCCTTGGAAGAAAGTCTTATCCCACGTTAGACAATCCGATGGGGAGGACGTCTTGAACGAGAGAAAATATATCTATCTGATGTTCTTAGTCACTTACTGGCTGGTTGAATTTCCAGCGCTTCGCCTCGTTCTCGCTTACGAGTATGTGACGAAAAATGATATAACGACACCAGACCGCATTGGCCTCGCTGCCGGCCGAATCTTGATTGCACTCACATTGCTGCCGCTGTTCCTGGCCGTTTGGACGGGTTTGGTGACGTGGAGCATCGTCCATTGGACCGCTAGAGAGGTCTGGATGCTTCCTTATCAGGCGTGGAGAAGCGTCGAAGAGCAATCGGACAATCGATCTCTCCTTGAGCGAGAAAAGCGGAAATCCGACGCGGGAGATGATGACAAAGTTTACAGGGAATCGAAAAAAGCAGACGACGAAAAGGAAAAGAATATTCAGCAGGCCCGCAAAGAAAAGGAGGACCGAGTTCGCAATCAGGTCTCGCTGCTCCTCAATCCTCGGGAGCTTTACCAACATAAAGTCGGGCCTTACAACGAGAAGCTCAAAGCCTTGGCACTGGGGAAAAAGAAAAGCTTGAGCGAAAAGAGGAAAAATCCCGCCGCACCGGACCAGACCTGGCCTGTCGAGCCTGTCTAATGGTATCTGCGTAATTGAGCTATCCTCAAGAAGCCAGAAATTTCCCAGATGGAAACCTACAATGCGAGAGGCAACGCGTTGATATTCACTTTTCGATATCCAAAGGTTGAGACTGCAGCAGAATCGCAAAGCGCCCCGTTGCGTAGCGAGGCATGAGCTTCGGCACGCTCAGACTAGACAGAAAAGCTACCTGCGTTCAATCCCCGGCGCTGGAGACAAGCCAGCAGTGCAGCCAACACCGTCAAAGGAAAACACCGCTGGCAACCGTGAGCCGGGCTGGAGTTCGAAGGCGATGGTGCGGCTTTGAAAAACCTCTTCCTCCAGGCCCACCAGTAGAATAACCGGATCCGGGTCACCTTTTCGAGCCCAACCTGGTGGCTCCAACGACAACGACATCCCTATCTCGTATATGATTTGTTCATCTTAGCCGGGACCCTACTAAATCGCCCTAAATCGCCATCAAGAGGAACACACAGATCGAAGCCATCATCGCCGATAACCAGGACAGGAGTAGAGATGCACTCAATCCCTCAGCAGGTCCTTATGGATCCACGAAACACATTCACTACATCGGCCACCGCATCCGCCCTCGGACGACCATAGTAAGTGCTTCGACCGCGCATCTCGGTATCCGAAAAGAGGAAAAAATAACCCCCTGACTACCGCGGACGAGGGCTGGAGGTACGACAAGATCAAGTAGACCAAATCTTTTCCGACAGGTAGCTTCCTTTGCGACACCTAATGGACTTTAAGACCTCCTCTTTGTACGAGTTTAGTAGCGAGTTTAGTAGATAGCTTCATTACCTATAGTGGTCGGCTGTAGCAGGTATGAGTCAAAGCAATAGATCTCAGCCCTAGTAGCAAAAAGATCGTACCAAGATTTCCTCGCCCAAATCCTTTCCTCCCCAAAGCCCAAATCCTTTCCTCCCAAAACCCAAATCCTTTCCTCCTCCTCCTCCTCCTCAACAACAATATCACCATCTCCTGTAAGTAGGGTGTTCCCTGGCACCTCTGAAGCTTCCTGAGCGTGGCTGACTTTGTGCGGTAGTAGCATCATCATCCTCATCAATGTGGGTACCCTCTATTTCCCATGCTTCGGCCCTTTTCCGGGGAGCGCACGTTTCAAGGCTTCTGGGGCACGCACTTTTGGACCTCGGGGAAGCGCACTTTCAGGCTTTTGGAGTACGCACATTCAGGCCTCCGGGGTACGCACTTTCAGGCCTTTGGTGGGCGCACACCCTGGCTTTTGGAGAGCGCACATCCAGGCCTTTGGAGAGCGCACATTCAGGCCTCAGGGGAGCGCACTTTTTGGTCTCTGTTCTTTGTACGATGCTGTTACTTATGATGGCCGACTTGACTTTTCTTTGTACGGTAGGGCTCTTGTTCTTTGGAATGCCGCTGCCGCTGCCGCTGCTCTTGCCGCTGCCCCTGCGGGCCAGAATCCTTGCCTCCTTGTGGGGCAACAACAATTTGCTTCCTATACTCACAGAGTCCCTGGAAATATGATCTTAGCTTTACCGGGCCAAGATGTGGAGTTTGTCATGGGGGCCATTACCCCTTCTCAAATAGGATCCCACAGAGCCTCGTATATCAATGCTGTTCTTCTCCAGTCTCGAGGAGTGTCGCCTTCAGTAGCCTGTACTCGGTGCCGAGCATCCAGACCCGGTCTCCGCCCCTTCACTGCTTGTCATCACTTGGTCGGGCATTTTGGAGGGCATGTGCTAATTGTAAGTGGAGGAATCATGCTGCTTGTTGCTCTCTCGTACAAAGGCCACAATCAAAGGAGGATGAAGATGGCAGAGGTGGAGGTGAAGGGTGCCGCTCACAATCACCTGAGAGAGAGACAATCGTACGAAGAAACAGCAGCTCCCAGGCTCTTGTGCCAATGAGAGAAAGCTGCTTGAAGATTGAGAGGGGGCCTCTAGCCCCATAGTTATCTAGGAAGTCGCATTGTTCTTTGTTGTACGAAGTTATCATGATAGAATGGAATTCAAGTTCACTATATAAGAGAAGTCTTGTTGAAAGATACACCAAAACAGTTTCGTTTGTCCGTACGAAGATCTATTCAGAATCAATAAACATTGTACGATGTGTAAAAAAAACCTAACGTGCTACTTCTTTCCTTTCCTCCGCTGTCTTTTTGTTTCCTTTGCTGCTTCCTTTGCCGTTTCTTCCTTCGTACTTTCATCTAGGATTTTCTCCATCTCCTTTATCTGGCGCCTTGTATGACCGATTCCTGAATCGTCTAATGGGAGCTTGGAGAGATTTGCTAGATCGTGAGGTATCGATTCAGGTGCAGTCGATGTCATTTTGGCTGTTGGAGCCGTTGCAAGAAGCTCGTACAATTACTCTGACTTTGTACGAGAGATGTTGTTGTGGGACTTGTCGGAGTAGGAGTTGCTACTAAATTCCTCCTCGAATGCTCAATGGGATCTGTTGGAAGTTCATCAGAGGGTGTACTGATAGAAAGCTCTTGATGAGATCTCTTCCGAGTTGGTATCTGGGGCTCTTGCTTGATCGTACAAGATTCTCGTGCATTTAGAGAGATTAGAAGATCGTCTTGCTGAAGCTGAAACGGGCTGTTAGGAATCTCAGGACTAGACTGAGACCGGATGACTTGATTTTCCTGCCTGGTCCAAGGCTCTTGTTTGATTGTACGAGATTGTTGTTGTCCTGATTGGAAGATGGGAAGGTCCAAACTTGGAGACATCCGTGAGTAAGACTGAGATCGTACGGTTTGTTTACCTTTTTTCTTGATCTGAGGTACGCTCGCAATGGTACGGAGAGTCGGCAAGCGTTGAGCAAATTTTCTGTAACCTGTTCTCCGTGTTGCGCTCCGTCGTTCAGGGCTAGTGTCCTTGAGAAGTAGTAAAGAATAGGCTTTGATGTATTGTTTTTGAATAGCTATACCATCAGCAACAGCAACATGTGAGAAAGGCCTCACAAATACATTCATACTCAAGAGGCCACAGGAAGGCTGAGCGATCCAGGCACGGTGGCGGCCAAACACACTAAACACACTAACCACGAACATATTTAGTGAGGGGTCAGGTTTGCCTGCCAAAATTCTGCCTCATGCATGTATAGCTGACAGCACACAGCACAGCCCCAAAGTGGCTGCAGCCTTCCGCTTCAGCGGACAAGGATCTCAGTAGGCATGATATATATCGAGCTGTTTCCCAGTTTCGAGCCTTGAATTCTATTCTTCAGTGTGATTAAAGGTGCCGTATCTATATGACTCGTTGGCGATGTGGGGTCTACAAAAGCCACACGAAGGGCGTGGGATCCAGCTCGTTGAATATGGGACGGTCCCAGTGACTGGTGGAGATTACCGTACATCCATACCCTCGATTCGATCTCGGGCGGCAAAGTGGCCGTCTTTGTGGCCGAAAGTATTCAGATTTCGTCTACACGGCAAAGGGTTCAATTTCCGCAAGAAGCAAACGCACGAGCATGAAGAAACACCGTTCCTATCGCGTCCTACCCCAACCCACCGACAGAGATGGCGTCGCTTGAACCTTGGCAAGGGCTCCCACCTATGTATCTTGCTCGTGACTCTCATTTTCGTGCTGAACCTGACCGTTGCGATTTGGGGTCTGACGGCCGACCTCGAGAGAGAAGACGGTCTCGTGACGGTGCGCAGGGACACGTGCAGCTGGACGAAGAAGGCTAACAGCGTGCTGCACGTCGCTCTCAACATACTTGCCTCCACCCTCCTCGGCGCTTCGAGCTACATGATGCAGCGGCTCGCTGCGCCGACGAGGGACGATGTCGATAGAGCCCATCGGAAGTACAAGAGTGTACACATTGGGTCGTTGAGTGGCGACTGTTTGAGCTATATGAGCTGGCGGAAGCTGGTCATCTTCGTCGTTCTCTGGATGAGCTCCATTCCCGTTCATTTGCTGTAGGTGTCTTACCCTCATGTGGCATACATTTGCCGCCGTGAGCTGCGGGCTGATGATCGCAAAGGTACAATTCCGTCTTCGTCACGACGACGACGGATTCCCAAATGTCGAGCTACAGTTTTTTGCTATCTAGCGCAGAGATTGAAGACCTGCAGACAGGGAATAAGAGCATTCCGTCTGCCTTGCCTCGCAACCAAGAAGGCTTCTCAGACTTTCAGTATAACATTAGTATGCCAGGTTATCCGCTTTCTTCTGGAGGCTTTGAAGAATGGGGCATCGAACTTCAGCAGCACGTACAATGGGTGTGGGATAATGGCCTTCCTCTGAAAAGACTAGAAGTCTCAGACTGCATCGACGCTTACGCTAATGGAGTAAGCATTGACCGTGGCGATGTGATATTGGTATCCGATGAAATCGGCCAATACGCATCCTCAAACGAATCTTGGTGGTTCGGATACGTACTTAAGACGCCTGAACCAAACGATTTCCATTACTTGAACACGAGTAATGATCCTGAAGACGAGGACTTACCGCATGCGCGCTGGGAATGGATGTGCCCTTCAGACCCGCTTACACCTAACTGCAATCCTCAAAATCTCATCGGACAGAACGAGTGGAAAGTGCAAAATGGTCGCATCGACTACTGTATGAGCAGAAAAATGCCACCTTCTTGTGAACTGAACATGAGTCTGTGGATACTGCTCGTCCTCCTCCTTTGCAACGTCGGAAAGCTTCTTTCTATCTGCTTGGCCGTACTCTTCTGTACAGATCCAGTGTTGCTCACGGCGGGGGATGCAATGGCTTCGTTCCTTGTGCGGGAAGATACGTCCACGAGGGGGCTTTGCACGGCGCCTGAGAACTTCGTTCTAATGCGTTGGCACTTGCTCTCTCGCGGGGAGAGACCTGAGAGCTTCGGGCAGCCGTTGCTTGAACATGAAGCAAGAGCCTGGAAAAAGACAGCTGGCTCACTAGCGCAGGTTGCGCGGGGGATGTTCTTAGTGACCACTTCTGCGTAAGTTGTAACGATTCTTTAAATCTTGGTCGGCGCTCATCCTTTTACAGTAGCCTGGTCACACTTGCCTCTTGCGGCCTTTTCTTATATTGGACCATTGATCAGACGACCAGCGCATATCAGTTGGCTGGCTACCCCTTTGGCTTCAAAAACATGAGCGACCTCGGCCTTGGCAACGAGCCTACCTTTCTTTCTACATCGACCGTCGTATCATTCTCACAATACAGGGGTGCCTGGTCGAAGTCCAAATCGGTCTTTCTCAATGGTGTCATTTTCGCAAGCTTGCCACAACTACCAGCCAGTCTCTTCTATTTCCTCTACAACAGTTTGTTCACTCGCTTTTCGTTTATAAACGAGTGGAATTCGTACCCGGGCAGAAGAAAAGGACTCCGCGTAACAGATCCAGTAGAAGGGACATCACAAAGATCTACATATTATCTGCAGCTTCCCTTACGGTATAGTGTTCCTTTACTGGCCTGGTTCGCTTTGATGCACTGGCTCATATCGGAAACTCTGTTCCTCCGACGAATTTACGCGATTTGGCCCGAGACTACGGTACCAGATGGAGTTGGTAAGTTCCTCATCTCACGCCTGGCTTACTCCCCAATCGCTTTATTCTTGCTCACGCTAGCATTCTTCGTGCTGGTGCTCATCGGGTTCGCTATCATGTGTGTGAGGTTTGAATGGAAAATGCCTCCGGCTTCAGGAAAGAGCGTAACTCTTAGCGCTGCGTCTCATCCACCTAAAAATGACGACGACGTTCATTTATCAGAAGTAAGATGGGGAGTGACGTCGATGAGCGAGAACGGTGTCGGGCATTGCTCTTTCAGCGGGCTACCAGTTCGGTTGCCGGAAGAAGGAGAGAAATTCGCGGGACGAGTATGACTAGCCTTTAGCAGAGTATAGGCTGAATTCGGTCTTCATGCCCTCGCTCCTCTTCGCTATTGTTGGCAGGGTCAGATTCGACCTCAGACGCTGGCAAGAGACAGTCCTCTTCCTCCCGTTCTGCGTCTTCGCTTTGGCCATTTCTTCCATGTGTCCTGTGGATCTGCTCTAGTCTCAGTCTTTCGTAATCTCGAGCTAAAGCATCTTCCTCTAGCATCTGAAGCCCTGTAACTCTTTTGTGACGGCGGTGTCGTCGCATCAAAATCACCCACGCTACCACCATAGAGATTATAAGCACAGTGCCTAAAGACGCAGCAATGCTTCTCTTGCCACGTTCGCTGACCGAGTGCTTTGTCTGAAAACCCAACAGACTTCCGTCTGCATTAACAGAGGCAATCGGCAGTACCCCAGCCCACGATTCGGTCCAGGCACCAGGAGCTGATGTGTTTAGCATCGAAACCATTCGAGTGAGCGGACCAATGGTGACCACGTCCCCATCCGCTAAATTTGTCGGTCCCGGCGCTTGCGCCAGCATGGACTGTCCAGTATGGAAGTTCATGCCGAAGAACGCAGATTGGAGGAAAGAGCGACCAAGAACTGGACTACGAAGTCCTTCGATGCCCCCATCTGGAAAGGGACTACAAGGAAAATATTTTGATCCAGCGGCTGGCGAGTCCACATTTGCTGGAGGTCCGGAAACAGAAAAGGTCTTCGATAAGAGGGCAAAAGATACGTTGGTAATAACGGATGGAATAGCGACAGCGACGAGTTGGTCAGTGTGGTTGATTGAACCAAATTCGAACACCAGAAAGCTTGTACTTTTCAATAAAGCATTCAACACGGTCAAGTTTCCCCATATGTAGAGATTCCGCCCGCCATCATAGCTTAAATCCAGCTTCGACGCAATGGCGTCACACCAACTTCTCGGTAGATACATATATGGCACACCCGGGTCCAAGGTGATGATGGTGTTAATCTGGCCATTAATGTCCTCTTCTGGAACGATGAGAGGTCGTACAGCGGGACCTTGCAAGTAGCTCCCATCTGATTCGATGAGCTGATCCAATGGTATGTATCCCTCTTCGACGCCAATCCCTAAGTTGATGAGGCTCAGCGACGTTTCAAAGCTATCGCTATCGTAGACAAGCAAAGGACCGAGTATTCGGGAGCGATCATAACCACCTAGGATCAACGACCCTGCGACATAAGGATCCACTGACCCCATATGCATCCCGAAGCTGCGGGACGGGATCATCGCAGCTTCGAAGAGATAGGGCAGAAGATTCACCCCGCTGGGATTAGCCTCGCCAATCGGGTTGACCCGGCCATTGATATCGGTCATGTTGTTGCCCCAGAGTGAGAGCAAAGGGAAGAGCAACGGCAATGTGAGGAAAGAAGATCGATTGCTGGTTCCCGAGAAGTGGTGTGTGAGATTTGTGGCAACTAGGATCGAAGCATCAGGCAGCGTTTGGTTGGAACCGAAGCCTGCAAGGGTATCAAGGGTCCATTTGGCCGTGCCTGTGATGTTGAGGATTGAGTCTCCTCCCATAGTTCATCCGATTCGTAATCACTGAAGTTGAACATTTTACTGCTATTGTCGTCAAAAGGGTGCGATGGCTTGTAGAACAAAGGCATTGTAAGGTTGCAGGGAAATGGCTGGACTTCAGTGCTCTTAGGTCCTGGTTGCGAGTCTGTAGCAATAGGGTCATCGACGACATCGACGCAGCTCTGTTCTGGAACAAAGATGCTGTGGTTCCATAGCGTGAGGTAACAATCCAAACCCAGAGAATCCGGGCCATAAGTCAAATGTACCGTCGGCCACGGACCGTCTATATCGGAGGACAGGCCTGGTGTTGTATTGGAATTGAAGGGGATCCGCAGGGGCTTTGGGGTATGGTTTTGGGCCACGACCCCGACGATTGTGGGGGCACAGACTGCACAAAGAGCTTGCCACATTGCCAGAAAAGGATGCTTTTAGGGGAGAGGGGCTTCTCGCGGTTTGGAGGCTTGGGTTTGCAGAAGAAATTCAGGAGAGCATCTGGAGTTATGATAGGACTTGGGGGTAAGAGGAAACGACATGAAGTTAATGCATAGGCAAAGAGAAAAAAAAGCAAATATGGTCATGGATGCAGCCTTGCACAGCCCGTGTAGCCTTGTATAATGGCGGTATCACCAGGCTGCTAAATTGCAGATCGTTCGATCTGAAGGAGCGGAGCGAAGGTGTCATCGTAAGGGTTGGTCCGGTTATCTTTCTTGAAAATTGATCCACCATTACCATACCGTTAGTTGATATCGAAGTACTACGAGTGTTGGACGGCTCTAGTCCTTTCCATGCATATCCTTTACCTCATGGACTCCCACCATAGATCACTAATGCTTTTCATCATTCTCCGCTGCACTTGCTAATAACGAGGGGGTACGATTACGGGTTCCACTCTCCACCTATACTGCCCTTGTTTAGAATTTTACCTTGACTTTCCAAGTAGATAATTTTATCTAAACTATCAAATGAAAGAATCGTCTGGATGTCTTTACAGCCTGCCGGCCTCCAAATGCTGTGCGACCGCCTTTCCACTTTCCGCGGCCCTCCCCACGCCTTCACCTCCTCTAACGTGCGAGTGTGCCTGCAAAGCCTTGGATCTCGCTCTGCCAGGAAACGCATCTCTCATCGCACCCCTGATAATATCATCGTCAAATATCAAACGAATACTCTCTAGCCAGGATACTCTTCGTTTCTGGAACGCAGATGACCACAAAAAGAACCATCGGCACACAGCAGGACCCGAAAGGCAGATAGGCGCCATAGGTGATATCAGCCAGCATTATAGGCGTGATTTTAGCTATGACAAAGTTGAAGAGCCACTGCGTCGTAATATTGGGCGCGTACTCGGCGCTCAGGACGAAGGGGATGGGACCACAGCCGAAGGAGTAGAAAACAACCCAGAGTTTTCGAGGTTAGGTTTCAAATTTGGGGTCAAGTCAGGGAGCAGGACAATTTGAAGCAACCCGTGGAGAACCAGTAAAGTCTTCCGCTCTCGCAACATGTCGAACGGCCGAGACTGAATCCGGGTAACCCTTCGCACGCAGAACCTGGTGGCTCCAACGACAACGACATCCCTATCTCGTATATGATCTGTTCATCGTAGCCGGAGCCCTACTGGATCCCCATAGAGAGAAACGCACAGATCGATGCTATCGTTTTCGATAACCAGGACAGAAGTAGGGATGCACTCAACCCCTTAGCAGTCCCTCTATGAATCCACGGAACAAAATTACTACATCGGCCACCGCATCCGTATTCGGACTACCATAGTAAGTGCTTCGACCGCGCACCTCAATATCCGAAAAAAAGCAAAAAAACCACCCCCCGACTCGCGTCTTATTCCCGAATCGTGCTGTGGAAAGATTCCGTCATGACATACGTCAATGGTGTATTGATTTCGACTACAACGCTGAGGGTGAGAGGCCATTGCGGCGCAGAAGGGAGGAACACGGGGCGAAAGACGTCGGGTGGGAAGGGAAGTCGATGAGATAAGTCTTCGAGCTGCGACGGGAGGAAAAAAGGGAAGGGGTGCACAGAAGAGAGAGCTGGAGGTAGCCCAAGCCGCAACACAACAGACTCGAAGCCGTTGGCTTCAGCGTTGTGCGCCGTCTGTGGTGCACCCTGGAAAGGTCTATGAGTCATATGACGTTGCCAAATTGGTAGCCAGCCTGAGAGTTTATCAATGGTGCGGAACCATGCTCGACTCATGACACTATGGACAACGCTTTTCTCGAACGCTCGTGGCATTCGTGAAACAGAGTACGCCCACACGGGCGACGATGCCAATTGTCTATCCACTCATATACCCCGCCCACATATCCAACGTCGCCGCGCGGAACGCCGCTCCCGCTCATCACATTTCAATCAGCATGCCGAGTATCAAGCTCTGGATCACAAACTCATTCCCCACCACCCTCGTCTTCCCCTTCTTACCCAAAGGCCCAAAATCACCCTCTCGGCCGCGCTTGCGTTTCTTGCCGGAGCCAGCTCCCCCAAACAGCTTCTCCTCCACCTCCCGCTCTTTGTCATAGCTGAAAATCCAGTCCCACGGCTCGCCCAGGGCCTGAGCGTCCGCCACTGCTTTTGCTGCCGATGCATCACTAATGGCCCTGGATACTTTGCTGGCTCCGAGTGCGTGAGTAATCAGGGGATGCTGCTGCATGCTCTTCTCTTGGCCGTTTTCCATGATGATCAACACGGAAGCGCCGTCCAACATTCTCGGTCTGTCTTTCACAATCTCGGACAATGTGGCTGTTTCGGCATCGAATGGTTGCAGGACCCGTGAACGCACGGCGCCGCCAAGGAACGTCGATTCGCCCGACGGAAGCAGGTACGGCGGCCAAGGTAGAACACGTTGCTTGGCCACGCAGTTTATGATCCATCGCGTAGAGAGGCAAGGGATGCCAAGGGAGAGAGCTTGGATGAATTTCGCTGTGCGACAGTGTTTGTCTGCTATGAGGCAGGTGAAGCCAATGTCTTGGGCGGCTGATGTCAGATGAAAGGATGTATCAGCATTGGGATCCGCTGGACTAGTTGTGCGGGGAAGAGTGGGAATGTGAAAGAGCTCGTCCAGGCCACTGCTGAGGACGCGACCACCGTTGGAAGTGACATGGTTCTTGACTCGCTCGTTTTCATCCACGCGATCAATGTTGGTAAAGGCAAAGGCCATGTTCCTAAAGATGCCGATGGTCGAGGAACGAGCTCGGGCTAGCCCAGAAGACTCGATGCGGCGAGTGCGTGATGATGGAGTAGAAGGCGTCGAGGGTCGATCCGATGGTGTTTGCAGGCCAGTCACGATCCGAGCTTTGTTCGACAAGTGTGAGTACTGTCGGTCCTTGAGAGCAGTCCACATGGTCTGGGTAAGATATATCAGCGTCAGAGGTACAGCGATCCGCGAGCTCTCCACCTGGTCACCGCCCACGGATTGTCGCTGCCTAGGAGACATCAAGACTGTGGCATTTCCATAGATGTCTACCTCGGGGAAGGCCGAATTGTTGACGGGAGCATTGCGGCTACGACGAGAAGGTGTTGCCGGATCTATGGCTATAGTGGAGACATGCTGATCCTGCACTCCTTCGACAACATAATTCAGTTTGCGAGCCCCGGGCAGATCGACCTTCACTACATCTCCCGGCCGTAATTCCAATCTTTTGACACCATATCCACCGATGACATCTACCGTGCCGTCCTCGAATCGAACCCGATAGCGAGGATCGTCGCCACCAATGATCTCCAAGCATGTAGCTGGATAATAGGCAGGATTTGAGCCGTTGAAATGTGCAAAGACTCGGTTTGGCGCTGTCACAGCGTGTGCATTTGCTGGACCCTGAGTGGTAGACGAACCACTTGTATGTGAAGCGGGTAGTTGTGGAGGAACGCTTGCATCTCTAGCCGCGACAGCCTGAGGCCTGGTGGCAAGTTTGGGATTAGCAGACAGTTGAGCCCTGTCCGCTTCGGACGTCGCCCGCGTGGTCACCGCTGCCTTTGCAGTCGAGGCGCCTTCTGGCTCAGATATCCGATCTTCCTCGGTGGGAGCTTGCTTCGTTGGGACAGGATTGACGACTGCTAAGCTCGGCCTATCGGCTTCAGACGTTGGATGAGGAGTGACAGGAGAAATTGCCGAGGACCCAGGGGGGTCTGAGTTGAACGACCGTAGCAGTGGAGAGCGAGAGGCAGGAGGTAGCTTATTAGGCTCCTGGTATGCGACTTGCAGGGCAAATCCTCTGCCGCCTCGGCGCTTCTTCCTAGCCGGAGCAACAGTACCGGAACCAGCAATCGCATTTTGAAATTCGATATCTTCATTGCTCAGTATATTGATGTCCACATCGATCTCTCCGATTGCATCTGGGGGTGTAGGATCGGCTGCGATCTCGCTGATGGTCCTTGAGAGCCTTGTGTTGATTGGGGCCACTTGTCTACCCTGAGACGCTTTCTGTGCTGACTGGGGACGTGACTTAGAAGGCGATGGGGCCAGGTTTTCTTGTGCTGTTTCAAAAAGTGTAGATGGCCGTGAGTGCTCAGCGACAGTGTGGCTCGACGCTGCCTTTGATGCAGATCTGGGCGTCGTCCTTGGAGAAGGCATCGAATTTGAGAATTCTCCCGTAGATCCGGTTTGGATGTGGACTGGCTTGGACGAGGGACTTGTTTCCGGTATCGTGCTCTGAGCTGGTATTGAATATGTTGTTGGGAGATGATGGTCTTCCGCTGGATTTTTCTGCGACCGTGAAG
The DNA here is from genome assembly GCA_963556305.1 of Platismatia glauca. Taxonomy (NCBI): domain Eukaryota; kingdom Fungi; phylum Ascomycota; class Lecanoromycetes; order Lecanorales; family Parmeliaceae; genus Platismatia; species Platismatia glauca. The sequence continues at coordinate 973,288 of OY745778.1, forward strand.
ATGAAGGCGGCTCCTGTGTTGTCCGGGACGCAGCTTCCGATCTTGGTAATGTTTCGCTCGGTCTTTCTGTTTGTAGAGGTTCTACAGATGCTTGCGGCAGCCCGTGGCTCGATCCTGCAACCTCTTGCGTACTCTTGAGGAGTAACGGACTACTTTGTGGGTTTATGGAAGTCTCGGTACCTGCAGGGTTGCCTTCACATAAATTAAGATCTTGCAATGCTTGTGACGACTGAGACTGCGGTACAAGAACCCGCGAGTCTAGAGAAGATTGAGGCCCGGAAAAGGCTCCAGCACCATGGGCTTTAGGATTCTGCTTTGATTTGGTACGGCCCTGAGATGTCTGCGAATCTGCAATCGCTTCGGGTTGAGTTGCGCCTCCGATAGCTTTGACAGGCTCTTGAGATCTGGTGTCTTGGGAGCTGCTCTCCACATGCACCACTCCACTAGTCTGGGATCCTCCCTTTGCTGTCCGGATGTTCCGATGTGAAGGGGTGGGCTGTGAGGTCACAACTTGTGATGTCGTGTTTTGGACTCTCGAGATTGTCCTTGGTACCTCAACATTCTCCTTGTTCTCTTCGGCCAGTTCATCCACGTCATCATAATCCTCAGCTTGAACCTCTTCTTCACGTTCCGTTTCATCTTCGGTTACATTGGCCGGGTTATCTTCCGGCGTGTCGTCCGATATAAGCACAGGCTCGCTAGCTTGTCTTCCAGCTTGACGTGTACCGACCTTACTATGCTTGTCCTTTGTCCGTCCAGCCCGAACTCGATCATGCCCACGTATCACGGGATTAGCCCGCGCTGTCAGACCAGCAAATTGATTTTTTGCTTCCATATCTATCCGCCTCTGTTTTGCGCGTCTTCGAAACTGGGTATCTGCGGATCCAAAATCGTCATCGGATAGCTCATCGGGCGAAAGCATTTCGGCGGCTTTTAAAGATCGAAGATATCGCTCTCTTGCTTCTTGTGACTCTTTCATCGAGACGTATGTGGTTTGAGGCCCCGTGACAGCTCGGACCGAATGGAAGCGTAAGGCATTAGCGGGAGATGAGAACGAGCCTGCCGTTGATGGGCGCTGTAGAATAGCCATGTCTGGCGATGGCCTCTCAGATAATCCATCAGACGGCACTAAGTTTGTAACCGGCGAGGTTAGAGCCTGTGTGGCTTCGAACAACTGGCTGGGCCTCATCATTTTATTCATACTCGCAGCTCCTGCTGCGAAAGGATTCACTGGTAGGCCAGGAGTCGTAGCATCTTCTTGTGACTCCGTGCCGACCCCACGCTTGCGCTTTTTACCATTTGTGGCAGGTGTCTTTGGCTCTTTGAAACGTTTCGATTCCGGAAACAGGTCCGCCCGAACGTCCATCGGTTGCGATAAAGGATCTATATCGTCGTCGTCAGGATCTACATCGGCGTTTTCACTACCGATGAGAGATGGTTGCTCGAAGGCACCAAGAAGATCGATGTGGCCGGTGTCGCCTTCATGTAGACTGCGGAAAGCAACACCCTCTTCCAAATTGGCGTCTTCGTGATCTCTTGACTCTTCTCTGGCGGCCAATTGCTCAGTGCGCCTGCTAGCGAATTCTTTGTAGACTGACTGGGAGATCGGCTGGGTGTCACCGCCAGATTGGCTGTCAATGGGCAACATCTTGCTCCTCAAGGACTCTGGGATGGTGCTTGGTAGGTCAGGCTGGGAGGCAGGATGCCGTTGCACATGGGTTCTGGAGCCGGGTCTGCGACTTCGAGACCATGGCTGAGTGGGTGTGAGGTGCTGAAGATGTGCGGTGTACGTGAGTTCGTAATTAGGAGTAGTCACTGATGGTGCGTCTGCCTGAGCATGGTGATTGTTTCCAGGCGCCACGGTCCCCAGGGGCGATTCGCGATCAGACTGCAGGCAAGATAGCGTTAGTTTTGTGCATACCCGCAGCGACAGGCATTACTGTTAGATGCATGAGATTGCCTACTTGATCATGGTTTAGTGCTAAAGCAAATGCTTTCAAATCTGACATGTCAATGCTATCCAGCTGGCTCTCCATCTTCAGCGATAATCGACTTCCACTTGTGGTCTCTGCTTGAGTCGTCATTCTAGATGCCGAGAGTGCTTCTTGTCGCGCGGACACCAAAAACGCGCCACAAATATCTAGCGTGATTTTCAGGCGGGAAGACTAAAATAGCTACAATAGCGTACCCGTGAGCCCGTATCATAATCACTGGCGTGCCCGTCGTACCTCGGACTACCTCTTAGTATAGAGGTAGCAGCAACACACTTTGCTCGATCCTACAGAATGTGCTGAGCCTCTATTCCAGTGCGTCATAGAAAGCATGGACCTTCAGATATTCGACATATCTTTTGAACTACCGTCCCAGTGGAAAACGACTCGCATCATTCGCATCATTGTATCGTCACAATCAACCACGTACATTCCCTCCCATTCCCCCTTCCCCCCCTCCCAACCTCCCCCACTTTCCCCACGAACCCCAGAGCCATCCCTCCCCTAAATCCCCGCCCTTCCACTCTCAAACCAACCCCTCAACCTCTCCACATCACCCTCCCCAAACGCCGACTCCCCAGTCCCATACCTCGCAATCACAAGACCCGTCAAACTCCCCTTCTCCCCTGCTTTTCGGCCCAGCCGATCGCCAACAGCGTCGGCCATGTTGCGTTTGGAAAGAATATCCTCTTTCTCTAAGAGCATGGGGTCCGGAGTCAGCGACGTCAACGACACTTGGACTTTTCAGGCGCAGTGCGTTAAAGCTGTGGACGGAGAGATAGAAAAGTAAAGAGCAGGAGTCACGTATGTCGAGAATCACTGATGACGGTGGCTGGTAGACAGCGGCGTTGAGATGATATGTAAGGAATCCTTACTCGACGGGTCAGCGGAAAATTCTTTGAGGAGCGCTAGTTCAGACTCGTCGAGAATTTCGTTCGGGGTGTTGTGGTTGGAGATGACGGAGGATGCGAAAGTACGGGTCGAGAGCATGTGGGCGACGCTGGGTCCGGAGTAGGTTTCGGAAGACATTATTGTAGCTGCTGTTGGTGCGGAGAGGCAAGATTTGTGTGTTGGAGGACACAGTTTTCGTGATGAGCTGTTCAAGAAGTTTTCGATGAAGACGGTCTTCCGCGTGTGGTTCATGCTGTAACTAGGCAACAGTTAATGTTTTCGGTCCCGTTGCCGTGGTGACTAGCCTTTATAGGCAGGTGTAAACACTCGGCCAACTATTTACCTGATGGGATGGATGGATCAATAGGAAGAAGAGGGTCCACATGATTTGTACATGTTGCTGTTTACCTCTGCTTGGTACTGCATTCGGCTTGCGTGAGCGTATATTTTCAGACTCGTGACACTGTTTCTCGTCACAATCCAACAAGCTGCTGACTACTGCGCAACGACAAGATTCAAGGTTTGCTGCCTCGTATGTGCCAACCACTCATCACATCACTTTAGCATCTGATGCACCGCCTCTTCCATGCCCCCCAAAATCCACTCCGCTGGCCCAGCATAACATTCTTTCCCCAACTCCAACTTCGCCGCGCTCAAGTCCTTCTGGCTCATTGAAATTGAGCTCTCTTCTACGCTCAAGATCTTCAAGCACCATCTTGACACATTCTGGGCCACATGTGAGGCGCTGTCCATCTTTGTTGAATTGCGCCAGCTGTAGCCTGCTCTCGATGAACAAGCTCGAGTTCTCAAGCAGGTTCTTATCAGCCGTGTTGTGGAAGAAGTGGCAACTAGAGGCAGAGATAGATTGTCGGTGGAAACTCGGCGGGTATGATATGGAGATGGCCGTCAACCATGATAGCGGTAGTAGTCAATGAGGATCCGTTTGGAACTTGGCTGCAGACATATCTACAGAGACAGGAATATATCCATCAGAGAGGCCAATTGGCATTTGAGCTGCTGCACGGAAATTTTTCTGAGTCCGCTTATCTGTGGAGTTGCGCCAGTGAGCGATGTCACAATGATGTAGAAGAAGGCTAATAGACAAACGATTGGGAAGGCAGCTATGACGGTAAAATGGAGCATAATGGATCCCAGAGCGGTGAAGAGACACGTCGACCGCATCAGCCAGGCGCTTGAGAAGAGTAGCGTAAACTTCAATGACTGATTCTTCGGGGTGGTCGGTGGCCCCGCGTGGCATCCTTGCTGTGACAGATGGTGGTGTCGTAACGAGGTGAGTGGCTTGAGCCAATGTAAAGAATGTCACGCCTCAGGCGTCCTTTCCTTACTCGAACACTATCTTGTTCAATGCTCCTCCCACTCGCACTGGTTCAGCGCTCATCTTTGATACGCCCATTCAATTTCCCGTCAATCCGTTCAGTGTCTCCTGCTGCCGATCCCATAATATCCAGTTCAACAAAACGATCCTTAGCAGCCATAATATTGAACCTCGACAACTCGATCTCTAGATCCCCGGGCGGCAGAATAACAAGCACGTAGGTGTTATTCGTCAACCGAGCCAGGATCAAGTTGAAACGCGGTGCCTTGATGGCGATCTCCGAGAATGGATGAGACGCTGTTGAGGAGTGGGTGTACTTGCTATTATCAGCTTCCAGTCAGCTTAAAACCCAAGAAGCACAAAGCAAAACAGAAAAGGAGCGACGCACGAGAGTGAATGCTTAAATGTCTTGATGACATTGCTCAACCGTTCTTGGCGATCACTGTATGGATTACGCTCCCCCAACTCACTGGTCACGTTCGTGACGGTCAGGAACGTCGCTCGTTCAAACAGTATAATCTCCTCTGCGCTTGTCTCCTTGGCCAGATCGTGTAGATACCCATCTATGATGTGCAAATTTGGTACCAAAGATTTTACGATATCCCCCCATGCCTTATACAAACTCTGATCCCATATGGTCGTGCCGTACACCTTCAACCTTTTGCTGAAAACCCCGCTGTATTCTTGAATAGCGTGGGTGCGATCTTGAATCACTTGATCTCGAAATATGTTCTGTACGAGGTCGATCTTATGTACTAGGGCGAAGACGTGCGCCGAGGGGGAGTACTCAGCTAAGGCGGAGATGACAGCGGTGTAGGTAAGAAGATCCCGGGGATTGGAGCCTTCGAAGGAACGGGACTCAACGTCGAAGACGTAGATGAGGACACCCACATCGCTGAAGGTCTGAGATTTCTGGGACGTGAGGTAGGTCTCTGTGAAGGCGTCTTGTCTGTTCCATGCCTGCGCTTTAGCCAGTGTTCAGGCAGGTCTTCAGGTGTAGAATGGGAGACAGATGTACGATTGCGGGACTAGAGACATACCCTCCACAGTCCCAAAGATTGAGTATAAGACTTCCCAAAAACTTGACAGTGCTGTGCTCGACATCTATCGTTGCACCTAGGCGGCGAACGTCTTTGGCAACATAATTGCTAAAGATGATGCTGCGCATGGAAGATTTGCCAGAACCAGATTTGCCCATCAGGAGAACCTTCTTCTTCTGGGGTTTCTTAAGGCTGTTCATGCTGGCAATTTCCTGCGCTTGTCGAATGAGTGTGCGGTAGCTTCAATTGTTGGAGAGTGCGGAGAGCAGAGACTTTGAGATTTCCGGCGGGACAGCGCAGACGAGTTCTTCGAGGGTATGGAGTATGATAGATGACTAGCATCGTCTTGTATATATAGGCTGATTGATTGTACAAAAGCTTGCGCAACTGAGCTTCGTTACAGGCGGACTCGAGAGGTGGAGATCAGGATGACAAGAGGAGTGAAGACTCCGAGGTAAAGATCCAGGCTTGGCATTTATACCTCAGCCAACGCTAAAAAAAATACCATTAGCGTAGTTACAGGGTCGGCGGAATTTGTATAGTGACTGGCAGCCTACATCATTTAAATACTCTCTTCAAGGACACACCTTCTGAAAACAAAGTTGTGCCTCGGTTTGTCAATAAACACTAGCAAAGTAAAGAAGTGGTTCGATATTATCTAAATCATAATTGAAATTCGTGTGACTATGACACCTTCACCTTCACACCTCCCAGCTTTCTCAGACCGGGAAGGACGAAGCAAGCTTTGCAATAATCTTCTCACACAGTGCAAAAAGAGACGTCGCATTTGTAATCTCAAGCGTCGTCAGCTCAGCTCCCAACTCCATGCGAACCCAGTTTCTGAACTCAACCGCCGCCAACGAATCCATGCCGTAACTTGTCAGCGGTTTTGCCGGCTCCATTGGCTCGCTCAGACGAAGACTAGTGGTGAATTGCTTGTTGACGATATCTACGGCCAAGGCCAATAGCGCAGCCTTGTCGGCCTGGCCGCTGCGGAGCAACACGAAGAACGCTTGAATATCTTTGGAGCCGTCTTTGTTGCTATCTGCGCCCTTTATGTCTGCACTGTCTGTGAAACAGAGGGGCCCAAAACGTGCGTCGGCGAGAAGGGACGAGGAATCTTTCTGCGGGATGGCAATACCGGTTATGAGCTGCGAGGCGCTTGCTTTGTTGATCGGATCCATTTGCTGCATCAGAGAAAATCGTACAATCTTGTGGAATAGGCCTTCGTTGATGGGAGTCCGTTCTGCGGCGTCCAGTGCTACAATAAGGTCTGAGTGCTCACTCACGTAGCCTACGTCTTGAATGGCGCCGAGATCGACGGAGCAGGCTGGGAGACCTAATCTGTGGCGGTAGGCGGAGAAATTGTCAAGAAAGACATTGCCTGCGGCATAATTTGCTTGTCCTTTTTGTCCCACGACGCCGGATATACTGGAGAGCATTGTGAAGAAGTCCAGAGGTACGTTCTGTTCCAACGCCACATTGTGGAGGTTCCAAGTGCCCTGGACCTTTGATTCGGTGGTCTGATGATACTCTTCGGCTGTCATGGAGGTGAATATCTTGTCCTAGAATCATGTTAACAGTAACTTCAGAAGACTTCGTTGTTAGAGGAGCCATTCTTACTCTCAAGGCCATAGCCCCCTGAAACAATCCTCCAATAGGGGCAGTAGCAGACCTGAATGTGCGTTGAACGTCTGCCAAAACGGAGACGTCTCCTTTGATAAGATCAACCTCACAACCTTCTGCTCGTATATTCTTCAAAACAGCTTGCGATCTCTCGTCGGCGTACCCGCTTCTCGCCAGCACCACCAGCTGTTTAGCACCGAGGCGTGCTAGGTATATTGCCAAACTACCACACAGACCTTTCAGTCCGCCAACTATAAGATAAGACACGTCATTTCGGAAGGATACCGTTCTGGGTGCGGGTCGTGCCTACAATCGTCAGTCCTTAGTATGGAAATCAGAGCCCAATAATTTGGTTTACCTGTATCATGATCTCGTGCTGCTGTGAGTTAGAAATCACAATCTTGCCGACGTGGCTTCCTCCTCGCATGAAGCGGAAAGCGGACACGATGTCTTCGAAGGAGAACACTTTGATTGGAGCTATGGGTTTGATATGGCCATTCTGCATCAAGTCCATCATTTGGGACAAAAGTCTATTTGCGTCGTAAGTTGACGATTTTTGGAGCGAAAAGGGCAAATTTTCACTTACCTGCTTATCAAACTGTCAGAAACGTGCTCGTGCGACATATCGAAGCCTCGATAGGTGGCATTTCGTCCAAATGGTTCCATAGCCAACGAGTTCCGGTCAAGTATATCTTTCTTTCCAATCTCCACCATGGTTCCCCCGTCAGCAATGCAGCGCCAGGATTCATCTAGGAGGTCACCGGTCAAAGAGTTGATGATGACATCAACGCCTTGGCCATTAGTAGCGCTCATAAGTTCCGTGGCGAAGGCTGTCGATCGTGAGCTGAAGATGTTTTCGGCTCTTATCCCGAACGTTTTTGTCAAAAACTCCCGTTTCTCGTCCGTGCCAACGGTCGCGAAAATCTAGACGCGTCAGTCAGCGGTTTACGGAAAGTTAGGATGTAACAAAGGTTCACCTCTGCCCCAATGTATTGGCATAATTGGATGGAAGCGATCCCAACACCTCCCGAGGCAGAATGGATCAAAACGCGCTATTGGGGTATTAGACAGAGACCTGGTCTCCAAGCATAGGTCACTCACATGGCCTTTATGTGTACCGGCAAGATCGAAGAGACTGTAGATCGTTGTGAGGTAGACACTCGGCATTGTGGATGCATCCTATTTTAGCAAAGTCAGTGGTTGGACTCCTCGGAGGGGATGGGGTAATTATTGCCTCGAAGGAAACTCTGTCGGGTAGAGGATATACTCGCTCTGTGGTGGCGATGATCCTGTTTGCGAAAGTCCCCTTTTCGAAGACCATGACTCGCTGGCGAATTTTGAGCGACTTGACGGATTTGCCGACTCGTCTGATGACACCTGCCCCTTCAAGTCCCAGAAGATGCTGATTCTCTGGAACAATACCCATTGTCACAGCGACGTCCTAATTAAAAATCAGCCACTGTTCTATATATTTCATGAGGCGGTAGAGTGTTCATAGAGACCTTGAAGTTGACACCGGCCGCGGCGAGCTCAACCTCGACGCAATTTTCAAACAGTGGAAGATCAGTAGCAGATACATGAGCCCAGTGGAGGGACTCCAGTGTGCCCACACGCTCGCACCTGAGTCTGACAGTACCCTGTGCCTCATGCAAGGACACATTTTCTGGTTCGGCTCCATTAGTATCATCCTTCTCCGCCTGATTAATCAGTCCGTCGGGTAGTATCCTGCTAATGTATATAACACCATCTCGCTCGACATACTCGCTTTCAATTCGTTTCCTAAGCGGTGGACTCAAGAGAGTTTTGAGTATACAATTTATTGCCCACAATGTGTTCGTTTTACAATTGGATCCCACATCCAAAGTCGTAAGGTTGGCACTCGGATCTTCGGCTCGCACAGTCCGCGCGAGCCCATGGATGAGCGCATTATCCGGGTTGGTCACATCGAATTGGGAGCCTTCTGTAATCCAGAGGATTTTGTTTCCACTGCTGAGAAGTGTTTGGAAGAATTGCCATTGAGTCCTCTGGATATCTTTAAGCAGCGGAGCGAAAAGTTCGTCCATTACCAAGACGATACCTCCTCGTGGGAGGGTGTCAAAAGGGAAAGAATGCTCGAACACCTGCCAATTCAGTCCTACAAGTCCTTGAATTATGTTCGAATTAGCTTTGGCTTCTTTGGAGAAGCTGACCACATCAATTCGGCGCACCGAGATCGCAGTACCGTCTTCCTGAGGCTGATCTGAATACAAGCAAGCGGCTTTGTATGTAGACTCTAGGCACTCACGCGGAACTTGAAGTATGTGGGAAGTGCCGCCTGCGTCCAGGCAAGATGGTAAGGTTCCATACGCTATGCATCGCTGGGCAATGTCTTAGCGTCTTGCTATACTCGCGTCCAAACTTTTGGATCGTTGTGAGAAGCTTACCTCAGATATCGTGTGAACAGGATCATAAGTACTAGAGCTAAAACCTGGGACTGACTTAGACTTCAGTGCTGTTTAACAGGCGTTGAACCCATACTTTGCAGCTCATGTTCCAGGAGCAGAATTTGTCCCCCTTCACCCAGGCACTTCCTAACGTTTCGTGTGACATTTCCCAAGACATCTTCATGCTTCGTATTCTATCAACATAATCAGCTAAAACCGCTTCGCCGGTGATGTTCCTATAAGTGATAAATGGACTTACATGGGTGAGAATGACAAAATCAAAGTCCATTTCGGCTGGAGTGGCAAAGTCATTCTGTGATTTGGTGAAGTCGATCAAACTGAATTCGGCGTTGGACTGTGCCTCATACTTCTCCTGCGCTTCTAGAAGAGCAGCGGCATCATTAGTGACAAAGCTGCATTGATTGTGGGCTGCTCGGGATGACTTGGCAAGCCCTAGGCTATCCAACCAAACGCTTGTTGAGTCGCCAACAACCATGTTAACCTCCATGACTTTGAGGTTTGGCTTCTTGTGCGCAATGAGATCAACGAGCTGTTTGAGTTTTCCCGTAGGCTGACCGTCTGCGTGCGGTGCTCTGCCACCTGGCTCTCCAGAGAGAAGGTCCGATAGCTTTTCTTGGGTGAGCCAGGTGATGTCGGGTTTCCAAGCCACTTGGCTATAGCTGTGGGCGGCATGAACATCTCCGCGAGTGTCTAATTTGTGATAACGGAGGCCTGACATCTGGAATAGCAATGATCCGGTATTTTTGTCATAGACTGTAACTTCAGACATGTAATTCTTCGTCTCGTCCCGTCGCCCACGGCCAACATACTTAGAAGAGCTGATTGAGATGCCCTTTTCTGAATTCGTAGTTTTGAAGTTGATCATCAGACTGTCAATGATGGCGGGAACCAAGACAGCGCTGACGCTGCTTCTGTTCCCTTTCCATAAGGATGGTGCTGAAGTCTGCATGCAGCCATCAATGCAAGCGGGATGCATCGGATATAGTGATTGGGGATACTTTGAATCAGGCTCAATCAAGGAAACGAGAGATCGACTCTGTCGTATGCCCGAAACCGACTCCACTTCTAATTGCTTTTGGAAGCGCGGCCCAAAATTGTAACCAGCATCGTGCATTGCCTTGTACCACAGTTGCCCTGGTGTTGTATGGGTAAGTGGAGACATGACATGCTCGGGTGCGTCTAATTATGACATGAAAGTAAGAATCCAGGACCAAGCTCGAGACGTTGGTGGACATACCTCGCTCATCGATAGGTTCAAGTCGAACGAGACCACGGCTGTGTTCGCTCCACACACCCTCTGTCAAAGAAGAGACTTTGAATTCGTACCACGAATCTTTGATTCCGGAACGTGGCGTCAGTGTCAGCATTATCTTATATTCCTTCCCATCTTCTTCTAACACTAAAGCTTTTGGGAAGACAACATCACGAAGTCGGTAGCAACTTTTGTCCATTATCTTGGATTCTTGATTCATTGCGATGGCATGACTAGTCTGATGAATGGCTTCCATCGCCATCGCAATATATCCAGCTCCAGGAAAAACAATCTCGTGGCCCATCTACCACAATTTTGTCAGCGAGCATTGATGCGATGCACTTCGTGGGCGAAACTTACTCTGTGGTCCTTAAGCCATGGCAAGTCTTCAACCCGCAGAGTCTTTTTCCACGAAGGTGCATGCCACGGCGTCCCCAGTAGCTTGCTGCCAAGCAAGTCATGATGTGGGAACTGTCGGAAACGCCAGTCTTTGCTAGACTCACTCTCATGCCAGTACCGCGTAGAATGGTTCCAAACGTAATTTGGAAGATCAACGACTACAGAAGGGTTTGGTTCCTCATGCTCTGGCTCGTGTTTGTTGACCTTAGCCAAGTCAACAGAGCCCCCGGAGATAAACAGTCGACCCGCGACATCGAATAGCGCTTTGACTGCATCTTTTCCCCTACTTGAGGCAGCGCAGTACTGGATGTGAGTGCCCTGAGATGGCATCGCGTTTTTTATTTGGGAAATTGGACCGGCCAAGGCACCACTAGGTCCAACCTCAATGAGGAAATCCGGAGCGTCTGGTCCTGAAACCATCGCTGAAATGGCTTGCTCAAAACGGACAGGATTGATAGCATTGCTCACCCAATACTGTGCATCGCACTCTTGATCTTGTTTATAGCCACTGACCGAGGAAAACATAGTCGTCGTATCATTACCTTTGAGTGGAGCTTCGCAATTTTCGAAGAGCAACTCTGCGTAGCGTTTTCCTATATCTCCCATGAAACTTGAATGATAAGCAAGATCGACTTGCAACAGGCGGGCGAAATGGCGGCCTTCGGTCAATCGAGACTTGACTTTCTCAAGTTCAAGTAGGTCTCCCGATAGGGTGACACTGCTCGGGCTATTGTAACAAGCGATCTGGACCAGGCTTCCGGAATCATTAAGGTAATCGTGGACTTGATCCGCTCCAAGACCAACTGCAAGCATACCGACAGCAGGCTTCGACTCATCATTGCATTCAGATGCAGCTTGGCCTCTGAAATATGCGATCTTAATGGCCTCCTCTCTCGTAATCAAGCCAGCCGCGTAAGCTGCTGCAATCTCTCCAGAAGAGTGACCTACGACCGCTTGTGGTTGGACACCCCAGCTCTCCAGTACTGACAGTAGGACCAATTGAAGGGCTGTAACCAATGGCTGGGAAAACTTAGGAAGGCGGAGCGCTTCCGGTCGTCGAGGTTTGACAAGTTCATCTGGATTATTAGGTGATTAGATCATGGGAGAATCGTCAGGGGATGTGTAATTTACCTAGCAATGACCAAGGCGGTGGAGATGGGAGAGCCTTAAGCACGTCGTCGAGATGTTTGAGTGTCATCTTAGCCAACGGAAAAGTCTCTACAAGACCTTTTCCCATTTGAGACCATTGCGCTCCTTGACCTGTAAAGACAAATCCGAGTCTCGGGCAGTCGATGTTTCTTTTACCAAACACGAATGCAGATTCGTCAAGACTGGCGCTCTGTGCGATCACATAGGCACGATGGAAGTGACGACTTCTGCGATCGGACAGGGTATAGGCCAAATCAGGCATCTTGATACTTACACCCGGATTTATCAGATGCTTACTGATTGCCTTGCAGTATGCTCGCAAAGACCTCTCGTCGTTTGCGGAGAGAACGAGGATAAATGGTCGTGTAGCGATAGTGTCAGCAAAGAAGTCATCGTTATCGGCGATGAAGGAAGAGACGTGAGTCTGGACGGTCCTTCCTAGGAATGTGTTCGCGTCCTCCAATACAACGTGCTACGAGGTGATCAGTACAGTTCATCATACTCCAGGAGTGCGCTGCCGGACTATACCGCATTAGAACCTCCGTAGCCGAATGAGTTCACGCTTGCTCGTCGGGGCGCATTTCTGGGCCAGGGCAACCCGACTTTTGACGCACGGACTTTCGAACTTTGAAAGTCGACTGGAAGCATGCATGAGAAGACGTGATACTAAAGGGTCTCTGTCATGGACATACTCTTTGGATTTGGCGTCTCGAATGTGGGATTGCCGGGAATGAACCCGTTTTCAATCGCTAGAATAGCTTTCAGTAGTCCGGAGATGCCAGCAGCGGGCTCCGAGTGTCCAATGTTGCTTTTGATCTACAAAAAACACGCGATTTTAGCGCATATTCATAATCAAACCAACTCCAGCCAGAAATGTGAGCGCGTAACGGATATGCTACTCATAAACTTAACATAGGAAAACGGAATGGAAACCTTTTGGACAGGCTACTAACAACATATAAAAAAAGGAACTTGGATGCTCGATGCCGACACAATTCAAAAACGAAAGTGATAACATACAGATCCGATGATCAAAGGCTCGTCAAGTGTGCGTGTGGCCGCAAACACGGACGAGATGCCCTTTACTTCGAGGGGATCTCCAGCCTGCGTTCCAGTCCCATGGCATTCAATGTAAGTAGTACTGCTCAGGTCAGAGATACCTGCATTGGCGTAGGCAGCTTGGATGGCTGATGCCTGCGCTTCGGAACTTGGACTTGCAATGCCAGGTGTGCGTCCATCACTGTTCGTGGCTGAGCCACGGATGACAGCTCGTATAGGGTCACCATCTCGAACAGCGTCATCCAGCCGTTTCAAGACTACGGCATTGATTGCTTCTGCTTTGATGTAGCCATCGGCTTTAACGTCGAAGGTATGACATTTTCCAGACAATGAGGAGGCCCCTTTCATAGCACCACCTAGACACCGTAAGTCCAATCTGAAGATGATTGTTCGAAAGAACTACCATCCATGTTATGTTCAGGACTGCGAATGAAGTGAGCTCAAGCGGTCTGTCACGGTAATCAGACATACCTGAGATACAGATTTGCGCCAGCAACGATAGCACCATCCACCTCTCCTGTACTTAGATAACGGCAAGCAAGATCAATCCCTACGAGACTACCAGAACATGCGGTGTCTATGGTCATACTCGGGCCCTTGACGTTGAGAAAATGGCTTATTCTATTACTAAGAATAGCACGGCCTACGCCGACTGTTATAGATGGTGCTCTGTCATCTGGGTCGCGTGCTTGCATGTCCGCGTAGTCTGATTCGGTGGTTAGCAGGTCAGAACCATCCGTGAAAAGGAAGGCGTGGGTCTTGTACCAACAGCATAGGATCCTACGAAGCATCCCACGGGAGCTCCGTCCAAGTCTTCAAGTGTGAGACCGGCGTTTTCGAGACACTCATAGACTACTTCCAAGAGTTGACGTTGTTGAGGGTCCATTGCAATTGCATCAGTCCGTGAAATGTCAAAGAATTGGGCGTCGAAGTCCTGCGGATCTACATCCTCCAGAAACATCCCGCCAGGTGAACGCATCGTCTTTTCTCAAAATCAGCACTGAAGGTCAAAGCTTGAGTGCAAGAGTGAGTGAGTGTACTTTTGGTTTCTTGGATCCATCGTGGTGTGTACTTAAATTAAATCTCGATTCCGGGGCTTCGTTGTGGGCAACTCCACCTCGCTTTAGAAAATTCCAAAGAGCGACTGGGTTGTTACTGTGACCAGGTAGCCGGCAGGCCATGCCCACAACTGCGATTGGTTCCTGAACATAGCGAGGCTTGGACACTGCTTGGGGTGCCGATGACTTGATGCCAGAACCTGTACTAGGACGTACTGAGGCCGTAAATTGGTCAGAGTGATTGATAGTCATGCTAATGTCTTGATGCTGCGTAGTTTTATTGTCGATTTTCTTGATCTTCCCGCTGATTTATTCAGTGGCAATGTCAGGTATTTCATGTCTAGAGAGAAGCGATTTGATAGGATTTATTTTCTTAGCCTCTTCCAACCTAAAAACATGCTTAGCGTAGTAAGTAGGATTTGAAACTGATGCCTGCATTATGATTAGGATGATGTTGACTTTCGAAGTGACCGCTGGATATTACAGATTGCACGGGCTACTAGACTTAGTCAAGCCGTTAACCTTGTCCAAGTATGCTTCATGCGAGACGAGGATTATGCAGGTGCGTCAGCATGTAGGTAGTTTCTTTGATCAATGATTACAGATGGTGTTCCGGCTAACTGATATGCGCGTTTAGGGGTCTACGAGTCCTTCATGGCGAAACAAGCAGTCTAGAACCGAGGCTGTGGTGCGCTGTCCAGCATGCACATATCAGAAGTATAAAATCAAATCCCTAGCGTCCTGACCGCTTTTACGCTCCTCATTCGTGCGCGTCGCTGCGCTTCTACGGGGGATCTTCGGGCTTGGCAGTTTTGCTGACCGGCATGGAGGCACGTTTAGGGACGGTATAAAGCTATATATGAGGAAGGTATGAGAACACGTATAAGGACGGTACGGGGCAACATATAGAGACGGTATGAGAGAACGTATAAAGACGGTATAAAGCCACGTATAGAGACAGTATGAGGGCAGGTATAGGGCGGTATAGGGGGACGGTATAAAGCCACGTACCGTATAGGGACAGTATAAAGCCACGTATAGGGACGATATGAGCGCACGTATAGAAATTTGTACGGGAGCATGTATAAAGACTCGAGATCACTGCTTTTACGCAAAGCGTAATGGACTTCGCAACCTTTGGCATCCTCGACACCGAGCGCGGCGCCCGTCACGCATCCGGCCGCATCGCTCGGCCGCATCGCTCGGCCGAGCCCCGAGGCCCAGAGGCCCAGAGGCCCAATCCCCTCGTCAGCAAAGAAAGAGTACTAGGTAGTCAGGCCGAAGGCCTGGGTGCAAATCTCTTGTTATCTTAGATAAGTTCGAAGACTAGTCGAACCGGAATTGCTGTATGAAATTCTTCATGGCCATCGATTGCGGCGTCTAGACTTTTATTAGCTTAGCCCTGCTTATGCCTTCAGACACGGTGTGGAGATAGCCGTTTCTTTGATATCCGTTTCTGCTCCATTCTCGCACGTTAGTCTTTCCAATAACTCCAGGATGTTGTCCTTTTTATCTCAGCTACAGCAGTGCTTGCTGACCGCAGTAGGCTGCATCTATCGGTCTGCATTACATTGGGCAGATCGTCTGGACGCACAAGTCGCACAAGTCGTTGTGAGTAATAGCCAATCGCAGCCTAAATTGTTCCGCTGTATCTCAAGCGGACAATGTGTCCAGACGCGCCAATTTTGGGCTGGCGTGCGCCAAGCCGGGTTGATATCTTTTTATGCACAAGTACAATAGGCCTGAAAGTCATGAGCCTTTCCAGCATTTAGGAGTTTTCGACTCTCGAGTTTTCGTTTTGTCCCTGCGATTGATGAGCGACGCTGAGCATTGAATAGCCCAAAATTTCCCACGAAGAAAGATATTGCATACGCCCAAGCTTCAACGCATCTAGATTACTAGTCCGAACAACTGAAATGGCGCATCATAATGATGTTGAGTTCAAAACTCTAGACGGTCTCACTTTGAGGGGATGTCTATATCCCGCGAGCGGACGTGGTCCTGCTATCGTGGTCACACCTGGCGTAAGTGTTCTTCCATACTACACTGGGAAAGCTGTAGCTAGAAATCCAGTGGCTGAGTGGAAAGGATATGACAGTTCAACTGTGTGAAAGAAATGTTCGTTCCAGAGGTCGCGGAATCCTTTCAAGCCGCGGGTATTACAGCTTTGATCTATGATCCACGCACCCTGGGTCTCAGCGATGGTCTTCCACGTAACGACATTTACCCGGCGAAGCAAGCAGAAGACTACTCAGATGCCCTCACCTTCCTCGGCTCTCTTCCCATGGTGGACCCAGACCGCATTGCATTCTGGGGGATGTCTTTTTCGGCGACGATCGCCCTTTGCGCTGGCGCCCTGGACAAGCGCGTCAAACTCGTCATCGCCATCTGCCCCCTGCTGAACTTTGAATATACGCCAGAGAAATTTCCAAAGGTGCTGGCCAAGAGCATGAAAGACCGAGAATCGCAGGCCAAAGGGAACGAGCCTTTTTATCTACCAGTGCTCACAGATAACGGCGAGAACCCTGCCGGCATGGGCATCGGCGCGGATAAAGAAGGCTTCGATTACATGGTCAACGCCAAATCCAGGGGCGCCCCCAACCACGAAAATCGCACAACGCTACAAACTTACTACAAAATCGTGACATGGCAGCCATATGGGGTAATGAAATACATGGGAGACACCCCAGTGATGATGGTAGTGCCGGAGATGGACATGATAAGCCCGCCAGCGGAGCAATTTGCGCTGTTTGAAAGCTTCACAGGAGGACTGAACAAGGTGCATGTTGCGCAAGGCAAGGGACATTTGAACGTACTTAGTGGCGATGATTTCCCTGTATTGCAAGGTTTGCAGACAGATTTCTTGAGGGATGTCATGGAGAGCGGTGGGTGGTGATTGATGTTCTTAATTTGAATCGACTGATGGGCAGCTGATGTGGAAGAGCGATGCCTAATAGATTTTCTGTCAAACACTTGGCTCAAATATCATTAGAATGAACCAGTCACACAATCACACCGCCCCATGTTGTTCAGTTCATGACGGCGCAAGAATAACAGAGAAGACGGTGATGGATGGATGGAGAGATACAAGTCTTTGGGCTAGCAATAATGACGCAAGGTGCTACGTCCAAATGTAGTATAGCGTGCTTGAACACTGAGCGTAATCGTGCAATCTTGGCATGGGACCTCGCCTACATGTACGCCCCAGTAGTAGAAATTATTTTACTTACAAAAGAACTGTATCCCAGCTACCATTCCAGTAGAATCCAGAATCTAAGAAGAAGAAGAAGAAAAAATATTAGCCTCGAGCGATTTGACCCTGAGCGGTTTGACCCTGAATGGCTGACACGTTCGAGTTTTCTGCACTCGCACCGCTCTGGTTCTGTTCTCACACTAATGCATTAGAGACGGAGAGCTATGGTGGGAGGGGCTAGTCAGCGGAAACCGTCATTACGGTCGGCCATCTGCCTGTGTGAGATGAACGTGAGAGCTGAGTGAAGTACATACATTCTTCTATGCACTACTGCTGCCCGCTGTGCCTGCAGGCTTTGTTCTCAAGTATTCAAACAAGACCCCTGCCGTCACTCTCACGTCCAATTTTATAGCTATGGTCCCGCTTGGAGCTATATTGACACTGACCACCGACGAATTGATATTAACAAGAGGAGGACACGAGACACTGCTGATTGTTATAACAACAGGGTTTGTTGTTTCCAGTCCTCCAGTACTGAAAGGTGACTGTCTACTTACAAATCCCAATATCTAGGAATCTTGTGCAATTGGTCGTCACGATCGTGACGTTGATAAAAGGCTCGGTGGATCTTGTACAGACTTCACTGATCGGAACGGTACTCTCGAATATATTGCTTATGGTGGGAATTGGCATGTTTCTAGGAGGTACCGATCGTTTTGAGCAATACTTCAACCATGAAGCCGTTAAAAGCCTTTTGGATGAGCTGTTCTTCAGTATCGCGCCCATCCTCATATCCGCCGCATTCCAAGCATATGCCGATGGCTTACAATCGCTCAAAAGTGCGCGCATCGTCACGCACTCCCGGGCCGCGTCGATCTTGCTGATTATTTCGTACATCTGCTACGCAATATATTCCTACATGTCTCACGCCAGTATGTTTATCAGGTCACAACAAAGAGCAAAACACCGGAGAGGCAGCAACACCAACGTCAACAAGGAAAGCGGTATCGCCAGACTCAGCCATCGTCTTGCAGCATCTGTTAGTGGCACTGCCCTTCACACCGAAAAGACGCCTCTTACATCTGTTCCCCGCATCGCCCTTGTGTTGGTGGTGCTTGTTGACACCGCCCTTCTAGGCTTCAGTACAGCCTTTGTTTGCGACAGCATCGATAACCTTAGTCAGTCGAGCTCTGGTGTATCGAGAGCCTTCATTGGTCTCATTCTTTTGCCAATCGTAGGTTGTAATCCTCATGCCATAACGCTAGCTCGCCGTGACCAAATGCTCCAAAGCTTTGCGATCAGCATCAGCGGTAGCGCTCAGCTTCTACTGTTAGTACTACCTTTTACAATCCTCGTTGGTTGGATGCTAGGGAACCCAGATATGAGTTTGGCATTCGATGGATTTCAAGTCGCGTGTCTTCTCATATCTGTCACAAGTCTGAGGTACGTAACGGCGGGTGGTAGATCGGATTGGTATGATATATGCAATCATTCAGTCAAAGATTGTCTGTGCTGACAAAAGATCAAAGGTTAATGGGCCTTACGCTGATAGTCCTTTATGGTATCATCGCTCTCGCTGCTGGATACTATCCACCAGACGACCCTAATGTCCTCAATACATGAATTGAGCGATGCAGCAATACCTGAGGAACCTTGAATTTTAGCTTTCTGACGAACTTTACTGGTTTCTTTGGCCCATACTCGTCTCCTTTGGCCCTCTTTACCGGAGCCCACAACAACTACGACGGAAGGTCTGAGAAAATCGGCATCTACATGTGGGACAGTGGCCTTACTTGCCCAAAGTCTGATTGATAAATACTCGACATGGGTGGCGAAATCACAGGCGTCATACCAGACCGGCAGCACAATTTGTGGAACCCCAGACCTGAACCACGACATTGGAACACTTAGTATTCACAACGATCAACCAGAGTACGGAATAGCTCACCTAACGGCCCCATAGAAAGAGTTTGCACCTCCATGGCGCAACGAGCAAACCACGAGCCCATTCTGCAAAAGGAATCCTGGATCTTTCTTGCGCCAACTCCCGATCACCACACGCCCATCACATTCAAGCTCGGCTCCCACAACACACTCATTTCGTCCGCCACAGCGCCATTCATTTTCCACAGGACGATTTCACTTGATGCTTTATTGCTTTTTGATGCTATCTCGAGTTAAGCGTAGTCACATAGATTTGGTGCCCGTTGTTTGTGTAGAGGTAGACGCCTTAAGCCGTTCTATCCGATACTCCTGAGGTGTGCATCTCGATGTTGTTTGCAAGAAAAAGCTACACCTAAACGGAATGGTGTATAAGTTGTAGGGCCGATCTTTGTTGGATGTGGGGGTGTCTTGGTCTTGCAGGATGCATGATGCATGATGCATGATGCATGATGCATGATGCATGATGCATAGGTGATCATAACTGTCCAACAGAGAGCTGGTCTGTTGGACCCTTTTCTTGGCGGATGCAGGACTTTTGGTGCCAACCTCAGTATGTTGTAGTGGGAAAAGAAAAGAAAATAAAAAGAAAAGAAAGTAAAAAGAAAAAGAAAAGAAAAAGAAACTCAACTTACTCTCTTCCACTTCTTTTCCCTCGTTGAGCAATTGAGAAGGCGATTGAGCAACGGAGCGGTAATCAACGCAAATCCCGTCCCACTCCTGTGCTCCCGCAACATGTTCGTGATTCTGCTTGCAGCCGTCTTTGTTGCTGCAGTCCTACTCATTGTCTCTCAGTATGTTGGCGGCCAAAAGCTGCCCCCGGGCCCACGCGGACTTCCACTTGTCGGAAACATCTTTCAAGTCGATTCGCTGGATAACCGCAAGACCTTTGCTCGATGGCATCAGCAATATGGACCTGTTGTGCGGTTAAAGCTCGGGTGGAGCGATGTGATCATTTTGGGGACTATACCAGCTACAAAGGATCTTTTCGGCAAGAAGGGCGCTCGATACGGCTCCCGACCTGAGATGACGATGGCGAGAGAGGTCATGACCAAGAACATGCAGACGTCAACTCTTCCCTACGGAGACAAGTGGAAAAATTCACAACCGCATTCAAGTGTCACTTTTGAATTCCCAAATGTCGCAAAACTATCAGAAGTTGGTGCAGATGGAGAGTCGACGGGCACTCTTTCGTTTGCTGAGCGCAGAGGATATGGTGCCGTGCTTCAAGCGGTTCCAGTTCAACATCATTTATACCCTTGCTTATGCAAAGGACCCAGAAAACTATGATGCCAAGTCTTCTGTGGGCCTTTGATTTTCAGAGTTCGGCTGATCTTGAGCTGCATAAAGATAGCATCTCTGGAGCTACTGCCATTGGGGCTTTCTTGAAGCCGCTCGAGTTTCCAGTCACTTGGAAAGTGCGCGATGAGCAGCGCAAAGCTGTTATCGAAGATGAATTCCGTACGGCTGAAAAGGAATTGAGCTCCACGATCAAGATTGCCGAAGCGTGAACCTGAGGAGCTTCACCCAAGGAAAGATCATCTGCAAAACTTGTCAGATTGGAATTTTCGTTTGACTTCCCGGTACTTTCGGCGAAGTAAACATTCGGTCTCGAGCATCAATAGTAAGCTAGAGTTAGAGCATCTAACATGATGGATGGGAAGACAATTACGCGAAAAGAACCTATTCTCTTGACCATGGATGTGTTGTGAAGATGGAATTACATTAACCAGGTTTTCGAGATGCCGACCAGAATTCTGATATCCCCTGGAAATAAGCCCAATCTAGTACGTTTGTTGCCTTCTTAGTCTCGAACTACCCTAGACATAGCCAATTGTCGGGAACATGTTATTGGAATGTGGGATGTGATTGAAATGTTTTGGAAGGATTGATTGATTTTCTCCAAGCTCCCCTGGAGTAGACTATATTTTGGAATTCAGCATCTAGCATCCATATGTGATATGAGAATCAGGTCTTCTTAGCGAGGACAATATTCTTGCCTTCCTGTGGTGCCAGATACTAGTTCCGTAAATTCTTCATCTGATGATCTTCGGTTCGTCTTCTACAACAAGGGGCTCGATCCGGTAAGAATTCGGACAGGAACCGGGAGCCTCGCAGAAGCACACGCGTTCGTGATGAATAGAGAAGTTTGCCAGTATCTGGAGGCCGTTCTTGAGCGTGAATCGAACGAGACCGTGGAATGGCTCCGGGATCAGACGACGGAATCTTTCGATACAACTACACAGGTACACAATCCCAAATTTCAAGATATAGACAGGATCAACGCATTCACTGTCTTTCAAGCCTTTTTCATGGGCTACTACTATAGGGTTCTGTTGAGGCTAGTCGATGTGTCTTCATTACAGCTACAGGTCGTCGACGGCTCATGGGGATATCGAAACGCCGAGTTCCTGTGCAACATGAGGACGGTTTATCTCTCACCAGATAATCCGAGAGAACCTGGAATTCTACTTCTGAGACGTGAGGATATTATCTCAATCCTGTCAACGCTATTGTTCAGCACCACGCGGAACATTACACGTATCCGACGAAAATCTTCTAGCAGGGACAATTGGTGTCTTGGAGTCATTGGTAAGCGAGCATTGCTTGCTCGAAGCCTTCTTAATTGCTGTTGCACCCGTCAAGAGATTGCAAGCTTTGTTCTACTAGACATTGACGTCAGCGGTATCCCATGTGACCCTCAGGGATTAGTGCGCCCGGGCGTTGGAGACGACAGAGTCGAATACTATCATGGCTTCAATAGGATTGCTCTCCAGATCCCAAGAAATGGTCCGCTGGCTCCAACCGAGGATGTTTCTTTCCATATCGAAGCCGACTGGGATGGTGATCCTGAGACGATACTGATTTGCGTCCGTTATAAGGGCCGAAGAATCAATACAATCAATCCTGCTATTGCTGACGTTATCTTCTGCGCGTCTGTGGTAGCTCCTGTGTCAAAGTGCTTGCCACCCGTAAGCACAAGCACTTTGCAGTGGACTGCGGAGGACTGCCTCAATCTACGACCCTTACCATCCAATGATCGCACCGCTCCATACATCCTCACAATCCCCGGCCGACCCCGGTTGCAATATGCGGCTCTTTACTGGTACTACTACAAAAGTATAATTCGCATGGCCAGTAACTGCATTCAGACCGCCATTATGGAAGCGAAAAATGTGGTCGACCGCCGCCACTATGGTAATTACATTGTCATCACTGGGAATGACGTGGCGGGTTCCAAGGATGAAGAAGTACCTGAAGAGGTTGTGGAGAAGTTGGGTAAGCTTGAGTTGAAGAATCGGTCAGACCCAAATCGATTCCTTCAAACTCCTCTCGGCGACTCTCGCTTCCCTCTTGTCCTGCTAGACTCGGACCCACACTGAGCTGTCATATCCTAGAGACGTCTGTTGACAACGACTTGAGTTTCAAATCGGGGGGATGGTGAACGAAAGCGCCCTGGCCATCCTTTTTGACATTCCTATCACGTCGTTTGTGCTTTAGGTAGTGTATACTGGCATAGCCTGACTGGAGAGAAGCCGAAGCCTGTCTGACGGGATACAAGGGCACGTGATTGATGTATAAGCGCAGGAATAAGGATTGAGAAAAAGGGCCATACGCTAGCCGAATTGTCTTATAGTAGTCAGACACGTTATACTATGAGCCATCCACTCTCAACAGTCTTGTCTAGCATTGCTTCACCCTGTGCGCATAATCAAAGGCTTTTGCGAAAGCCGAAAAATGCACCGTGAGGCCAACAGCCATAAGCACGTGAAAAATCTGGTGAGACTGGCCCCACGAGTCAAACCATCCTGGCCGCCAAGCTTCCGGTACTCTAGTCTGTCGCGGACGATTAGCCGTTTGCCCTTGAGCAGAGACCTCTTCGCTCACCCCGTAGATCGTGACAGCGCTTAGATACACCAATATCGTGACGGCATATCGGGTCGCTCCAGCTTCGACGTCCATCTGGCTATACCCATGCACGAAGCAAGCATATATGATGGGGTAGAAAGCGGATGAAGCCATGAAGGAGAACAGAAACCCACGGAGCGGACGCCATGCCGGTTGGCGAACGCGGGGCACGAAGAGCACAAAGACTGCCGCAAAGACTTGTGCGGCGAGATCGAGCTGGAAGGACGAATCAACAATCGGTCTCGCAAAAAAGCTGGAGTTGAGCCAAGACAGCGTTGCTACATACGCTGATCCAGAACATCTTCATTTTTCTCCCCAAACACGGGAATGTGTACCACATGCCCGGAGGGAAACAGCCTGCGGTGACGGTGCTGATGCCGAGCAGGTCCAAGCGGTGGTAGACATCATGGACTGCATGGGAATGGTTCGACAGGATATGATAGCCGGTCGACAGGCCGAAACAGAGCGCGCCACCTAGGAAAAAGAGACCAAACACGATCCAATCGTCGGTGTTCGCGTCTGAGTAATGGCGTTTGGCGTACGGGTAGTAGAAGATTGGAAGGCCTATCATCCACAAAGTCGCCAGGAGATGACTATAAATGTTACCGGTCTCGTTGTGGACGTAGAAGCAGCTTCGGAAGGAGTCAATGTATGAGTCTGAGGTGGGCCGGAAGCCAGTTTTGATGTACTCGTTGTCCTTGGACCAGTCTGGAAGATCGTCCCATGAGAGCAGAGGGCGAGGGATTTTGGGCTTCTTGGCTAAAAGTGGCGCGTGGGATTGGGTTGATTGTCTCTGTCGTAGATCAGGAGGCATGATGAGGGCTGCTTGGAGTGGAGGCTTTGTGGGCAATAACGGGATTCAAATTTTCAATCGGGAAGGTATTGAAGGCAGGCAAGTCGTCAGAGAAAGTGTCAGATTTCTGTACCCTATTTTTTCTTTTTTTCTTTTTCCTGTGGGGGAAATTGCTTGTAGACCGAAGACTGATGCTCTTACTCCTCTCGGAAGTCAAGCGCCTACTTCAATGTATTTGTAAGTCAGATCATACCGTACCTGCCAAAGATCCCGAGATGGGATGAGAGGTCCATATCAGATTACGGAAAACGTAGCTCTTGCCATAGACTATGGGCACAGGTACGGCGTCGAGAGCACCTTTCAACGTAAACGGTGAATTGATCTCGATATGGTCCGTCTAAACGTGGTTCTTCAGAACCCAAACGGCGAGTCGATTGGGCGAATGGCGGGATCGAATATCCGGAAGGGCCTAGAGCTTATTCTGATGGTACGGACGTGTTTGAAGGTCCCGGGGCGGAATAACTGGCGAGAGAGCTCTGTTACGTCACGAAAGCTGGGAGAGGAATGGCCATCTAGATGGACATGGAGGTACCACTGTCTTGATCCTGTTCAACAGGACCAGTTGACGGATAGGAACTAATTTACATCGAAGCCAGACCCAGTAAATCCAAGATCGCTTCGCCTTGGAGGGACCGAACGTCCTAGGAAAATGCTCCCAGGAGGTCTCTCCTAGAGTAGAAGGTACTGATGTATGGATTCGAAGAGTTCATTTTCGAACTGCAAGCAAGTCCACGGCTGATCATCGAAAGAGTTTACGTATAAGCTGCCGTGCGCTAGATTTCGACTTCTTGACACCCTCAACATGTGGAGTCTCTGGCGCCGCTGTTTCTAATGATGGCCCTGAGCTAATTTTTGTACCTGCTTCGATTCGTCAGCGCTCAAGCAAGTGATTCAGCGATTTATGGCGCCTTACCTGGCGAAAGGCCAAGGGACTCCATTTCCGCTTTGAGATTCTGATATGTATCGCTCGAGGATCCAAGAAGAGTTTGAAAGCCAAGAAGTGCCCTTGAGCATGTCTCTTGGGCTTTAGCAAGCTCTCCTTGTCTTACATAGAGACGACCCATGTTCATCGTTGTATTGAGAGCTGGTCTGTAGTTCTTCACATTTTCTGAACCAAGTGCCTTCTCGTATCCTTGCAGTGCCCGATTGTACATCTTCTCTGCCTCAGCTAGCTTGCCTTGGTCTTTATAGAGAACGCCTAGGTTGTTGACCGTGTGAAGTGTCGACGTATGCTTAGGACTGAGTGCCTCCTCTTTTCCTTCCAGTGCCCGGTTGTACATCTTCTCTGCCTCGGCTAGCTTGCCTTGGTTTCTATAGAGATTACCTAGGTTGCCGACCACGTCAAGTGTTGACGACGTAACACCAAGTGCCTTCTCATATCCTTGCAGTGCCCGCTCGTACATCTTCTCTGCCTCGGCAAGCTTGCCTTGGTCCGCATAGAGAACACCTAGGTTGTTGACCGTCTGAAGTGTCGACGTATGCTTAGGACCAAGTGCCTCCTCTTTTCCTTGCAGTGCCCGGTTGTACATCTTCTCTGCCTCAGCTAGCTTGCCTTGGTCTGCATAGAGAAGGCCTAGGTTGTTGACCGTGTCAAGGGTTGACGTATGCTTAGGACCAAGTGCCTCCTCATATCCTTGCAGTGCCCGGTTGTACATCTTCTCTGCCTCAGCTAGCTTGCCTTGGTCTTTATAGAGAACGCCTAGGTTGTTGACCGTGTGAAGTGTCGACGTATGCTTAGGACTGAGTGCCTCCTCTTTTCCTTCCAGTGCCCGGTTGTACATCTTCTCTGCCTCAGCTAGCTTGCCTTGGTTTTTATTGAGATTACCTAGGTTGTTGACCGTGTCAAGGGTTGACGTATGCTTAGGACCGAGTGCCTCCTCATTTCCTTGCAGTGCCCGGTTGTACATCTTCTCTGCCTCAGCTAGCTTGCCTTGGTCTGCATAGAGAAGGCCTAGGTTGTTGACCGTGTTAAGTGTGGACGTATGCTTAGGACCGAGTGCCTCCTCGTATCCTTGCAGTGCCCGCTCGTACATCTTCTCCGCCTCCGCTAGCTTGCTTTGATCTTTGTAGAGAATGCCCAGCCAATGAATTGCGTCTAGTACTGCTACTTTCTCCTCGGTCTTGCCAAAGGCCACCTCAAACTCTTGGCGATTACTAGTATGTCCCCCTATCTCGCCCACTGATACCCATCGAGAACATGCCTGCGCGTGAGGAAGAAGTCGACGTTGCATAGCAGAGTACTCCCGGGTTGAGCTATTAGGTACGGCCCGCCCAACAACAAGCACAGCTAGCTGAGCTAGCTCCACTCTGGAACCTTCTCCCTGGAAATGGTACGCCCATCTATGGACCACTGGATGAGTAGCATAGCTTGCTCGATCTTCGACATCTTCAATTAACGAGTAGTTGCGGAGAAGCTGAATTGCGTTGATGAATTCAAGCTCAGCAGTCGCCATGTCTCCAATCCTTTCTAACAATATCCTCGCAGCGAGAGAGGACCTCCTACACGCTGCTACAAAGAGACCGTGCCACAAATCTCTATTGTCAAGGAATGCCCAAAGAAGGAGCAGATTTGCCGCTGCCTTGTTCTTTTCCGCGATAGCGTTGAAGGAGAGACTCCACGTCGTTCCTACACTGCCATTGAGGTACTCTTGAAGTGGTGTGGAACCTTGTGAGTCCATGAGTTCTTTCCATTGTTGCTCGTAGAATTCGAGATATTTTTCAAGTCCAACTCCGCTCTGCTGAAGATACGCACCAGCCTGGGCAATTGCCAACGGCAGACCGTCTAATTTACTGAACAAGCGCTCGCCCTGGACTGGATCTGTTATTACGTTATCAGCTTTGACTTCTATATTATATTGACGAGTATGTTTCACGTCTTACCATACTTTCTTCTATACCAGCTTTGAAAAATAGCTTCGGCTTGATTGCTGTCAACCCTGTCTAAATGTTGCGGATCCCCTAGCTGCTCCAAGGTGGCCAGTCTGGTCGTAACAAGAACGGCTCCATGGTCGGCGCCAGAGAAGTATTTTTGTACGTCGTATGTATTAAGATCTGGTTTGAGTTGATTGTACTCGCGATCGACGTTGTCAAATATCAGTAGCCAGTCGGTATTGTCTTGCCGTGCAAGCCAAGCCATCACCTCTTTGACAACGGCATTAAGATTGCCACTATCACCCGCAGAAAAGGTCCGGCTTGACTCAGATATCTGGCCTTCTGGAATCCTGCTTGCACAGCTTGCGACGCTGCGTTTGAGGCTATCTTCACTTCTTCCGTCCAGCCAGAAGACAGAGCTGAATCTAAGATGATGCTGCCGCGCGAACTCAACGGCAAGCTGCGTCTTGCCTATACCGCCGAGACCGTGCAACACAGAGATCCGTTGTCGACATCTCTGCCTTTGTGGGAGGAGCGCACGTTCAAGCTTGGCCATCTCTACCGGTCGTTCGACGAAATTACCCACTCTTGGGACGCCTTCAAGACTGAACACTGTTCGGTAGTTCCCAAAATCTATACGAAGAGCGATTTAGCTACGTGACCAATGGAGTACGCCCTCAATCTATACTTAGGACTGACATTCTCTTCCTGCCACATTGTCCGCACACGCCTGCATCTGCTTAAGCACATTTTGCGAGCCAATGTACCGCCCAGTTGCTGCTGCAATCTCCTTCTTCTTCCTTGACTCCTCAAGTCCGATGTCCTCCAACCCGCTGTTGACGTTGAAACGGTAATACCAGCCAGCCTTGTCGAGACGTATCTTATCTTGTAGGAACCTTTCCGCCGTCTGCTCTGTCTCGGTTGCGATCGCAACGAGAGTCGGTGTGATGTGTAAGATGTCATCCTTGAATGGCTTCAATGAAGGGATACCGGTGCCAACTGACACCAGGCATTTGATCCTACCCTCGAGCGACTCCGGTCCCCACATCAGCTGAGCCTCATTCCACAGCTGCCACACGGGATTGTTCGCTCCCGTACCTCCATCCGAAAACTCCTCTCTATACCGCCCAATAGCAATTGAATCAAAGAAGGAAGACGCCGCCGAAGTCGCACGACAAGCCTCCCAGATCTTGACGCTGTTCAAGAGGTCGTTTCTACTACGTGGCGATTTGTAGCTCGTGAGGCACACGGTTTCGCTTGTCTGTTTGCTTGTCGCGCACACGAATCTGCATTGATCAACAGCTGGCCACCAGGCGAGGTATGAGCCAAACCTACACTTTGCATGCATCGTCCGATACGTCTTTTAGCAGCGCGTCCTCATCCAGTCCCGATTCGGCGACAACCTCTTTCACAGCTCGCTCCAGCTCCTCTGAATCGAACCTGCCTTGAATGTTGCCCGTTTTCGTCACTCGATGTCTCTTCTGTTGAAAGACCCGGTCAGAGAGGGACAGGTAGGCGTCTATACACTCGTCGATGCTTAGCTTCAGCCGGCCAAGCATGACCGCGATAAGCCTGGTCAATCAGCGTCAAAGTCCGCCGTATGCTCATGATCCAACAACTAACCCGCCAGTGCTCGTTCCCCCAATCATGTCAAAGTATTCGCCTGGCTTGGGAGGTGAGTCGGGATTGATGGTCTCCATGAGCTGCTCAAGGATGATAAGCGAAGACAAGCCGCGGACACCGCCGCCGTCGATGGCAAGTAGCCGGAGCCCCTGGCCTGGCATAGCTGAGGGCGGCGGCTGCTTTTCGTATTGTATGTAGGTATAGACTCGCGTCGATGTGTAAAGCCTGTTGTAAAAGCTGCAGCACCTGTGTTGTAGCTACTCCGCATGTGAGATGGCAAACAGGGCTATACATGTAGCTTTCACACCATCTTCCATAGACAATCAATCAATCCTCCCAAAGTTCTCAACAAGACAGGCAGTGGAGTAGAAGAGAGGTTGATCAAAGCTGGCGCCTACCTCCGTACATCGACCCCGCTGAATGAGGTACTCAGGTACTTCAGTACGCGAATCGATATCAGCCAATCACTGTGCCGTGATTTCGCTCTCGAAGAGGCTCGGCGGTTATGGCGAAAGGCTGGCATCACCTGATTACTTGGCTTTTTAGACCATTTACTCGAGGCTAACTTCTACATCAAAGTTGGCCTATTGCACAGTACAAGCTTAGCAGCCACTGCGCCCTATTCGCTGGCACTACGTAGGGTGGGCATCCCCATTGGCACAGGAATTTCCCGTCCATGAAGCGCATGTTTGCTCGCATGTAATCGGCCACCTCGTTGGCCATTCTGATGTTATATAAGTGGAGAACGCGGCGTTCTACAAGATGCTTTGTTGCTCTCTTAAGCTGCAATATGTACTCTCATTGCCAAGGTGACAAGCAATCTGCCCCGGCCTCACCCCCGATCGGGAATCGGGTGAGCGCCGCTTTATGGTCGCGGCTCGCCTGGGTGATCGTCGCGCGAATTACAGTGGCGAAGGGAGCGTGGCGGAACTGCTGGTCGACATCATTATCTGGAGAACCCAGGTGGGCCACCTAGGTAAGCATCATTGTCAATGTGCCGTCACGACTTGTAAGAGTCGAAGACAAAGGCACAAAATGGGCAACTATAGCTTGAAATGGGGGACTTTTAGAGCTATAAATGTCTTCCTCAGAACAGAAAACGATCATGTCCTCATAATCACTAGGATACAATCACCAGGATGTACAATCACCAAGGTTTGCAATGCCCTGAAAACCGATCAAAATCCTCAGCAAAGAAAGCGAGTTTGATAGTAGTGCCATTCTATCAAGTCAACAGCTAACGGTCTGCATACTCGCCCGCCAAATCGCCCAAGTCCTGCTGGACCATCTCGCCTTTGATCTCAAAAGGCTTGCAATCCAACAAGATGAACAACATCCGTCCCGAGCGCTCGGGATCGCAATTCCGCCACTTGTGCATCGTGGCCCGATTCACGCTCACGTCGCCGGGTTTCATGACCCGCGACTCGCCGCTCGACAGCGTCAGCTCGAACTCGCCTTCGATGACGACGCCGTAATCGACCGACAGCGCCCGGTGCATGGGCGACTCCACACCCGGCGCGAAATCGATCAGGCGGGCCACGCTGCCGTTGTGGATGTGTAGACCTGGCTGAGGCGGGGAGCGAACGTGAGTCGAATGTTAGGCCCTGTGGAGTGGGGAGAAAGACCGCACCGGAGGTGCAGAAAACGAGAAAGAAACATCAAATCAACGTACCTCATTCTTGGCAGCGAAAGCGATGTCAATGTCGTCGGCCACATCTACGGGATTCCCTTGGGTGCTGTAGATGATGTTGGCCACGCCCTTGCCGTTCACCATGACGCGATGGTGGTCGCCCGAGTCGGAGGTTACGAAGACGCCATCGCCGGCGGCGTTGTGCGATGTTATGAAGCGTTGGCTGGAGCGGAGGTCGGAGGCGGGGAATCTGGTGATGGGTCCGCTTTGGTCTTGGAGGGAGCCCATTATAGCTAATTGGCAGGACTAGTGTAAATGTAATGGATTGGGCGTTTGGTTACTGAAAGGAATAATGGAAGGCCGTGAGTATAGGTGCGTTGTGGGATGATGAAGTTCAAAGGTTCTGTTGCTGCAGTTTCGTGGGATTACTGGATATCGATACTCTGTGGAAGGTATGTACCGTCTTTATAAGAAATATAAAGACTTGCATTTTTGGAAATAAAATCCGAGTGAGTTTTCATGCTTAGATGGAAAGGCTCATCATCTTCTGCCTCCGATAATGGCTCCGATGAGGTATCATCAGTCGTAGCTACCGTTTCATTCAGTCGGTCCATCACTGAGACGATGGCCTTTCCGACCACCAGAGAGCAGCCGAGAGATTCACTACTCGGCACGAGTGTAGTGGTTATTCCGATGCGGTGAACAGTTCGGGTTGCCTCAATTAGGCAGGACAGATGTCGATGCTGATTGGCTAATCAATCACCTCGCACTAAATAGGTAGGGTTCGTTTCTCTTTTCCGTCACAAGTCCAGAAATACCGCGGCTGCCGGAAGGTCTCCGTTGAAGGTTGCTTGATATAGAAATTCGCTCTCTTCCATGATCGATTCAACAGATGTGTTGTTCTCATGCTTTACTGATTTGTTTCGTTTCAACATCTCCTCCACCTTTCCAAAGAGACAAGAGTCAACGTGTCCAGGTAGTATCAGGCACTGGGTTCACTTCTGTTCTACGGCTAAGACTCTTACCCCTTAGTATCATCTCCCAACGTACCGTCACCATTATGACGACAAAACCGCTTTTCAGCGTTCCAGCGCTGATGCCGTCATCATTGGTCCTCCTCGGCCTAGCTGAGCGGAACCGTGTCGTCGCAACACTGACCACGATTCTCGCAGTCATCCTTCTGCGCGGCTTCTACAATCGCTACTTACATCCTTTGCGGAATTTTCCAGGTCCCTTCTGGGGCAGCGTGACCGACTTTTATAAACTTTTCATCGTCTCAAAAATGGATGCTCATACGCGGGGGTTGGAGCTGCACAAGAAATATGGTCAGTAATTAACTCGATCATCAGTTCTTCCATTCTCTGATACCTAGCCTCGTCCTGACAAGATAAAAGGCTAACTATTGTCGTATGAGCAGGACCAATCGTGCGTGTGGCGCCAAATCTCCTCGCTTTTGACGATCCCAGGCTCCTGCCAGAGGTATACCACCGCCACGTCGACAAGACTGATTTCTACAGCACTGGCATCTTGGGCGAGATCGCGCCCCCTTTCCAGACCCTCAAGCACGAAGATCACGCCGCTAAAAGAAAGCGCGTCGCGCCCTCATTCTCTATGACTAACTTGCGCCGCTTCGAAGGTGAGGTCGACGTACATATTGCTGAGCTGTGTGGCATCTTCCGAGCCAGATTTGCGCAGACGGGAAAGCCGCTGGACTTCGCGTGTTGGGCGCAGTGGTTCGTTTATGACCTCGTGACACAGCTTGGCTTTGGAAAGCCGGTTGGCTTCGTGAAGCAGGGCAAGGATGTTGAGGGGTTGATTCAAAGTTTTCATGATATGGCGCCCATGGCCGGCTTGGTGGCCGCTTTGCCGTGGCTTATGAATCCCATTTTGAAGAATCCGCTGTTTAAGCATTACATGATGCCGAAGGCTGGGGACAATACCGGGACGGGGAAGATCATGAAGGTGCGTTGTGATAGTTCTCAGCTGCGTAGGAATTTAGTGTCACTGAGAAAGCTTCTAGTACCGTGATGATATGCTGGATGACCGCTTGAAAAATCGGACAACAGAGGGCCACGATGATTTTCTCTCAAAGTGAGTACTTGTTGTGTCGCGAGTAGGGGTTACTTACAGACCGTTCTCCAAGTCTTTTGCAAGCCAAAAATGCAGACGGCTCCATCATCACGATCGAAGAGGTGAAAACGGAATGTTTCATCCTTATGGTCGCCGCCTCGGATACGACCTCGGCCTTCATCTGCCCCTTTGTTAACAACGTGTGCCAAGACTCTCGTGTCTACAGTAACCTCGTTCGTGAAATCGATACCTTCGAAGAGCAAAGCAAACTCTCCTCTCCCGTCGCGACTTTTGATCAGACTAACGATATGCCGTACTTCATGGCTTGTGTCAAAGAGACACTGAGATTTTCTCCTTCTACGCCAATGATCATGCCTAGATATATTTCTAAAGGCGGATTGAACATCAATGGCCAGTGGATACCTGAGAAGACGGAGATGGGCGCCAATCCTTATGTCGTTCATCGCGATACAGCAATTTTTGGCGAAGACGCGCATGTCTTTCGCCCGGAAAGATGGTTGGGCGACAAGGACAAAGTGAAGGAAATGGACAAGTATATGATGACCTTTGGGTACGGGACCAGGACGTGCCTGGGGAAGAACATTGCGCAATTGGAGACGCAGAAGTTGTGTTTGCAGGTTAGCGCATTCTGACATTTTGCTAGCAGCCTTTGAAAAAGCACCAGCTGACTATTATGGATATTTTTTCTGTTGCAGCTTTTTAGGGATTTTGACATTGAGATTGTTGACCCCAGCCGACCATGGAGACATCAGAATTGGGCCATCTCCATTTATTGGGACCAGTGGTTGCGGATCAAAGAAAGACGCAGCTTGTTGCCAAAGGCTGCGTAGCTTTGTAAGAGAGGTCATGATTAGGTATTCCAAAGAAACAGGCAGATAAGGGTCGGGTTGGGGAAGATTATCTGACTGCTTGCTTCTTGCTCTTTGTGCCCAATCAGTCCTCTGAAGGTACTTGAAGGATGACCGCAATACTCTAGCCTACGTACTCGACATTCTGGAGGCGTTACAATTTAGCATAAAGACCCTTGCGCAGCTGCGCCGTTGGACGAGGCAGAGAAAGTATGAGTCTTTCGTAGTCTCCCCCCACCCGTCCGAATGCCCAACCGCTTGAAGAGTACCCAGCCCTGTTCTACTATTGTACAACATATTCGGCAGGTCAAAGCTGCTTACCTAAGCCATTACCGGAAACAGAACTCTTAGCTCCGCATGTCCCAGTACGGCAATCCCGGATGTCACCCGATCACACTTTGATCCCAACAGCAGAAACCACGCACAATCATCGTCTTACGTAGCCTGACCTTACCACTGAGACATCCAAGAGTAAGTCTTTCCATCACTGGCAAGGATCGCTACCCAATCGTAAGCCATCATCTCTAGTACAGAGCAAGATCGGCATGGACACGCCCAGTGACGCATACTTACCTACTAACCCGAAGCCGGGACCTGCAGTAGTGTCTCGTGGTCGTAGGATTTTGAACATCGCTCGAGAAATCTCCGATTTCCGGCGCGTCTGAAGTACGAGCTCGCTGCCTAGTATCAAGCTACAGGATGCCTGGATATCGCCAATAATCTCCGTTGCAATGGCTGACCATCAGCCTCTCATCTACAGATTTCTCGATCATCTGGCAGAGTTGCATCTTACCGTGTCTTGTAGCCTGGCAGGACTCCCTAATCGCCACTGCCGTCATTGTCATCGTATTGTCTACGCCTTCCCAGATCTCAGCCCGACTCCTGAATCAACGGAATAACTAACCAGATACCCTTTCGGGGAAACACAAACTTTCGTCTGATTATGGCATAGTAGCCATACATTCTACGCCGCATGCCGTTTCCCTTGAGGCTAAGAACTCCCGAGGGTAGAGGCTGATCCGTTCATCGCAGGGGTCACGATGATGACCAGCTCGTATATGCAATGGATTGCTCCGAAGTGGCAACGCAGGTGAAAGGGTAAGGTAGGGAGCGGCGTTCAGTGGGAGGACTAGTGTACTTAAAGGCCATGTTCCAGCAAGCTTTCAGTCTCTGCTCACTCACACTGAGATTGAGCTCAAGCAAACCTGTCCACCATGGCTGCATCATTCTTCGCTGCGTTTGCATTTCTTTCTCTCCTACGACTCATCACAGCATTGCCTGCCGCGAACATTTCAGCACAGCTTTTCTCAGGACTGTCACCTGGGGCCAAGATATTCCTCCCGACGGACGTGGATTATACCGCAGAGGTGACGCCTCGATGGACCATCTACGACGGCCCCACGTTCAGAGCAGTCATTGAGCCAGCCACCGAGAAGGATGTTCAAACCATTGTACGTTGACCTCTTCCGATAGCTTGTGTTGCATCCTTTTCGCGTGGACGACGAGCTGCTCATGCACTTTTGGTATCATCAGGTCAGAATTGCCTCGGAAAACAATATTGACTTCATGGCTACCGGAGGCGGCCATGGCTACACGACAACTTACATGGCGATGAAAAACGGCATCTCAATCCAAATGAGACCTGCCTTTGCGCAAGCACCCGTTATCGATACGGCTGCCAATACCATGACTATTGGTGGCGGCACGCGCTTCAACCAGACTTTCGATCCACTCTTTGATGCGGGCAAAGAGATCCGTAAGGCCTTTGCCCCCCCTGGCAATGATTCCTGGCTAATGTACGGCAATAGAGGTCGGCTCAGGCACATGTGTCGGCATGGTAGGCGCCACTCTCGGTGCCGGAGTGGGCCGATACCAAGGTCTGCACGGTCTGATCATCGACGCGCTATTATCCGTGCGGATCGTGGTCGCCTCGGGCGAACTCGTGACCGCATCCTCGACGGAAAACAGCGACCTTTTCTGGGCCGTTCGCGGCGCGGGCGCCAATTTCGGCATCATCACATACGCGACCTACAAGATCGTCGATCTTACGAACAGAGGCCAGGTGCTCAATGCCGATTTTCGATTTCCGGTCAGCAAAAACGAGTCGGTGTGGAATATTATGAAGACCTTGAATGATAACACTCTCCCCGCGCCGGCTTCCATTTTTTCCATCATGAATTATGATCCGGATTTCGGCGGCGTATGTACCCTGATATTCCCTCCGTCCCCTCTACCCACTTTTTGTCTTCTATACTTCAACATGCTCGCCACTCCGGTTCACACTAACCGCAGAAATAGGCAAACATCATAATAAACGCTGTCTACGCCGGCCCTGAACCCACCGGGCGAGCGCTGTACAAACCCTTCTTCGACCTCGGCCCGCTGGTGCAGAATGTATCTGTGGTGGCCTGGAATAAGTTAGGCAGCACCTCGCTATTCGGTCTCGATGCCGAATTCTGCGTCGACGGCGGCAATCATAATCTCTACGCCTTGGGGATCAAGAACTTTGACGTACCCACTTTCGTCGATTACGCGAACAATTTGACCGCGCTCTGGGCGTCGAATCCGGAGACTCAGCCGAGTAGTTTTGAGATTGAGTTGTTCCCTACTCAGGCGGTAAAGTCTGTTCCGGATAATGCTACCGCGTACCCTTACCGCGATATCCAAGCCCAAGTGTACGTCGCCTCATTCACATTCATTTCCCCCTCATGCTTGCTCGCCGTTCTTTCCCAAAAGATCCCCTCCCAGTCCTCCCAAACTTATCCACTTCTCACCCCCTCCCATTCCACCTGTCCTCGCTAACCATCCCTCTTCCCCCCGTCCCAGAATGTTCACCTTCGACTACCCCGCCAACGCAACAGACTACCCCTCCATCGACACCAAAGTCAACACCCTCGCCCGCGCCGCCCGCTCGGCGTTCAACAGAACCAGCGGCTTCCCGTCCCTGCAGGTCTACACGAGCTACGGCCATGGCGACGAGGGGATCAAGGTGCTCTATGGCGCCCGCAAGCTCCAGAGGCTGGTGGGGCTGAAGGGGATTTGGGATCCGGAGCTGAGGTTTCGCTTTAATAATCCGTTGCCTAGTAGTCTTTAGCACGGATGCAAGGGTATGTGAGGAGGAGGGGGGGCGGGGGTGAAGCTATTCACTGAGGGCGGAAGTGAAGGTCGCTTTGTAGGATAGATTTCTTGTTCAGCGGAAGTAGACCTCTCCCGCCGGTCCCGAACCCCCACGAATCAATCATCTCCACTTGAAAGAACACAGTGAAAAACCCTGCCCGTAACGATAGCGGACCCAAAGAATCACCATCCACCCTCTTCCATCATGGCGTGCGCAACGTTGGACCTGCTCATTGGACTTGGGAAAAGTCGTCGCCCGCTCCGACGCATGGTCGTGCCGTTGCGATATCTTTCCTTCCTGTTGATCGGTATGCGAATGGAGAGATGTGATAGATTTATTTATCTAGAAAGAGTCATTATCTCCTATTTTTGTAAAAGGTCCTTGGAGGATCTGTTCTGTTCTGTTCTGTTCTTGATGCTTTTTCGCTCTTGGGTTCGCTTGTTGTTTTGCTTTTTTTTGGGGTGTGTGAGATGGAGACGGGTAAGATGGAAGGATAGTGAGATGAGATGGGATGGGATGGGATGAGATGAGGTGAAGATGGTAGAAGATATGATGGGATTTGTGTTTTGATTTTGATTTTGATTCTCATTCTCATTTCTATTATTTAATAGAGCCGATAACATGTTGTATCTATGCAACAACACCCCTCTCTCTTGGACATCATTTGGCCCTCTCGCAGGTCTTAAACCCCACGACCTAATCCATCCATCTCCATCTCCTCCCAATCCCGCCCACGTCAACAGGCTCACAATCTCACAACCTGACCGGGAAACGCGCCCGCAACCATCCACCCCACAGATACGCCACGATTCCCACGGGCCAAAACGCCACCGCGACGGCCGCGAGGACGGTATACCCGACGCCGAGGCCGAGGTTTTCCTCCAGACTGTTGCCCGCGAGGGGGAGGACGGCGCCCAGGAGGGAGCGGAAGAATGAGACTGCGGCCAGTGAGGAGGCGGCGTAGCGGGGGTAGCTGTCTACGAGGTAGATTTGGACGGGGAGCTGTGTGGAGGGAGGGTTTATGTTAGCTAGGTGTATGGATTGTGGGGGGGGCAAGGGGTGGAGTCGCTTGGAGTGGGGAGTAGCAGAGGACTAACGTAGACGAATATAACACCGATCCCCGTCAAGCCGTTCGCCAGGATTGGCACGATCCATTGCACCTTGTACTGCGTCGTCCAGCCGAATATCAAGAACCCCGCCGGGAAAGGCAGATATCCCCAGATCAACGGCGGCAGCCGCATCTCCGGCAGTATCTCCCCGCCCTTTGCTTTAGCCAACCGCACTGCGATCTTGTCGCTGCTGTACATTATGATCCCCAGACCGATGAACGTCCCGATACCTGCGCCGAGGTATGCGACCCCGGATAGACCGATGCTGAAGCGGTAGGTGTTTTCGTATACTTCGCTGATGGAGGTGTAGAGCAGGTACATCAGGCCGTAGGCCAGGCCCATGAGGAGGGAGAAGACGAAGACGATGGGGGAGAGGAAGAGCATTTTTGCCGGGCGGATTATGGCGCGGAGAATGAGGCGGTAGGGAGCTTGTGGTGGAGGGGATGCGAGGGAGGAGCGCGGGCGTGGATTGGCGGTTTCGTTGCGGGGGGTTTCGGGTTTTCGGGATAGGAGTTTTGGGGCATAGGTTTCGCGCATCAATACTATGCCGGAGAAGGCGGTGATGACGCTCTGTCCGAGTTGGAGACGAGGTTAGTCGCTTCTTATCAGCAGTTCACGGAAGCGTGAGAGGTTCGTGATGAATGATAGGTTGTTCGCCGGGGCGTACAAGAATCGTCACCAACCAAAGCACCCATCTCCATCCCTGGCTCTGACTCAAAAACGCCCCCGCCACGGGCCCGACGGCCGGACCCATCATCCCTCCAAAAGCCTGAATGCTCATCGCGGCCCCGCGCTTCTCGGGCACCATCATGTCCGCTATGCTCCCTCCGCCGATCGTCAAGGGAGCCGAGCCTGCGCAGCCGGCGAGGAATCGGAAGCCCGTCAGCATATTCAGACTTGTGGCTAAGGCGCCGCCGACGGTGAAGAGCACGTAGAGGATGCCACATGTGTGGTAGATTATCAGCCGACCGTAGAGCTCGGAAAGAGGGGACAAGAGGAGGGGACCGATGGCGAAGCCGAGGGTGTAGATTGAGACTGCAAAGGCGCCCAAGGTGAGCTGGGTTGGTTGGTGGAAGTCGTCGAGAATTTGGGGGATTGATGGGGCGAGGATGGCGGCCGCGAAGGGTCTGTTGGGGTCAGACTTGCTTGCGTCGGGGTTTACTGGTAAACATTGGAAGTATGAAAATGACTCACGTTACTGTAGATATTATAGATATGATACCAATATTTAGCCACTTTTTCCGGTTGCTCCAGAACAATGGGTTTGCCGGGTCTTCGGGTCCATCCCAACCTACCACGTTCATTTGCTGGTTGGGGTCTGACGTTGCCTGATTTTCCAGCATGTTGTCGTGCTGTGGAGCAAGACTTGTAGTTGAGCAATAGTTGGGATGGGCGCTACTCTTCTCTTCATCAGAAATGTTGATGTTGCCCGCGACGTGTGATATCCACTCTGTCGACATGGCGGCTGGGGGAATTAGGGATCTAGGCAGTAGAGGCATTGTTACTTCAGGATTAGGCACGAGAGGAGTAGATGAAGCATTGCCCTTGGCAGATGCAAATTCACTGGTGTGTCTGTGAAGTGATATCTGATCACGAGATTGTTGACGACACGTGCAACGGGTAAAGCAGGCAGTCAGGAAATACTTTTGATAAAATCTTTTTTAATAATAATAGCAATTGATGAGTAAAAAAGATAATGCTTATTTAGCCGATATACTGTGATATCTTAATTGGTTTAGTTCTAGTCCATCAAAGACGATAGATCTCAGGGTCTTCTCGCAATCATCACGTAAGGGTGTCATGAAATGCTTCATGGTCTACGTAAGATACTCTCGCCGGACATA
Source organism: Platismatia glauca (assembly GCA_963556305.1). NCBI lineage: Eukaryota > Fungi > Ascomycota > Lecanoromycetes > Lecanorales > Parmeliaceae > Platismatia > Platismatia glauca. Next base: position 1,012,563 of record OY745778.1, read on the forward strand.
AGAGCTTAGCCCCGAAGCTTAAGCCCGTCCCAGGTTTTCTAGATGACGTTACTGTATGAGTATCAGGTAGGGTTACAGTAGGAGAGGACATCAGACTTGTCATCCGTGATTTCGTCTTCGTCCGGGCTGAGCTGAAGAACGAACAGCCTCTCATACTCTCATTCTGCCTAGCGCTGATCATTAACCTTCCGGGAACCTTAGATCTCGGGTGAACCCTTCCGAGACTTGCCACAATCCGTCTCGGGGTTGCCGTCCCGGGCTCTAAGAAAAAGTGGAGGCAGCTTATTCCGGTCGGTACAACAACAACAACAACGTATCTTGATGCGGGGCTTACTTTACAGGGGCTTATAGCTCGGCAGGATCTACTGATAGTCTACTTTACCGAGGTACTCTACCTATGTAAGTTCGTCAGGTGTCGGTATATCCTAGATATCCTAGCCTTCGACCGAACTACTTGGGCAAAATCACTACCTATACTGCTGACTCGAGCAGCCCCGAATCGGCTCTACTTCTCTTGGCCCACTCTCTTCTCATACTTACTTCCAAGGCTAGACTACCGAGCGCACAGCTTCTTGGCCACGGCCAACCACACGGGTGCGTGGTGCATGGTAGAAGGTAGCACTCAAGCTGCAGCGCAGTATAGAGCTGAGAAAACAACAACAACCAAAATACTGAGTCAAAAAACTCAGGGGGAAAAGCCCAGAAACTCGAAGCTCGTCTTCTAAGCGCCCATTGAACGTGACCGTTCCTGCTGGTGCCATCGTACACCCTCCAAACTCTCTTTGTAAACCGCAACGATGCCCTTGCAGTCACGCTTCACCGCCCCGATCCCCAACGTCTCACTCCCAACTTACCTCTTCACCTCTCCCTCCGCCCCTCTGCCTACCTCACCACCCATCTACCTAGACGCCGAGAACCCAATCACCGAATACATATCCCTTTCCGCGTACCGTCTCTATTCCCAGCGGCTGGCCAGCGGCCTCCGTGCTCGCGGTCTTCAACCCGGCGAGCGCGTCATGCTGTTTTCTGGCAATAACATCTTCTTCCCCGTGGTGATCATGGGCGTCATAATGAGCGGAGGCGTCTTCACGGGTGCGAACCCTTTGTACTCGTCGAGAGAACTGGCGCATCAGCTCCAAGATGCGGATTGTCGCTTCATGCTCACGAGTCCCGCGGGGAGCGAGATCGCCCTGCAGGCGGCGGAGGCGGTGGGCATGCCTCGGGATAGCATCTATGTTTTTGACACGGCGGGCATGTTCCACAGCGGTCGGCGAATCGATGAAACCACCACGCATGGTCTCCTTCACTGGACAGCTCTCCTCTCCGATCCCCAAACGGCCAGCACTTTCGCCTGGGCTGAGTTCCAGACTGAAATCCAATGTCACGAAATTACAGCACTGAATTATTCATCAGGGACCACGGGTCTCAGCAAAGGCGTCACCATCTCCCACAGGAACTTCGTCTCGAACGCCGTTCAGCTCATCAACCTAGAGGAACAAGACCCAGCCGAGCCACGGAAGCGTCCGAGTATCAGGCTACTGGCGTGTCTACCCATGTATCACGCCATGGGCCAATGTATCTTTGTCACAATGGCGCCCAAGCGAAGGATCCCGAGTTATGTGATGAAGAAATTCGATTTCCTGAAATTTTTGGCCTGTGTGGAGAGGTACCGGATCACCGAGTTGACAGTCGTACCGCCAATCGCGGTGCAGCTCGCGAGACGGCCGGAGACAAAGCATTTTGATCTTGGAACGGTTGATACCATAGCGTCGGGAGCGGCGCCGCTCAGTAAGGAGATTTGCGCGCAGTTGGAGGCATTTTGGCCCAAAGGAAAACTGACCGTAAAACAAGGCTGGGGCATGACAGAGTACGTACTCATATGGTGTCCCTCTCCCCTTCCATTTCCTTCTCCCCCCTAAGACTCGATGATAAACCCTCTACAGATGTACCTGCGGCATCCTCGGCTTCCACCCTCTCGAAAAACCCATCGCCGGCTCCGTCGGCGAACTCACAGCGAACTGTGAAGCGAAGGTCATGGGAGAAGATGGCGCGATGGAACGTGCGCGCGGTGAAAGGGGCGAGATCTGGGTGCGCGCACCGAATATTACGAAGGGATACTGGCGTAACGAACGCGCGACGAGGGATACTATCACGCAGGAAGGTTGGCTGAAGACGGGGGATGTGGGTTTTGTCGATGAAGGGGGGAAGTGGTTCGTTGTTGAGAGGATGAAGGTGGGGTTTTTCGTTTCGTTTCCGTTGTCGAAAACAGACCTGCACCGTTTCGGAGAACGGAAGAATACGTGCGAGACGGGCGCACATGGACTGTATGAATGATCCATGGACTGACACGGGAGCAGGAACTCATCAAAGCAAAAGGTCACCAAGTCGCGCCTGCCGAGCTCGAAGGGCTGCTCCTGGACCACCCCGCCGTGCAGGACGCCGCTGTCATCGGCGTCGTACTGTCTGTGCCCAATTCCGTCCCCTTCCCCCCCGCCTGCCTGGCATCCACGCGCCTTTGCTGAAAACCGTCGCAGAGCCGACGCGGAAGAGCACCCGAGGGCCTATATCGTACCCGCAGCCGCGGCCCCGTTCCACGATTCGTCGTCGAAAAGCGGCACCGTCGGCAGCACCAGCACCAGCACCGGCAGAAGCGGTAACGGCATCGGTACCGGCGTGCAGACTGTCGATGCCGATATCTCTCCCCTTCTCGCCGACGTTCTGGAAAGCACCAATAAGAAACTAGCGCCGTTTAAACGGATCACTGGGGGGATCGTGAGCGTAGATGCGATCCCCAAGAACCCCGTGAGCTGCTTCCCACCGCTCCCCTGCTTTCACGCCCTGTGCCGCATTCCGTCCTCCCTGTCTCCTCCTTTTATCTTCATCCGTGACGCGAGCGGGCTTTATATTTGGCTTGAGTCTTGACGGCGGGAGCGCGAGGACGGGCGTCGGTGACCGTTTCCGTTGTTGCGTATCGAGAATCGTGCTGACCGGTAGAATGGTCGCTAGTCTGGAAAACTGCTCCGGAAGCAGTTGAGGGAGCGGGCGCGGCGGGAGTTACGGGTTGGGCGGGCTCGGTTGTGAGTGGAGTGGACGGGGACCGTGAGAGGTGTTTGGGAGGACGGCGGGCGGGGTTGTGAGGTTGGACATGGGGCTTTTGTATGTGGAGAGGAGGTGGGAAATTACGGCGATGCGCTAGACATTCGGATGATCCTCTTGGAGTAGTCTGAGTATGGAATGGCGACTGAATATTCTATAACATATCCGAGGGTCTGTGTCAAAACGAGCGCGAAATGTGTCAAGAATTATATTTCTTTGAGGCATTTCCAGCTTGTTGGGGACGGCGTTTCTGGCGGGAACGCTTGAAGGGGGCTTCTGGGAGACTTTGGTGTATCAGAGGGTTCGTGATGGGAGGATCCGGATGCGTGCACCTGTTGCGGTATACTTTGTCGCCTTGAGAGTCGACTTTTTGTTTTCGATCGGTTGATGGTTAGGTGCGCGGCATACTCTGGCCATGAATAGGGACTTAGCCAAGTGCAAGTTCGAGAAGGCGAAAGCCCCATGTAGTGTCAGAAAGACGGTCATCGTCGTACAGTTTAAATCTCAAACTACGACTCACACTCCGCAAGAGCACGTCCGTCACGCCCTGGCCTCAAGTCCCGCAACCCCATCACCCGTGTCCCCCCCGCCGCTCACACGGCCATCATCCGCGGCTGCAACGGCACCGGCATCTCCTCCGTCTCCGCGTTCGCAATCGCGGACGCATTCGCCGTCCCTGCACCGCTCTTCGGACCCGGCCCCGTCGCGCCGCCTTTCATGATGGCTTCCGTGCCCTGCATGCGGTCCCAGTGGTCTCCGCCTTGGAAGTTCCCGACGCGCTTGCCCATGGCGCGGCGGAGGACCCAGTCTTTGCTGGTGATTTCTTCTTCGGGCTGGGGGTGGTTGGTCGTTAGCGTTTTGCGGATGGATCACGCTTGGCTCGGGCTGGAGGGTGGGGAATGGGGAATAGGGCAGAAAGGGGGTGGGAGAGGGGTGGGGGAAGGGGGGGACGAACCTCGCCGTCCGCCAACGGGGGAATCAGCTCACTGCCCTGCACCCTCTTCAAGAGCACGTCATCCGTCGGCCGGCTGAAATAGACCAACGAGAACCGCGCGGCGCTTGCTTGCGCGCTCGGTGGCGGGTCGACCCGGTGCACGTTCGACCGGAAGAGCCCGTTGGTGAGCTTCACCATGGCGTCGCCGAGGTTTATGATTGCGTGGTTGCTCTTGGGTGGGACCCAGGGCCAGTCCTCCCACGCGTTGTCGACGCCGGGCTCCACGATCCGCAGTCCCGCGAGCCGGTTGAAGAGCACGGTTATGGAGCCGAAGTCCGTGTGTTCGCCTACCTGTACGGGACGCGGTGAGCGGGGGTTTCGTCTCGGCTGAGCTACGGCGGGAGGGAGGGGGTGGAGAGGGGGCACGAGGTGGATGGCGGAGAGGGCCGCGCAAGGGGATAAGCAGGGACGCTACCTACGGCGGTCTGCCTGTCCTCCTTCTCTTGGCTCGGACATTTCAGAAAGCGCACATGATCGCCCGATTGCGCGGACAGATTGTGCAAGTCGATCAATGCGCCGCGCTGTAATCCTAGCTGCTTCTCGAGTGCCGAGAGGATGTCGTCACACACGCGGTGCGAGAGCCGGATATACTGCTGGATCAGGGATCGGTGCGAGGTGATGAGTGCAGGGTTGGGATTCTCGGGGCCAGTCTGCATTACATCGTCTTTGCCGAGCTGAGGGAAACAACTGTTAGGATAGGTACGGCAGATGGTATGGACGTTGAGTTGCGAGACAAGGGGAAGCAGGAGGTAGAACGTTCATGTGACGCAGCCATGGAAAGAACCAATGGTTCCGCGTGCACGTACATTCCAAGCCTCCATTCGATCGAGCGTGCCTTGCCTATCAATAACCGTAGCACCGACAGCTTTATATCTGTACCCGCCCGTCGTGTCAGTTCCGTCATTCTTAGACAATGTCAAGTCAAGATCTTGCAAGATCGACCCTAGCCCATCACACAATCTCACCCGAAAAAAAGACCCTTGTCCTTTAAATCATACTGCTGCTTCTCCTCCTGCGACAGCTCAAACACTTCCTTGGACAATGGGAAAAGCTTTCCGACCACTTCGAGGAGCTCTTGTCCGGTGGAAGTGGCCTCGAGATTCAGGTAGAAGAACCCATACTGCCTGCACGCGTTGAAGAGACGGGCGCCTTCGGAGCTGGAGTCTTTCTCAAGGGCGTTGAGGGATATGGTTTCTAGGTTTGCAGTCTTGAGTCCCGAAGGAAAGGAAGGTTCTTTCGAGAAGGATGTTGTGTCCATGTTGAGTGGTGGAATAGGATGAATTGGATTATGCGTTACTTTAATCACTGATCCCTAGAGATGTCAAGACAATATGTTGATGTTGATCGTTGATAAACCTGACCTTGTTGGTCAATGTATTTTGTAGATGTTTCCGATGCAGTAGTAGTGCGCGTCGGGATGGTGCTTTCGGCCAGGCTAGCCGAATTGAGATGAAGTCTCTTATGGGGAAATCCGGGGATCCGAGAGACTGATGGGTTTTACCGCATTCCGGGTCTTGATGCTTGAATGGAAAAGCCGATACTGACGAGAGCTTGATTTCTCCGCATACAACCTCTCGTCTTGCAAAGTCATCTGGTGCTGCTAGAGGTGCATTCACTTCCATAAAACAAGAAAGGGGCAGAATCACGAACGCGGTGTCTCACAAGCAGCACTCCAGCACAAAGCAGAGCACACACAGACCATGGCTAGATCGTATGGCCCCCATCGTCCCACCAACGGCGTGCATGAGATTTCCTTTCAGCATTTCAGCAATGTGATCAATGGTGGCTTACGCTCTGCCAAATCATTCTATCACGGGATCAACCCAGTGACCCAGGAAGAGCTTTGGCCTACCCCTGTAGCAACCGAGGAGGATATAGACGACGCAGTCGCTGCCGCACAAGTGGCGTATGCAAATTGGAAGAAGGTCGCATGGAAGGTGCGAAAGGAAAAGTTGATCGACTTCACGAAGCAGCTGGTCGAGCACGAAGAAGCTTTTACAGAACTTATAATTAAAGAGACTGGGAAGCCCGTCTGTCTTTCTGATGAAAAGAAGTCAAAATTTGGAGAAATGCTGATGATGATTTGATAGAGGTTTCTGGCTGAGGCCGAGATAAAGATCTTCAACAATACTATCGAGCATTTCACCGAGCTGACACTTCCTACCGAGACCGAGCATGATGAGTCGAAATTTGTGAAGACTTCATACGTGCCGCTGGGCGTGGTGGCTGCCATCGGTCCCTGGAACTGTATGACTCTCCATCCGCTATCACCCTCGAGGATATGGCTGACGGTACCATCTGTTCAGTCCCAGTGGCCCTCTTCTCGAACAAGCTTGGTCCCGCTGTTCTCGCAGGGAACAGCATCATCCTCAAACCATCACCGTTCACGCCCTATTCAATCCTCAAAGTTGCCGAAATCGCGCAGCAGGTCTTCCCGCCCGGCTTAGTGCAATGCTTGGGCGGGGATGATCGATTGGGTCCCATGCTCACCCATCACCCTAACATTCAGAAAATCGCGTTCACAGGCTCCGTGGCCGTAGGCAAGAAGATCATGGCTGCATGCGCGCAAACGGTCAAGAGGGTGACATTGGAGATGGGCGGTAATGATGCCGCTATCGTCTGTCCGGACGTCGATGTCGACAAAGTTGCACCGGAATTGATCATGGGCTTCTTTCTCAACACCGGCCAAGTCTGTGTATCGTCAAAACGAGTTTTCATCCATCAAGACATCTATCAGCAAATGTCTACTGCGCTCGCAAACGCTGCTCGGAAGATCATGAAAGTCGGCGGTGATGAGCCGGGTGTCATGATGGGGCCATTGCAGAATAGGATGCAATATGAGAAGGTTAAGGAGCTGGTCGGCGAGGCTCGGAGTCATGGCTCTCGCTTCGTCTTGGGCGAGCCGGACATCTCATCCACCAAGGGATTCTTCATCCAACCGACCATCATCGATAACCCGCCCACTGATTCCCGGCTTATGCAAGAGGAGCAATTCGTGAGTCCTGATCCCACCACGTGACCTCACTTGTCGTTGTTTTCAATTTCCAGATGATCTCGATCTAACCTGAGAGAACAGGGTCCAATTATACCTCTCCAAGGGTGGACTGACGAGGATGATGTGGTGCAAAGGGCCAATGATACCAAGATGGGGCTGAGTGGGTGTGTGTGGTCTAAGGATGTGCATCGGGCGCGTCGGATTGGAGAACAACTCGAGGTAGGTAGTATCTACATCAACAGCATCCAGAAGCCTTCGCCTCAGGGAGTGTTTGGAGGACATAAAGAGAGCGGGCTTGGGGTGGAATTTAGGCTGCAGGGGTTGTTGGCGTATTGCAACGCACAATCACTGTATGTGAATTATTGAATCCGAGGATCAAGGATTGATTCGCTGGACATTCTAAGCGAATCTAAATCTTTGCTACCTCAGGATTATGCAAAGGCTACTTTTGTATGTCCTAACGTACCTTACCTTGCCTCATCTCTACCCTCAGGGCTAATGTAATGTACTTGTACTTGTAGTTGGGGCGAAAAAGCATTTCGTGGGCTAGACTAAGGTAAAGTACCTTAAGGTAGGTACCCTATTTTATGGCGGGGAAAAGTAGGTAGTCTACAACGGCACTATAAACAAGTACTGAAAAGTCTCACTTTGTGATATCTGAATACCGTACTAATATCGAATTCAATGTAAAGCAGATCTACACAAAAGAGGCAATAAAATGATTGCATCATCTGACTCGTAGAGCATTGCGTGTTACTTTACTTATGTAAGGTACCTCGCGCTCTCGGTGTAGCCCTTCCGGGCATAAGAATGTTGTAAAAGCCGCGGAATTAGCAAGTAAAATCCGAACGCAGCAAACATCACCAATCTCGTCTTCACTCTTTTCGTCTTTGCTTCTTCTCTTTTTCTCTTCACATCGATGAGAAGCCTTGAAGCTTTTATATCGTCTATATTCTTGCTCATAATTTACATCTTTACCCTGCTTCTCCTCAAACACCTCAACTCTCTCTTGCCCATTGAAATTACCTCGAACATTCCCGATCAACTCATCTTCCAAGGTTCAACCCTATCACAGAACACTATGTCTGCCAGCGTCATCGGCAAGCGTGTGGGCTCGACCGGTTTTGGCCTCATGGGTAAGTAGCTATCTTATATTTCAAACATCTCTAGCATCCTTTCATTGGTTGAATTGACTTAAACATTAGGCCTTACCTGGCGCCCGAACCCTACTCCCTACGATGAAGCGACCACAGTCCTGAAGACGGCTCTCAATAACGGTGCCAACTTCTGGAACGGTGCGGAATTTTACGGCCCACCTACGGCCAACTCTCTTCAACTCCTCAACCACTATTTCACCCAACACCCCGAAGACAAGGATAAGGTCGTCCTTAGCATCAAAGGGTGTCTGGGTGGATCCGGCCCTGAATGCAGTAGGGATGGTGTCAAGAAGAGCATCGATAACTGCCTAAACATTCTTCAAGGCAAAAAGTTTATTGACATCTTCAAATGTGCTCGCGTAGACCCCAAAGTGCCGATCGAAGAGAGCGTCGCAGCAATTGCAGAATACGTCAAGGCGGGCAAGATTGGTGGCGTCGGCCTCAGCGAAGTGAATGCCAGCACAATTCGCAAAGCCCACGCAGTCTATCCCATCTCGGCAGTCGAAGTCGAATTCTCGCTCTTCTCTACAGACCTCAGGACCAATGGTGTTGGCGCCGTCTGCGCTGAGCTCGGCATCCCCATCATCGCCTACTCTCCACTCTCTCGTGGCTTCCTGACAGGTCAAGTCCGATCCCGAGACGACATCCCTGACGGCGATTTCCGCAAGGCGCTGCCCCGCTTCCAAGAAGACGTCTTCGGCGAGAACCTGAAGCTGGTAGACGAGATTGGAAGAATAGCGAAGAAGAAAGGCGTCACGCCCCCTCAAATCGCCATTGCTTGGGTCCGTGCTCAGAGCCGGAAGCCCGGCCTACCTACCATCGTGCCGATTCCCGGCGCCACCAAACCACCTCGCGTGGTCGAGAACCTTGCCAGCATCCAGCTCAACGACACCGAAATGGCCGAGATTGACGAGGTACTCAACCGGATCCCCGTCACTGGAGACCGTTACGGCGGGCCGCTCGCCAAGCTGATGAACTTGTAATGTTACTCTTGCGGCTTTGATGTCGAGGTCTAAGCGGTGGCTCACGACGGCATCGGGATGGGAATGGTGGTCCTAAATCAGTGGCCTACGGCAAAAGTGATTTGTCCAGTAGCAATGACTACCACGTGGTCCCTGTAAATTAGATTGCCGGTATATGTCTCCATGTCATCGCCAACAAGGGTACTGCTTAATCCAATCACTTGCTCCAAGAAGCCAATCGCGTCATGAGATAACGTAGCAATCGATAAAATGCATGCCCACGCTCAGGATACGGGAAATAGATCAACCTCGTCCCCTACTCCAAGCGGAGATCTTCGCTTCACTGCCTTTTGTGTATCCCACGCTCGCCCCGATCGAGGTCCCAGTCACAGACGTCCCAGACCCGGCAGCGCTACTTTCGCCGCCTCCGTGCGACTGTCGGAGACCAACAGATTTGCGGTTCCGTTTCCGGACTTTACCCTTTCGACGGAGGGAGTGGGGTGTCGAATCGAGGAATAGCGGGGGGCATGTGTCCGTTCCTTAGAGCAATGCTCTTTCAAATTGCCTCTTTTGGCAAGTGGCTCTGTGGCTTGCGATGTAGACCTTCCGTTTCGACGTGGTGTGTGTCTTGATATCGTGGACGCTCAGTGGGCCATCTTATCATGCTTAGCTCATCGAAGGCCGTTCTGCCTACGTGTGCGAATCGCTACTCGTGTACGACTCTGTTGTGCTCTTCTACGTATAAATAAAGGAGGTACAGGCTGTGCGGCCGAAGAATCGCTACCTGCAGCCTCTGATATCTTGCGCTTGACTCTGCCACAATGGCCATTTCGACCTTCACGTCGAGCTTGCATCTGGGGGCATCTGACGCCTTGTCTACCTGGCTGTTCCTGCTCTTTGGCGGCATCGTTTCTGTACGTCGCGAGAAACGAGACCCCGGCGTTCTCGTCTTCCATCATCCCGTCATCATGATACTCCTATGAGAAGAGAAAATGACTGACCGTGGGGGCAAACACCGCCAGTCGCTCTTTGTTTTTGGTCTCTGGGCGGTTTACACGCTCTACTTGCACCCGTTGGCTAGATTCCCCGGTCCGAGATGGGCGACTATCTCACCCGTGAGCTTGTCCATCTAGAGGAGCTACGGCGTCGTTCAGAGTTGCTGAATTGGTGGTCTAGATCTATTATTCAAGAATGGCGTGGACTGGAAGGCTACCTATGAAAGTAGCTGAGTTACATCGTAGATATGGTGCGTGCATTCTTCTTTCGCCTCATAGTCATAGCCAATACCTTTACGAGCGTCCTTGTTCATCTGCTCCGCCATCACGCGTATCCTCAACCTCACTGTATCTTATTCCAGGCGACGTGGTCCGCATTGCGCCGTCGGAACTTTCCTTCGCGACGCCCGACGCCTACAAGGACATCTACACACAAACTGGCTCCGCAACCTTTGTCAAATCCAAATTCTATAAAGTCTCAAACTTCACCGCCAGCGACATCATCGGCGAATCAGACGTCTCTGTCCACGCCCATATGCGTAAACTCTGGGCCCACGGCTTCAGCGCCCGCGCTCTCATCTCTCATGAAGAACTGGAGCAGCGTTATGTCAACCTTTTCATCGAGCAAGTCCGTCGGCACGGCGTTGCGTCAAAGGATGGCATGAATATGATCGAGTGGTTCAACTTTCTCACTTTTGATATCATAGGCGAACTTGTTTTTGGCGAGGGTTTCGGCGCGTTGGAGAGGGGGACGAGTAGTTTTTGGATCGCGGTCATCTTGGATAACATGGCAAGTGGTCTTATCATTGACTTGATCAGACGGTTGGGATTTTACATCGGATTCAAGGCGCTGTTGTCGTATTTGCCGGGGGAGAAGATTCAAGCTATGAATCGACATACGCAGATTACTCGGAACATGGCGGCCAGGTAAGTGGTGATATGTCCCTATCCATCAAGCAGTGTTCGAAGAATATACTGCTGATGATAAGGGTTGATGGTGTATAGGCGCCTTGCCAGACCCAAGGATGATAAACGCGTCGACTTCATCTCGGCCATGCTGGCTGATGGAAGAGAGAATGTACTCAGCCAAGAGGAGGTAGCAGCGCAAGGACAGAACTTAGTGTGCGCCTTTTTTCCTGCCTCCCTATCTCTCTCCATCCTCATCACGAGACTTATCCTCGGCGCCTTTCCTCCGCATCTTGGGACTGACGCACCCTCACCCATGCAGCATCGCCGGCAGCGAAACGACCGCTACCACCCTCTCGGCAGTCACATATTTCCTCATGAAGCACCCCACGGTCTACCGCCGGTTCAAAGCCGAGATCCGCGAGAGATTCGCTCAGTACGCGGACATCACCTCCAACGCCGTGGGCGGTCTGCCGTATTTCCACGCCGTGATCAACGAGGCCATGAGATTGTATCCGCCCGTACCATTCGGGCCGCCTCGTCTTTCGCCAGGCGCTTATGTGGATGGAAAGTTTGTTCCCAAAGGCGTAGGTCTTCTCCGCTATCGAGATGAAGAAGAGCAACGGAAGAGGGAAGAAAGCATGGATATGCCTGCATCTCCATGTGCCAGAGCGCCCACTACTGCTTCTCTTGGTCATCAGCTGACATGATGCTTTGTCCGAAAATTAGACCGAAGTCTCCGTGAACCCCTGGGCCATCACGAGAGACGCACGCTATTTCCACGATCCAGACTCTTTCCTCCCCGATCGCTGGCTCGAACCGGAGACTACAGATGATCACGCTGCTTTCCAGCCATTTCATCTCGGGCCTAGGGTTTGCCTGGGTCGAAAGTACTTTCTCCCCTTTCCCAACCGTTGTTCCCTTTTCTTCCCATCGCTCTTTCCCTCACACACACACACACACACAGAGCTCCCCCCCCTTTCCCCCAAACCTACTCCTCCTCCTCCATCAACGTATCCCTTCTCCTCCGACCCGTGATCTCCCAACCCGAAGCTAACACTTCCCTCCTCGCCCACAGTCTCGCCTTCATCGAACTGCGCCTCGTCCTCGCAAAGCTGCACTGGAGCTTCGACTTGGGGCTCGTCAACGAGGACGTGGACCTCGAGCGCGATAGTCGGATGTACATCCTCTGGAATAAACCGCCTGTCAGGGTGCGGTTCAGCGAGAGGCGGGTTGGGAGTGAGGGGGGGGAGGAATGACTAGTTGAGGTTTAAGTATGAGTGGTATGGGGGGGGAGAAAGGAATTGGGGTTGACGAGCGTTGTGTATGTGGGACGGGTTGGGGAAAGGAGCATGATGGTGGGGGTTTGAGGGGTTGGTTTGACCGATGCCTTTTTCTGTTTTCCCCCTTTTTCGGTGGGTAGTTGTTAGATTGATAGACAGGATCGGATGATATCGGAGAATTGAGACTGAAAAGTAGGCCGTTGTCTTCATCGGTTCCTCTCCTTCTACCATTCTATCATCAGTGCTACCTGATACGTGCCATTGCATCTCTCTATTTCTTACCGCTGTACATCATGAACGGTTCAGCTGAGACTGGCTACTTTACTAGCGAATAACGTTGCTCATTTCGGACCCGAAATACTCCAGCATGTGATGTTTGTGAAATCCTATTTTTACTACGCACGGATGGGATTGATTTTACTACTAGACTTCCTCAAACTGATACATATATCACAAATAAGACTCGAAATGTCCAGAGGCCCACGTCTTCGACTGCAAGTTCTCCTCCATCCACACGAGAACCTTTTTCATTTACCTAGGGTACATAAGCTAGGTCTCAACCCACCCCTCCTTCTTCCCCCCTCCCCCCCGGGAAAACCCCCCACCCTCACAGCAAAAGAAAAAATCAAGTCTGCATCATCAACGTCGCCCCCCCATCCACCAACCACCCCGCGCCCGTCACGAAGCTCGCCCTCGGACTGCTCAAAAACATCACCACGTCGCTGACCTCCTCCCTCGCCGCGATCCGCCCCATTGGCACCACCCGGCTCATGATGCCCGCCAGGGCCGGATCTCCCCGGACGGCGGCGTCGATCATGGGCGTCTCCACCCAGGAGGGGCAGATGCAGTTGACGCGGACGCCGTGGGGGGCGTTGTCGAGGGCCGCGTTGCGGGTCAGGCCGAGGACGGCGTGCTTGCTCGTGGTGTATTGGGTTATGTTTGGGGTGGGGACGTAGGAGTTGCAGGAGCCGAGGTTGATGATGCTGCCGCCTGGTTTGAGGGGAAGGGGGTTTGTTAGCTTTGGGTGTGGTTGGGGGGGGGGGTTATTTTTTTTGCGCGGAGGTTTGTGGGGAGGTTGGGAAGAGGGGGGTATGGGATTGGGGTGTTGGTTAAGTATTTGGATTGCGGGGGGTTGGAGAAAGAGAGGTCTTGGGTCTATGAGTAATGATGGGTACTTACGGCCGCGATTGTGCGCTGGGGTGGATTGTTTGGGCCGTGAGGAAAGGTGGATGGAGGGTTGGGTGCGCATTTGCTTGGACAGGGCGCGCGTCCAGAGCAAGGTGCCTTTGACGTTTACGTTGAAGAAGCGCGTGAATTCGGGGACATCGACGTCGGTGATGTCGGCGGGGGCTTGCACGCCTACCTGTCATGCCAACCTTGAGTTAGCATACTCATTGAGTAAAAGATGTTGATGGAATGAAGAGGTTTTTATCCGTTTTTCTTCCCCAGCAGCGCCTCCCGCCTTAACAAGATCAGATCAAAGGAAAGTATACTCACTCCAGCGCTGTTAACGCCATAATCCACTCTCCCAAACGCCTCTACCGTCCTCTTAACCATCTCATTCACACTCCCCTCGTCAGATACGTCCACTCCGATATAAATAGTTCTATAGGCAGGGTTCGCGGCAAAGGCCTCGCTCTCCTTCGCCGCAGCTTGAGCGGCCACCTCGTCAATGTCTGCAAAGGCCACACCGGCGGCCCCCTCAGCCGAGTACGCGAACGCGCAGTCGCGTCCTATGCCGCTCCCTGCGCCGGTGACGAGGGCAAAGCCGTCGATGTTCATGGTCGCCGATGTAAGATCTGGGGGAGCAGGGTGAGATTGGATGGCTTGTAAGGATAAGTTGAGGGTCGAGTTTGGCGCTGGCTAACTGTCTACTGTGCTGGGCCCAGATGATGGTGAGTCTCTGTTAGTGTGATGGACACGACATGTCTGCATTGCCCCGAGAGACCAGCAGGAATCCAGCCGAGGTGCAAGTGACCGGGAGTCGGTGGGACCCATCGCGTGACAACGGTTCGAGTCGCGCAGTGTCCCAAAGACGAGGTTGGAAAGGACGGAAGATGAGGAGAAATGCCGTTGTTGGCTTTGCAATCATGGTTCGGATTGAACATTGGGTTCACATTGAGTAAGGTAGATGGTGCTCATTCGGGCCCGGAATGTTGATAGCACCATATTTGGCCTAGTGCATGTTGCGGAATCCTACTCGGTCAACAACGAGCGTTACCTCTCTTTGCTGCACGGGTCGGGATTCTCAAAACAGAAAGACTCTCCACCATACTTCTCTATGCGGTGTATAACATACTCGTAATCAAAATTGAAGATTCCCAAAAATCCCATTCCGAATGTGGCTTATAGTGGCGAGGGATTTGCTTGCCTAATCGGATAGCACGACGGCAGTACACACCATGATAAAGACTTGGTCTTAGTAAGAATGAATGCCTTAATAATCTTCAGCCGTACCTATCTAACCAATCTGAACTAATTGCCCTTATGTTGTAGAGCCCCTGTTCGGACACCCGGAGACCGACAAATCATGGAGACATCCAAGCCTCACCGTCATCACCGACCTCACTGGCCTTGAGCGCATCAAAGCCGAACATTCTCCAAAACAGAAGATCCTGTAGACGTCCCTTTCAGCGTGCAACTTTCTTGGCACACCCCTTCGGAAACGGAGAGTAGAAACAACTCACCCAGAAAGTGCGCGGTAGAAGCATATCGCACCATCTGACAATGGAAGTGGTGGGACCATGCCAGAACCACGCTGCTGGCGTCTTTTTCAGGATTTCATTAACGACACCCGTAGCGTACTGATCCGGTGTGATTGTTTCTGTTCATATATATATCAATTTAGCTACTTTTCACCTAGAGGGAGTTTGTTGGCTCCACTCAGCGCTCGGATGAAGTTCAAGGATCCACGTACTGGGAGTGCGGGAGATATGCTTCTCGAAGCTGGTAGAAATTGGTTGGTAGATGGAGCCTGTCTCAGCGTTAGAACATTTGGCACTGATGCTCGGCCATACAAAGCGCAGATAGCAATCGTCGCAAGGTGATATCTCTCGTACCGTCAGGAAGCTTCCGCTCACTCTTCTTATCGCCCCTGAGGATATTCGTGCCCACTTCGC
This sequence comes from Platismatia glauca, assembly GCA_963556305.1. Classification (NCBI taxonomy): domain Eukaryota; kingdom Fungi; phylum Ascomycota; class Lecanoromycetes; order Lecanorales; family Parmeliaceae; genus Platismatia; species Platismatia glauca. The sequence goes on from OY745778.1 coordinate 1,028,070, forward strand.
CTGAAATGACCGTGACGACTCTCACGCCAAAGGGCTTCATTTCAGCACGGAGCGTGTTTCCGTAATGATGTAGCGCCGCTTTGCTGGCGTTGTAGCTGGCTATTGCTCGGGATTAGCCTTTAGATTTCGCTATACGGCGCGAGATGTGGAGATGCCTGGTGGAGGGAAAACATACCACCATATATATAAGGCACAATCCCCCCCACGGACCCGATGTTGACAATCACACCTTTCGATTTCACTATCATTTTGTGGAAATGATGCACCATGCGCATAGGGCCTAGCACATTGACGGCGAACATCTTCTCTACTTGCCGCACGTCGGTGTCGGCAGCTGTCATTGTGTAGCCTATTCCTTCGATCAACATCAAAAGCCTCCATCGTTCAGGCAAACAGAAATTTGAATTTCAAGTATTCAGCGAGTAATCTTACATATTCCTGCATTGTTGATGAGAACATCAAGCCGCCCGCCAGAAATACCCTGCAACTGCGCCTTTAGATCCAAGGTCTGCTCTTCGCTTGTGACGTCGCATTTCACCACTTTGATATCTGGGTGCTTGAGGTGATCAGACGATTCGAAAGGGAGCAGCGTCGTTATGACTGTGAAATCTGTGGGAAATGTCCTTTAGCCATCCTAATTTTTGGATATATTTGTCATAGACAGATGACTGGAATCGAATACTGACCTTCTTGCAGTAAGTGACGGGCTAAGGCTTGACCAATACCTCCTTCGCCGCACCCAGTCACGAGCGCGAATCTTCTAGAGTTCATATTTTTGGTTGCAGTTTAAAAAGAGCTTTCCGAAAAGCGATTCTCACCAACAGTCGACGACCACGCTTCCCTCGCTCTTAAGTCAAGGAATGGTGAGCTCAAACCGCTTTACTATGCTGTTACTACATTGACGAACCTCGTCGCGACCGCGCTAGTCTCGAAACTGAATTAGCGAGATGGTCGTTTGCAATCGGAGAAGGTTTTGGGCCTCGGACGGTAGTTCTTTGCTTTCAGATTCGCTTTAGCTCAATAAAATCACTCGGGAATCATAGCGTTCGGAGAGTGTTTGTACGCTAAGCCCATTTCAGACATATCAAAGATGGAAGTTGGCATTCCGGATCTCTATGATACTAGTATCCTATTATGTTTGAATGATCAAGGTCAAGCTCGATTGAGTATTGGCAACTAGAAACTGTTTGATCAGGATTATTCCAAATAACATCATGACATCACAGCCTAAGATTTCTTAGAAGAGTAAGAAGTAAGGTTGTCCCGAAAGGGGAGGATATACTTACCGCCATCACCACACCTTTCAGCGCCTCAAATGTGAAATTTCAAACGCATAGAGTCTAGACACATAGTACCACAAGATCAATAGCAACAACAGCAACAACATCACAAGGACAACGCAATAACAGTAAGAGCAATAAGCAGCAGCATACGCTCCAAGTTCAAGTACTTCGATGTTGACTCACCTGGCACCATCTCCACTAATTAACTTGCCTTTATAGAACATCATAATGGCACCGCACAAGCTCTCCCCACCCTCTTCGCCACTGTCATCAGGTAGTACGGAGTCTTACCAATATGCGAAAACAGAGACTTCGTCGTCTTCGCCAGGAGCGTCAGTAGAACCCATTGCCATTGTTGGAATCGGTAGGTCTATTGCTTATCTCACTCATACAATGTTCACACAATACCTCCCTCTTTTCAAGGAACTACACTGACGGAATCGTACTACAAAAGGCACCCGCCTCCCCGGCGGTGTCGACCAACCCTCCAAGCTATGGGACCTCCTCGAGAACGAACGCTCCGGCCAATGCAAAATCCCCACTTCACGATTCAACGTTGATGCATTCTACCACCCAGACGGTGGCGATCGCCCCGGCAGCATGAACACCGAAGGAGGCTATTTTCTGCGGGAGGACGAAAAGGCCTTCGATAATGAGTTCTTCGGTATCAATCCTATGGAAGCCACTTACATGGACCCGCAGCAGCGGAAGCTCTTGGAGGTCGTTTACGAGAGCTTTGAGAGCGCCGGTGTGCCACTGAGTAAGGTTTCTGGGTCCAATACCGGGACATATGTGGGTAACTTCACTGTCGATTTCCAGGTCATGCAGACAAAAGATTCGGAGTATCTGCATCGGTATAGTGCCACGGGAATGGGAACAACGATTTTGGGGAATCGCATTAGCCATGCTTTCAACCTCCAAGGCCCAAGGTGCGTCTGGATGACGGACCGAATGCTGTTGCCACTTTTTGCTGATGGTGACGTAGTCTAGTACTAGACACAGCCTGCTCTTCCTCGCTCTACTGCTTGCACGTTGCTTGTACAGCTCTGGAAAACAGAGAGTGCGACGCCGCTGTGGTTGCAGGGGCAAACTTGATACAATCACCTGAGCAACATCTAGGCACTATGAAGGCCGGTGTTCTTTCCAGAACATCAACCTGCCATACCTTCTCTGACGAAGCGGACGGATACGGCCGAGCTGACGGCATTGGAAGTCTCTACATCAAGAGACTAAGCGATGCTCTTCGTGACAGTGACCCTGTTCGTGCTGTCATCAGGGGGACTGCCATCAACTCGAACGGTAAGACTCCCGGGATTACGCTTCCTAGCGCTCTTGGTCAAGAAGCCGTCATTCGAAAAGCATACGCCAAGGCTGGTCTCGACTTCTCACAGACGGCATACGTTGAGTGTCATGGTACCGGTACGCCAGTAGGCGACCCAATCGAGGTTGAGGCCTTGTCTCGGGTGTTCAATGATCCTGGGCGAGACGCTCTGCTTGTTGGATCTGTAAAGTCGAATCTCGGACATAGCGAGGCGGCAAGCGGTATTTCGGGTGTTGTGAAGACCGTGCTTGCTCTTGAACATGCCAAGATTCCAGCCACGCTTGGTGTCAGGAATGTGAACCCTAAGATTAAGGCTGCGGAGTGGAATATCGAGGTCGTTACTAAGCTGAGAGATTGGCCGAGCACATTCAGTGTTCGGCGGGCGGGCATCAATTCTTTTGGGTATGGTGGTGCTAATGCACATGCCATTCTCGAAAGCGCCGACGGCCATGTCCCTCAGCATTATCATCATGATGTCAAAGAAGGTCAAAATGATAATTCTCTTGAGAACGAGAGATCTTATCTTTTGCCATTCTCCGCCACGAATAGCGAATCGCTCAACGCCCGCGTCACTGACCTTGCCAATCATCCTCATCTCGTCGATATGAACATCGCCGACCTCGCCTACACGCTGAGTAATCGGCGCTCAGACTTCGGAAAACGAGGGTTCCTAATTGGAAAGAACCTCACCCTGCGTGACGCACTGTCCGTTGATAATCTTCGAACTCTGCCCAATGCACCAGCGAGCACACCATCCCAATATGCCTTCATATTCACAGGGCAAGGAGCGCAATGGCCTCAAATGTGCAAGAACCTGATCGATATATTCCCCATTTTCCGCAACGCTATCGCGGAGATGGACACCGTCCTGCAGTCACTCCCTCACCCGCCATCCTGGACGCTCGCACAGAGCATCCGCGAGCCACCAGAGACAAGCAAAATTCACCATGTCACACGCTCTCAGCCAGTTTGCACGGCGATTCAGGTGGCTTTGGTGCAGCTTCTCTACTCATGGGACATTCAATGCTCTGTAGTTGCCGGGCACTCATCTGGAGAGATCGGTGCCGCATTTGCTGCAGGACTGCTTTCATCTGCCGAAGCCATAACTACGGCCTATTACCGAGGCTACGTCGTCGGAAAGCATGAATCAGATGGTGCCATGATGGCAGCTGGTCTCGACCATGAGACCGCCCAAGTAGAGATAATGAAGGCCGGCCTGGACAGACACATCAGAGTCGCGTGCGTCAACTCGCCTGAGAGCGTGACGATCTCTGGTGATGCTTCTGCCATCGATACGATGCTGTCAATACTGCAGGGTCACGGTAAATTTGCAAGGAAATTGAAAACCGACGGGCGGGCATATCACTCGCACCACATGCTGGCTCTAGGAGAAGAATACCAAAGTTTGCTAGATCAAGCTCTTTCGACATTGGAACCATCATCGAAGTTGCCACTTGGTACGCTGTGGATTTCTTCTGTGACAGGAAAGCCGGTCGATACACCCATTGGCGCCTCTTACTGGCGGTCGAATCTAGAAAGTCCTGTCCTGCTGGCAAATGCGGTGGAGCGATTGAGCCAAGAAGGAGACTTCCACTTCATCGAGGTGGGTCCTCATTCAGCCTTGGAAATGCCCATTAAGCAGACTCGGGCGAAGCTTGGGATCAGTGAAGGGCGCATGCCGTATTCTACCACTATCACTCGTGGCAAAAGTGGTGTCGACTGTGTCCTCAGTCTTGCCGGTCGTCTATATCTCCACGGAAATCAAGTCTCTTTCGACAAGATAAATGGCATAGCGCTAAGAGGGAAAGCACAGCCTGGCCACAAGGTGTTGCATGATCTACCTCCATACAAATGGAACTATCAGCAGACATTATGGAACGAACCACGCTCAAGCCTTGAATTTCGCCAACGCCGGTACAAGCGCCATGAGCTGCTCGGCTCACAAGTACCAGGGGGCAACGGCGTCGAGACAAACTGGAGAAACGTCCTTCGGGTTGACGACATCTCATGGATGCAAGACCACAAGCTTCAAGAGACGATTGTATTCCCTGGCGCAGGTTATATTGCCATGGCCATTGAGGCAGTCATGCAAGCGAATGAGAAGAGTGTTGCAGATAAGCCTACGTTCAGATTGAGGCATGTCCACATCTTGAAAGCGCTTGCTCTATCCACTGAACCCACCGCCGAAGTCGAGCTCTTTACCACTCTGAGGCCCACCCCAATCACATCTGAATCGAACTCCAAAGACTGGTGGGACTTCCGGATCACGTCTTTCAGGGATGGATCTTCAACTACTCATGCCACAGGTACCATCAGCCTCACAGACTCCGACATCACCCGTAAATTCGAGGCTCCAGCCCAGCTGCTTGAGCCAAACGCACCTAGGGTTTGGTATGATAGGCTAATCAAAGAAGGACTGAATTTCGGCCGAGCGTTCCAGTCCATTACAGAATTTCAAGTCCCACGTAAGAGGGACTTTCGCTGCTGCACGACCAAAGTACCCCTGCTACAAAGCTGGGAAGATCCAGTGGATGGTGTTGCTCCCTATGTCGTTCATCCAATCACGATCGACGCCATGCTGCAGACAGCTATCGTCGCTACATCCGCTGGTATCACGAGAGATCTCCGAGCTAAGGTGCCCGTGGTATTTGACTCGGCAGTATTCAAGACGATTGACCCATTGCCAGATGACTCCTGGTATATTGTCTCTCAGGCTGATGTCGTTGGCTTTGGAGCATCAGAAATCAGCGCTCAGCTCGGCAACCAGGTTCATGGAGTCGTAGCACAACTGAAGAAAGCTCGCTTGGTACCCTACGATGCCGCGGCAGAAACTATGAGTTCAGAGCAAAGACATCCTATGTTAAGAGTGCTTTGGAAGCCCGACGCGTATGGATTAGGACTGATGCCAGCCGATCAGTTGACTAGATACCTCGATGGTTTTGCTACAGAAGCTCACTCAGATATCAGCGACGAGGGTCTATTGAAGCTTGGTGCGGCTTTGCATCTGCTATCCCATAAGAACCCAAGACTTCGAATCTTGGAGATTGGAAATGATATTGCGGAGATTACGCAAGCAGCGCTAGGTCTCTTACATGCGAATACGTCTTTCAAGAGGTTCGCATCCTATACGATTGGATCATTGTCTGAAGAGGGTGTATTGCTAGCAGCTCCCGTGGATTTTGAGAAGGGAAGGCCTGGTAATTCGAAAGATATTCAGCCGCTCCGGCACGGCGAATACGATCTTGTACTCCTCCCATGTGCCAGCAGCACAGATGGCCTCTTAGCCCAAATGCCTGCTGTCAAGCAGGCTTTGACACCCGGTGGCCTCCTCCTGGCCATATCTCCTTCGACTGGCGAGCTTCATTCTGCTGATCATGGCTTTGCGGCTGTGCAATCGAACTTGCACAATGACAGTGGACGCATCATCCTAGCACAACGTCTCACTGAGGCTAAGCTAGAGGTACAAGGTAGTATCATCGTGGTCGATCAAGTTCCAACCAAGCTAAGTGTTACTTTGACGGAACAGCTCAAAGTTGCCTTCGGCCAGAAAGTGAGCCGCATGTCATTCCACGAGGTCTCGAACTCTGCAATTCCTTTAGGCACCACAGTGTTCTCGCTCTTGGAATCGGAGAGGCCACTTCTATCGGGAATGAGGGACGATGAGATGCAGCGCGTCAAAGTGATCACGAACAATGCATCCCGTCTTGTTTGGGTCACGTGTGGCAATCTTCTCAAAGGCGGACAGCCAGATTTCAGCCTTGTTTCGGGACTTTCGCGTGCTCTTATGCTAGAGCAGCCATCGCTCACATTCATGACCTATGATGTCGACAGTATCAACGCATCAGTGGAGAAGACGGCAGAGAACATCATTGCGGTGTTGAGACAGTCGCAAGAAGGCGCTAAAGACTTGGAATTCATCCAGAGTGATGGCGTGGTCCATGTTAGTCGCTTCGTGCCTGATGAAGGCATCAACCAGTCGTTCAGAAAAAAACAGGGCGAAGACACAGTGGCCATGCCACTCTCCGAAGCCAAGACTGCTCAGCTTTCCATTGGCAGAGTTGGTCAATTTGACACAATCTTCTTCAAGCAGATAACTAGCCCTGAAGTATTGAGGGCTGGCGATGTTCAAGTTTCAGTGAAAGCCGTAGGCATGAACGCCAAAGATCTGTATGTGTTGGCTGGCAAGGTTGATACAAGAGACGGTACTTCCACCTTGGAGTACGCCGGTGTGATTGAACGAGTGGGCTCTGAAGTGAAGTTGCTCCAGCCCGGCGACCGTGTTGTGGTCATGGCACCAAGCTATTTCAAGACTTCTGAGATCGTCCCTGAGTGGGCTTGTCAGAAATTGCAACCGGACGAGGATTTCAACACGTTGTCTACCCTCTCTGTGGTTTACGCAACAGCCTTGTACGCTCTGCATCATAGAGCTCATATCGCCGCAGGAGAGTCGATCCTCATACATTCGGCAGCTGGAGGTGTAGGTATTGCTGCAATTCAGATAGCCCAGCAGGCTGGTGCGGAGGTCAGTGATTGCGATCAGTGTTTTCGTCCCATGCTAATCAATGCCAGATTTTCGCGACAGTGTCGACAGACACCAAGAAGGATTACCTACACAAAACATTTGGCCTGGATCCGACTAAGATCTTTAATTCCCGAAATTCGTCCTTCCTTCCCGCAATCTTGGAAGCCACCGATGGCCGTGGAGTTGACGTCGTCCTCAACTCGCTCACCGGAGACCTGTTGCATGCTAGCTGGAGATGCTGTGCTGCGTTTGGCCGCTTTATTGAGATTGGGAAGCGCGATCTTACAGACGCCGGCAAGCTTGAGATGGAGCAATTCCTCAAGTCGGCCACTTTCTCTGCATTCGACATGAGCCTTCTTTATTACCATGAGAACCCTGCGAGTCAGCGTTTGTGGAGTCAACTACTCGCACAGACCCTGAGCCTGTACAGGACCAAAAAGATCAAGAAGATCGACCCGCTGGAAGTGTTTGACATTTCCGATGCCCCTAAAGCCTTTCGCTATTTCTCTTCCGGCAACCGTATGGGGAAGGTCGCTATCAATTTCGAGGACATGTCGTCCGTACTGAGAGTGCAACCGCACAAGTACAGCACGGAGTTGAACCGGAATAAAACATATGTCATGATTGGCTGCTTGGGTGGTCTTGGTCGAAGCATGTCCAAGTGGATGATGTCTCGAGGAGCGAGGAAATTTGTCTTCCTCGGCAGATCTGGGAAAGACAAAGTGGCCGCGCGACGTCTCATTGATGATCTTGAGAGCAGTGGTGCGGATTGTAGGGTGATTCGCGGCGACGTTTGTAGTATGGCAGATGTCCAGAAGGCTGTTGATGCGGCGGACAGTCCAATCGGAGGTGTCGTTCAAGCGGCCATGGGCCTGAACGTTAGTCTTTCTGTTTGTCCACCGAATTCAGAGTCAACGTGCTTACATACTATTAGGAGGCCTTGTTCACCACGATGTCAAATCACTTCTGGCACACTGGGATCGATCCCAAAGTTCTTGGCACATGGAATCTTCACAATTCGATCAAAGGCAAAGATTCGGACTTGGATTTTTTCTTGATGACAAGCTCAATCTCCGGATCTGTTGGTACTGCCACGGAGTCAAATTACTGCTCTGGCAACTACTTCCTTGACATGTTCGCACGCTACCGCCGCTCCCTTGGCCTTCCAGCGATCTCCGTTGGCCTCGGGATGATATCAGAGGTCGGCTATCTGCATGAGAACCCAGAAATCGAAGCGCTGCTCCTCCGGAAGGGTATTCAAGCCATCGACGAAGACGAGCTTCTTCAGATCATTGACGTAGCCCTGTCTTCGAAAATGACAATCGCACACGCCTATGATGCCTTTGCACAGAGCCACATCCTCACCGGTCTGGAGCCGCTCGGCCTCAAGGAGTTGCGCAAGAAGGGTTTCGAGGGCGAAACTCCAACACTAAATGACCCGCGGGCTTCCGTGCTGGCGGGATCCTTGGATGGCGATCTGGCGTTGAACGGCAAGGACGACGATCTTCCGGCTGAAATCGTCAAGGCCCTTGAAGAGGGCACGCCCCTGGAAGAAGCCATTCTTCAGCATATCGTCAGGCGCTTCAGCAACCTTGTGCTTGTTCCTCTGGATAAGGTCGACTGTGCAAAGCCTTTGGCGGCATATGGCATGGATAGCATGATTGCTGCTGAGTTCCGGACTTGGTTCTTCTCGACCTTCAAGGTTGATATCCCTTTCTTGGAACTGCTAAGCAAGACCGTTACAATTAGCAGTTTGAGTGACACAGTTTTTGCGGAGGTGGAGCCGGCGAAGTAATCGATGCTATGATTAGTTCGACTTGTCTAATGCAAAGTTTCTTACGCGTGTTGTAGTTCTTGACAGGATCTTACCTTATGTTGAGTGGTTTCGTTACAATACTTAGCAACCTAGAGCGCTCACTGTGTCTCAATCGCCGTATCGCGAGTTTACTACTATCGGCTGCCGGAGGACAAGTGACATCATAGGGACAGATTCAGAGCTGCAAATGAGATTTGAGTGAGACATGTTATCCTGTAAGGATTAGAAGCTCAATCATACCATCAAGACGGATAACCCAGCCGAACCTGCTACATGTGCAGAGAAGAGCGCCGCACAATACATGAATACGTACTCTGGGAGACATCAGTACTTATGTCACGAATGTCACGAACGCCAAGCTTTTAGCGTGTCAAATGTCTTGGCATATCTGAAGATCTTCTACTACATATAAAAACCAGCGTCGCTTCTGTAGATGCTTTGTCATGGACAAAACTCATATATGAACCACATTATTCCGCGACCACAATTCCTTCTATATTCGGTCACCATCTATCCTTCCCCCACATGGCCATGTACAGGCAGCCAAGGTGCCGTCGTCTCGAACTTCGCCCTCTTCTATTCCCTCCCCCCCCCCCAAAAAGAGGAAAGGAGATGAACCCTAAAGTGGGGAGTACTCCGCTCGCCCTTATGCAAAGAGGTCATAAGCTCCAACAAAGACGCAGATGAAAAAATGCGACTAGCTGAAAGTGTGGAGCGAACGGCCGCCTCCCGTCAACCCGGCTTGACAAAGAGCCTGGAGATCAATCATAATCCTTGGGTACATCGGTTCTGTCAGCCCTAGTCGCTTGCTTCCAATTCCGACCTCAAACAAATCAACCCGTCGTTATCGAACTCGCCGTTCTGTGTTCCAAACATCCTTCCTTTACGCATTCACCGCGCCCTATTCTAACCTATATTTATATTTTTGATAGATAGACGAACAGTTTTAAATCTTACTGTCTCTCTTGCCGTCCTTGGTTCTACCCTCACCAGATCCATCCTTACCAGCACCAGTCTCACCCTCCACTTTCCTCTCAACAACCAACACCGCCAACGAACCCGTAGCCACCGTCCCCTCCCCATCCGCAACAACAACCCTCACATCCATCCTCCCATCCCTAATACTCTCCGCCCAAACCCTCGTCCATAACCAATCTACACCCTCGCCCGGCAGCGCGCGATGCACCTGCACAGTCATACTAGTAGTAGCATACCAATACCTCACCCACTCCCTCGCGCTTTCATCATTCAGTACGATCCCGTTCTCCGCCGCGTCCTGCCTCAACGCCAGCGTCGCCTGCACCATTCCCGCAGCACTATACGGCGAGCCGGGGATGAATGCGTCGATGAGCTGAGGCCACATATCGCAGACATAGCCTAGGGACGCGGTCGTAAAGCGGTTCTCTGGGTGCGAGTGAGCGGGAAGAAGGTATTGCACTGTGGACGCGTTTGGCGGTGCTGTCGTGGCTGCGTGCTGGGGGAGGATGAATTTGATGTTCGTTGTTGTGCGGGAGTAGGTATCATCGGAGATGTGGCAGATGATCCAATCATTGGACATCTCGCCAAGAGGCGATGGTGGCTCTGCTACCTTTAACGGCGAAGTTGCGGGTAGGTTAGAGTTGTGGTCCGCATTCTGGTCCAACTTCGTGCTCTCATTGCCCTTTACAGATCCTGATGATGAGGGGGATTGTAGCTGACGCGGAAGTATTCGGTTTTTCAGCTCGAAGGAGAGATCGGTTGGAAAGCTGATTTCGTTTCCTTTGCTTTCCGCTTTCACGGAGCTGCGCATATTCGTATGTCTGTATAAGTAGAACGATAAGTACCGCCCACCTCAACGCCGGATGAGAGAACCAAGATGACCTGAGGAAATGGCCATCACTCACGTAATGAATGCGATACCTTTCTCTTTACCCCCTTGTATCGAAGTCACTTGGACTAAAGACCAACATCAATCTCAGCATCATCGGTCTTCTATCTAAAATGTGTCTCTACTCCTCCATCATAGTTTCAAAGCGAGCAAGCTATCAAGTCGTACTTCACTCCTCTCACCACTAGTCCATAAAGAACGCAACAAAGAAAAAAAATCAACCAAACTCACTCAAGCTCGTCCTCCCTCCCAATTTGACATCCCGGACCATCAAGTCAGCCTCCGCCAGCGCCGTACTAGAAAGGTATTGTAAATGAAAATGCAACAGATCAGGCTGCTGGCAGTACGCTAGCGTAGTACTGAAGTGGACATATGCTACGCGCATGAAGATTGAGGCTATGAAGCCTCCATGAGCGGCTGGGACCAAAAATATTAGTGTGGAACTGCGACAGTGGAAGGACGATGGTAGATCCTGCCTCTTGATGTGCAGAGGAAGGGGCTTGATACAGACGTAGGAGAAAAGGGAAAGCAAGTAGGGAAAACGATGACATACAAGATCCGTTGCTGTATTGTGGGATGAAGCGGGCGAGGTAGGCATGGGATGAGCGTTGCTGAATTGATGTTGCCGCGCTGAACGTTGTACGCTGCTCGTTCGCCATGCCCGCTACGGATAGACGATATGGCTGAAATTCAATAATGGATAGGTGATTGCGTGGAATGGATGAGCGAGGCGGTCCTGACTCAGTATATCATACATAACAGGCTGAAAAGCGTAAGTAGTAGTTACCTTACGTACACCAATGTGGTACCTGCCCGAAATAGAAAAAAGGTCGTGAGCACAGTGCACTTCTGGCGATCAACAGGGTCCGTCCCGAGTAGGATAGCTTTCGGGACTCGGCAGTGACAAAGAAGGAGATTGCTGACTTCACCTCACCCGCTTGAGAGTCCCGCGCGCTGCATTTGTCGCGAAGATACCTTACCTATCGAATATGTCTCACAATCATGACGCCTGACTGTCCATCATAGCCGCTCCGAGGACAAAGAACGGAGAATGAGGGTCTCGACAGACAAGCAGATAATTTAAAGATGGACGCAAGAATCTAAGCTTTGTAGTGACCGTCCGTCTCCGTATTCTGAATGGAAAACAAAAGCAAAACACTTCCATCGACACTTTGGGAGACGCCATGCAAGCAGCATAGGAGATCAGATCCCACCAAGCTAAATGCCGAGGAGAAGCCCGACTTCTTTTAGTCACCACAATCGAATCCTCCATCACTCCAACCCGCGAAAGTGACCAGTTTCATACTTCCTACAGCTACCCCTCCAGACTACTAATCGCACCCGCGGTCCTACGATAGCTCGACCTAATACTCTCCAAAACATCCCCATGTCCACCCCACCCATTGGACCTAATCAACTTCTCCAAACGAGACAGTAGGCTACCAAGGTTCTTCATCCGAGCAATAACGAGCACCTTGACAACACTAGCCTCGTCCTCGGTATCCAGCATCGCATCACCAAAGATTTTCATCGGCGCTCCGCTCCCAGCGTCGTCACTCGATGAGTTAGGGTTGAAGGGATTGGCGTCACTACTGCTGCTGATCAGAGATAGGCCAGCAGAACTGGCAATGGAAGACTTGCGACGGGAGGCATTGGGTGAAGAAGGTGGGGCGAGGAAAGAGCTGGAAAGTTGGCGACAAGTCTCTAGCATTTTCTCGCAGATGGACAGGATGAGCATCATGACCGAGGACTGGCCGGTGCATGATTTGCAATCGAGCATGTTGGAGCAGCGCACAATGGCTTGCTTCAAGTAGTGGAAATCTCCATCTACTTTGCGGACTGTGTCTAAACCAGTCATAGACCGACCACCTTTAGCATTGGTGTAGAGTTTGAGTTGTTCGGCGATCTTGAGTGCGGTAGGGATGCATGAACATGTTTGGCCTGTTGGCGATGGGTTCGATGTAGAATCGCTGTACTTGTGGCTGTCGGCATCGGAGGTTGAAGAGCGTGATGGTGGGTTGACTAGGTTGCCAGTGTAACCTTGCCGGGTGGGCGGACGTGTTGCTTGTCGCGTCTGGAAAGCAGAGGGGTTTGGTGACTTTGTTTGGAGCGATGTCGACCAGTCGGCCAAAGGTGTGTTGAATTGGTCGCTTTGCACTAATACAATTTGTCAACGCTGAGCTGCTGTAGGTGTCGTTTACCTCTCACACTGGTCAGGGAAATCATCCATCCAGACATCGTCGTGCAATATTCCCGAGGGATCGAAGCCGTTGTGTAGGCTAGCAAGATCATTCTCGAACCCAAGAGGCAGTGAGAAGTTGTTGCAGGCTTCGGTCCCGTTCATATCCCCAAAGTCAAAAGTATCGGTATCCGTAATACCAGTCAGTGCATCTGTACTTTCAAGAGATCGAGTTAAAGCGGATGTTGGCAGTCGACCCTTCACGTTTGACTTCTCACCACTAGAACTGGACGAGGTGCCAAATCCATTTGCTGTTTCTCCCTGGTCATCCTGTCCGAGACTTCCCTTCTTCTGCAGACCAGATGTCGCAGGTCCACCAGTCTCATCATTGACCGGGAAAGATCTTTGACTTTGTCGAGTGGGCCGGCCAGAGGCCGCTGCTGGACCCGTAACTGCTTTGCGGGAGTGTCCATTCTTTGACTCCGCTGGCTCGAGGTATATGCATTGGGTATCTTTTGTACGACAACGGCGACATCCCGTCTTTTCGCCTGTACATTTAAGCTATTATTGTAGGGTGTCAGCAATCAGGTTGAAGTAAGTAGATGTAGCTCAATGGCGGCTACACGTAGATGTCCGCATGCAATGAAAAAGGGTAAGAAGGTGGCCAGAAATCGGCACGTACCTTCTTCTCGCGGCACATTGTACACGCGTTGGCTTGGTGCTTGCCAACATCTTGAGTGTGGAACGGTGGTTTGGTTGTCTCAATCAAATACGGATCGCCGCTGGTCCCATTGTACTTGAGAGTGCCGAACATGGTGAGCCAGGCCGTCCACAAGCGTCACTGCCATCGATAGTCATCTAAAAGAGGATCAAGACTTGGCAAAGAATCATGATCCTCTTATCAGAAGTCAATCGAGAAGTGTATGGAGGTAAGGGCGGCTGGTCAACAACACGGCTGAGGATACTTGATAGTTCGGAGTCGTCCTCCCCACGCTCGCCACGTTACCCACTATGCGGCTTATGCAGGGTCATTATCACGCTTCAGCCGAACGGCTGAGCGCCTGGTTATGGAGGGTGATGAGGTCCTCTCACTCGCACGAGAGGCGGGATATGATATCATGTAGCAAGTCCGAGAGGCAAACGGCAGAGTCAACTTCCAAAACAAGATGCTGACAGGCTGACAGAGAAGAGCTGCAGTAGGAATCGCCGATCAAATTGCGTCTAGGAAGGATTGAGATCATCCCCCCTCTTGTCCCCAAAACTGACAGTGTCAACTGCTCACTTTCAAAATCAATGTCTTCTTGCAAGAGTGATGGTCGTTGGTGAGAGGTTGGTGGGTTTTAAGATGATAGAAGGTAAGGTAAGGGAATTCGATAGTAAGGCTGAAAAGACCATCTCCCTTGACGGGGAAGGCCAAGCTGGGGCACTGGATAGGAGCAGGCAACAGTAAGCATAAGCGAAGTGGTGTTTGGAGCTTCCATTGAATGAGGCAGCGGTAAGTGTAAGAGGATAGGATTCTGAGGGTGCACTAACAGTCAGTCTACCAGGATTTTGCTTGTTTTCTACGTCCGAGATCGGGCACATTTTGTTGTATGCCAAGATGCCAAGAGTGATCGGAGGAATGATCCTGCATTTGCATAAGGTATTTTACACGTGTTACGGAAAAAGGATCAAATTGGATGGAGTACCTAGTGGGATTTACTGAGTGCTGGATGGCAAATCTATAACAATTGGCTTTTGAAAAACACAGAGAATAACGGTAATCAGTAATAGCGGCTTAGCTCTAGCCCTAAGATTGCATACATGATCCTACGGGATTGCAAATCTGTTGAAATTGATGCGAGGATGAAGGATTGATTGTCTTACTTGCCACCGTGCGGAGTAGCTACAACACAGTGCTGCAGCAATTCCAACACTCCCCCATGATGTAGCACTGTTGCCACTCCCCCATGATAAAGCACTGTTGCCACTGCCCCATGAGGCAGCACTGTTGCCACTCCCCCCATGATGCAGCATGGCTAACACGAGATATGTGTAGTGCCATCCTCAAAATCATCACCCCTGGATGCCGCAGCCAATTTGGCCTGAAATTTCCGTGCTTTCTCTGCACTCTTCTTTCCCGTGTTCTTCAATTTTTGTTTCATCATATCTTTGAACCAATCCGGAGTTTGCCGCCACCTCATTTGCCACTGTACGGAGTAGCTACAACACCGTGCTGCAGCAATTCGAACAATATCCCCAGTTACACGTGTACTCTGTTCCATTCCCTCGCAACGGCGAACACATACGGCTAATGATGTTACGGCCGGGCACCCTTTTACGGCGTTAAGTGTTTAGTGGTCGGTATCTCCACAAGTGGTAAAAGAAAAAGCAATTGACAAACCACGATTGGTTGCGAAGTGCAGCAAGCATGCACACTAAGGTAGTTGTTCTGGAGACGGGAAACAGCGTGGCCGAGGATCAAAGCCTTCGTTATCTCGAACCGCCTGTTGTTGCAATGAGAGTATCAATCAGGTTTGACTGTGACCGCATGGACAGTCTGACCGCTATCGACTGACTGAGCCCTGAAAGCTGTACTCTATACTCTTGTTTTGCCAATGATTGAAGTTGTGAACACTTTGTAAGGAGCAGGGTGCCGGGCCGGCGGGTGCTCCCTGAAAAGGATCTGAAAGATGCCCCCCACTTTACTTACTTCCGTACTGCAAGACGCGCACGTTCTTCTGTACCGCCCTTCCCGGCACAACTTGCCCACTCAAGATCGAACAGAAAGTTCATACGCCTAAAGTTCATGTGCACCAGAGTCTCATGTAGGTCCTGAAATGGTTATTGGGACAATGCGGTTTCTAGGAATCGGCGCCCAGGATGGCTTGGGACACTACGCTTGGAAGGGTTGTAGTCACGACTTGTTAGATTTATGTAGCAATGTGAGACTAGTATCAACTTGATGATCTTATCATCTATGTTTTAAGCCCCTATACGATATATACATCTCCTATCTCTTCCCAAGCCAACACGCCATCACCCCCCTGCCACCTCTTGACAGCCTCCACCAACCACATTCTGCTCCACCCAACTGACCCACCAGAAAAGCCCCGCCCCCAGCACGCAAAACCCCGTCGCGACCACCTGCCACGCATACACCGCCAAACTCAACACTCCAAAGGGACTCGCAAACTTGGCAAACCTGTTCACTTGGTAGAGGTCGTTTTGGGATTCGATCAGGTAGGTCGTGGGCGAGGTGTGCTTTTGCGGGTGGAGGCGGAGGACCGTGACGAGGAAGACGGGGACGGGCGGGAAGAGGAAGGCGGGGAGGGAGAAGATGCGGAAGAGTTGGTGGATGCGTAGAGTGTGAGGGTGGTGGGGGGGTCCGTATCTGTGCGTTTTCATTCAACAAATACCGATCAGCCGATTACTTTGCCCAATACGAAATCGTTAAAAGCAACCGCGTTCATTCCGGTATCTCCTTTTGACGAGGAGAATGCATGCGATTTGAAGAAACAGAGAGAGGAATGGAACAGTACATCCCAACGCCGTCAACCGCAATCTCGATCCTCGCTAAAGCGGCAGCCCCTGAGCGAGTCGCCTTCACATTGCCAAGCCCGCCGGCGCCTCGAGACACACTCGTCAGCCGTGTCAGCATGAGATGAAAAGCAACTACTAAGGCACTCCGCACAACTTCATAGATCAGCGCTCGTAAGATGACTTTAACCGAGAGGACCCGAATCGGTGCCATTTTTGCAACAGCTCGGCACTACATATTCGTGGGTTTCGTTTAACGAATGTTAGCCTTCTCATATCATGATAAACGGTCACTCTGCACGGCACTGAATTCTTATTTATGTGGTTGCGCTGGTCCGGCAAGCAAGCGATACCTGAACAGGCATATGTAATCCACCCCAGTGCTGGAAAAACTCCCATGCTTGTAGCAGCATAGACCTGGAGTGGAACAAAGCTATGTACAGGCGCGAGCGGGCGGGAAAACGATGCAATGGCTCTGAAAGAGATGGAATCGAATGAAGAATCATCGCTGATGCAAGCCAGCTATATATACCGGTTACCTGGCTAAGGGGTGCATTCTCATGAATAACATTCCAACACGTCTGACACGAAACAACACGCATGCCAATGGCGAAGCGATTCTAATGTCCTCGTCCCGTCATGGATGCGCCGAGGACCGAAGCAGATGGATAGATGTGATTGGGCACTCCCAACGCCAGAGCAGCAGGCACATACGGGCCTGAACAGGCATATTATTCTCGGACCCAGGCGCTGGAAAAAGCCCCACGCCTCTGCGGCATAGACATGGAGGGAACAGCTATGTACAGATGCGGGCGGGCGGGACAAAGAATGGTATGACTCTGAAAGAGATAAAATCGAATGAAGATGTATAGCTTCAAGAACGGCTGAAATCAGATATGCGATATCCACGAAACCAATGCGATAGCCTCTATGCGACCCACTAACCCATAGTTCTACTAGTACTGTAGCGAGTGACTTTTGTTACTGACGCTACATGCATATGGTCAATTCCGGTGAAAAGGCTCTGGATAAGCATGTAGCGTGATATGCAAAGTGCCACTGTCTACAACAAGCACATGGACATTTCATCATTTCATAGAGTTCAGAAGTACAAACTTGTGAAAAGTGCTCTCCGGCAGGAGCCCCCGGAGGGAGGAGGGTTTCAGGGGGTCTCCTCGTGAGCAACAATCGGGATGAAACGCATCAGATTATCTAAGTGCTACCAGTAACATCAGTGTGAGAATTGAAGGGCTCTCCCATGAGAGAGCCTGAATCGTGCTCGCTAGTCAGAGTCCCCAGCCAAACCAAGATTTGTACAGCACGGAATCATCAGAAGGTGGAAATATCCCATGACATCTGCACGCCAGTGCTCCAAAACATTCGACCTGGTTGAGGGATGGTATCAGAGGCCGCATGTCTGGTGCATCAGAATACCGTGCCGTCGGACATTATCATGATAGGAGGTTCCTTGGTATTCGGCCTCGAGACCTCCGCCAATTCTCGTCCACCCTGCACCCCGCGTTAGATCAGATTCCAATTCTCTTCACTTGATATGCTTACCTTCCAGCTCCCAGCCTCCAACATCTGCGCCAGAGTCAATTTATTCGACCCAGATAGCCCGAGGATTCCATTGACCTCAACCAGCAAGTCGTCCAGGAACCCAACCGTGACTGCCCTCCATTCCACAATCACATCATCCTGTGTCGCGAATAGCGGAACAACCTCCATGTTCGGCTGTCCCTTCAACATTGAGTTTTCCCTGTATTGAGCCAGTCCTCTTTTCGCATCTTTCTCCCTGAGCGTCAGAAGTCCCGTATCAACCAGTAAACCACCGTTCCTGTATTCTGGTAGCCCAGTGAGAAGCTCCGTACCGGCGAAATGGATGCCCATCACCCTTCTCATTGGTACCATCAGGGAGTAGCAAAGCCATTGGGTAAGTTTGTGGAAGGGAACGATAGTCTCCCAGGGAAGGCCGGGTGGCGATTGGGGCATGGAAGAGCAAGGCCAAGCATCGCCGAGCGAGACACCATCAATTTGTGTTCGTGATGAGGGCCAGACACTAGAGAGACCGTTGATAAGGACTGTCCAGAGGGTGGGAACCGTGATGACTGGGACGGACGCAGCTTGTGTCGTGGGATGAGAAAGAAGGTAGTCTGGTTCAGACATCAGTGTGATTAAAAACACGAGAGAAATACGTACCTAGCATATGCCCTGGTCTGCCCTCGGCGCCGAACAGCGCTGAATTCTTAAGAGCATCCCCAAGTCTCGATAAGAGCCCAGCTCTACCTTCCAGCCCTGCTATTGGATTGTACTCCGTCACTTGTAGTCCCTTCGCAAGTTGCTGTACGCTCAATCGCTTGAGACCCAGGCTGTCGACCTGACTTGGTTCCTGTGCGTCGCTGCTGAAGTAGCCGGCCTTGAACATTTCGAGACTGGCAATGGCTAATCCTTCACTCCGCTTGTAGACCCTACCCGACTCCTTTGATTTGTATGACCACCTGGTCCCAGCACCTGCATCAAGTAAGACGGAAACGAGGAAGAGGTCGATCAAACGGCGGGTCTTTTCTTGTGCGTCTACTGTTTTGGGCCATGTTGCTATGAGTTGTTCGACTCGAGGTCGTCCGCCTGCTTCAAAGTGTTGCCATCGGCCGTGGGAAGGTATTTGGGAATAATCTGGGGCGTAGTCTCTCTGTAGTAGAGTCCGTCAGTAAGGCTACGGAGGGTCGGAGATTTATGTCCCACCTTGATGATCGAGACCAAATAGTTGGCAGTCTCACCGAACTTGCTGCCATCGACATCGAAATGGGCCAATTGATTCCTCTTCGCACGTTGATATACCAGTTGAGATCTAGCTCTGACCGCCCATATGCTCCTAAGGTAAGCTGCAGGGTCGATGGCGGGGTCGGGAGGGGCAGGTAGAGTTACGTCGAGGGCTGACGGAGAAACAAAAGGCGAGTTCTTGTGGGATGTCTGTGTAGGAGGAGGCGACTTCAAAGTGTTGCTGTTGAAGCCCGAGTTCATGATCTCGCCATTGGTTTGTATTTTGGCGCTTTTGCGGTTGAAGATGCCCATGACTTAAGCGAAATGGAGAATTTGGGTGGGGTTGGAAGAATGTCTCACCAGCGTACTGACTCGATGGCGCAGATGCAGGTGGGATATAGGGAAGCGCTTGGTACGTGTACTCGAATACTTAATAGATTGGGGAGAAGCTCTGCCTTTCCAATTTCCATACCCAAGATGGTCTAAGGACTTAGGACAGGTATTGTTGGGTGGAGCAGCGGAGCGAGATAGGAGGAAGGCGTAATTAGTAGACAGTAGTACCTAGAGTAGGTACCACCTATTACACCAGCACCACGGAGTATGAAAAAGCTAGAAAAAGACTCGGCCTCCTTTCGGCTCGCATTGACTTTCTTGGGTCTCATGGCCTCCGCTCTCTGCACTGTCTACTGTCTGCTTGACACGTTCACACGCTCATGCAGGTACCACCTCCGGGCCATTTCCCAGCCGGACGAGTTGCAGGGAAGATACCTGCACATTGTTGCTCTATAGTCCATACTCCATGGGTACCTCGCCTTGGACTTGGGACCAACGGCTCGGGCACATCTCCCCGGCGCCGCCAGAATTATTGGGGGCCATCTCCATCTTTACTCTACCCAACCACAGCCCTTGGACTCCTTTACGAGGCTCCACGCACCTGCTCTGATTGGTCTAGAGGAGTGTGACGGGGATAGCGTGCCGAGCCACATGAGCCAAGTCCCTGCCGCAATCTCTCCGCTGCTCCTGGTCTTACGAGTAAGCTACAGCATACCAACAGATTGCGCGTGGAACGCCCCGCCCACCCCTATTCCAGCCAGCCTTTGCGATTTTCTTTCTCCATGCGGTACATTGATGTTTACCATCACGGAAGGAAGCTCTCTCCCCTCATGCTTATCGACTATGCTTAAATGTCTTATGAACGAGGAGTGGTGGTACTGAAAAATTCTAGTATCGGGTGAGTAGTCTCTCATATGCTCTCCTTGCGATGCTCATCCCTTGATAAGCGTCACCTTATAAGTGCTGAAATAAATTCGTTTCATGCGTAGCTAAAGTGCTTTTATACGCGGCCTCCAATTGCAAGAAGTGGGAACATTAGCTTTTCGTTGTATTGAATTGAACAGAGCACTTGGTAGGTAAGTTGTTGAGGAAAAGAATTGAGACGTTGTATCGTGACATTCTCGTGCCGGTCTTGGGCTTCATTGCTCAGAACCAATCCTAGTCACAGACGATAGTTACCAAAATTGGAGCAGTAAACAGCCTCGTTGATTTTTTATCATTATTACTATGATTCTGTACTGTTTCGGTTTAGGTTTCATCGCGAAGTCTTCCGTACAGATCAGTAACCCAGATAAAATGTCGTCAGGATCATATGCAAGCAGCTAACTTGCTCATACAACTAACAGCTCCTGGAGTATTCCTCTATCCAGCAGCGTGATCCCCATGGAACGGTCATCTACCCTGTCACCCTCCCTTGCCGCAAGCTCAAGTGTACTCTGTGCCTCCTGATAGGGAATCGAAGCCTCGAAGTCAGGGACATGTAGCGCTTAATAGAAGTCAAAACCGTTTGCAGGTAGGCCGAGGAACGAGCCAAGTACGTGGCGCGATTACTCAGAAGATTTTTCGCGATGCTTTATCCGATCCGCATAGTCTATATCCGCCTGGCGTTGGTCTCTCAAATTCCCATGATCTCTTTTCACAGACGTTATCACATTGAGGCCCATGTCGTAGAAAGCTTTGATCATGTTTGTACGGTCACTGCTCGAAGTTTTCTATTTTCTTACGGTGTATTTGACCATAGGCACCGCTGGTCTCACTCTTCCACTGAACCAAGCACTTGACAGTACAGTCCCACTCACTACCGTATCTTTGAACGTGTCGAACCCAACGGTGGTCGAGACGTGCACCTCGTCTTTGTTATGGACCGGAAGTACGGCCTACGACTCTCAGTTTACAAATAATTGCTTCCAAGCATGGCGAACATATATGGCGACGGATGGGCTAAGGTACAAGAATAATGAATTCGAATTTCTCCGACAAGGCGAACAGTCTTCCCACCCTCTTTTCCCAACGATGGCTACACCAAGACGATACATTAACAGTGAGTCCATAGCCTTCATTGAGGATCAATCCATGTCGCTGACAACGTGCTGACCAGAATCATGTACAATTGCAATTGCCAACCTTGCGGACATCCCAAGAGGAATCCTGCCGGCCGAACCTCCAGGACCATTTCCGCGGTCAGACCTGGCGCGCTTCAGCAGCTTCCGGCCATGCATTAACGCTGTGAGGGGAGGCTGTGTGGGAAAGAAGAAGGAAGCTGGTTGGGTAGCAGCTGGTAAGTAAATTTAGTCCGTCTTTGGGGTCGTCAAGTTTTCCTGATGAAAATGATCTTGGGTAGGCAGGCAACAGGCGATGGCGATCTTAATTTTCAGTACAAATGCACCTGTTGACAGAATCATTCCAAGAGGAGTAATTCCCTCACACTTTCTGAACGCAACGACAGGGGCTGTAGGCAGGCTAGATACTGCAGCATTATAAATTACTATTCGAAAGACAGTCAACCGATTGAGTATAAGACGTGAGAAAGGGGCCGTAATAAGCCAGCGATAATCTGATCTGGCAGCCTACTTGCCATGTGATTTCTGATCACACTCTCGATGACGTGAAAGATACTTACATGTACGGAGTACTCCGCACATTGAGAGAAAAACGAAGAACGTGAACAAAAGACGCATCGGATAGGGACAGGGATGGTATCCGAGACAATTCGTAGCCGAGGAATTAAGGTTGTGGCGGCTGTGGCTCAAAGCTTGGCATTGTGATTGAAACAGTGTTCGGTAACTTAAGTTGAGGGTCACTCGACACGAGACCTCTCGTAATCACAACTTTACAAGACGGTTCTCCATTGCTATATCGGACATCGGTCATCTCGTGTATTTCTGTCTCATGGTCCGGGTCCGGATCACTCGCGTCTTTCGTCTTTTGATTCATCACCTCTTGACCATGCTATCCTTGCAGTCATCTCGATTTCTCCAGGATGAATGACCTGTCAAGCGTGGAGTGGGCCCCCTCTAAAGCGCCTTCAGCAGGTCGGCAACACCCCCCAGCTCTAGGCAACTACTATCCAGCTCTACGGCCAACTCCTCCTCAATCTGGAACTTCTACGCCTTCCCCATTTCCACCGACAAGAGGCATTGGTAAAGCGTCAAACAATGTTCCCCCAAGAAGCAGCGGCTCAACGCCTGCCAATGATAGCTTTGCCAATCTGGTGACCTTCAGTGGTCAGCAATCGACGAAGAATCTGTCGTTACATGACCAGCAGAAATTACTACAAGCGGAAAGAACAAAGCAAGAGGTGGAGAAGAGGAGACAATTCGATGCGCGCTTTGGTAGCGTACAAGCCGCACCTTGGGATACTTTGGGCGATGGGAGGGCTACACCTAACGGGATCACGTCTCCTCCAATTTACACGGCTACAAATGAGTATGGAGGATCAAAGCTACCCAATACCGTCAATAAACCCTTTTCAGGGATAGTCGCTCCCTCATCCGCGAAGTTGCTTGTAGAAGAAGATAACGATTTGTTTTCGGCCTTCAATGTTTCGACACCCGTTGATAGTTCCAGCTATATGTCTCCGCCCTCGCTATCTCCCAATCTCGATGGTCCGAGTAGCTTCAGCAGCTCAGGTGCCCCAAATCTGAGCTCAGCGGTCAAAAACCTCAATGGAAGCGGCGGAGATCATACCGAGGAAAATGATGATGATCCTTTCGGGCTTGGTATGGACGGATTTGTTAAAAAGCCAAAACAAGACGCGATTGTCAACGGGAAATCTGAGGAGGAGGAGGATGTACTAGGACTGTTGGGCCGGCCGGTCTCCGAGTTTAACAAGCAGACACCGAGACGAGAAAAGGCGCTGGAAATTGCAAGCGAAGATTCTTCTCATCCCCAGGATCGGGCAGTTGCGGAGTTGGTAGACATGGGATTCACACCAGAGAAATCGAGAATAGCTCTCGAGGCTACCGAAAGCGGTACGGAAGTTCAGGCTGCTGTTGGTTGGCTGCTAAACCAAGCACACGAAGAGTCTCGAAAGAAGTCACAACCGCAGCCTCAAGAAGCAGATTCTAGCGTCAATAAAAAATCACAACAGACGAAAAGGACTCCTGGGCGTCGGAAGAGCTCAGGTGGTGGATCGGCAAAGCCAGCTTGGATGCGAGAGCAGGAACGAAATGAGCTTAGTCAGCGACGGCAGGGCAGCAGATCCTCTGCGGATGGAGAGAAGGATTCTACGCAATTGGCAGCCGAGATTGGGACTAAGATGTTCAAGACTGCCAATTCATTGTGGAAGACAGGAACCAAAAAGCTGAATCAGGCGGTTGCTGACTTCAACTCGGACAGTGATTCCAGTCAGCCTAAATGGATGAAAGAAGGTCAACCGGAAGTGAGTCTACCAAAGCCAAGGCCTCTACAGCGGCAGCTCGACGCCAATGATCATGATCGGATGGCCAAGCGGGTACAACAGCAGCCGACAGCGCGAAATACGCAGCCCGATGTCACGGACGAGGCTCTGATGCTTGAAGCAGACTCTCGTCCGCCTCCGCGAAAGACTCGACTGAAAGCAGATGTCCCTCAAGAACTTCCAGGACCGCCACTACCGTCGCGATCGAGAGAGCCTCAGGAGCAATCTATGCCTCAGCCTAAATTCATGCAGCAGCAAGTCTCCCGAGACCCGAGAGCGAAATTGAGCAGGCAAGCTGTTGAAGAAGAAGCTTCTCAGGCGTACATCAGCCCAGCGCGACGGAAAATGACGGCCCCCAAACCGCTACCTACTGAGCAGGGACCGGATCTACTATTCGACTCCTCTCTGTTATCACATCGCTCTTCGCCAACACTTTCTCCTCCGACGCCTACTCAAGCAGTGAAGCGTCTCACGAATTTCCCCCCAACGCGTCCACCTCCACCCAAACGAAATATTCCCGCTATTTCCCCCTTTGCTCTGCAAGCGTCGGCCAAGGCCCGCCAAGAAGGGACTTTGGCTTTCAAACGAGGTGATTATGCACTTGCTACAACGTTATATTCCACCGGTATCTCCGCCATTCCTTCTACCCATCCTCTGATCGTTCCCATCCTCACCAATCGTGTCCTCTCACACCTGAAAACGGGCGATCCTAAGGCCGCAATTGCAGACGCTAAGTCTGCTCTTGATATAATCGGTCCTTCCCGCGGTGCTTCAGAAACGGTCGACCTTAGCGGCGATGAGGGCGTCAAGCCAATGACCACGTACTGGGAGAAGGCAATGACACGGCAAGCTGAAGCATTGGAACAGCTGGAGCGCTGGCCCGAAGCAGCTGCAGCCTGGAAAGCTTGCGTAGAAGCAGGCTTGGGAGGTGCGACCAGCATTGCGGGGAGGAACAGGTGCGAGAAAGCTGCAGCAGGACCAACACAGCCTCAAGCATCTGTTGCACGCAAACCAGCCGCTGCCAAACCCAGACCAAAAGTCTCCGCATTCGGAGATCTTGCGCCCGAATCTGCACAGTCCGCCGAGGCAGTCTCGAGACTCCGAGCGGCGAATGCTGCGGCAGACCGTATAGATGATGAGAAGTTTGCACTTGCCGATGTAGTTGATCTGAGGGTCAAGAAATGGAGATTGGGTAAAGAGAGTAATTTGAGAGCGTTGCTATCGACCTTGCAAAATGTTCTCTGGGAAGGAAGCGGGTGGAAAGAGATTGGGATGGGGGAGCTTTTGATGCCTGGCAAGGTGAAGATCAATTACATGAAAGGGATTGCAAAGGTGCATCCAGATAAGGTAAGCGGCCTGCTCCTCTTTCCCAGGGCACTGGGGTAGCTGACATGTGGTGAAAGCTACCTACTACGGCGACTACGGAGCAGAAGATGATCAGCGCCGCGGTCTTTGCAACGTTGAATGAAGCGTGGGAGAAGTTCAAGCAGGAGAACAACCTCTGATGGGATGAGCCGTCCGATTGAACACCGTCAAGTCTCTGGCGCTAGATATTATAGATTCCAACTTTCCTGCATAGAGAGTGAGAGGAGAGTGTGATAATAGCTCGGCTCTAGCCGCATCTTACGACCATCACGATGTTCAGCGCACTCGTTGGCGACGCTTCTTTCGCAGCCTGTGCTTAGTATTCGCTTCTGTTTGAATCTGTTACTGGTGAAGACTGACAAGAACTCATTAGATGCCAGGCCATCTAATCGTATTCCGTACAAGGATCGTACGTAGCCTGGGGCTCCGACACTAAATAGAGCAACAGCAAATGAATATGGAACTCTGTTTCCAACACGGCATGTTAATTATCGGATCCTTCCCAAGATCCCTCTCTTCCCACCTCGTAGACTTCGTGTGCGAGTACTGCTAGCAAGCAGTACACCATGACTGGAAGACTAGCACCCATACATAGCCGACGATCATAGACCGCCATCCGTTCGAATCTTCTCTAGCGTGATCCTAATAGCGTTGGTGCAACAGAAGCGGAGAGCGCTTGACTCGGTGGGTGGCACGTTTGTGCCAATTGGCTCCGGCGAGTTCGTACCAAGGATGCTGGTGAAGCAGGAGGGTCTGAAGATTTATCCCCCGACGTACCAGGCCGCCAGAAGAACCGTCTGTAAACACCGCGGACCACCAACCAGCCGGAGAAATCCCACGCCGCGCGTGCTTTTCGCAGCATATGGCGATGGCGGGGAGCGTATCTTCTTGCCTAACTTTTGTCTACGCTTGACGTTTCTCCCGGTGAAGAAGATTCTGGCTCGTCTTGGGTCTGCCCTCCGTGGGAAGGGCGCCGTCGGCTCCCTTTCGTCAGACCGTGCGGCGCTTTCCGTACTTCCGCCTCCGTTCCTGGCCGGAGCTCGTGCTTTCCCCATGTCAATTACAACGCAGCGAATCTGTTGAATCGCGCTGGTTTGGCGTTTGGGCCTTGTATGTTGAAGCCGCCTGCTCCCCCAAAGTCTTCCGGAGCCGTGCCGGATGCTCATTGCGAGGGTTGAGGTTTCCGGAATCTTTCGTGGATCTGGATGTGCGGACCAACAATGGTCAGCTTCCGTACACAGTCAAAGAAGAGTCCGGGGGTCTTTTTGACGGCCGCAATCGTCTAATGCATCAGGCACAAATTCCCAAATCAGAGGCGACTGCGGGTCGTCTTCCAGTTCCCACAGGGGTCGATGAACCAAATCTATCCGCTGATCGTACATGGATTGCCAACAGATGCTGTCAGTTTGGGCGCATGTTCGGTATTCGAGCCCTTGTGAAGCGCGAAGTAGCCGCCAGTCCCTTTCTTGCTCCGTGAGAGTGCGTGTGATTGTCCGACGTACCGATGCAAGCAGAGCCGAGCTACTTGGTTTGGCAGTGGCCACATCCCCTGTCCGTCCTTGATAGATGTTGTATGATTCCGAGGCTGCTTGGAATGCGGAGACTTATTTCCCCTGGCGCCAGTCAGACCATCCGACGTTGTGTAGAAGGCCTGCACGGTGTTTCGTGTCATCTTCCGATGTGTGTCAACGACTCAATACTGCTTGAACATGAGTCAACGATGGTTTACCCGTCTCGTTATGCTCATGCTCATCGTTCGGAAAGTCCTCGGCTAAGAGATGAAGAGTTTAGCCCGGGCAGTAGTGCACTGATAATTGCATGAGTACAGGTGAACCGCGTGAACCGCGTAGTGTCTTTCTTCCAGTTTCTTGACTGATCAAAGCGAATCCATCAAGCGTACCAATAGCTATCCTAAAGTTCCCCTCTCTCAGCTAGCTATCATAATAGCTTCTCTAGGATCCGTATAAGATCAATAATCGCTATGGGGGATAGCAGCTTTGCCGCCTGTGGTCTCTTCTATCGATGGTAAAATGTCACTACGACGTCACGCCTACATCCACGGGAACCTATGATTTGAGGATTCCGAGATTCGGGATCAAAATATGTATAGATCCACACATACACATAGAAATTCCATCGCCATGACGTTGCTAAGATGATCTTAACCCAGCGTCCCGATTGGTCGGCATGTCTAGAAGGGGCTACCATACATCCAAATCATCTTCAGCCCGAAACGCTGCCGGGTGAACAATCATTCTTCGAGTGCGTGGTCATATTTCCAAAAATGTCTTTACTTTGCGAGGCGCAGTGGTATATAGTAACCATTATCATGGGATTCCGGAATCTATGGTAGACTTGTCATCTGAAGGCGGGGCCGCGGTTTCTTGGGCAGTTCCTCTTTGAGCAATTTTAGGTCTGGCTCAAGGTATAGCCATTTGTCGTATGTTTCTCGAGTAAGGATTGTGGGAGAAGCCTAGATTAGACGTCGCTCGAGAGTAGGTATCTATGGAAGCTGTCAGCTGATTCGTGGCTTCAAATGGGTTGAAACCAAGATTACCAAGGCTGTCAAGAAATCCATGGTTTTTCAAATGTTAGGGCCTCTGGGGTTGCTGGCCGCTCGGTCCAAGTGCAGTTGGTATCAGTCATCGTTATCCCATATCCTGGTGGAGTCATCGTTCAGAGGGTTGCCTAGCAAAAGAAGACGAGAGGTGCCCGAGTGTGGAATAGTTGGACGCTGATGAAAGGGACCTTCATAGTTTGGGCTGCCTCTATTGATGGAGATATCGGCCTCCGTCTCATGACTTGGAGGCGATGACGGTGACTGGGTTCGGAAGCAAGCGAAAAGGTTGGCTGTAACAGCCAAGCTCAGACTCATCGCGGGCAGTGATAGGCTGAGGAGGTCACTCTGCGAAATTGGAGCTCCCCCTGGCGTCATGAAGCGCACGATTGCCATATCGAGGATGGCTGCTCCAAGTAAAGTGATCAATAATACCCTGGATAGTTTCAATGATGTGAGGTGTATTCATAATTGCTAAACAACGAACCTTTCAGGTATGCTGAATTCTTGGAAGGTGGCAATGCCATAATGAAAGGCGGAAATGGCCCATACGCCCAGGTCCCTATTGGATCCTTATAAGCTGCAGTACCTTTGCAAGCTGGGACATCACTCACGTTATGGAAAGGGATGGCGATGCATTTACATCGTTCCTCACGGCCCACCAGCCATATGCCGACATGCCCATCATGCATGACCATACCCGTATAGGACCCTTTTTGGCAGCTAAGAAACGAGCCGTAGCGAGGACTGCTGCCGCGAAACCAACATAGAGAGAACCTACGAGCAGAGGCACTGAAGGCACGATACTGGGAGGTTCGTCGTCCATATCTGGATTGCCGATGGGAATGCCACTTATGACAGGCAAAAAAGAAGCAATGAATGGTACGAGGAGGGAGGAATTCAAAGATAGCTTCTTTCGCCTCAGACCATTCGGGATCCACGTCGCATATTCTCTGACTCGCGAGAAGTACTTGGCATGGTATATGCACCGCGATGCCTTGTAATGTGTCAGCAAAGCTCTCCATACTGGCAAAGGCAAACACACAGAGGCAATTTGACGTCCTAGCCGGGAGATGTTTGCAACTCGAATTTTCCAAAGACATTCCGACATCCATGCCGCATATTCTCTGACTCGTGAGGAGTGGTCGGTATGCGCAAATCGCGAACCGAGCCAGAGCGTCCTTTCCATCCGCGGCTGGGACATTGACGGAAAATGGTTAGCAGTCTCAATCGTCTCAAGTGTCAAGCGAAGATTCGGGATAGGTACTTCTTGTTTGGCAATCCCATATTCGAACATCGCGGCAATATTTGCAAAGGCAGCAAATACTCCAGTTTCCCCAAATCTAGCAGCATACTTGACAACGTAGCTGTCACCTGCTTCAAGTTGTTTCATGGCCTCGTCAAATCGATCCGAAAAATCAGCGGGAATTGAGCGCGTTTTTGTGAAAAAGGTTTCGAATGAGGAGGATCGCCGGATAGCTGATTCTTTACCGTTGAGAACAGGGTTGAAGAGGGCCATGATGCTTCCTCTAGCACTTTTGAAAGGAGTGACACAGGTCAAGGATCTAGTATAAAGCGATAGCTGCTCGAGAGTGTAAGGACGAGCAAGTATGGCCAGATGATGATAAAGCCTTCCAACATTTGGGCTCTTATCAGACGCTTTGTTGTACCAGAAGCGTGCCACATTACTCCATACTTCGCGGTCCTTAGGCTCATCATCCTCAATAGCCATGCGATATCTCCCCAAATCCCCTAAAGTAGAAAAGAATAAGTACATCGGTGTTTGTAAAGGAATATGTGGAAAAGTTACCTAGACATTCGATCCATGTGTCTTCAAACGTCGAAACGGTTTCGTATTCGTAGAGGAGAGCCATCATGGAGTATGCTATATAAAGGAAAGCGAGCATGTGCTCTAAAGTATCAGGAAGTTTGTGTCGTAGGACTTCAAGGAAGCCATGGATTCCATGACGCCACATTCGAGCTGGCATTGAGTACTTGGTAGCGAGTCTGCTCAGAGCTGGACTTGCAGAAGGGAGCTGTGAAGCTAGAAAAAAATCATGGTGTTCGTGGAGTAAGGTCTTATGGAGAGCGATAAGCGACTGCCATTGATCGTTCCTCAAGTTTGTCCTCTTTGTTGCATTCTTCTCCTGGAGGGCAGTGGACTGTCTTTCATCAATATCGATGCACTTTGCTTCTACCATTACCAGCCCAGCGTAGATCCCTTTGACTTCTACCACAAGCTGTTCATGAGATATAGGCGAGCTCTCAGCTGATTCATCTACAGGCGGAGAGTCGCCACCGGAAGGAGCTTGCTCCATTTCCAATGTTAAGGGCTTTCTGTTGTGCTCTCATCAACAGCAACGGAATACTATCGCCGATTCAGTAGAGACTCTTTCTCGAAGGGCTAAGGCATTGTCTGGGTAAAGTAGATCAGACCTTCTAGTGTATGGCCGACCCGTAGTGGCAAAGTACTTTAGGGTAGCGGGGGGATTAGGAATGCTTTTTACTTATTAATATAAGTAGGTACTCAGTAATAATGTGTCACGGTGTCACGTGTCACAGTGTGCCAAAGATTTAGTGTGACCGGACTCTCTTAGCGGCGCCGATCAGGGTCTGCCAGTTGCATATGCACAAGCTGAGCATTCAATAATGATCCAAGTAGTTCGATACCGTACTCAGGCCGGTTTTTCAGGAGTGCGCACTCTAGCTAAATTTGGTGTAGTGAATTTAGCTAGAGTGCGCACTCCTGAAAAAACCGACCTTTTGGCCTGTGTGTGCGGGTGAGACTCAGTGCTTTAATTTACGGCCGTAAATTGTAAGTAAATAGATGTAAGTCTTGAACTCATTTACCTACTAATTACATTGGTAATTACCTAGGTATAAAGGGGTTGCATCGGTCATGGGCCAGGTCAGTGCCTTGTTGCACCGATCGGCCCAACATTAATGCCACCGCCTGAGTAGGGCAGGGATCGCAACTTGCAATCATTGTGTACCTCATTACTGACCGCAATTGGACTTGCAATTTGCTTGCAATGGGGGGACTCGCAAGCTGCTACGTAGGGCTGTCAATGAAATTTTCCGCGCACGCCCGCCTCGACCCTCGATCAACAAATCCAAAGACCGACCAAATCCAACCATCAACCACATTTATCAAAGATCTGGTACAGGGAAATCCTTGGGGCATGTGTATGTAGAGGGCTATTTGACCGTGAACCTCACTCATGCTGTTGTTGTTGATGCGCATAAATTTGAAAGCCCTTGAGCGGGCCGGAAGAAAAATCATCCAGGTCACATGACTGGTAATTTGGTAGAAACGAGTTATTTACTTGGTAATTACATTTTGTTACGTAGGTAAGTAACAATTTGGTAAATAGATTTAAAGCACTGGACCGTGAGACTGAGTCGGACAGCTAGGTAGAGAGGAGCTAATCGTCCCACGCACTTAGCTCGTCCTAGCGAGGGACGAGCTAAGTGCGTGGGACGATTACTATACCGTAGGAAGGAAGCAAGTTGTGGCCTTAATGGTGTGTTTTCATAAGTACGGAGGCGCGGATGAGACGAAGCGCTTTGGACCAAAATGAGTGAAGAAGCGCGAAGGAGTGGGGATGAGTAGTCAAGCGTCAGGCAATCAAGGAAAATGATGATGATGATGATGATGATGATGATAATAATAATGATGCTAATCGGGCTTTTCGAGGAGGCCTGTCTTTGCGAGGCTGCAATGCGAGGACTGCAACGAAGGCTTCATGGAGCAAAATATGGCAAAAAAAGTCCGCAGCATAATTCGCGCAACGCTAATTTCAAAACCTGCCTTAAGCCTTAAGGTAGGTAAGTAGATGCGATTTTCTTTTCCCCGCCAAGAATTTCAATGTTTTGTGCACACGCTAATAAGAGAGCGCGTGACGACCTGCACCCGCCATTTCAGTCGTCCACCCTCATGGCTGTGCATCTTCAACTTCGACGATAACTTCATTATGGGAGGAAAAATTCTATACGCAATATCACTTCTGGTTCAGCTGTTCAGCAGTTTCACTATTGGCAGATATGATCCGTCTCACAGCTCTAGACCCATCCTATGCCCGACGTGGCCCAACCATGGTCTATGGACTGCTTCGTGGCAGAGCTGTCATCAGCTAAAGGTATTGATGCCAATGATAATTCTATATTCGAGTACTGATTGAGTAAAAGAACTATCCCAGCGTCCTTGTATCCTATGCCTTCGATGATCCGTCGCCTGCAGCCTTCGATGGCGCTCTAGCGATGTTCACGCTGGCTGCACTCTATCTGTACACCTTCCATCGAGGAGATCGATATCAGGATCACTGTCTAGTCGCAGGAGCCGTTACCGCAGCTGTGGCGTCGAGCACAAGGTGGCTTGTGTTTTCTGAGGAGCCCTTGACCCATAGCATACAGATCTGTCTGCCAACAAGTATTATGGTTGGGTCTGTGGTCAGTGCTATCATCCATCGGATGGGATTTCTGGCTACCTCAAGAGGGCAAGAAAATGAGTGGGAGCAAAGAAAGGAGTCACTCACTGGAGGACAAGGAAAAGGCGAGAAGCAGGGTTCATGAAAGAGACTTTGAGAGATTGGACAACGAAAGGCACTACGTTCAATGGCTGAAAGGCATACATATGGCCCACGGTAATGCCAAACGCACGGATTGTGAGATATGTACGAATGTCAATCGTTCGATGAGGAAGCAATCAGTCAGGAAGCGTCAACTGTAGCTCAACATCTCCTCCTGGATCTTAAGCGGGTTAACAAAGTATGATGGTCCTGCTCTTCTATTTTTCCTGCTTGTCACGCTGATTGATGCACAGGCATGTCCATTCCGCCCTCTGATATCCATAACGCACTCCTTTGGTGATCTGATAGTGTTGAGGGCAGGTGATCAAGCTGGACGGGCGAGCGAGGACCTCGTTGACCGCGCTTGAGCTATTGTCGATGTGAACCAATGCGAACCGATTCGACTCTAAGTGGCGCGGTGTTTTTCGTTCCACCATCGGCATGGCTCTCTTTGGGATGCTCTTTCGGAGAGCGAGCGGGCGGGCTGGATCAGAGTGAAAGCCAAGCCAGTAGAGGTTGAGAAGATGTCTCAGCGGGCGTTGAAAGGAATTGAGAAGGCAAAGGGCCTCAATCATACGGAAATCATCCTGAACTGTGGGCGTTTTGCGTGATCTCTACAAAAATGAAAGGAACACCGCATGGCGGGTAACATCTGTCCGTCGTGGTCATGGCTTTTACATTTGATACACAGAAGTCAGGCGTGTATCATACGGATATCTCTCCTTCAGTAAGGATCGATCACATCTTCAAATACAATAGCCAGGAGGTCTCAATGATCTCTTGTCTGGCCTACAGGTTGTTTACCGCTTTGAGCCATTTGTCCGACGGTCGATCTCACGATCCTCTTCGCATGAATCGACCTTCACGAATCGTTTTCCCGAAGCCGTATTAGATTACCTCCCCAGACTTTTCGTCCAGATCGCCGATCCAGCGAAGGATATGAGGACGGTGTCAAGAGCACAAATTATCAATGAGATCAAAGCGCTTCTGATAATCACCAGAGGTCGAGAGTCGCCGGGAATGTTCAACCCTCTCATTATTGGCGGACCCTTTTGTGAATAGTCAAGCCCCTAGGCGCAGCTTGCTTGGCAACACCTAAGAAATGTGTGGCAAGCCGCAACATTTTCTTTCAATCTGCTGATCTTGCACTTGGCCGACGGACCCACCTCTGAAACCCTCCTTGACCGGGTGGATGATCCTCTCATGGATCGGGAGCTCACGGACATGAACGGAAAGCTCGATGAGATGTTGGGGCCATACCAGAGTGGTCACTTTATCACCTACAATCATTGCTTTACCGAGACCATCCAGAAGGTGAAGAAAGCTGTTATGAAGTAGAGATTGCTCGCAAGCTGAGGAAATGTTTCGGCCACAAAGAGGATACTACCGTGGAGAATGTCAGTGTAAAAGAAGCGAGTACCCAGTCTCCTATTTACATTCACTTGGAGGACCGAAAGCAATATGGACAGGTACGCTTGCTCAGAGATTCTCAATTGCATGGAAGCCTGTTATAAGATAGGAACGCTTCATCTGATACCCGAAAGGCCGACTTAGAATCGATGAGGCTGCGATGAAGTCAGTCACCGACAACGTGGCTATCCACGCAATTGAATGCCGCCTCATTGCTGGCATCAGTGACCTACTCTCGCCGTTACACGTTTTGCATATGGATCTAGAGCTTGTCCGTGGGACAGGTAGTAGCCGAATCTCATCGAAAATAGGCCCTCCAAGAGTAGACATAGCGGAGATGTAGTCGTGATACAAGCAGGATTGGACTTTAGCAGGTTTTCTGCGAACCGCCGGACTTTGAGTGCGCCTTCCATGCAGTCCCCCAGATCCAACTTTTGCCAGTCTCGCTACCGGATCGAACTGGGGTATCTGAGTCCCGCTTCGCGGTTTCCCACAGACCAATGAAGCGTCCCGATCAGACGAAGACGTCGAGGCTTTATCTGACGCCAAACGTATCGAGCAACTTGCACTGACGGTCGATTCAAACATTGCAGACACTGACGTGCCATTTCAGGAGACCGTTGAAAACGCTTACATGCCGAGTTACCCGAGTTATGAGCCAGACCAAGCGGCCCCTCCTTCGGTATCAATACCACACTGTGCACATTGGCTTCTCTCTGGGATTGGGGGCTGCACTAAGTGTGGGTGGGATCGAAAGCTTGATTGGTCGAGTGGCTATCTGGAGTCAAGTGGTCTTCCGTAGGAGACACGCGTTATCACCAAGCCTTGGTTGATGTGAGCCTCCCACCAGCCCATGGCTCTTCATTCGACTTCATCTCTTCATAGCGATAGCAGTCCTTCTACCCCACCCACCCACGCCCGTAGCGAGGGGGATGTGCCGCAATTTCTTTGTGGATATACTTCACAATACGAAAAAAAAAGCATCTACCGCGAAAGACGAAAAAGGAGCAGCAGCTATTCGAAGTCTTTCAATCACTCTCTATGCAGTCTGAACTATAAACGTGATGATCGCGGATCTTCCGTTGAGAGACAATATTGTCGTATCTCGAGCAAAGTACTCGCCTATGCTGCCTCCTTTTGCATACCAAGAGCCCAGTCCACACCTTTCCGAATTCGCTCATCCCGATCGTCTCAAGGCATGTACCTTAACTTGTCTCTCGCTTTCTCGATCGAATACGTCTGGGGCTTACACGTGTATGTCATGATCTCCCGCGTGAAGGACTTGGGCATCATCAGTCCCAAGGTGAAAGCCCACTGGAGCCATTCGACTACGTTCGCCAAGTTCAATATCAACCAGACCGGAAAGACAGTCACGTCCTCCGGAGCCGTCCTGTCCCCCGCAGCGGACCATATCAGGCGTTGGAAAGTCCAGAATGGAACGGGATTTCCGTCTGTGATGAAGAAAGCTTCGCCATCCAGCTTTGCGCTCCCGTCTTCCGGTTGCCGAAGGAGAGCTTCAGCCGAGAGTAGGGAAGATCGCACAGCATTTGTCGCTGGGATCCAGTCGAACAAAGCTGTGTTATCTCCGACCTGATAGGGATGACGACCCTCTCGGAGGACTCGGAGAGTATTGGGAATAGCCTGGCTGTCGCGTTAGGGTTAGATATCCCACGAATCCACATCTTCCAACTACAAGTACTTTGTCCTCAGGCATGAGGTGGTGAGGGTAAGAACCTCGCGCAAACGAGCAGACCCGAGACGGAGGGCCATTGATGATTTCAGGTCAATAATGAATCCAATCTCGGGCGGTATACTAGCGGCTTCTCCGACGTTCCCGCTGACTGGTTTGAGGGGATGTGCTGATTCAGTCTCGGTTGGAAATTGGAAGACTTCAACAGGAGTGTTGGAGCTTCTCGTGTGGGGGATAACTAGGTAGAAAGTGGTGTGAAGGGGGTAGTGAGGTCCTCATCATCTCAAACAGGCGTATTCTTGTGCTCGCTGGGCGTCGTCTTACCGTGGCTGGCCCTCCTTAAGACTCGACTTGGACCACGCACAAGAAGCATTCACGTTTGATAGCATCACGTCAACGGTAGCATAGCAGTGCTAGCACTAGGTTTCACTGCGTCTGGGGCAAGAAATAGCGGCGCCGAAGCGGCACACACGTCGTGGCAGTAGGCCTGGGTACTTGACTTAGACGGAACATCTTATATTGGCCTCCGAGTTAATCAAGGGTCCAAGATCCAACCTCGGGTTCTAACGCTGTAGAACTTTGCCGAAGATTGCGTAGCTCGGCTCTAGCGCAGTGGCCCGGGTGCGTTGAAACGCCGGAGCCTGAGGATTCGGTGCGTGCCGTGTCACCAAACCTTATAGAAATGTGAGTTTCGACGTATGGGTTGCGAAAGCTAGTGCATCCTGAATAGCGCTGACATTGTTGTTGTACTCTACAGACTACTTACAACAGAGTGCCGTGATTGAAGCCGCTAGATTAATAAGCAGGCGGCAGAGATGGAGTGGGCGCCACGTTGGCGATTGGTAATGTAGACTATCAAATCGACGCCTCGCTTTACTTTCGACTCTCTGCGGTGGGGTCATGAGGGTGGTTGGGGGAGAAATGAAGGCTGATGAATGTACCTGTGGGGTCTCTGCTCGGTGAGATGAGCTCGCTACCAGACGACTTTGACTTTTTGCTCTCTAAATTTAAATAAGTGCAAGACTGACACCCCCAACAGGAGGTGACAGGGTGTGCAAGCATCGCTCGCTCGTTTATACTGGACAGCCCCGACAAGATATAGCCCTCTATTTCTGTGCCCCTCTGTAGGTAGCAGCATTAATCTTCACAAAAGAAAATGCTACGTTCCTCTGGCACTCAGCCTCCACGATTCTAATACAAATACCTCACATCCACATTTGTCGTCGAGATGATTTGTTTATCTGTTGCAGGGATCAACGTCCCAGATATCAAAGCATTCACTCAACTTTTCTCAGACGGCTTCCAGCCCAGTGCGGTTTATTGCCTGCTATCTGAAAAGAAGAATGTCCAAGATCTCGCCCAGTGAAATATCCGAGCTCCCACCAAGTATTCTCAATACACTGCCGGCATTACAGCCGCCAGCGGGGATAAAGTCCAATTTTGTCAACCCCGAAGACAGAGGCTACATCCTTGACACGGTCTCGACTATTTTGTTCTGTTTAATGGTGTGCTTTTTTGTCAATAGGGTCTACACAAAGCTTTGCATCGTTCGCAAAGCGGGCTGGGATGACTGTAAGTGTGCTTCCGGACAAATAGATCAGACTAAGATGAGGCTAACAGTTTTGAAAAGTAACATGTGCCATTGGCTTTGTACGAATTCCATGACTGTCTCTACTTAAAGCACCGCTGACAATGTCACAGCTTGGTTCGACGGCAATGTACATTGTCACTCTCTTGAGTAATGCGTTAAACGACTTCGAGATTTGGCCAAATCATTTTCTAACCTTGCATCGATAGGCACCATCTCAGGACCGGTCGGGAAGCATCAATGGGATGTCAGATTCGTCGATGCGGTGAGCGGCAACTTTGTCACGGTAAGCTGTGGGGGTCTTGCTTTAGACCCTTTTGTAACACAGCACAGGGTAGCGCCATAATAGTCTTCCTGTCCCCTATAACGCTCCTTTTCACCAAACTCACGTTCTTTCTCTTGTACTTACAAGTCTTTTGGCTCTTGAGGTGGCTTCGAATATCAGTCTATATCGGTGCTACATTGACATGTCTCTTTTACGGAGCCGTCTCTATCGCACAAATTGTGTTATTGACGCCGAGGCGTGGTGAGACGTGGCTTGAACATAGCGCTTCCGCAGAGTCACTCAAGGCCCAAGTACTCTCTATCTATTTGGCAGCCATCGGGCTTGGATTTGACATCGCTCTCCTCGTCATGCCGATAGCGGCTGTGGTGGGGCTCAAACATAAGCGTAAGAGAGGTGTTCTATTTGTCTTCTTCTTCGGGATATTGTGAGATCCACCGCTCTTGCCGAGCTTACTCGTTTTGCTAATCGCTTCCTAGCGCTTGTGTTGGATCGCTTCTCAGCATTTACTATCGTGTCGTTAATCAACGCAGCCCTGATATTACCTGGAATCTTATGCCGGTCAAATTACTGGCGTAAGAAGTCTTCAATGATGCCTTCTGTTGGTGACCTTCTGACAAATGCTTGACAGACTCGAGGAATTATTCGTTGGCATTTCATGCGCCTGTATGCCTGCCTTTTCCAGGATGCTCCACCACCACCTTCCAGCGCTAGAGGAGTTCCGCTCCATACTCTCTTCGCGCTTCCCTCGCTTAATATTCTGGGAATCCAGCGGTAAGGCACGTCGCCCTAGATTCTCGCAGTCATATGGCCTAAATCATTGTCCAGTGGCGAACACAGATCAGAGACTATACGGTCACCTCGAGGTTGAAATACAATCCCCTGGAGGTGCTAATGCTCAGCCAATCTACGAACTAGGTCAGCTCCAAAGCATTCAGCCCTTCGTTGGGAAAGGGTGTCAAAAGGAGCTTTCGTATAACGAAATACATCGTACGCATGAGTTGCAACAACAGTAAGCGACTACGCGCCAGAAGCTCTTCGCGTCGTAGCAAGCAGACAATAGCGGCTGTATGTATTCAAAAGGAGAAGCGACGGAGTTGTTATACAGCTTGTGCGGCAATCAAGTCTATCTGCAACACCGAGCGATCTAGACGCGAGGCTCAGATGCAGCCTACTGACCAAACCAGTTACGTACTTCAAGTTCTTTATGGATGAGTTAAATGAGAGCAGTTGATCTCCGCTTACCTTTCAAGCTACAACTCGAGGCTGCTTTCGACCAATCTCCATACACGCACTTTGGTTGCAATCTGACAATCTCTTCAGCCTGCTAGATCCAGGTCTGACGCGTCGACCTTAGGGAATAAATTGAGGCAGAGAGTGAGACTTGTAGACGTGTCACACCGCTCTTTGGAGCCCAGAGGAAAAACAGACATCAATATACGGTATACTAGAAATTTTCAATTTTCAATTTATAATTGAAATTCTTACAAGACATTTCGTGATCTGACGCTGTTTCATTGATACCACAGCTATTTCTCCACCTTTTGGGTCTGTAGAGTAGTAGACGCTAGCTGGAGGGATACACATCTGCCATAAGACGGCACGACAATGCTGACTGAATTACTCAAGGTCTTGATTTCTATCCTTTGTACAAGGTTTGTATTTTCATGACGCTTGAAGTCGAACAAGCAGGTGAACGCGGGAATCTGTGGCTGTTACTCGCCGCGTGTACATGCTATTCTGAGCCTAGAAGGGATTCCCCGGACTCGCTTATCTGCAAAGTTACGTAATATCGTTGCTCCAATCATCAATGTCGCATTTTCGTTTCATGATTTCACCATCGTCGAACGCTTTAATCCGAGGCAGAAGGACTCCATGCTGCTACCGCCATGTCTCGACTATCGCCGGACCCTCACTTGGATATCGAAGCCTTAAGCGGCATCTGCGGGTAAGTCTCCCCATTCCCTCATACCAATTGGACTCTGACGTTTCGTAGTTCGATTTCCATAGCCTGCTGGGTCGTCGTCTACTCCCCTCAGATAATAGAAAACTTCCGCCGCTCCTCCGCCGATGGTCTTTCCCTCGTCTTCGTCATCGTCTGGTTCCTCGGCGATGTCTTCAACGTTCTTGGGGCGGTCCTGCAGGGTGTCCTCCCCACGATGACGATCCTGGCAGTCTATTATACCCTCGCCGATATAGTGCTTCTGGGTCAGTGTTTTTACTACAAAGGCTTCACGCTCACGGACGCGCCGACGGACGGGCCTACACCAGCGATTGATGAGGAAGCGGTAGAAGAAGAGCCCCCTACAGAACAGTCTTCCCTCTTGCCGCATAAAAGGCCCTCGAATACCTCCGCTCGACCGACTCTCGTGAACGCGGACGGCTCCTCCGACCGCCAATCCTTCTATCCTCTCCGCTCTCAGCTGTCCAGTAGCCGTTTGGATGCCACCCATCTTTCTCCTGCCACACCCTTTACTCCTCCACCTCAGACCTCGACTCCGCCCACAGAAGTTACAACGAAACCCAGATCAACCCTCTACACCCTAGTTTTCGACATTAGTGCCCTTATCATAGTCTGCGCAGTTGGTGTACTGGGGTGGTGGCTGTCCTCCCGCTCATCCCGCGCTCAATATCCAGACCACGATACGCATCACCATCACGATCGCCACCGATCTCCTCCCTCTACGAATGACGCCTCGGAATCCCTCCACCTCGACCTCTGGGGCCAGATATTCGGCTACCTCTGCGCAGTCTTCTATCTAGGCTCCCGTATTCCGCAACTACTTCTCAACTACCGCCGCAAAAGCACCGAAGGGATCAGCTTGTTGTTTTTCCTTTTCGCATGTGTGGGGAATCTCACATATGTGTTGAGCATATTCGCCTACGAGCCTGATTGCGCAAGGTTCGAAAGCTATGGTGGTGGGAGGGGTGGATGCGAAAGCGGAGAGTGGGCCAGAGGATATGGCCAATATATCCTCCTCAATGCGAGTTGGCTAATTGGCAGCGCTGGCACGCTGATCCTGGATTTGGTGATCTCTGGGCAGTTTTGGGTATATAGAAACCGGAAGCCGGAATCGACTTGAAAGAGATGGCCGGTCAAATTGGGTATGGGCTTATGTATATATGCATGCGGGCAATGTTGGGCATGATTTAAAATGGAAACGATTCTACGAGTACGCTACTTTAGGGCCACAATGCCGTCACATTGCCTTTTCAAAGTGGATAGTCCTTTGAGAGAAACGGACTGAACCACTCGATTCGCAATTCTCGAAAATCCAGATACCAATATACTTCAAAGAAAGGAGTCAAGTGTTGTAAAGTTCATCTGCTGGTGTCGAAATACTAGTGACAGACGTGATTTTACTAGTCGCGGGTTTGCCGACTAATCATCTACACCAGACTTTACTTTGCTGTGACACAAAGCATTACAATGTACAACAACGACACCTCGATCCTATTCTCTCACTACGGAGCAACGCGATCCACGCGACATTTGCACATCACCATTCATGATCGGACTATCGAGATAGACAGCTGTAGCGGTACACGTATCCTCAGACTCGCGGCAACAAAGTCCGAATAAACAGACCATCCTCGACCTCATGGCGACTCCTGCAACACCTTCAACCCAAACCCCTCGAGCCACATCTACTCCGTCACCCGGGAGCTGGCGGCATCCGAGATCCGACGAGATAGCGCGCAGGCAGAAGGCGAATACCTTCGACAACGGCAACCTACGAAGAATAATGTGGAACGGGGGAGCGCTCGCGGCCCTGCTCTATACCTCATCACAGTACGTGTACACCCTCACCGGTGTGAGTCATCCAAACTGACGAGGGGAAAGTAGTTCCTGGATCCCTGAAATCTCCCGGCCTCTCCAACCTCTCACTAGTCTCACCTTCTTCCTCATCTGCCTACTCGGCCTCTACAACATCGTGACAGCCCTAATACCTCTTCTCAAGAACACAGACGAAATCCCAGATATCCCTCTCACGCCTACGCAGCGATCGCTCTTGGGTCTAGACCCGACCGCCACACCACCACCGACACCTGGGACACAATACCTCACACCGCCCCGATACCCCCGCTCGCCGACACCACGAAACGTATCTCCCGCGACGAAAAGCACAAGCACCTACGGCACGCCCATCACAATGAGCCCGTCGTTCGGGATGGAAGGAAGCGGTTCGCCGACGGCGGGTCTCGCGGCCAGTCCGCTGTGGCAGAAGAGTCTGGGGAAGTCTAGGGATGCGGCGAGGCGGTCGAGCTATGGTTCGCCGTCGCCGCTGGGACCGGGGTATGCGGGGAGCAGTGGGATGTTGGGGGCGCCGGGTACGCCGAGTCCGGCGGCTGGGAAGGGGGCTGCGGTGGGGTTGAATAGTAAGTGGCTTTATCAGAAGGGGAGGAGCGCTTCTGGGAGTAGGTATCCGAGTATGTATACTGGCAGGACGCTGGTAGATTCCTAGAGAGAGAAATGAATGAAGGGATTCTTTGTAATGCTGTGCATGAAGCTATTCAAAACGTCCTTGACCAGTGTGTAACCCCTGACCATGTCCCGAGAATATCACGTTTCGTTGAATAAATAGTCACAAAGCACATTTGACCCTCATCAGCAAAAAGAGCACCTTGCTCGACAGAAAAAAAGTACTTCAAAAACTCAGCACGCCGGATTCCAGACCCTGCCACGGTCCACTCGTGAAGCATCCCTTGTGCAAAACGCCTCTCCTATCCCTCCCTACGTTCTTTACGCAGACCTTCTTCTTCGCTCTACAGGAAGATGTGTAGTGGGTGTGCTCGAACCATCGCCGTCGTGGCGCTAGAGGAAAGAAAGCACCGTTCTTGGCGGGTTCGGATCGTAGCGCGCAGGAAATTTGCCGAGGAGTGAAGGAGACGTGCTGCACCGGCTGCCTCGACTGTGCGTACGGTTTGCGACGGGTCTGTGAGGGGGTTGGAGAATCTAGAAGATCTTCCGTCATCCAGCTCGGAGTGTGGTTCTGAAAGCAGCGAGGGGTCTTTGTCTGCCTTCTTGTGAGCTCCGTGAAGAGATTTTGCTGGAGCCTCCGTGACCTTTACTGGTATTCCACGACGATCGAGCAAGACTGTTGTTTTGGTAGGATGAGTGTCGTCGTCGGAAAGGGCTTGACACCAGAGCTTTTTTTCGTGCACGATTGGATGATCGCTTTTGCCTGGGAGACATGAGAATAAAAGGCGGCTTTAGGGAAGAGCAGAGCTGGGACTGCTTCTGGAACTGCTTCTGGGGAGTTTTTTCGCCCTTGATCGGCTGATCGACATTAAACATCGAGGCTTTCAGGGTGGGAAACGGTCGTTGATCAATTGAGGAGTCAACGTATCACGTAGCACGGGCAAGCGTTGCTTGTGGATTGCACATGAAAGAGATGCCTCAGACACTTTCCGGTGACAGCGTACTGCATCATCTCATCTGGATCGATGTGAAGC
This sequence comes from Platismatia glauca, assembly GCA_963556305.1. Taxonomy (NCBI): domain Eukaryota; kingdom Fungi; phylum Ascomycota; class Lecanoromycetes; order Lecanorales; family Parmeliaceae; genus Platismatia; species Platismatia glauca. The sequence goes on from OY745778.1 coordinate 1,070,987, forward strand.
ATCAACGTTCGGGTCTGCTCCTAATTGTAGAAAAATTTCCACCGCATCTTCCTATCCACCCAAAGATGCAGCAACCGAGGCTGAGTGATACGTACCGCCCGCTATATCAACGTTGTTTTCGTTTTTTCCAATTCTCTCGTGAGAAAGCCATCCACATTGAGCAAGAATATTATTGGACGCGATTTAGGTCCCTGTTCAACATCATGATTTCCATGGGTACAGAGCATGTCATGAACACATCTCCAGCGTTCGAAGCATCCTTAAATATTGCTGCACATATAAGTTCTGAAGCCATCCTTGGAAAAGCCTTGTTTTTTAGCCTGCGCTGCGTGTGGAAAGATGTAACGGGTCACTCATTTGCGCAGGGGCTGATCAGCTACCAGGTTTGGAATTTGACGTCGAAGACCAAAGTACTTCCTCTCAAACCGATCACGGACATAGCTCCAAGGTCCTTGACCCTAAGATCATTCAAATAGGCGCTCTATCAGACTTGGAGCCTCGTAAATGTTTCTATTAGATGGCAGATCGCGAACCCTGAATCCGGTAGAAGAAGACACATCCATGTCTATCTCTGATCGCGTATACGTAGCTTCAGGAAGGCATATACGGTGTCAAGGATGATGTATGCCGTCCGCACATTGCTTTGTGGCAAATTTTATGCTTCAGGGCAGTCGTGTCATCCAACATACGTTTCCACCGGACAACAAAGTGACAGTGCATGAAAGGTGGAATTTTCTAAATCCATGGTGTAGCTACCTAGTAGAATAAGTAGAGATATGTTTTCATTTAGGGCTGGTCCAACGGTCCGTTGGATGGCTTCAACTCCGGAGGCGGCTGCCGGAGAAGTGGAGACAAGATCACGACAGGTGACTCTTTCATGGTTGAGCAAATAAACGTACCGGTGAGTGGGAGTCCTCCTTTTATACGTCGTTGCAATGGATGCTCTGACGAGAAATTAGTGGATGAGCCTTTCGACCCATCCAATCAGAGTGCTTGACAGCTATCACGTAACACTCAATCGGCGAACCAACGAGTCATGAGGTTGCAGTCTTTTATATGGTCCATAAAGACTAGAGAGATGTCCTGCATTGTCTGACTTGAAGACACGACTAGGTAAGCTCGTAGCACCGACTCGCTCCTAGCGGCTTGGCGTTCGGCTTACAGAACAATGCTGTGTAGGCCTCTTCGCCGTGGACCAACACCGAAGACGATGATGCTGTGCCGGCCCATTGGAACTATTGGAAAGACCTTGAGATATGAGAAGCACCTGTGAACCAATTTCATGTTGAAATCATGGGGAACTCGGACTCGAAGCTGGTCTTCAAACAAGGCATCTTCAAGCTGTCTGAGCCAGAGAGTATCCCAGCAGATGATCCATACTGGAGAGGAGTGAGCTTGCCGGAGGCTCAAGCATGATCTATATCACTGATAGATCTTAGTTCTGGGAGCTTCCGGAATCCACCGAAGATGTCTTCAGCCTCTTCTCCCCGGTCGACGTTCGCCGAGCGCGAGACAGCTCCCTCCCGAACATCGAAACCCTTTTTCTAGCTCTCACATCTCGCCTCTTCACACTACGGCATCACCGGTCGTTCCCGGATCCTGAAGTTGCTCCCGAAAAGCATGCTCTGAATTGCATCCGAGTCCTCACACGCATCCTACCATTCCTCTACGAGGCAGACCAATTAGAAGTCTGGGAGGACACCTTCTTCTGGACGAAGAGGAAGAGGCGGGCAAAGGGGCAGAAAGCGAAGCCGGAAGTGCTATTCGACGAGTCACACAAAGAGGAGGAACCGCAGGCGGAAGAGGAAGACAGGTTTGAGGAAGTCAGGCCGCTGGGAGAAGAATTGGTCGACACATTGATTGACTTGTTATTCTGCATCGGATTCACAATTCCATATACTGAGCGGTCTAGGACCCGGATCACGTATGCAATTTGGGCCAGGGGTGTAGGGTGTAATACGTCGATGAGCTCGAGCAAGGAGCTTGAAAGCAATCGAATAGAGATATTGAGGCTGCTTCTGACGTTGTCAAGCAAGTCGCTTTATATGCCTGCCCACATACTGCCATCCAAAGGGATCAAAGCCGTCACATATATCACCACATGTCCAGACAAACAGCTCGTACTTTCGTTGCTTTGCTCACAGCTCAACACGGCTCTGAATTACAACCCGGCTAGCTGGAGAGTACCGTACGATCATGTGGTTTACAAAGACCCAAAGCAGATCCTAGTGTCATACTGCTTGCAGTTCCTCCTTGTCTTGATTCTGTATCCAATACCAGAAGGCGGCAAAGGACCGCCGCCCAAAAATTACTTTCGCCACTTTCTAGGGAGATTACACCGACCTCAAGACTTCGAGTTCCTGGCTGATGGTATGGCGAGGACTTTGAATCAGCCACTTCAGGTCACATCTTCCTACCTTCCAGGAAGTCAGAAATCATTGAAGTGGGCTTCGGAAATGATCATGCTCTTCTGGGAAACGCTCCAATGCAACAAGCGATTCCGGTCCTTCATCACTGATACCGATCGAGGGCACGAATTTATGACTCTCGTCTTATTCTATGCCACAGAGTACAAAACGGATACATCGAAGCAGGGGGTAATCCGGATGTGCGTCTTTGTTCTGCAGACTCTGAGCACTGAGCCGAACTTTGGAAAACTTCTAAATCAGGAATTTGAGAGACAGGATGCTCTGCCGGCGACGATCAAGCTCAACGACTTCACTGGCACATATGCCGATTTCCTAATCATAGTAAGACCTTCCATTGGACACCCGGTTTACTGACACTGATGACACGCAGTCCATCCATAATCTCATTACATCAAGCAAGGGAAAGCTGGATGCCATATATCCATCCCTCCTTGCGACTATCAACAACATTGCCCCATACCTGGAGCAGTTAGGACCTCAAGCAAGTTCTAAACTACTTCAACTGTTCGCGTCCATGTCCTCGCCCAGCTTTCTCCTTGCAAATGAGACAAATTATTCGCTCTTGCAATCTCTGCTCGAATCTATGAATGCCATCATCGAGCACCAGTATAGCAGTAAGTATACGCTACACTTGTAGATACACGGCAAGAGCTGATTCAATCCAAGACAATAAAATCTTCATACAAGGTATCTTCAAGTCGAGAAAACGATTTGAAGCGTTGCGCTCTTTCACCCTAGAAAGTGGTCAACTAGAGATCGAACGTATGAAGCAACGCAGTAAAGAAGCGGCGGAAGCCTCGCATCCGCCAACTAGTCCTACACGGACATCTCGCAACAGCTCCGTCGACAGTATCCGAAGTCCACTAAGTGCGAGAACGCCAACGTTGAGCAATGTGCCAGAAGAAGGCGGCGCATTTGCCATCGGTGACGACGATGAATCTGAAGACGAGGAGCAAGAGATGCTTCGAACTCCCTTGCAGTCATCTCCTTCCCCCCATAACTCTCGAGCTGCTTCCATATCTTCATCCACGGAAGAGCCGCTGCCAACACAACTGCGTGGCATGTCTGAAAAGGCTCGTGGCAAGATGCCAGCCGGCCAACCTTCGTTTTCTCGGCAAAATAGCACCACGAGCCTGAATAATCATGCTGCAACCATCTCATTACCTACCTCCGGCTTCGACCCCACAGCCCACTGGATTGATTCCTGGCTCCCTACCCTACCCTTGCACACCATCCTGACCCTTCTTTCATCCGCCTTACCGCCCAAAGACTTACCGCCGGGTCTGGACCCAAGCCCGCCGCGAGTTCATCTCTTCGAATGGACGCCGCTTTCGCTCGGTTGGTATGAGTCCCTACTCTGGGGCTTCATCTTCGCGTCAGAAATGGTTGTCCAAAAGGGCACAGTAGGTGTATGGAACGGCACAGCCGTGCGGCTTTTCAAAGTGGAGACCGTAGCAGCCACAGGGCCAAGTCTCATGAAGGTACGTGCATTTCGCGGCGATGTTACCCGGCCTGTACCTCAGTAGACGCCGTAAAACTTTCTTTGATACCAAGGCCTCTGTTGGTCTCTCGGATTCGGTTTCGAAATGCGATTTCCTAATTTGAAAGAGATGCTGACTGCAATCTGCGTAGCCGATGGGAGCGGTAGATGCAGTAGGTAGTAGACTCGTGAGTGGCGTTGCGAGTTTGGGCGTTGGGTCGAGAGGTGGCAGTGAAGGAAGAGACGGAACAGTAAGGGGGATGACTGTTAGGGATGTCTGATAGCTTATTTGTCCTTCCCTAGAAGAGGCTGATGTTTTGATGATGTATATGAAGCAAGAGGAATGCCGACGAGGTCAAAATTGGGAGCGCTGCCAAGACCAGTGGCAGCTTCACCTGTACTATTTATCCAACGCTTGGAAATCCCAGCACAAACACCTTTTTTGATTGATGTTCAGAGCACTACATTTGGAAAATTGTACCGAGGAGCCTTATGGTGCCACTCCCAGGCTGCACATGGGTAAGCTTCCTTCATTCACGCGTCAACATACGATTACCCAACTCTCCTGTGCAAGTCCAGCGCCACCATGTCTCCATACCGACATCGTGGCCAGTGTCGAGGAGAGTTTTTCTGCGAGTCTGAGGAAACTAGGAATACTAGTCTCGGAAGGCGATGTACTTGGTCTTCGGCTTTGCAGAAGTCGACGTGTTCCCCGGTGGAGAGGTCAGAAGTCGGTGCTACATCCTGCCTCCTGTTCAATAAGCGAATGTGCTTTTTCGTCCCCTGAATCCCGAGTTGTCTGGCTTTTTTGTCCATCGTGTTAGGCTTTGGGGTCTTCTCTGAGCCTACATAATTCCTTCCTCGGTGCGGGTTGGCATTGTGTTCAGGGAAATTTGCTTCCCCTGCCTCCAGGGGCAGTTTAAAGACTTCATCGCTCTTTGGGTACGAGCATCGACATCAGCCGCGCTCTCTCGTTTCTCGCGAAGAGGTTTTTCGTGCCTGGGTCGAATGCACGTATCGCAAGTATGAATGAGACCATACAAATTGTTGGAATTGCTGCAGCACTGTGTTGTAGCTACTCCGCACGGTGGCAAATTGGGTGGCAAACAGGGCTATATAAGTAGCCTTCACATACCTCCATAGAAGGATCAATCCTTCATCCTCCCACAATTTCAACACAAATAACGTAGATAGGTAGGTAGTGATAGGTAGTGATTAATCAGCCTTCACGCCAAGGCTAGCAAGCGAACAGAGGTCTTTTGAACGGGTTTTTATACCACAGCGCGAAGATGTGCTCCGATACTTATAGCAGCAGGGATTTGAAGGGAACTAAGGTTCTATACAGATATGCGCGGGCGGAGTAGAATATTGATATTGCTTTGAAACGATTAAATCACATGTAGAGTAAATAGTATAGGGGCAGGCCATATATACGATAATGATCTTCCAATATTATAATCACGTAAAGTCATGATATTCGTACGAGTACTATGCCGGATAAGTATTGTATATCAAATGATCGCATGTCGTATATACAAGCCGAACGCTAAGCCTAAATGAATGCAATAAGACCACATAGTCCCACCGCAGCCAAGAGTCCCACAAACTTCGCTGTTACCGGATCCGTATTGACAAAAAGATTTCTCCAACAATTGCGTCTCCGCTACTGATATTTCTCAGCTTCCACGCCAAGTAGCAGGCTCGGCACTTGGATCGTGCCAATACCCTTGGCGTAGTGATGTGGAAACAAATGGGCTTTCGGCCTTTATCTGCTCAAACCAAAAGTGCTATGAACGCCGAACGGCTCAACTCTGAGGAATGCAAAACGACTCACTTGCGCAGCAAAGGCAAATGAAAAGGCAGACCGCAATGACAACACACGCTGACAATCTACCCCTCAGCAACAAACGCGACCGAAATATTCAACCCATCCACCTCGTTGAGCACCTGCACACCATCCACCAGCCCATCCTGCTGACAGGCACCTATAATCCCCTCGACATAATTCCCCAGCTGCGCGCACCCCACGCACTGGTTCGTGTCCCCGCACAAACTCACGCTCGCCGTGCCGTTCTGCGCGAGGAGGGGCCCGCACGCGCCGTCGCCGATGCCCCCGCCGCAGCAGTTGCCGTAGTCCCAGTCGTTGCCTTGGCTGTCGAGGTAGTCGTCCGTTGCCTGCACGTCGGCGACGGAGGACAGGGCCCCGCCGCAGATGGGACTGGATCGGTATTGGGGGAGGAGGTCGTCGAAGCCCGGGTCGCCCACTTCGACGTCTTCGAGGCCTTGGGTGTCGAAGTCGATGGTGCAGTCGGCGGCGGGCACGGGGGGGGCGTTTGCGCGGGGCTGTAGGGGTCCGAGGGTGCGGGGTTTCGGGGTGGGACTGGCGGTTTGGATGGGGATGGGTCCTGGGGCGCGCGGTTCGAAGTCGGCGGCGGCACGTGGTTCGAAGTCAGCGGCAGCGCGGGCGTCGAGTTTTTCGTCGCCGGTTACGGCTAGGTTGGTTGCAGTGGGGACTGCGATGGTTACCGGTGGGAGATTTCGTTTGGTGATGACGGATGTTGCGGGGCCATTGACTATGACCCAGGCTTTGCTGGTCGGATTCGCCACATCGGTGGTGGTGGTGAAAGAGAATGGGTAAACGGTCCCCAGACCGATGGGGTTTCTCCTGTTCTGAATGCCGAATGCTTGACGTAGATACCCGTGAACGGAAGCTTGCCAGTCTTGCTCCGACCGTTTCCCTTCTTGGGGAGTCAATGGCCATTTCCCTTGGGTCTTTTGGCTAGTCGCCTTTCCCTGATAGACCTGCCAGCTTTGGAGGGCGCAGATTGTATTTGCGTTGGCACCGCCCTCGATGAATGGCGCAGCAGGAAATTCATCGCATGTCATACCAATGCCAAAGGCGAAGAACCGACCGGGAATTGAGTTCGTAGGTTGCCTGTTTTGACCAGCTGGAGGATTTGGACCTGTTACGTTGTCAGAAGACTTGAGGCAAAATAAGTGAGAGGGTCTGTTGATCATCTTACCTGCCACTATGATTGCCGATGCGGTAGCTGGGATATTGGTATACGGACCAGCAGAAGTTGCTATGTCGGTGACTTTATCTCCGCTCCTTTTACCATTGGAGGTCCCTGAGCCAACGCAGTTATCGTGTGCAAAGCAGCCACAGGCTGATTGTCGGCGTGCATCCTTGTTGGTTTGGTCTGGATCGAAGTAAAAATAGAGGTTATTTGCCGGAATATCACCTTGAGCGTTGCCGTTGTTTATAGCCCATGCTGCGACGTTCTCACAGATCAGTGGCATTTGTGCGCAATTGTACACTAGAGTTGGTGTATATGCGGGTGCTGCAACGCTTGATGTACTTCCAGGTAGTGGAACGTAGATGGATTTTCCATTGCCATCATCGGTGATTGTCTGGGTCAAGGGAGCCGACAAAACGCATTGGGCGAAGAAGAGGGACAATTGCACAGAAGATACTCGCGAGAAGAGCATCTTGGGCAAGGAAAGATGAGAGTGAGACTTGAGGAAGGTTGTAGCTGTTGGATCGATACATTGGCAGCATGGCTTGGTTTTATAGCCCGGAGAATATTTGAGAATTCGGAGATGTGGTAGTTGCACAGCGCTATAGCCTCCGAAATAGATCGTATAACTTCAGCCACTCCATGAGCACTTACGAGTTCGGAGATTTAGATGTCTTTTTGGGAATCTTGAAACACTGAGTGCCTAAGTTGGCTGTCACACGAAACAAAAAAAAGAGCCGTATAGATCCAACAGAAAAGATCTTAGGTGAGAGATTAGATGAATGAATTTCCGAGGCAGTCTCATAACATTTCTCTAACCATCGTAACGACTCGTTGAGTATCATGTCAGCTGAGGCGGTTGCAGAACTAACACGGCGAGGTGTCACAGCCCTTTCATTTGACTCAAACTTCAGATCGAGTATGTGTAGAAAGCCAGAATTGTCATGCTATTAAAGTTGAACAAAGGCAGCCTGAGCCGCAACATTATTGAGAGATAGGAAGGGCGAACCACGAAGGGGATCTTTCACAGCTTCGATACGACTGCTACCAATCCTCTAGATCATTTAAAGATCCTTTAGAAGACATCAAGAGCTGCCGTTTGAGTGTAGCCGAGGAAAGGCCTTTTGGAATCTCCTAGGGGCATGGTAATCACGAGACACTGTGTTTCTAGAATTCTTGTTGTATGTTGGTCAACACCGCGCGTCGATGGTGGGGTATTCCAGAGGTAGAATGAGGCTGATATTCAGGATTGCGGCGAAGTTTTGGAGGAGAAAACTAGGGCAGTAAGATTCTGTGCTATCGCACACGAATGGATACGATGCGAGATGGAGGGTACCGCCACAATGAGTCGCTCGAGCATCTTTCCCCGATCTATTTTCGTAGAGCAGCTTGTCGGTGACGCTCCATTCACCCTGGCTGTTTGTTGGAGGAGAAAATTCTCACGTGCAGACGCAACACGAAGTGACGTGGCTCTGTGGGTATCTGACAAGTCATCCTCATCCTCATCCTCATCCTCATCCTCATCCTCATCCTTATTGTCTATCTTTAGATAACATTACTCACCATGATCAATCCCAAGTCCTAGACTTTGGAGATAGCTACGAAGTGGCTATGAAGTACATACGTATATGGCTGATTAAGGTAGCGCTGATAGTGTAAGCGAGGTGTGGGCCTAAAGATCCCGTCGTCCCAACCCGCCCCCGAGCAATGAAGCCTCCAACACTTTTCAGCCGTAGAGTATAGAAACATCATACCTACACCACGCCGTAAACGCCGCATTCATACAGGAATGCTGTTCCATCTATTTCTGTAATCTGTTGCCAAACGTTGATGCCCGTAGACATCCTCATCTCAACATTGAGACCGAGACGTTATGGATGAATGTTACTGCGCATTATGTGGAGTGTCTTTTGGCATTTTGACAGATCTGTATCATGATCGGGTGTCTGACGACGAGGTAGCCTGGACTGAATTCTTTCGTTTACGTATGTTTCCATTTAAACGTCCGCGTGCTCGAGGAAAGAATCTTATTGACTCCAGCGGTAGTCAGACAGCATTCACAGTCGGAGGGTGCTGGCAATGCTGTTGTATCATCATACTTTCTCTCTGGAGTTGGTTGGGGAATTTCCTTGAATAACGCCCGAGCCCCACCTCATAGCTACGATGCAAGGACACTGGACAAACAAGTACTGCTCGAACAAGTCAACGATGACCACGATAGAGTCGCACCATACACGAGCCGGTAAGTTCTGCTCGCCATGTCACAGTAGCCAGAGCCCGATTTCAGTACTGAGGTCAGTAGGGATAACGAGCGCGAGGTTGTCTTCCCTTTCCATGCGGCCTGCTGGGATCTATTCGTACAGCAACATGCCCTGCTGGCGAAAGGAGATGCCGCAACCCCAGATCTAGAAGCATTAGGGCGACTGTTATCCTCCCAGAAAGTGGAAGATGAAGGTCGTGGGCTACATCCAGAATGGGCTGAGGACTATGATGGCCCGGAAACCTTCTGGTCCGATGGATGGGCGGATCATCCAGAACCTGAAGCCTCGAATGTGGCCGGCATCTTGGATTCATACTCAGACCTCGACTATCTGGTGAAGGATCCCGTCAAACTATGCGAGGCAGCGCAAGAGCTTTGCAATGAGCCTCCGATCCTAAATTCCATTCAAGGCCGGGTGTCGGATGGAATCAATGGCCCTGGCAATTGCTATTTCTCTCGCTTTCCCCTGGAAATTCTGACCCACATCATTTCTTTTCTCCCGACACAGTCTGTACATGCGCTCCGAGTTGCTTCGAGGGCCATTGCATGGATCGACCTCGGTTCCACATTCTGGCATTCGCGATTCGTTTTCCCAAATGAACTCAGCCATGTCGATATACCCTCTTCCCAAACCGGGGCCACCTTGAAACAATCTTCCATCGACTGGAAATTTCTCTATAAGAGAGTTGTGTCTATTAATGCAGATGACGAATACTCGAAGAATAGACAGCGGATAAGTGCTCTAAATCAACAGCTTCTGCTGAAAATAGCTTCCTTCACAGATGTGGCCAAGGCCGCAGAGAGGAAGCGCGACTCTTCGACCACGGCTTTCAATTGCTATCAAAAGCTTAAGATTCCTGGCATACACGTCTCAAGTGAACAATCCGTCCTCTTCCATCAACTTTCCCCTTCGGATACGATCTACCGTATTTCAACCTATTTCTCAACACCAAAGGGTCGCCCGGTACTCAGAGGCATAGCACTCCATGGTGATTCTGGAATGATGCAATTGGGGCGTTACAAAGAGCAAATGGCGACATCCGTCAGCTTTGAGCGTGGGATATTGTTACAACATCTGACTGCTGGCATGACACCGGAGGGAATTGTGGGACTGAAATTTGTTGGCGGCGAAATGAACAACTTGGGTATAGAAAGACAATTCACTTTTGGGAGCTTTGATGGGGAGGTACCGTTGGGGCAGCTGGCGACTAGGGCAAACGATACTATGAAAGGGCTCAAAGTCGAGATTACACAAGTATGTTAACTTATCCCTCAATGACAGACTTGTCAATTGGTCTGATATCTTCTCTAGGACCGTCGCATCGTTGGTTTAGGTCTCTTAGAACATGACTCCTCGACAGTACCATCTTCCAGGCTAGAAAAGGAGCCTTCTGCCAATCCACTGTGGTATCCAACTATTCCACCAGTCGCCTGGATGTCCACAATGGCACCATCCCACGATACCGACTTCACTTACCTACACCATACAACTTTTGCCCCTGATCCTCAGTCACTGACACATCTCACTCATGTTTGTGTTTTTTTAGATCATCAACCTCCTGGCATATATGGACTTCAATTTCATTTCGATGATAGAGGCCCTATGCCGGCACTTTCACCGTTCCCAGGGAAAGGAGTCTCATTCATGATAAATGGTATCCTTGGCGAAACCATTTGTGCTGCTCACACCTTTTACTCTGAGAGATCACAAAGCGCCGGTGTAAAGGTGATAGTTCCCAAGTGCTTGTTGGTATATGATGCATTGTACTTAGCTAACAGGTGCAGATCGTTACAAGTCATGGTCGACGAGCGAACTTTTCGACTACAGATATCACCAATGATGGGCCATTGCAAGAGCATATTGTTGACGAGCATAGCTATGCTGCGGCTATTGTTGCAAGAGTAGTTGTAAGTCAGGAGAGTCCCTTTATACACCGGCTACTTATCAAAAGCCTCGTCTAGTCAAAAGGCGATCGCGCTCTTCCATACCGGGATCTCGGTTTTCTTTGCGCCCCTGGGACTCAAAGGGAACAACACCCATTGTCAGAGCTTTCGTCGGACAGGATATATGACGACAACCACAATGTGTGGATGGAGAATGAGAAGCCACGGCCAGACTTTCTATTCGGAGAGTTTGTAGGATTCGGACCAAGCCACGGTTTTATAGACTGGATTACACTCGACCAGCCGATGTCTCGGATCACTGCTTGTCTTTTGACTGGCAAGCGCAATTTTCGTGGCGAAGAAGCCCCACCTGTTCTTACAGGGGTGAAATTTGACACAAGTATCGGGTTTCCCAAGCTGCTTGGTCGTTGCACATCGTTCGGACCATCCTTTGATATCGAAGAAGCAGATAGAATAGTAGAAATCTCGATCGGACTCCAGATCTCAAAACGTTCCCGATCCATCCAGGAGATCTTGTTCATCTTCGAATCCGGCGTCCGTAAAGGGTTCAGGGCTCACACGCTTATCGAAGATCATGAATGTCAAGATCGTCAGGTTCTGAGCTCTAGCCAAGGCTGCAAATTGGTTGGCTTGGTCTGGTCGTTCGATCTTGGACCCGCGTACAATGGGGACCAGGGAGTCCAAGCTCTTTATCGACTTGATAAAACTCAGCCCACAGAAGACTTCGTGCCTACGTTATATCCTTCGATCACTTGGAACAAGCCTCCGCCGCATAATCTTCAGTTAAGACCTATACCTGGGTCGAAGGTGGATAGTCGCCGCTTGGATTCGAGTCTACGCATCGACGATGACCCTAATGTATTCGCTGACAACCATCTCACATCTATCAAAATTTATTTCAATGCTTTCCTCCAAGGCATTACATTCTACTACGGGAACGGTACAAGCCGGATCCTTGGGAACACGGTCGGCGCAGAAGAATCATTGGAGCTGCATAATGAACGTATACTTGCTGTATACATCACATCATATGTACAAGAACTTCCAAGCATGTCGCTACCCCGAGAAACATTGGCGATCGGGGCCATCCGAGTAAGTACGAGTGAATAAATAATACTTTACTGAAATCTAATTTATACCCCCCAGTTTCGCCTCGCGGGATATGAACGTCCGGAGGCCAAGGTACGCTACACTCGTCGCGTTGGCTCACCTGGCATCTTCGGCCCGTTTACGAACCAACAACGAGGCTTGTGGAATGCGGACGGCGGCGGCTCTGCCTATTGGAAAAGCTGTTTTCCGCCAGAAGAGACCTGTATTGAGATTGAGAATAACACATCGTTCGTGGGTCTTTGGGCTGAAGTCATGAGCGTAAGTATAGTCAGAACAAACATCAGTCATGGCCGTGTTGATTAAGAGCTTGGGCTAAGAACGTTGATCTACAGACACATATCCATCGATTAGGCGTCCTCGTGTCCTTCAGTAACCCTCTTGCCACTGATCCCCCGAGCCAGCCGCAACCTGTTACAGACCCTCAACCCTCTTCCGAAACGGAGGGAACCTCAGGCTCTTGGCTAGCGAGACCTCCGTCTGCGGACTTCGAACACACGTCTTTACTCGGCCATGATACAAAACCCCACAATCATCACATGTGGTGTTACCTCCCTCACCAGCCTTCCAAAATCATCATATATCGCCACGCAGCCCCTCACGGAACCGTAGTCGTCGGTATCGAGTTGTTCCATCCCCCAATGGAAGATGCTCCGGAGCATGTCTCAACTCTAATCGGCTTTCGCTCTCTATGGATAGAGCATGCTATCACCTTGCATCTCCAAGCAGATCAGAAGATCATCGGCATCGGTGTGAAATGCAATCGACACAGCCAATGCCGATCGACTGAGCAGGACCTTGGATTGCAGAGTGTGAAATTCTGGACTACTGGGGGCTTACTCGTAGGCGATGGTGACGACGGACAAGGTGATGGGTGGCTTGATAAGACTTGCGGTGACGGGGAGCGACTGGAGGGGTTCGTCGTTGCGTATGGAGTGAGTGGAGGCATATCCTTTTCGTTTCTTTCACGCCGCTGAATTACACACTGACAAAATATCTTTAGGAATTCATGCAAGCCATTGGCTTAGCTACTTCGAGATAGAAGTAGAAGGGCACTGCACTTTCCCATTACTTTCACTTATCAAAGACGACGACTGTGTCAGATGAAATATGATGATTTTGAGGCACTATCGAGCCTTGAGAATTGTCAAGAGTGCAGCTTAAACAGAGCTAGTGTTTCGAAGCATCTTCCCTGTTTCTCTTCCGATGTCGTGGAGCAGCAGTGATGTCTTTGCCGTTCGTTATGTTGTAATGCTATGTTTTATGGAACATGTCTCACAGCGGAGATTGTGTTCCGCATAAGAGACAAGGACTCCGAGATAGACCCACCCGTCCGGTCCCGGGGTAATTTGCCATCATGCTCTTGCCACGGCGCACGCTCTCGTTCGTGTCAAAAAAAATGGATACTAGGACATTTAGAAGCCAAGTGCTTCCTCACTTTCATCTGCCTCTATATGGTAGGGGCATCCCACTCTTAACATGGTTTATATGAGCTTCCAGCCTTTGCGCTCTGTCTACTACCCTCCTTACATCTTCATGATCATGGCCGAAAGGGCAATCGGGTAACAAAGTACAGGCATCACCATGTAGAACCGCCCTGCATGTTTTCCAGATGTGGAATCTCTCTTCACCAAGTCCATGTTTGAAGCCAACAAATCCGCAAGTTTAGAAACCATTAGCTCGCAAAGGTAGGAATAAAAATTGAAATACACCTTGAGAGGGTTGGTGAAGTCTGGGCATAACTTGAATCTGTTTTCACAAGATCGTAGTGTTCTGCATTTGAAACCTTTGAGATTGTCCCCGCAAGTCTGCTTCAAGCATTCAAGGTATTGATCTTTGTCCACCTCAGATAACTCGGGCATTAGCGGTGGGGAACCGACAGCATGAATCCATGAGAGTTGCCGTCTGTGAACCGACTGCCCTTACTGTTCCAGAAATTCACACTGAAGTAGTGTTGTGCCCGAATCAGCTGCCGCCAATTCCTCCCACGCTCCCCTGATACTGTCCGACACATCTCATTGGAATGTACCCAAGCCCAACCGTATTCTGACGTCGTACCGTCTCCGCCCTCGAAATCAAAACATAGAAAAGTTGAGTTTGCTGTTGGATTTAGTAAAAGGTCGGTGATGTCAGTTGTCTGAAGCTGGTGCATGGTTTCATTTGCTAGGATTTGAAAGTCTTCTTCATTGCAATTGAAGTAGTCGATGCCAAATGTTGGGTCAAATATCAGACAGATAAGTACTTCGAGGTTTGCAATTGCATCATTGCCACCTTTGTGGCAGCCTTTGAAGATGTATGCACCTTTCCAACTCCGAGATCGTGGAGACCAAATCTGTTGATGCAAATCGTAGCGTAGGACTAGCTGCGCCAGTCCTAGAGGCCAGTCGGTCCCAGTGTCAACGGTCTAACACAGGTCTTCAATCAGGATTTTTGTGTCGATGATACCGGCAACGTCATAAAGGTTGGTAAGCCTGATGCCCCTTTCCTTTAGAACTTTGAAGTCTCCCTCGAAAGCATGGCCAATGAGATACAAGTCAGGTTTTTGCTTAGGCATAGGCGAGGCGTCAATTGGCGGCTTGCCTAGCCCAAACACAGTACGGACTTGATCTATTGTGAGTACAAGTGACCCAGCATCAAGACCACTGGTGCCAACGAGGTTGATTGGAACATCATAGCTTGGGTCTGCTTCCAGAAGCTGGAAGGTTATCATATTCTTACTAAGATAGACAAAATCATCACTGACAATGTGGCATGTGTGTTGGGCACGACCAAGATAACGCCCAAAAGTCTCCGCAATGATATGCCATGGGCAAAGACAAAGACAGCTGGATATGGTATGTATCTCATCATTGGAAGTCATACGCATGGGAGATGGGCGTTATACATAGGAACATTATCCCAACTTGGCCGTCGCATAAGGACCCACGCGTTGTGCGTGAGAGTAGTGCGCAAGCACAACGGAAGCAATCATCAGTATTGCCACAAAATACTTGGTGGAGACGAATGGAGTGTCACATACCACAATATAGTTGTCTTCAAAAAAGCTATCAGCATCATCTGGCTACACACCATTGAGACGATCTTCATTCTCCTCTTCAACGCCATGGACAATGCAAGACCAAAAAGCCGGCAGCACAATGAGGCTTGTGCACGTCTTTACGATCGACTAGTACAGAATGCCCTGCGAATCGTCTCTACGATAGACAAGGACAAAGCCGCTGTTCCTCCACCGCCAATTGACGCCGGAGATGGTTGCCAGTCTGCTGCCGCTGTTTCTCCACCACTAATTGACGCCGGAGATGGTTGCCAGTCTGCTGTCGCTGTTCCTCCACCGCCAATTGACGCCGGAGGCCAATTGCTCGATCCGCCAATCATTATCATCCTCAGATTGAACAGGTGTCTTCCGATCAAACAAGGCTTCCGAGGTAGTCCTTCAACATTCAAGAGAATTTGCGAGCAGTGTCAAGCGGAGTACACGACACGTTCTTGGTATTGGTATGACATTACGAGACCATTCGAATCTTACCGATGTGAAAACTGCTATGCCATGGATACCAGGAAGGATACCAGGAATGCTACACGAACCGAAGCCCATCAACAAAGGCTGGACAAGCTTCGAGAAGTACGGGAGAAATTGCCAGTCGCGGACAAATGTGGCTCATGTGGCACAACAGAAAGTCCGGGCTTCACACGATGCGTAGAACTTGGGATGGTTTTATGTAACAGGGAACACAGCTACTGGCAAAGAAATGGCGAACTGAGTCCAACCAACACCGGCATTGGCGAGGAGCGTGAGACTATCAAAGCAATGTTCCCAACTCTCGACAAATGTGGCTCATGCGGAACAACAGAAGGTTCTTTCAACCGATGCAAAGAAGCTGGAATGGTTTTATGTAAAAGGGAATACAAGTACTGGCAAGTACTCTACATGGCAGACTGAAGCCAAGCAACACCCAGGCCGAGGAGCGTGAGACTATAAAAGCAATGTTCCCAGCTCTCGACAAATATGGCTCATGCGGAACAACAGAAGGTCCTTTCTACCGATGCAAAGGAGCTGGAATGGTTTTATGTCGGAGGGAATACGCTAACTTCCGGAACAATGGCAGACTGAAGTCCCCAAGGCGCAAACGTTGACACTGGGTGAGAGTACAGTATGGGGTACGAGTTCTGCTTTGCAGCAGCGGGCGGCCAATCGACCCTCCGCTGGCTACATGCACGCAAATGTTTGGGTCTACATGGAATATGGCTTTGACTTTCTGCTCATGGGTTCTACGTTGGTCGATGATATCGCATATCGCATATTGCTTCGGAGTGGGAACGTGTTCATTGTCGTCATGTGTATTAGGTACTAATGAAATCCGACCTGCCTCATATCCTGCCGTATCATTGGCGTCATCATGGTGACGATGTAGGAGAGCCGTTGAAGTCGTTGTGGCTCTAGCGATGCTTGTGGAACGGGACGTCGTCGGACGGGGAGCTGACAGCGATGGACCCGCGCGAGATGCCATCACTCACTGACTCTGACTCCGACGCCAACTCCAACGGGCTTGAGAGATAGCGAAACCTCCACTTTTCCAGACGGGGACAAGCGCTCAGCAGGTAGGAAGCATGCTCGCGGTGGCAGTCGATTCCGCTGAAACACACGCTCGTTCATGTGATCAGGACGATCTTCACCTCCCATAATGTGGTCACATTCTCCATTGATTGATACTCCCATGCTCGATGTCAAGATGTATGTTTTGGCTAATGTTGAACTTCGAGACTTGAATCAGAAGACGGGGAGTTTGAGCAAGGGTGTGAACCCTCGGAATGCGGGCTACAGTTTTGAGGGAAGCATCTCCGGGGCTCAATTTAACCCGCACCACCCGAGAGAGCGGTGCCTAACAGGATAAGGTACTTTACCATTAAGGGTGCTACTATAGGGGGCTTCGGCACACTTTATCCCTCGTCCTGTTCAAATGATAAGCCAAGCATGCCCGTGACCCTAGGTAGCATCCCCGTATCATCAGCTCAAAGTCCATGTCAGAAGTTACCATCCTCCAACGTTGAGGATGATGTTGATGAATTCTGGCATGGGCTGCGGTTGCACTGGTGGGGTGGATGCAGCATGCAGCACATGCAGCACGATGGACGAAGCGGCATGTCTGATCCCTTGGCCTGGTCTTTTTGGTAATGGTGTCATTCATCAGTCTCGGAAGACTCATGATTGAACACAT
The DNA here is from genome assembly GCA_963556305.1 of Platismatia glauca. Lineage (NCBI taxonomy): Eukaryota > Fungi > Ascomycota > Lecanoromycetes > Lecanorales > Parmeliaceae > Platismatia > Platismatia glauca. Next base: position 1,088,401 of record OY745778.1, read on the forward strand.
ACTGCTAAGCAGGTGACGGGGATTATTCGAATTGTCGGCTATAATATATACTCCAGCCTTAAGAGTCTAGATGTGAGAACGGCATGAGATCTGAAATTTGCGAAATATAACTCAAAGGATGTAGCAGAGGACCCCAAGTGCCAGCCCTGTGCATACCAACCCAACCAGAATACTACCGATAATTCCACCTCATCCAGGCATCGGACTCAAGGGGCTAGCCCAGCCATGCAAGCGAGAAGGCAACGTTCAAGGCTGAGATACGAAGGGATATCATTTGAGGTGATGCATCAGATAGCGTTTCAGTCGAATCTATCTTGTTCGAGATGGACCAGACTTAAATTCTCTATATGGGTCTCATTTGACGATGCGCATCTCTTGGGCTCGTTGCTGGTGTCGTCTTCGTTTCAGCCATGCTGTTATGCAGAGTCAAAGGCTGGCCAAGACGTATTCATGTCAGCCAGCGCTGATATCACACGGATCCCGTATTTTCCGTTCATCACGCTTGACCGTGGCCAAAACGCAAGCACAATATTTTTAGTATCCGTTGACCAGCCAGGAAGCCCACTGTCATGCACACAGGTGGATAAGAGAACTTCAAGATAGCGAAGAATAAATAACCAGCTGCTTTGTTGAATAGCCGACGCCTGACGTGTTGGGGCGAAGCGGTGGCTTGAGAGGGGTAGTGCATTGCCAGCGAAATCTCTAGTCATCCTGACCACAAGAGCACAGTTGCCTGATCACTTTATTAATAACGACCTTCGTCTACTTCTTAACCTTGCGGAGGCCATTTTGGACTAACCCGCTCCGGCACCTTGAGCCAATGGCCATGCTTCGTACCCAACGGGCCCCGGGCCAGAAGGATGCACCTGTCTCGAGTAGAAGTCATAGCTAGTGTATACGTTGCCATCGAGTCTCGAAGCGATGAGTTGTATGGCTTGCCGACAATAATTGAAATTGAATTGCTCTAGTGACACACCCCAAGCCGGATGCTGGGTGTTATTGACGCAAACGGGCGAAGGCTTGTCGAACATATCACTTGGTGCTACATCGAGTGTTGAGTTGATGAGGATTGCGCCGAGAGTTCGAGGCAGGACAAATATCGAATAATACAGTCCCAACATGAACAATTGCAACATATCTGGATAGAACATATTTCCGCGATCGTGTCGTCCGGACAAATTTTGAAGCGACTCCAAGCTCAACGATTTGATGATGAATAGGGATCATGACGTAACTTTAAGCACAAAGCATTTGAATTAGCAAAACATTGCGTCCGAGTATTTCACAATAACCATTTTACTCTTGCCGCACCTATACGAAGGTGATTTCCAGTGGCGAGTCGCGACAGCCGACTACAGATCACGTCTCTAGAAGAAGACGTTTTGCGGGCTTGCATCCGAGAGCCGCACGGGAAGTTGGGGGGTGCGTAGAAGCCTTCTCATCGAAGAACGAGATGCAAAGATGGTATGCAAGCTTTTCTTTCATAGATTCAAAGCATGACCGTGGTCGTTGCCACCAAGGCATCATCAATCGGTGAGGCTGCCGAAAACAGTTGCCAATCTGGAGTACTATTTTCTGCTCTTCACATAACCGTCAGAAAGCAGTACTTTTCTTACTCTCGCTCTTATCGAATGTGTCTCACTTGGTAGGACATATTCCGACTCCCGTCGTGTGTGAAACCTCTATCGCTGCCACCTGCTATTGTGGTTAACGGTAGCCGTGACTTCACATACGTCGATGTGAAGATAATCAGGCCTTGGAAGGTAGCGATGTCCATAACGATTTGGACCAGTGCCCGGTAGTCTAACAAGCGCCTCCTGAAGCTTGCACTTCTGCTTGTAGCAGATGAGGCCTTTCTTGGATGCTGGAGACCATGATACTCGGTATATACATTGAGCCTTTAGTATCATACCCAACATAATCAATTACAATATTTACCCTGGTATTTCAAGGAGGATACCTCATAGTAGACTGGTAGCGAAGGGGAGACGGAAACATTTGCAGAACGGCGCTAGCGTAAATAAACCGTAAGGCTGATTTCAGAGCCCGAAGTGAGTTTCCCGAATTGGAGCTGACAAGAACATAGATGATAGGCCACTATAGTGAGGGTATTTTTTTCCCCTACGACAATGGCAGCCGACCCTCTATCCATCCTCCAGCAGGTTGATTCTCAGCTTGAGCATATGCTCGCGAGCTGGAACATTTACACCACACTTATTGCCCTGGTTCTCGCTGCCTACTTGATCTCTCCCCTCTTTCTCTACACTGAACCGGATACCCACCCTCTTCTCCTAGCTCGCCAATCCTCCGCCTCGTATGTCCGACAACCCAAGGAGTCAGCGGTGTTTCGGTCCTTAGAGACCCCACAGGGTTATCCCCTCAAGTCGGGCTTGAATGTCAAAGACGCTGGTCAGCCAAAATGGACAAGTGGAAGAGATGGGGATCTGAGAGATGTGTGGAAGCGAGCGGTATCAGGCCCGGTGGATGCCGATGGCAAGCCTACCAAAGCAGAACCAGGCAAGGTAATCACAATGTATGGGAAAGAGGGAGCCATTGAGTACAGCTTCACGAAGCTGTCTAGCGAGATCAATGCCGTGGGACAGCACATGAAAGCGCATGGAGGAAGCCGGGTTGCTATTCATATGCACAATTCTGTGGAGCTATTGGTGACGTTTTTTGGTAGGCTGGTAGAGGATCTCTGACAGATGACGAAGCTGATTGAACTTTGTAGCCTCTGCCTTCTACGGCTTAACGCCAATCTTGATACCTCAACAACAATCTCTCGACATGCTTGCTGGTATTCTGGTGGAAACTAAAGCGGACATTCTAGTCGCTGGTGCTGGCTCACTGCCATTGGAAGAGCTGCTGCAAAAGTATCCTAACCTGAAACAGGTCATTTGGGTGGTCGAGCGGACGAGCAGGCACATGGACTGGAACGAGGTGGGAGAAGGTGAAGGAGGAAAGGCGGAAATCGCGGTCTGGCACGATATCATCGACGACAAGCAGACTTCATCGGAGCTTCCTGGTGATGCTCCTGAAGGTTCTGTGACCAATGTCGTGATGGTGGTAGAAGACGCCTGGAGTGCGATGGACAGCTACGAACTCACAGAATTCACACAAGCGGTACGTCCCACTTATCCGTGCTTATGACGGGGTCCACCGCTGACAGCATGCTTAGAATCTCGTAGCAGCAATCGGTGCTCAAATCTCTGCGCTCCCACGACTCCACCGGCTCGCACCGACGGATACCCTCACGCCTCTTGCCTCTCTCGCTGAGGTTTACCCCTTAACCGTCACACTCGCCGCTCTTTTTTCCAACGCCTCCCTCGCCCTCACTTCTGTCAGCGGTCCTAAGGCTCCTTACAGCGCCGCCTTCCAAAGTGCCTCTCCCACCATCATCGTGGCCAATACCGAGACTCTATCCAGCTTCTGCAAAGACAAAGAGAGAACCATGTCGTCCAGCCTCCTAGGGCAATTCAACCAATGGCGGAAAGCGAAGGCCCTCAATGCTGGCACTATGCCGAAAGCTTCCGGTCTGACACATACACCACGTTTGATTTACACCTACAATAAAGCGGGAGCTTCGACGGTCAAAATGGACCCGGGCGAGCTGTTCAAATTGAAGATCTACAGCGGCGCGAGGACCATCTACGCCTTCACGGACACGCAGGTCGCGGGCGCGATCAGCCAGACCAACATGCTGGACTACCAAAACACGAGCGCCGATTTCGGCCCGCCGCTGAGCTCGGTCGAGATCACGCTTCGGGACGCAGAGGATGCCAGGAACAGCGACGACAAGGCCGTGGGGGAGCTCGTGGTCGGCGGACCGGCGGTGATAGGGGGGCAGAAGGTCGTGCATCAGATTATGACGATGACGGATCGGGATACTTTGGCCTATGCGTCCTAGGTTGTCTGGATACCCGTGGGGCGCGGGAGCGATGCATCGTGGGCCCGCGCGCCGGTCCGTTGATGGGGGTGTGAAAATGGTCAGAGTGGTGTACTTAGTCACGTTGGGACGAATGAATGATGAAGGAACCCTTTCCCGACCTCGTCTCTATTCCATCTATGTGTTAGCTAATCGCGAAAAAGAGCAGACGCGACGATTCCCCCAACTCCGAGCAGTGATGCTCGCCCCATTCAACGCTTACACCCCCTCGGCAAACTTAAACCCCCACTCATCCCCCCTCCAGCCTTCCCTCTCCCTCACCCTCACCCTCACATCCCTGCTCGGCGGATGGATACTGCTCGCGACCCGATTCCCATCCACCTTTGGAAAAACCCACTCCCCCTTGCCCCCCTTCCCATCCACCGCCTCCATCTCGAACCGCATCACGACCATGGCCACGGCGCTCGTGATCTCGGTCGTGGCGAAGAACCGGCCCGGGCACAGCGTCTGGCCGCCGCCCCAGGCGCGGTACGCTCCAGGGTGGACTTTTGCCGTCTTGGCGGGTTCCGGGGCGTCTGGGGTGGCGGTGGACGGGGGGGGGTTGTTTTTGAGGAAGCGGCGGGGGTTGTAGGCGGTGCGGTCGGGGCCCCAGATGGGGTCGGCGTGGATGAGGGCGCCGGGGATCATGAGGACGGAGTCCTTTTTCAGGAGGTATTGGTCGGCGAGGATGGTGTCTTTGACGATCCAGCGGGAGGAGGAGCTTTGGGTGCGGTGGCGGAGGAGCTCGCGGTAGGAGGAGATGAGGAGCGGGCATTTGGCTTCGAGGATTGTGATGTCGATTTCGTGTTTCTGTTTCTCGGTCCCGGTCGGAGATGGCTCCGTGGTCGTTGTTGTTGTCGTGACGGCGGCGATCTCGGTGCGGATTTCTTCCAGCAGGATAGGGTCAGAGTATATGGTCAAGAGCATCCAGAAGAATGTCGGTGTGGCGTTGACGAGCACGCCTACCAGATCGCCTATTTCGAAGCGGGCAACGTCGTCATTCGTGCCACCGTTGTTGATTACGGCGTTGTGGCGTACTCTCAGCACGCCGAGACCGTACTTATGGTCACCGCGGTTGAAGTACTCGTTGATAGCCTGGTGGAGCTTTCGGCGGCCCGCGAAGCCTTTTCGAGCCGTATACTGGGGATAAAGTCCGAGGATTATCATGGTGAAGTCCTTCTCGAAGTCCCTGATTCTTTCCTTAGCTTCAGGCGCCTTGGCTCACTGCGTCTTCTCAATCGAGCAAACTTACCAAAAAGCCTCCGCCAGCTCCGGCTGAAGCCTGATGGGATTTTTCTCCCCGTAAATCGACTCGGTACTCGCAATCGTAAATCTGGGCCTGATCCACTGAAAAAGTCCCCCCTCCCAACCCCCCTCAATGGCCCACTCATCAAAGAATGGTGCCAAAGTCCCCAGCATAGCTTTATCCATCCTATCGAGATTAGGACCCGGAGCCATTTCCCTGTGCATACCCTTATGCGTCTCGTGCGCAACGCCTACCTTTCCTTCTTTACCTACAATCTTACCGTCAATGTTATACTTGATCAAACCCATAGCCCGCGAGTCGGGCGCCAGGTCAAAGACTCGGGGAGCTAATGAGGAGACAAAGGGGAAGAAGGCGATGTTTTTTTCGTTGCGCTCAACAGCCGGGACGAGATCGGCGGAGTTGACGACGTAGGTACGCTTGTTGAGGGTTTGGAGGGTGTAGATTGGGAGATTGTTACGAGCGCTGTGCAGATGCTGTTAGTCATGGCTTGGTGGTGAAAGAAGGATGTGTGACCTCAAGATTTCGAAGTAGCGTTGGCCATAGCGCAGTAGTCCGACTATGTGCCCGACGTATGGGATCAAGCTGGAAATTACCGGGGGCTCTCTCGGGTCGTACTTGGGGCTGAACAGATAGACGAGGGAAACATATACGATGACAACCAGCAACGAAGCCACAACGAACGTCGAGAATAGGCCGGTGTCCATTCGGACAGTCAAGCGTCTTCACAAGCTCAGAAGTCAAAATTCGGGCGTGTAATCGTATGCTTGCTTCCTCCAATTCGGGGGGATACTCGAAAGCAACAGGGCCCGCCGAAACAGACCCACGTCTCTGAGGCCTCTTCTATGGTAGCGATATTCCAAGTAATATGGCCAACCGCAGAGTCCCAGCAGACAGTAGATCAAAGGGATTGTATACAAGAAGAGAGCCCTCAATCTCATAGTCCATTTCCAGATGACGCTTCTGTACAGCCCGAGGCCGACGGGCCCACAATCCGCGCCGCCGTAGCTCGGGCGCTTGCGAAAGAGGCTAATCATCTCGAGATGCTAAAAGGAGAATCGCAGATATTGCTGACTCTAAAATTACAGGTAGGTGGGTAAAGAATGGAGAGACGGATCAGACAAGAATGCCAGTGAGGAAAGCTTTTGTATTTCTTGGGGAAGCAAGGGAGGACGGACTTGCCCCCAAAGCTTGGCATAAGATTAGAGAGTCCAGTAGGCATGTCAACGCCGAGCGTTTGGTCTCTGTAAAATTACCTTATGATACGAGAGCAATGGGCCCAGTGAACTCTTGCTCTGAATTATCACTGTCACTGTCGTCAATGTTCATCTTTCTCTTACCCAGCCGTGCCCGCCCTTTCGATGTCGCTGTAGCCTCCGAGGCCTGAGCTAGGTTCGGCGGAACCTTCCGGCGATGGGATCCTGACCGTCATGTGCCAGTCCAGGTTCTGGGACTCATTTGATCATTACGGAGAAGAGATATCAACCGTTGACCATTTACTACGGAGTACAGAGGTTGGCACCAAAAGTCCTGCACCCGCGACTGGGCGTCTTGGCATGCTTGGCGGGTGCAGAACTTCTGGTGCCAACCTCCGTAGAAGACACCGAAATCGTAATCATCATAGAATGGCTGGTGGATCAAAAAAGCAAAAAGCGGGGCAAAAATGGACGCTGTGGGAATTGAACCCACGACCTTTCACATGCGAAGCGAAAATCATACCCCTAGACCAAGCGCCCTGTTTTCAAGTGTGCCGTCGATAACTTGTTACACTATCTTAATATATAATATAACAGTCAAATGTACAATACTGGCAAGGTATCACTATCTAAGGTTTTGAAGATAGGATAAGACTAACTCCATTGAGGTTCTATGTCTCGTGAGCTTCGAAATCCGTAGCTTCGGAACATGTCCAGAACATATCCAGAACATATCCGGAACATATCCAGAACATATCCGGAACATATCCAGAACATATCCAGAACATATCCAGAACATATCCTTAGCATATCCTTAGCATATGCTTACACATCCTTGACCATCCTTAAAGCATCCTTGACAGATCTTTACACATCCTTGACAGATCTTTACACATCCTTAACACATGCTTAACACTCTTATGAGACCCTTCTACGGACGTCGACAGAATGCCAAGGCACCCAGCCCTCTACTGGACCCGTTTCTTGGCGGGTGCAGGGAGTTTGGCGTCAACCTACTTACCTTACTTTCGTATGTCTCGAACGTGGTGGATGCACACTGCATGTACACCCCCCTTTCCGAATGGATCAAGTGTCGGCGCCGGATTCCTTCAGAGATCCTCGGTGGATGTAACAAGGCAAGCATTCCCCGGCCTCTTCCGTAGGCCTATATGACATTGGATCTTTCTCAATTTGTTCTTCTACGAGGTGTTTGAATCGTTTTCCTATAGTAGCACATAATCAGGTGGCCTCGCTCTCTTGTTGCTACTAAGGATACGCCCATCATGGCCACATATCCACTACTACTCTATCCGCTGGACTTTCTACAGCTGGAACATCTTTATCCAAGTTCGGCCTGTTGTTCGCACCCCAATTTGAGGTTTACAATAGTATCCGAACTGACACAGATCCACAACAACACCTCCCAGATATTATGTATACTTGTGAAGAATTATCGCGATACGTGAGAAGCAACGTTATAGAGCTTGTACTTTACGTGTGCTGAGCAGCATGAACACCACTCAAGCTTCATGTCCATCCGCCAAAAGTCTGAAGTCACACGGTGATATAAACCGTGCCCACTTCATCCTCTCCGTCCCAAATGCTCGCACTCCCCCACCCATAAGTGTTGCTCCCCATCCAATCCACCATCGTCAGTAGCCCCAGTTCGAGCTCTACCCAGGTCATGTTGACCCCTGCCGCATTGTTCGCGGTGATCTTTGCATGGTCGCTCGCTCCTGCAAGACTGTACACCGGTGCACTGCCAGCCGCTATTCCGGTCTCGCTTTCTTTGGCGGTCTGCAACTTCATTTGCGCTTCCACTTGTTGGACAGCAGTTCCGAGAGTGCTTTTGATTGCTGCTGCGCCTTGGGTCCCCTGTACGGCCAGCAGGATGTATACTTCGGTGCCCAGGGCGCACCATTGGACTGTTGTTTGTTGGCGAGATCTGAATCTGCGAGTTGTGGAATCCCGACTGGCGTCGCCAGCCAGGGTCCCCAGGCCAGGCACAGGGTTGACCAAGGGCGCGAGGGAGGAGGGCCAAGGTTGTGGCACACTGAGGAGATGTAAGTGCACAGTCGATAGGTTTGATCAAAAGGGAGTCAGTCTCACGTTCCAGCAACAATGGAGGGTGCATTATCGCATGTCTGCTGAACTTGACAAATGTGATTTGTAGCGCTGCATTGCACGTGATTGCGGCGTAAAGACTGAGGGTTGACAACTGGCGCTGCGAACGTCATAGACCCGAATGTAAGAGTGAGAATCGAGGCCAAAAAGCTCCAAAAATCCATGTTCTCGAAGGGTGTACAAGGCTGCTGGAACAAGTTCCAACTTTGAATGGACTCGTAGGATCGCGAGGTTTCCGGAAGATGTCCGGAGTGCTCCCTCGAACTTCAAGGTAAAACCAAATACTGCTGTAATAAATATCTCAGAAGAAAAATATCGATTGTTTTGAAATGGAAATGAGTTCGAACAGAGCCCTCATTGTAATATAGCCTTGCCAAACCTTTACATCATGATCAACTTCAGAAAATCATGCCAAGCCGACGACGCATATCAACGTTGAGGGGCTAGCAAGGAGATGATAAGGTGCTCAAATCGCAACGTGTGAAGTAAGCAAGAATTACTGCTCCTTAGGTCCGTAGGTTTGGAAAGTCTGAATCTCATATGCACGCCGGGTCCTAATCCAGGTACACAGAGGAGCGCAAGGACCTTTCCATGATCCAGTGCGTTCCCCACATTAGAACGGAAGCGCACAATTATATCTTGACAGAAATGCCTACAGGCGCACGGACATTCTTGCGCAGACTTTTTTTGCACGGAAGATTTGATGGCCCATGAAGGGCTCGGCAGAGATGCAAAGAGTGCACAGAATCAGAACCACCCATGGATGGTGCGTCAGAGATAAATCCTGTGAGCGCTTGAGCACATAAGCGCAGCAAATCAGCCGTCGTGCCAACAGGCTTCGAATCAGATTTAGGCTTCAAGGACAAGGGCAGACGAGAAACTCGAAAACCCACTAAGGTTGCACTAAGATTGCCGAGAATGAGGAAGCCGGATGAGATGAAAGAAACCGTAGGAGGTACACAGATTGTGAAAATCAAGGTCTTCTTGAGCGCTAGCGTCGTTTGAAGCGTGGAATCGATTCGACGCCCAGTCGGGATCAATGAACACCTTACAAGAAGGTATGGCATATCTGGAACTTGTACTTTTTTACTCTCTTCGCTGGACTTCGAGCACTTCGTACCTTCTTGGCTTTCCGTTATCCTGACCGTTTTTCGAAGAAGCAAAATCAGAGGACTAAGACCCTGATGATTGATCACGCCATGACCAATGTTCAACTTATTTCGACACTTCCTTCGGGCACACCAGCTCGGCTTCTCAGCCGACGAGCAAAGAAGCGCATGATGGGTAGCATCTCGTCTCTATTTCGAGGCATACCGTCCCCTGCCCTGTTCCATTTTTGATATTCGACATTTTGAAAAGCTGCTTTCAGCTTGTCAAGAGCTGTCCGAGTGATCAATGTGCTCGAAGACCCTCCCAACACCAGCACAGGCGTCTTGATGGCTCTTGCAGATGAATTCGAAGATGGTAGGGGACCCCCTACTGCGACGATACCCCCAAGCTCTTCGGCCATGGAAGCTGTCGCAGCGAGAGCCGCCATTGCTCCTTGACCGAAGCCAAACAGCATGATCTCTCTTGGCTTGTATCCACACTTTCCGATTAGCCCACCCTCGATGATGTCTTGCTTGATGACCTTGACAGCTTTCGTGAAGCCAGTGTCGAAGTCCATTTGCCCTGAGGCCTGATCGAAGGTCATGTCATCACCCCAATGAAAGCCGCCGAGCTCGAACGGTAGAGGCATAGGTGCTTGTAGGGAGAGGCATGTTGTTTCAGGCAGAGCCAACTGCTTGCCTAGATTGGTGAAAGGGGCCGAAGTGTCCCCGAGGCCGTGAAGGAGGACGAGGACGTTGGTGGTGTGCTGAGACCCGGCTGGAGGAGAGGTGATTGATAGGACGAGTGATGGTGGAAAATCTGCTTGATTTGGAAGGCGGGTGGGCATTCTACCAAGTCTTGAGTTCCTTTTCCTTCTTGGAATTTTGAATCGGCCCTTTGTAGTTGTACTTTACCTACATGTAATAGTAATGGTGAGCAGATTTATGTCTATATTTAGATCCAGGTACTTGATACTACTATTATCATTGCGTCACGCATGATCCAGCTATTTCGTACAGCTAGGGGGTTTGACATAAGGTAACCTGAGGAATTTTGCTAACCACACCAAGCGCCTTCGTCAAAGCAAGCAACGTCATTGTGCGTCTTTCCGGGTAAGCATAGCCCGAGATTGGCGGCGGCAAGCTTAAGGATCTTAAGGATCCTGCCCCAGATGACTTTGCATGAATGGAGATGAGTGGTGCACGTCCTTCGGGTGCCAACGTTTCAAAATGCTTGGTCGGTAAGGTATGTATGCTGCGGGCGAGGCCAAGACTCCGCCAAGACTCATGGAGGGGCAGTAATAATGTGGGGCCGAGGGGCTGTAAGACAGTAAGAGTAACATATATAGAGCCTTCACTGCTTCCATTGCGCTTCCTCCTTTCAAACACACACACTTCTCTCTTCAAAATCCACTTGTCTTAGTCTGATTCATACGTTCTACGCTTAGTTGAATAACTCATCCGTCCACATACATAGCAATCATGGTCTTCGGCTGGGGTACGTACCGCCAATCCTTCCAGCATCGCTAGATGCTGACAGAAAGCCTATCAGGTGAATCTCAGGATGCTCACGATCAGGTCTACAACCAGGGCGGGGGCTACGACAACCCAGACAACCAGGCCAAGTTCTCTCACGAGCTTGTAGCTGGTGGTGCTGCCTTTGAGGGTTTCAAGCTCTACGAGGACCACCAACGCAAAGAGGGTAAGCATGGACCCTCCCTCCATGCTGTTCCTATGACACCCTTGCGCTGACGACGCCACAGGCAAGACCGTGAACCACGCCTTCGCCAAAGAGCTGCTTATGGGATTTGTGGGTGGTGAAGTCGACAAGCTCGCTGAGACTAAGGGTCTGCAATGCCATCCACCGATTTTGCAAGATAGAATGCTAAATTTCATCAGGCATGAACGCCTACGACCGCGAGCGTGCCCACCACCAGGCCAAACAGAATGCCAGCCATATGTACGACGAGCACTACGTCCGGGGCATGAACGCTGACCAGTACGACCCAAACCAATATGACGCGCCCCAGCAGTTCCAGCAAGGCGGTGGCTACGGCGGGAATTACTGAATACTCTTGAGCCAGCAACGCTCTTGGATTGGATACAAGGTTTCTGACCAAAAGCTGCATCTTGACGGCGGTCCTAAGTAGACGATAACACTATCAGCATAGCTGATGGTATGCAAAAAGTCCAAAATCACTGAAGACAAATTACAAAGCCAAACACTGATATGTCGTACACGTGCGAGCTCTGATCGTGAGCCTCCATTACCAATGTACAATCTTCATTGCACGTCTATTCCAAACACACATCTCCAGAGCATAATCGTCCTGACTACCCAAAGGCGTGGTGCCGATGTAAGCGCGACGGGGAATGGATTCTTGGATCTCTTAGGAAACAATATATTGATCTTACTCGCTTGAGGATTGTTTGATACGTAGCGATCCAACCCTCTCCCATTCGCTCGGAGGAGGTAATGGCATGGTGTGTTGCAATGGAGCTACTTCATTGCCGCAATTGGATTCCACGAGAAGACCCCTGTTTCCCATGATCCACACTCACCCCGTCTGCGAAAGCCTAGCATTAGCAATTGTCAGATTGTAAAATCTCTCATGTTCTGCTCCAGGAATACATCTGGTCATGTCGGATCTGAGGTAAGGATGAATACGAGAAGCATTCAAAGAGTGCCTCTCTTGTTGTTGTGCCCCATCCCATCGTACATACACACCACTGTGCACAGCATACTTGGCGACGATACTATTGCACATTACCAGAGATGCACTCCATTCTTCTTAGCTTCTGTATTGCCTTACTTAGTATAACGATCGCTCAATCCCTTTCCAACTTCCAACCCACTACAGAGGCGACTCTCAATGTGATATATGGCTCGGACTTCCTTAGTGCCGGGGCCCAGCTGATTGCTGCTCGTGAATAAACTCATACACTGTTTGGGATCGATGCTGATCCTCGGTGAGAAGCGCAAGTACAACCCATCATTGGCACAGGCTCAGCCCCACTGGAAGGCCGATACATCTTGATGATGGTTGATGGCGGTACCGCTTCTCGAACGAACACAGGCACCGCGGGGTTCCTTCAATGGGCTCTGTGCGGCCTCGCCTTCGTGTCATACGAGAACAGGACTCTCGTATCTAGCGCTTCGAGCCAAGTGATCGCACCATATACGGCTCCAACCCCAAGGCCAGGCACTGCGTTGCACGAGTATATCTTCCTTCTCTTCCAGCAACCAGCCAGCTTCACACTCCCAATGGCTTTTGCAGGGTTCGGAGCGGAGAATAGGACCAAGTTTGAACTCGGCGATTTTGCGGAGCAAGCGGGTTTGAGAAAGCCATTGGCGGCCAATTATTTGGTTTCTGGGAGTGATTCGACGAGGACTGGTAACGCAACTGCTACCGGAGTTGGCGGAGGCAGTGAAGCTTCAATTTCATCGAGGCCAGTCACTGGAGAGGGTGTGGGATGGGACCGATGTGGAGTTCTGGTGGAGCCGTGCAAAGTTCTGATAATTGTGACAGGCTTGTTAGCTGTTCACCGAATGGATCAATGCTCAAAATGCTCAGAGATGAATTGGGCAACTAAGTAGTGTAGGGTAGGAGTCAATTTTCAAGTGTTCCGCAAACATCCTTTCCCTCATGCACGTGGGTTCTTCGGGTGAACACGGTCAAAGCGGAGAGGGTCGAAGGATGTCGCTGCGGGCTGCGGAACGTCACTGCTTGCCACAAAAGTATAAGAGAAAAAAAAAAGAGATCGGATATGCGACGAAATAGCCATACAGCATTGGTGCAATTGCGCTTCATGAACAGCATATTATTATCATTATCCTTACGTACGATATGCAAAAAGACACTATATCCTCAGCCATAGGCTAAGTCTATCAATTTACACGTTTTCCTTCCCTTCTTTCCCTCCTCCTATTCACTTGCACAACCGCAATGCTTCCTGCAACACGCTATCGACGCCCTTCTTCCAGCAATGAAATTTGCAAAGTGAGCTGCTCTACGCGTTGCGAGCATCTCGGTGTCCAATATTGACTGACAATACGCCAGGGAGCTCGAACAAGACCTGGTGCCAGAATGGCGGGCAAAATACTTCGATTACAAGGTCTGATCTGATCGTTCACACTCGATCCACTTGGGCTGACGGCCAATGCCTACAGACTGGGAAGAAAAAGGTCAAAGCAGTCGCACGGGCTCTCAAAAGCGTCAATCAAACCCCCAGGACCCCTGGACGCCAATTGCCATCCAACCTCCTCAACAACTCCTTCCAATCGCCCATTCGCAATCATGCAGCCCTACACACCTCATCTGCACATACAATCCCAGAGCATCGCGCCTCAGCTCTCACATCCTATGGCTCTGCGAAAGATACGCTTCGAGGCGGACCAACCTCGTCACAAATCGGTCCTTATGAAGAACTTAGCTCTGAAGGAAGCTCTGAAGAGCGAAAAGGGTCAGCACCATTGACTATACCGGGCCAGGGAACTTCACAGGGAGCTATAGATGAGTCAGTCTCATTGTGGGATAGTGGTGCAGTTACGAACTATGGTAGTATCGTCGCAACGCCGCCATCGCGCAACATACCAATGGGCCCACCTTCCCTCGAGCTGCCAGACCCTGCACTTTCCCCTAGTGAAGATGCCTTTCCTCGTCATAATCGTGCTTGGCGACAAAGCCGGTTCAATCCCAATCCGCATGCTACCCCGCCACCTGTGAACAATGAGGGTAAGCCGGGAGACGCGTATGAAGTCGGAAAAACCCGCTTGCCATCAAAGCTGGATCCTTCTCAACTGTTGCCGAAGAATCAGAACGTCTTCAAGCCTCGGAGAACGATGTCGTCACCTGGGGGAATAATCAATTCACCCCGGCCTCGCCTTATACGACGTCTGTTCTCTACTGCTGGATTAGAGTCCCCTCAAGTAGGCGACGTTCCATTGGAGACATACAAAGAGTTCGATCTACGTCAAGCCGAATACTTCACTTTTCTGGACAAAGAGCTGGAGAAAATAGACTCGTTCTACAAGATGAAGGAAGCTCAAGCTGGCGAAAGACTGCTGCTTTTGAGGGAGCAATTGCATATAATGCGTGATCGTAGAATGCTGGAGCTCCGAGCTGAGCAGATAGCTAGGGAAAGAGCAAGGCTAGAACACGAGCGGATCGCATCGAGTGGCCATGCTGGGATACCCAATAAGCTGACCCTCAACCAAAGGAATGCGCAACACAATCGAGCAGTTTCCTCTGCCCTCAAATGGATGGAACCTATTGAGAGTGCCATAGGAGTTGGACCTTCGCGCATCGGAAAGGTTACCAAGAGTATGCAACAATGGGGTTCCCCACCGGGACCACAAGGCCAGGATCCTCAGCAGTCAAATCGCCCTGACTCATGGAGAGACTTTTCCCGACGACCAACGCACCCAGACGATGTCCCTTATCGATCTGCGAAGCGGAAACTCAAACTTGCCCTTCAAGAGTTCTACAGAGGTCTTGAACTTCTGAAATCTTTTGCTCTTCTGAATAGAACAGCGTTCCGAAAGATCAACAAGAAGTATGATAAGGCGATCAAGGCTCGTCCTACGGGGCGTTATATGTCTGAGAAAGTGAACAAGTCGTGGTTCGTGCAGAGCGAAGTGTTGGAGGGGCAACTCGTAGCTGTAGAAGATCTTTACGCGAGGTACTTCGAGCGCAACAACCATAAGATTGCCGTTGGTAAGCTTAGGAGTAAGAGCGCCAGCGCTGGTGACTTCAGCGGCAGCGTCTTTCGCAATGGCCTTCTGCTTGCAGCTGGACTCGTATTTGGCATTCAAGGCATCGTGTATGGCGCTGAACATTTGTCAAATTCTGATCCCGTTGTCAGCACTGATGCAAGCTATCTCCTACAGGTGAGTCATTAGCACCTTTTGTGATGAGAAACAAGTCTTAACACAACTTACAGATTTACGCCGGCTACTTTCTCGCTTTGTTCCTTTTTCTCCTCTTCTGCCTGGATTGTAAGTTGTGGACACGAGCGAAGATCAACTACCCATTCATCTTTGAGTTCGACAGCCGGCACAACCTGGATTGGCATCAACTGGCCGAAGTAAGTTGTCCTGCGACGCATTGAAAGAACGGTGCTTATTGCGTCGATAGCTTCCATGCTTGTTGCTGTTCTTGCTAGGGCTATGCTTATGGCTCAACTTCCACCAGTCGGACACCGACGCCATGTTTCTTTATTGGCCGGTCGTGTTAATTGGCCTTACCGTCCTAATTTTATTCATGCCTGCCCCAATTCTCTATCACAGGAGCCGCGAGTGGTGGGCATACTCTAATGTAGGCAGAATCAAAGCCTTGAGGATTCAGAATGTTAATGTCTTGTACAGTTCAGGTTGCTCCTCGCTGGTTTGTATCCCGTCGAATTTAGAGATTTCTTTCTTGGGGACATGTATTGCTCCCAAACATATTCCATGGGGGTACGCTCTAGTCATTTACTCATGAAAGCCGCAGGGCTGACTCTGCCGTAGAATCTGGAGCTGTTCTTTTGTCTCTACGCAAAAGGTTGGAACATTCCCGGCCAATGTAATTCGACACATTCACGACTTCTCGGCTTTTTCTCGACAATTCCCGGCATTTGGCGAGCGTTGCAATGCTTAAGACGTTACTATGATACCCGAAATGCGTTTCCTCATTTGGTCAATTGCGGTAAATACACGTTCACAATTCTGTTCTACATGTCGCTCAGTCTATACCGGATTGACCAAAACGATTCTCTAAAAGCTTTGTTTGTTACTTTTGCAACTATTAATTCAATCTACTGCTGTAAGTTCACCCACTACACCTGATTCAGCTGCTGCAGTCTAACATCCACAGCGATTTGGGACCTTGCGATGGATTGGAGTAGGTGTATGATATCCTGTAAAATGATGCAGCTAATTTACTCACTTAGGTCTCTGCAACCCGTACTCCGATCACCCTTTTCTGCGCGATGTTCTAGGCTACAAACGACCGTGGGTTTACTACCTCGCCATGCTCCTCGACCCGATCCTTCGTTTCAATTGGATCTTCTATGCCATCTTTTCCGGCGAGCTGCAGCACTCTGCACTGCTCAGCTTCTTCGTCGGCTTTTCAGAAGTGTGCCGCAGAGGCATATGGACATTGTTCCGTGTTGAGAACGAACACTGTACAAACGTTGGGCGCTTCCGAGCCTCACGAGATGTGCCGTTACCTTATGAGATTATGTCGCCTTCATCTTCCACGCCAGAAGAAGAAGAAGAGGAAGAGCCCCAATCGCATCCCTCACCCGAACAACATCGTCGTCCGGCTCCCTTCCAAGCCTCACCATCCTCCACAGGCATATCGTCCAATCTCGAAGCCCAGCCGCAGTCCGGCTCCCTTCGCCGCCGCCAAACCGTGACCAACACCCCTATCCAACGCGGCATAGCCCGGGTGGGTACGATGGTGACCCAGGCTCACGCGCAAGACTTTGAAAGGAAGAGACGGCCCGATGTTCCCGAATCCGCGTCCCCGTACCATGGAGCCCGGACTGCCGCGGTCGAAAGCAGCGATGAGGAGGATGAGGAAGAGGAGGGGAGCGAGGCTGACGGTGAACATGCGGAGGTAGTTGATGGTCAGGAGAGAAGGGCTGATGAGGAGGATATACTGGATGCAGAGGAGATACTGAGGCGGCATCGTAGCGTTGCCGACTGAGCACGTGGAGACTCGACAGCGGGGAGATGGTACGTATATATTAAAAGCGCTCCTGTTCAAAAAGATGCGTCGTGGTGTAAGCTCTCTTGTACAAAATTTCACTTGGCCTGAGCAAACACTTTCCTGCCTACCATCTCATCCACATCGTCTAACCCTATCATCGTTCCTCGACCACAACCCTGCATCCAAACACGCTGATTCAGCTGAGATTGTCCCATGCGAGGGATCTTGCTTGCTGGCTTTTGGCACTCGCTCCCGTCACGGCGGCACGAAGAGGCGAGTTGGAGGATGGACGTCCTTTCATCTTTCGTTGCGCATGAGCGGTGAGCTTCTACCTCCCCGCCGACCTCCGCGACCTCGTGCCCGCGTTCCGCCGTCGACGAGCTGCGGTTCGCTCGCGTCGAGGTCCGGCTCTCCTGTGGCCTTTTTCTACGTATTTCTCTGATGTGAGGTGGATGCTGCTTTGGAGAAGGGGGGCGCTTCGAAAACAGAGATCTGCTGCGTGGACGTGGAGGGGTCGTTTGGTCTCACCGACAGATACGGTGGTTGTGGCGACATCTAGAAGGTGTCAGCAGGTTCTCCGTTCACGCTCTCAAAGACGGCTTCGAGATAGACGTGCTTACGTCTCGCTGAAACTGCGGCCGCTGTCTCGAAGGGTTCGGTGTTGGTGTGGATGTGGAGAACGAATGCCTTCTCATTTCAGAATCGAATGCTTTGGTCGACGCCGGATTGGGTCCTATCAATTTCAACATGCAGAAAATGCTCGCGCGCCTTGGACTTCATTGTATTTTGGAATCTACCCTTTCTACTTCCTTATTTCCCCCGGCTTTAGCCTTTGCGTCTTTCTTCATCCGCCTCTTGCTAGTAGGCCCAATGTTCTCCTCCTTCACATCTACCTTGGCCGGCCACTTCCCTTGCGCCATCTGTTCATCCTCCTCGCTCCACTCTCGCGGTAAGACCGCGAAGACTAGATAAGAAGTATGCGTCTTAAGTTCCGGCTCGGCTTTATGGATCAGCCGCCCTTCTTTGTATAACTTCCTTCCCTCCAATGCGTTCCGTATATTTTCCAACCGCTGCTGCTTAGACATCTGAGATAGTCCTATGGCTGCTGATTCTTCCTCCCCTTCACTGCCTTCGTTATGAAATATCCTCGATCGCCCCTCAACTTCTCTCAATCTCCCAACCGCTTCGTCGACCGATGCAGGTGAATCATTGACACCTCTCAGTCCTTCCTCAGCAAGTCCAACCCGCTCCCGGCGCACTTCTATGCGATGAGCGGCGATCTCGACCATCTCTATTTCCGTCCAGCCTAGGACACGTAGGGTGGTGATGGTGCGTTGTACTTGCTCGATGCAGGGTGAGAAAGTGCAGAGGTGGATGGCTGTTGTCGGTGAGAGGGGCGACGGAGGTGAGGCGCGGGTCAGGCTTTTGAGGGCGAGCCAAGGAGCGGGCAAGTCGAGGAATACAGCGTTGGCTTCCAACTCTGACGCGGGAGTATCATTGGGTGTAAAGCCATCTTGGCAGACATCGCGGTATGCGAGTTCGACGATGCCGCTGAGCCCGTGCTCCTTGATCTCTTCTTGCAGTTTTTGTGCTCGTTGCTCATGGAATTCGAAGCTCCAGACTTTCCCCTGACGATTGGCGAGCGATCCTTGCTTCAAGTCTTCGGTGTCGGCACACTGGTAGCCATTGTAGACCGCTCTAGCCGCAGCATGTGTAAAGGATCCACTACCGGCGCCTGCCTCGATCAGAACCGTGCCAGGTCTCGCTCGAATTCGGTGGAGAATGTAGCTGTAGTCAGGCGTGTAAACGACTTGGGTCCGGTGGGGTAGCGAAGCCGTCCATATCTCGGGGGTAGGCGGTAGCAGATGCACAAATCCAGTCGCTGCTTTCACAGCTACTTTCGGTTCTACTTCAGATCCCTGCTTTTCCTCCACGTGGGCCACATCATCCTGAGCCTGACTCTCTTCGACTCTTTTCCTTTTCTTCCCTTTTCCCTCCCAGCCTCTGCGTCCTCTGGATCCAGTGTCAACAGCCGAAGCTCGAACTTGTGAACCCCATGGTACACCAATCAAGGTGCTATGCGGGAAAGAGCCGAATCGTGTATTTGAGACTTTTCCTTCGGAGTAGCCTTCGTTTAGCTCGTCCTGGGAGCGGAGGAGGGTGGGGACAAGGAGATCACGCTTTAAGTGAAGGATGGCGAGGGAATCAGCTGCTGCAGTTGGACCGCAGTGGAAGAAGGGCGAGGATTGAGATGAAGAGGAGACAGGCATGAGGCGGACTGCATCAGCAAGTACTCTAAAGATCTTATCGTGGAATTTGAAGACTCTCGACTCGACTTTCGTGGGGTAAGGCTTAGCGTGGATCTCCGGGGCGGGCATTCCCGTAGCGAGAAGTCAAAACAAAAGTCCTCTCTCAGATCCTCTTGCAGTCAGTTGCTTGACTCATCTCATAAATCATATGCTTCTCTACAAATGCCTTTCTTTTTCCCCAAAAAACCTTCGAGTCTGTCATAAAGCTTCTTCACAGTACCTACCTTCTCCCATAAGAGCTGTACGGACCTACAGTCTATGCCTAAATCGACTCATGGCTACCGCTTCTCGCCAGCCCCTGTGGCAGCAGCCCACGGCGCCTGATGATGCTAATCTACCTAAGATAGTTGTCTACAATAGCCTTACAAGATCCAAGGTACCTTTCGTTCCCCTTGATTGGCAAACGAAAAAGGTTTCATGGTACAATTGCGGACCAACAACGTGAGTGATATAATAGTCTCTATGAAAGATTTCGTTCTGACGCTATCAGATATGCCGATGCTCATATAGGCCATGCCAGGTAAAGTGCTATGATTTCGTTTCTCATTCGCAAGTTTCTTATCTATTACAGAAACTACATGTCGACAGATATCATCCGAAGAATATTGCGGGACTATTTTAAGTTCAATGTAACACTTCAGATGAATTACACTGATGTAGATGACAAGATCATAGGTATGTAAATTTGGCAACAATTCTAATTAGCTTATACAAGCAGCCAGAGGCGCAAGAGTTCGACTTGTCATGAAACAGGAAAGCTGACTTGGGATTTTTCGTAGTACGAGCTCGGCAACAACATCTGCTCGAGATGTTTAAACAGAAACGATTGGAGGCTATTTCAGATGTAATCGGAACCAGACTTGCAGCCCTGGAAGCCTATTTGGCCAAGAACCTAGCGAGAGTATCGCAGAATACATCTCCTGACAATGTTGAGTCAGAAATAGTCAAGCACTATTCTGCCGTACTGTCAGGACATCCATTGGATCCAGGAACCCTTCCAGGAGACAAAGAAGCCAAAGTCAAAATGCACATCAAAACCGCTCGTGGTGCATCAATCGCAATGAGTGGTCTCGAGCCTGGAAACGACGTGTCAGAGGAGTGTCTTGCTGATCTGGAGGACATCATTATGCCATGGCTTGATCAGAAATTCGGGGATTCCATCGCAGAGAAATCCATCTTCTTGGAATTGACGAAAAACTTTGAACAACGTTTTGAACAGGACATGAAAAACCTGAATTGCTTGGCTCCAGATATAGTCACTCGCGTTAGTGACTATGCTGTTCAAATGTAAGAGAGCTTTTGGATTTAGTGTTCCCCCCCAATGACATGGCTTTTTCAGCCACGAGACAAATAGTAGGAGCGATTTGCCCTTCTAACATCCTCTTTACTTTCTTTTCTTACGTTGTCCGATTCTTGTGTGTGAATAAAATTCCTGACTCCGAAGTGTACTAGTGTGAAGTTTGTCCAGGTAATTCAGCAAAATGGATTCGCATATTCACTGGGAGGGTCCGTCTACTTCGACATCAAAGCTTTCGAAGCTGCTGGAAATACTTACGCAGTGAGTCCAAGCCGTTTCTCAGTCTTCATCTCAAAAAGACTTGCTGACTCCAAGATCACCCAGCGACTCGAGCCATGGAGTCGGCAGGATACCAAGCTCATAGCGGAGGGGGAGGGTTCGTTGACAGAAGCAGTATTAGAGAAACGATCAACAGCGTAAGGACCGTTGCTGATTTTGCCTTTCCTTTTTAATGCTTTTTCGATTTGAAGATATGTTCGTGGATAAGAACCCCGTCATTGACTCCTCGGGCATGCCTTTCATGTCCCGTATTTCCGCTCGGGAAGAGGAAAGCTGACCTCGAAATGGTGTAGAGATTTCGCCTTATGGAAAGCGTCCAAACCTGGTGAGCCGAGCTGGGACAGTCCATGGGGAAAAGGCAGGCCAGGATGGGTAAGTACTTCCGAGCCACTTCTTCTCAGCAGATACCGCGTCACTGCAAGCTGATTAAGATACCCGTAGCACATCGAGTGTTCTGCGATGGCGGTCGATAAATTAGGTGATAGGATAGACATACACTCAGGTGGAATTGACCTCTCATTTCCGCACCATGATAATGAGATCGCGCGTGAGTTATTCTCTCTGAGACATTTGTTCCCATGATGTTATGACTCGAGTTGAAGACCCCTGGACCTCGTTTCACGACTCAAACTTGACACCAGAAGAGATGTGCTGACTCCAAAATCATTTAGAAAGCGAGGCATACTTCTGTCATGCCGAAGAAAAGCATAAACAATGGGTTCAATACTTGTACGTAGTTGCGGCGTGATTCTACTATTGGCTAGCCAATATATTGAAGCAGCAACACTAACTCTGAGCCTCGACCAGCTTCCACACCGGCCACTTGTAGGACCAAGCGCTTCCTGCTCGACTAGAATATTCACAACTGACTGATAAATACTCTCAGGTCTATCAGTGGTGCTAAGATGAGCGTGAGTGGTTCTGAACTCTATTTCTTCATTGGCCAAAGCTGATTTCAGCATACCCAGAAATCTCTCAAGAATTTCACGACCATAAGACAGGCACTCAGCAGCGGAGATTGGACTCCTCGCGGTCTGCGAATTGTGTTTTTGATGCACAGCTGGAGCGATGGCATTGAAATTAATGAGGGATCTAGAGAAAAGGGCTCATCTTGGGAAGAGAAGCTAAATGTGGGTCTTTCCGTTCAAGGCGACCGTTCTGCGTAGACTGACCTTGCTTAGAACTTTTTCATCAACGCTAAAGCCGTTTTGGAAGACCCTGATTATGTCGATGTCGCGGACAGCAAGCATGATCTTTCTGGCGAGCTTGAGAAAAAGAGGCAGGAAACTTACCAAGCACTTTGCGATTCTTTCGACACGCCTACGGTAATGGACAAGATCTCTAGATTGATTACAGCATACAACGCGGTGGATCCGTCGACTGTATCCTTGGCCACAACAAAGAGCATTGCGGCCTGGGTGACCGAAATGGTGAACCTATTCGGCCTTAATGGAAGTGTTACCCCCGCGACGACTACTACAATTGGCTGGTCAGGAATCGACATACCGGAAGTCTCCAAGCCGATACTTATCAGTCTTTCGCATCGGCGGGATTCTCTCAGAAGAAAAGCAAAGGCAGAGGCGGTGGTCAAAGACGATTTGACTCCAATTTCTATCCCAACCTCTCCACAAACATTGTCAGAGGCACAAACAAGGACTCGCGCGTCTTTTGTAGAACTCCTTGAGAAGGTCAATCAAGACATGAGCGATCTAGAAACCGCGAGAGGCGCCAAAGACCTCTCCAAGGACGTCCTCCGCTTGTGCGACAGAATCAGAAATGTAGACCTCTGGAATCAGGATGTATATCTTGAAGACCGTGAAGGTAACAAGCCAGCCTTGATCAGGCTGGTGACCAGGGAGCTACGAGCGACGAAGGAGCAAGAGCAAGCACGAGAGCGGAAGAAGCAGGAGGACAGAGAGAAGCGGAAGAAGGAGGCAGCTTTGAAGGCTGAGAAGGGCCGCTTAAGCCACAAGGAGATGTTCCGATCGCCGGAGTTCAGCGCCTGGGATGATGATGGGCTACCAATGAAGGATAAAGACGGAGAGGAGATCACGAAGAGTAGAAAAAAGAAGCTGCAGAAGGACTGGGAGAGGCAGAAGAAGTTGCATGAAGCATGGCAGGAGGCGCAGAAGAAGTAGCAGTGTGGATGCCTTGGTCATGGTGCTGGCTTCCTAAGCTGAGACCCAGAAATGCATCTTCAGAGTTGTGATATAGATTCTAATGTACATTATTTGACTACTTGTCTTCCCAATTCTGTGATACTGTATAGTACCTGACAATGGCAGATGTTTCTTCAAGGGTTGCTTGCCTTGAAAGGGTGCGGGAGGCCGGGATGCCTGCATGCATGATGACGAATTTCATACAAACATTCATACTTTCCGACTTTTTCTTCTTCACTACAACCTCGTAGTTAGCCATACTCAACAGTCAAGTATCAAGATACAGTTGCCATGTTATAGTGACCACTCTCGATGGCCGTGGAGTTCGGACCGTCAGCTCTCTTACACGATGATTTCCTACGCTGCCATCGCTACGGCTCTCAGCTCGACAGTCATCCGTGTCCTTGCCTACGTCTTCTTTAGATGGGTAGCTACCCTTGAAACATCCTTCAGCTGACTGCTCTCTAGCTAACGTGCCATGTATAGATACCAGGACACCAATTGCCTCCCATCATCTACACGGCAACGATAATCTATTTCACCTCGTTCATGGTTGTCCCGACCCTTGACAGACATCCCCCTGGAGGGAAGACCGGGGCTGTGGAGAATGAAAAACGCGAGCTACAGCCAGCCCGTTTGAATAGGGCAGGCAAGAAGAGCAAGTCAGAGGCCACAATTGAAGTCAAAATCAACGGGAGGGTCTATAAGAGCAAAGACCCACACGTGAAATGGATTGAAAATAGCTCGCATATCTTACGAACGCTGTTTTTGGGATTGCCCAGCCCAAAGAGCACTGTATGGAGCCTAGTCACGCTGACCATGAATGTCTTGCTGGTATTGGGCGTGTTGGATATGGTTTATCGTGGACCGATGCTATACCAGAGTCGTGATCTGTCTTTCGCAAGAGTTGGCTTCGTGTCTGATACCAGCGCCAAAATTCTGGTTCGAGAGCCGAATGTTTCCCAGGTGCCCATCTACTTCTCCTACAGAGGTGCACCAGGTTCTGGAGTAGACGGCGCTTGGAAATCTGCAGGGCAAGTGTACTGGCTGTCACAGGAAAAGGATTTCACCTCTACTGTCACTCTCGAGAAGCTACGGCCTTCGACCCAATACCAGTACGTCGTGTCTAACAACCATACTGGCTTCTTCACCACCGCTCCTACTGCTGGAAGAATGGTACCCGGCAGAAGAAAGTTCACCTTCGTCACATCCAGTTGCATCAAGCCACGATTTCCCTACAACCCGTTTTCTCACCCACTCACCATTCCGGGTTTGAAGCACTTGTCGAAATGGATTCCGGACCTGCACGCTTCGTTCATGCTCTTCCTAGGTGACTTCATCTACATTGACGTCCCTCACCGTTTCGGTAGCGATGCAGAAACCTATCGCCGGGAGTATCGTCAAGTGTATTCGTCTCCGGACTGGTCTGCTGTTTCCGACTCTCTACCATGGCTGCATGTCATCGACGACCACGAGATTGCGAACGATTGGGACAAGCAAACTGCAGATCCGTATCCAGCGGCAACGGATCCATGGAATATCTACCACGCGTCCCTCAACCCGCCTCCTGTCTTTCCAAATGCTTCCTACTTTCAGTTCATCCAAGGCCCGGCCTCCTTCTTCCTAATGGACACCCGCCGCCACCGCTCACCCGAATACCCAGCACTCGCTCGCTCTCCCGACAAGACTATGCTCGGCGCCGCACAGCTATCTTCCCTCCTATCCTTCCTCAAACGCGACGAACCGGAAGGCGTCAAATGGAAGTTCGTCATCTCATCCATTCCCTTCACCCGCAATTGGCGTCTCAACTCCGCAGACACATGGGCAAATTACCTCCATGAACGCCGCATCATTCTCGAAGCTATGTGGGACGTCGGTCTCCGCGGCGACGGCATTGGGGTCGTGGTCCTCAGCGGCGACCGTCACGAGTTCGCAGCCACCGCTTTCCCACCTCCAAAGGAGGGCAAGTGGCCGCTAAGCGCTACGGTGCACGAGTTCAGCACGAGCCCGTTGAGTATGTTCTATTTGCCTGTGAGGAGCTATTGGGAAGTGCCGGGCGAGGATGACGTAGAAGAGGTGTGTATCAAGTACGCGCCGGATGGCAATAGCAAGTTCGGAGCCGTGGAGCTGGAGGAAGTGATGGGAGGGGAACAGGGACTTTTGAAGTTCAGGCTCTTTGTTGACGGGGTCGAAAGCTGGGACTACGTGCTGATGACACCGCCAGCTGTAGGCGGGGGCGGGAGAGGGAAGGATGCAATCTGGGGATGATTGATGTGGGATATGGAAAGTGGAATGCATTGGCTTGCTTGGACATGATAGAGAGATACCCAGCCCATGGCGCTTCAGATGACGCACTCGCGCAAGGATATAAATTTGTAGATACCCTCCGGAAATACACACGATTGCGCATTCTGACTCTGCATATCATACCGCAACCAACTTCGACCACCTGGGCATTTCTCCCCTGCTTCTCCATCTTCTCTGCCTCTTCGCTTCTCGGCTTGCAGCTATGGACTCCATCTCGCCAGATCCAAGCCTCGGATCATGCTGCCTAAGGGATTCTCCGGGCTGGACCTCGTGCTACCCAACTCCGCATCTTCGTCGCCGTCGATAATCTCGTCGTGCTGCGACTCCCCATCGACCCGAGTCCTTTCAACCATTACGAAGACCCATGCCACCGAACGCTCTATCAAGTTCGTCCCCCGCAGGATCCGCACCCGGCACAGCCCGAATCGACTCCTGCGGCCGCTCATCCTGCTGATCCATAATACTGGCACTGCGCACCTGCGCCCCGCCCGGCGCACCCACACTCCCTCTCTTCGGCTCCAACATCTTCTCCTCCCGATCCAGCCATCCGGGCGCCACCCTCCTCTTCTCCGCCAGCTCCTGCTCCCTCAACCCCTGGGT
The DNA here is from genome assembly GCA_963556305.1 of Platismatia glauca. Taxonomy (NCBI): domain Eukaryota; kingdom Fungi; phylum Ascomycota; class Lecanoromycetes; order Lecanorales; family Parmeliaceae; genus Platismatia; species Platismatia glauca. Next base: position 1,114,643 of record OY745778.1, read on the forward strand.
CCAGTCTCTGATCGTCTGCTCGGCATCTTCCTGCGTTTTGCGTATGTGTGCTTGCAGCGCCTGGCACGAGGCGATGATCTCTTCTGGGGACGCGGCGTGGCCGGAGGGCGAGAGGACGTATTTTTCGCGCTCGGTGCCGGAGGGGTCGGCGGTTGAGGAGGGTGGGAGGGTGGAGGGGAGGGGCTTGTAGGTGTAGGGGAGGGTGGTGGCGGTGGGGAGGGAGATGAAGGGGGAGACGGTGAGGGGGATTTGGGCGAGGAGGGGGTGGGATCCTGCGGATGGTATTAGGGGGGCAATGTGGTGGTGATGGTCTCGGTGAGAGCTTACTGCTGTTGTACATGTTTGTTGTCGATGCGGAGAAGGGAGATGCTATAATGCTCGCTCCATAGTCGGGTATGACGGCGGAAAGCAGGACAGCGATTGATTGATCGACCGACAAGCTGACGTGCAACTCGGTGTTCGCAGTAGGTATTGACGTCTCACACTGATGTATTGTCTTGTTCCGAGCTTCTACGAGAAGTTCCGTTGGAGGTCGTGTGCAGGAGGCGTTCAATGGCCTAGGCCTGGAACGCTGAACACTCGGAGACATGTCAGCGCCTCATAAGGCGAACGCTAGCTGCCCCGCGGATGAGGTACCTAAAGTAAGTAAAGTAGGTAAAGTACTTGGCGGAATCTAGGTAAGCGCCTGGGGCCGGCTTCAAGGCCTTGTCCTTGGATCCTGGATGCCCAAGCAGGAGGACTCCTTCGTTTCACTCGCCAAATACATCGAACAAAAATATCATTTCAGCCTCGCCCTCGATCCTCGAAGGATTCAGGCAGAAATCTCCTGGAATAAATCAATCAACTCTGACGTCGAGGTGCAATATCCGTCCTGCCTGCCTTTCTGCCTTTCAATTTGCCCCTGTCATCCCCCACCTTTGGCAGCGCGTGCGCTCTTTAATACCCCGGTTTGCCTCACGACAGTACATTGACCGAAGCACCAGCCACACGTGCCTGTCAGCTATACATACCGTCCAGCGTGAAACGAGTATGACAACAAGGCCTTAATCAAATCAATACCGTCCAGCCATTCTCTTTGTGACCTGCCGCTGTCCCGCTGAACAAACGGTCAAGCACCGTTCGCAGTGGCGCTCAGCGAACCCCACCGCTGCCCGAGAGAAGCTCACTCAACAAGTCGCACCCTTGACTCCTCGCTCATCTCCACACGATGGACGGGAACACACTTAAAAATAACTTCGAGGTCGCCGCCCGCGCGATGGAGCATAAGAAGCCTGTACCAGAGATAGATTTTACACTACATACCATGGAAGATGGCCAACAGGTCAGCACACAAGAGCGGGTCTGCAAAGGTATGCTAGAGTCATATCGAGAGACCGGTCGCCGGTACTGACTTCGTGATCCAGATGTCCAGGCGCCGGCGTTCAACCCACCCACAGAAGAGCAATTCCGTTCTCCACATGATCGCACCAAGCCCAACCTCCAATTCCTCAAACAGCACTTTTATCGCGAGGGTCGACTGACTGAAGAGCAAGCGCTATGGATCATACAGATGGGGACAGAGGTGCTTAAGAGCGAGCCTAACCTGCTGGAAATGGATGCGCCGATTACGGTCTGCGGTGACGTCCATGGGCAGTATTTCGATCTGATGAAACTCTTCGAAGTCGGAGGCGATCCAGCCGAAACTCGATACCTGTTTCTGGGAGACTATGTGGACAGGGGGTATTTCAGTATCGAAGTGAGTACTACAATTACAGCTCAGAAGCACTCAAACATCCCAACTCAAGAACTCCAAGGCTGACACTCTCAAAAGTGCGTCTTGTATCTCTGGTCACTCAAGATATGGTACCCGAATACTCTATGGCTGCTCCGAGGGAATCATGAGTGTAGGCATTTGACAGACTATTTCACGTTCAAGCTTGAGTGCAAACACAAGTATTCCGAGAGAATCTACGAAGCATGCATGGATTCATTTTGCGCATTACCGCTTGCAGCAATCATGAACAAGCAGTTTTTGTGTATACACGGTGGGCTGAGCCCTGAATTGCACACCCTGGATGACCTGAAAGGAGTAAGCTACGCCACTATCGCTGGGATTCTTAGTCGTTGACAATTTCAGATTGATCGATTCCGCGAGCCTCCCACCCACGGCCTGATGTGTGACATTCTCTGGGCAGATCCGCTTGAAGAATTCGGCCAGGAGAAGACTTCGGAGTTTTTCGTCCACAACCATGTCCGAGGGTGCTCCTACTTCTTTTCATACCCTGCCGCATGCGCTTTCCTGGAGAAGAATAACCTACTGTCCGTCATTCGCGCGCACGAGGCTCAAGATGCTGGCTATCGGATGTACCGAAAGACTAGGACGACAGGCTTCCCAAGTGTCATGACTATCTTCAGCGCACCCAACTACCTCGATGTATACAACAACAAGGCTGCGGTCCTAAAGTACGAGAACAACGTGATGAACATCCGCCAATTCAACTGCACACCGCATCCATACTGGCTTCCGAATTTCATGGATGTTTTCACCTGGTCCCTCCCCTTTGTTGGCGAAAAGATTACAGACATGCTGATGGCAATCTTGAACACGTGCTCGAAAGAGGAGCTGGAAGAGGATGTTACCCCGTCGACAATCTCTGCACCCGCTTCGCCGCCTATAGAGAGAGATACCGAGACCGCCGATGCCAAACGAAGAGCAATCAAAAATAAAATCCTCGCCATCGGTCGTCTCTCTCGTGTGTTCCAGGTCCTCCGTGAAGAGTCCGAGAGGGTTACGGAGCTTAAGACCGCTTCTGGCGGCAAGCTGCCCGCCGGTACACTGATGCTGGGCGCCGAAGGCATCAAGCAGGCCATCCACAACTTTGAAGACGCGAGAAAGGTGGACCTGCAGAACGAGAGACTACCCCCGAGTCATGATGAGGTCTCGAGAAAGAGTATGGAAGACCGAAAGCAGGCTATGCAAAGAGCGAACACCGAGGCGGACAACGACACAGGCTTGGCGCAGGTTGCAAGGAGGATCAGCGTGTAAGTCTTTTCGAAATGTCCCTTGGCCATGACGATCACTGATGATGGCATCCAGTTCCTCGGGCGCAGGAAAGGGCAGGCGTCTCGGCTCATAGGACCCCTTGCCCTCGAGCGAAAATACCCTTCCGTCCCTCCACCTGCCACCGCGTGGTCACGCCCCGACCTGGCACTTTCCCTTTTCCAAACCATCCCTGCTCATCCGGCACGGCGCGGCACCGGCTCTTGTGTCGATGGCGATGGTCCACGGGACCGCGCTGCGCGATGAAAACGGCCCGAGGGGGCATCGTGACGGGGCTCAAGACCGGGTCTTGAGCCATGGACGGTCTTTTTTTTCGTTCTTCTTCCTTCCTTTCGTTCGTTGATTTACTTTGTAGATAGTCGGGTCTCGTGCGGTGGGATCCTTTCGTAATCAACCCGTTGAGCACACCGTTGTCGCCGATTGCGGTCGTTCGTTCTCCCATCTGCCGTCGTCGCTGCCGTGATTAAGGGGTCCGTGCTGCGATCTTGAAACGCTGTTGAACGCCTGTCTATCCTTCATTCATTCATTCGTTCGTTCATGCTCCTTCACTGCCGTCCACCGCCTCTTGGCACCATGATCATCGAGACCGGCCTCGTTTCCCCCCCTCCCGTCCTTTCCTCTTGGGCAGAACTCTCCCCATAGCTGCCCTCCCTGCTCGCAGCTCGCCTCGTCTGCTTCATCGCTCTTGTTCTTGTCATGAGGTCGGAGTTGCTCCCTGGCGTCTCTGTTCAGTGTTGCTGTTGTCGCGGTGCGTGTAAGTTTTCTTTGCGGCCTCGGCAGTTCGTTTCATTGCTTTTCTTTTCTTTTCTTTTCTTTTCTTTTCGTTCCATTTCTATTGGGAGGGTGTTTGTCATGGAGTGTGGATGTGGATGATGAGTAGAGCAGCAGTCGTTGATGGGGCATGATTATCTGGTCGGTTGTTTCTTGTTTCTTGGTCATATGTATACGAGATACTTGCAGAGATACACGTCTTCCGTCTCAATCGACGCGGTCCATGTACATTTTTCTCCAATACCCGGGCATACTGCTCAAGTCCGATTGCCCAAATCACATCCTTCTAATTGTCTCATCGTGAATACTCTTGAGTATACCACCGTTGTTGCAGACGAAAAGAGACGTGCTTTTGCTACTGTTCCACCCACTCACGTCAATGACGAGGTCTTTTTTCGCAAGGATGCAGCGACCCTTCGGCCAAAAGACTGGTCTTGAACAGAAGGAGTTGCTGCCATGCTTGGTCACGGTGAGCATAAAGGGCGTAAGATTCAGTGGATACTATGCTCTCGTCAAGCAAAGAGGACTCGAAACACTCACAAGCTTACCGAAGAGAATCGAGAACGACCTCACTGTCTCGTCAAACACAATCACAACCACAATCATTGCCCGTATAAAGTCAGAATCCGATACTACAAGCAAGATGCTGGGTGGAGGATCAACACAGTTCACGATACCCACAAGCACAATATCCTCAATGATCTTTACTAATTTCCGGAGTATCATTGCCAAGACCCCGATAGAGAGGGACGCGAAAGAGGAAGGGCAAGACTTCTTAACAGTAGCCCCCCCATTCAGCAAGGCGAGGAAGGTGATGAAGATCAAAGGGCTGAGACTCATGTTTAGAGTGTACTACAATCTTCGCGCCAAAGACCGAAAAAGTGCAGCCCAAGAAGGACTATAGCACGCCTTACGCATACTTGGAACTCAGGATTTCAAGGTCCGTAACAAGGAAAAACATGTGGTCAACGACAACATTAGACAATCGCAAGAAGTAGAATTCTTCTTCTTACCAGCCTCAAGCAAATCCAGTTAGCGAGACAAATTGCCAGCTATTTTATAGTCATTACGGATCCCACGTTCAGTACAAATGAGAACAACCTACATTTTTTAGTTCCTGTCTACGTAATTGATACTCTGAAGAGTGTTCTGATCGCATACTGTCATCGAGTTCAAATCCACCGACACCCTTTTGTTGATAATTTAATGTACGAGGGACTTGTTTTCAACGACAATCGTAGAGTACTCGCGGTGCTGTTAGGCGGGTTTACCGTAGATTTAACAGCAGCAACGGTCAAGAAACTTACGAACGACTCTATTCACTATATGGGAGGATCAGCTGGTTACAGTCGCTCAAGTAGGTATAGGTGGTTTAACAACTTAGCTTACAAATGGAAGGACTCGGTACCCATTGTCTTCTTCAGCTATGCGACTGGCATGCAGCTGAAGCGATTAAGAAGAAGCTAACGCGCGAGGCTATCCACTCGAGACAGAGAAATGCTTGCTGATATGGTGTGGAAGTGGATTTCGTTGGAGCAAAATTATCGTATCCTACTTGATAACTTGCACCAAGAAGAAACAGAATTATTTGAGACGGGAGCATCAATCTGTCACGGCCTACACCAAAGAACAGCCGAATCTAGGCTGTCCATCTTCTGACACTCAAAGTTGAACTTGTAAGTATACACGACCTCACCCATTACCTCAGCAATCTTTCCCACCGACTGGTCCATAGGTGTATGGCGATGTGTGATCCTAATCATATTATTGACAGAATGATGGGTACTCTCGCCTTGTTGAATAGAGTTATAGCCTAATTCGGCTGTACTTTGGTGTAGGCCGTGAGGTACTCCTGTCTCCGATAGAGACTGATCAATAGCTGTATTACTTCTGGCGTATGTTATCATGTAGGATACCAGCAATCCGCACGTGGTAGAGGAATGATTTCCTCGGCAGACAGATGTAGTAAAAGACGAATATCCCCCTCGAGCAATGCTCCTTAGCTCGTCTCCTGAGAAGGAACCGCTTTTCGATGTGAGGATTAAAATGAGCCTCAAAGTATATTCTTCCGTCACACTGGTCGAGTAATGGGTTGAGATGTCCGTACTTATCGTGTGCAAAATGAATGAGATTCCTTGAGCTTGGCACCTGAAGGCGACAAAAATCTGCCCCCAACTTACTCGAGGCTCGCCCAGGCGCTGCCGCTTTAGCAAGCGCGCCAGGTGAGCAGGGGTGGTACGGCACCCGATCTGGGTGATGCCCACTCTCTTCTCATCTATTGACTTACCCAACCCCCTCAGACGGAGTTGGCGGAGTTGGCGGAGCTTCCTCACATCTAGATCTCCTTTTTCACTTTCGAGACGTCCCTAAGTGAGAACCAAGAGCCTTAGATAAGACAACGAAGAGACCATATGGACCTTCAACTCGTTACCGTCTCATCAACCTCACCCTGAAATAGCGTCCAACGCTGGCTTCACATGTCCTCTTGTGGCTTCAAATGCCATTTTACGATTGCATCAGCAGTACTAGCTATAATGCTTCGTGCTTTCGAATTTTTTGGGGTCTCGCCCTCTAAAGCGGCGACGCCGTCCACTTCCCATACCACGGCTGTTGTTGCTCACCCAGTTGTCACGGATCTGACCGTGTGCATCTTCTCTCCAACAGTTCCTCCTTCCACCTGTGAGCTGGATCCGCGCATATGGCATCGCGTAGAGAAAGATCTATTTCTATATACATCTCAGCAGCGTGCATGGTTGTATGTAGCGCTAGCGAATGAGGAAGAGCTTGTAGCTGAGGACCTACTGGTCATGGATATAAGAGTTGGCGGGCCCAACCCAAGCTCAGATTATTCATGGGAGAGTCGACCTGGCGGAATCTGGGTGCTGAGAAGTAAGTTCTCTGGCAAGATTGACCAGGCTGTGACAGAGGTGGACGTTCTCTTTGGTGTGGATGCCGTTGACCCACGACCACAATGGACTCTCATGCGATCATCGCTCCAACTTAACGCCCAGCCAAAGGTACCGGTTGCAAGACTAAGCGTACTCCGCGGCAGGGCCAAGCCGAGACCAGATGCTTGGGCGGCTTTGAGAGTCAGGGAGGATGGCAAATTTAAGATTGTCCAGATCTCTGACACGCACATGGTCACTGGTGTCGGGGTTTGCAAAGATGCTATTGATGCCAATGGGAATGATCTACCAGAGAGCGAGGCTGACCCACTTACGGTAAAATTCATTGGAAAGGTCTTAGATGTTGAGAAACCAGACCTTGTGATTCTCACTGGAGATCAGCTGCACCACAATATCCCCGATAGCCAATCCGCCCTTTTTAAGGTAGTTGCCCCTATCATCGAGCGTTCAATTCCATTTGCAGCCGTCTTTGGCAATCATGATAGTGAGGGTATTCACGCATTGCCACGTGAGTAACTTTTTTTATAAAGTAGCCAATACACAGAGCTAGCGGTCGACAACACACTCGGAATTGTCGCATTTTCGCAAATGGTGTAGACTGCTTTGCTCCGCAAGATAGTCATGCAATTCTATAAGCTGGGTCTTGGCAATGATAGCTGTGCATTTTTGCTGACTGAGTTACAGGCGCGGCACAGATGTCAATACTTGAAAATCTGCCCTTTAGCCTCTGCGAGTCAGGCCCAGAGCAAGTCGACGGCATAGGCAACTTCTACCTTCAAGTCCTAGCTCCCGCCCCGTCACAGCTTCCGTTATCGACTTTATATTTCCTGGATTCGCACAGTCAAATACCGAGCTTGATTCACAATCCCGACTACGACCCTATCCAGCAAAGCCAAATTGACTGGTTCGTGAACGCTTCCCAAGCGCAACGAAGCGCGCGTGAGAAGGACGATGATGACAACCGCTTTTATATGTCTTTGGCTTTCCTACACATCCCTCTTCCTGAGTTTGGATACCGCTGTCTTAGTATACGTAACGGCCACCGGAGGGAACCGACTGAGAGCCCTAGCTTCAATTCCTGTTTCTACGACGCTTTGGTCAAAGGAGGCATATCAGCATTAGGCTGCGGGCACGATCACGTGAATGACTTTTGCGCTCTGCTGCCACAACAACAAACGCAGCAGGATGGCGGCAAAACCCCTCAGCCTGGCCCTTGGCTATGCTATGGAGGTGGCAGTGGCTTCGGGGGATACTGTTCGTTCGGCGGAAAGTGTTTTCACCGACGAACGAGGCTTTGGGAACTCGATACGAATACCGGGTGTTTGAAGACTTGGAAGCGGGTCGAATATGCCACGGACAGAGTCCATGAGCTAGTGCTTGTGGAAAATGGAGCGGTGATTGATTCCCCTGGAGAAGAAGATGAAGGCAGACGCTGTGTAGTCAGTTGAAGCTGATATCGCTACAAAAAGTATAGGGAGACTGCCAGGTAGCCACAAGACTCCCCTCTAGAAATTGTAGAGAGCGTACCTCCTCAACCACTACCTCCGCTACACCGTCTGTTGCAATTGTGAGTCTCATTGGCAACTTAATGCAGAAGCTATTTCTATTTGAGCTGTACAGGAGCTTCAAATATGGATCGGGGTGTGGTGGAAATGGCTGGCCGTCATTCTCTACAAATTTTCATGGTCCCCCCACTAACAAAAAGTCGGAGGGGGGGCGCGATGAAAAATGCCAAGGAATCTCATTCATTTTGCACACGATAAACCAATAACACTTGAGCCGCTAAAATTTTACCGACTTAACGCCGAGATGTGTGGAAAAGCGCGTGATGTTTTCGTGGTGTCAACTTCAGATGCCTCCCAGATTGCCGTTGATTTGTAAGGCAACTCCTTCACTCTCCCTCTCCTTGCGACCTTTCATCTGTCCACGATGTCGTTACGAGCAGACTCGTGCTCTTTCCAATGGCGTTGCAAGATTGAGTACCCGGGGAAACCGCAAGGCGCGTGGGACTGCCCTGCAAATACGGACAGCTACAACGACTGCCTCCGTAACAGCAGTCAATGTCAAACGGGACATACCCCATACATTCAAGGATTTGTATGACTCAATTAAGGCTCTCGAGACCAAAGCGGCAGTCTATATCAATCTTAGCCAATTGCGCCTCGCTCTGAGAGGGCTCGAGTCAGAAAATGCTGTCACGCGCATCGCTGGTAAATCTGTCTTAATAACAGCAATTGACGTTCTGAGTCGCTAACTCGGAAACAGTGCTGGGTCCCAACGGGTATAACGGACCTCGAAGGCTGGTGAGAGCCTTGCTGGCGGATCCTTTAGCCTCGGAGCAACGATGGGAGAAGCAGCTCACGGCAGACGACAGTGATGAAAAAGCCATACTTCTGCGGTAGGGCGTCGGTCTATTGATTGGAATTGAAGACACCGCCTTGCTTACTATGGCTATAGCTATGGGGACCAGGTGGACGTGGACGACCGACACCCGCTTGTTAAGACACTATCTATTCCTTCTGCAACATTACACACTCATAATCTCGAAATCCTTGTCCACGCTAGCTCGGCCACGGATCAGTCGTACGGAGAAGCAGGAGCAGCGAATCTGCTGGTGCCTAGCTTAGAAATCCAAAGCTCTAGCAGCGGCAGGGTTTCTACAATAACATTTCCAGTACACAAGACAGTTGTATACCGAGAAGGATTGCAAGACCTAGACAGTATACCAAAGATTAGTATGCACGGAGGGAGGATGTTCAAAGTTATCATTGATTGGTCCTGGAGTACCGTACAGCAACAGAGCCAAAATGGTCAATCTGTCTCGCCAATCAATCTGGCGCTCGGAGAAGCAGCCATTGACACCTTTCGGCAATCGCTACATCGGTCGGTTGAGTACGAGCATTTGTGGTTTGATGCCGGAATGCCCGGTGTAGCCGCTTGGATATCGGAGGGCTCCGAGGCACAGAATGGCGGCCTGAAGCAGACAATACGTGGGCTTCTTCAGGTCATATGCAATAACGCTAAGGAAGCCATCGCCCAAGAAGAGGAGTCAAGCATCCAGCGCCAGAAGGCTTCGACTATATCTGCTGAAGCGAAGAACATTATTGAGCAGGGCATCTCCATCTGGGCAGAAAACGCACATACCGAGCTACGTGACCGTCTGAATAGCGCATTTCACAGCAGGAGCTGGAGGAGGATCAAATGGTGGAAGCTCTTCTGGCGTGTCGACGATGTCGGCTATATAGCCTCGGACATCCTTCAAAAAGCTTGGCTGACAGAGGCGGAGAAGGAGATGATATGGATATCTGGCCGCATCCATCAGTCCGGACTGCTTGGGCCGCCCAAGCTCAGGCCCCCGGCGGTGCTCGATCCGGACGACGAGCAGACGCTCGGCGGCCATCCTCCTGCACCTAGCTTGTCTGATCTTGTCAAAAAGGACTCCAATCACGAGGTTGTCGAGGACCAAGTCTTCGAACACCCATGGTTGCAAGCCATTTTCCGCGCTCGTTCCCTCCTTTCTCGATCCACCGTTCCTCCCCTTCAATCGCTTTCACAGTCCCTTCTACTCCAGACCATATCAACCAATGCCCTCACCTCCTCCCTTTCCGCACTTCTCTACGTCTCAGTCTCCACGACAACCCCATACGAGGCCGGTGCTATCGCGGCCGTCGGTCTAGTCTGGTCATTGCGAAAGCTGCAGACGAGATGGGAGAACGCAAGGAGTATGTGGGAAGCGCAGATCAGAGAGGATGGAAGGAGAGTCCTGAGGAACGTGGAAGAGGTTGCTCGGGCGACTGTTCGTGAGGGTGGTATGGGAGAGGTGGATGAGCTTGGTAGGGAAGCGAGGAGGGTGGCGAGAGAGGCCGTTGCGAGGGCAGAGAGAGCTCTAGAGGAAACGGGTGTTTGACGTGACTTGTTATTGTACGTAGCAGATACGCTGACAAGTCAACCATCATTACCATGCAGACGCCAAAGAATGTCGAAAATGAAAAGTGCAAGTACAGTCGCGAGGGTACAAATAGAAGTGGTGTCAATGTATTCAGGTCTCGATGAGGAGGTCTAGAAGAGACTGCAGCTACAGGCACATATCTTCTCCATTGACTTTGTACTACTACCAGCCCGAAGCGATGGTGGGCCTTCAGAGCTCATGTATGGCCCCCCAGATGGTCAATGCAAATGGGTACCGTGCACATAGAGGTGAAAACGAGTGAGCCACGAATCAATCCCGAGGGCTAAGAAAACCTCTGGCGTATACTCTATGGTCGTGGTAATTGCACGAGCTAGTACACGTGTACCTCGTGGCAGCGACAAACGAGAGGGTGCCGGTTAACGAGGTTTATAACGTCGATGCTTGTATTTGGTCGAAGGCGGACGAGCAGAAGTACGGAGTACATGCCGAATAGTTACGTTTATTATGCGGAGAGTATGTCCGTCCCTTCCTTGTACCTACTTTGCTTTGCCCTGGCACATGCTTGGCGGAGATTTTTCTCTGCTTTCGATCTTGCGAGCAAACGCGGGAGATCTTTTCGCATTGTTGTACTGATGCTGCAAATCAAGACGTCTTCTACGAATGCACAAGTTTTCCCACCACGTCGTTCCGCGACCGGGAGCTTTCGACCTCCTGTTCGCACATCACCGGAGATGCGGTCTGGGACGAGAGTAGCGCTCCAAACATAACGGACCTTGCGCTGTGGAGGACAGGGAAAACCAGACAGAGGTCCGAAAGGGGAGAACTGTTGAGATAGGTGATAGCATATCGACTCGGATTCTTGAGTATGGATTTGCTGCTGATGGGCATGATAGCAGCGGGAATGGGGGCTTCGATGATGCGATCAGTCCAAATGGATCCTCAGAAATTCGGTTCCATCATTGCAGACCGATCGGACATGAAAGATACATCATGCTTTTGTATACCTCACTCGGATCAAGTGTGTGTCGAGGTAACTGTGACTGGAATCATTATGCTGCGACCTCAGCATTTGTACCACTCCGAATGCATTGATAATACGCAATGGGTCCAAAAGGAGAGAAAAAAACCGGCGCGTTGAAGCCATGCAGTCATTCCTCCATCTGGTATTGTGGAAACGAAGTCTAACGGTGTCGATTTCCCCACTTGGTCGGTGGTTTTCTCACTCCTGGTCGCTCCATTAAGTGGTCCCTCTTTGAACTAGAGTGGGCACCAGAAAAGCTGCTCTTGGAAAAAATGAAGGCTAGGTGCAAGATGTCGAGAGTAGGGCGTTGATAGGGTTCGGACCAAACATGTCTCAAATGTTTGGTCTTGGGTAAGGTATAGGCCACTCTCGCCACCTTTTCTTCCACGGAGTACTGACTAGCTTTTCAGTATTCCCAAAGCTAACCACGCAGCAAGCATGAAACCTCTGCCATACGCTTGCTTCTTGGAATAGACGCCTATGCATATCCAATATCCGCCCTCCTCGGACAGCCCTCCTCATACCAGGCTCTCAGCCTGTCCTGGTATGGTTGGTCGAATCCTTCATGTTTCGCCAAGCCATCATCATTGGCTAGTTCCCACCATCGTGCCTTCTCTCGTAAAAACATGTGTTCCTTGGGCTTCACAATGCTACCGACCACCTTAGACTCGTCCACGGTGCCCATCGCAACGTATGTGTCGTCCGGATAGCAGTGGTATTTCATGGATAGTGGGGAACCACAGTCGCCACAAGAGCCGCGCACGGCCATTGAAACGCCCTGTTCGGAAACTGGAGAGGGTGTGATCTTGAGAGGAAGCTTACCGTCGGGCGAGGTAGTGCTCCAACGTAGGGCGGTCTTGGGAAAGCGACCAAAGGAGAGAAAGGGGGCGCCGGAAGCTTTGCGGCACGCGGTACAATGGCAGAGCGTTATAGAGATGGGAAGCGTGCTGCTTTGATACATGATCTTCCCGCAGGCGCAGGTACCGCTGAGGACAGATGGTGGAGGCGGTGCTGCAGGGTCTGAAGTCGGATCCATGTCGAATTGGATTGTCAGGAAAAAAGAGTTGTTTGGTGTCTGATGTCTTCAACTCCGTAGGGAAGACAAGGACATTATATGTGCCATTGGATTAAGCAAGCCACCGATGAGGGTAACAGACGGGTCGGTCAAGATTAACCGGATACAGCTAGTCCGACGTTACGCTGACCAAGCAAACATCACCCACTTCCTTACACCACTCTTCTCGCGAGTTGAAAATGCCTTCTTCCTGGCGCTCGCGATGTTGAGACGCCGTACGGAATCATGTGGGTTTATGAATGGGGTATCGAACATGATTCGAAGGTGATCTTGGACTGCATGGGGACACGACGCAGAGGCCTATGTTTGGTCCGATTACTGAGATGGTGATGAGGAAAGGGTTGAGGGTTATGATTATAGGTGCCTTGATGGCTTTCTCTACGCCGTGAGAGACAATGAATCCTTCTGACTCTTTTCTTGGGAGCGGTACTTCTCAGCGTCTCGAAGGGTGCCGGCAATGTCATGAAAATTGCCTCTCATGAGACCTTTATCCTTGTGCTCATCAAATTGAAAGGGATCTAGATCTATAGCATGATTATGAACCTTGGTGGTCTCTTCTGGCATATACTGCTCGCCATCATATCGCTTGAACTTCAAGCGATACTTACAGTCACACCCCGAGACCTTGATGTTTGGCCTCTTCCGTCCTGCTCAGCAGTCTTGCGCCAGTAATTGGTCTTGGGATGATCCCTCTTGCAGTCAAGAGTGTAGCTGCCTCGCTTGCTGTTGTTATGTTCCACTACAATAGCAAATCCCTGGGTAAAAGCATAGTCTTGACAGCGGACTTTGGCTTCCTCTCAAGTAAGGATCTCACCAAGAGTAGGCTCACGAAGGTGGCCATCTGGTATATGCTCAAGAGCTGCTTGATATTGGCTTTGAAGGTCTCCTGATCGGTGTAGCTCCATATTGAAGAGGATGACTGCGCTACGAGGAGAAGAAAAAGGACAGGTATGCAACGTTGACAGGTATACTCTGCAGCGCTGGCTGGCTAGCCCGCCTAACTTTTGGTGCAAGGGAGAAATCATTCAATATGAAGTGTACTGCCTAGGTGTACTACCCTTAAACAACTCGAAGAAAACACCCGGGGAATTGTCGAATGTTTGTGCGTAGTAGTCATTCCGAGATTCCTCTGACAGACCACCATCTTGAACTCAGCGGTAATACTTGAAGGGCCCAATTCACGGTGCTACTTTTCAGAGGGTCCCCCGGGAGAAGCCTCAATGCTCATGTCAGAACCGATATCATTGTCACTCACAAATGCTACGTGGGTAGAATTCAGGACTGAGGAACGAATACGAATACGGACTGTCGATCGTCCGACATTCCATCTGATACTGCTCGATATGGCGTTGCGTGATTTATCGCTCGGAGCATTTCGGTATTTGGCGCTGTCTTCTAATACACACAGCCAGGAGCACAGGTCTCGTATGTCTATAGATAGGCATATAAGCCTGAAGCAACGCTGTAGACTAGTTTTTGAACTGCATTCCATTTTTCCCATCCTCGTTGTGACTTTCCTATCTCTTTTCTTTGCGAACGTTCGATTTCTGACGACCCCACTCACGACTACGGAGACAATGGCCCCCCTTAACATCATCATCGTCGGCGCAGGCATCGCCGGCCCCGCCGCAGCCATTGGGCTCGCACGCAACGGCCACCACGTCACCATCTACGAGCGCTCAACGAGCGGCCAAGAAGTTGGCTACGCCTTCAGGATCACACCAAACTCCGATCGTTGTCTGAAGCATCTGGGCATTGACACGGTCGCTGGTGGCGCCGTGGCGGCCAAAAAGGCCCGCCATTTCAATTCCCAAGGCGAGCTTATGGGAGAGGTGACCGAGAATACGGATCCAGAGGTGGCGAGGAAGGCTACTTCAGTCTTTGCTTATCGTCCCCAGCTCGTCAAACAATTGATGGAAACTGCACTTCCAAGCGGCGTCGAGATCAAAACCGGCGTCAAAGTCGCCTCAGTAAATGTCGAGAAGACAAGTCTCACGCTCGATAGCGGGGCGATAGTCTCGGCAGATTTCATCATCGGTGCAGATGGCGTCCACTCCATGATTCGTTCAGCCATCATCGACGGCACAAAACACTTCCCAAAGTGCACCGCCGATCAGAACGCAATCCGCTTCATGCTCCCCAGATCTGTTGTCCAGAATGACCCAATCATGTCCTCCTTCAACAGTGATGACCTCACCATGTTCTCCTGGTTCGAAGGCTCAACCTACATCATCGTATACGCCGTAGATCATGGCAACCTCTTCAACGTGACTATAGGCCACCCAGCCCATTTATCCGACAAGGAAGCCAACAAAGAACAAGACAATGCGACTGCAACCTCGTACAATCACAAAGTCTCTTTTGAAACTGTACGTGATGTCCACCGGGGATGGGAGCCGCGCGCTATCCGGTTGCTGGAACTGGCAGACCCGGAAGGGTTCTGGATCTGGAAGATGATGGATATGGACGAGATTCCGCGGTGCAGCAGGAATCATACGGCGCTGGTGGGGGATGCGTGTCATCCGGTCCTGCCGCATGGCTTCTCGGGCGCGTCGATGGCAATTGAAGACGCCATCACGCTTTCCGAGTTTCTTGAGAGGGATGTGGAGAGGAAGGAGATTCCGGGACTGTTGAAATTGTATGAGGATGTGAGAAAGCCGAGAGTCGCGAGGGTGAGGGAGAGGGCGAGAGAGACTGCGGAGGGGAGTGGGGGTGAGGGGAGGATGGAGTACATGCAGTTCTTGGCTGGGCATGACGCGGTACAATATGCGAAGGAGAAACTGGCGGAGTATAAGAGGGAGCGGTCGTAGATGAGGACTGGAAAGTAAGAGGAGCAGACACAGCTTTGAAAGAAGTCGAGAGCAGAACCCGATCCACGGATCAGATTCAACAACAGAAATATTGTGGAATTGCACGTCTGAGCTAGGACAACAATCGACTCTTTCCTTCCATATTGATCGAACTCGCAGCTGATCTTTCTTGGTTTCGACCAGCTCCACAGTCAACGATGAAACTAAAGAATGAGAAAAAAAAAAGATATCATCGAACTCGACTGGCAGAAACCCTGCAACCCGTATTTCGCTATCCTCCACATTGAACATCAATTATCCTCTGAAACGTTCCCGTCCCGGTCCTCATAACCATGGAAGGTCATTCGCCTAGCAGCTGGGAGGCACTGCTTGTTCAAAAAAACCCCCCGTCTGAGTCCCCGTCATTGTCCGTAAATCGAATCAGTTTTTCGAGTGCTCGGACGCAAGGATAAAGGAGATCGCGCTTCAATACCTACACGAGGAGGAGAAAGGTGCAAAGACTTTGGTAGTAGCGAGATGGCCGAGAGTAACTGCCATGGTCTTCGATCCATGTAACAGTGGATACGACTTTCAGAAAGCTCATAATGCGGGCGTCATGGACGTTATAGCCATCGATTTCGGGCGCAAAAAGAGCCCCAATGTTACAAGATTGAGCGATCCTAACAAGAATGAAGTCAACAGATCTGTTGCACATTCTCATCGTGTGAACGGCTTTGAGGGACAGCCGCCGTTTTTTGGAGGATCATCGAGATGGGAAGGTGCCCGCGGACCACAATCCTCGACTGTAAGCAATAGAAATCCGTACCTTGATAAAATCATTCAGCGCTGACATCATTCACCAGTGTCGCGTGACTGCGAGTCGAGGGGCTATGGTGTGGAGTCGGTATGATTCAGGAAGATGTCATCGGTGGTGGGAAAGTGCCAAGGGAATCAATTCTTTATGAAAGGCTTAGTCTCTCAAGTTCTTTCCGGCGAGGCATCAAGTCTCAAGGTCATAATTCGACTCGGTTCTATTCACTTTGATCCTTAGCCATCACGATGTTCTGTCTCGGTAGAACCGATACTGGATATGGGAGGTTGAGACTGTGAATGGATGGTGGCAAAGCTCGGAGTCGCCGGTGGGCTTCTGCAACGAGGCTTCACAAAGTGGATGGCGCCAAAAATCTGCATAATCTTGCATTGTCACACCTTCCACGCGCTCGTCGATGTAAGCTGCTCTGCACGTGATGATGTCTGCTGCTCAGCGGTGGTGGGGATGGCTGGAGGCGAGTGGCGAACAATATCACATCGACAAATATCCTCGCCGTTTATCTCGAGTCGCGAGTGGGAAAATGCGCATCGACTGGGAGTCAGCATTTTGTATTCGCCAGTAGAGTGTTCGCACGTTTCTATCACGTTTATCTTCTATAAATCAAGTTGCGAAGAAGAATATCTACAAAAATGAAATGGGATACCGATTCAGGGTTCAAATAGGCAGAGAGAGAGTTTTTAGTCAGCGATAGAACTACCCCAAATGAAGCTTAGCACTGTGACAGGGTCCTTTCAATTGAGTCACTAGGAAATTCTTCGTAAGGAGAAGCTCAATACTTCTTTACGCAACCCTTCTCGTCCTACCATCGGCATCACCCACCATCGCAATATCCAGGTAGACGCTACGCACAACTTTGGAGCTGCGCATCTCTTGCACTTATCATCTCACGCCAAAAGACGCCCTCACACATCACACATTGTGGCCGCAAAGTTTCAATCATTCAACCAGACGTCCGTCATTCATTACCGGAAATAACTTACTCGCAGAGTCTTTCTGACTGTGCGGCATCAAGAAATCTTACTTTGATATGGCAAAGAAAAGCCGCAAGTCTGCACTAAGCCAGTGTGATGACAGCAGCGCCAAGACCGCCGAAATAACAGTTTCAACCCTTCGCCAAGATAGGGACCTGTGGTATGGGATACGTGTCCTTCTCTATGATCTCAGCAACTTAGGCAGTGACCCGTCTGCTGAGAAACGTCTCTCTTCGACAACGCACGAAATCTACATCAGCGCACCATACTTTACGGAATCCGAGGCTCTCAAAATCCGGACAGCACTGATGGACGACACTCCAGAGGCCGCAGCAACAGAAGATCAAAGTGCGAGTAGTATTCAAGACGGCTCTTCTTCCCGTTCCAAGAAGCTCACGGTGGAGCAAACCATTCATAACAGACTGGAACATTTCTTCGATAAGCGTAGGGCTGGCGGCGATTCAAGGCCCTGCGGACCGCACGACATGGTCCCAATCTACGTAAGCGCTTTTGGTATTGGAAAGGAAGAGCTAAAGGATGAGCGCTTCTTGAGTCGATTGAGAAAGTCTGGGCTTGGAGATTCAAAGTCACAACAAGATGGAAGAGGCGAAGATGAGAGTTCCGTCAAAAGGAAGAAGAAGGGAGGAAAGAATAAATAGTCAAGGAAACATTAGGACTAGAACACAAAACAAGTCCTATAATAATAAAAATTCTACTTGTTTCCAAGTGAGACTATTTTACCATCTCGTTCCCTTCGATAAGCTTCGCGCTATCTCTAAGCTTGCTATTACAATCCGAATCTTATGATCAAGAGCGATTAGATCAGGTTGCTGAACTACGAATAAACCGTCTCCAAATACTTCTCCTCTCGTCTCACTCATCTTCTCCTCGCAGTGCACTCAACCAGCAGAAATGGCTTCTGCACAACTTTGGTTCTTCCTTTGGGAGGACATCAGATCTGACAAGGTCAAACAAGACTTTACCACGCTTGACCAAGTGCAGAAAGAGGGCATCACTCAAGCGAAAATCTTGCGTCGTCTTGCCCGTACGGGGAGTCCGGAAGAATATTCATTCTTTATACACTCGGATAGCATGAGAGCCTCCGTGCAAATTCTGAGCGACAAGGCAATCCATGCGACCTGGCAGCTATATTGCCAGCAAGATTCCAGTGTTGTTATCTCTGTGCGTAAGAATGACGATCCCCCTCATTCTCCCTCCTCACCCCCTCCAGCTCCCTCTCTGACTCCGCCGCCTCAATAACCTCCCGCACCTCCATCACCTCCCCCAACAACTCTGTATCCTCCACCGACGCGCTCTCGTCAGCAGCGAGAGCAGGTATTGGGCTCGTAGGAGGGGGGAAAGCAGGGTGCGGTAGGCTTCATTGATGTGTGCGGATGTGCCTTCGGCGAGGGACTTGGAGGGGTCGGGGTGCCGGTCTGGGTGCGCGGCGGATTGGAGGCGGAGGTATTCGGCGCGGAGGTGGCGGGGGTTGAGGGTGAAGGGGCCGGAAGGGGGGGCGCCGAGGGGGAAGGTATGGGGGAAGAGGGCGTAGTGGGTTGGTGGTGTGGGGGATGTAGCAGTGGTTGAGGCGTGCCGGGTGGGGTGGTGGGGGAGGTGAGGGCGGGGGGTCGTTGGTCGGTGCGGGTGGTGGGCGAGGGAGTTGGAGGATGAGGATATGTAGCGGTGGAAGGTGAGGAAGAAACGCTTGCTGTTGAGGGTTCGAGAGGGTTTGGGCATGTTTTGAGGCTGTACAACATAAGATCTTTTTCCTGCCGTGTCGGCTTGGGGAATGATCTGAAATCATCCCGTACGCAATCGTCCGCCAAGAATCTTCACCTAGGGTTAGTCTAGAATCAGAACTTCAAAACTCGAGACAAATAGGTAGACAACTCTACCTAGGTGCTTAGGTACTCTACTACATTATTATATGATTTGATCCATATATACCTGATTTCTGAGATTCTAGAAGTCTTTGAACCCAAATGTATACGTGTGCAGTCGCGTCACGTGCGCTTACCCCAGCTCACCCGCCTCCTCGCTAACCTGAGCCGGGGATAAACAGATACGTGTAGGTACTCTGCATCTCAAAAAGATCTCTAAATGGAATCCTACACTTGTTCTCTATACCTCTTTACTATTCTCGGAGCCGCTGACGATAAGCAAGTTATCAAATTGCTCGCCATCGATACCAATCTGGAGAACAATCTCATGGCTGCCGACCGCATGACCTGTGCGCTCGCGTTGTGGTGGACTATGGCTGCTCTCGCCATTCTTTTGCCGATCGTTCGGTGTTCACCACCTACGAAAAAGCCCACACACGCCTTATCAAGGGCATCGGCGGTAGTCAAGATCAGCCTCTTGGCCGCGGTACTATCAAGCTTGACTATTCAATTAAAGGCCAACGTATCTCGGTCACTCTATTCAATGCCTTACCTGTTCCTGATATGGGGGTTAATCTTCTTTCCGTCGGTAAGCTTTTGGACGCCGACATCGCAGTCACTTTTCATGAGACTGGCTGTGCTCTTACCAAGGATGATATGCTTCTCACAGGCACTCGCAACCGTGATCTATTCTTTCTGGACCGGTGGTAAAGCCAGAACAGTGCTTTGGCATCCTACAGTGTCCCTTCGGACCCGATCCATCAGCTCTGGCATGCTCGTATAGGCCATCTAGGTCAGCAGAACCTGAATAGACTTCCAAGTATGGCCGTCGGTGTGGATTTCACCAAGGATATCGCCGACGACTATACCTGCGAATGCTGTGTCATGGGGCGCCAGAAGGCTGTCCCCCTTGATCGTCCCACGGCGCCTGACACTCAGCCAGGGGAGTTTGTTTATAGCGATCTTATGGGGCCTTTATTCCCAACCAGCTTCAACGGCTATAGCTACTTTGTTATATTCAAAGATGACTTCACCTCTTATTCTAAAGTCTACTACATTCGCCACAAAAGTGAAACCTTCACCATTTTCCTACGATTCAGAGTCTATCTTAAATCACTTGGCTTTAGAATCTGTCGCATCACCAAGCTCCATGGTATGTAATTGAAGGAGCAATTAGCTGGAAAACTCTAGTATGGTGGCTGTACAGTGGCTTTGAGTAGCTATTTGCCAATAGACTCGAGATCAATGGCAAGATTCAAGATACCGAGAGGTTGTGAGGGTGGTCTATATGAAGCTTACCTAATTGAATGGACGTGAATCTTTGATGAGCTTCATAGATCTGTTTCGCTGGTCTCTATCTTCTAACACAGATTGAAGAAGTTCCTCCTCGGACAGAAGAGGCCTAGCTCAATCCCCCTAATGCTCGAGCTGTTGGATGATGATATTGGATTACCAGGCCCAATCCCCGCCCTCGATAGATCGGAAATGGCCAGAAACCTTGTCTCTAGTGGCACCGTCAATCTGCAAATCGAGATCCATTAGCGATGCATTTCCCAAGGCTGAGACACCAGACGAGATTCTCACGGTAGCGACCAAGTATTCAAGACTCTTCTTCACAGGTACGGGTGCCTCCTCCATGCCGAACATACGGGCTACCTTATTCCCCAAATCGGTCTGCAAGAAACTAGAGTCGAATCATGTTAGACCTTTCCCTCTAAATCTGCAAGACATGAAAAGTCGAAGGGCTCACCCAGGGTCAATAGCGAAAGCAATCAGTCCATCGTTCTCGAAGTGAATCTTCCTCACAAAATAGTGGGCCGCGGCCTTGGAGACGCCATATGCATTCATCGGAAACGGTCGCATTTCCATGCCACCGATGCTCCCCATCGGCGACCCCAACAAGACAAACTTCGGCTGTGACGCTTTCTGGAGCATCGGCAGAACGGCTTGGAAAAGTATCAGCGACCCGATAGCGTTGACGGAGATATGCTCCTGCACTTGTGCCGGGTCGACATCGGCCAGTTTGTCAAAGACGTTATTCTGGACTGCAGCATTGGCAATCACAGTGTCGAGTTTTGAGATGTTGTGCTCGGATCGTAGAGACTCGACTGCGTTTTTGGCGTCTGTGGCGGATGTGTTGTCGATTTTGACTATGATGAGCGTGCTAGTAGGGTCTCTGTGGACGGCGGAGAGAGCTTTTGACGAGGTGGTTGAAGGGTCGCGGATTCCTGCGATGACCGTGGTTTTGGGCCGTGAGAGGTAGGTGGTCAGTAGGTTTAGCCCAGTGCCTGAAATTTATATCAGCCATTGATCGACCTGACTGGAGAGATCTCTGACCTCGGTTGGCGCCCGTCACTAGGTAGGTGTAGTTGTTGGGTGAAGACATTGTGGCTGATTGATCTTTGGTCAGAACCAGAATGAGCTTAAGACCGACTTGGCTATACTAGGCTCTAAATAAGATGAACTGGCAGTGAACTCGAGGTGAGCAGTTGGCGTGACTGAAGGGCTGGGAAAGGAGTTGGGTGATGGAGGACAATGAAGATTAGGCAACAAGGCAGATCGATCAGGCTGAACACTTACTGCTCCTATCCGAGGCACAGGAGCCGCAGGAGCTGAATGATTTGCAAGTACGATTTCAAAGCACTCGAATGGCTACCGTTCAAGGCAGTTGATTCTGCAAAAGTCTCAGGCGTTTCACTGCGACATCCTGATTGGCTTCTCAGACGTCAGCCTATGTCTCTACATTAGCCGTCGAGAAGTACTTGATAAATTCATTTCCATGGATTAGTCCGGTGTAACTCTGAAAGCTGCATGATGTTGGCATCGGAGCTAGGAGGATTATAAGCAGCATGTCGCTGACTCTACTCGCATGATGCAGGTTAGCAGCACCTTCTTATCCCTGACTTACATTAGTTTGTGGTTGGTGCGCTTTCCAACCCCCCCGCCTGGAGCGATTGGTTCCCTAGGTAGCTCCGAGTTTAGTACTTCATTGACCCTAGTACCATGTACTCTACACGAGATGGTCAACGGCTTTCCAGTGCTGAACCATTGCTCATAGGATTAGCGGCCTTTGGAATCACTTTCACCTTCATAGTGACGCATCTATGCAGGTTGCCTACTTTACATGCCGCTCTAAGCTTGACATCCGGGCAGGTGGCGGGGCCATCCCACGAGACGGTAAGTCAGGTCGGGTTTTGTAGGAGAATGATTACTGAATGATTTGCACGGCAACCTTTCTGAGTTCACGTCAATCACGTTGCAGCCAACTTGAACATTTCAGTGAGCATTCCAACAGTTACCATGAATGAAAGCAAAGGCTATCAACGCCTTCGCACAGAAGACGATGACTTCCCGCCCTTGGCCTCCAGCCTCGGCCCAACACAAACCTCGTCCACGCGTCAACGTCTTTCGTCCCACGTCCTCGTCTACGCCTTACTAGTCATCTCGAACATCCTTTTTCTGTCCCTTTGGCTGAAGCCGCGGGGAGAAAGAGATTGCATCCGACCTCGGCTGGTCTCATGTACGCTTTTGTATCGCCATTTTCTCCTTGTTTGACATCGGCTGTTCTTGGTATACGAGGGCAGGGCAGATTTGTTGACTGTTTGATTTAGCGCCCGCAAAGAACGACGAGGCCCTTGGTTATGAAAAGCGCCGCTTATGGCGCAACATCGACGGCAACGTCTTTACAGGGGATCCTCGGTCTGAGCTTGATGCCGCTTGGAGGGAGTTGATTGAACGTCTGTTTCTTTTCATCCTCAATGCCTCTCTGCTCTTTCTGTCTCCACTATTTTTTACAACTTTTTTAGCTGAATACATGTTGACACCTACTTATCAGCGATGACGCTCAAGATCTCCGCGGAAGAACTCAGTCATCTCCACGAAGACAGCATCGCCTTCGCCGACGGTTCCGGGTACATTGCCGAAATGGCCGTCTATCACGAATTGCACTGCATTAAGCGCATCCGGCGGCACTTTCATCTGGAAAGATATTACCCGGGTATGACTGCGGAAGAGCGTGAGAAGGAAGAGGTGCACATCGGTAGATTTCTCCCTCCCTTTCCTTGCCTCTTCCGCCTTGCCAGTCTGAAATGCACAGCGGCTTTGATCACCTTGTATTAGCCAGATTTCGCAAAAGCAAAGCTGACATGGAACGATGTGCACGCACAAAAGACCACTGTCTGGAATACTGGCGCGAAGCCGCCATGTGTCGCGGTGACACGGCTTTGGGGACCTTTAGGTGGGTGGATGAGTTGCCGTATTCGAGGGTGTACAGCGACCACGAGTGTGTGAATTGGCAGCGCCTGGATACCTGGGCGCGAGGACGCATGGTGAACATGTCGGATTACTCGCAGTTTTTGCACTAAGGTGGATAGATGAGGGTCTGGTGGGCTATGGCATTTGAGAGACGGAGTGACGACTACGATCACAGATTGCTCTTTGAACACACGCTTTTCTTGGGATTTCTCTATTTCTTCGTTCTTCCGGTCTCTGAAGGCCGTTTACATGATAGCAATGATGCCCGTATCGCTCGAATTCGCATACTTTTCCGCAAACTTCGAAACATCGTCATAGTTCCTACAGATCTTCATCTGGCCCCATCCGTTGGTCAGATGTGTCTCGTGGTTTACGACTTCCAGGTTCGTGTCCGCGGAGCACATCAGCCCGCGTCGTAGATAATCAAAGCAATGCCGCACGTGGGGCATCGCTGTCCGCGCCCCTGTCTCTTTGTCGTAGTCGGGCGGCTGCACAGTCGAATTCTTGCCGCCGCCTTCATTTTCGAGAGCGTTGTAGTATGCGACGAGGATGGCATGCTGTGTGCCGGGTAGAGAATGGCTGGTTAGAGACGCTAGATGAGGGATAACAGATGATGATAACAGCATGGGGATAATGATGACTGTGGTCTTACAAGGCAATGCAACTGGTGGAACACCGCGATGTTTGAGATGAACGGCGCCACCTCTTCGTGGTGTATAAAGCCTCTGCCCACCGGTATTATGGAACCCCAAGCTCTTTCGGATTCTGGCGTGGGCTTTTGGGAGAAGGTCAGGTTGTGCTGCCAGACTTGGTGGACGAGGCCGGGAGGGTCGGGCAGGCCTGTACGGCTTTCGCTGTGGACATGCGAGAGCTGGCTGCCGATGAGCATACCTGCGACCAGCGCGAGGGTGAATGTCAGGATATGCAAAAAAGGTTGACTAAGGATATGATTCTGGGATAGGGGACGCTTTGGCTCTTGCTGTGAGGGTGCTAGGAGGGCTTCTTTGGTAGAGAGGTCGTCGGGCAAGTCGGAATACATGATGCCAGAGGAAAATGGCGATGGGTGCTATAAAATGTGTAAATTTACCAATGTGAGGTGGATAGACTTGTTCGTGGATTCAATGATGAAAAAAACCGAGCTTGAGAAGGCTCTAGATGGTATTTGGCCAGTCTCTTAGCTAGTGGGTATCAAAGAACTGACAAGGAAAGGAGAGGGGAATGGATCAGACCCGCTGATTTCAGCACCTCCGTAGGATCTATCGGCAGTTCCAACGGCCACATGATGCTGCTATGTAATCTGGCATTAGCTCGTCAGGCTCGACTCCAACGTACGGAGGTAGAAAGACGTCACTGTACTTGCAGAGCTTTGAGCCTTGTTGACCGCTCGAGTATATAAAGTCAAGCGGTCCCCTCTTTCTATCCATCTTATGAAGCAGCACCGCCCCAAAAAAAATCTCGCACTCTTACAATTGTGTGGAGCAGCCAAAAACAAGAGACAAAGACAAAGTCTGACCGGTATGTATCTTTCGACAATTTATTGATCAGTACATGCCTGATAACTCCAAGCCTTCCACTTACCAAAATGCGTCTACTTGCCATACTGCTCCTTTTGAGCGCAGCGACTGCTGTGCCCGTCTCGAATGGTGAGTGAAGACTCCTTCAATCTACGAGAATATTCGAGGTATTGACACTGGTCTGCAGCCGGCGCGGATCCTGACGAGCTCGTCAAGAATTCCTGGTCCGCCAGGACCTTGAACAATCGCGTCGCGGATGCGGACGAGCAGGTCAAAAATTCGTGGTCCGCCCGCAGTGTCGAACACCGCGCCATGGACACGGACGCGGTGGCGGAGGACAGAGTGAGTCCGAGTCTTTGAGCTACCTACGTGGATCCAGAAGGATTCGCGCTACTTCGGATCCAGTTCAAAAGTGGCAGTCAATCCCTGCTACATTCACGGCTAATGCAGCCGTCGCAGTTGCCTGCCCGCGACATCCATAACAGAGCTGCAGACGCGGATGACAAAGTCAAAAATTCATGGTCCGCCCGCTGAGTTGGGGATAGGGTTGCTGATGTTGACGAGGTGCTGGTTTAATCGGCGATAAAGAGAGTATTTTACAAACGAAACGTCCGTCTGGTGATTTATTCATCCTCTGTATTCCGTAGGCACCCGCTGGCAGGGGTCAAATGTATCTGACATGGCGAACTACAAGTATTTTTGGACACTTTGTACGTGCCCGGCGCTCATTATAGCAGTCTGCACTTCCGAGTCTCGTAGTCACGGAGCAATTGTCGACGGCTGCTGTTCTCGAATTTGGAAGAGCGTCAAGAAAAAGCCCGCGTGTGATTATGCTTCGTTCGAGTCGGCACCAATCGCTAAGATAGTCTGCATTTACTGTCTATAATACCGTTGTTGCCAGGGTACACCGTACGCTCTTGTAAACCCGCAGCGAGTCACAGCGCGTCTAGTGTGCTATTGGCGATTGATGTCTCCCAGACTACTCTAGTGGTTGCATCTTCTCGAATCTCGATTGGATAATTACCAACATGGCTACTTGCTCAGCGTTTTGCCTTTGAAGCTTGAGTACAAGCCCTTTTCGCGGCCATGCTATGCTAGCAGCGGCAAATGACTCTGCTCGCCGATCATCACTGACCTATTCGCAGTTTCCCAGTAACAACCTTTTTCCCCGTAGTCCACGTTCTCATTCATAATATGTAAATGTTTCCTAGTCCAGTCTACAAAGAGCGTTGTTGTCCTTGCTTGATATCGTCTTAGACCTCCCTGGCTACTTGTCTCGCAGTATTATCTCGGCAGCTTGCTCTGCCACACCATACAATGTCGCCTGAGGATGACCGCCGATTGCTACTGGAAAGACGCTCGCATCGGCAACCCGCAGCCCTCTCACTCCTTTTACTCGAAGTTGAGTATCGACCACTTTGCCCATGGCGGCTGTTCCCGCCGAGTGAGCATGTGACACGCCGGCCATCCTTATCCTCGCGTCGATGTCAGCGTCTGAAGATTCTAGTCCCAGGGCAGGCACCCCTGGTGGCATTCCCTCGCATTCAATGTATGATTTTCCTTCCAAAGTTCCCAACAATGCTTTGATTACGCGACGGGTGCCATAGACCAACGCTACACGATCGACTTCTGTATCGTAGTAATTGGTATCAATGGCCGGAGCATCGGTCGGCGACGCGGAGATGACGTTAACGCTACCGCGAGAAGTAGGCACAAGGAGCATGACGGAAGTGGCGATGTATGATCCATCTACAGGGACTGGCGCTCCCACTGGGCTGTAGACAACCATTGTCTCCACGAGGCACCTTGTAGGGTTTAGAATCGATTCATCGCACACTTTTCCGCTCGCTGCATCTGCTTGCTGAGCAGGCCGTAGCAAATGCGGCGGGATGCCTTCGTTGACAGCCCAGTCGCACGGCAGACCCTTGTAGAAAGCGGGATCTTTCCATAGTGGACTTCCCATGCTCAGCCCTTTCTCGGGGTCGCTGAGCTTCCAGACCTGAAAATGAGCAAAATGGTCCAAATAGTTCCTCCCAACCTCAAAGTTATTGTAGAGGACAGGAATACTGTGCTTTGAGAGAAGCTCAGCGGGGCCAATCCCAGAAAGCATCAGGATTTGGGGAGTCTTGATTGCACCGGCCGAAAGCACAATCTCTTTTCGCGCTTTGAATTGTCGGCCGTCTGTAAGGATCACATTTGAAGCAGTTTGGGCGCCGTGGTGGTCTTTGGTTAAGACTACCTTGTGTACCGCAGCGCGGGTGACGACCCTCACGCCCTCCAGGCTGTAAGCGAGGTTCGATGGCTGCCGTTGCCCATCCTTCCAGTTTTCGAGGAATTCGCAAATTCCAGCCAGAGAGCCACAGTCCCCACGAGGGTTCTGCTTAAGTCCCAGTTCCTCCCAGGCATCTTTGATGGGCTCCCGTAATCCGTATCTGCGCTTTGGATCACTCTCGAGGACGGAGGTGACCCGCATGGGGCCATCAGAACCACGCTGTTCAGGGTCTCTCTTTGCCTCGAAGTGATTTTCTGACCGCTTCAGATATGGTAACAAACCCTTGTAGCTCCAGCGCTCGTCTCCTACCGTTTTCGCCCACTGGTCGTAATCGCTGGCATCGCCGCGTGCCCAGCCTCCGTAGTTCAAGATGCTCCCACCACCAAGTACTTTCCCCGCGGTGATGGAGTGAACACGGTCGCCAGTATTAGGCTGGGGCGTACTCTTGTAGTTGTAATCAAGCTCTGAGCCCGCGAGGGTAAAGGCACCTCCGAGGTCTCTGGTCAAGGGATTGTCGGATGCATCGATACCGGCTTCGAGCAAGAGGATATCGAGAGATGGGTTGGCCTGATAGAGACGAGATGCCAACGCACATCCTGTAAGACCGCCACCAACAATTATATAGTCAGCTTCAGAGCCAGCCATCTTCACGTGTGAGTGGCTGGTCTGGCTTTGTGCGCCGAGTCCAGTGAAGTCGACGAAGGCTGTTTTAATTCGATGCATTCAATGATCTCTATGCATGTATCGATTGTCTAGAGGGGCGTCGCTATGGAGCGGTAGATTACACTTATATATCTGGTGAAGTCTTTGCTCAAGTTGCGCGAGTCATGGGCCACTAAAAGGTGCCGCAATGATGATCTATGTTGCGAATACCTCATAAATCGTGCACAGAGAGCGTCTCAAATCATCAGAAACTCGCGAGGCTGAACGGAAAACATCATTGAAAATCGATGTGCGCTGCCAAGAAGGCCCGGAGATTTTCAAAGTTGATACGATGTGTTTGAAAGCGGTCGTCCCATCTTTCAAGAGCGTCGCCTGGTCCCTTCCTCTCTGCCCGACTGGTGGCCTATGCTGTGCGAAAACTCCGATGTGTTAATAAATCACTCACCAACTTTCGATGATCGGCTTCCCATCAGCTGTCCACCGAGGCTGAGTACGTCACCTAGTTCCCACACCCTCAGCGTAAGAAGGCATTATTAGCGTTCACTCCAGAAGTCTGGTCCAGGCCACGGCGCATGGTTTGGGGTCGCATGCTTTGCAAGCATCTTACACCGGCCAGCCAGCGCCGGTGAACAAACCCGAAATGCGCATCGAATAAAATTTCTTCCTGGGCCCGAACTTGCTTCCGATGATCAGAGCTCCACCCAAGTTTTCTGAAAGTAGGCAATTGGTTTTCCTCACCAATATGGATGTACTATAGACCTATGATCTGGAAGATTACTGGCCCGGTGACTTCATCAATCATCCGTAGCCATGTCTTCCTGCTCCCCATGTTTCATTTCGAGAGATATGGTTCTTGAATGCGATTGGAGCTGACCTTGCGCGGATTGATCGGCTCGCAGGAGGGCGAGGTGCATGCATGACTTGCACATCGGATATTGGCCAGATGGATGGCAAAGCACACCAATTTGCATCCCTTCAGAGGAATACAAGAGGAATGAGCCCCACACCAGTAGGATTACCGACATGACATGACACATTAGTCCTGACTGTCGACCAAGGCGGCACTAAGGTCTGACCGAAGAAACGGACCACGGAAACCAATGGACGTTTACTTTACTTTGGGCTTTGTCTAATAATCGCTGCGGCTCAATGGGGATATGTTGTATGCACTCACACGGAGAAGGAATGCGCTGCAAAGCGAAAGCGTTTCCATGCAGTAGCTCGACTATCTACATGTTGTGGTGAGTCAGTGTGATAACTTGTGTTTCGCCTTGTCTGCATATAGGTACAGAGGACCAATTTGGGCCTTGTAAGCGGGGTAGGCCTTCATGATGTAGTCAGCAAATTGCGGCACATTGCGCGTCCACTTGTCCAGGATCACACGAGGTTTGCACCATTTTACTTGTATATGATCGGCCTCGCGAGACCGCATGCCGAATCCTGCCTTCTGAATCACTTCGTCATGATTGTACGGTAATCAATGCACGCAAACCATTCAGCCGCTCAGCCAATCCAGCTGTTCACCTAAATCCCATGATACGAGAAAACGAATGATGGACAACGCGGATACACACTGAGCGTGCACAGCAATATCATCTCCGATTCGTGTATCTACTTATAAGCGTGTGGGACCGTTCCGAATGCTTTTGCGAGACGTGCAAGTTGGTTGGTCTAACAGAAGTAACATCAAACCAAAGTCGAGCCCAGGGTATGACTCGGGATGGCACCTAGCATCACTTCCGTCATTGTGTGTATTCGTGCAGAAATCGCCGTCAAATCTGTGGATTTGTGTTCTGCTAGGCATACGGATGGTCAATCCATTGTGACAATCTCTAAGATGGGTTTTCATTGGTAATTGCGACAGACTTGATCTATGAGCACACAGATCAAATAGTCTTGACTCAGAGTAAATTATAATTAACTATAGGTTGCCCGACTCCCGTACGAGACACACACCCTAATCAAATCGCCGATTCTCATTCATTGTTGGTGTAAAGGTCCTGCTCCACTGCGATCATGTTGGCGTCCTGGGGACCTCTCGTGCCAGGCGTTCCCGTCCCAACAAAGGTGTTGACGCCTGAAGTTTGGTTCAGTCCATCAACTTCATCGTCAAGAAGACTGTTTTGGAACCGCCCATTCGCACGACCGAAGCGTGAAGAACCAAAGCGGGAGTATGAGCTTAGTTGGTAAGAATTCTTTCCTGTCACTGGATCGTTACTGAAGAATAACCAAATGGGTCGATAGGTGGGCAAGCAGGCACTGATCACGCCCATGGCGATTTCTATGTTAGTCCAGAAGAAGACTGGTGAGGTATAGTCTAGAGAATTTAGCATGAGCGCATTCACTGGGCTAGATGGAAAATACATGTCTCATCATTGTAGTGCTCGAGGAATCCGTTACCCACGTGTAGGTACATGACAAAGCGGGTGATGCTAATTGCGCAAACACTGGACCTGGTAAGCAGTCTCTTCAAGTCAGAGAAGTCCACGGCTTACGTTGCTCCGAGTAGAAACATTCCTGTGGTGGCCAGTTTTTGTTGTAAAGGCAGTTGTAGCCTCGATATCATTGGTATTGGCATTCCTAGGATCATGAAGTCGATGATAATGTCGCTTATACATGATGCATACCACATTGAGACGGCATCAATGCACTTGTTGCCATAAAAGGCTTCGACCAGAGGCGTGATTGGATAGCATGTGAAGAGATTGCTGAAGAAGAAGGACAGGGTCCAGGCAGTGACAAGGAGGAGCATAACGTGTGCCCATATCTTGAATTTCTTCGTCGAGAAGATGTTGGTGTAGAAGACCAAAATCGATGCCTTGGTCACGCCCAAACCCACGGTTGCGAGTATTTGCGAAGCGAATTTGCACTGCCGTCAAGTATCAGTAAAACGCAACTCTAGGCACTTTTACCCCTACCTTCTCGTAAACGAGGAACCTTGGGTCATGAAGGAGAGGCTGGCCGTTTGCTCCAACGATCTGATGCTGTCCGAGTTGGCCATCAATTGCAGCTATGAGCTGCGTAACACAACAAGCGATCGCAATTGCCTAGCGACTTTAAGTAATGATATTCATACACAGTTTCTTTCGATTGCTCACTAGTGCGGCTATGATCAGATAATCGTCCAGCATAATACCTTTGCGACCAAGTGTCTTTGCCCATAGTCGAGCACCAACTGCAACAACAGGCAATATCAGAAAGGAGATTCCAATGCCCACCATCTGCCTTCGCGAGTAATTGTCCATCATGCCCGAGCGAGCGGAAGTGGCTGCAATAATCTGAGCAGCTTTGCTGTACGGCAGCTTGAGAATGAATGAAACCGTGGCTGCGGGCGCTTGTCATTAAGAGCAAATTTCTGATCCCATAGGGGTGTTGTAAGCCAATAGCGAACAAATCATTCCCAGCCTCCTTTCAGGGGTGGTATATCCACATGTACTCCGTATATAATAGGGCACCTGCGCCCCTTAGAATAGTCTCCATCAGGGATTTCATTCAATAAAGGGTGTGTGGAGACGCAGTTGTAGGTAGCAGATACATTCGAAAGAAGGTCACCACTCACCATTTCCCTACACAACCAATGCCGCTTTAGCAGAAGGATGATTAGGTCCATCCCTGCAGTTTCAGACGTGCCTGCGCATGTCCGAGGCTCGAGTTACCTCAAGTCCTCGACGCGCGCAACGGAAATACCGTATTCCTCGCCCCACACCCTCAAACCTCAGGTACAGTGCAGTCTTGTAAAGTTGTACGAGCGGCAACAGGATTAGGAAGGTGCGAGGAAATAACCCCGGAGTACTGATAGCGATACTTGTTTATGGGTACGGCAGATATTCTTCTGGATAAGTGGCGGATTGATACTAATAGGGCGCTAGGCGTATGCATAGGAATATCCTGGTGCCCCACAAGCGTGACAGTCTCGGCTTTTGTGAGACTGTATCTGCAGCTGTATCTATCGTAAAGTATAAGTATTGTCCGGCCGGAGATTTTAGTATATTTGCATATTCTCAGGCTCGAATCGTCGATTTGTCTTTGCCGCTACCCCGCCTCAACGGCCCGGTACGGCGGGGTAGGCTCCGAGAGGGATAGAGGCTTATATTATTGTGAAGTATGTTGTAGAGTGCTCTACATACCAAGCCTTTCGAACACTTCTAGCAGCCGGCGAGCCATTCGCGCTGTATGGTAGGGTACAAATACCAAGAGGAACACTCCATGAATATTCATGGAAGGAGCGCTCTATCAACAATGCGCAATCTGCTAGTGCTTACCTTGCTGTTGTACTGCGAAACATACGATTATAAAAGTAATACGTCAGATCGGCTTGATGGTAATCCCATTCCGTACTAGTGCTTATCTTACAGCCTGCATGCATCAATACAGTCAGCACTCAGCAGAGATACACGTATGAGAAGGTCATGCGTACGGAGGTCTTTGATGCGCATCTGCACAATCGCGCCCATTGGCACTCTCGACATCTGTGACTCGTAATGACTGCATCGTCTGATGGCCATGAGGCATGAGCACACCAGAAGTAACATTACAACAGTACATAGTCGTCCAGGACTACTAGGTACCATGATAGTGTGGCCCTATTGACGCTATTGACGCTTTGATGTGAAAGGTGTGAGTGTGAGCGTCATTCGTGATGAGCAATCGTATGCAGGTGGCCGTTTTCGTGCCCGGCACATTTCCTTGCTGGCGCCTCGGGCTGACCGATGAACGGATGGATATTTCAGAAGCGACACCCGGACTCACGTGGATCACACGTTTTGTGTTGTGAGACCTCCCTTTTAATGGTGGCTGGAAGCGCCATGCTGATTGTTGGTCGGGTGGCTCACTCACTGGCAAGCTCATTCCGCTTTATGACTCTATGCGCGACGGGAAAAGAGGTTTTTGCGAATGTTAGTCGAAACATGCTCGACTACTCTGGTAAGAGTTTCCAGTCTTTGAATGATGCATTTAACCTTGTATTGCCCGCCCTTTCATCGAGGGAACCGCGAAATCATATCATCAAGCCTTCGCGTGCTTTGCAGGCTCTTGTTTCTCAAAAAACATGTGGCTGATTTTCAACGTCATCGTGTTTGCCATTCTTCTAACGTTCGCCACGACCTCTTACGCTTCTGTAATCTCCGTGTCCGCGAACAGCTCAATTGCGGGCCTTGAACCCTTACTGTCGCACAACGCCAGCATCTCGTATAACGCTTCTACTGATCCACGTTGGAGCCAGTATCACGCTCCGACTCCTGGTGCGATCGTCAATGTTGCCACTGAGCGTGACGTAGTGGCTACGGTAAGCAACTTGTCTCAACCTGGTGATGCACCGATCTGATCCTTGACAGGTGAAATACTGCAATAGAAATGCGATTCCCTATCTCGCTCAGAATGGTGGGGGCGGCTGGATCTCGAGCTTCGACTTGGGCTCCAGTGGTGTCATCATAAACATGCGCGGAATCAACAAGGTCACATTCAACTCAGCACGAACCAAGGCAATCGTTGGAGGAGGGACCCTAATTTCCGAAGCGATTGAAGCCGGATACGCCAACAATGCGCAGCTCACTACTGGTAACTGCAACTGCGTTGGCATGCTTGGTGCAATCCTTGGTGGCGGCTACGGTAACTTGATGGGCTTGAACGGTTTCGGCGTCGACACGCTCCTATCCCTCAACTACGTCAACGCGAACGGAAATCTAGCGACCGTAACACCAAATGACACTGATTTATGGTGGGCTCTCCGAGGCGCCGGTCCTAACTTCGGCATTGTCACCCACGCAGTAGTGCAATCGACCCATGTTGTTCAAGCAGACAATAAGGCCTGGCTCGGAGGCATCATATTTACGGGAGACAAGCTCGAGTCTGTCGTATCAGCCATTAATGATCTCAAGCTCGAGCCCGAGATGAATATCTTCCTGTACTTTGTTGTCAGCAACTCCACGCCTGTTATCCTCCTCACGCCCTTTTACAGCGGCAACGAAGCAACGGCGAGACAGAAGTTTGCCACGATATTTGCTATAGGTCCTGTAGCAGACACGACGGCTATCACACCCTACAACCATTGGAACGATGGTGCCACAGGATTCTGCATCAAAGGCGGGCGCAAGCCATCTTATGGAGTCGGCATGCTACATTTAGTCCCAGCTACGTGGCGTGCCGTCTGGAATGAATACGTCAACTTCACGAGAAACCCAGGCACGGAGAATAGCGTCGTGTTGATGGAGGCGTACTCCTTAGGCAAGGCACAAAGTGTGCCGGACAGCTCGTCCTCGTTCCCATACCGCCATGTTACATTTAATGCAGCAGCGCTACCTTGGTATTCAGACGCGAGCCTTGACCCTGTCGCAGAAACATATGGAAATAAGGTACGCGATATTTGGCGGGCGGCGGATGGTCTAGCTACCAGTAAAACGTGAGTTTCCAGCTAGATTTGGGCCTCCCTCTTGCTTATACTGACTCTGTACATAGCTATATCAATTTTGCGCATGGCGATGAAGCCCTCGACGTCGTTTACGGACCAAATCTACAAAGGCTTCAGACGCTCAAGAAGGAATATGACCCGAAGAATGTTTTCAACCATTGGTTCCCTCTCACTCCAAGTTCGCAGATTGCGATCGGAAGACGTATAGCTAGACATCAATCTACAGCTTTGACAGAGATAGCCGTGAAATAGTGGTGGAATGCATCGATAGCGCTCGGCTACCATCTGTAGATTTTGATATGGGCCACAGTCTCTGGAACACCATAATCATAGTCGAGATTCGGTCGTCGGTATTGGTGATTGGGCCCTGAGGGATAAAATGATGTATTCGTAGGCTTACCCGGCACAGGCCTCACTAGATTCGATTATCGTTAACTTGAGGCTTTATGAACTGAAAGGGGAGATTGTGTAAGTAATGTAGGATAATGAGATACATGTGTGCTTTGAAGCCCTGTGACTGAAGTCCACCTCCGACACGTTGCGTCTCCACGTTCTCACTGTCCCGATTCCTTCTACTGAACAGCTAGCATCTACGAACGGTCGGTACTGACAGGCTCACAACACATATATGCATGGTCCGCTTGAGATCTGGTATTGATTACAATGTCAAGTCTACCAACTGCGATGAGCATGTCTTCGCTGACCGATTCCGTGGCCTTCTCCTCCCACAAAATTAGCTCACCCCCACCACCCCGTCCTCCCCGTTCTGAACACCCCGGCTCGCCAGCAACAAGACCATGCCGCCCGCCCCAGTGGCCGATTCCGGTAATGTCTGGAAGCTCGACTCGAACGACACCGATTACTGGGACCGTTACCTGGCCACCCGCCCGGACTACTCGCTCCCGTTCTTCGAGCCAATGTACGCCTACCACGCCACGCACGGCTCCTCCTTCCGCACCGCCGTCGATGTGGGTACCGGCTGCGGGCAGGCCGTCCCCAAGCTCATCGCGCGCTTCGCCCACGTCGTCGCCTCCGACAATAACCCGGCGCACATCGCCGAAGCCCGTCGGCGCCTCGCGCACCTCCCGGACGAGCGCGTCTCCTTCGTCGTGTGCGCGGGCGAAGACCTCGCGGCCCGCTACCTACCCGCCTCGGTCGATTTCGTCGCCGCGGCGGAGTGCATGCCTCTGATGGATGTGGACAGCGCCGTCGCGGGCTTCGCGCGCCTGCTCCGCCCGGGGGGCACGCTTGCGATGTGGTTCTATGGCCGTCCCAGGTTCGCCGAGTCGGCCTTTGTGGCCACGTGTCAGCCCTTGCTCGACCGCATCTTGGACTGCAGCTTCAGGAAGGTTGTCAGTGGCGGGGGCCCTGCGAAGCGTGCGGCGTGGCAGCAGGCGATGAGGGGGATGAACAGTTGGTTGGATGATGTGCGGTTACCGGAGATGCAGTGGTTCGATGTGAGGCGGCGGAAGTGGAATACGCATGCCGAGATGCCGTTCTTTGGGAAAGAGGCGTGCGACTTTGAAGTCGAGAGGGTAAGCAGGGTGGGAGCGGGAGAAGAGGTGAGCGAGATAAGGGATGATGGGTTTTGGGAGGTGAAATGGGATTTTGCGGGGCTCAAAGACTTTGTCGAAGCAAGTTTTCCGGGCTTGAAAGAGATGCAGGATGAGGATCCGGAGATTCAGCGTTTACTAGGGGAGATTAAGGTGAAGATGGATGGGGAAAGAGATGTTAGAAGGTTCACTTGGCCAGCTGTTCAAGTTCTTGCGGCGCGCAGGCCCGAGAATTGATATGCTCGGTAAAGTGTGGGCAGCAGGAGATGCCCAACGATATACAGCACCAGTATTGTCCGTTGGAACCTCAATACAAAACCATGCTGCCGTACCCAGTAGCCATCCATTCTGCCTCGAAGCGAGTGCGCCTACTGAGGCTTTGGTGATGGATGCTTGCATGCCGCCACTCCTGTCATCGAGTACTAGACTATCTTCCCGCCACAAAGAGCAACAGAGGCAGATTGAAATTTCTGTAGCACAGCCCACCCAACTACGGCCAGGCAGCCGCTAACTCGGAATATTGGAACGCCTACGTCACAACATGCCCCAACTATGGCCAGCTTTTCTACGATATAATGTACAAAGTATCCTGCGACACGCTCGTCCTCTTACGACGTTGTTCACGGCGTCGGCTGCGGCGCTGACCACATTGCCGCATCGCGTCCGATAACAATGCATGCCCTCCTGCCGTGGTTCAAGGACGCCTGGATTTTGGCCTCGACGCATCGAGGGTCTCATACGTCCACTCCAAGGACGAAGGCCTTGCCGCCCACCATCTCTCAGGCTTCGTCAGTATGATCGCTGCGGCTGACGGTATAGAAAACTGACTTTGATTACGTACCCTTCCTGGTTCATGCTTGAACAGACGTGCAGCGGCTTGAATGGGATATGCACGGGACGCTACCATTTTCGGCAAGAGACCGGCAGACTTGATATGGAGTCCATGGCAAGCCTTGTTGAGTCTAAGAGGGATGTTATAAGTGAGAAAGCGGACTTTTGGATGGACAGATGAGAGATGTGGCAGCAGTGAAAAAACGTTTTAGTGTGCTTCTTTCGGGACTCCGAGAGGCGAACGTCGAGAGGGGGACAAGGAAACTCATGCTTTTTGTGTGATGTAATCCACAGACTGAGATGGTGGGCTCGTATTGGATTTGGAAGGATTCTCGGATGTTGGTGGACACAACAGCTATTGTGATTGGAGCGGCTGCAGCCCTTGGAATTTGTGTTGTAACCGTGCACGGTGCTTTCAGCACTTGAGGTCGTGCATTTACTGAAGGAACAGGGTGTGGGAACAGATAATCCTAGATTTTTAGCGCTACCACTGTACAGTCAGCCCCACCGGCGACGGATCCGCCGACGGATCCGCCGACGGCCTTGCATGGGAAGCGGAGATTTTGGTAGCACTAGGTATGTTGTAGCGTCACAAAACTCCCGAAGTGGAGGATTTTTGCTGTGCAGCCGTTGGGTAGCGGCACGAAAACGGGCGGATCGATCCAATTACTTAACCTGAACGGGGTCCGCATGAGCGTGCTTGCAGAGTACATGTACGGACTACTTTACCAAAGGCGTTCAAAAACTTAGCCTTTTGTTTTTACCAAGAACCAAGCTGAATGTCCAACCTATGGGTCATGGAAATCTCCAAAAAACGCACACAATCGTCCAGAGTACACGTTACGCTGACGTGTACTCCGAACGATTGCTTGCCCACACACCACCGTTTTCGGAACCCAACCAGCACGGACTGCTTCAAGACCAATGAAGGAACCTGAGAGAATGTCAGTCTACCTGTGCCAGCTATCCAGACTCTGACTCGTGCATTCTGAAGTGGGTTTCGATGTGTCCGCCCTACGATGATGTCCTTTGCTCACCACCTCAATGACCTCTGTGTGGTGACCCTTGTTCGGGCAGGACGCTCGAGGTGGTTGCGCAATTCTAGAACGCTACCATCGCTTTTCCTACTGGTGGTCTTTCGCATTTTAGAGTCTTGGCCGCAGAAGCCCCTTTATCATATTAGCAAAAGACAGAAGGGCCAGTGCTAGGCCAGCCTTTAACCCCCATCAGCGTACGTGTCTTCTGTTGCTATAGTCTTTCTTCAACCCCCATCTTCGATTTGTATAGCTTGTTTTATTCATTGTGCAGCAAGATGTGGGCTTTACCGTTTGGGCATGCGTTGCTGTCTTTGCTCCTCTTCCCTCTGGCTAGCGCAACTATGTGCCCGAGCTATGGCGACGTGGAGAGTGAGCTGGGCATGAAGCTGTCACCAGGCAGCTCCATCAGCAAAAACACTACCAATGTTCCACGATGGAGTCTGTACCGCGCCCCAAGCCCAGCATTCGTCGTCAACGTCGCTTCTGAGAGTGATGTTGCCATCTCTGTGCGCCATGAGCCTTATATATCGTATGATGGGTACTAATATCTTCTCAATAGGTCGAGTATTCTAATAAATACAACCTATCCTTCCTTGTGCAAAGTCGCGGTAATGGCTGGGCGGACACGTTTCACCTTGGCAACTGCAGCCTTCTGATTGATATCAGCGGCTTGAACAGGATATCCTTCAGTTCCAATAAGACGCAGGCTACGATCCAAGGAGGCGCGCTGGTACAAGACATGATCAATGCGGCCTACGGCAATAACACAAGGTTCGCCACTCCTACCTGCAACTGTCTTGGCTATCTTGGAGCTTTCCTCGGAGGAGGAGTAACGAGAGAGATGGGCCTCTATGGCGCAGGTGTCGATCAGATCATCTCCGTCAATCTAGTGACAGCATCTGGCCAAGCTCTGCAGGTGGATCAAAACCATAATCCGGACCTTTGGTATGCCTTGCGCGGTGCCGCGGCGAACTTCGGTATTGTCACTTCTGCCCTTATTAAAGCCTATCCAATATCCCGGGCCCTGAACGTAGCATGGGAGGGTGCAGTGACATTTGCCGATGAGAAGCTTGAAAGATTAATCCAAGCCATACATGACTTGGATCTTGAGCCTCATATGCAAATAGATATTCTCTTTTCCACGAGCGGACCGCCGGCATACACGCCGATCATTACTGCAATACCCTTCTTTCTTGGCAACGCTTCTGCAGCCGAGGCTGCGTTTGCGCCCATTCTGAACCTGGGTCCGACTTCCAATGGAGCCACAGAGCTTCCCTACACCGAATGGGGTGACTTTGCCGCCTCCTTCTGCAAGAAAGGCGAGCGGAAACCAGCATATGGAGTATCACTGGCCCAACAAGGCCTCGATCCCGAGCTCTGGCGTGCCGTGTATGACGACTTCAAAAGTTTCGTGGCTACTTATCCAGAAGCAGCCAACTCCAGTATCTTGGCCGAATACTATCCCATACAGAAACAAGTTGCAATCGGCAGTGCGACCTCGTCGTATCCTTTCCGCGACATTCCGATCCACGTAGCTGTGATTCCTGTGTACGCTGATAGTAGCCTCGACGTAGTAGCCAATGCCTATGGTTCTCAAGCTCGCGACTTGCTGCGCTCCACGGACGGCCTAGCTCGCAATAGCACGTAAGTAACAGCTAAAGCTTCGTTACTTGTTCCTTCTCTTTTGAACCTGGCTGACTCACATCGATCAGTTATATTAATTTCGCTCACGGCGATGAGCCTTTAGAGACTATATACGGAGAGAGCCTCCTCAGGCTACAATCGTTGAAAAAACACTATGACCCTCAAAACAGGTTCAACCAGTGGTTTCCGTTAGCCTAAAGCATGCTGGTTTAAAATGGCAACACGAAATCTTATATTCTAGACAAGACAATCCTCATGTGTCGGCTTCGTGTCGGCTTCGTCTCCACAGAAGCGAAATTTTGATTAGGGTTACGATTTGCGAACAGATCTACGACCGAGGGGCTGTCAGCTTTAATCATTCACGTAGCTTAACGCAATGGTCCAAACTCCTCATCCCTTCCCAGCCCGCACTCCTCCAGCATTTCTTCCCGTGTCTCGAACCGATAATCCTTTTGCCTAATAAACCAATCATTCAGTAGGCTCCACTCCGCCCCCGGCCCTACCGCCATCTCAAAATCATACTCGAGCACCAGCATTGGTACGAGCTTGCTGATCTCGAGGAGGCTGACGGTTTTGCCCAAGCAAGTGCGTGGACCTCTACCGAACCATTTCTGTAGAATGGGGCCAATAGTCGACACGATTTGCTAAAGGGAAAGATAAGAAGAAGAATATGGGAATATGGGGCTCCCACAGTAAGGAAGTGGTTGTCCATCTCAGCAAGTTGTGCCGGAGTAAAGTCAAGCCAGCTCTTGGGGCGGAAGTTCATTGCGTCCGCGTCGAAGACGTCTTTGTTGAAGTTGGCGACCCAGGCGTTGATGTCTACGATAGTCTGCGAGTTATATCTTAGCGTCTGACTTCCTCGGTTTGGAAACCATGATGGTAATCGCCTGAGCTCAATAGAGTAAATTGTTTAAGAAGGCGAGGAAGAAAGAGGCACTTAAACATAAGAAAAAGATGGAGCAAACTTACTCCGGCCGGGAAATGACGCCCCGCAATCATTGAACCTCCTTCCGCAACTATTCTTGGCAAGGGCAGACAGTTCCCGGGATAGCCTCATAGTCTCCTTGATTATCGCCTGTAAACACACACAATTCAACGCCTCCTTCAACTTCACAGGCCGGCTCATTTCCTTCTGTGCTCTCTTTTCATCAAGCTCCTACCGCATCCTGTACATTACACTTGGACTGTTGATCATATAGTACAACACTGCCCCAGAGGTAATAGCGGTCGTATCGCTTCACCCTCCTATGCTAGGCACGATGTGAAAGCGTATATCATCCTGCGTAAAATTTTACGGAGATGTTTGATTGATGCAGATCGCATCAACCCAAAGGTATTGACCCACGAACTTTGAGCTTTGGATCT
The DNA here is from genome assembly GCA_963556305.1 of Platismatia glauca. Taxonomy (NCBI): domain Eukaryota; kingdom Fungi; phylum Ascomycota; class Lecanoromycetes; order Lecanorales; family Parmeliaceae; genus Platismatia; species Platismatia glauca. The sequence goes on from OY745778.1 coordinate 1,155,377, forward strand.
GTTGAAGGGCATCCTTTAGATTCTGTCGAATTGAGAAACGCCGTCCATTCAACAGAATCGTATGAGTATTGCCAGGCAAACCCCAGGTATATGATAAAGCTACGTAGCGTGGCTTCGACGGGAGCGGTATATGGATGATCTCAAAGGATAGTGAGTTTGAGGAACGAGAAAGAGGCTTTAGGAGTCTGATTTCATGGGACTTTAATGGTTGATATCGGAACTCCATCTTGCACCTTCAGATTATGAACGAAGTGTCTTCCGGGGCTAGCAGGCGTCGTATTTGATGCTTTGTTAGACTTGATGCGGCAGAAGAGGCGACTAGGACCTCAGGCAGACATGTCTTATTCTCCAAGCCGATCAGCTAAGCGGCGTAAAAAGCCACAGGTTTCAGGTTGCGAGCATTTGACACAATTGTAACGCTGGGTTGGCGTTCAAAGCAGTTGCAGCCTTGCAGGGCTCTCAAACTTATGACCTCTGATTTGTGATGATCATGAGAGAGGGATACCTGTATTAGTTTGTAAGGATCATGGTATAGGGATGTTCATACTCATCCCCACATAGAAGTATCTTCGCTTGAGCAATTGTTACATGTAGCATATGTAGCATGGAACGTGCGACTGGAGCCTGGTTGACGTGAGGTATGGAAGGTAAGTACCTTGAGGTAAGCAGCCTGCTAAGGTACCTTAGGTTAAGCTCCCCACCAAATGCGGCATAGCCCGAGCCGAGCACTAGGTGAAGGTAGGTAGGCACGTAGGCTTGCTTGTAGATTCTAGCAACACCATTCATCTGACATGCAGATAACACAGCTCTACATTCACTAACACAGTCTGATCTATTAGACCTTCGTGCAACAGTCATTCATCACCAAAGGCATCAATCTCTTCGCATGCTGACCTGACTCATCGGCACCGGAGCCACAATCACTTGGCGTTTATTTCACTATTCTCAACATGGGCTGCTGTACCGACTTGGCGGGGAACTCCTACTGTGGCTTTCACTACTCCGGGCTGCCGTAAGTTACACATACAAACCACCTGTTTTTTCCCCCAAACCCCGAGCTGATCCTGGGTAGATGCCCGTTGGAATCATCAGCGAAACGGCTCAACGCCCCTTACGCGGTCGCTTTCGACACCACTCTCTTCGAATCACTGAGTCTCGGCGATCCACCGGCTCGCACGTTCGTACGGAAGGTGCCGCGGAACTGCCCATTCCTCGCCTTGCCGGGGGAGATTCGGAACCGCATCTATCGCTTCGCTTTGCTCTCTACCAGACCCTTCGCAGTGCAACTTCAGTGGAATAGACCTCGAGATACGGCGCTGCTTCGGGCCAACAAGCAGGTCTTTGATGAGGCGTCGGGTATTTTCTATGCTGAGAACACGTTCAGGTTCCCAGAGGCGTTGTTTGTGGGAGCGCCGATTCTGCAGCAGTTGCAGACGCTCTACCGTGTTCCGCGGCCGAAGTTGAAGATGATGAGAAATGTCGTGCTCGATGTACCGGTACGTTGCTCCGGACGCCTCGGACGGCGGTTCAACGACAGGCAATTGCTCATCTTCTAGGTGTACGGCGTGTCCTCCAACTTTCGCTTTCGCCTCCAGACCTCGTTCAACCTTCGACATCTGACCGAGCTCTTGGCTTGTTCCCCAAACATGAAAGTGCAACTGCGCTTTGGGTATGTGTGGGGAGAGAACGGCCGGGATCTCGGACCAAGCGAATACTGTTATACTCTGGCTACCGGTCTTGAAACTCTGCGATTGAAGGGAGTAGAACTGGATGTGCATATCAAGACGCATCCGAAGTTTATCGACGAATGGGTTGACATTCTGGTAAGAACCGTATTCGTTATCAGATCCTCGCATTTCGTATTCGATTTGTGTTTGTAGAGAGCATGAGTCCACGTATTGTTGATGTTTCAACCGATCAGCTCTGCTATGAAGTGGTCAACGTCAAGGATAAGGAGCTTCATCTTGTCGACCATCTGGTACGCCGTCGCTTCTGGTCCCGCGGCCGTGCTAGGCGAGACTTTCCGGGCATTGCTGTCTCAATGACAGCTAAGACCAAGGCGCCTTTTTCTGAATCTTCACACCATTAATTTTCAATTCCGTCCGTTTCAATCAAGCGTGTCTATATGTGCGATTCCCACAGAAGGTGGATTTCACTGACATATGCCCCACAGAGCCGAGAATTCGGAGACAAGTGGTCGCTCGAAGCAATTTTCCAGCTAGGATCAGTCTCACAAAAAAGAATCACTTTCGATGCTATCAACAGGTTCAGCGACAGATATCAAATGCCGGGGCTGATGGAATTTTATGAGGAGGCCTGGACTATGTCCTCGTACATCTTCAAGCCGCGCCGCGTCCCTTCCTCGGGCGCGTGTGCCAAAACGATAGCTTGAGACGTCTGTATCAACGGGTCGAGATCTTGACTTAGCTTTTCTCCAAGGCTTTTCCCGAGCGGTGATCCAGCGCCGATAACCTGCCGTGCCATCTTCATCCCATGCCAAGCTGGCGCCCATATGTATAGCTTGTAGTTCGCATCTGACCAATCCTGCGTGTCGATCACCATGTCCCCTCTCGAGTTTTCCCACTTCTTGAGCATGAGTCCCGCATACTTCCTGATCATCTCTTCTTCGTCTTTCCCTCCTCCAAGCTTAAGCGCCTTGACAGCGTGCATCAGGACCATGGTCCCAATAATCTCAGGCCTTCCTTTCGGATTCTCCCCAGTCTTTTCTTGCCCTTCCACATGTTTCGGACCCCACATCAGCTCCCAAAGGTTCTCCGCATACTTCACCCCCCGCTTCACCCCCTCCTCACTCCATCCACTCTGCACCCCCTTCAACACAGCCCCCCGCATCACCTCCCTACAAACCTTCACATCCCACAAGCCAATCCCCGTGCTCTCCACCCTCCTCAAAATATCAAGCACCGCCCCCATCTTCCCCCCCTCATTCGCCCTCCGCACCATCTTCTCCACCTGCCACCCAGCCAGTTTCCTCCTCGCGACCCTCAATCCGTCCAAAAACCCGGCCATGTTCCCCCAGTCCCCGCTCTCCCCCATCAGCTGCACCACCTTCGCAAACGAACTCTTCGTCCCTGGCTCATCGCGTCGCTTGTCGAGTGGGTGCAGCTGGAGGACTTCGCTGCCGAGACGGACGGTGGCGGGCTCGTCGGAGGTGAGGAGGGCGTGGTTGGCTTTTTTGTAGAGGAGGTCGCGTTGCAGGAGGATGAGATGTGAGGGGAGAAAGACGTTGGTGCGGAACTTATTGAGGAGGGCGTCGAGGGAGGGTGAGGGGGTGGGGTGGAAGGTGGGGAGGGGACCTGCGGGAGAGGAGTCGTTAGCGGTTGCTTGGGTGGGATTGGGGTTGGACTTGGGGTCGGTACCGTGTTTTCGGCGTGTTGGGGTGGTGGTGAAGGAGCGGGTTTGTTGGAGACGGAGGCGTCGGAGACAGGGGCGGCAGTAGTGGGTTAGGTCGATGGAGAGGGGGCCCATTGTGGATGGGTGGATGGTGGGGGTGCTCTAAGATCTCAACTACGCATGGCATTGGTTTGGGAGATGGAAAATTGATGAGAGGTCAGTCCAGCGACTCCGGCTCTTAATTTGACGGAAACTTTTTTCTAGCGCGCTTTTTGAAGCTCTCCGCCAATCGACGACGACATCACTCCACTCACATTGCATACGAGCATACATCAACAGCGATGACCTCTACAGCACCTGCGCTCCGGCAATCGAGCTGCTGGAAACGACTGCTGCGACAATCACGCCAGCAGCGACCCTGCGTGCGCTGCCTCTCCACCGCCCTCGCAACCACACCGTCACAATTTCCCCCTCCGCCGCCGCCGCCGCCACGGCTGCGCTCACCGTTCAGGATCCTCAATGACTCCACGCATACCCGTAATGACTCTCGTTTCTCGAGCCTAAACCCTCGAAGCTCTGACTGACAGCTCCACCCCAGCCTCCAAAAGGATAAAGACCTACCCCCCGCCCCCTTCCCACCGCGCCAAACACCCCTTCCCCCTCGCCGACTGGCAGGCCCACCACCTCAAAGAACTCGACCCCACCGGCTCCCGCTCCCGTCTCTTCGACCGGGATAACCCGGACGTGCCTTGCGTCGGCGACATCTTGCTCGTGACATTCAAAACGGGCGATCCCTTCGCGGGGGTGTGTTTATGTATCAAACACCGGGGCGTGGATACGGGGATCTTGCTGAGGAATAGGTTGCTAATGGTGGGCGTGGAGATGTGGGTTAAGATTTACAGTCCGAATGTTAGGGCGGTCGAGGTGGTGAAGAGGGCGGAGAAGAGGGCGAGGAGGGGCAAGTTGTATTACATGCGGTATGTTGTTGCTCCGTAACTTGCGGGCTGACTACCATTGAGAGGATGTTTGGTGGGGTGATTGGGCTAATGACGGGGGTGTGTAGGAAACCGGAACACGATAAGGGTAGTGTGGAGAAGGAGGTCGAGGAGTATCTGAAGAGGAGGAGATTGATCAGGAGTGGGGCGTTGGGGGTGGGGGGGGATCCGTTGAAGTCGGTCAAGAATCCGTCGTCGGCAAGGAGCGGTGTTGGGGCGAGGTAGAATGGGATCCCTTGACAGTTAAGCAGCATTTGGGCATCTGGGAGAATGGTTTTCGCGGTGAACGTTATACAGAATCTGAGAAGAGTCGTGGAGTCCATATCGTAGACACATTGGCTCTGTGTCTTCAAGTCCAGCTTTGTAAAATATCAATTGGTGTGTGCAATGAAAGAACGGAGATGTCTACTAGCAACAGTGAAGCGATAGTAACAAAATTCGGCGTCGAGCCGTCGACGTCACCCTCACTCAAGTTTAGAGTGTTTCCTCAACCTCCTCCTCTCACACATTTGTCGCTCGTGACCCTATCATCCCCTTTCTCGTGCAAGGACCATCGACCTGAATTACTTGACAGCGCTGGGGATGTTTCGACTGTTCGAGTGAGATCCCACACGCCTCATTTGGATCTTCGAGAGTACGGAAACAGGGGAGTGTCTGCTGTGCTCGATTCGAGACCGTCCCGAGCTTACCGCAGCACCGTGCTCCATCATTTTTAGGCGACAGTGGGAATCATTTTACCGACAGTGAACAGGGACAATCAGCAGAGGTAGATTAGGCCCGAATAGAGATACAGCCGAGCAAAAATGGATGTGGATTTGATGTCAACGAACTTCTGTAGGGTGACACTCAAGATGAATAGGACAATGAGGTCCATTTTTTGCTCGTCAAAGGAAATTTGTTCTATTAAATAAGAAGCCTTGGGTAGAGAATGATGATGGCTGAGATGCAATGTAAAGATAGGATGGAAAGAGATTGGGGGAGCCAGGCTCCCAGGGAGCCCGCCGGCTCGGAGGATTAAACGATGGGGGGCTCGGGGGGTCGGCTCGTGGCGTGCCGCAGAGCCCTAGGAACGGGAGACTTAGGTACAGACTTACAGTAGGCTGACCACGGGAACTGGAAGACATATGACGTTACTTCTGTCCACCTCCAAATAACCCTAACCCCATATCCAACCCCTCACAATGGAAGTCATCCACCAATCCCCCACCTCCGCCTCCTTCACCCCGCTCCAAGTCCACCAGTCCCACACCCCCGAATCCTTCTACTCCGGCCCTCCGGTCCTCTACCACCACTCCCCCTCCGCTTCCCTCTTGCTCCACGCGTCAGACGTTGCCGCCGCCCCAGCGCTTTCGGGTCTGGCCAATGGTGCTCGCAGGGGTGTTAATGGTACATCGACCGTGGCGGTCAATGGCGATGGCGCGGCGGATGAGGAGGAGGATGAGGAGATCGGAATTGCTGGCGTGGATGTTTGGGTGACTTCTGAGTGCGTGCCTCCCGTGTTCCCGCTTTCCATCTCCCGGAATTTGTACCGGTGCAGCTAAATGATACTGCTATCCATACAGACGTTTCATACTCTACTCCTCCGCCCTCTCGACCGGCCTCTCCATCCCCTACCCTTCCATCTCCCTCCACGCCGTTCAGCACCCATCGGAGGGCAAACCCGCCTCCTTGTTCCTGCAGCTTCTGACCGAGGCTCAGACGTTCGATGACCATGACCCGGATTCGACGATCTCGATGACTCTCGTTCCTGCTGCGGCTGCTGCACCGACGCCAGATGGTACGCCGGAGGAGGCTGGACATGATGCGCTGGAATCGGAGTCGCCAGCCCAGCAACTCTATACTGCGCTCTCTTCTTGTGCGAATCTGCATCCGGATCCTATGAGTGGCTCTGAGGCGGATATGGAGGATGAAGATGGGGGAGGAGGAGGGCAACGTCCAGCCATTATGTTTGAAGGGGATCGAGATGTATCTGGCGTTTATCCGTTGAGCAATGGAGATGGAGGAGGGTCCGGACTACCGCCACCGATGCCAGGGAGTGGGGGCTGGATCACGGCGGAGAACGTGGGGGAGTTCTTTGACGAGGGGGGGAATTGGAGGGGAAATGGGGGCTTGGGGCAGGAGGTCGGCGTCGGTGTCGGTGGTTTGGGGCAGGGTGCCGGGGCTGTGCGGACGAGGGAGGAAGATGTCGACGGTGAGGATGTAGAGGGCGAGGCCGAGGGTTCAGCGGAGACTAAATGGAGGCGAACGGATTGAATGCCACGGGCGCCAATGCCATGCGGGTCATGGAATCGCCGTGGTCGTGCTCCAGGTGGGATTGGTAAGAGGTCAAAAGTTGGAGCCGTCGCTACATGCAGTCTGATGAGCCACGATGCCAAAGGCCTTGATTATGGCTATAGATATCACTAAATGTCAAATAGATAGATAGATCGGGATGAATCGATAGACTCCAACTCAGCGTAGCCAGGCATCCAATCCTTTCAGAAAGCCATCTCCATCATACATGCTCCCCGCCGGGCTCTCCCCGCCCCTCTTCGCCCCACCGCCCGGCGGGCCAAGCCTCGTCATGCCCCCGAAGATCCTCAACACGTCCCTCGGCCCAGCGACATTCTCCTTCCCACCGACCCCCATCCCGTCATCGCCTCCTCCAGCATCCCCCGCCTGCGGAAGCAGACCCCGACCCCCGGGCCGACTCGATGGTTCTTCCTCGAAAATCGCACCGCTCTCGCTTCCTTGCCCGATACTTAAATACCGCCGGTGCTCCCTCGACTTCCGGCCCCCTCCGGCGACGACTTCGCTGTTCATCCTCCGCAGCGCGGCGACGCTCCGCCGGAGGTCTTTGACGGGACTGGCGCCCCTTTTGCCCACGCCGCTGCGGACGGGGGAGTGCCGGCGGGTGGGCGAGATGTAGCGGAACGGGGGAGGACGGGGCCCGCCGATTCGGTGGGTGGGGGTTGTGGGAGCCTGATAGGTGGGAGCGGTGGGGGGTTTCGGCCAGGGGAAGTTGAGGAGGAAGGATGGGGGGCGCGAATCGGGGTTGGAGTCTTGGTCGTTGGAGTGGGTGCTTAGACGGGAGGTGTTGCGGGCCGGCTTTTCTGGGTCGGGGTGGTTCGTGGCGGATGGAGTTGGTAGTGGCCATGTTGTTGGTGTGGGGTCGTCGAAGATCGTCTTGCGGCGGTTGGGGTGCGTGCCAGAGCGTCTTTGCGAGCTGGGTTTCCGGGTCGGTGTTTCGATTTCTGAGTCGGGGCTGTTGTAGTCTTCTCGGTAGAGATTCATCATGAACTGGGTGGGGGAGAATGGACTGTTGTTGTCGATTGTTCGAGGATTGGCCCTGTCGAAGCCAAGATTTGTCTGCGGGGCGAAATCGAAATGTTGTCGCGATGGGGGGCGAAACGTTGTTTGCTTGGGTCTTGTTTCGCGATGTGGATTTTGGGCCGGTGGGTCTCCTTGAGGCAGCTCTTCTCGCTCTTCGATGGTTGGTGGCTTGGCTGGTGATAGTGCAAGTACCGGTCTGTTCGAGATGCGAACGCAGTCCTGATGCTCATGTTCACTCGCTTTGTCTTTCGGCGCTGAAGGTTTCGCTGCTGGCAGCGCCTCGATGTCCCACTCTATCGGAATGCTAGTTGCGATAGAACGCGGTCGCTTGTCCCACGAATTCGACTGTGAACTGCCCTCGTTACCGGAAACCTCACGCAAGATTGATGTGGATGCGCGCTTGCTTTGAGTGTCGTCGTGGATTGTAAAATCGGTCGCGCGACAGAGAGGCGATGATGGAGAAATGCGGCGTCGAAGTTTCCTTTTTTCGGCACTTTTAGGAATGGCGACTCTCGACTTCGATTGTGGGCTTGATGGGTCTCTAGCTAGAGATGCTCTCGACTCGGCTCGTGAAGGGCCATGCAGGGACATCGATAGAGATAGCCCGCTGCTTTTGCTTCTGGGCAGACTTTCCTGGATGCTGGCGCGGAAGGATCGTTGTGTGTTCAATTGTGGTCGGAACGCCATCGGTTTCGCAGATCCTACGGTTGGACTGGCTCTTCCTTCCTCGTGGCTTGGGTCCCACACTATCTGGTTACCTTCGTATTGTCTAAGTCCTTTGGACGTCAAGGCGGGAACCGGAGGTGACGCGAACGTAATGGATATGAAATCCGTCCCCGGTTGCGAAAAAGCCTTGGACCAATTATCATCGAGTATGGAGGTATGCTCGCTGAATAGACTCCCACCAGATGCTCGCCTTGTGCTCTGCTCTGGGCTCTTGGCTCTTGACATTTTCTTTGACGTGGCCTCGAGTGGCAGTGGCGGTAACGGTTGCGGAGGGGCAAGGCCAGGCTCTTGACTGTACATGCTTTTCGACCTTGGAAACAGCGACGTTCTCCTTGGCGCTCTTGGCTCGGTCTTGCTTCCGTCTGCTAATTCAACGATCATACTGTGTGAACTACTGCGCTGTTGTCCGTGAAATAGCGGTTTAGGTGTAAGATCTGTAGTAGAGGAGGCTTTTCTGAGATCACCTTCTATCTCATTGAAATCCAAATTGCCGTTTGATGTTACTACACTCTTTCGCGGTGTTTCAGCCGCGTCTCTCGTGTCTTTCAGAGGCGGCGAAGGAAGAGTCTTCTTCGACCTCTCGGTCACTGGAGTCAGCGTCGACGACGGCATCTTGACCAAAGGTGTTCCATCTGCACGCGTCATTCGGCGAGGTAGTGGCCAAGATTGCTGTGGTGTAACTGGCTTGTGGTCGTCTCGGTCATTTGATCGTGTTTTCGGAACATATGAATTCCGTGGTAGGCTTTCGCGCGATGCCATTGGCGTGTATAGAGTATTGCGATTGTAAGGTGCGTGCAATGAGCGGCGTACAGAAGTACGCGTGCCGGGCATGCGCGCGACATCTTCGTCCGTGATGCTCATGATTGCATTCGGGTTAGCGGGGAAGCTTCTGAGGCGTCGTTCGCCTGCTAAGTTGATTTGCGAGAGGAGGCGTTTGTGCTTGTGTCGTAGGACGAGCACTATGGTGATAGCGATTGATGTCAGGCCAACCGCGCCGGCGATGATTCCAACTAGTAAAGCTAGGCTTATCGCCATGGCGTGTCCAGGTCTTTGTGAAAGAGTCTATCAGGGTTGCGCCGAAGGAGTGATCGATAGGTATCGGACTGTTGCTAGCACTGCGAGAGCGCCATGACTTAGAGGAGCTCCAATTGGTAAGATGACAATTGCAAGAGTACATTCAGCGTGAGTTGATAGAGACTGCGATGCCCAAGTACGAGCGTTTATCTAAACTTTGAGCAAGGGACGTGGGCCCTTGGGAGTGCGGAATGTCAACAACGCGTTCAACTCGTAAAGACACAAACATCATTGTCATGAGGTTAACAAACGAGTCCAATCTGGTTGTTCCAATGTTGTTCGAATTGTTGTTCGCGCTGGTTACCTATTCCCTGGCATCTTCCGTCGAGCATACTTTTTCAACGAGATGTCTGCAGAACGGTGCGTCATTGGCTCGTTGTACACTAGAGTACCTAGAAAAATTAGATGGTCAACACTCATAGGAGAAGACGACAGTATGTTTTTACCCTAGCTGCAATCTTGAGGTAGGTATCGTGGAACCAATTGACGAAGACCTAGAGAGGTCAGTCTTTTCAGAGTTGCGTCTGAGCTCAGCCATAGAGGCAAAACCTTTCTCAGATCAGAAGTGATGCGTCATCGCATTTTCGAACACATTGGTGGCATAATCGATGATTTACAAAAGTTCGATCAGGTAGCATGCCGCGCTTTCTTTTGAGGCTGTGACGAGAGGAAGAGGCAACATGCTATGTTTCCCAGATAAAAGGCGCATTTCTCTTTAACAATTCCACGAGCTGTAAACTTGCTTGAAGGCTTAAAGAAAGACACACCGCACAGAATTTCAGAGAAGTCTGCCCTCACTACCGCTCCGTTATTGTAGCGATGTCTCTTGCGGAGAAGTACAAGAGTCAACTTCCCACAAAGATTGGTGGCGATTTACGATCCCATCTGGATGCCCGAGTCATTGGGAAGCCAGACACCGAAGCCGAAGTGCCAGTATCTCCAAGTGACGACGATGCCCAGGAAGACAATGAGCGTGATGACTTCGACGGAGAAGTCGACTGGAGGGATACGCCAGAAGGGAAGGAGTACGACATCGTCACAACGTTCAACATCATTCGGTCCAAATGTTGAGGAGGATCTCATGACCATTTATGATTCAGCGGACCCAAAGCAAGGAGATGACTCCCTCGGATGCACCGCTAATTTCACATGACGCAACTTTTCTGCGCAATTCACTTACGTTTACCGCCTCCAAATTTAAGGCGGAAAGAAATAATATAAATAGAGGCATTGATAACTGAAGCGCTCTGTGGCGTCACTGTCTACATATGGAGGGAGTATTGGGGCAAGAAAACGGGCGAATGGGTTAGGATCGGCCCAGAAATGAAGGATGAGACAACATGCGTACATGGGAGGACGAAGGTGACGAGAATGCGGTCTTAAGCAAAGGAAAAAGAAAGACACCGCGCTTGCCAAAAGTAAGAGCGAGCATGAGAGGAGAAAGTAGGACTCTAGAGTCATCTGGGAGGTTTGGTGTAGGGTAGTTTCGGGGAATACGTACTGTATTCAATCTTTTGCTGCCTGTGGAACATTGTTTTGGAGGCATGATTTCGTTTTGCTGTTACGTCAACATTCTCGCATCGCTTCCTGGTCCCTTCAGTCCAACTTGGAAGCCTCCTCAACGACACCCAAGACGTGTTCACAATAGGTAATAATTCACATAAGCGTAAGTTCCTGGTAATCGAATCCTCCGGCTCTAGAGTAGGCCAAGCCATAGCTTTACCGTAATGTATGCTTGAGCAATGAAAATCAAACGCCCTCCTGACGTCCATGAATGGCGTGTCTCCTAATATACCCCGGTAGCGCTTGAAGTCCACGTCTTAGCTTTAAGCAGAGCTGCAGAGACTAGGCCGCGAGTCTACTGTCTACATAGTGTGAGGAAAGCCAGGCGTCTGGGATTAGAAAGAATTGTGGAGTCATCATGTTATACCTCCACCGGTTTCCGAGACTATGATAGGGTCGACCTGGAGGAAGGACGAGGGCTGAGGGGAGGAGATGAAGGAGCACCAGAGAGGGAGAGGGAATAGATGTTTATGTCATCAACCGAGGTCAAAAAGATAAACCAATCAGAAAGGTCGAAATGTTAGCATCATGCGGGGAGGCGGGGCTGCGCTTGCTTTGAAATGCAATCGAACATTTTCATCTCTTGACTCTGTCTACTAACATGTATGATTTCCACGGATACGTACTTAAAGACGTGATATACTCTGGCTTGACCTCAGAATCCATATAAGTATCAAGTAAGTAGATGAAGTTCGAGAAGCCTACCGCTTCTTCTCTTCTGGCTTACCTCTTCTTCTCATTTACTTTAGTTTTTGCCATATATCTAGGTCTCCACCACGATTATCTTAGCATCTCCTCAGCGCAAAGACAATTTTCTGATACTTCAAACAATATGGGAGGCGAAAAGTTGCCCGCGATGGACGGTGGGAATTTCAACCATCACAACACGGTGGCGCCGAAAGAAGAAAAGGTCTTTCCTCTTTTCAACAATACAGGCAAGACCGCCATTGTTTCAGGAGCTGGCTCGGGAATTGGCTTGGCTGTTGCTCAGGCTTTGGCCGAGTCTGGTGCTAATGTAGCCATTTGGTATCATGGGAACAAAACGGCTCTGGACCGTGCCAAAGATATTGAAAAGGAATATGGTGTCAAGTGTATGAAAGCATATTGGCGATGCAGAGATGCCAACTGACTTTGTTGCTTAGGCCAAGCATATCAGGTAGATGTCCGGAGCCAGAAGCAGGTCAAAGAGATGATCGATACGATCGTGAAAGAATTCAATGGACGCCTCGATATCTTTGTAGCAAATGCGGGCATTCCATGGTCTCAAGGCAGCTTTCTCGACGGCGATGTCGAACATTACAAGAACGTCATGTCTACCGATATGGACGGCGTGTATTACTGTGCATATGCCGCTGGCCTCCATTGGAGACGCCAAAAAATGGAGGGGACAGATTCGAATGGAAAGAAGCTGGAGAATTTCAAGCTGGGGAGTTTCATTGCCACCGCGAGTATGAGCGGACATATCGTCAACATTCCCCAGCTTCAGGCGGCGTACAATGGAGCCAAAGCTGCCGTGATCCATTTTGGTAGATCTTTCTCGCCCAAGAAACCACGCTATAAAGGCGCTGATCTCTGCGTCCAGTTAAGTCGATAGCGGTTGACATGGTGCAATTCGCCCGCGCTAACACTGTCTCCCCTGGTTACACAGCCACAGAGATATCGGATTTCGTTCCAATCGAGACGAAGAACATCTGGAGGGATAAGATCCCTATGGGGTAAGTCCATTTATTTCCGGTCTCTTGAGTAGGGACTGACATCTTATGTAGACGTGAAGGCGAAGCACATGAGCTCAAGGGAGCGTTCCTGTATCTGGCTTCTGATATATCTAGCTACACAACTGGTAGCGACCTCATCGTTGACGGCGGATACTCGATAGTATAGTGCTCCGTTGCTAGAAATTTGTATAGCGTCGTGTAATTCATGGAACCTCAATTCTACACCTGTCTGTTAAGTGCGAATGCTTATCCAATAGCCTCAAGAATCAGTATTCCATTCTCGAGGGTGTTTGTTCTATTCGAAGACATGATCGCAACTTCTTACCCCAGCGTCTGCAATCTGCATTTTTGCAGCTGATCTGGAAGATTGAGAAGCAAGGAAACCCAGACCTTGCTAAGATCTTCCGTACCACAGAGTTGCACTCCAAGAGCGTGCTAGGAAGGGTCTGTTACCTCATGAGTTTGAAGCTGGAGAGATACTTTACTTGTCTCCGAACAATTGCCCTGCTTCCGGAGCCTGGTGCCCTTGTCCGAAGGCCACTCCGCAAAGAATGTCTAGGATGTTCCTAGCGAACGGGTGTGAAGATTGTTCCAGAACGCTCAGCAGCTACATCAACCATGATTGCGAATTAGCATAGGAGCCCGATGCGTCGACATGCAATGCTGCCCTTTGCCGGGTTCTGAAGGGGAGAGAGGCAGATAAGGTGTCTCCACACTTTCGCGCTATCGCTCAACACAGCTGTGCATGGTGGTACACCGGTTTTTGGTTGGTAAAGTTCAAGTAGTAGTACGTAGTGGCTGCAGTAGATAGGCCGACCCTGCATGAAGACCCAGAACGCCGGAGACTCTCGAAAGTCGAAATTCGAAGATTGAGCTTTGACCTTGGGCTCCTGCACGCTTGAATAGCTTGCCTCGAATGCGATAATAATATGTATGCATGGCTTGTCTCTATCAAGCAATTCTTTGACAGCATACTCCGTACGGTACCTATCGAAAAAGAATATCACCTCCACTTTCGGACCCAGCGTCTGACATCAGCCGGCGGCAGTATACGAGCATCGACCTTTGCGGTTTAGACTGTTACTATTAATTGTTCAGAGGCAGACCGCCAATAGAATCTCATGATTTCTGGTAGAGCTCTCGCTTGCCTCCAGAGTCGAGTGGTCCACGGAAAACGATGATTCCTTAGTCATTGTTCGTGACAAAGACGAGCAAGGCGCTGGCCGAAGAGGTGGTAAAGCTTGAGCGGAGCTCGCTTTCCGGCGATGAGATATAGAGGGCGGAGAAGCAGCCTTTCATCCTCGACAATTACCGCTTGCATTGCATCACGTTTCATACTCGGTCGAATGAACACCAAATCTTAAGTCCTCACTTCTCACTCCTCTTCACAATCTTCCGAAGGAAGCAGACCCAACAATCGACCGCCCGCCCAGCCATCCTTGTTCACGACACTAGCCAAAGCAACGCCTTGACCCTCCTCGACCGCGATCCCTCCGATAACTCCTCAATCATCCATACACTTCACAGAGATGACAATGGTAGATTTGCGACGATCAGACCCGTATCAGCTGCCTCACAGAAAACCTCTACCTCCAACTCCAGACATCTCCAAGCGGACAGATCTCCGACCACTGAGCAAAATTGTTCCTGACATCGACCTACCTCCTTCACGCCAGCCACCTCCGACTTCAACATTCTCCTCCTACACCCGTAATGGCCCTAAACCGCCGCCTCCTTCCTCTCCCTCATCACAACAGTATCCCAATGCGATAGCCAAATCACGGCGCACCCCCTCCCGATCAACTACATCTACGTCACATTCAAATTCGGGCTATCCGCCATCCCGGACTCCGTCCAATGTCTCTTCTGTCCTCAGCCGGAATGCTTCTACCCGCTCTGGCGCCTCGACTACACCCGGCAGCTACGTGGCGCTGATGCGAAAGCAGAAAGCCACCGTTTGGTGTGACCGAGCTCAACATGAAGACCCGCGGATAGCAGCACAGCACAAAGCAGCAAAAGTCCGGGCGGCGAGGGAAATCACGGGACAGGCAGAGGGCCGGACGAGTACAAGTGGTAGTATGGGCAGTAGCAGCTTGGGCGTCAGGAGCAAGATCAGACATCACGGTCTGCCCAAAGCTACAGGATACAGCGGCGCCAACATGGTGGGAGGAGGGGTTCCCATGAGACTGAGCGCTAATGAGGTTGGCGATGATGGGAATCAGTATGACGATACGGATGGTGCGAGACGCATCAGTGGAAGGAGCTCGGCGGATAACAGGTGGCTGAGCGTCGACCAGCAGCAACGCGGAAACAGATACAGTCAAGGCAGCACGCTTACTGGAAGCGGGCAAGGAAGCAGTCCAAACGATGAGATACCGGAGACGACGGAGACGGAGGAGACTCCTGTGCCTGGAGACCAACAGCAGCAGGGTGCGGACTATTTCGGGCATACTTCTGGCAAAGGCGGCAGTGGAGGATCGAGTGAACGTGAGAACAGTTTTGGCAATGTGGGACAGATGCAGGCGCCGAAAGTGGAGAAGGAGAGCAAGACGATCGACGACTTGCGGAGGCGGGGGAGTGTGGATGAGAGGGCTAATACGATGGGCTATATGGGCGGAGGGAGGCTGTTTGTTGCGAATCCTGATTTAAGTGATTGATGGGAGACTGGGGACTATATTTGGCATGGAATAGGCGAGCATCATCATTGCATCGATGTGGTTAATCGCCCGTCTCTCAACCCTCTGGAAAGGCTTGACAAGACCTTTCGAAATATTAATCAACCTAATTGGACCATATTTGAGTACTTGCACCGCCCACTCTGTTTTCACGCGTTCGCTTGCAAAAGCCAAGAGTACAATTTACCTGCTACTCGTATGACTATGACGATTGAAGGATCAATATAGTTGGAGGATGAAAATATACCAAGCCCTTGGCTAAGGTACTTGGCGTTAACGTCGTAGCTCGTATCTCGCTTGTAGTCTGTGTTACACCGAAAGTCACGACATTATGAAGGCTAATGTATGCCCCCTACAGCATTGAAGTTTGAACATGGCGAGAACGAAGCAGACGATTTTAAACGGCAACGCCAATAATCCCGGAAAATGCCTTGGCGGCACGACGGCAGCCCCGACCAGTTCCCAAGAGACGACTGACATCCAGCGATGGCGGCTCCTGGACGAAGCAGGCCGACAGACGTGGCATTATCTGGAGACTGACGAAGAGGTCAAAGCTTGGCCGCAAAGCACAGCTGATAGGTACCACCTCGGTCTCCCTCTGGTCAGCTTCATCCTTGCTCCTCACTCTGCGCAATGCCATTGACAAGTCGATTTAGAGTCTACCGGAATTGCAAGCATCCAAAACCCCACTCTCCTCTGTTGAGAATGCCCTCTCTTTCTTCTCCCGCCTGCAGCTTCCCCCCGGCAACTGGGCCTGCGAATACGGCGGTCCAATGTTCCTTCTCCCAGGCATTGTGTGCGCCTGGTACGTCACTCAGACACCTATACCCGCACCAATCGCTATAGAGATGAAAAGATACCTTTTCGCACGGCAGAACTCTGATGATGGAGGGTGGGGGTTGCATATTGAAGGAGAGAGCACGGCGTATGGGACTACGATGACTTATGTTGTGCTGAGGCTACTAGGAGCTAGCGAAGAGGATGAGAGGATGGTAAAGGCGAGGGGAATGCTACATCGGTTGGGGGGAGCAGTGATGGCACCGCACTGGGCGAAGTTCTGGCTGGCGGTGCTGGGAATTATGGAGTGGGAAGGGGTCAACCCTGTGCCGCCGGAGCTGTGGCATGTCAAGAGATGAGCCAATGAAATGTTGACGAAGTTGGCTGACAGTTGATTGCAGGCTTCTCCCAGACTGGGTACCTGTTGCTCCTTGGCGTTGGTGGATACATATGCGGATGGTTTTCTTGCCTATGTCGTACATTTACTCTAAAAGACACGTCACTCCTCAGACGCCTTTGATCCGACAGATTTGTGAAGAGGTATACACCCAAAGCTATTCCTCCATCAACTTCTCGTCACATCGCAATAGCATATCTTCCCGAGACAACTACCACCCGAAATCATGGATCCTTACCATCGTCAATTGGATTCTGGCTTACGTCTGGATGCCATTCCTTCGAACAAATCGTATTGCAAAGCGAGCAGAAGACTGGTCATTCGACTTGATTCACCGCGAAGACGAGAACACTGACTATGCTAACCTCGCTCCTGTTAGTGCTTCCATGAATATGGTGGCCTGCTACATCCATGACGGTCCAGATAGCTATTCCGTAAAACGCCATCGTGAACGCTTGCCAGAGTTTCTCTGGATGAAACATGAAGGCATGCTTGTCAACGGCACAAATGGTGTCCAAACATGGGATACGTCATGGCTCATCCAAGCAGTCCATGAAGCTGGGCTGGCGGATGACCCAAAATGGAGGCCAATGCTTGAGAAAGCTCTCGAGTTCCTTGAGGATCAGCAGATTAGAGAAAATTGCAGAGAACAGGATGTCTGTTATCGGCAGCAGCGGAAGGGTGCTTGGGCTTTTAGTACGAAAATACAGGGCTACACCGTCAGCGATACGACGAGCGAAGCGATGAAAGCTGTTATGATGCTGCAGCATACACCTGGCTATCCGAATCTAGTATCCGATGACCGCCTCCACGACGCCATTGACACCCTTTTAACCATGCAGAACGCGTCTGGAGGGTTCGCATCCTACGAGCCTACTCGTGGCTCAGAGCGTTTAGAATATCTAAACGCAGCCGAAGTTTTCGGTAGGATCATGGTCGAGTACGATTACCCCGAATGCAGCACCGCCGTCGTCACGGCTCTACGCCTCTTCTCGAAACACCATCCCGAGTACCGAAAAGCAGACATATCGAAAGCCCTCGACGGCGCACTCACGTACATCCGTAAGGCGCAGCGCACGGACGGGTCCTGGTACGGCAGCTGGGGCATCTGTTTCACCTACGCCGGCATGTTCGCCCTCGAATCGCTCGCCTCGGTCGGCGAAACGTACGCCACCAGCCCCCGGGTGCGGACGGCGTGCGACTTCTTCCTCGGCAAGCAACGCGACGACGGCGGCTGGGGCGAGAGCTACAAGAGCTGCGAAACGGGCGTCTACGTCCAGCGCGAGAGTCAGGTCGTCATGACGAGCTGGGCCGTCATCGCGCTCGTGACGGCGCGGTATCCGCACCCGGCGCCGATCGTGAAGGCCGTCCGGCTGATTATGCGGCGGCAGCGGCGGACCGGGGAGTGGGCGCAAGAGGGCATCGAGGGGGTGTTCAATAAGAGCGTCATGATCTCGTACCCTAATTATAAGTTCATATTCCCCATCAAGGCGCTGGGTCTGTTCGCGCGGGAGTACGGGAACCCGGAGGTTCTGTGATGGGGCTTGATGGGATTTCTCTTGTCCTGCATCACTGATGTGATGTCCGTGCCGGAAAAGCTTTGTGCGTTTTGTCTATATCATGGAATTTGTCCGCTTGTAGATATCACAAGCAGCGGCTTGTCGCTTCTGGATAGGGTACCACTGCGCTTCTGGCAGCCGCAACCTCTTTTCCAAAAGTCATACATCTTGATGCTTTTCTCAAAACACCGTCCCTCCACTTCTACTTACATATGTTGTAGTTCCAGATGCAGATCGACTCCGAGCACGAATAAACCGGTCCAGAGTGGTCCCGTCTATCGACCTCACGTGACTGGATGGTTGCCGGTTTCTTTGCTCGCCGACGGACCTTCCTCGTCTCACAGAAAGAAGGTCCGATACGCGTGTCATACGTATCATACCCTAAGCAAGGTGGTGATGGCGATGATGGGGGAGTGGGGGTGGGGGTGTGATCGAAGGGGTTGTCGTGGGTGTGTTGGAGGCTGCGTTCGAGATCGTGATGGTGGGATGATGGGTGGAGGGGTAGCCATGGGGTGGAGGTGGGGTTTGGTTTCCGGCGTCGTGGGTGGAGGAGGGCGTTGAGGGAAGAGGGGAAGTGGCGCGGCGTCAGTCCGGGCCCCGGCCGTCGAACGATGGAGATGGTGATGAGGTGAGGGGGAGGAGGAGGCAGGAGAGCGCGAAGAGGATTTGGAAGGTGAGGATGGCGAAGGGGGGAGGCATGGGGTGGGTTGATGGTGGTGGTATAACGCGCTTTCTGATGAAGATGAGTACAAAAACATCCCTATAGCTGAAGAGACGCCGTCTTCCACGAATCCGCTGGAATAGACTATGACAGAGTGCACACCATGAACGCTTCACTCAATAGAGAATGAACTCCTGCTCGGCTAAATCTCCTTTGGACAAAGCTTGTATGGCTTCTCCTTTCATAATCCCGTGCACGTAGCATTCGCCAACTAGTCTGTATCCATCTTTTTCTTTCCGCAGGATGAAAGGCACCATGCAGCCAAAAAGGACACAGACCAGATCTTGCTCCCGCATCACGCTGGGTCCAAGTCCTGCATGACCCTTGACAGTGACAAACAGCCTTCTCTTTTCGCTCCAAAGTCCCGCAGTCGATGCGAACAAGTCCGCGTTGCCCTTGGGGGGGTCCTGTCCACTTGTTTGATCGGCCGCGATGCCTGCCTTCCATTTCTGATATACTGCAAAGTCTTCCTGGCCACCCATGAACATGCCGGCTGTCAATGTCATGTACTGTGCCTGGAGCCACTGCTCTTCTGTAGAATACGCTCCTCTTATGGCACGCTCATTGTTCTTGAAAAGACGCTCTATAATGTCAACTGGATTTGTATGGCCAGATTCCCGAGAGCGGTATACTTCACTTGGTATAATGCTGGAACAGCTATAAGCCTGGTCAAAGAATATACCGCAGACTTTCAGCGCCATGCCACATTTTAAAATGTCATACTTGGGTTCAGTCTCAGCTCCGGCACGATATGTCCGGCATCGGATCGCGGCCCATAGCATGAAAGACCAAGGATCTTCTGCCCAACGTGGGACCCACGACGGAATACTCGTATCCTCCAAGTGTTGTACTGAACGATGCTGGACAGCAGATAGGACTTGGAGAGAGCGCTTTGACCTCAACAACGCAGTAGCTAGGTCTATAACTAATCTGCCCATTGAATCGTCATATCGAGGCTCAAGGATCACTTGGCCAGCCTCTGTTCGGGCGCTGGGATGGGAAAGCAGAGCATAAGCCTTGTCTCTAGCATTAGTGAAACCAAAGGACTTTGCATCTATCAGATTTTCAATCAAACTCCTCTCATATCCGGCCTCTGAAAATATCCAGTAAAGATCAACGCATTGCTGTATGCCAGCGGTCATTTTGAAATGAACTGCAAAGGAAGCGGCTCTGTCGTCAATACACCCTGCTGCGTCCACCAAATCTTGCCATGCAATTGTTGCAGTGCCACACATAACAGTGACGGATAGTGCCATGCCAACTTCTTGTATTACCCAAACCCTAGTGAACCATGGTCGGCGGTATATTTCGGCAAGAGCACGCCAGCAATTTACCTCCGCCGGCTCCAGATTGTTGATCTGATCAGGCCGAGCATATTCGACAAGAGCAAACCAATCTAGGACATTTTTTCACTTCGTGCCTTGGTTTGATGGAAGCTGACTTCCTGGGTAGAAGGGGATACTCGAGACGTGCAAGCTGTCGAGCGAGACCGAATGCCATTGACGCTTCACCCTTGGGGTCTGTCCCCAGCCAGACAATAACTTGGGAAGCTTGCTGATAAACTCTTCTCATCAGAGCGACCTGATGATTCTTTTCTCTGTTGTTGTTCTGGTCTATACACAAAGAGTCTGCCCAAAGAAAGCGACATGACGAGGTTTTCCGAAGCTTTTGTAGAGCATCTCGAAGGTTTTTGGGTATATCAATTTGACCGCCGTGACAAAGCACTGTTGCTGAATCTCCTGGCAGGCCCCATGTATATGACAAAGCTTCGTACGTCTACTGTACGCCCATGTGACTGTCTGTTGAGAATTTGGGAGGATGATTGATACATCTACGAGGATGTGTGATAAGGAAGGTTGGTGCGGTCTTTGGCCGCGCAAAACTTGCCAAATCTCTTAAGCGCACAAATGCAATGGAAAGCCATGAGCACGTGACTGACTTATAAGCGCACAAATGATCGACTTGTTTTATAGTGATTAGAATCGGAGGATCTCCTCACTCTCTACCTCCCCTTCCCCAAGCACATTCCGTTCAACTCCCTCACCGCCCCCTCCATCTTCCCCCGCACAATCACCCTAGCCTGCCACGT
Organism: Platismatia glauca; assembly: GCA_963556305.1. Lineage (NCBI taxonomy): Eukaryota > Fungi > Ascomycota > Lecanoromycetes > Lecanorales > Parmeliaceae > Platismatia > Platismatia glauca. The sequence continues at coordinate 1,176,331 of OY745778.1, forward strand.
CTTCTCAACAGACCATCCACCACTGTTCCCCTCTTTGATGACCTTGGCCTCGCGTATCGTGTACTTCTTCCTGATTGCGTCGACTTTGCCGAGATAGCATTCTCGGCAGTAGGGGCGGTCGTTGTCACGGATCTGAGGGAGTGTATCGTCGTCCCAGGCGGGGCAGGGGGCCCACCAGGACCATTCTGGGCAGCGAGAGGAGATCTTGTATTCGATTATATGCCCGCATTGGGAGAAAGTTGTGGATTGAACCTGACACATATTTGTAGTGTGGGTGTCGTATTTGGTTGTTGTACGTAGAAAGTTGGAAAAGGATTGGTGGAAAGTGATATCTGTGGTCGATCAGTGCCGAGTATGTTCCTGGAAAGAGAATTCGTCATTGCAGGGAGGTATGTGTGCTTTCCCCGTCAGCATTGTACGCTTTGTTGCAAGACAACTCTATTGTCATGGCGCAAAGGCCTCTTCCAACAACGCTATTATCGTTGTACTTTCCCATCCTCGGAACATGGAAACAAGGAGACAAAAGGATCAAGATTGAATGTCTTGCACTCCAAAGGTTCCACGACAATGAGCTTTGTACCAACAAAGACGAATGCGAACAATAGCGGGCTTCAAGATATCTTCCTCAATTATCGTTGAAATACACTTACATTTTGATTTGAGCACCGTCAATCAACACCGCAATCAACACCGCAACCAACATCCTAAGCCACGCAGAACAACTCACCCTTCAGAAAAAAGACCCACTGCAGCAATGTGCAAAGCCAAAGCCCGCGTCGCAAAATGCGGCCACACAGTCGAATACGAGATCATGATCCCCTGTGCAAAATACACCGGCGGCCCTCCTTGCCCCGACTGGGACGAATACCGCCTGAACAAAGTCTTCCTGAAAGACCGCCCTATCTGCATCAGGTGTCATTTCCAGAAGGAGAGGGAGCTCTGCGGGCAATACATCGATGCGGAGAAAGATCTTGTGAGGTTTGCGGAAGGAAAGGACGAATCGCCCAAGGATGTTTGGGAGGCGAGGTTGAGGAATGGGGTGAAGATGCAGGCGGAGGTTTGTGAGTTGGACGGGAAAATTGGGAGGGAGGGGAAGTGGCGGGAGGAGACGAGGCGGCCTGATTGGCGTCGTGTTTGAGTTTGAGTGACTGCTAAAGTTGTTACTTCCATTTGTTGTTCAGCCTTTGCGTAGTACAAAGAGGATTCAAGTTGAAACAACGAGTTGCGTTCTTCGTTTGGTCGAAACTGAAAACCCTTAGGATGCGACCCTACCTGTTACAAGAGATGAAAATGATGCTAGGACGCAATAAACACATACTGCGAATAATAGCCTCAGCTACCTAGCGCGGACCAGCAAGCCCAATACGACGAGTGAATGGTAAATTCCCTGTGCAAAAGCAGCTTCGAAGGACCATGCCGAGATGTGGTTCGAGAATCGGGACTGCTTGAGTCAGCACGGATATGATGCTATGATACTATCGTAAAGCTACAAGCTCGTGAGATGACTCAAAGTAAGGCAAACGATGTTAATCCCTACCACAGCACTTTTTGAATTTGTGACCTGAGCCACATGGGCATGGACTGTTGCGGGCTGTAGGTCGCCCGATTGCACCTTTACCGGTGTTGCTACCTTCACTCTTCTGTTGTTCAGCTTTGTCCACAACTCCTTTCAACGTCCTGTCAGTATCTTCTAGACCCGTAATGATCCGCCGCGCACAGGTACCATCCCCGTCCTCAATGTCCAGGTTTCCCCCGTGTTCCAGGAACCACTGCAAAGCGCGGCCTGCCTTCTCATGGGCTGTGTGATCGTAAAGAAGCTGGACTGTGGTGATGTCGTGGGCGGCTATCCCTCCAAAGCGGTCTCGTCGATTTATGTCGCCACCAGCATCGAGCATGATTTGTGCGAATTCGGGGTCGAAGTAGGGTTTGGTGGAGATGGAATGCATCAGACCTGTGGTACCCGACATGTCGGTCCCTGTCGTTGAGAGATCAGCACATCATAATCTAACCATGCTTCTACAAGTCCAAGGTCCGTATTGGCCTTAAGAATAGCCAAGGTAATTACTGAGAAGTTCCAGTGATACGAAACGATAGGGTAGCATGCCCAATTACATACCGTCGACGGGGACCTTGGCCGTGTCAACAAGCCACTCCGCAATAGAAATGTACTTATATCTTAGTTCAGGATTGATAGTCGTAAAAGCGAGCAGCACAACGTAGACGGGAGCACGGGTTGGACCCCATCTGAGCCTGAACAATTCCTGGGCTGCTTCATGCCGTCTCCCTTCGAAATACTGGACACGGCCTTCAAAATGCTCTTGGAAAGCGGTAAGACTCCCGTCCTCGAACAAAAGACCGTAGGGATCTTTGAGATCTCTGTCAGGGTCTAAATAGGCGGTAGAGCAGTAATTGCGCATTTTCACTGCTTCTTCCCCCAACAGGATTTCCTTAGAAGCGAAGAGCTGTCCTAGAGGCCTGCGCGTTTATCAGCTGTTAGCCCTTCCTTTTAGCTGATCACATGGGAGTTTACCTGGACATCGTGTCGAAGTGAGCAGCAGCAGCAGATGGTGTGACATACGGCCTGGGAAACGATACTGAAGTACAAAAGGTGGCGCAGCATCGGGCGTAAACCGTACAGCCGTTTCAAACTGGTTCTCATCGCTCTTGCTCATTTGGTACTTGCATGAAGTCTCTCTTCCCTCTTTCTTCTTCCTTGCCCATCGGCTAACCACCTTGTCCAGCATCTTTCTCAGACTTCTCAGATACAAGAAGCAAAATTGGGGGGAAAGAATCCTTAATCGATCGTTTCCTGCCTCGCGGAACAAGCGCATAGTCAACAATGGCCTCATCAAAGGAGAATTATGCGCCGGGAGCTCGTGTTTTCTTCAGTCTCCACATACAGTACCTACTTGCCTTAGTGTGTTTCGACTCATTAGCGCTTACGGAAGATCTGCCGGCCCGGTACCAACGCCGGCTCGGCCTATAGGGCTGCAAATAATGTGCCCGTTGTCTTCTCCGTGAGTCGTGAGCGTTCCTTCTGCTTATGTCGTGTGGATTCACCGCGTCCCCATCACCGAACAGTGGTCATGATCCACTTGCTTGGGAAGCTGGGAGTAAGGGGCTCTTTGCGTAAACGAGGCCGCTTCCATTCATCTGATTTACCATGATACGGAACTCTCCTCGCCGATTCTCCAGATCATCTCGGAATAGAGTCACTCGGGCATCCCTTCTCCTATTTGCTCTCTTCTGTATCGTCGACCTTCTATCCTTGATATCCGCTCGTCAACATCAGAATCTGCCAGCGAAGGCCCCTGACGTTCGCAGTCAGAAGATATTCATCGCCAGCATCCATTGGAACAGCGAGCCGATCCTGCGGAGCAATTGGAATCTGGCCGTGCTCGAATTGGTGGACTACTTTGGAGTAGAGAACGTCTACGTCTCGGTGTACGAGAGTGGAAGTTGGGATGACTCAAAAGAGGCGTTGAAGGTCCTGGACAGTGATCTGGAAAGGAAGGGAGTACGACGGACCGTTAAGCTCAATGAGACTACCCATGCCGACGAATTGAAGCAACCAGCAACCGATGGCTGGATTCAGACCCCGAGAGGAAAGAAAGAGTTGAGACGAATACCATACCTGTCTAAATTACGCAATAGGGCTCTAGAGCCACTCAACTCTTTGACGGACAGCACGAAATTCGACAAAGTGCTGTTTCTCAACGATGTAGTCTTCACGGTGTGTAACCCCTTGGCTGCTTACTTTGGCTGTTCCTGACACATGCAAGTAGACTGAAGATGTGACTACGCTGATCGCAACCCGAGACGGCGACTACTCCGCTGCCTGCTCGCTGGACTTTGCGATGCCGCCTCACTACTACGACACTTTTGCGTTGCGGGATAGTGATGGACACGAAGCTGTAACATCTACATTTCCATACTTCAGATCCAAGGCTTCCCGCAGCGCCATGATATCAGGCCATCCTGTGCCAGTGCAGAGCTGTTGGAATGGAATCGTTGCATTCGACGCGGCTCCTTTCTACGACCCAAACCGCCTTCAGTTCCGCGGCGTCCCGGATTCTCTCGCTCTTCACCACATTGAAGGCTCCGAATGCTGCCTCATTCATGTTGACAATCCCCTCACGCAAAGCCATGGCGTCTGGCTCAATCCCAATGTGCGCGTAGGCTACAGTCCAGAAGCCTATGCCACAGTCCAATCAACCTTAGTGTGGCCTTCACTGAGTCAGAGTATAATGGGAATTTGGTCAAACCGATTTTGGCGTTGGACGACCTCAACTAAGATGAAAACGTTGCGGATCACGAGCAGATTAAAATCTTGGTTCAAGGCTGGTGCGGATCGTTCGGAGCATGGGAAATTCTGCTTGATCAATGAGATGCAGGTCTTGATTGAAAATGGATGGGCCCACGTATGAGACGGCGAACGAACGGACTGTTTGATAGCGAGCACTTTCAAGGTAACGTTACACCGGTTCAGCAAACGCGCATCGATGACAAACAGCTTGCCGGTTCTCTACACACCTATACGACTTTGGACCCTCAACAGTAGATACATTAAACCGTCTGTAGCATCTACAGATGACTCTCTGACTGGCAAGCAATCGCTTTCGTTGCACAGGCTCGTTGAACTGAGCATTCTACCCATAAGCAACCCCATCACAAGTCTTCCTTGTCAGATCCGCCTCGGCCTTGGACGCCAACTTCCATCATCGACTTTCTCAGTAGTTCTGAACTTGATCCGATACTGCCCTCAACCGGTCTACGCGTCCCCAACGTCACACGGAATGTCCCTGTATACTCGTTTCCTCCCTCAGCTCGTCTACACAGCATCCAAAGCTATAACATCCGAATCTGGCAAATCGAGCGATTCCACGGGAAAGCCTCCGGTAATCTCGTTGATGTGGGAATTTGTTGCCCACACGAAGACCCCCATTGCAGACTTCTCGCCTATGATATCAATCTGATCAGCCATTCCTATAAGACTGGTACCATGAGACAAAACTGACCAATCATTAGCCACCCTGGTGATTTGGAAACCGTGCATGCCGTCTCGATACTCTTCGCCGCATTCCAGATGTCTCGATAAGTGCTCACGTCTGTCAACGCAGTGTTGAATCTCGTAGCCGCCGGCAGTTGCCCGGGATGGAACCAATCTAGCATCATGATCGTTATGACACAACTTCCTACTAAGCGTCAGTCCTTCCTTTGCCTCTGACAACAACCAAAAACACCGTCTCAATCGATGGATCAACTTACCGATAACATACTTCCTCGGCGTTCTTTGTGAATCCACCAGAGACCCCTTGGGCGACACGCCCGGTGCAACAAAGTTATAAGCGACATCTGGGTGGGCAAGAAATTCTTTGAGATAGAGCTGTTGCACCGCCGCATAGCAGTCTTCGATGACCCAGTCGTTCGAGGTCCAGCTGGGGTATCTGGCGGTGCTGGCGCAGTTGCCGTTGTCGCTGGCGTTGAGGGGTAGGGAGGGTTGGAGGGGGGGAAGAGAATATATTGGACGGGAGGGGAGAGGGGTTGTCGCTGGTGCGCATTGGATGCCTTGGCAGAGGATGGATGACAGCAATGTTGCGATGCTATGGCTTCCCCGAGGGAAACGCATAATCGAGGCTTCGGCTTCCAGTTTCAGCGGAGGGATGGCATCGAGAAAGAAGAACGAGTCACCTGTGGGCATTCGCACCTTTTGTTCCTCTCGCCCCCTCAACATGCCTAGATTTATCCTTGTCAGAATCCTCCGTTCGGCAATACCTCATGCGAGCAATCGACCGATACCGTTCCACAGCCCCTGGACGCCCCACGCCTATGAAACACCATCCCACACATACTCTCCGGCCACGCATCGCTTTCGCGTGGATCCGCGTCGGTCTGACAGCCACGTCGTACCCACCTTTTTTAATTTCCCGAGGAAGCCGTATCTTGGCGATGGACCCTTGGGCGCTTACGACGGTCGCGAAAGGTGCGCTTCGGCGCGACAGAATCGGTCGAAATGAGGCGATAAGGAACGCCTTTGTTTTTTATTCGGTTGAGCTTCGTGAGGGCTGGGGATGCGCGCCATTCAGGGCGGTTGGGGACGCGGAAGGTGAAACGGATCTCGATGGTGGGGCGTTTGGGATTGGCGGAGGAGGTGGTGGGAGGTTTGGCTTCGGTCGTGATGGGTTTCTGGGATATGGGACATTGCGTTCTCGAGGAATTGCACACGCTGAGGTTGGGATGTGCTGGATCTCGGGATCGATTTGTTGGGGGGCTCTGAATTACGCCTGAAACTCCTGCGCTGAAATTATATCGCATGACTTGAGAAACGCGTCTAGGAACAACCTGTTCGACCCATAAAGATACGCAGCATCGGCGTGAATGGCCCGTAAAAGAACGCAATATCCTCAGCAGCTGTACATCCTTTGCTGCCATGTGTGCAAGCTCCGACCATGTCCGATCCCATGAACCACGCAATGTCTCCGGCACCGTCCCTCCTTCGCCAAACGTACAAACTCTCGACCGCATCCGATCCATATAAACCGCGACAATTCCAACATCGATCCTCCGCTTGCTGTCTGCCATGCGTACACTGCTCTGCCCTTATACCGCGCCGCTGGCGTCGTGTGTCTTGACGCACAAGACAACTAAACCAGCTGGCTGCCCCTAGCTTTTTCGTGGCTAACCTCCAGCGTGGTGAACTGGGGGGTGGGGTGATATGAGGGTCTCGGATCCGCTCCGAGTGGTGATGATGCGTTTTGACGCAGGGACATTCCCGACATCGATCCTCCGCTTGCTGTCTGCCATGTGTACACTGCTCTTGGCCTTATATCGCGCCGCTGGCGTCGTGTGTCTTGACGCACAAGACAACTAAACCAACTGGCTGCCCCTAGCTTCTCATGGCTAACCTCCAGCGCGGTGGGCTGGGGGGTGGGGTGATATGAGGGTCTCGAATCCGTTCCGATCGGTGACGATGCGTTGTGACGCGCAAGGATTGTCAGTTCGATGGACTGCCTTGTGTTTTTGCATCGTGGACCGCCGGTCGGGGAGACCGGTGGGTGAGATCTACTGCTGTTGATGGTTTGACGTACAAACGACCAGACCAGTAGACTTTCTCGTATTTTCGTTGCTCTCCTCCGATGGATGGTGGAGGGTGAGGTGATTTGAGGGGCGTGCGAGCGTGCGATGGCGACGTGATTTAGTCGTGGTCGATGTCGACGTGGAAGTTGTCTTCCGGCTCCTCGCCTTGCGGCTGGCCTTGATTCATTGCTGGCGGATCTTGCTGTATGCCTTGCATTGCGGCTTCGGCTTCTGCGGCTTGGTCTTCGTAGTTCTGCTCTGTCATGTCGAGAGCTCGTATCGTGGAGGATGGCACCATGTCTGTATATTCGTTGTTAGTTGGTGCGAGATCCAATTCGATGGGGGTTGGGGTGCTGTACCATCTCCGTTGTTGGTTCCGAAGTCACCGTCCTGCTCGCTACTGTACAAAGCATTCTCCCAGATTATCTCGTCTGGCGATGCGTGTCAGCGCGGATCCAACGGATGCAAAGTGTTCAGTATTATACCATCTTCCTCGTCGCCTGGGACGGTGTGAGCCGGGAATTCATCATCCGGCTCGGGATCCGACTCCTTGTCTTCGGCCACCGGGGCAGAATCGAACTCAAGGATTTCCTCTTCGGGCGGTGGAAGTCCTGGTAATGCTGACTTCTTGTCCGCCATGACTGCGTCTAACAACGATAGTCCGCTAAAGATTGGTCTATGATTTGGCTCTGCTGGGGTTGGCTTGGCGACGACGGCTAAGCACAGTGTTAGTCGTTCCGGACATTTGTGTGTAGCTGTGGTGGAATACCTGATGCCACATTCTTGGGCGCGCTGAAAGAGAGATCAATGGGCCCCTTGACCGACGGCCGCGCTGCTTCTTGTGCTAGAGCCGCCTCTTTATCCAGATGTTCTTTGCAATCCAATAGATCCTTTCGCGCCGAGGGTTTTAGGTGGGCTTTCGGCCTCGGACGAGAGATCTTGTTGGGCTTCGAGTAAAATGGATACTCAGCCTGCGGAGGGGTACCTGACCAGATGGCTGGAGTGGTGTTATCAGGGGCAAATTGCTGAGAGGAGAATGATGTTGGACCAGGCCATTGGGGGCTGATGCTGGTCTGGTTATTGCTCTGCGTTTGTGGGGCAGTAGCTTCCCCGATACGCTCCGAAGATGGTAAATGTTGAGACTCCAGCCTAGTCCCATGTTCGGCGTTATGAGCTTCTAGGATTACGACGAAAGACTGTCAGCGAAAGGAGCCATCTATTAGTCTCTTGGCCTCATCAGAAGCACTCTTGCACTTACCTCGTCCTTTGTCGCCCTGGTCTTCGTCGCTCTCCGACGAGGACACGGCCTCTGCCTCACTCCACTCCACCTCCTCGTCCCCTCGAGGCTTCCATATCTCCTCGAGCAGTCGGTTCTTGTCGGGTGAATTGCTCTGGCCCACGATTTCTCTCAAAGCCATTGTCTTCGCGTTTACGGCTGCGCATTGTTTTTTCAACACCGAGCGCAGGGTCGTATCCAGCTTTTCGAGGCACGTCTTGTCTACCTCCGCATTGACGAGCATTTTCAGGAACTCCTCTTGATTGGACCGGGTGGCTGGTCTCTGCAGATGGAGTTTGAAGGCGGCGATTATGTTATTGGCTTTGACCAGCTCGCGTAGCACGTAACGGGTCGGATGATCGTAGTGTCGATTCAAGATTTCGTCAATCAACGCCGTGGCACGGATATGGTCGTTCTCCATGGCTTTCGCTTCAGCAGCCTTCAGTTCAGGATGCTGAGGGATCGATCTCTTCGCTTCGGCTATGTCTTCGTGAAGCTTCTTGATGCGCTTGTCCTGGTTGGCCTTGCCTTCCTTGTACTTTGCGATTTCCCCTTCGAGCTCTTGAATCCGCTCCTTTTGGACTGCTGCTTTGCCCCAGAGCGTCCCGTAACTGGCATACATGTCCCGGGCGTCCTTCTGGGCCTCTGCAAGCTGGGCCTCGGGGTTGCGAGCTTTGTCTTCAGCTACTATGGCTCTTCGAACAGCCGCGCTGAGCTCCCCTCGGAGAGATTTGACTCTCTCGGCTGCCTTGTCCTCAACTTCGGTATCGAAGTTGAGCCTCCACTCGGTCTCCTGGTGGAGCCATTGCTGCGTGAGAGAGTCTTTGACCTTCTGCACTTTCTCATTGACTGCTGCTTGGACTAGCCCCTCTGCCTGTACTCCGCAATCCTCAACAGCTCTGTTGTACCCTTGTACGTAAATTGGATTGTTTTCCGGGTCTGTTGGCTCAGCTGGTGATTGATTCTCCGAGATGGCCTGCAGATACCCAGACTGGAAGGCCTTATTCCGAACTTCAATTAGTTCTGATTGAAGCCCAGTGATTTCGGCGATCAAGTTTTCATCAGGAGCAGCTCCGTTGGCTTCGGCTTTCTCCTCCACCATCTTCTCTGTCTGCTGTAATTTGAGCGCCACCCGTTCATTGCTTTCGCGCAATTTTTCGGCTTGGTCCCGGGCTTCTCGAAGATTTTGCTGTAGTTCGTTCACAGCGGCGGAATGCTGCCCATCCTTCTCCTCTGCAGCTCTTGCTCTATTCTCCGCATCTCGTGCCACCCTTTCATTGCTCTCGCGCAATTTTTTGGCTTGGTCCTGGGCTTCTCGTAGGTTTTGCTGGAGTTCGTTCATAGCGGCGGAGTTCTGGCCATCCCTCTCCTCTGCGGCTCGCGCTCTATTCTCCGCATCCCGTGCCTGCTGAATCTGAGCTAGTGCTTCACTCGTGCTGTTGGCAATCTTCTCGTTGGCCAGCTGGAGCTCGCGCTTCGCCGTGGTCAACAGGCTCTCGGATTGCTGCTGTGCTTCAACTGCGTTGTCAGCGGTGGTTCGAAGCTCTTGAACTCTAGTCCTCTCAGCTTGGAGTTCGGCTTGGAGTTCGGCTTGGAGTTCGGCTTGGGGTTCGGCTTGGAGTTCGGCATGCGGTTCGGCTTGGATTTCGAGGCTAAAATGCCCTTGGGCGTCGGCGGCATCTGATTTCATTTGTCGGAGTTCTGTCACCACACCCTCGAGCTGATTTCTCACAATATCGTATTGTCTCTGGGAGATAGCTTGATTGGCCGTGCTCTCCGCGGCCAAAGTTCGGTCTATTAGCCGCTTCTCTTTCTCTCGGGCTGCCTGTTTATCAGTCTCCACCTCTAGAGTCGACTGACGTTGCTGATCCTCTAGCCTTCCGATTCGAGTGTTGAGTCTCGAGTTCTCCGTAGACAACCTCGAAATCTCCCCGTCTTTCTGCGCGAGCTGCCCATTCTCTTGGCGGGCTCGTGCTTCTTCAAGCGCTTTGTTTTGACGCTCAAGTCTCTTTGAGGCGCGGCTCAGGTCGCGGGCTAGGTCGTCTGCTATCAATACGACGTCCGTGGTGGTGGCATATAGACCCTCAGGGTCTAGAGCAGAACGTAGGCTCCCCAAGAGATGACTTTCGCGTCGGCTGAGACTCGTGATGGAGCTGCTATGTTGTTCAGCAGCTTGATTAAGAGTGGCAATTTGCACATCCTTCTCGGCTGATTGCGCTCGAAGCTCGGCCAAGACTTGGTCTTGTGTTGGCAATGACGATGTGTTGTCGGGAACGTCTTCCGAAGATAGCCGTGATTGTTCGGCATCGAGCCACTCGTCGTCACTTTCTTCTGCTGTTGTAGTTTGTGATGGTGTAAGTTGATGCGTTTGGTAGGTTGGATGCCCGTTAGCAGTGTCATGTGCTCCTGCTGTTCTAGCTTCTGATAATGTGTTTTGATGTGTGATGTGGGTTGCATCCCCATGGTTGATACGTCCGCGAGGTCTAAACGTCCAAAGGATCAAGTGTTTGATGGCCATGATGGGGGGAAAAAGTGCGTTGACGAGCATCCACATCGCAGCCATGCTGATTACTTCATCACCAAGGAGTGAGAATACGGAAGCGAGAAATGACAAGAGGAAGGGTTGGAAGCCCGTGGCAGGTGGCGGTGTGAAGTGAGAGACTGTGATGTTTTGGATTTCATTATCCTCCGCGTCGATGATGTAGCCGGTGTTCCCTTTGGGAATGGCAGACTTGTGGACTCGCGGAACGATGACAGCCATGCAGAGCAGGCCGAACATCTCTCTCATGGGGCCGCGGTGGGCCATGGTGGTCGATGGTGGTGGTGGAGTATGTGGAAAACGCGTGAGGTGAGGGTGATGTGAGGATGAGAATAAGAATGGAGCTGTGAGTAGGGTGTAGCGCGCTGAACGACGTTGTGGTAAAGGTATGTAATTATTTACAAGATTTATGATGGTTCAGAAGAAGATGCTGATGATGAAGAAGAATGTGGTTGTGGAAGTGTGGTTGATGGTTGAAGTTCGCGTTGTTGTGAGGTTTAAGGAAATCTGGGTGACGGATGTGCTGTGAATACCTTCACTTTCTCAACACTGAAAAAAACTCCGCTACCCCTCACGCCAAGTGCAAAACCGCGGATCTGTTCCGAAAGGCCGAAGGGCCGAGCAGGAGCTCTGTCTGGAGCTGCCGCTGCTGTGGGAAAGACGTTGGGGGTCAGATGCGAGAAATGGTCCATTTCCTGGACTCAAGGAGCATGGAATTGGTCATCTTGGAGGGTTTCCTACCCTTTGTAGTTTGTTATCGGTGCAGGAGCATGAGAGAGGATAGAGTGAGACAAAGGAGGTTTAATATGGACGATGGGCTTTGTCATGGTTTTATCATCGGCGCTTGACTGCAAGGCATTCAACACAACATTCGCTCTCAGGCCTCAGATGCTCTCTAGGCAGAATGACGGTCCTACTGGTTCAGTGGGTGTATTTAATGGACTGCAAGCTTTTAGTAAAGTAGATGAGATCCCACATTGTCCAGAGTACATGAAATTACCCGATCCCTAGTGTTGCTGTTGCCGTTGAAAGAATGACAACAAAGGCAAAGAAAGAGCCCTTTCCCAAGCCACACGATGCTTTTTAGTACCATAAGAGCCACACAGCTTCCACTGAAAATGCGTACCGCGAATCGGGCATGGAGACCTTGTATCGTTTCCAATAACATTCTCATCCAGCCCACACGGTTCATTCCTTTAACAATATTTCTCTTCAACGTCATCATGAATTGTACCAATCAAAAAAGAGTTTACCCCCAAATCGCGTCCATTGACGACAATAGCTTGACGCACAAACATCGCCAAATCAATAGACTGCCTCGTGTTTTCGTAGCTAACCTCCGGTGCTGGACCGGTGGGTGAGATCTACTGCTGTTGGAGTTTGGCACGCGGGACACAAACAACCAGACCAGTAGACTATCTCGTGATTTCATTGCTGACCTCCGATGACGGAGGGTGAGGTGATTTGGGGGTGTGGGATCGTAAATTTCGGGAGCCGATGGGAAGGGATGAGATTTGAATGTCGGAGGTCGGAGCCGGGTGTACGGGCGTGGATGATAAGGATGATTTCCCGCTTTTGCGCTTTCTGTTGCTAGAATTGCTCAACCCGGGATCCAGCATACGTGGAACTTTCGGAGAGGATATCGTCGAAATAGGTGAAGGTAGGGTGAAGGTGTGTGGGTGAGGTGTGAGGTAAAAGGCAGGAGCCTATCTTCAGGTAAAGTGCTTTTCCGAGGATTGGTCCATCCGAGACTCTATCGAAGGTAAGACATCCGGAGATCGCATCGTAGAATGAGGGTTTAGGTGAAGAGTGGAGAAGATGATCGAATGAGTAGGTTTGAAAAATTGCTCGATCTAGAATCCATCGGTGGTGGGACAACTAGAGAGCGCGTTGTGAGAATGAGGGACGGCGCATAAACAGAAATGATGTTGAGAGTTGCTCGAATCCGAAACCCAGGGTGGTCGGGGTCTCATGGCTTCCTCCGTCTTCAGAGCTTCGGTTGCTTTTGTGCACTCTTGATCACGCCTCTTTATTGTTGCTGATCCTTCAACTGTGGCTCTGCTTGAGGTGATGGGAGAGGGGCGTCATTAGGGGTAACAAGCTGATTCTGAATGCCTCCATCATCTTTGCCCTTGTGAGGTAGCGCCTCGCCAGTCCAACGTGTCCCTATTTCCCGCAGTCCAGAACCCTCGAAGGTTGATGCAATGAACATGGCCCATGCAGGGTTGTTCTCCAAGTCGGAATCAGAGAGATATGAGAAATCAGCCGCTTTCGGGACTGGGAGCGATTCCCTGTCGTCGGAGGCCACGGCTCCTTTCTGCTCCGGACTTGTGGAAGCGGAGAATGCAAGTTGAGCATTAGGCTTGATATCTTTGTGGTTCTGTTCACTGGCATCTTTGATGCCGATTTCCCCTTTCCATTCCGTTTCGTACTCATCGTGAGACTCATCACGACTCTGGTGCCTCTCCTGAGACTCCGGCATATTAGCATTTTCGATACCGCTCGTCCCTTCCGCTACCTCTTCTCTGAGGTCATTCTCGTATGACGCGTGTCTCATTTCTTGCTCTCTACGTTTTGCGGCGACGGAATCCAAAAACCTCTGCCAGTGCGGGTCAGAATCCAAAACAGCGTCAGGACGGCTTTGGAAAGACGCTGAGGATACAGATACCTTCATACTTAGGGCGGTGGGCCCGTCAAGCGGTGAAACTATGAATCGGTCGAACTTTGCAGAGTACTTGTCCCAGGGGGGCATTGTCTGGTGGTAGTCGGGCACTATTAATTTTCCATTCACGTCATACCGACAGAGCGACATGATGAGGTCTTCATTCTCCGCGAACGCTCTTTCTCTGTACTCGTGCAGTAGACGAAGAGAGTCAATGAGTTTGTTTTGCCCGTCGATGACCGAGAGGTATCGGATATTGTGCCCTCCGGGCCGTGACTCTTCGACAGCCATGGCGTAGGTAAATGAGTATAGGACGCTCTTGAACATACTGATGATGTCCTCACGCGTGCCCTCGTCGATGGGGACAGGGCTTATGCGACGACGGAGTTCCGCTTCAGCGTTCCGCAAGGAGGGACCAAAGCTGGGCTCAATGTTGGCAGTAGCCAGACCCTCTCGCTCATTTGCCGCATTCGGCTTGTCTTCATGGACTGTTCGCAATTCTCTGAACTCCTCATTTGATTTTCGAATCATCTTGGTTTTCTGCCTCCGCAGAGTCTCTTTGATGTTTGTTATGGCCTTGCCAAATACCATCTGCTCCGTTGCCGCTTGGAACGTCGCACGCCTGGCTTGTGCGCCATTGACGTTCTCTACCCATAATCGGTGAATTGCTGGCTTCAATGTGGCTGGATCTAGATAGTGCTTGAGGATGGCAGTCGTCCTTGTTGCGCGTTGGGCTTGAATCTTCGATGATGTAAACTTCGCGCATTGGATTTTCCAGACCCTCTGTAGATAGGGCAACGAGGCCACCACAATCCTGCTAAAGACCACAGAAGCGAGTCGGCAGACGAAGAGCCAAGCGAGATCCGAGAGCCCCATCGTTGTTACGCTTGGAGTTGCAGTGTTTGTGAGGGAGAAGACTAGGTTCTGGAATGGAAAAAAGTACCAGCTAGACACAGACTTAATCCAGCGAAGGATGGTGTCAAGGAAGGAAAAAACTGGTGGAGAATCTTTTGGGCTCGAAACGGGGCGAACTGCCGGTGCGTCGCTCGTAGGTACAGGCGGTTCTTTGACCTCAGGCGTTTTCGCTGGAGTGGGCGTTGGTTTCGGACGCAAAGTGGTAGGGGTTGCGTAGGAGATTTTCAGAGGCAGTGTGGGAGTCGGTTTGTCCTCGAGAAGGTTTTCGAGATCTATCGGTTTACCATAGTAGTCCAGTAGAGGACCTTGCGCGTCGGCAAAGAGGCATGTGGGACATGCCTCCAAGCCCGACTCCGGGCCATATTCCACGGCTAGAGAGTGTTTGAGGGGAGATAGGGGTGTTTCTGTTGCTCCGTCGTAGTAGTGGTTGGGAAAGCCCACAAACTGGACAGCTGTCATGGCAGTCAATCCGAAGGCAATGAAAGCAACCACCGCTTTCAACACTATCGCCAAATGTGCAGCTGGGATGGGCGGCATCGCTGCGTGGCTGTCCTTGTGATGGCGACGCTGACCGTGAGAGCGTTGGAGGAGAGCGTGAGAGGAGAGCGTGAGAGGAGAGCGTGAGAGGAGAGCGTGAGAGGAGAGCGTGAGAGGAGAACGTGCGGTTATTGAAGAACGTTTGGTATGGAGTCTGGTTGATGCGTCTTTGTCATTATCAAGACAACGAGAATCTTCGGTGTTGTAGGAGGTAGCAATAAAATTAAATGGAATGCAAGATGTGCTCGATATTTATTTTTAAGTAGCAGAACCGCTTGGAGGATGGTGTAATATGTTCAAGTAAATGAGGAGGTTGGTGTTTCCTAGAAATCAACAACACATCTGGAATTTCGGACCCTCCCGAAAGAGCAACCGGCTTTATCACGGAAATAATGACGCACTATGGGGAACAAAGGCATTTCAGTTGATCTCTGCTGGACGAGATTATTCTGGCACCTGGCCTTGCAATGTTCCCCCGACGGCAAAGAAATCCTTTGTCAGAGACAGTCTTACAACCTTTGAGTCTTCTTGACTTAATTCGAAGCGCTTGTGAGCCAGTACAGCCCAAACACAGTAGTAGTCGTGTAGCATAGCTATGCATCTGTACTGACAGATCTCCTAGGCCCTCACTGCTTTCTCGGATTTTGAGGCAGCCGCTAGAAACGGACAGAGCACATTCCAGCCTATGGCATCACGTTGACTTCTCGACAAGCCCTCGTACTCGAGTACCACCTCCCTTTTCGCTTCCATAGTCGAGTCCGTCGAGCACGGTACACCACCGTCTACGCCATACACCAAATGATATGTATGGACCTTAGTAATGTTTGTGCTATGACCCGTTGGAATTATGGCCGCAGTGTTAGAAGACAATGTCGCTAGCTATTCCTGGATCGCTTCGTGTGAATTCGTTCGGATTGGGCACCCACGACTCGGTCCCAAGAAGCTTCAGACGTCCGGAAAGCACTGGAAACGCACCGCCCGCGTCGGCCAGGATATTGATTCTGGGAGACTTCATGAACGTTCCAGCGTAAAACATGTTTACGACTGTCCGAGCGGTGTAGGAGGCTAGTTCGATCAGTGATTTGGACGGCGGCTCATCGAGACCGGGGTAGAGGCATAGGCATCTGGATAGATAAACATGACAGAGTGTCGGCGATCCAGTTCGGCGATCCAGTTCTGGCAAGACAGGATCCGGAATGGAATCCCCCAGAAAGATACGACCCTGACTCCAGGCTACGACGAATCCACCTGTGGGGAGCTCGTGAGTGGCAAGATCGATTTCGACAAGTGCAGCTTCTATCTGTTGGAAGAGCCACGAGAAGGCCGAAGGCCGAATATTGACGGGTACTTCCTTTGTGAGGTAGCGTGATCGTTAGATCTTCTGAGAGCATTGAGCTTTTTCGGCATATTGTCAAGCATCTGCATGACTACACTTGTCTGATCCAAACAGGCATGTGTGCTCTCTGGAGTCCACTTCAAGAGTTCTGATCCATGAACTGCCCTTTTCGCATGGTGTGTTATCTCTTCTCTAGATCTTCAGCAGACGGAGGAGTGAATTGTCCATGGAAGTCAATCCAACCACCTGCCATTTTGTCTCTACCACTTGAAATTGGAGACTAACCGTTGAACTTTTGTCCCTTGCTCTCAGGCTAGATTCCTCTCTGGAAATGTGCAGGTCAAAGATGTAGCGTCTCTGTTGATGATCTGATTTCGGAGCGAGACTTCCACTTGATCGTGACGGAGATGGGACTAGTGGTCAAGGATGTGACGTCATGAAGAATCAAAGTCAAAGACGAATGTATAGGCCAGACCCGCGGAACAGGATTTGTTCGGAGGCTGGGATTCAGTCATACTCATAGTGATGTCGGCGATGTGTCTTGGAAACATAGTGAATGGTCTTGGTGCTTGGACGAAATAAGACCCACGGAGACAAGCATCGAAAGACGGGTTTCAGAAGGACCTCAAAGGCAGAGAACCACTTTCTGGACATGGCTTGATCACTTACCGTATCTTGCGATCTTACACATCTCATGGCAAGTCAACAATATGCGTGAAGACATCTCTGCCGAAGAAGCAATGGATCACCGATAGAAATCTTCTCCGTGCCGTGCGTGTCTCTGAGATTTCCAGATGTTGGAGAAAGGTCAAGCCTACCGTGTGCCATTTGAGGCAAACGGCTTTTATTCGGACCCTGTCTCGAATCTCGGTGTTGCGCAATAATTTACCCCACCAAGTCTGCCTTCCCATTTCAACCACACAAATCTGCGTACTCCTCCCATCCTCTGCAACACCAATCATGCCGGGACCAGGACGCCCCAAAAAAGATGTAGAGTCGCACAAAGAAGGAGGCAACAAGGGCAGCGGAGGAGGAGGCAGCAAAGGAAGCGGAAGAGGAGGGTACTCTTATGTCTTGTATCTTACGCTCCTCTATATCTTTTATCTCTCCTTTCACTTTCATCATTTGATCTATTTTGCATGGCAGCTGTCCGGTCTGAAATTGTGTACGCAGCTGTCGGTCCTGAAATTGCGTGGGTAGCTGTAGGGTTTGAATTTACGTACCTTGAGCCGTAGGAGCTAGAGGACTTGAAAATGCGCTCACCAGAGATCTAAAAGTGCGTAGCCCAGAGACTTAATTGTGCGTACCCCCAAGACCTTGAGATGCGCGTACCTTGGAGGCTTGAACGTGCGTCCTCAGCTTGAGGCCTGAAACTTGAATGTACGTACCCCGGATGTTGCGTTTCTTCGGGGGTCGCCAATAGGGGGCGATATCGAGACCGTATGGTGACTCGGACTCGTTCTTTCTATAAGGAAACGCGATAGATCAAACGAACGTATATGAACGACAGCTAGGGGCGTCTATGAACCAGCGCGTCACCTCAGTCTACTCAGTGCGGAGTGGACCAAGGCAAAGCAATAGAAGACAGGGGCGGAGCGGAAAGGGGACGCCACAGTCCTACTCAGCAATGGTGCCGACTGATCAGTCGGCCGCTATAGCAGTAATAAAAGCACTCGCATCAGTCATAAGCAATAGGATCAGTATGGTGGTAAGTAGTTGAACTGTCTATCGAGATCTCTCGAGGGATCCGTCTATGTGAACCACTAGCGGCTGCTCTCGCTAGAGCAGCCAATGGGACCGCTCAGGATCCCAAAACCGGAGGCCTAAAAGTGCGTAACCCCAAGGCCTGACAGTGCGCTCACCAGCTAGAGGCCTAAAATCTGACTGTGCGTAACCCCTAGGCCTTGGAATGTGCGTACCCTTGAGGCCAGAGTTTACATCCCCCGAAGCCTTGAGATGTGCGTCCCCCAAGGCCTTGAGATGTTCGTACCCTAGAGGCCAGAATTTGCGTAAGTAGAAGGGCCAGGAGGATGCCAGCTGAAAGGCCAAAATCTGCGCAACTGGAGAGAGAGGTAAAGACAGCGGCTGGAAGCCCAGATGTGCGTAGTCAGAGGGAGAGGCAGAGACAGCAGCTGGAAGGCGGCAAAGGCCAGATTTGCGCAACTGGAGAGAGGTGTAGGGACAACAGCTTGAAGCTCAGATTTGCGCAATTGGAGAGAGAGGTAGGAATAGCAGCTGGAAGTCCAGATGTGCGTAATTGGAGAGAGAAGTAGGAGAGACAGGAGAGACAGCAGTTGGAAGCCCAGATTTGCGTAATTGGCCAGAGAGGTAGGAGAGACAGAACTAGAAAGCCAAGGCCCAGATTTGCGCAATTTAGCCACAGAGGCAGAAGAGACAGGAGAGACAGCAGCTGGAAGTCCAGATTTGCGTAATTAGAGAGGGAGGTAGGAGAGACGGCAGCTGAAAGCCTAGATTTGCGCAATTGGCAAGAGAGGTAGCAGAGACAGAGCTGGAAGGGTAGAAGAGACAGAGCTGGAAGACCAAGGCCCGGATTTGCGCAATTGGCAAGAGAGGTAGAAGAGACAAGAGGACAGCTGCTGGAAGACCAGAATTGCGCAATTCAATTAGAGAGGTAGGAGAGGCAGAAGCTGGATGGCAAGAGCTGAAAGGTGGGTGCTGGATGGCAAGAGCTTGAGGACAACAGCAGGAGGATCTGGATAATGTAGTACTTGAAAGCTATAGGATTTAGAAGTTGCGGGGATCTGACGCTGTGGAACTAACGCTGTGGACCTGAAGCTGCGGAGATCTGAAGTTGCGGAGGCAGCAGAGGCAGCGGAGAAGGAGGCAGCAAAGGCAGTGGAGGCGACAGAGGCAGCAGAGGCAGCAGAGAAGGAAACAGCAGAGGCAGCGGAAGACTCTATCTTTAATGTCATTTTAATACTTGGTAGCTATCAAAGAGATTTGGTATTGCGCAAACGAGATCGAGAAATAATTTGAATAAAAGCCGTTTGCCTCAAATGGCACACGGTAAAGCCCTGAAACACTAGTACTTCTATGTAGCTCCCGCTGCCGCATCTCCAAACGATGTCGTTATCGCATCCGCTAAAGCTATTCAACGGTAAGGTACCTACCTGACCTCTGTCTGTTGGCCAGTACGACTCGTACTGTCATGGGGACTTATGGGAGCATTCTAGCATAGAAAATAGCAACAGCACTTGAGGTGTCTTTGCAAACTGTCAAAATATTTGTTCCTTGTCCTTTGAAGCTACTATAATACTAATGCATGCGTTACAACAAAATCATGCTATCTATGATGGACAGAAACATTTGCAACCTCTTCTCCTTCCATCCCCCCAGTATCCCATTTCGACTTGATACTACCTGCGCACCGGGGCCAAAAACCCGTTCAACTACAAGCGCTTTTGAAGTTGCTGTAGACGATGTGGCAGTCGCACCAGTAAACGACTTTGTCAAGCTAACTCCGCCTTCAGGACCATCGCGCTGGACGTTTCTCCGGAAAGGAAAAGGGCTGCGGAGGTGGGGTCGCGTGCTTCCAGAGCACTGTTTTGCGACGAGGTTGGAAGCGGCGTGGCTGTTGTGAGGGCGAGGAGGGCGAGGGGGAGCAGGGTGGTGAGGCGCATGGTTGATGGTGTCTGGTTGTTGTGTTCTTTTCTTGCGGGTTCGTTATTGGAAGAAATGGAATCGTTGTTTTTGGCGAGGACGAGCATGAAGAGGAGGAAGAGTATGATATGCGGAATCTGGAGAAAATGCTGTCGAAACTATTGTGTCGCCTGGTTTTTATACAATCTTTGTCATTGGCTGATAATGATACTTCACCTTGGGAACGCAAAGTCAATGAGTAGCTGGCGACTGCTGAGGGGAACATAGACTACTAGAGCCATTGTTTCGCAGTATGCACAGGAGGCTAGGCACGCTAGGCTGTGTCTTTGTTTCCAATCGCAGCGGCGCCGGCTACAAGGTACATAAGTAAGCTCCGAGGGAAGTGGCAATTGAAACGGGACAACATACCGATCCTCAAAAATTCCGACAAGACTCGAATTAAATCTACTCCTGAACCAATCTCCGTTCCCTTCCTCCTTCCTGCCTCTGTTATCTACTAGAATTTCTCCCTTCACTTGGTACATTTCGTGCTGTCAGCCGTAGTTTTGTCCGACGAAATTTACAGATACATCCGTCCTCGGCTTTTCCCCAGGAGCCTCGCTTGCGTACATGAGGCATGTTCTTAGCGATAGGGGAACAAGGCCGTAAATGTTAATGATGTTCGGATTCTTATTATATAAGTTCGACTTTGGTTTGGGCTTAGAAGGAGTTCAAGGAGTAGTTGATGGATCAGGGAGAATATGACAGGGAAGATACTTGGTATGGGAGTTCTGGTCTCCTGTGATCTCTATTGAAGACAGGCACAGATCTTTCGCTTTTGATATTTACCTTAAGCTAGCACCAAAAAGTCACGACTGGTGGGGAGTTTGGGTCCGATCGAGGAGTTCGAATTTGCCATTCGGTACGGCCAAGATGTCACGGCTGGTGGGGAGCTTGGGACCGATCGAGGAACAAGACAACAAGAGAAGGAGTGTCCATGGAATTGCGATTGCAGAATGCCAAACCTCAGAGGAGAGACCAAAATACTCCCGGGCAATCAAAGCATACGAATAGCGTCCGCGGCTTTGTTCGCGGCAGCGTTCAATACAACCGGGAGATCAAGCGCCGGAATTTATTCAGAACTGGTCGAATCAAGGCCGGAGAAAGTGCCAAAATTGGACAAAGAACAATGCAATCCTCGTTGCGCAGATTCAGCTATAATTCTTTCAAAGCAATATCTTCAACTTCTTGCTCAAGTCTGCCGATCCAATAAGATGAGAGAAGGATTGCGCCTCAGACAGGATACTTGGAGAAGCTACGGCATCCGGCGCTGAATCGGATGTATATCGATTGTGTGTAGACCTCGTTCTAATCACCAAGCTTTCTGTCTCGTTTCGCCACTCGATCCCTCTTTCCGTCTCTACTTGAGCCAGGAACCCTGCAGCTCGACGCCCCGAGCTCGCACTGCTTTTGGGACCCATTCGCGGATCAAACGTCGTCCGTTCCCCCGTCTCGCGAATGAGATGCGAGCGGACTCGGTGAAACACCAGGTGTAGGAGACTGCTTCGGATTGCGGTACGGCATATTCGGTCAACAGGCTTACATCGACTTTGATGCGGATTGCAGCCTCCGGTGGTCCAGGAGGCAGGGTGGGAAGTCTGGTACCCCACGCTCCAACGTCCAGGCGGGAGTACCCATAGCCAGACGCGATGGAAAGCGCACGGCGCTGAGACAATGAGGATCAGTGGAGGGAGGAAGCGCGTGATGCCTGATTTCCAGGTCTTATGCTGACACGGCTCCAACAAGGCAGACTGGAGAAGGGATGCATGACTACATATTGAGCCTGCGCCTTCTTTCTGCGGCTGTGGGGGCTCTAATGATGAGAATCGTTGGAAGGCTGAAGCAGACGAGCTACGTATACCCACTCCCTTCCCACAATTTCCTTGGATGTGAGAGCGCAAATGCTGTGAAGACATAATTTGACCGTCAGACATTTGAAACCGGTGTGGGAGGAAGGCGTGACGGGTGCCGTGGTGATTGGACCTGCCTGGTGGGGTCCTCGAGGCCGCAGCTGCGACTCTGCGACGATGCGACGCTGCCACTCTGCCACTCTGCCATTCTCTGCAAGACGTACTCGTACGTTCATGTCCGTTCTGGTGCGTTGGGATCATACCTAATAATGTGGCCGCAAGATCAGAGGAGTCCTCGTCCTTTCCGAAAGTTTGTCCTGCCGGCGAGACCCGCCACTCAGGGGTACGAGTACTCCTCCACCAACTCGCAGCGGCTGACTCATCCCCCCTGAAGCCCCCCTCCGCCGCGTCCCATTGGCCCCCTTGGTCAGCAGCTAAAACATCCGTCCGATCTGCCGTTGGCCAATCAATCGTCGCCAAGCGGTCGTCGTCATCGTCATGCACACCATGCCCGCCGCCCCGAGGGAGTTAGTGTGCCCCGGCTTCCACGATGTATATCCGCAAAGCTTCCCTTGATGCACTCGCACCGGTCGAATCAGATGCCTCGTCCACTCCTTGTCCGTTTCAGGCACGGCCAGGCCTGGCGGTATGAAGACGAATGGAGTTAGGGTCACGGCGCAACTGGGTGTACGAGTACCTGGTTGAAAGGTGGAGGGGTTGAGGGGTTGAGGGGTGCAGAAATAATGTACTTGAGCATGGCTGACTGCTCTTCTCTCTCTTTCTTTTCTCTCTTCTTTCCCTTTCGTGTGCACGGATTCAAATTGCATCTGTCAGTCATTCCTTAGTCTTTCATTTATTCATTCATTCATTTGAGATATACCCACGTCGTTCATTCAATCTTTGCGGAAGCAGCTTTTACACTCGTTACGTCTTCTGGCAAGATGTCGCTCCTTCTGATAGCCTTGATGCAATTGACACTCCTTTTCCGCAATGTCATCTCCACCTGCTCCACGACTTCAGACGTGGAATTCACATTCTACGGATACCCCGACGGTCCCTCTGACACCACATCCTTCGGCTGTTCCGGGACCACCCAGGTCACGGACGGGACTGCAGGGGGTAAGTCAGGGCTACTTTCCTCCCAAGGGATACTCTTTCGTGCTAACGGGACATGACTCCCCAGGCGACGGCTCCTACGCCAACCCAGAGACCTTCGCCACCGCCCTGAACAACCCCAGCTTCGTCCCCTGCGAAATCGTCTACCTCCCCCTGTTCCAGAAATACTTCCAATACATGGACCACTGCGAAGAATGCAAGGATCTCTACCCCGGCACCATCCGCATCGACCTCTGGATCGGCAGCGACGTCAATGGCGGACAGAAACAAATCGACTGCGAGGACGCGTTCGGGTTGAAAACGGGCCAGACGATCGTCCGCGACCCGCCGAGCACGTTGCAAGTCAATGCTGGCCAGCTGTGGGATAACGACAGTGGCACGTGCAACGACGACTCCCTGGTCTTTCCCAATTACTCGACTTCCGAGGCCGATCTGTGCGGCGGGGGCTCTACATCTTCTTCCGGCGCATCGTCCGGCAGTGGCTCTGCCCCACCGAGCACGAGCAGCTCACCCGCTCCTCATGCCTCTTCGTCCGCTCCGGCCACCACCCCACCGAGCACGGGATCCGCCTCGACCGTCTCCGTAAAAGAAAAGGTCGACACCGGCAACAAAGTCGCCGACGTCAAGGCCAACGCACCGTCCCCGACCACCTTGACGACCGTCGCCTCCGCTCCCCCGAGCACTTCCACCGTCCGCGTCCCGAGCCCGTCGGGATCGTCGTCGTCGGATTGCGGCGTCACGGCCGAGTGGCCGACTGCATGGCTGGGTCACTGCGTCGGCGCGCCGTGTCGGGAGTTCAACGACTGTTCCGGCGCGCTGATCTGTCAGGGCTGGCCGAACCCTGTCTGCACGGATCCGGGGAATGGGAAATAGGGAGCTGTGTTGCGAGGAGGGATGGGTGGGCGGATTGTGATGACTGTGTGTGTGTGTTTCACTTCGTGGAGGCGGTTTCGCTTGATGCGGGGCTTTTGGGTAGATAGGTTATGTATGGATCGATTAAATTTCGTTTCGGAGATACGTTCGGAACAGCGAGTCTGATTAGCCAATCAGGTAACTTTGAGCTCGTGGCTTAGGTTGGCTGTATTGGTCCGTCCCTGTCACACCACTGCAGTTTCCTAAGTAAATTTCTTCCTTCGTTCCGTACTCTCTTCTTCCCCCCTTTCCTTTTCGCAGCGTGTAAGCTTCGATACGCACCACGTTTGTCCTGCCGATCTGGAACTTCGTCTGGTATCAATCTTTCCCTTTACTTCAGTCATTCAGCTGGGTTTCCTCTTCGTTTGACTGCTGGAGTTGAATGGAGGGGAAAAGGGTGGTTGATGTAGTCCCGTAGCGCAGAGAAGCATGTAGGTGGATGGGCTGCGATGCGTGCTCTTTGGTCTGGTCGACGGGAATATGTTCTGGTGCGGGGGCTTTTGTGCTGGGGAGTGGAGACAGATACTGGAGTGGCGGCCGGGGAGGTACGACTGTTGATGTGTGGGCCCTTGCGCCTAGCATCGAAGTCTGCGAGGGCGGGTGTTGGGTGGTGGGCTGTTGTCGTTGGGTCTTTTGGGTTGTGGGATTGGGGTCTCGGGCTTAGAAGGGCTGACTTTTTGGGGCATGGTCTTTTGAGTCCTGGCTTTCTGCTTCAGCTATGCTCTAGTGCTGATCATCGTATGTATGTCAAGCCCCTAGGTCTGGAAATTGTCTCTTCCTCCCCTGCCCTCTCATGTCCTGTCCGTTTGTGTCCCGTCCTTTCCTTTCCTTTCCTTTTCTATCCTATCCTACTCTAACATATTCCATTCTGTCCTACCATGTCCTGTCCACCCCGGCCCCACTCCCATCGCTTCGGCTGTGCGGGACTGCTCCAGCAGTCTCTTGTGGACATTACTGAGATTGATACTTCTCCGTTGAAAAGAGTGGCCCCGGTTTTATTGTTATGTTGTGGAGGGTGAAGGAGAGTACTTTGGGACTCCATGGCGACTCTTCAAACCTCAGTCTAGCTTTTCTTCGTCTGGCATGTCCTTGTCTGCTTTCTTGAAGAGCAGATCGCTTGTGAAGATGCGGTATAGCGTGAAGCCCCAGTTTACGAAATAATTGACGAGTAGGAGCAAGAGCAATGCGGTAGCCAGCACACGGAAAGTGGGGGAGTCCATCGAGATGGAGAGTTCTATGAAAGCCGTTGCCATTGTGGCTGCAGATGCGAAATCAGTCATCCCTGTACGCGATGCAGGAGAGGAGCGATGGGGCGAGATCTAGCCTTACCGACAGGGAATATCGTCGCCCACCATGTGAGATTGTAGCTAAGCTGCCGCTTGAACACACCTTCTAGGACACCATAAAGGCAGCAGAAGATCCAAAAGATATCATGCCCTAGCAGTAAGAGTCCCACCACGATACTAGCTGAGCTGACACTCGAAGCGGCGGAGGCTTGGAGAAAGGTCCCTTTTTGGTAGCCGGCAAAGTCCATCTTGGTCATGACGGCTGTTGCGAGTGCTTGCATTGCAGCAGACGTTTGGCCAAAGGGTCCGACCTAACGTCTAATTTTAGCTTCTGCAGAGAATTGACCACCAAGAGTGTCCACGCATAGCTCACCAGTATCATCAAAGTCGGGCGCTTGACGGGCGCTGGCCACCCACGAGCCATGAGGCGCTGAAAGAAGACCCCGTAGAGAATAATGGAAAGCCAAATGGCGAGCCCGGCGAGGAAGTAGGCGACGATGATGACGGGAACGGCTAGTCGAGGAGAGATCTCGTATGCGTAAACGACAATTTGGCCGCCTGTGACAGCGGCTGTGGCGATACCTACAGCTGGCACGAATAGCGTTGGCGTTATGGAGCTTTCGTCGATGAGATCTGATTTGAAAATTGTAACGCAGACTCCAACACCTACGGTAGCTGTCAGCATAGTACTGATCCGAGGAGTCCCACTGGTTGTACACGTCACCATCATCCACAACACCCCAATCCACCACACGACATAGGCTACTAATGACCAAGCGTGACCGCCCCAGTAAGAATTGCTGACAATTAGGCCAGTCAAGGAAGCCAGAGTGAGAAGCGTGATTGGTCCGGCGCCAAGGAAAGCAAGTTCATCGATACTGGCAGCGGTCTTCCGTTGCGCTACCTTTGGATACAGAGTCCAGCGCAGTATGGTCACACAGCAGACGATGACGAATAGGGTAAGATCGAGGAGGTACATTATGGTGGAGAGGACCTGGAGACCATGAAATTGATAAGGTGATTGGTGCATGAGGATGCTGAGGATACCTGTGTTCATAGGAATGGCGATCCATACTGGCGTGAAATTTTCGAGGCTGTTTTGGAATGCCGATTTTTGCTGTTTGCCGTGCCAGTTGACGGTATAGTCTGTCGTTTCATTAGAAGCACCATTCGTACCATCGAAGCGTGAATCCTGTTGAGTGCTGAGATTGCCGCTGTGCACTTTTGTAGCACTGTTATGGGGGTCCGTTCCTTGAGGAGCACCATACGTGACTTTCGTTGAGAACTTGTTTTGCGCTTCAGGTCTGCCGTAGTTGGCGGCAGGGATATCAGCTGGCCGCAGAGTACCATTAGTGTCCTTGAACTGAGGGGATAATTGGCCTTGCAGTCTTGTATTTTCCATGTTGGCGGGTTCGGTATTTGCCGGTACCAAGGGACCCAGGGTGGGGTCAGGAAGTAGGCCCGGTTGAGAGCGTCTGTTGTTATGCATGTCCATGGTTGCGGTGCACCTAGATGAGCATGGGAAAGTGTGATGAAGAAAGAAGAGCTTCAATGGGTTCCAGCTCATCTGGTGTTTGTAAAAAGAAACAGGCCCAGTTCGGTGTTAGAGCTTAACACCAATTGAACCAAGGGTAGCCGTCGACGTCTGATCGACGACACGTGCAGAGCATGAAGAAGTGGTACGGTCGATCGTGGAGTATGTATTGCTTTCCGTAGACAATGCCGTGAGCGTATACCACTATCCTCGCTTATGCCGTCCGTGTCAAGCTCGTAGCCCGGACTTGACTTGTGTGAACATGAACGCCAACCGAGGATGTATGATTGGGAAGGCATATATTGTAGGCATGGGAAGGAATGGGAGAGAAAGGAAAAGGAAAAGAAAAAGAATGGGGAGGGCATTCGGGAATTAGGAAATCGGGATATTTATGATGTAAAGTGATGCAAGCACGGGATTACCTAACAAACTTCCGCGGGCCGCGGAAGACATGATGTCACGGAATACACGGAGCGAATTGCTCTTCCTCGCACGCCTCCATCCATCATATCATCTGTCATGGATGACTCAATGACACCGTTCAAGGCAATCGAACATCGTGTGCAAGATTATTCGAGTCTCGAAGTATTGTCTTCGTGAGACAGGGAATCTAAGAAAGAGGACTCTTGTCTACGTCCGGGTAGCGTTCGAATTGCAACGATGAGGAACCGGCTACAAGTACAAAAATCTGTACGGTCCGAGTAGGGGTTGTGAAGGTGATCTTGTGGATCGACGCGTTGCGCGTCGGATCCAATGTCAAAAAACGCAGAGGTGGATTGGGATCCGGGTTCATCGCTGAGGCAGTTTGGAAGAATCTCAAGCCGCTGTCATGGATACCTAGTCGATGGTGGAATAGACGTGAATAGTCTTACTTTCCTAAGCTATCATACATTCACAAGATCACGCACCGTGCAAGTCGACCTCTTGCGTTTACCTGCTTGCCCATCTCACAAAATGCAACGATATCTCGATATTAGCGCTGAACGCGCACACCACTACCGAACAAGGGAGGAACATATTTCCTGTTCATCCTCGCACGAGGCTCCCGATGACCCGCACCCGTTCTTGTATGAGCGGTGGACGGACTGACACCTGTGCAAATAGCTTCAATGTGGACTAGTCCAGACCACCACGCTCTGGACCATTAGGAGTCTGGCACTCGCACTTGTAGTAGAAAGCAATACGCGAGCAAGTCCCGGAGCGACAACCCGCCTGACACCATGACAGGTCGGTATACTCTTTGCCGTTATTGCAGGATTCGGGCGGGTTTGAGGAACGGGAGCCTGACGCGGAACTCGTGACCAAGGCTGTAGGCGTGGTAGTGGATGATGACCTCGAGACTGTGGAAGACAACCGAGGACACGAGTCTCCGTCGGTTGTATCGCGCCTGCGCATTTTCGAATCGTCCGAACCCGAACTGGAGTCTCCATCGGAATCTGCACAGTCGAGGGGAGATTGCAAGCCGTTCCAAATCGCCACCGGAAACACCCTGTCCGGATCCTGCAGGAAATTTTCGCGAGCCCAGGAGTATTGAATGATCCGACTCTTCACGGCGCGCGCTGTGAGTCTTGTGCCGGGTCGTTGTAGTCCAGGGTCCAGCGCCATGAAGTATGCGGCGAGCCCGGAGACTATGGCCGACGCCACAGAAGTGCCGTCTTCTTCAACAGAGTCTTCGCCAACGTGGGCGGCGCACATGACATCAACGCTGGGTCCCCACACGCGGACTAGGGGGCCTCCCTGTGAGTACTGGTACTCTACTCCGTATTCGGTGACCCCGCCGACGACGATCATATCCGGGTATAAGCCGGCGAGGACGGCGGGATAATTGTCGACATTGTCGGAACGACCTGGCTCGCCCTGTTGTGGTCAATTTGCTTTCTTTGATCGTGGTCAGCCAGAGTACTTACCCTGTGATTTCCCGCAGTAGTTACAAGCACAACATCGAGTGCGAGCAGGTTTCGTATTGCTATTTCATATTCTCGAATCCAAAACCGATCTCCCGGATCTCCTGGGTCATAATCCAAACCGAACGACATGTTTACAATGACTTTCCCGTTCACCGGTACGTTGGCTGCGCTTCGAGCCATTATGTCGTTCTGGACCATTGCAAGTGCTGTCAATGGAGAAGATTGTAAAATGTCACCAAGATTGGCTTCTGTTGAACCCGTGATCAATTTCACAACTACAACGGCAGCCTTCTTTGCTACTCCCCAGCTAAAGCCTGCTACCTTAGAGACCATACAGGACCCATGATTCGCAGTGTCAGTAAATGATCCATAAGGCTGAGAGAAATCTCCGGTGGCGAGGTCATTCCACACCTCCTCAGACGGCCAGAGCCACACAGGCTCAATCTCCATTTGTTCATAGTCTGGATTTTCGAGATTAGCGCCAGTGTCGATAACATAGACCGTAATTCCCTCTCCAGCCGATTCGTCATACAGATAGCTATCTGTGTCGTCGACCGAAAGCCCAGGGCCTTTGGGCGCGGAGAGGAATCTTAGGTCGGGTGAAGCGCCACTTTGCTCTTCTATCTCACGCTTTCTTCGACGTTGCTTAGAAGGTGTGCTTTCATCGAGGTCAACGGGTGTCCCGACATCTGGAAGAACAGTCTCGACCTGACAGTATTAGCTAGACCTCCATTTTCTCGGATGGAGGAACACTGACAGAGGGATGAGTGTCTATTCTAGATGCCACGCAATCATCCATTACGGCGGCGAACATCGATTTGGTAATATTTGCTACATGGCTACCGACTTCCTCTTGAAGATAAGTAGAGAGCGTATTCAACTCAGAATTGCTTATGCCGACCGTCAGAAATATACCATGAAGAACGGGGGTCCCTGTCGGAGAGCAAGTGGCCATTGAGGAAGCTGATGCTGAAGAAGTCGACGTTGAAGAGTTCGATGCTGGAGAAGTCGATGTTGAAAAAGTCGGTGTTGAAGAGTTCGATGCTGAAGAAGTCGATGCTGGAAAGGTTGACCCTGAAGAAGTCGATATTGAAGTATTCGATGCTGAAGAAGTCGATGCTGAAGAGTTCGATGTTAAAGGGGTCGATCCTGAAGAAGTCGATGCTGAAGAGTTCGATGCCGACGAAGTCGATGTTAAAGGAGTCGATCCAGAAGAAGTCGATGCTGAAGAGTTCGATGCCGACGAAGTCGATGTTAAAGAAGTAGATGTTTCAGAACCTCGTGAGTGACTCAGTCCGTCCGATTTGGCTTTGCTGGTTTGATCAGGACCGTCCAATTTGGTTTTGCTGATTTGATCAGGCTGGTCCGATTTGGGCTTGTTGGATGGATCAGGATCCTCATCTGGGTTTGGGTCTGGATCTGGCTCTGGTGCTAAGGGTACGGGGTCGCCTGATGGATCAATGATGAATGGTGGTATACCGAATGAAGGAGGAAAATTGAATTCTGTTCCACAACCGAATATTGACTTGAATATCGCGAGGACACCTGACCCACATCCTGTTCGCGACGGATCGCTTCCGCTGCCACCGAGGCCCACAATTACTAAACCGTGATTCATTCCGCCGCAATGGCGGCAGCCGTAAAGGACGGGGTATGTCGTATGGTCGCTCACTGTAAAAGTATCACCAGTCCAATGAGAGTTTGACGCCAGGGCAGTCGAGAACCCAGGCGGCGGTGACGTAATTGTCGCCGTGATGCTAAAGGACGTCGTAACGCCACCTGGAAGAACTTCATAGAAATCTGAGACCATCGCTTTATTTGTTGTTGAAGTTCTGGTCGGGCCGGAAGACGCTGACAAGCGTCCCAGACTTGAGCTTGTCTGGCTCACAGATGGCGTTACTTGACCGTTCAGTTGCAGTTGACCGGGAGAGTGTGAGTATGAACTTGGGACTGCTGACAAAGAGCTGTTTGGAAACAGGCTTCCGCTATGACTTGGCGCCGTGGTTTCACCTGCATTAGACGAATGTGGAACTGAGGATCTGAAGATGGGACTCGTCCCCGGGGAGGATCTATTACTCGTGATTGAAGAAGTGTTAGAGACCCGGCTCATCGTAGAAGCTGAATAGGTCACATCTTTGGTCGAAGTCGAAGAAGAGATGATAGTCCGGCCAGTGAAGCCCCTTAAGCCAGAACCAGCATGGCTAGAGTAATTACCGCGACCAGACAGCAGTAGACCACTCGAAACAGTACCAGAAGCAGATGATGGTTGTGATTGGGAAAGTGAGGATGGAATTTTGGTGGAGAGTGAAAGCCATTGTGGATAGGTTGCCGTGGTCGTCGCAGCCGCAGAACGACATACAACCTGGCCAGAGACTGCGGCGCATAGGTCGTCTTCGTTAAGATTAGGTCCATCGCCATCTTAGGTAATATATTTGGGGGGCTTACCGCTGTCAAGAGGATTTGTGGAAGACGCAGAAGTCTGGAAGGTCGTATTGCTGGCTTTGGCGATACCTGAACGAGAGTACGTACGATAGGAAAGGACACTAGAGTTGCTCGCGCAGACAAATCCAGGCGCTATGCTAAGTACGATGACTAGTATCCCAAACGAAGACCAAGAGCGCTCAGAGCAATTGACGGATTGAAAACGCATGTTACAGACTATAGAAGTAGGTAGCTGAATTGACTCCCACGACGATCCCAAAGATCAGAGGAGAAGGTGAGGGGAAAGAAAGAGAGAGAAAAAAGACAGGAACGATGAGAGAATTGTCGTGAATTCGGCACATCAAAAGTGGGACATCCGATGGCATGTAGAAGGAGATTTGGAAACAAAACATGACAAACAATAACAGGCCGGAGTCTTAGCCGGCGTGAGGTCCTGGCATGAACTCGTCCATACGATACTACGGGGTTGAACGTCGAGTACGCTGTCGGACCGACATGCTCAGGATGGGTATGGAGAAATCGGAGTGAATCGTTAGCACAAAGTCCATTGAATGTTGTTCGAGGTAGAGCGTTGCAGGTACCAACACTTGGATCGTGACGAAAGAATCATAGTCCCAGGCCACAGAGAGTTGTGAGCAGAGCAAAGGTTAATCCGGAGAAGACGAAGCATTGGGAAGCGATGGATATACCACCGAACTTCAAGGCATATTATTACAACCCCGGGGAGTCTTGCGTAAGGGCGATGGATGCATTTTGGCCGTGCAAACCGAGCAGTCATACCGACAAGCAGGCGAATGGCAACCTACATGGAGAAGCTCAACCTTACACGAGTGGAGTGAGTTTCAACTTTTTGTTTCAAGTGAAAAGTGGATGCTTGCTGGAAGTCAAAATGAGGGCGCCGCCTTGAAGCTTTCGCCTTCGCCTTTAGCTCCACATCCACGTCCGATTGGGTAGATGCGTTAGTATCGGTCGTTTGTAGTATGTGGTATGTGGTATCCTGGTGATACCATCGGTCGATCCAAAGCGTGGACTGTGGAGTGCATGATCCAAATCGCATGATTGCATCACGCATGGAATTCTTTTCGTTTGCGCCGCTCGCGCCATAACTCCAAAGTAAAGTAAGTATTGTACCGTCGCGACTTTTATCAATCACAGAATTAACGCGTGGTAGTGTGAAACTTCTCGGCCACGGCGGCAGATTCTATTTTGAGACTCATTCATCACTATTACCTAAAGTACTTGACTTTACTACTTACTCTATCATCGGAATGGAATTTTTGTGGAAGAGCCTAGGTGTAACCCATACCTTAGGTACACTCTATCGATGGCACAAACTCTGATACCATACTCGTACTCGTGCTCTCGGTGAGACCGTGAGGCTCTCCAACATTAGTCTATTATCTACTCATGTATCATAGTGGAACGTATGATTTCGAAAAATACGCCCTTTCATGTTCATTATTCAACACCAATTCGCCGATTTTGCCTCGCTCCAAATTTCTCCATTAATCCTCTGCCCTTTATCTGTGCGATCCCTCCATCTCCCTCGGCTACACTTTGTCTCCCGCGACGGCACCCGGGATTCAAACCCGGATGGCCAGATCGGGTAGGGATGTCTACGCCACCTAAATCCTAATGCAAAAGACAACGCTCGTGCGGGTCTTCGTCTGCCTCACCAAGCCACCAGGATGTCAAATCCGACCAAGGTACCTACCACTCCTACTCACCACCCTATCGTTGCTGTCCATATCAGTCGCACGATCAATCCGGCTGCTGAATCGGTCTCGGAGAAAGCATCTGGAACGATTCGGTAAGCTCCTCTTATTGTGATGAAAAGCGGATGGTGGTGCCGCGGTAGCCGAGGTCCTTTTTGGACTTGATTGACTCGGGAAGGCCTCATCGACCTCAGAAGAATGCGAAGAACCATGGGAATGCTTTGTCGGGTCCTTTTCTATTCCAGGCTGCTCTGCTCCTCCAACGAGCCAGCTTTTACATCAGCCTCCAGTGTGGCAAGCTGGAATCTCGTCTGAGTAAAATCAGGACCCGGATCTCTTATTGGACGAAGAGTTGGAGTTCAGAATAGAAGTAGAGCCTTAACGAGGAGGATTTGCAGAAGAAGACGATGAGGGACTAGAGGAGGAGCTTGTGGAAACGCTTTATGGACTTCCTTAGGTGCTTTAGGAGGATGGAGATGAAGATATGAGCGAGTGGAGCTCATTGACCGGGAAGAGAACCAGCTTTGAAGCTAGGTACATAGCAATGACAACGAAGGCGGAACTCGAGAAGTGTTGAAGCATTAGGACGGAGAAATAGACGAGGGTAAGATCTTGGAGCCGGTTGCAATCTCACCGCCCGGACCCCACGGGCTCGAATGACGGAGAGAATGGCCAGCGGATTACGCATGGCGTGGTAAAGGCTTTAGGAGAGGGCATTCGTATGGTATGCCTTAAGTTTGTTATTATCAAGCTATCAATCTTGCCAAGGAGCCTTTTTGATAGGGAAGGAGCCCGAGACAAATCGCTACTACCAGCTTTTGCGCCAGTCTTATTCTCCCAAATCGCGTCAGGAATAATGTCCTGAGCAAACAACCAGCAGAGTGGGATTGTCAAATCCGTAATGGACACTCTTTGATGTTCGGCAAAGTACGCCCTACAGACCCAGCAATGGGGCAGCCGCGGAGGCGATGGATCAAAGGTTTGCATTCCATTCCAACGGCTGCCCAGAACTC
Organism: Platismatia glauca; assembly: GCA_963556305.1. Lineage (NCBI taxonomy): Eukaryota > Fungi > Ascomycota > Lecanoromycetes > Lecanorales > Parmeliaceae > Platismatia > Platismatia glauca. Next base: position 1,210,108 of record OY745778.1, read on the forward strand.
ATCCAGCCACAACATGCGATTCGTGAAGTCCATCACCTCTGATATGATCGTTAGCTAACACGAAGTAAAGTTATATGCATGGAGGTCGAGACGGGGCCAATCCCCCGAATCATTTCGACGAGACGAGCCTTTCACCTAGACCCAGATATACTCCCACAACAACCCTCCGTTCGCTCACACATGCCATTTGGTGGGTAAGCGCACCATGTTGACCGATGGTGGCATTTTCGATCCATGGGGGATACAGACCCTGATTCCGAATTGCGATTGGGAGGTCAATGGCATTGGTGGCAACTATGATATGTCTAATCTGGGCTTGAGTAAAGCCTACAACACTTCTGCTGCTGCGCATGAGGTTTCAGAGTCTCTGGTATCTATCATTGGTGAGTTGTAAGTCGTAAAACTTGAGATGAATGACTTATTTATCGAATGTCAAGATGATGGATCACTGCCGTTGCATTGGTGGCGCTACATTGAAGATGCCTCCGTCAAAGTTCTCCCAAATTGGCCTTGCTTGTATCGTTGGCTTCGATCAAGACGGCAACAGCAAGACGTCGCAACATAAAGCGCACAAATGAACCGCAACCACCGCTGCTATTATCTGCAGTGTTTTGATTCTGCCTATAATAGCCGCGCTAGGAGGTATGCGACTTGCCAGTGGCGTAAGAATCATACATATTCTGAGGAGTAGGTGTGCGAGCCGAGCTTAGGGACAGTCGTTGACCGAGTCCAATTGCAATCTCGATCGAGGAGTGAACGGCCAAGGCAAGATGCACCTTTGTGACTGATGTACAGCGCGAGAGAGGACCTTCGTTGCTGAATTCCTCGTATCTTCAGGAGTATATCCGAGGCTTTAGATGTCCTCGAGTCTCGGCTTGTATTTGCCCTTAGATGTCCTCGGATTTATTTCGATATATCTAAAGATCTAGCACATCTTACGACAATTTCTGGGACTTTTACTAGGGGATTCTGCTGTATCCTCGATTAGACTCATTGACTCATTGACAGCACATCTCCCAGACTTCCAGGAAACTTCGTCTCACCCAAAGCTTTTGACGTGAATAATGTTCTGCAACTCCTACAAAAACGAAGGAATACGCCATCGGGGCCTTTCTCTGTTTACAGTTTGCCCTTATTTTTCCGATCTTGGCGCCAAGAGCGCTACTGGAAATTTAGCCCCGAGGCCAATGCCGCCGTCAGAAACTTGTTTCAGCTTCCTTGCCACTCCTTTGATTCCACGATTTGGCCTGTGGTGTGACATTCAATAACGATAATAGTAAGAAAGACGTGGAATGGGGTTTCATTTCCGTCACCGGCATTGGGCATGATGAGGTTTGGACTTTGGTACTCACCTATTATTTGCCTGTCGAGTGTGAGCTGTGGCAGTAGCTTTGATTGGTCGCCTTAGCCGAAATCCAATCTCGCGTATTTTGCCGAGCTGAGAAAAAGGTCCCTCGCATTTATTTTAAGTGTATGAGCGAAGATCGAGCTGAGATGCGTGGCAATTTTGCATTCATGAGCACATGTACCTACCTACTGTACCTACTTTCGGAAGAGTAGCATTGCACTCTCTTCACTTCCGTCGAGCTCAAGAATCTCATATCGTACACCGTTATCCAGCCATGGCTATCATCAAGTAGAGAAATGGCCACAAGGTGTTCTGGCCAAGGGGACCTGAAGCCGCGTAGGATCAGCTTGTATGCCGCTTTGGTTTGAGAGTCGGCAACCTTGGGCGTTCTTGTGGAACACTGGTATAATCCAAGCATCATCGAGTCTCCCTACTCCCTAATCGAAGTCATGGCCGCTCTGACCCGGTCGCATACAAATCTTGAGGAAGTGGAGACTACGCCTTTTGCACACAAGTACTTACTGAAGAGACCACGAATGCGAGAGTCTAGTACCACCAGCTCTCTTGTTGAACTTACTCCCAATGTCAGCCACGGAAACCCCCTCAGTCCATCCAATGGCACACCACATGGCACACCACATGGCACACCACATGACCCACCACATGACAGGCATCCATCTTTGCCTGATGGACCTGAAATTGACAATCCTGCCGTCGAAAAGCGTGAGTGTCTCCAAGTCCCCAGCTGGACTCCTCGTTTAACGACCCCCTCTAGGCCGCTTCGAGCTCTTCATCGACCTGATTTGGGTGGGCATCATCAGTAATCTAGCTGAGAACTTCTCGGACCAGGCCTTCGGGCCCGACTCAACTGTCAGCGCTGGTAGAGGCGTTTTCGAATTCATTATTCTCTTCCTCATTGCTTGGCGTATCTGGAAAGACCTTCAAGAATTTATGAGTACCTACCATACTAATGATCTCGTCGAGCGGCTGTTCGTCATCTGGATTCTCATCTTGGCCACACTTTATGGGAACAACGCGCCTTATTTCTTCGACGGGCGCGAGTCATCCGACGTTGCTGTTTCCGTATATCTCGTCGTTCTTGCTTCTTTCCTCCTTGTCGAGACTGCATACTCAATATATATTCCTTCTCTCCGCAGAGAGATAGCTCTTCGAGTAGCCTTCGCAGGCCTTGCAATACCTTTGTGGATCCCGGCATTATTCGCTACCTACCCTGCGAGAGTTGGCCTCGTCTTCGCGGCGATTGTTCTTGGGTTTCTTACGGCAGCCTTTTTGGACACTCCTCTAGCCGAGCGTCTCCTTAAGCAAGATCGACGCGAAAAATTCGATGCGGACCATTGGGTGGAACGTATCCAAGACTTCTTCATCATCATCTTGGGTGAGGGTGTGTTATCACTCATCAAAGGCAGTCCGCTGGGTCGTGGTATCACAGATCAAGCTGGGACTGGTGTACTTGCCCTGATAGCCTATTATGTCCTGAGCGGCTTCTACTTCAATGGCGACCAATCACGCAGATATGTGCATGCGGTTCGAAGGACGTGGTGGAGGAGACTACTTTGGCTTTCGTGAGTCCGATGAGCTGCCCACGAGATGGTGTGATTATATAAAATTACTGACACGGGTTCGATAAGCGCTCATGTCGCCATGTCTGGCTCCACTCTCATACTAGGCGTCAGCAGCGTGCCGTTGATTCAGAATCCAAATACCAATGCCAACAAGCCTCTTATTGAAGACCGAAGCACAAGCGCTTCCGATCCTCGACTTGCTTCAATCATCTCTTCTGCCAAATGGGCCGTGTCCATTTCACTATCCATCACAGTGGTTTGCCAAACAGGCATCGCGCTCTTAAGCCGCTCACTGGACAGAAAAGGAAGTCTGAAAATCAGTAATCGCTACGTGAGACTACTGCCTCGCATGCTGGTGGTGGCCATCGTGCTCTGTCTTCCTATTGACCGGAACATGGCAGCAAGTACTTTTATGAGCATTGTTGGGTCTTTGCTGTTGGTGTGTCTGTTCTGGGAGTGGATCGTTAGTCTGCAGCGTGACGGAGGGGTGTTTGAGCCATAAAGAGTTGGGGCAGGTAGATTTGCAACTTTGGAATTCGGCTTTTCGATGCTCCGACCAGCAATGAATGATCCCTATCAACAGGCGCTATACTCTCTGAGAGCTTCATCGGCCGTATGGGTCTCAAATCGAAGAAGAGTGCCGAGAGCTTACTCCAATCCGTTGCAACGTTCAATGTTCAAAATCTTCAGGAAAGGCTACGAAGAAAGACTGCCTGCCACACAGTCGTATTGTATAACGATAGCAGCCCTCGGGTCGTGCTCTTCTCGCTCGAGCTTGCAGTTGCTGATGCGCCATTAGACCAATATGACTGCCACGGCACGCCGCAGATCTAAGCAGAAGCAGGAGAATCCATGCGTCTCGAAGATTTCAGCGGCAGGAGAGGGGGTCTAAAAGGTACATGGAAGCGCGCATTTTGCGCTTCACCTGACATCGTCAACCCTATCGAAAATCACGGCCGACGCGGGGACTACGCGAAGTATTATCTTTGTCTACGTTTCCTTGCGTGTCGCAAGGCAAGTCTATGGATTCTGCCTAATTTCCGCCTAGAATGTCGTGCTCCCGGACCTAGCTAACCATATAACCCTAACCCTAAGGTACTCCCTGGGACTCGGGAACAGCTCATCTCTTCACACAAATCAGTTTCGCAATTCAGGTCAAAGCGACCCCGTCGAAATGCAGTGGTCTGAATATTTTCTAGGACTCCTTTCTGTATAAAGAGTCTTCGATGAGGTATAAAATCACATCATATGTGCCGCAAAAAGGGGTTGAATCTTCAAATTTCCGTCTGCTTATTCTCAGCCTCAACGCCACCAAATTAGAAGTACTCTACAGGTTCCCTATCGCATCATTATCATTCGCAAGTGTGTTTCTCCTTTCTTTCCAGCTAAGATACCAAAGACACGAAGCAACATCCTGCGCAGCTAATTATTATTATTATTATTATCATATCTATGTTTCATTCCGATGATTACGTGCGTTTCAGCTACACTTAGGTGCTCGTGTCAACCAACCAAGCTTCCGGATGTCAGACAAGGCCCCCCGCAACGGGTGGCCTTAATGGGGCTGAATAGCGCTATCGTTGGCATCGTTGCAAATGATATCTGATGCTGACAACACCACCCAACGCCATTCAAGTCAATAAGTATGCCGACGCTGCTCTTCATCACTTCTCCCCGCTCGATATTTCCTCTCGCTCTGGCTTGGATAGTGATAGAACTCGGTCGCTCCTTTCTTCCCCTTCGCTTATAACAAACCACATCACATCTTGCACTTCTGGACACCTTCGTTTTGACAAACGGGATTTCTTTCATCGGCCCTTGACTGTTGTAATTCTCTCGAGCCTGGACCACTCTCAAAATGTCTACCACAGCAACCCTCCACACCCAACCCTCCTCTTCCGCCCTCTCCGCCAACCCTCCCCAAAAAAACCCATGTATCATCATCAACCCCGATTCCAACTCAAGCTCCCCCCAATCCAGGTCTCTTCGACAACCCTCTCCCTCACCAAACCAACGTCTCCGGCCCCTCACCCGGCGTCACACCAGCACCATCGACGAATTCATCACCAAACCCCTCGATATTGAAAGCCATCGCAAAATGCCTTACTTCTTCCGCGTGAAAGGGAGCATCACACCCCGGATGATTATCCCTCTTCTCTTCGTTGCCATCTGGTCCACCATCATAACGTGCATATCGCAATTCTGGTACCCGCTTGTCGTATCCAGCCTGCTGCTTACCGTCCTGGGTTTCGTCGTCGGTCTTGGCATTTCCTTCCGTACTTCCAGTGCTTACGAACGTTACATCGAAGGCCGCAAGTATTGGGCCCAGCTCATCCAGACCTCGAGGGACTTGGCTCGTCATATCTGGATCCACGCGGAAGAACGCCATGACACGAGCCCCGAGGACGGAAAGGCGGATCTCCTCGCCAAACTCACCGCCCTCAACCTCATCAACGCCTTCGCCGTCGCACTGAAACACCGACTCCGCTTCGAACCCTACACCAACTACGACGACCTGCAGCCCCTGGTCGCGAACCTCGCCACCTTCGCCGGCGCGGCCTCCGACCCCCACGCCCTCGAGGAACCGGATGCGTCGTCATGGGAAACCATCGGGGGCTACCTCGGCCTCGAGTTCCTCGAATCCAACCCGCGGAAGCACATCAAGCGCGCCGGCAAGGACGGCAAGAACCTCGGCAACCTCCCCCTCGAGATCCTGCACTACCTCTCCGCCTACGTCGAATCCACCATCGCGAACAAGACCCTCCCCAACGGCGTCCACCAGGGTATGATCCTGGCCAACCTCGCCTCCCTCAACGAGGTCCTCGCCGGCACCGAACGCGTCGTCAACACCCCGCTCCCGGTCGCCTACTCCATCGCCATCTCCCAAATCACCTGGACCTACGTCGTCGCGCTCCCCTTCCAGCTCTGGGACTCCCTCCGCTGGGTCACGATCCCGGGCACCGTCCTCGGCGCCTACATCATCCTCGGGATCGCGGCCATCGGCCGCGAGATCGAGGACCCGTTCGGCCAGGACGAGAACGACCTCCCGCTCGAGCGGTACTGCCAGCAGATCCAGGACGAGATCAATGTCGTGACGAGCAAGGAGCGGCCACGGATGGAGGACTTTGTGGATGGGGAGGAGAATCGGGTCCTGTTTGGGCTGAGTTATGAGGCGTGGAGGCGGAAGAGCACGGGGGATATCAGGGCTTCGTTGAGGGCGAGGGCGGTGGCGAGGGCGGGGGCGGGTGGGGGGCCGGTGAGGGGGGAGAAGGTGGAGGTGGTTTGAGGGGGGTGGAAAGGGGGGTGTTTTCGAGGAATGGGAGATTGACGGTGCTTGAGGAAAGAGGTTCTTGGATCTTTGGTAATGTGGTTTGGATTGCTGCGGGATAGAATGTGCATGTGTATGATAATGTTTGCATAAATGTAATGAGTTATTAGCATCTCCTCCTCCCGAGTAACAGTCATCGCTCAACTCATCATGACAGGTCGTCGCCGAAGAAATTCTCCGTTGGATCAGCCCGACCATGGTAGTAGCAAAAAACGCATGTGGTGTCCTTGCGGGGTTCGGAGCCTAGAGACGGATGGGAGAGAGGGGGCCTGGGATCAGATGGCGCTCTTTTACGAAACCCCTATCTTTTGAGATGAGGAATTGTGGGCGACTCCGAGAAGGGCTGCAGCTGCAAATCATGATTAAGGCATCAAAGGATGCGACTTCTCGGTACAGTGCGTGTGGAACGGTGTGGAAAAACCAAATGTGAAAGCACTTTGCCAGATGCGAGACCTTCGGGTTTAGACCGCGGGTTCCAGAACTCTTTCATCGCGCTCTGGAGCTCCTCTTCGAACCATAGGCCTTCTGGCGCCATCGGCCACAACTGTCGCCTCGTCTTCACTCCCTTCCTCGTTCCACACCTCCGGCTTGTGGAACGGACTCTCCCTCACCGACAACATGGCCATGTCTTCCGCCGCCGCCTCCTCCTCCGCCTCCGTCTCCGCCTCCGTGACATCAGATCCCACCCTCGGAGACCGAAAAACGCTCTTGTTCGCCCTGAGCACCTGCACAATCTCGCCGCGTCCGCCCTCTTTGGCGATCTGGAGCGCCGTTTGCCCGAGCATGTTCTTGACGGAAAGATCGGCGCCCATGTCGACGAGTTTTGTGACGGCGGCGAGACGTCCGAGTTCGATGGCGGCGAAGAATAGGGGTTGGATCATGGTTGGGCTCGTCGGGGTGGCGCCGGCTTCGATGAGTATGATGGCGCATTCGAAGTGCCGGTTGTGGTGCGCGATTTTGAGCGGCGTTTCGAGCCATTTGTCTTTTTGGTCGCATTTGGCGTGGTGCTCGAGGAGGATGGTGAGGAGGTTGGCGTGTCCGGTGATGGCGGTCAGGTGTAAGGGGGTGCGGTGGTAGTCGTTGACTGAGTCAGGGGATAGACCGGCGCCCAGGAGTAGGGTTAGGACTGTGGGGTTTTGGGCGTTGACGGCGCAGTGCAGAGCTGTGTTGCCCATGTCTGGGTCACAGAAGAAGATGTCGTTCGGTTTGGTGGCGATCATGTTAGTGACTTCTTGGTCGAACCCCAGATTAGCAAGGGACCAGATGGGCAACGATTGCACCTGCGGGTAGGAGCTCTGTTCGATCTTGGACTCCAGGACGTCTTTGCCATCAAGGGTCCTCATGACATTCAGGTTGCCGTACTGCCAAGCAATAGTCCAGGGGGTCCTCCCATGCTTATCCTCGATAGCCGGGTCAGCACCAGAATCGAGCAGCACTTTAGCGACTGTGTGGTTGCCGTCGCGGCTAGCATCGTGTAGTGGTGTCTTTCCATTCCTATCTCGAGCATTGACGTCTAAGCCTTCCTTGAGCAATAAACGAACAATGCCTTCATACCCATCAATAGCGGCGCTATGGAGAAGCCCACGGTTGAGGTCATCCCGGACTTTGATGTCGGCGTTGTGCTCCAACAGGAGCTTGACCATTGCTTCACTACCTGCATCTACGGCCCTTAGTATAGCAGTTCCGCCACCCTCATGATCTTTGATTGAACTGTCGGCACCTTGCCCCAGGAGATCTTCGGCAATAGAGATCTTGGCTTCGCTCTCTTTTCGTCCACCTTTTGCAGTGGCGGCCAAAATCAGTGCAGTCTTTCCAAGCCGGTCTTGTGAATTAATATCGATGCCTTGACGCTCCAAAAGGGATGTCGCAATCTCGGACTGTCCGCCGATGGTGGCCAAGGACAGCGCAGTGTTGCCTTCTAAGTCTTTCCGATTCAGCTCGATACTGGACCGATCCAACAGCGCATTAAGAATTTGGAGTTTGCCAGTCTGTGCTGCTAGCATCAAAGCGGTACGATTGAAGCGCCGCGGGTGTCTGGCGTTCACGTCCAACTCTTTCCGTGCTAGTAGCAGCTCGACGGTCTCGATGGCGCCGCTGTCAATAGCTTCGAATAATGCAACGCTGTCTCTTTGGCTATATTGGTTCACATCTGCGCCATGCTCGAGCAGCTTGGCAACCGTTGCACTCTGTCCTCGCCGGCAAGCATACATTAATGGCGTCTGCTTGTAATTGGGATCAGCTGAATTGACCTCTAGACCTTCGTCTAGCAGTTTAGACACCATGTCTGCCAAGCCAAACCAAGCGCACACATGCAGCGCGTTGGCCCCTTTACGGATGTCCCATTCAGCACGCTCTGCAGAGCGCAGGTACCAGGCAGCTTGGGTCCATGCCGCGATCTTATCCGTGTCGCTGACATAGTGTAGGATTGATGCTTGCGTCTCTAGATGTGGTCCGGCCTCGTAGGCGTGGTCTCCCCAGTAGAGGTAGGCATACTCGAGGAGTGGGTATGATTTCTTTCTGATATCAAAATCCTTGTCCTCGTAAATGCCTTCACAAGGCTTGGTAAGCTCTCCGAGACTCATATAATGCAGTGAAGCGCGTGCCATGTCGGCCGATGCAGTCGCGAACCAACGGTCACGACTCTTGTCGAAGTACTCTTGTGCTGTACGATGGTTGAGTCTCACGTTTCGTTCATCGTAATCTATTGTGATCATGCCCGCTGTAACCTCGAGAATTGTCGCCTTGTCAGGTCGAGCGGCCTTTCTAAAGCCTGCCTTACTCAGGTCGATCGCCAGCGCATCCCTGAGTTCTGCGAGACTGAGGTGTCTGTGGGCGTGGACAACCCAGGCGAGTGTCTTTCGTGCCAGGGACGAAGCACGGCTATTCTCGGACTCTTCGGTGATACGCAGCATGTTGCGTTCATAGAAGCCATCATAACCTTCAGGCGGATCGTCCAAGGCGTCTTCGACTTCCCCTTCGCTTATACATGCCCTCAATGTTTGCACGTAAAGGCCAGCCAAAGTAAACATACTGTTGGCCTTTGCGACAACAGTAGGAACAATCCTCTCTTGCAAGTCTGGCCGCCTACGACAGATGCGTCCAAGCGGTGTCGTGCCAAAAGAGGACTTGGTGATAGTGCTGTCACTGTGCTTCAGGTTCCCAAGTCGCAGTTCTGTATCCAACTCCTTTTGAACGTAAAGCTTGATATCGTCTTTAGAAGGCTCTATGCTCATCCTCACTGGGTCGTCGGGTTCCTTCAGAGTGTGCTTTCGGTCTTTGCAATACAGTCCCTTTGTCCTGCAGCTCTGGCATAAGTCAATGTCACAAATCTCACAGCGATAGTAGATCTTGAGGGGTGTTAGCGGTGGGACGTCATCAGTAGATCTACCGCGACCACAGGAGTCGCAGAATTTCTGCTCTCTAGGATCAGGCTCCTCTTCGATGGGGCGCGAAGTCATCATCAAGCTTGCTCTGTCCGTAGGCAGGCTCAAGAGTCTATCCGCCAGTCTCTGTTTGACGGCTGGAGACGCCTCATCGTAAGCATCTACTACAATCATGACCCTGTGATCCTCCAACATCTTGGTCAGCGCGACTCAAAATAATCGTGTATATACTGGAGGCTGCTTACCTCTCATAGTGTCGAATCTCGGCTTGAAAAGCTTCGTAGAAGTCTTCGAGCGTGGGACGCGACTCGTTCTCTGCTCCTGAGAAGAGCCTCTTAGCTTCCGGCGCCTGGAATTCGGCACCTGGGTATTGGAGCAACTGTTTTAGCAGGCTGCTGATCAGGTTCTCAAGCGTCTGGATACTTGACTCTTTATAGTTGAGGTAAATGCAAAGGATGGGCACATTTCGGTTTTTGAACATCCTCCTTAGGCGGTCAATCACCAGAGTGCAGAGTAACGTCTTGCCGGCGCCTGGCTCGCCAACACAGCGTAGCATCCAAGGCGGACCACGCGTCCAGGCATCAAACTCCGGAGACGCCAACAAGCTGGGGGTGGAAACGTGTTGCTGTAGGCATTGGTCGTAGAGCTCGGACTGCCGTGCTTGGAAAGTGAGTGGGGACAGCCAGTTGATGATTGCAGCTCGTTTTTTTTCTTTTGTCTCCTGTTCCCTCTGCCGGGCTGACCGCTGTCTTTCCTCTGCTGCTTCTCTTCTGTGTACCTCCCACTGTTCTGCTTCTTCTTGCCTCAATCTTTCGGCAGCTTGGGCTTGTTCTTTGCGGGCATTCTGCCTCTCCTCAGCCTCTTCTTGCCTCAATCTTTCGGCAGCTTCGGCTTGTTCTTTACGGGCATTCTGCCTCTCCTCAGCTTCTTCTCTCCTTGCCCTTTCCCTTTCCTCTGCATCTATCTTGCGCTGTGCTTGCCTCTCTTCTTTCTCTGCCTCCTGGTTCTTTATTACCTTTCTTACACCATCGCTAGCATCAAGGGAGATAGCGAAGTGATCATAGGCGAGTACAGATTCCACCTGTTTTATTGATTCACCTATCCTCCCAATGGTCTTCTGGAAGCTCTTTTCGTCGTGGTGCCACCAAAATCTTTTGACACTAGATTCGGCACTATTTTGTGATTTTATCAATTTCTTCTCGGTCTCCTTTAGACCATTTTCTATGCGCTTCAACGCGCCAACACCTCTGCGATCGGGATCAGGCCCAAGTTTCTCGCCTTTTGAGTCAACCACTGCTGATGACTTGAGTACTACTCTCAGCGCTTCAAAACGGTCGTCGTCCGGATTTTTCAAAGCCCGTTCCCCATGCTTGCCTAACAGTTCTATCTTGGCCCGGAAGTTTGCGAGAGTACGGCCAAGTTCCTCCTGTTGCTCTTTAGCAGTGAAGTAGCTGTGACCGTATTCCTGCACTTTTCGCGCTACATGCAACAATGTTGCCACCGATGCAATCAGTCCTATTACTTCCGCCATCTTGATGGGCCAAAAGGTATTCGAAACGAGGAGACTCAAGGTTCAAGAAGGCTGTGGAACTACAGACTGAATCACTGGTCGAAAACCCTAAGCGAGACTTGTACAACAGTATGTTCGACCTCGGGAATACCCAAATGTCACCGCCTGTGCCTAATTGACTGACCGAACCAAGTTCACGAGTATACCTGCGGCTGCTCTATGTCCGATTGACCTTTAGCATAGCGCACCAGGTCTGACATGACAAGGAACACTAAGGTGCAGAAGACTTTTCCAGCAACTGGCATGAGACTTGCGCACCAAGCAGCTGTAGAGTGCTCTAGGCTGAGCTGAGGCCGGCGACAATGTTGATTGTGTTCCCGATCATTTCAGACCTTGATCTCTTCACGAATGGGCTCCGCCAGTGCTTCACAGCGGACTCGTGCACCAGCAGGCCCGGTAGGTGGTAGAACAATAGCCGGGTCGTGTGTTAGGTGTTTGGCAGTATGTAATGCTAATGATGAGTCAAAGAAGTTAAGGTAGGTAATCCCTGGGCATTGGGCTCGGGGCTGACGGGGGTGAGCAGGCTGAGTGCGTTGGGGGCTGAAATGGGAGTCAAATTTGGTTGAATCTGCAGCCAAGGCCGCTAATGCCGGCGGCATGGGCTAGCTGATGACACCGTCCGACGAACGAATAGTCTACATAGTCTACTTATTGTACAGTGCCCCTAGTACCTAGTCCTATACACGATGAAGATGTGTCAGCAAAGATTTGGAAACTCTTGATATCCAATGTGCGTGAGATACGTAAAGCAGACATCGTGGCAAGCACATCAAACTCTCGCGATCATGCTTTGACGATGATTGCCGACGAAACATTCTTGTCATGTTTCTTCCCAAACTCCAGTCCACGCTTGACCATGAAATATGTTACCTATACAATAGGGATACCAATATAATAGGGTCGGTACCGTACAAGGTTGCTGCCTTGGCCGGGGATCTACGAGTCGTAGTGGTAGGGTACTCCGGAACCTAGTTTCATTTGACTCTAATCCTATGCTGTAAGAAGGCCATCAAAGCGATAATGGCACGCCTAATCGCCCTGCAATTCCCGCTCCAGAATCTCCTTCTTGTGAACCAATCGTAAGCATGGAAGGAAGATGCAAACATAGATGATAGCAGTACTAAGATTAGCGCCAAGTGTGTTGTATACTTTGCTGCGGCACCGAAAATCCAAATCCACTGCTAAGACTCTGACCAGGCTTAGGCTCAGCCTCAGCCTCTCCTGCCCCCGCTGTCATGGAAATCATCCATACCCTCTTCCGAATTCTTCTCTTCCCTTCCCTTTTCTTTGCATTCCTTTATTATCCTTCGTCGCTCTCTTTTTTTCTTTTGGTGGGTTGGCGCGTCTAAGTCGCAGTCGCATCTTTTGCGATGATGCTCACTCTCTTTGTGCTTCTGCGAGCGGCTGCATTGCTTGCCTCTTTCCTTGCCGTCGAGGCATATCCCGCCGTCTTGCCGCGACAGACCAATGCCACACGCACGACCTGTTATCAAATTTTCAGCTCCGACTATTTCTTGTTCCTGGCGAGTGATGCCTATGACTGCTTGATCACCGCACCGTTCAACGCGACGGTGGCCAGCGGACTCGTGGCATATTACAAGGACTTTCTCCAATTCCAGAGCACGCTAGCATACCTCAAGGATCCCCCTCCGAGCTATCAGCAACCGGGTATTGATGTGCTGGCGAGTCTCGACGCTCTTGAGGGGCAGGTGCAGGCGGGTACGTTCAAGACCGAATATGATTTCGAGGTGGCATTGCAGACCGTCATCTACGCCGTCCACGATGCGCATGTATCTCTCTCTGCCGGTGTTCTCAGCATTTTCACCTTCGGAAGCCCGCTTCGGATCGTCTCGGTGTCTTCGAACGGGATCGAACTCCCAAAGATCTACATCCCGGATGACTTGATCGAAGCTGCGCAGGACAACGTCACGTGGACTCCCTCGGCAGTCTCCAGCATCAATGGCCAAGACCCCATAGAGTACCTGACAGATTTCGCCGCAACTAATGCCGCGGGCGCCATTGAACCCAATGCGGACTGGAATCAGCTCATGTCAAATCCTGCGGGTGATGTCTTGAACCTTCTGAGTGCTTTTGAGGGCTCAACCATTTTCTACCCCGGGGCCAACATCTCATTCGCCTTTGAGAATGGCACCACGTACAATGATTTGCCTTGGCTCGCTGGATACAGTATCAACGTCGATGCAGATATGCCCCCTTTGTCTTCTGGTCAGGATCTATACGATTACTTTGTGCTTGGCACCATTCCGACAGATATACCAGCTGCAGCTTCATCAAGCGCACCTGCCGCTGCTTCATCAACTTTCGCCGCTGCAGCAACTTCCACGACTGGCTCTCCATCCGATGATGGTCCCACTGTTACTCCTACCCCGACGCCAAGTGCATCCTCCACTCCTTCGTCTTGGTCCTACGCACCATTTCCTTCAAACCCGGTTGTTGCTCAGCCGAATCTTGGCCTGGAAAATGGAGGGGTTATAACAGGCTACTTCCTCAACGATGGTATAACGGCAGTTCTCAGTATTCCAAGTTTCGAAGTGACTGGTGAAGCGGCCCTGTCCTTCTCATCCACCATAGGTGACTTTATAAGCCAGACAAAAGCAGCAGGTCTCACAAGGATCATCATCGACCTGCAAAGAAATCAAGGTGGTAGTGACCTCTTGGCAGTAGATGCTTTCAAGCAATTTTTCCCATCAATTGATGCATTCAACGGAGCTCGGCTTCGCGCCAATGATTTTGGCGATGCGCTTGGCAACACTTTCACCACCGTCTACAACACCCAGCAATTAAATCAATCTTTCTACGAGTCTCTATCAGCAGATATTTGGGTTGCACCCGTCTATCTGAATGCAGCTACCGGCGCAAATTTCACATCATGGCCAGAATTCTTTGGACCTCATCCAGATCATGGGGATCTTTTCACTACCATTCAGCGCGACAACCTCTCAAGCATCATCTTTGACGAGAATGCCACCGACGACTCCGATACCTCGTCCGGAATCGTAATTTATGGCTACGGCAACCGTTCCACAACATCTCCACAACCATTTTCCGCCGACCAAATCATTCTACTCTCTGACGCTTTCTGTTCCTCATCCTGCGCGACTTTCGTAGAACTCATGCATCATCAAGGCGGTGCCCGGACCGTCGTCGCCGGCGGAAGACCTGAGCTTGGGCCGATGCAATTTGCAAGCGGCAGCCGCGGTGCCCAAGCATACTTCAATGTCGACCTGGACGCAGATGTCGAAGTGTCTCAGATCCTGAACGCCAGCATCGCCCCGCTTCCGCAGGACAGCAGCCTTATCGATTTTTACATCAATTACGCCCAACTCAACATGAAAGACTCGATCCGTCAGGGGGAAAACTTCCCGCTACAATTTGGCTACGAGGCCGCCGACTGCAGAATCTTCTACACTACCTGGACCGTCTACAACTTTGAAAACCTCTGGAACTATATCATCGACGCATTCTTCAGAAACCCTGAATTGTGCATCAATGGCGCCGCTAACGAAACCAGTCCAGTTGCCGGGACCGATGAGACTGGTCCAACTCCGAAACCCAGTGAAATCCCTACTCCAACGACCCCAGGCGGCGTTGCTGACCTCATTCTCAAAGCCCTCCAACACGACAAACGCGACTTGACGGAGACCAAAGACGGACTCACCAACGCCCTCCTGGCTCCTCGCTCCGTCCCCAACACTGCTTCCAGCTCCCTGGACCTCAGCACATTCATTGACGACGGCACACTGGTCACTGAAAATTCTTGCGCCGCCTGCACCAAAAATGGGTTCGCTTGCGTCAACGTCCCTTTCTGCTCGGCCGGCATCCGTCAAACAAAGAGAAACTGTCAGCGCACCTGCTCGAAGAATACCAAGGGCATTTGCGGCGCCGGGGCCACTTGCTTCAGTAATAGCTTCTGCTTGGATTTGAAGAGTTCTGCGGCTTTGAGGCTGTGCGATACGCCGACGCAGGATACGAAAGCGCAGCAGACCAAGGCGGTGGGGGGCGGGCATGTTCATCTGCAGTATGGGAGGAAATCGTTTTGATTGAGGCCGCAGTAGGGAGTGGGGGGGAGACGGGGCATGCAGGCAAGATATCCTAATTTGTAATTATGTATAAAGCAAGCCTCTTAAGATCACAAGAGCGGACACAACATGTTTCCGGGCAAAAGCTAAATTCAAAATTTGAAGAACTTCTTTGTCATTGACTGCTAAATGGCTCTTGATACGGTACGCTTGAGCAGCCAATGTGGGTTTACACGCGCCTGTCAATTGCCATCTGTCCTATAGTAGTACACCTGGTGCAAGCTCAGCGTTCATAGCGCCCTTGGTGCCCTGGTAAGTCAATGTCGTTGCTTTTCGTCCACCAAGCTTGTTGCGGAAACATAGCACGACAGATGATGCCACTGTTGCAAATTGCATAGGTAGTCAGCGAGGACTCCGGGTACATTCCTCAATTCGATCCCTTTCCGAAACATGAGATTTCGTAGGCGGAGCCTGGAGAGTCGGGTCACCTCGCAGTCGCCTAGGAGCACATCGAAGCTGGTGACGCATTGGTTGGTCGTTCCATGGACAATACGGGAACAGGGTGTCCAGAAAGTCACTGGTGAGAGACTTCAGTTCGGAAACTATGAATAGCATTCTAAAACCTTGATTTAGGTCCTGATTCATGCTTCCGAGGGCGTTGCTCGTTTTCATCAACATACTCGAGACTGTTCAGGCGCAATTCCAAACCTTTTCAAGCGTGGTAGTAACGTGTTCGTTTGCGCTAATGATATGAGCAATACAGGCTTCGATGGCTGTGAAGGGTAGATTGCTGGTCAGCTTCGTCGGCCGAATGAGGACAGTATCTATTGATGTATCCGAAGACATGTGCAATGTTGTCATAATTTCCGCCCATGGGTCCTGCGGCTTGAAATGCGACTCTGTCTGATCGAGGTCGAGAGAAAGTCCAAAAGACGGCTCGAAGCAATTCAAAGACTCAAAAGCGCCATGCCCTTTCGCGGTGACGGCAGGTCTCTGTGTTGCGTACACTCCAGAAAAGGCGACACCGGTCAAGAGATAGAACCACGGCAAGGGCGCATTCTGTTGCCCAAGGTGAGGGTCGACTTTCACGCGACCGATGTAGGTCAAAGATCACTTTTCAGACTGTGTGCTGAAGTGTTTAGACCCGCAAGCATTGCTTCACATCGATCACCCGAGCATGGCACAGCAAGATGCGGCGATCCGACGCCGCCGTCGAGCAAGCCGTAGGACCTTGAACTTAGACATGGAGACGATTGATGACCAGACCGAAGGGAATGGCCGAGGGGCCAAGTTTCAAGAAACGAACGAGGTCGAGTATGTCCACCCAGAACATAAAACGCCTCATTCGAATATTCACCAGCGATAGAGCTCATCTTTCACATCAGGACTGAACTCGCGTTCGGAGCGGAGGATGTGCCCTGACGATCTTGTGCTATGAAGGGCTCCTGACTAGTACGGCATTGTGCACGAAAGCATCGAGAAGCCATCTCCCAGAGAAAAGTCTCGTCTGCTAAACTCGATTCCCGATATACCTCTTTTCGACCTACCTCTGCCCGCAGCCAAGCGTTCACTGCTCGATTACCGGATTGCCGATTCCTCTACTTCGACACCCTACCCTGATCCGTGGAACATCGGTGTATCTGGCTCAGCGGGGGAGCAGGTAAGCATGGAAACCATTTCCAGATCGCGTTTCAGTTTTGGCGCAGATGGTAGCTGAAGGCCATTGATGGTAGGTACGCTACCAGCTTCTTTGATGTACCTACTCTAGGAAAAGGTGTTCTCTAAATCACCAATGTCCACAAACTCCAGCCTTCGAAAACGAGAAAATGCGAAACAATATCATTCATACCGATGTTCATCGGCATTCAGCCTAAACAAAGAAGACGCTATAGTTGATGTGAGGATGATAGCCTTTCATGGACTCGAGTTGTCTTGGCCGCGAGGATCAACAAAGAAGGGACAATGTTTGAAGTGGTGACAATGGTATAGTTCAAATGTCCCTTCCACTGCCTACAAATAGCTCCGTGCGCCATGAGTGAAGCTACAATCCTTCTCTGCTTTTCACCTGCCAATCTTCCTGCTTTTTTCCAACAATTCTACAGTACAACAAGTGTGCGAATCACATTCGTCATACCGGTCTTCGGCAGAATCGTGACTCACCGAACCGTGGACTGCACCATGAGTTCGGCACCAGCGTCTGATGCGCCATTCAATATGTCTGACTATGTCAACTTCGATTTCGATTTCGATTTCGAAGCCCCTTATCAACCAGTCATGTCGATTTCTACGGCTTCGGTGGCTGAGCCTTTCCAGAGTTTGAGTATTGGCGACCCCAACCTCGGCCTCTCTGAAGCGGCCGATATAGAGTTTCCTCGCCTTTCCAATCTTCCTGATGGCAGCAGTGCCGTTTTCGATGGTTTCCATGTCGCTCAAGCAGCCTCGGAAGATTTCGACAATCTGAACGCTCTCCAGGCTTCTATACCAAGGCCATCCTTGATTGGTGGCATGCCTATCTTGGAGCTTGGTCCAGAGAATTTAGGAATGTCTGATGCATTCCCAAGTCGTATGGACGCCAATGCTGGGTTTGATGACTTCATTGCCCTGAACTATAATTCAGAAAATTCACCCATGACGGACGCTTTCCAGACGATAATTGAGACGGATCCATCACCAGACGACTTTATTGTCTTCAATCCAACAACTTTTGCTCGTGGTATTGACCCGACTTCTCTAGAAGTACGCCGATCTCAATCAATACGCGTGTCAAATACTACACAGAATAGAGCCAATTCACAGTTGCCTCTTTCTCCGCAGAATATTCGAGAGCCATCAAGGTGGGTACCGGCTTCTACGCAGATGCAACAACATCTCAATATGTTATACGCTCCGCAGCTTGTCCGACCCTCTACGAATCCAATTCCAATGCCGGCGTTCTACTCCCCTGCGCAACAAAAAATCAAACCCTCTTCTCCTGGTAGCTTAACTTCTCTGGCTAACATCCCTACCCAATATGGCTCCCTGCTGACGATGCAGCAACGATTTGAGTTCTCTTCGGTCGACCCATCTCTGCTGATGCAAAAGAACGAAAGACTACCTCCTCAGCAGCCATTGTCAAACGGCAGGCATCAGCCGATCTCTCCAATTTCTGACGAAAAAGTGCTGAAAGCTAAAGATGCAGAATCAGTTCCAACCAGAAAGCGTCGACTCGAGGCTACAGGTTTTGATTCGGGACCGAGGTCAAAACTGGCAAAGGCTACCGAGGCAGGACTATTGCCGATTGGTGCAGAAAAAGATGATTCTGATGATGATGAAGAGTTTGGATTGGTCAGAAGAAGAGCTAAACGGCCACGTTCAATGCTCATTGTTGCGAAAGATCACGAATCTGGGGAAGAGTCTAAGCATGAGTCTGAGGATGATCCCGAAGATGAAGCCTATGATAGCAATTCCTCAGGCTTCTCATCGGCCCCTCGGTCTCCAATTCTGCCTCTTACGCCAGTCGTGCGAAAAGGTCCCTCTCCCCCTCTACCTAGCAGTCTGGTCGTCAAAAATGGCCCCAACAGGCGCTACGAACAACAGCGTGAATCTCGCATCCGCGACCAGCAGGGAAAAGTGTGGAATCGTCGCCGCGCGAACAAAGGTAATACTAAAGGTGAGGTTCCTCATCGCAAGATGCAAAAATTGCTGAAAGAGATCGAAGACACCAAGGAATTTGTAGAGGCACAAGGTTACGAGGTCGGAAAGAGCGTGGAAAAGGACTCGCCGCCAAAGAGACCTGTCCGAAAAGGAGCAAGGAAAAGTTATGTCGGACTCGAATGATATTTGCGGAAGAGGTAGGTTTATGCTGGTGATAGTCACGATATTCGTTATCCTTATTCGCTAGTGTTGCCTTTTAGGATACTTAGGTATGATCTCCGAAATCGTAACTCCCTCACTCAGCCAAGAACATTATCTTTTCTATGGCTCTTTTCTGTCTATCAGATTGGTATCTTACTTTGCCTACATGATCGAACTCATAATGACTCTCTCTCTATCGGAACGGCTAGTCTCTCTACATTTCTAATGTTTCTGCTCCGGCTTTGGTTCTATACGTAGGAGGTTTATTTCATAATCGCGCACACGCAATAAGAACATGATTAGGGGATACATATGAGAAGTAAGGTGCTCGCCAATCGTAAATTACTCCATATTATTTTACATCGACCGTTGCAGTTTAAACAAATATAAAGCCGCTTTCTTACAACACTAACCCAGAAAATGCATCAGAGCTAGTAAGATTACTTTTTCTTCAATGCGTTTTTGGGAATGATGCCGCGCTTCGCCATTGCTTCGAAAGTGGTGAAGACCTTCTCCGAAGAATGACCCTCCCAGGAATAGCGTCTTCCTTCCCGGTTATTGAGTTGCTGCTCTCGCTCCTGGTACGTTTGATGCATTTGAGCTGCTTGGCGGTGGGCCTTTTGTTCCGACACCGCACTGCCATGGGAGTCTTCGGGGCCGCTGCAGGGCCGGTGGTTTGCTTGGCGATCGGGTCTGCGGACTGGCATCACGCTGGCACGGAATTCTTTGGGGCCGGTATAAGGTTTGAAGGAGGTTCCAGACTCTTTGGAACGGCGTCTAGATGGTTTGGATATTGTGGAGCCCATGAATGCTAGGATAAGTGGAGTTCGAGTCTTTTTCGGTGGGAATAGAGCGAAGGAGTATGGGACGGGAATTGAGAGTGGATGACTTGGCGAAATAAGAAGAGAAGAGCACTGGTGCTGAAGTTTATGATGAGGCGTTTGTTAGAGCGAACTGACCACTATGGGATGGTATTCAATGTCATTGTGCATCAACTCATTGTTGCCTGGACATATATTTCCCTCTTTGTTCATTGTTCTGAACGCTGAAAGGCATTGTACTCCCTTCCTCCTCATTGTCGTCTAGCCTCGGGGTCTCAGGCGGAGTCAGTCATTGTGATATTTTCAATGAGATACTTGTTCGCAGATAACATCTTCTGCGACTTTTCTTTGTCTCTCAATGCCGTTGTACTCTGGAACAAAAAAGGCGAACATAAATGGTATTGTCTAGGAATTTAACAATAGCCGTGAAAGATAATAGCGGACCAGGCTTGACCCATAAGTACATGGGGCTCCCCTCAAACGACCAGAGACTATTACTACACACACAGATAATCACAGCATCTATATACGAACTCCCAAAACGATTTACGTCCGCAGCAGTGAATACTACCCCAAAGCGACAGCTCCAAACAATGTTCTCAAAAACGACTCCGACTGTTGGCCCTTCGCCTGAACCTCTTCTTGTTTACCCTTACCTCCACCGCAAATCTCAATGCTGCTCCTGCTCTACAGTCATGCCAGGGGACATTTGCTTCAACTGCGGTCGACTCAGCACGCTCCTTGTAACTCCGCGGCCACCTCGAAACTCATTCGGCCATACCGCGCCTGCCACTAACGAAGCGGTCCCTCCACAAAGTAGGCCAGTATCCAAGAATCAGCCATTCGAACAGCAGTACACCTGCATCAAGGAATTGCTCACCGCAAAAGACAGACCGACGAAGCCGTATCCTATGCGACCAGCCTTTGATTCGCAGCTTATTGAAGTAGACGGTTTGCTGGATGCTAGAATAAAGCTAGCACAAAACTATTTCCTGGCGGCCAGAGATGCGGCGCTCCTCGATGACGGAGATTCGAAGGTGTCTAGTGATCGTTCCCCTAGCTCCTCGAAGTTCGTCTCGGATGCGTCTACAGCGTACTCTTCCTGGTCCTCTACATCTTCGTCACAGACGCCAAGATCGGATTCCGTTGCAATATCAGATGTTCTCTCCGAAAGTGGTGCCCCATATGCTCATATCGTGGAGCAATGGCTAGAAGGTTCAAAATCTCCCAAGAAGTCCTCAACTAAATTGACGAGGAGAGGGGTTGACTGTCGCCTCAACTTGGCTGGTAGGAGTTGTGAGTGGGTAATTTTTCTGTAGCCTTATCAAGTATTTATCGTTTGATAATATAATTTTCTGAAGAGATTGCTGCTTGAGATGGTCGGAGTATGTTGTAGCAGTGATAAGTTTCTGGGTTTATGTTGGAGAGTTGGGGGAGAAGATGCCTCATTTAGAATTGTCGTGGCCTGTACTTTCATGTTGAAAAGTATAATGATCACTTCATCTTTGCATGGCTGAATTGACGTGGGAGTATTTGACAGCTTAATGATATGCATCTACAAAATTTCAAAATGTCTCAGCACAGAGAAAGACCTCGCACGCGGGACCTCACGTGTCCGTTCACCAATTTAATTTCATGGCAGTGTACATACTCGGCGTGACTAGCAGGAAGAGTCCGATGGCTGATACGAATCAGATGAGAATTTCAGCCCTAGGGATCGTATTCGCACTTACGTGATTCCGTAAACATCATCGCATGTATCGATTGGTTAGTCTATCAATGTCCGCAAGACCCATACCTGCATTTGGTACCGAGCAATTAAATGCTTGATGGATCGGCAAGAGCTATAGGACTATAGGTGTGTCTCCTTCTGAGCCTTGAGGCCGATGGCCTTGGCAGCCTTGAATCTCGCGGACTGACCGCGGCTTGAAAAGTTGAATAGGAATCTCGAAGTACAAAGACGGGAGCAAGCGAAACAAGCCATAGTCAACGGAATGAATTGCAGCTGATTATCTTTCCTTCGTTTTGGTTAAGCAGCAGCGTCAAACAAGAGATGCAGGACTCTCGACTAGACACGATTGCAAAGAATCGTCGTTCAGACGACGTGCCTAAGAGTAGGTAACACCTTCGCGGACTCTGGCTGACTGGCTTGGGTTTACTACGTGCGCCAACACGAGAGCTATACCTAGTCTATATGAGCTGACGATAATAAAGCCTACTTCAACATCGTTCGTCGACGACGAAGACACATGATTGGCCTGTTCGATCGAATTTCTAGAGGGCTGAATACCACGTGTAAAGTACGCAAGCGCTAGGGGACGGTTGCTACCGAGCTACCGAATCTTGCCATTTCGTCTAATCTCGGCTAATTCGTATAATCCTGGTCTAAAACACCGCTGTGCTCCGACGTCTTCCCTAAACAGGCATAAATTCGCATGGCTAACCCAGAATGTGGATATGATGTAATTCGCAACCTCATGCCTCATTCTCATATCCTCCGAGCAGCACTCAACCCCATTGACCCCAGCGCACCTTTGCTGTTGATATTGGCCGTACTGAAACCCTCAGCTGAACCTCACTTCTCTTCTGGACCTAACATTGGTCGGTTTAGCCAAGCAGTGGCAGACGACATTCATGGTCCAGAGCATTCAAATCTGTATTCTGGCGAGCTACCTCAAGTCCGGTGGAACTCAGCCGCAGGACTCAGCCCCATTATTGGAAAGAACTCTACTGTTAATGCCTCGATGCAACGCTACACTTCTCTTATCATTCGAGTCTTCACCTTCTCTTCTGTTTCAGCCTGGA
This sequence comes from Platismatia glauca, assembly GCA_963556305.1. NCBI lineage: Eukaryota > Fungi > Ascomycota > Lecanoromycetes > Lecanorales > Parmeliaceae > Platismatia > Platismatia glauca. The sequence continues at coordinate 1,232,820 of OY745778.1, forward strand.
CGCCATTCGGCTGAATCCGTGAATTGAGGGACGAGCTGGCTCCTCAGTAGAAATGCGTTGAATATATCTTCAGTGCATGTTCCCCCATTTCTCACATTGCTTATTAGCTGCCCTTGATAGCCGCTCATAGTAAGAACGCATCATTAAGCGCACACCCTGCTTCCAATCTCCTCACATTGCGCCGATCACAGGGTAGAGCACTGAGGTCAAAGTTCTCTTCATCCCATTGATAGCGCCTTATTCTCACCATGGTCAACACGGGAAGACCAAGCGCTGGCTGCAAGACTTGCAGGACCCGGCGGATTAAGGTTAGCAAATCGTTCTTGTCAAGTTTTCCATGCTGACTCCTATGCTACGATAAGTGCGATGAGCGAAAGCCGATCTGCTTCAATTGCCGAAAGGCTTGTAGAGTCTGTCTTGGATATCGCGACCAATTGGATGTCATATTTCGAGACGAGAATCAGTCAGCCCAAAGACGCGCCTCGAATTTATCGACGGGATTCGAAACTCACTCCCATCAGCTCTACAGCCCTGTAGCCAAGTCGTTTTCCATCGACCTAGACGAGGCTGTCCTCAATCAATTTTCTCGCTTCTGTATACTTGCAGAAAACAATAAGGAAGGACAAGAATCACTTCCTGCTGTCATACCTTCTCTGTATGGCAGTGCTCGTTCTGCTTCACCTTGCACTCCCGCAATCTTGGCCATGGCATGGGTGACGTCTGCCCCTTTCGCTTCAGTCAGCCAGCGCATGGCTACAGCGCGGCAGAAATACGGGGAAGCAGTGGTGAAACTCCGAGACGCCCTACGAGATCCGCGCACAGCCAAGGCGGATGACGCCCTCATCACAGTGCTATTGATGCTCATGCTCGAGGTCTACAAACCCGCTCATTTTATTCTCGGCGGTGATGGATGTCCTTACTAACTTCTGAAACGTAGAACCTGACCGCCACTTCTGAGTCAATGCCAAATCCGAGTAAACATATATATGGTGCCGTCATGCTGGTCAACTTCCGAGGTTTGCAGAACTTTGCGAGCAACGTGGCTAGAATTTTGTTCTATTTTGTCAAGGTCACCTTGGTATGCCCGAATCAACTTGTTCTCGATCGTGCAGCCTAACGCGTTATAGACAGCCCTTCCCGCCTGGCAAAAGACCGGGAACTTCTCCTTCAGTGACGAAATAATAGAGGCCGATAGAATGGCCTGTGCAAGATGTGAATGTCCAAGCCTTTCTACCAGACTAGGAAATATGGCTTTTGCAATTGCCGTCCTCCGCGGAAAACTCAACAAAGCAGTCCTTGATCGTTCAAAGCCCCAAACTGTCCGCGACATTCTCCAACAGAGCCGCGATTTGGATCAGGAGTTGATGGCGTGGCGGATCTCTGTACCACAAGATTGGGAGACATTCTCGTCCATCAGTCCTGGTAAGCCGCTGAAAGACGCCGGATCAGAGCATTCGCCAACGTGGCGTGGATTCACTGCTTCATACCCGGATCTATTGATTGCTAAATTGCTGAGCCATTTTCGCGTGCATAGTATAGCGATTCAGGCCGTCAATATTCGCTGCGTGAACTGGATCAATCGATATGGCTGCGCCGAGCTTCCAAACCCTGAAGTGCAGATAAGAGAAGATGCCGACACTGCTGTCGATTCGATGACAAATGTGAGAGCGCAGAACGTTATCAGAACATTGGTGGATGGAATCTGTGCGAGCGTTCCATTTCATCTGAACAAACTGACATCGAAAGGGGGATGGAAAGAATCTATTGGCGTGGCGATAGGGCCTAAACCGCCTGCTGGGGGTGTCATGCTTCTACAGCTCTTGGTGGTAGCGTACTCTGCTCCTGGTGTTCCGGCAGATCAGAAAAGGTGGATACTTGGTAAGACGTTGGAGATCGCGAAGCACATCGGTATGGATGAAGGAATGGTTGAGAAAGTACTCAACGGTTTCGCTTCCGGCTAAAGCGAAGTCGAGACCTCCTGAAAATATCATCTAGCGTGGATGAAGGCCAGGACACATCGTGGTATTGGTCCGATATTGAAAAAGAAACAGCATAATCATTTTACTATTTTTTTGTAGTGATAGACCTGGAAACATACTATACGCGGTGATTATGACTTCAAGATCTGCAGGGCGACGAGCTCCCTCATCGGCTGTAGCGCTACAAGCGTGATAAGTATCTACCAAAAAGTAGCATTCACACTCCGCTGATAGGCTTGAATTATCTGCGATATCGTAGTGTCTCACTTGATGCATTGATGAGAAGACGCTGCAGTCAGCTGCAACAACGTCTTGCTGGGAGACTGCTTATCGTCCTAGGAAGCGCGTAATTTTGCGCACCAACATGATTCCCCCGTCCATTTCAAAGTCAGGATTTCTACTTTAGTTCCAACTATCAGGATAATCGCCAATCGTGCCTGAAACTGTGCTTCCTACTTTACCTACAGCATTTCGTTCATGATTCTCCGGGGACTTGATACGGTGTAGTTGGCACAAGCATCTGCTGGTATTATCATTATTGTAGGTATCCGAGGGGGTTCGACTGGCGTTTTCCATAGCTGCTCCGCCCCTCCAGACCCTCACGCGGTATTTTGCATTGCCGCGACACGGTGACCGACACCCTGTTAGCCCCGCAATTTCGAAGTCAGTAACGCTCTTTCCAAAATTCATCAAGTAGGTAGTGAACGAATCATTACTTCCACACTCACTTGCACAACAATGACGACATACAACAGACATTACGAGATACTTGCAGCGAGGTCTTACATGAATAGGCAAGCGAGACTGTTAATTTCAGTGGACGGCCTTTCCGCCGTTGCCGGGATAGCTGTCTAAGGCTCTTTCCGATTTGTACTCGACGGTCGGAAGATTCAAGATATTCAAGATGTCGCAAACGATTAATCACTGTTATCAATGGTCCTCGAGGAGCCTGATAAGGCCCTTTGCGATGATGAATCGAATTTCATGCCAAAGCTGCGAAATACTGCACGGTCAATTGCGCTTCGATGCGCCAACATTTTCAAAGGTATCCGGAAGCATACGGGAGCCGATTTGAGTCTGAAAGGGAGAATAATTCATAAAAAGATGACCTGGTAATCTAATAGAGAAAGAGTGAAACTACTGCGCTTCAGCCTTGAGTCTCTATAATGGACACTGAGCATCTTTCTCTACGTTGTTCAACTCGAGAAGAGTACTAAAGGCGTAGATGAGTATCCGTGAGTACATAGCATCTCGGATTCTGTTGAAAGCAAGAAGCTGATGGCTTGCAAGAGTTAGAGGAGTGAAGCTCATTGGACGTTGGTACGTTCGCAAAGAGCGGCGAGGCCTTGCTTGCCTCGTGATCGACAACCGTCACGAGGTTGAAAAATCAAAGCACCTCGAGCAGCAGACGTCTCAAAGCGTTTCAAACACGATTGACAACGAGCCACTTACTTTTGCTGACATATTCCCGCTTGCTGCACGATGCACCAAACGCCAAGCGTGGCCAATCATCCGGGAGGAAGTTCGTCTTCGCGTTTACTCGGCGCTCCTGAGAGCCCTGATATCCTATTTGGAAGCAGATCCAAACACACCGAATGGCGGAAACTTCCTTTCCACATCCGCGTATCGAAAGGATCAATACTATCCAGACATTTCCCGAGACTCAGGCGCAGAAAGCATTTACCGAATTACCTCGCTTCCGTCCACACGAGCGTCAAGATCCGGGACTACACTGCTGAAGGAGCAGGTAATATCCCCGGTGACCCTGGTTGTCACACCTCACGAGAAGGCTGATGAGATTTTCAATTCTGCGCAGAACATGAGCATGTTTACACTTCTTAAGGCCAAGGCCGAGGAGACCGCAGATACGCTCATGCGCGGTTAGACTTATGTCAATTCAAAGTGTTTCTCCAAAGATGATCGTTCATCCATCTCCTCCACCAAACCTTCACTTCCATTTCTGCCGCACAGGTCCCCTCAGCAACTTCGTAGGGAGAAGAACCATGAATGGTTGTAGCGACAACACTGAACGTGAAACCACGCTTGCTTTCGCAGATAGATACTTGGGAGCAGAGAGAGTGAAAAGGTTTAGGCGGGTCTTACGTGTGGGCTCGAGGCTATAAAGGTCGGTTATGCCCAAAGTAAAAAGACAGAGACTGCGAACCAACCGCTGGTCGTACTATTTGAGCTATGAGAGCAGGATGATGATCTTGAGAGATTCTCTTGCAGCCACAAAGATCCTTGACTAGGGCGAGGCGGTCTTCGCACCAAAGTTCGTCAACTGCAAGCCACCTTGGTGGCTATGGAGCCACAGTGTCGAACATCATGTTGACAAGGTGGACTCGCTTTCTTGGCTATATTAAACCTGAAAGTGCACTCTGTTTGCTTTTTATAGAAGGATAATTGGAGCTGAAGCGCGGCTTCGAGGAATGTGCTAGACTTGAGTACCTGCGTTTGGTGTATGATAAGCTCTCTCGACTTAAAGGGAGTGGGCTCGGATAGCAACGCTTAGACTCCAGGCGCGTCATCATTGAAACGCGGCTCAGAGGATTCCTGAGGCAAAAGAATGTGCTTCGTCAATTCCTAATTCCACAAGACTAGAAGTATGTAGACCTCAAACCGTCAAACCTCAAATGTTAAACAGATGTGTTGATCTGACGCCAGGATTCATATTTAATGAGTATGTCGAAGTCAGCGCTCGACTCGAAAGGACGAGGATGTTATAAATCTACTAGTGAAATAAGTTTGGAGTGAAGACTATATCGGAAGATTTATACTGATATTAAAAGATGATTTATCTTAAGATTTGGATTCTCCTTCCTACAATGAATTTAGTATCCTCGTGTCTTGAATACAGTATGTACATCAAGTCAAGCCCTTTGTCGTATGGTCTAACCATATCTCCCGCATACGAGCCCTGAATGTAGACGTTGGTAGTCCCTCATTCAATAAACAGAGAGCATCAAGGATGAGCCTAAGATACATCAGGCGGAGCTTTTCTGTAGAGACGTCCGTTTTCGGAGTGCGACCTTCCAGTAGCTCTCCAGCGTTGTGTATTGCGATGGGCCCACAATCGTATGGGTTCTCCTGCTGCGTTGATGTTGCTGCGACAATATTGCGGATCCCGGGCTCTGTAAACCCCGAGGCACGGCAAATCAGCTGCTCGAGTAGCGGAAACTGTTTCTGGCAAGCTTTCCACGTTGGTCCTCTCTCGCCTTGGGATAGAGAATTATAAAGGGTGTACGTCCATACGTCATCCTGTAGGTCTACACCAACGACAGTCCAATGGATCTCGGTGGGGTTGAAGAAAAAGACTATCTTTTCGTCTCTGGCGGAAAACGATACAGGTCTAGTTCAAGCTCGTCGTTGGACCATAGATGAATCTGGTCCTCAAGCCAAGACCTACCTGTGAAGAGCCGCCAGCCTTCGTCCACGTCGTCACGAACCATAAGAGCTAGGCCTTGCCCGAAACGTGCAGATGCTGGTACTGGGTCCATCCTGAGTCCTAATAGCATGTCCATGGTCTGTTCGTGTAACCAGCTCAGATTCTCTCCGTTGCCGAAGGGTGATCGATGCTTATCTCTGATGCGAATGAAACCCTGGTACTTCTCTGGTAGAAGAGCAAGGACCATGAGTAGGTTGATGGGTGGATTGACGCCAAATTCGATTAGGTGAGATGTTGGATTATTTTCTTCGGCATACTTCTGCCACCACTCTACTATTTTCGCCACTGTCTCCGCAAAGCATCGAGCATCCTGATCCATGTCCACGTCTTCTGCGATATTAAGAACGTTTATCCAGGTCTCTTCCGTCTGGGTTTTCAAAGTGTGTGCCACAGTCATCTTACCGACAGTGGACGTTGCGCTTTCGTCGTCAGCTTCGACTGCTGTCTCCGTTTTGCCGACAGCATGCGTAGCGCCTTCATTGTAAGTCGCAGTCTTCATTTCGCTAGCAGTATATGTCGGGCTTTTATCATGGGCCTCGTTAGCCTTACCATCATCTAATGCATTGATAGCGCTGATATTGCCGATAAGGTGCCCAGTGCTTTCGTCGGCCTCCCTTGATTCATCGTCTGTCAATAGAGTGACAGCGCTGACTTCCATGAACAACCTCATCTTCCGTCACCGGACTTTGAGAAGATTGTGATCAAGGACCTGGGGAATGGTATAGGGGAAGAAAGACTCTAGGAGCTCTCGATGAATTGTTATGAAGCTTTTGGTCGTGTACAATATAAATTCCTATTAACACAAAGCGGCAGGTATCTAACACAAAGGCAACTAAAGATCAACAGAAGAGTGCGGACAATGAAAATTTAGCGCACGACTCTTCAATGATAGTTTGCTGCTTCTTCAATTGCTTTGAAAGGTGTTCTCTCTCTTTGTGATGATGTTGTTGGCGATATGGATATCGCTCGTTTCCCTGCCTCAGGGAGGTTAGGAGTTACAGTCTCGGATCTACAGATATCACCATTGCCTAGCATCCTAGTGGCTCCGATAGCCGTCCCTGTAGTGTCGTTACTCTTAATGAAACCATTGACCATTGCAGTCATCTGTCCGACCGGTGTCTCTCCTTCCAATGCATTGTTCGCAATCTCGTCTTGTGACTCGATAATAATCTCATTTGCTCATTGTATGGTGCTTGGTGTAATATTAGCATAGCAAGTGGTAGGATCGGTGTTCACCTAGCAGTGGAGGAGGCCGTTGAGGATTGGCCTTTCCGAGTGGATAGGGAGACCTCACGCGAAGCTCAAAACGGCTGATTATTTAGGATCGAGGGATGGGTGGGCTGGAAGGCGTGTCTTTTACGGATATCCATCATCCTTGCTGCCCGACATAGGTATTATCGAGCGAGGGGGAGGTCTGAGGAATGCCTTGGCGGATTTCGTCATTCGCAGAATAAGTCTTGGCGCTGGAAAGAAACCCAATTTTTCTCGTCCTCAGCCTGCGCTCCGATGGGCCATATCTTCTTCATTACAACATGATGCTCTGAGCAGTCTGCGTATAGTTTAGTAATGTTGGCGGTGATTGGAAAACGCGCTTCGCGAACGCAATATGTGCATCCTCCGACGAGAAAAGTTTTGGTGCTTCGTAGCCTGTCGAGGCGCCAAGAAATGCCGCAGAATCTGAAACACTACGCATGTAGTGCTCCAGACTGCTCCATTGGACGTTGATATATCTGCAGCTAAACCTCTACTCTAACCCGTATTTCTTACCAGACTTCATACTGCCTTTAGGTACACGCTCTGCCCCCTAACATCAAACATTTTCTTGTCACTAGACCGGGCATTCAATGCCCAGTAGTGGACAAGCCAAGGACCCGTCTTACACTTCCTCGTTGAGGCGTTTCAGGCAGGCCGTTTTCAATCCAAAGCCCAGGGTTCGCTTCTGCGTTGGCTCCCGCTACCTTTGTTTCGATCAACCTTTACCATACACTGCAACCGTCGTACCTGAAAGTGGAGTGACTCAATAGTTCTCCATTGTTCTTTATATCATGGCAGTTCTTCTCATTGTTCCCTCTCAACCCATTTACAATAACATATTGTACATCCTTCTTTGTGCTTCTCGCATAGCATTTGTTCCTAATTGCGCTGGTCGCCTTTATAAGCTTCGTCGCCAATTCCGTCGCCGGTCTCCTATCTTTTCTTTCTTCGCACATCACAGCAAAGCGATAACCCCCAAAGATACTTCTCTCCATAAACCATACTTCGTCGGGAACGAAGCACAACACAACCGCAATTTTCAACGACAACATGTCGTCAATCATGTCCATTCTCTCCGTCTCGGCCGTCGCTCTCCTCGCCGCCACAACCAACGCCCACATGATCCTTGGTTCGCCACCACCATACGGCAGTCCCGACAACAGCCCTCTCGTAGCAGATGGTTCCAATTTCCCATGTAAAGCCACAAGCAACGCAGGCGCAACTGTCACGGACATGGCGATAGGAGCAACACAGCCACTCTGGTTTATCGGATCCGCAGTACACGGTGGAGGTTCATGCCAAATCTCCCTCACTACGGATACCCCGGCAACAAAGAGTTCTGCCTGGATGGTTATTCACTCTATCGAGGGAGGTTGCCCTGCCAAAGCCACCTCTGGCAACGATGCCGCCGGACAAAGTGGAGGCAGCAATTATACCTATGTCATTCCTGAGGGTATCACTCCCGGAGCTTACACGTTGGCCTGGACCTGGTTCAACAAGATAGGCAATCGGGAAATGTACATGAATTGCGCGTCCATCAAGGTCAGCGGAGGATCGAACAAAAGAGCAGCCACTCTTAATGAGACTCTCGGCATTCCCGAGCTCTCCAAACGCACGACATCATCTTTCCCAGGCATGTTCAAGGCAAACATCCCAACAAGTGACTGCGAGACTGTAGACTCGGCCGACGTGCTGTTTCCATACCCTGGAGCCTCCGTCGAAAAGGACGGATCTGGCACGCTCACCGCCCCAACAGGCCCTAATTGCAATGTTGTGGCTGGTGGTGGATCATCGGGATCAAATTCAAGTGCACCTGCCACTGGGTCTTCTTCATCTGGGAATTCATCATCCGTACCTTCATCTGGGTCTGGGTCTGGCTCATCTGGTCCAGCATCTTCTGGATCATACAGTGCTGTATCAGCTGCACCTTCGATGGGTGCTTCCGGAGCTTCTGGGTCTGCTGCAACCACGGCTTCTGTCGCTCCATCTGCAGCGCCCTCCGTTACTAGCTCTTCGATGCCTGCCGCTCTTTTTGCTCCTGCCTCTTCAGCAGTCGCTGCCGCGCCACCCAGCTCCGCGCCCTCGACAATAGCCAACTCTTCGTCAAGCTCAACAACACCGCCCACATCGTCCACTGGCACATGCTCCACCGCTGGCCAGTCCATTTGCTCTCCTGATGGAACCCAAATTGGCATGTGCACCGCACAGCTCACTGTCACATGGATACATGTGGCTGCGGGTACGAAGTGCGTAGGCGGATACCAAGTCTTCGCGAAACGGTCCGGTCCAAAATTTCAGAAGGGCTACGTTCGTAGAGGCGAGGATCTGGGTATATGGTGAAGGAAAAGCAACTGTAATCGATGTGGAAGCTTCCACTTCTTTCGTACAAACTTATTGAATCACTCATTCAGCAGTAATTGTGACTAAATAAAATGCAATCATTGTTTTCGGAATGAAAAGACCTTTTTCCTGACTTGGATTCTGTAATAGTGGATCCTGTCTATGATCACCTCCTCCATTGCCTCTTGTGCCTGTAGCATTGCTAGTGAGTCTGTGCGAACAGCGCTCGCCGCAACATGATTTCAGATTACAAGCCGGGGAGTTTCATAGCTACTTAGCGTCAGTACATATACGCTCAGCCCACGATACTAGTAGGGTCTGTGGCGCCATGAACACAGCCCTTCAGTCTCAGGACTGGCGCCGCAATGGAGGAGCCTGTGAGCACAGAGCATCGTCGACGTTTGCTGAAGTATACAGAGACTTGGGGGCCTGAATTGGGGCATTGTGATTGCAATATGACGTCTACATACGATGACACATCAGAATATGCGTTTCGTATGACAATCTGTATGTCAGCAAGCGCGGCGGTGTTTCAGGTCTGCTGAGACGCCATTTAACTCGTGCCTTAGTGAGAGAAGCTTTAGGCTTGGGCTAAACTGAGCGTCTGCATTCGTAACTCGCCGAAAGAGGTGGAGTAGGCAAAGGAGGTAAGCATCATTATCGGGCTTGTGAGTGATGAAGAAACCATCGGTCAAGGTAAGAATGAATTCTTCGGGCTTTCATTGAGCCCTTTATTTGAAGTTCTGGGCTTCATACGTTACCTTACCTGTCCTTATCTTGAGGACCATCTTGGGTCGTCACTAGCGTGCGGCGGGACCGCTAAAATAAGGTACTTTAGCTCTTGCCACCGGCTGACATAACAAGTTACCTTGACCCCCAGTGAGCGTCTGACGAGAAGGAAGTTTGAGCCTCCTACGCCCCATGAACGAGCGCACCACGCTCCCCGTACCCCTTATGCATATGCCCAGCTGCGGCGAGACTGACTCTCTTGTTGCCGAGAGGTATATGTAAGCACGGACTTGTGCTAAACTTAGAAATTTTATTCTCGTTAGCTAATGGCCATCTCTACGTCTCGCAGTATATGCACGGAAGTTTGATACAGTCTCGTTGCCAAGACAAAGTCCTTATGACTGTAGTTTCAGCGCGAGCAACTAGCCTAGCCGGAAGCTGATATTCTTCATCAAGGCAGGGTTTTGGACAAGTATCGTTATCGTCAAAAGAAATTTCCTTCACAGAAAGATCAAGCATAATCTTATTTTCTGTCGGACTCACCGAATAATGTTACTTTACTTGGTGCTACTCTCCATCTCTCAGAGTCATTTGGGCTCATAGACTTTCGAAAGCTGCCAGCAAAGTAGACAGAAGTCAACGCTGCAAGCCATTTTCGGATATCATCTCCTTAGAACATTATCATAAATGCGGCGGAAACGATGTTTGTGTGTTCAGGCTGTTTGAAACTGTCTTCGCCACATGCGCCCTGAATATTCCGGTCAGCCTGAGGATCGGAGCTTGACTTCAATTCGGGGAGCCTTGATTTGCAAGAAACACAGCCTCTGGGGGCTACAGTCAGTTGCAGGGTGCGAAACGAGCCTGTGTCCCTTTCAACAATATATTCGCAGCCAGGGCCGCTGTTTTCTTCCTACATCCGTCTCTTACCCAGCTCTCGAGTGGATACAACAATGAGTCTTGAAGTCGACGGCCGTCTTGGCCGTGTCCCGATCCCGTCTCACACAGAAGATGAGGGCTTGAATGTCGATGGACATCGTACCCACTGGGATCATGCACAGATCCTGTACGGAGAACAACCAGAGCTAGGCCTCCAATCCTCGACGTCCACACACCGTCCTCAAAAACAACAAACCGGTGTGTCTTCTAGAATCGTTGTTTTCTGGAGTGTCACATTCTGCCTTTTCTCTGTGCTGGCTGTCGTAGCGGCAGGTGTAGCAGGGTCCATAGCTGCAAGAAGAGGAAGAAACCTCAGCTCATGGTCGGTCTTCCTTTCCTGAATGTTGTTGATGAATGTAAATGTTGACAGCTAGGTCCAAGTATGAGTAGGATGCAAAACCTCGATACAGTCATCAAAGCAAGCAATTCCTCAAACACGAACAATACCTGTACGGCAAATAGTCCTCTTCCTGCAAACACGAACAACACCAGCACGGCAAATAGTCCTCCTCCTGCAAACGGTTCCAATACCCAAAACCTTCAGGATGCCAACCCCGAAAGCTTTATTTCGACGAGCGATTGCTCTGCTCTCTCCTCACCCTACCTTCCAACTCTAACCAGTATGGGGCTGACGTCCAGTAACATCTCGTTCGATATAAGATGTGGTACCGACTATAATGATCAGGACGCTGATTTCATGACTGTTGCCGTCTTCACGTTTGAAGATTGCATTGGCGCTTGCGCAAGCTATAATGAGGTACGTGTTCTCTGAGCTGGATCTTTTGGAATAGTACCACGGTCGGAACACACGGCAATCCTGCACCCCAGGACTTGCTTGTACCCCAAATCTCTCCGAAGAAAGAACTCTGACAAAGAATGTTTGATAGCGGCGACCTGATCTCCATCCGAATCTGACCTGCTACATCGCCAGCTACGGTTTAAATCTTCGGGAAGTAGCCGGTGGTGCGTGGCCCAGCTGCCGACTGAAGGCGTACAATAATATTGCGCCGTCGTCAGCGCCAGGGGTCGCTTATAGTGCTCTGTTGATTACAAGCTAGTTCGGAAGGAAAGTGCGAGTTTGTGGAACAAGCAGCGTGTTGGAATGTATGGATGCAAGAGGGTATTTTATCGAGAAGGATGGCTGAGAAGCCTCTACTATAAAATAATAGTACTAGCCCTACAGCAAGGCTGGGAGCATACTTCAACAGAATACGGCGGAAGTCTTGCAGCTTGATGAACCGCCTGCGAGATTTTACTCAATTAACGCGCTAGTGCAATATCCGGATACACGCTAGAATTGTCAATAAAAAACATATACACCTTCTGTGTACACACCTTCTGACACAAAACACATATCATAAGGAAAAGCAATACTCTCTCATTATCTGCCTCTTGATGCTTGTACGGATACTACAGTCCTTCAAGCAGCTTAACCCAAGAAACTAGAAAGGTACTTACACTGCTTTTGACGCGTCAATGTAGATGTCAGCTCAAATGTCGGGCGGTACAGGTGCTGCGGAGCCTCATTGCGGAGGCTCGTCATAGCGGTCTGACCGCCGAGATGCAGAACGAGCGCAAGCGTCTGGGGCGCCTCATCACCCAATGGCGCAAGTCGGTGGGCCAGATATTGGCAACGGTAGAGACCTTGCTTACCGTGGTCCAGCGGCTTCGGGAGGAGAATGCTCCCCTTCGTGACGAAAATCTCGAGCTGCGTGGGCGGCTCGGCGGCTCGCCGAGAGTATGAGGGATCGTCGGGGGAGGAGGAGGAGGGGGACGACGGGGACGACGATAATGAGGAAGGAGGTAAGATGTTAGCTCTCGCTGCCAGTCGGGCAGTTTTGGAGGGAGCCTCAGCAGGGTTGGAAGACGTGGTTGTGCTGAAGGATTCAGCACTTGTGGCCGAGGAGGGGGGTGAGGCTAAGGACAGGGTTGATGGCGACACTACTATGGGCGAACCGGAGGGGGACGTCGCTGCTGCAACTCAAACCAAAGGGGCTGCCCGAATGGAGTTGCCTGAGCCCCCGGACGAGGCCGAGGTGCAGAGGAAGAAGGAGGCCCGTAAGGTGGCCAAGAAGGTCAGGAGAAAGGAGCGGCAGGCGGCAAAGGCCGCGGCGATGCAATAGCTGGCGGCGTGTCTCCTTGGGGGATTCGATCCCCCCCACATCAATTCTGCTTCTTTCTTCGTCCCTTGCTCCTTTGCGTTGCCGTGCCACGTGATTCCATCATGTCCTCAGTTACCGAGTCACGTCATTCCCCTTGGTGCTGGCGCTTGCAGCCCGCCTGTTTGTTAACCTTAGTCAGCTCGCTTGTACCCTTGCGTTCTTCGCCTGATAGCTGCCTCGCCCAGCTGGCCTGCTTGTCATTCGCAAAGACGAGTAGATAATCCTTCAGCACCTGGCTCTGGCGTTCAGTCTGCCCATTTGATTGAGGGTGGAAGGCAGTGCTCAGACAGCACTTGATTTTCGAGCCCGGTCACTTGCAACGCTCTCGGGCACGCCATATTGGCCCGGAAGTCCTCGTTAAGGAGCGGCCAATGGGCTTCCAGTTCTTCCAAGTAGGCCTTGAAGACTGAGACTTTCTGATTAGGCCTCCGATTAGCTGCTTCCGATTGTTTGTACGCGCCAAAGCGGCGATTGATCGGGCCGGCAACTAGATGAAGCACGTTATGGTCAAGCATGTTATGGTTGTTGCTGGCAACTACCTTTGTTAGTCATTCCCGCCTGCCAGGGAGTATCTTGGCAAGGGTTCTAGAGCAAGCACCTCAAGTAGTAGCGTTTTAGGGTTAGGGTTAGGGTTAGGGTTAGGGTTAGGGTTAGGGTTAGGGTTAGGGTTAGGGTTAGGGTTAGGGTTAGGGTTAGGGTTAGGGTTAGGGTTAGGGTTAGGGTTAGGGTTAGGGTTAGGGTTAGGGTTAGGGTTAGGGTTAGGGT